>JANLNO010000006.1:0-1488333 GCA_024678965.1 Bradynema listronoti
TATCATTGAGTTTTTATCAACATTTTTGTTAAAAATTTACATTTTTTCCTTTTTATTTTTAGACAACTATAAACTTTATTCCTCTTGACGAATTTTTGTATCCACTAACAGCTGTCGAAAAGAATTTGCGTATGTGTTTTTCACTCGAAATAGGCCGAATACCATTAGTCTTTACCAACACCTATCTTCCTCATTGTTGTTACGAGGGAGTTGCTCAGATTACGTAGGATTTTTAACTCAAAATTTAGAAATTTTTGTGAATTGTTGATGATTAATAAAAAATATCATTTAGATTGAATAAAAATGATGTGGAGCTAAAAATCGAAAATTATTATAACACACCATGGTTGGTGAAAAAAAACGAAAAAAATTACGAATTTTCTGGCGATCAGGTAACTTTTGAATTCAATATATTTGTTTTTAGATACATTAAAATCAAATTAATTAAGGGTCATTTTAAATGAAAATTTACATTGAAATAAAAGAAATAAAAGATGGAATTTGTTATTTTTGTATTTTTATTTACTAAAAAAAATTTTAAAAAGTTATTATAAATGCTTAAAAAATACTCTAAATTTATGCGAATAGACGTCTGAGAAAGTTTATCGTTGGTCTTAATTCAATCATCGAATAATAGGCATAAAATTTCCAAATATATTTTTATGAAATAGAATTAATGCAGTAGGATAAAAATGATTGAGTTTTTTTTTTAAAATCAACAACAATGTTAGGTTAATTTAAAATTTATTAAAAATCTAAGCTCCCCCCCCCCCCCCTCCTAAAATATTTTTTATTACCCCAAAATATAATAAGTACTTAAATTTGATTTTAAATTGAAGCGTAAAACTAAAATAAATGAATTTTTTTTGCAGACGTTAGAAAGCAAATTGCACAAAGGGAATGGATTAATTGTCCGATGTGCCAACGCGAAAGACTTTTACGTGCTTAGTCAGAAATTTGGATTACTTTTTCTTAATAGACAAGCCTCTAACAAATTTAATTTGGGTGACTTTATTGGATTTTTTGTAGCGTAAGTGATATATTTTTTTTTGTTTAAACGCAATTTGGCCTAGGCCTTTATTTTTTTACAATCTTTTTTATTTTATCAATTTAAAAATTTATTTTAAATGTATTACGTTGTTTTTGGTTTTAAACTTGTGGATATTTGTTTTCTTTTTTACAAATTTATTATACATTTTAACTATTATTATTTGTTTAAAAGTTTAACAATAAGTAAAATGAATCATTTTTTGGATTTTGCCTTTAATTGTAAATAATGATTTCAACATAGAATTTAATTTTTATTTTTAACTATAAATATAATAGTCTAAAAATAGATTTGAAGATAGAAATGAGTCAACAATTATACTAAATATTTTAATGCGAATATTTTTATTTTAAACTATTTTGTATATGTTTTTAAAATATTTCTATTTCTAACACTTTTAAAACGTCTCTTATTTTCAATGAAGAAAAAATTGATTTGAACATTTCAGATATTTTTTGAGATGGAACAATTGATTCAAGGCTATTAATTTTATGCATATTATTATTATACAGGGTGCGAAAAAAGTTCTGATAATTTTATTTTCAATTTTAGAAATCTTAAAAAAGTAATTTTTTAACATTTTTATTTTATTATTTATTTTCGTATTCTCCATTAGTTTTTACATATACATGTAAATTTTCTTACAAATTACTCACTTTTACTAAAAATTTACAGTAATTTTAGTAAAAGTAAGTGATTTGTAAAAAATTTACATGTATATATAAAAAATAATGGAGAATACGAAAATAAAATAATAAAATAAAAATGTTAAAACTGACTTTCTTATAAAAAAAAAATTATCAAAACTTTTCCCGCACCTTATATTATTTTTAGCGATTCAATTTTTTACAATTACTATTTGTTTTTTTTAGTGAGACAATTGAGGATTCTTCGCGTAGACAATTCGCACTTGCGCCTCGAAAACTTCTATTCGATCTTCCTGTTATGAAAAATTCCGACGGCACCATCGATGTAAGCGCGTTTAATTTTTTTATTTTCAATTTTTTCACAAGATTTTGTATAAAATATTTTTTCCATATATTAATTAAGCGTTATTTTATTAGGAATACAATTTTTTATGATTAATTGTCGTGTTATTTATGATTGAATTTTATTTTTGGTGAGTGTTTTTTTAAAGAACGTTGTATTTATTTTTTTCAGATAACTCACGAGATTCTCGTTGGCGGAAGGCCGACAACTAACGGCTGCTATTATGTCGAGGGTGTGGGCGATATACGCGACTCGCACGCACTCATTAGCACTAACATTGGCGGCGAGACACGTCGTTTGCGTGTTGTCAGTCGCTGCGTGTTTGAACCCATTGGCGCTTACTTTACAATTTGCGAGCTGTTGAGCATTCCCAAAAATAATGATAGGGTAGGTTTTTTTTGTCTTATGATTTTATTAACATAATTGATAATTGTTTGCTGTGTTTGATTTTATAAATAATAAGTGTAGAAAAGCATTGAACATAAACTGGAATATTTGTAAGTTTTTTTCACCATCGGCAACCCTCTTTTGAAGAATAGTACTTTGAATGACAACACTTTGGTTACAAACGAAATCGGCGGCAATAACGAAAAGCACGCGCAGCCTTTTTTGCAGTCATCGTCGTCGCATAGTATCACCACTAGCGAATCCCCTGCTGAGGCAACGACTATGGGCGCGACCAGTAACACCACTGTCAAAACCGGCGCCAAGACGGGCTCCACTTCGTCTACTTCACAATCGGAAATTGGCTGTGGCGTTGTGGTCTCGCAGGTCGCCGACTCCTATTATGTGTATTCGTCATGTTATGAGCGTGAGGCGCTTTTGCCAAAGTATTTGCCCGAGTTTAAGGTTGAGAAGCGCGCGATGAATGTCGGCCAGTGGATTCAGTTTGTCGCGTAAGTTTTGTCGTGTTATAAACTCTGTTAGAGATTTTTATACTTTTTTGGAATTTTAGACAGGTGCACAGCACGGATCGAGTCCTCATTATAAGTTTCTCGTACATCGATCCGCTCTTTCTCACAATGCCATCGTTCAACACCATTGTTGTGAGTTGCATTATTGAAAATCATTTAAGTTTCATTCAAATAGTCATATACAACGATATAACATATTTTAGAGTTTTTTTAAGCTGAATTCTCTAAATAAATTTCATAAAAAGACACTAAAAATGATCAATTGCATTTTTTTAGTTGGAATGCAAAATCATAATTCCTTCTGACTACAGTCCGAACGTGTACGGTTATAGGGTGACGTCGGAGTTCATGCCCGCCGTCGGCGATCAGGATTTGCTCATCCGCAAATGTCACCACGGCAAGACGTTGTTGGCCACTGTGAGACGCACGAAAACCAATATTCCGGACGTGTTTTGGAATATTGAGTATATCAAGTTGTGAAAAGAAAAATTCCTTCCATTTTTTCTTTTTAATTTTGAGAGCGCAAAAAACCATTTCGATATTTTTTTTTGCAATGTTGTGGGTACCTAGCTCACCTCAAGTTTGAACATTTACGCGCATATAGAAATTTAATGAAATGAAACTGTGATTCGTAACCACGCGAAAACATTTTGAATACCCTTTTCAGAAAATAAATGCTTGCGATTGTTTGTATCATCCAAATTTATTATTGTTTCTTTTTTCTTTAATATGCTTCATTTTTTCTTCATTCAGTTTATTTAATTCTTCTCAAATTTATAACAAATGGTTTTCATTTTTCTTTTTTTAAATTATGTTCCGTATTTATTGCCGTCTTTCCAATGATTCCGAATTTAAATAGCATAAATTAGATGTTATACGTGTATTTTTCATTTTTGTTTTATCAGTCAATACCGGTGATTTTTCAACTTTGATTTTAACTTTGGAAACGCTGCCTTCAAATTTTTTTCTCAACATTTTTGTTGTCATATTTTTCATTACCTCGGTACATTTCAAAAACGTTGATTTTTGTAACAATAAAGTTGCATGGCATATTTGTGCTTATTAATTTACCTAGATCTTCCAATAAACGGGTGGCAATATTTTATTTAAATTATTTCTTATAGTGTTCTAAAAAATTAAAGGCAGTCACACTTTTCATGATATCTTGACTATACATAGGCTCTTCGATCTGAAATTTCGGGGTCAGCTGCTCCTTATGATACCCAAGCTCGCCCAAAATTTTTTAATTGATCCAATTACTGTAAAATTTTTTAAAGCATTTTTAGTAAAATTTCCACTTTTTCAAACGTTCCAAAAAGATAAAGGCAAAAATTTATTTTGTTGCTATTATCGTTATAATTGGTATTTGAAGTTAAAATCATTTAAATATCATACAGCACAAAATTTAGTAGCATTATTCAAAGATTTAAGTTGGATACAGTAGGTTTTGGGATACTGTAGCTCTTATAAAATCTTAACCTATTTTACACTTTTGTAATTAGAGCCTCTCTTAAATTAGGAACATTTTGAATAGTAGGTTTTGTAGTGCTTGAAAACTTGTACCTATATGTGCATTTTTATTGCAATTGAATATTTAATTGAAGAAAAATTCAATTTCCAACTTACTCAACATTTGCAATTTAGTTTCATTTTTCATAGTTAATTGATTTAATAGAAAATATTTAAATTAAAAAAAATGTAAATCAATGCGCAAAAATTGTAAAGATCATTACAAATTCTATATAAAAATATGTAGGTATAATGTGATACAAAAGTATAGATCCACAAATTTTTACGATACATATCTCTTCAAGGGATCAATATTTTTTGTGATTTTTTATTCAGTTTGTTGTTTGGTGTCTAATCGAATGCTACTACATATTAAAATTTGTAAAAAAAAATTTTACGGATTTTTGCCTTAATTACGAAAAATGGGATGATACAAAAGTAATTTTATTTCCTCTTTTTGCCCCAAAATTTCTCATGGAAACGTAGGTATTTATTTACAAAAATATATGTACATTACATCATATATATGTTAGGCCAAAACTTATAATCGGCCAAAGTATACTTTGGTCGACTTTTTTTGGCCAAAGTTTAGAATTTATTTTTTATTCTTTTCAAAATTTCATATTTATTTTAGGTAATTTTTCAAAAACTTTTTTAAAATTTATTTTAACTAAATAAAATCTATTTTTGAAACGACTATTTTTTGGAAATAACATTTTAACTGAAAAAAATAAAGAATTACAGGGTGTTCCAAAAAAATGACCTCCAAATAAATTAGTATAGAAATTTTATTTTTCAATAAAAACAAAAAATTGATAATGGATACGATAAACAATAATCATAACTATTGAGCCGGTTTCAAAGTGGGCTCCTTTAAGAAAAAATGCGAATGCCAAACGTTTTATCGGTTGGATTGTAATGAGTGATGCAAAAAAGCAAAAATGCCCACTGAGAAACGCAAATTTCCGATTTGACTCGCTATGGAAAGACAATCCAAAACGAACGTTCATTAAATTAAAATATCTTCCATTCGAATGTCGTAATTGTGGAATTGGTTTTAATGCTTTAAATTGTCAATTTTTTAATTGGCAATCTCTATTGTGTTTTTTTTTTAATAAAAGGATCTTTGAGATAGTGGATTATGTCGTGTCTTGTGTCGTGTTTTATGCTCTTTTAAACTTTGTATGAAGCGTTTTCTATTGATTTATTTTAGAATGAATTTCTTTTGTTTTTTTGCAAAAGTTAGTATTGGTGATATGACTTTTTTAACGATAATTTTTATTTGTACTTTAGTTTGATCCCTTAAATTTAAAAAATGTAAGCTTGGTTTCCCTAGAATATATAAGTTTATTTTGATACATTTAAATTGTTTTTTTTTTATTTTAAGGAGAATGTCCGCAAATTTGGATGAAGACGAAGATGAATATCGCTTACAGGATGATACTCTCAATATTCTTCATCAGTTTCTTGCTGATAGAGAAAGAGCAGACAGCGAAATGCCTTCCGAAGACTGGCAAGTAAGTATTCATTTTATATAAATACGCATTTGCTACTTGAAATTTTACTTATTTTTTATACGTTTAGCTGAGCCAATTTTGGTATTCCGAAGAAACTATTAATCGTTTGGTCGACGAGGCGGTGGCGGCACTTGATAAAAACGGCGGCCGAATTGCCTGCATATCGTGTCCGTCTTTAATTCCACAATTGCTCAGCAAGAAAGTAATAAAATAATAAATTAAATTTGTTAATTTTTTCTGAATTCATTTTTTAGCCAATTCTTGATGGGCGAATATCGATAAAATTGTTTGAATATGACGCTCGTTTTATGTCGAAATTTCGCGACGTTTTCGTTCAATACGATTATAGGAATCCACTGGACGTGCCTGCTGAGTTGCAGAATTCATTCGATTTGATTATTGTCGATCCTCCGTTCATCTCCGAGGAATGCCTTGTGAGAACGGCACAAACGGTTCGGCTTTTGTCGAAACCAAACGACGAGTCGAAAATTCTTCTTTGCACCGGATCGGTGATTCACGAACTGGTAGGATAATTTTTTTATTTGGGTGTAATTTTTTCGTATTTTGGTTTTACAATAGTTTAGCTCAGATTTATAAAGGTTTAAATTTAATAATTTTCAAATATATCTAGCCAATTTGTTTTTAAGTGAAAAAGATTGGAAATAAAGAAACTTTTTGGAAAACTTTTGCTTTTTTTACGATTTATGAAACATATCAAAAATTTTTTAAATTTTATTACCATTATCTTTATTCTTATCTTTCTAGGCCTATCGGTTATTGAAAGTTCGGCTAACGGACTTCAAGCCCACACACGCCAAGAACTTGGCGAACGAATTTTCGGCGTACACAAACTACACTCCGCTAACATTATAGCATTCTCTATTTGAAGTTTTGATTGTTTGTCACAAGTTTTTGTCTCAATTTTTAACGTTATTTATAATAAAAATTTGCGATAATTTTGCGGTATGATTTATTTTAACATGTGATCAATGCATTTTAATAACTTTTAAAACTCTTTTATGTTGTAACAATAATGAAAAAAAATATTTTTAAGAATATATATATATATATATATATATATATATATATATATATATATATATATATATATATATATATATATATATATATATGAGAGAATTTGATGCCTTCTATTACGGCACACAGCAGCAACAATAATGGTGTGGTTCTCTCCGAGTTGCTCACATGCGCAAACTGTCATAATGTGGGACTTTATTTTATTTACAAAATTTTTTTCATCGATTCGATGCTATAAAAATATTCTTAGTTTGCCGTTTTACACGTCACAAATGTATTATAAATTTTTTAGACGTTTTCCAGCGATTCTCCGCCACTGAATTTGGCATGTGGCCACGCCGTTTGTCAGAAATGCGTGTTAACAGACTCGGAAATAACTTGTGTAATCGATCAGGTCAAATTGTTTATTTATTTGTGCTATCCTGGAATGGAATTACCCTAAAATTTCGCGTGTATAAGGCCGGGTGTTTTAAGCCAAATTTAAATTGGCGTCAATTGGAGTTCATTCTGTTGGATCGGCTCCGTTTGGGTTCAAATTTTGTGCCCGCCTTTGTCTCGGTTTCATAAAAGTTGGCACAAAATTTCGGATTCGTTTGGATCCAATACAACCGAATGAACTCATTGGCGCCAATTTAAATTTGGCTCAAAATATCCGGCTAATTATACACGCAAAATTAGGGACAATTGCTTTTTCTCGATGATTATTTAAATTTTGGCCTTTTACGAACAAACCTTCTAGATTTGGCACTTAATATGCAACAACTTTTTGACAATTTTATAAAGCCATATATAGAAGATTTATCCAAATTTTTAGTCCTCTTTCGAGTCGTCGAGCCTGGCGAATCTGCCATTGAATCTGGCGTTATTGTCGATTTTGGATCTAGAAATCGAGAGTTTTGCAAAGAAACGCTCGCTGAAGGCTTACGCCGATTCGCATCGTCTTGCCGACGCCGACGTTTACGCGTCGGTGGAGAACGGGTTGATTCAATTGGCGAAGATTTTTTCGAGCAACGCGTCCGCGTCGTCGGCCTGCGTGATTAAGACGCAGGCCGACGACGCTGGACGAGATGGCGACGGAGTTGTGGAGGCGCAGCGCGACATGCTTAGTCGTGCGCTTCAGCGCAAACTTTCCGCCGTTCTCACCACGCAACTGGTCGGCACGTCGGAGGGCTTGACGCAGATTTTTCGCCTTTTGCGCGGCGTCGTTGAACGAGTGCTGACGGAGTTGATTCTCACTCTGCAAAACTCGATCAACATCTCCTCGCATTTGTGGTCAGCCGTACGCGTTCGCGGTTGTCAATTTCTCGGAGCAGGTGGATATAAATCTTGATTTTTCCTCTTTTGATTGATTACTAACATGAGCGAATACTTTTTTCTCTAATTAAATCAATTATTTACCGCCAACTTGGGAATTTTTTTTTTTTTGTAATGGGAGTTTTTATAGCTTAAATGCTTTTTTATAGCTTAAATAGTTTAAACTATAGCGACGTTAACGTTAATATTAGGCCATTTATATTTTTTATTCTACATATTTTGGCGGTTTTTGTGGTTTGAAAATGGAATTTTTTCTTATCTTCTAGTAATACAGGAGGACGTTTTGAAGTTGATCCTATCGGCGCTGTCACACGGCGAATTGATTGCGCGTAAAACGCTCGTTATGTACATTGTGGACGCGTTGACGGGCATATATCCCTGCATTTCCAAGACTTGCGTCGGGCACGTGGTTCAACTTGCCTATCGCGCCAGCTGCTTTAATGTGGGTCTTCCCTTTTTTTCTTCTCCCAATTAGCTCTCTCTATTTATTTACTATTGATTCGCTTGTAGGTCATTAAACGCGATGGCGAGTCGTCTCTAATGCAGCTTAAAGAGGAGTTTCGTAACTACGACAGCTTGAGACGCGAGCACGATTCGCAAATCGTACAAATTGCCTTGGAGGCCGGTCTTCGCATTTCTCCCGAACAATGGTAGACCAACCGATTTTAAATGAAACTATATGTTAATGAGTTTTTTTGTTTAGGATTACAAATTTTGATTTTGATTTTGAAATTTTGAGGCACTCTAATTTCGCGTGTATAGGGCCGGGTGTTCTGAGCCAAATTTGAACTGGCGCTAAGGTTCTAAATCAGATGAAAATAAAATAAAAAAGAACGCTGGGCACGAAAAAAATATTTTATTGATAATTTCCAACAACAAAAAAGATTTTTCTAAAAATATTTGAATTGGTCTATTTCGTTAACTTTTCGGGTCAGATTCTTTATTCTCTCAACAATTAATACTTCTCGGAACTCCCAATCTAAGAGAGCCATTCTTCATGGAAAAAAAGTGCAAAAAAGAACAAAAAATAAAAAAGAACCCCTCAAAAAAAGAACAAATCTTTTTAAAAAGGACATCTGGCAACCCTGTGCTAATGAGTTTTTTGCTTAGGATTACAAATTTTGATTTTGAAATTTTGAGGTACTCTAATTCTGCGTGTTCTGAGCCGAATTTGAATTGGCGCCAACGGGTTTATTCGCTTGTATCGGATACAAGCGAGTCCGAATTTTATAAAAGTAAAACAATGCAATCGGCTAGTACAAGTAAAAGCCTTCCCGCATTTTTGTTTAGATATTTTTTATAATGAAAGAAAAGAATTAAATTTATACATAACTTTGAAAAAAAAAATTAAAATTCACGAAAAAACATCTTATTTAATGAACTTGACAGATTATTGCAATTGTTATCACTACACTTTAAAGCAATTTTTCTTTTAGGTCTTTGCTTTTGTACGGCGACTTACGGCATCGCAATCAAATGCAGAATATTGTCGATCGAATTAGTTCTCCACAGCTGTTGACGAACGCCGCTTCGGAGCTGAAGAACGTCATTGCTAATCAACAGCAGAGCGCCGGCGTCGAAGACGGAAGCAATAGCGATTTGCACAATATTTTTCATCATCTTGACAACCTGAAGACCGACGACGAAAAATGTCTGCTTGTTTATGATCATTTGGTTTATTTGGTTTATTGTTAGTTTGGAGGTTTAATGGGGAAATGTTTCTATCCCGATTCAAATTGTGTACTTTATAGTAGTTGAAGAAAAATAGATTTATTGTGAGTGCTGATTAAACATTGAAAAAAAACATGTGAAACAAATCAGTCCACAATTTACGGCTTATGCAATGGGCCGTCGTTTAAACCTGCGAGAAATTACTATTTCTAGTATAATGGAAGAGGCTCAATAAGTCAATTTGCTAGCAACTTTAATATAGACCCGGTAACAATTCGATGACTTTAGTGGCGGTTAACGTAAAGTTCCTCGACGAGACGATTGCCGACGCAAACGCAATTTTGAGCATCTACGTGAACTTTATGAAAAAGTTGCTCTTTTAAGTTACTATCGTTTTTATCTAAATATTATTTTATGTCAATTAAGCCGAACGAATAATCGTGTAATAATCGTGGAGAAAAAGACGAAGAAAATTGATTTTCGAGCGCCTGTAAACGGATTATCAAAGTACAAGACGCGTCCGTGTCGGTAATTGTTTTCTCGCTATTTATCTTGTATTGTTAATTATTTATTGCCCTAATTTCGCGTGTATAATTAATTGGCCGGATGTTTTGAGCCAAATTTTAAATTGGCGCCAATTGGAGTTGATTCTGTTCGTATCGAATCCGTTGGAAGGTCCAAAATTTTGTGCCCGTCTTTGTCTCGGTTTCATAAAAGTGGGCACAAAATCCGGAAACTCGCTTGAATCCGATTTGACAGAATGAACTCGATTGGCGCCAATTTAATTAATTCGACTCAAAACACGCGGCCAATTATACACGCGAAATTAGGGTGGATTTTTTATAAGTGTTTAGGCACTCACACTCATTCCTACATTTTTTTTTAGCGAGGTTTCATTGGGTAGAACCTGTCCGCGCGGTGAAAATTGCACTTATGCGCACGGATTTAACGAACTTCGCATTACGAACAAAGGCCTTTCTAACAGAGAAAATTATTCATTCAATGCGGGTGGCTTTGATGGCATGCTGTCGACGGCCGGCAATATGCTCAGCATGACGACCATCGGCAGCGGCGGCGCCGGCTTTTTGACCGGATCGCTGAGCGCGACGAACGTGCCCAGCAGCACGATGCTTATCGACGCGAATGCCGCGCCGTCGGCGGCCGCCGCGTTGATGGCCGCCCAGCGGGCGGTACAGATTCCGACCGTCGTGCCGCCGACGAATATTCCGTCTCCGTCGGACCCCACCGCCATCACGACGCTGATCGCCGTTCCGCCGAACGTTGACGCGACGGCGGGTGCGTTGATTCCGGCTGCCGCTGCTGCCGGGCCGGCGCCGTCGATCGTGAACGCCATCGATTCGACGACCGGCGAAATCGTCAACCTTATTCCCGTTCAGAATGTTGTCGCTCAGCCGACCGTCACCGCTGTCGAACGGGGTAGCGCTTTGTTTTGATCGTGATTTCATTTACAAACAACAATTTTGTAGCACAAAATCTCCATGTTATTTAGTAAACAATATGCCTGGCAACTTTGCCATGGAGTCGATTTCGTTGGTGCCGGCTGTGCTGATGCCGTCACAGCCGGCCTCTTTCGCGGGCGATAGCATCATTGAACAGCAAATGCAGCAAGCGCCCAACATTTTGGTTGGTCTAATTTTTTTTTTCTGGTAGTGGAGTCTCGGCTTCTCGGCTCTTTCAATTAATTATCTCTTTGTTGTCCCTAAACGAGTGATATTTCACACCGAACAGTGGACCTGATCTACGTTTTAGCTTCTAAACCAACCTGGACTCATCCAGCTACGGCCAGACACTGTCTCTGACGTGGCTGCCGCATGCAACTCTTCAATACTTTTGGTAACTATAAAACAAATAAGCCTCAGCGCTGCTAAAAAAAAAGAAAAGATGATCCGTGTGTGGCTTTTGAATAGAGGAAGCAACAAACCAGCTAAATTATTCGTTCATTTCGTCCAGTCACGAATTTCGACTTTTAGATGCCGCCAAACGTGCAGCAAATCCCGGCCGGTTTCCCCATTCCGATGGGCGCGATTCCCATCCGGCCGCCCGTGCAGGCGAACGTCGTCGTCGGTTCGCTTTCGGCCGTGCATCCCAATCCGGCGTCGCCGCCGTCGGCCATCATTCCCGGCCTTATGATGGGTACTCAGCAGAATTTTTGGTATGTTTATTAAGTATTTTGATATATTTTGTATTTTGATATATATATATATTTTTAATATTATGTCGGTATATTATGAATTCTTGTCTAAAATGTATATTAATGATTTTTCTCTTAATAAATATTTTATTAGTCGTATCTTGCCGTGATAGTTCTATCTATCGGATCACATTAAAATAAAATTTAAAATAAATTTTTCTCAACTCCTTAACTGCATTTTTCCGATGCTTTGTGTGTGTCTTCACCCTTTTTAGGACCAACGATTCATGCGCTAAATTCGACAGCGGCGATGAGTCGTTTTTTGCAAAGCTGTCCGCCATTTCACAACCATTTAGCTCCACCATTTATGGACATATTGATAATGATGTAAATAAGAATCCATTCAGTGTGGAGAACAATTTTGAAAATCAATATTCGTCTCGACGTCGAAGTTTTGGCGTAAACACCATCGAACACAATACCGTTCAGGACAAAAGCGATCTATTGATACGACGTCACGAAATCATCAGGTAAGATTTTTTGGTTCTTTTTCGTTATCGGATCCATAAAATGACTTTTTTCTAGGGGGGGGGGTTAGCACGAGGAATTCGAATTTTATGATGTTTCTCACTAATTTTGTTTTTGCGCAGTTTTTGGCACTTTCGAGGCATAACTTTATGACATATTTATAAGAAGCAGTAAACAAAACAACGATAAATATTATTAATAGCAAATATTTTATACCGAAAACCAACGTTTTTTTTTTGATGGATTGCTCTTCTCGACGATTGGAGTGTAAACTGATTGATACGATAGTTAGAAACATATAAAAAATTTGCTTGGTTCTTCTGTGATATCGGACGACCCTAAGAAAACTTTTTTCAAAAGCATTTTAAGTTTTTTGACATGAAAAACTATGTTTAGGTTTAATCTAAACCTAGTCTTAAGCTTAGGCTAAGCTTAAACACCTAATACTAAATAAATTTGAATATATTAAAAAACCTAAAAATGTTTTGAAAAAAGAAGTTTTTTTTGGGGGGGTGGGGGGTCCCATATCACAAAAGAACCATTTGCTTATTAAAGCTTTTCGATTCAGAATTATAAGTACGCGGGCATGCGTGTGTCCTGCGCCCAACAAGCTTGAGAATGCTCCGGCATGTTAATTTTATAGCGTCATTTTTTTAGGAAAACTAAAATACTAAGGGATACCTAAAGTATTTTGGGATACCTAAACTTCAATAGAGCCAAGTTTTTTGGATAACTAACAAGAAAGCGATAATTTATTCATTTTTTTAGCATAGCAAATATTTATTCTAGTCTATATTTTGTGTATTTTTGCACATTTTTATATTTTAGCCACTTAGCCGAAATACGACCATCATCAAAGATATTAGAGGACTTTTTCGATGACGAACTGGAAAAGTTGGTATCCAGTCTTTTAATTTTTTAAAAATTTTTAAGTCGATTTTTTGTTTAGTCACGTCTCTTATACGGTTGCAAACTCAGTCCTCTTTGATGAAAAAGAGAGCTACTTCAACAGCGGAATCGATTTGCCTCCACTTCCAGTCGGCTCTTTTAAGGTGCTGGAAAAGAAGTCTTCAGCGTGAGTTTTTGTTCTATAGCCATTTAATTTTTAAAAATATTTTTTGAGATCTAATATTAAGATAAAATCGTTTGCAGAATATATAGAAAGCCCATATAGAATTTGAACAGTCTGATAATAATTATCACAATCACTTGCAAGAATTTATTGATTACTTTTATGTTTGGTGCAAAGATAATGGTCTTATTATTGCTACATTAAAATGTCAAATCTTGCATATTGGCTTAAAAAATCCAGAAAATGACTATTCATTAAATGGTGAAAAAATTTCTAAGGTCAAAGACTGTATCAGAGATTTAGGAATTTATGTTTCTCCAAATCTTTTGTTCTATAGCCATTTAATTTTTAAAAATATTTTTTGAGATCTAAATTTAACTTTTTTTCTTGTACATTTAGACCTTTCCTCTACAACACACTTAGCACAAATTTTACGAACAACGCGAAAAATTCCTCCCCTGCGGCGAAATCCTCAACGTATTTACGTACGGCCTGTGCGAATACTCTGCCGCTCAACATCTCTGCTTCCATGGCCACCGTACAGTCGGGTTGCAAAAATGTGGTAAAAGATGCTATTGAACAACCGCTTATTGTATCCTCACTACAAAGTATCAATTGTGAGAATTAATTTACATACATATTTACATTAAAAAGAAATTTCATTTTATATTGAAAATAAAAGTGCTAATATAAACCAGGAGATTTTAGTTTTTCCACAAATTGGCGACGAATCTCTAAATCCCACTCGATTGGCGGAAAAATTACCGCCTGTCATCAAACCGCTGTCGGACCGGGCGGTATCGGACCCACAGGATCTTGTCGCACACTCCATCGATCGCATTATCGATGTGAAGGAGCGCATAAAAGACTCATCAATATGCAACGGCGTTATCGCTTCAGCGGTGGAGAAGGAACAGCTGAAGGTCGAGTTGGGCATCGCCAACCGCCAAATTACCACACTCGACGAAAAGACCAAGGAGTCGTGTTTGCTTAAAGAGCTTCAGGTTGTCGAAAAGCAAATCGAGAATCTTAGCATAGTGGCCTGAGAGTTTTCTGTGATTGTTTTTTTCCACTTCTCATTGATTCTCTATTTTTTGTTTTGATTGTATCGTCATAAAATATTTTTTTCATTAGATTTGGATATACACTCACTTTAACATGTTTTGTAGCATATGAACAAATACATGCGCTGTTCAAAAGTATAAACGTACTTTTAAAAAATTGAGGAACCGACTTTAATCATATTATCAAATTTATCATTAATTGTTACCAAATATAAGTAAAAATCTTTTTTCTTCTCCATTTTTTTAAGTGCGCTTATAACTTTTGGACAAATTTGACTTTAAATTGATTTTTTTTACATTTGATATTAACAAATTGAATCGGTTATTTTTTAAAATTAGATACATAATTTTAATCAGAGATGTTTTATTTATTAAAATGGGTTTTTGGCTTACAATTTTTTCTATTTTTTATTATTGTAAATTTAAGAAATTAAAAACTAAAATTTAATTGTCCCTAATTTTGCGTGTATAATTAGCCGGATATTTTGAGTCAAATTTAAATTGGCGCCAATGAGTTCATTTTGTTCGTATTGGATCCAAGCGAGTCCAAATTTTATGCCCACTTTTATGAAACTGAAACGAAAGCAGGCGCAAAATTTGGACTCGCTTCAATCCGATACGAACAGAATGAACTCATTGGCGCGAATTTAAATTTGGCTCAAAACACTCGGTCTTATACACGCGAAATTAGAGTATTTATAAATTTTGTAAAAAACTATAATTTTAGATTTTTGCACACTTTTAAACAGTCTTTTTTTTATTTTTTTAATCTTACAAGTTTAATATCTTTTTTCACATGCAAATAAACTAGTGTTTTTGTACATGGTGATGATTCATATTGAATCATTATTTAATTTATATCTTCTATACATATATAGTTTTATGTAATATAATATAATAATTTATGGATGAAAGTAAAGTTATTAGTTTTTCTGTACAGAATAATTACAAATTAATCAAATCGCTAAGCGACGTGAAAATTTTTTTGCAACAAAATTCGATAAATTTGTTTCATATGTAGTTTAATCAAGAGTTAACTATGGCAGAAATTCGCGGCACTTTTGGTGAGTTTTTTACATAGGTTTATTTGACATAAATTTTACTTTAAAACATTTTGAGACGGCTTTGAGGGAGAACGCGGTCATTTGTGGGGTTGCTTGAATGGGGACGCTTCGCAAAAACTCTTTTTCCATAAAAGATGTGCGGCTAGTGATAATTTTGAAGTGGATCGGTGTTTGGTATAATCTTACAAATGCTTTTTTAAATTTTAACAATAATCACATATTAGTCAGAAATTGCACATGTCAACCAATTTGATCATCCCAATATTCATCAGCTGCTTGGACATTTAATTGAAAACGACAAATGTTCTCCCGACGCTTCTTTCTTCGTATATTCCTCGCTTACTGATTTTGGATCAATCAATCGAATTATTTCTATGTTTGACAATCACGGCCTTTCAGAGGAGATCATTCAAAATATCATTTGCCAAGTTCTTCCTGCAATATGTTATCTTCATAAACGTAAAATAATTCATAGGTAAGCGCTTTGAATTGTAATCATTTTATTATTTATTAATTAGATACATTTTGCAACCTTTTTTAACATTTAAAAGGTATTCAAAAACTTTTTTTGATTTGTCAATTGTTTTAGAGGCATTAACTCTCAGAATATTTTGGTAGACAGCGATGGCACAATTCAACTTAGCGGCTTCGAACACGCCATTTCCATAACGAATTCAAATCGTTGGATCGGCGTAGAAGATCGTGTTCATCATTTTGACGAATCGTTGCAGAAAGTTTTTATATGGTTAGCGCCGGAAATTTTAAAACAGGTCAGCCCATGTGAAGTGATATAAGATGGAGTTTATTTATAATTAAAAAAATTTCAGGATCTCAACGGATACGGCTTATTGTCTGACGTATACAGCATTGGAATTACTGTGTGTGAAATGGGAAATGGCTTTTCACCGTTCAGCGAAATGCAACCTCTTCAGGTGCTCTACGAAAAGATTCGTGGTTCAACTCCTTTTCTTATAGACGCGGAAGACGAGCCTCTAATTTCCACAATAGAAGGTATTTCTAATAAATTTTTTGACAAATTATATCTTGCACTTTGGCTGTTTTCAATCCGTTCTAAATTTATTATTGAAACTTGCGATAAATTAGCAAATGTAAGTTTTAATTATCATGTCTTTTTTATTTCCAGGGGAGCAGTCTTATTTTCAAAGTTTAAAAAAATAGGATATTTTAGCTCGAAATGATCAATTAAATTATACAAAACCAGCATTTTCTTCGAACATTCACGACTTTGTTTCGAAATGTCTTACTTACGACTGCAAAGAGCGGTAAGTTATTGTTTATCAAATATGCAATAAAACAAAACCAGGAAAATATTCATTTTAGACCATCCTCTTGGGAGCTTCGACGACATAACTTTGTCGAAACGTCCATCAACAAAAACGATCTCAAGAAAACACTAAAAAATTTGCTATCGGCAAAAGTTTTGCCACTTTCGTTAATTTAGAAATAATAGAATAAAATCTGATGATTTTTTTGTGTTCATTAATCTTCTGATTTATTTTTTATAAATATAATAAAAACAACTAAAATATTTAGAATTTTAGCTGAAAAAATAAAAAAAATTGATACATATATACGCAGGGCGGCGCATTCTTGTGGCGGGATTTGTTTTTGTTATAACTTTTTACTTTTTAACCAAATTGTAAAATTCTTTTTGCATTCGATTCCCAACTCCTTGAGAATTTTTTTTTCTTGAAAATTTTTACAAATAAAAAGATTTTATTAAAGCTTTATTGACTAAATAAAAACAAAGAGAATGGAAACTAAAAAACACGTATAACTGAAAGGGGTTTAAACTAAAAAGCCGTGCTTCCGCATGCACTCCTTATGGGCCTCGATGAAGGTGGCGCAATGCTCCTCGCCATTAAGGATTATACATTCGTCCCTTGCCTTAAAACATACATTTTGATTTTAAAAAAGTGTTATTAAATAATTATTTGAATTAAACGATCTAATTAAGTGAGCGGGTGAGTTTAATAAATCTCAATAACATAACAAATTAATTCTTGTTGTAGATGAAATAGGCAAAAATTTGGCGAAATTTAAAGAATAGCGAAATTTTCTATCTTTCTAGCTTCTAAAACAAACATCGATGCACAAACCTGTTTGGTTGCAGGGCATGCACAACAAGGTTTTAATTTTTTCTCCTCCGTCTTGAACGGCTCCGCTGGCGCAATAGTATTAGCCTGACTCGAATTTCCCATTTTATTTTAAAGCTGAAAAACGTAACAACTAAATTTTGCCAAAAGGATTTTTAAATAAATAAGAAAAAAGCTTTTGGAAAGTTTACGAAAAAAATACAACTCAAAAAAATATATATAGTGAATTTTATTATACAAAATACGCAATGAGGCCGGCATGACAAATCAAAAGCACACTGAGTTCGGAATGATAAGTCGCCCCTATGCAGGCGAGGTGTAAAAAATTCAAATATATTTCACTTTCTTTGAAAATTATTGTTGCTTTTGAAATGTGAAATGTATTAAATAATGTAAATAAATCCCAAAAACGTGTGATTAAAACAAAACATGTCCATGAAAATACAAAAAAACATGTGAAAATTGCAAAAAATTGCAAAATTTTCAAAAAAATTTGAAGAATGAATTCGCTTCAGGACAAGTTTGTTCTATAAGCCGCGGTTTATCATCCCGAACTTATGGTATATGTATATATCTAGCGCATCCATCCCCCTAGCCAAACCTCTATTTAACTACCACATATTAATTTTAAATTGTTTAAAAAAATACGCAAATTAATTCCATTTTTTCACTCTTACCTAACTCCATTCACCCGCGCCAGAAATCCAAACTGTATAGTTTTATAGCTAAATTGTTAAAAATTGACCCTATTTTACCATAGCGCACTTCTTCACCCAAATGTGCTAGAAATTAAAAATTTTAATGATAATCTAAAAAATATATTCTAATCGGAATATCAAAGATTGAATTAAATTTTTATACTTATAGACCACGGTGTTCAATATTGCACGAAAACTTGAAAATTAAAATTTTTAGGTTGTATATTCGTAAAACCCATATACAGAGAAAATGAATGTGTTTTAAATAAAAAAGTTTTTTTTATAAAATAAACTTCAGCTCTAAAGACTTTGTCAAATCATCAATTTGAAATTGGCGTGTATATGTAATTTTCGAAAAATAGTTTGAATTTGTGACAAATTTGTTGGTATTCCGTTAATATTTAATAAAATAATTATTTTTTGTTCAAGATTCTTGGGGTTTTTCGAGGCAATATCAAATGAAGGAACATCAAGATAGTCAAATGCTTCATAATTTAGCTTGTTCAATCTTATTCGTACACCATAAACAAAAAATCACAAAAGCTTTTTAACAAGTCAAATCTTCATTAGACAATTATATTCTAACTTTTTTCCTACGATTGATAGAAACTTGAGATTTTTTGCATCCTATAGAGCGTACCCAATTTGTGGGGGACACTATTTTTAAAATTTTTATTTCTAGCATTTTTAGAGAGGAAAATGCAACGGAAAAAAAACAACGAAAAAAGTGCATGTGTCTGAGCATTTTTTTTTTTGAAGTGATCCAATGGACTTTAAATTTTTGCTATGAGATTCCCTTACATACACCACTATACTTCATAAGTTTCAACCTGATCGGTTAGATGGGAGCCGAGTTGTGAAACTTCAAAAAAATGTCAAAAATGTCGAAAAACTCCAAAAAATGACAAATTTCGTTGGATCACCCCGAAAAAAATGGTCAGTGATTATTTACTAAATTTAATAATTAAAGGAATAGTTTCATTAAAAATCATGAATATAAAAAAGGAATAAAACAACTGTTTATTGCACTACAAAAATCATGTATCGCTAAAGAAACTTATAAATATTCTAATTTTTACCCATTTTTGGCCAAATTTTGAAAAAATTTAAAAAAAAAAATTTTTTTCTCAAAAACACTATTCCAGATTTATTTTTACTTTTGGAAAACACGAAATTCTTGGTTATTTTGACCGAATAGATTCGCAAATATATTTTTTTCAATATAATATTTTTTAACATTTTATTTTAACGAAACAACGAAACACAATGAAGTTTTCAACAAAATTATTCTGCGACGTGAAAATTCTTGAAGCACTTTTTATGAAGTCCATTTCTCGCACATCTTTCTTGCTCGGCCGTCGCAAAGAGCACATTTCGGTACCGCATTTGCATCGACCATCCAGTGGTTGAACCCGTCGTACAGGCTTTAAAATTATTTAAAAGCGCAAATTTTAAAGAATGTGAAATCATTAAAAACGATTATTTATGAAATATATAAAACAAATTTAGAATTTAATAAACCAATTTAATAAACAAATTATTAGTATTTTAGATTTGAGTAAATATCTAATTTCATTATGTAATGAAACCTATTTATTCTGACAAAATTAAATTATATTATCAAGATACTGATAAGATTGAAACAGAAGATATACAAAAAATAAAAGAGCACTTCGATTTTAAAGATAATCTAAAAAATCACCCTTTATACGATGAATCAAATAAAAAAATAATTGGAAAATTTGAAGATGGGTTAAATGGTAAAATTATGATAGAGTTTGTTAGATTAAAACCTAAGCAATAAGCATTCAAAGTGACAATGGAGAAGAAAACAATAAAATCAAAAATTGTTAAAAAATATGTAATAAAAAATTAACAATTGATGATTATAAAAGATGCTTATTCGAAAATAAATCAGTTAGGAAAGAGCAATATATGATTCGAGCTCAGAAACCATATACCATAAAACAAAATAAAGTTTCATTACATAAATGAAGAATATAAATTTATATTAAATAATAAATATAATACTTTAGCTCATGATCATTATAATACGTAATAGACTTCGTTTATAATAGAAAATATATGATTAATTTTACAATAAACTTAAAATTATATTTTTATAATCATAATTTTCTAATAATTTTAAAATTAACAAACAATAATAACCACAATTATGTGTACTAAATTTTTGTATCTGGAATGTTGATAGTTCTATAGGTTTTGCTAAATAATTTATTAATTCTATTGGTGGATCTAGTCCAAACGAATCAAAATAATAATTTATTTTTATTTTTAAAATAGCAAACCCAATATGTTCCATCGTTTTTACTTATATCTAAATTTACAATTCCACATTCTTTATTAATATCATTTGGAATCGTATCTCTCGTGAATACTTTTCGGAAATTTTTTATTTTTAATTTGTTTACTAAATTTATAATGTCATAATTTGTTAATGGTTTATAATCATCAAATAAAACATTATTTTTCTTAGTTGATTGGTGTGACATTATTAAACTTTGAATTTATCTGAATAATTTAATTATTTATAAAAAATAACATTTTCTATCCAGACTGGGGACATATTCTAACGCATATATGTGAAGAAGTGCGCTAGTAAAAATTTAATACACTTTTAGATTAGATATTTTTATGTGGTTTAAATCTCTACCGGTAAAGAAGAGCGTTATGTATAGGGCTAATTTTTAACAATTTAGCTATAAAATTATACAATTTAGCTAGATTTCTGGCGCAGGCGGTTGGAGTTAGGTAAGAGTGAAAAATAGGATTAATTTGCGTATTTTTAACAATTTATTTGCTTAATATGCGGCAATTAATTAGAGGTTAGGCTGAAAGGATGGGTGCGCTAGAGATGGCATATATATACTACTCAATAAAATCAATGAATTCATTCATTGGGGAGAAAAAACCCGCAACATCTAAAAATTCTCTCATTGCAATGATCGATTTCAAATTTTTTAGTTATTTCTTTTCATTAACTTAGACTTCATTTAACTTAGAATTCATAAACAAATTATATTCCTGTCGTTTTGCTTAATTATATCACAAGCATATTCAAATATGCAGAAAGGAAAGCACTAAGATGCTGAAGTGAAGAAAGAAAGTATTTTTATTCAAATATCGACTCGGTCGCCTTAGACAAATTCCATCCGTTACAGCTTAGCGCCGATAGTGCATCGTCCTGAAAAATTATTATGTAAGAAAACATTTTAAAATTTTCAAAAATCAGCATTTTTCAGTTCGGCTTTACATTTATTCTTAAATAAAAATATTGGCAAGAAATAAGCTATTAAAATTTTTTTCAATTATTTTCTTATTTGATTGCAAATTAAAAAAAAAGGAAATAAGAAATTATTTTGTTAACTAAACTAAATTCATGTTAAAACCTAAGTAATGCAATTTAAAAAAAACTAACCGCCGAAACGCCCATTTCTTTCAATTTCTCGTGTTTTTTGCGCATTTCGTCACTTTTCTCGCCCGGACCTTTTGCATAGTGCTGGCACCAATATCGAGCAGTTTGCTAAATGATTTTTAGTTATTAATTTTTCACATATTCTTGACAGAAACTAAGCTATTAAAAAGTTGTGAAAAATGCACCTTGAAAAGTTGGGGGTTTGTGTCGCATTGGCTGGCCACAACCGCGTCCTGTGGGTCCTTTGGTTCGGGAGAGGCGAGAAGCGACTGCACGCTAAGAAGAATGGTTCTCAGAGTCATGGAGGCGGCCCTAAAACATATGAAAAAAACTTTTTTGTTATAAAAATATTAAATAATAACAAACCATTGCTCCTTTAAGATGTCCAGGCAAATAACTCCCGTCTGAGAACTTATGTTTGGATGCCAAATTTTAGTTAAGAATTTTACCTAATTTTTTTCTCTAAATTTTTGTTAAATAAGAAAATAAATGCAAATAAACTTTAGGCGGCTTAAACGGGTATTCCGTAGGAATTTTTATGTCTAACGTAAAGGTTCCGTCCTCGTACGGGCTGTCAGGAGGCCCACGAATATGTCCAGTGAGCATGCTAAGATTTTCATTTAGTGGTTCAATCGTTATCCCATTTTGTTTCAACTAAAACAACTTGTAAAAAAATATGAGTAAATTTTAATTTAAAAGATTATCAAATTTATAATAAAAATGCATAAAATTACCTCAGAACTA
This sequence comes from Bradynema listronoti, assembly GCA_024678965.1. NCBI lineage: Eukaryota > Metazoa > Nematoda > Chromadorea > Rhabditida > Allantonematidae > Bradynema > Bradynema listronoti. The sequence continues at coordinate 22,877 of JANLNO010000006.1, forward strand.
GTTATTACTTCTTTGCACTCCTTTTGCATACGAATAAATCCAATATTAGACATAATTTGGGTAAAACTTTTGAATAAACTGAAATATTTTTTAGGTTTAAAATGTCGGCTATTATTCAAATAGACAAATAGATGCGAATTAAAAAATATTTAAATCCATTACGTTCACATAAAAAATTTTTGGAAAATAAAAAATAAAATAGTGATATATCGCCAAACGTACTTTTTTAATACATAAAAAATTATCCAAGTATTATTTTTGCATAAAGTCCAACTTATGTCCGAGTATTTTTGCCGTTTGTCGCTCATGCACTCATAAGCTCATATGTTTTTAGCGAATTTTAAAAGAAAAAGTTTATAAAATATAAATTTTCTGGACTGCGTTTGAACGTATCTCCATTTTTTTGTGCCCGCTTAAATCTCGAGAAATCAATCAAAGCTTTTTATTTAAAAAGCCACAAAAAATAGTGGTCGATAGATTTACAAATTATACTTGTAGTATTTTTCTTACATTACGGCGAAGTGAATTTTCCTAAATCATACTTTTCTTTCCAAATTGATATAATTTAAAAATTTATACAAATATTTTGTTTTTGTATTATGTTGTTTTTTATGTAATAAAAGAATTAAAGATAAAAAAATTGTATTTATTATTAAATTTCCATTATCTTCGTCGTTGACATTTATCATTAGTTTGAACATAAATTTTGTTATCCACTCGAATTATTTGGGACTGAATTGTAATTTCGTTAAATTTTATGAATTCTAATATGCTTTGATCCAACTCAGTAACCATAGTGTTTCTTTGATCGTCATCCTAAACATATTATTTATAAATAAAAGGTATGTTTAAAGTACAACTGACCTCAGTAATTACATCAACCATGCGTTGATTCTCTTGAAAGGGATCTTCCGTAGAAGATTTATTTTGGGAATCCGGTAGTTCGACAACGTTGATACCATGTTGTTTAAGAGTTCGAGCTATTTGAGGAGGTAAATCATCATCAGATTCTTGAGGTTTTTCTTGCGATTCCATCAACTTTAATGATTCTTCAGTGCCATTTTCAGGAATCTACAAAACATAATTGGAAAATCTATGCATTTTAATGCTGGAAATTTATTTTTCAAACTTTTGTATCCACGTCTACAATTTGCTTTAATTGATTAGGTTCTCCGACTATTTTTACATCCTGCGTACTAAGGCGAATATCCGTCGGTCCAATATTGCGTAAGCGTGCCGGCGAATTCATTACGGCCATAACACGTTGCTGCTGGCCGCGAATTCGTTTAAATAAACTTTCTGAAAAATTCAAAATATTGCAAAATCTAAGTTTTATATTTACATAAGATTCACTTCTATTTCGATCAAAGGTAACCAAAGGAGGCGCTCCTGTAATTGTGCCATCTGCATTATTATTATCGTTTAGTGATCTTATTGATACGGCGACGCCAGTCTGAATTAAATAGTGTACATCATGATTATTCATAACTTATCATAGCGAATATATGATTGTCCTTTTTTTACCTGTCGTTTATAACGTTTGACGCCTGATTCAAAGCTTTTACCGCCTTTTTCAGCTTCCGATTCTTTATCATTTTTATAACATTTGGGAGGCTGAAAAAAGTGCATACATTTATGTAAATATTTTTATCTATATATTATTTATTTTTTGAATATATGCATAGTGCTTACTAATATTTCATCGCATTCGCTCATCAGACGATCACAAAATCTAAAATATATATTTTAAAAAATAAATTAGTCATTAATTTAAGTTCCACTATCTCTCCGAATTCGAGCCCAAAGATCTAAGGTATTTTCTACATAAATTTTTTCACCAATTTTTTTATTAATTGTAGACTAAATTTCAGATTTCAGAGAATTCTTTTAAACTTTTAAAATTTAATACGAGTTTTTTTATTACCTAAGTGGCTTTTAGATCTATAATATATTTTTGGTCTGTACATATCTTATTTTTAAAATACCTTAAAGAGCATTGGATGCGCATTACTGTGCTATCTGGCTTGCGGAATGCTGTTGCACGACTAGTTGCCATTAATGACGCACCATAACGTGGGGTTTCGACAAGCTGTTCTATTATAGAACATCTATAACATGATACTAAAAATTAGTTTTATCTATGTGTATTTTTTTCGTAAAATGACCCATTTTTATCGATTAAAAGTTCACGATCTCCAGTGTGCATGTCGATCATATAACAATTATGTACCAGCATAGATTGATAAATGTCAAAATTGTCTAAAATAAAGATATGAATAGTTGGAATTTCTAATTTGGGAATAAAAACAAACCCGAATTGCATTCCCAATGAAGAGAAATTGGTTCTCCAACATGAAAATTGGATCGCTCAAGATTTTCGTTATCACATTTGTTTTGAGTAGATAAATTTACGACTGACAAGCTTGGTTCGATTTTCGTGACTCTCATAGAGCAAGGTAATACTTTTTTATTTGCTCTTAATAATTATTATTCAGTCAATTATTGAAAAATACATAATAGGTAATTATTGCATATTTTTTTCAAACAAATAATAATAATATTTAATTTTAATATCTAAATATTTCTGCACAAATATTACGAACTTGGACTTTCTTTGTGTATGCTCTTTAATTAGTTTCCAGTCGATTCCATTGTCCCGCTCACCACTTTTATCCTGATAAAAGCAGTAAATTTTAAAATTTTTATCAACAATTGTGTTATAGTTTGGATGGAATTGCAGAACGACGTTTGTTTCAAAAACTATTCCTTTCGGATTTACCTAAACACAATAGCAATAATACATTTGGAAACTATAAAATATTAATTTATTCTTACGGAAAATTGCTGCTGAACTCCACATTCTCCAAAAGGCACAAATAAACTAAGATCATCACCCCCTTCATTTGACATATTCGTAGGAGTCTTGTCACTACTTGTCGAACGACTATCGATTGCGGTTCTATTGTTGCTAAATACAGTTGCATGCCATTTGCATTTTGGATCGTGAAAATGTCCTTGTATATAGAAATGGCCGTGAAAAGGAGCACTTGTTGTAACGCTGACGCGAGCTCCTTAATTTTAGATGGCTTAATTAAAAAAAACTCAAATATATTGTTAGAGAAACCATTTCGCTCACACGCGACATCAGCGCCATCGTTAGCAATGCCACGTGAATATTCGCACGCCTCGCTAAGTGCAAATCTCATGCGTAAATTTTCAATAAAATGTGCAGCCTCTCTAGGATTGTCAAGATTTTGAAAAACTAAGCTTTCGTCACCAGTTATTTCCAATAATTCCTCGCTGTTAATATGCTGGCCGATACCCAAAGCAATCAAATTAACGCCTAATTGTAAAAAAAAAACTTAACACCAAAAATAATTACCCTAGTTTGGGTAAATAGCCGTTCGAAGAATTTTTGAATTTTGGCATGGCTTTCATTCTGTTATAAACAAAATCAAAATTTTTGAACTACAGCTTGAGTCTGTTTTAATGAAGACGTTCGTTAAATTTTACGCTTAACCGATACAAAATAACAGAATGAAGGCCAAGTCAATATTCAAAAATTCTTCGAACGGCCGCGTCTTATTACCCGAACTTAGGGTATTATGAATTTTGTATAAACGGACCCGATTCTCGGAGTCGTAATGCAGCTGGCATGGGATTATCATGTGAATGGCCATCGGACACGAGAATAGCAACCTGGATACATAAAAATAGATTTTAATATTAAATTTGTATCTTTTAATATCACTAAAAAATTCTACTATTATATGCATATAATATCACTTTTTTACCTGCGCAATATGTTGACGCTTTCCAGAACTTGCACCTCTCCTACTACCCGTAGTAGGATCATTAAATAATTGTATGGCTTTATCCAATGCTTTGCCTGTTTTTGTAGTGCCAAGTTTGTGATTGATTGATTTAATGGCTTCACGAATAGATGCTTTGTCCTTTAAAAATACTAATAGTTATTTTATTATACTTTACAAGCCATAATTAAAGTAAATCACTTTAAACGTTTTGAACAGGAACTCGATGTAAGTGTAAGAAGCATATTGCATAACAGCAATTTTAGTTTTATCTTCGCCGATGTCAACCATATCAATTACGCGATTTAACATTTGCAATTGAATTTCAAACGTCGAACTCTCAACACTTCCTGATCCATCAAGTATAAAAAGTAAGTCCAATGGTTGATCCACCGGTCGACAAACTAAATTATCTAATTTTATTACCTAATTGATTATTTTTAGATGAAAAATGTTAAATTAATTAACCTTTTGCCAAATCATTATGAAAAAAGTTTACAACGGAGAAGACAGGTTCAAATCTTAGTATAGCAATAAAGAAAATAAAAATAAGTGAAAATATTGTTGTCATCGAAGTTGGACAATAAAAATATAATTTTCTGAGTGTCATATTCCTTGCTAGGAAATTTTGAATAAAAGAAATCGATTTCTTTTCCTCCTTTCCGTTAATTTGCTTTTTTTCGCATTTCTGAGCTTTAGAAAAAATGGAAGAAAACAATCGTAATGAAAAGAGAAAGTTGATAAGAAAAGAAAGAAAAATAAAATCACTCTGTTAAAAGTTGAAGCCTAAAACGAGCTGAAAAGCAATTAGATTAAAATCATTATAATAGAATGAAAGTAAACAATTTGAGGCTTGAAGATGTCTTAAAGATAAGCGCATGTGTGGTTGAATTAGATGAGGTTGAAGTTAAACATAAAAAAGAAAGCTACAGGACGAGATTTCAATGATAGAAAATTCATCAACATTGGCCCTTGAATTATTTTCAACAACATGTTTAATGTTAGAAATGGAATGTGGTTATAAAATTAGAAAATTTATATTTAAAATATTTATTGCATTAAATGAGATAAAGTAATTTATAAATAATATAAAATAAACAAAATGAATAAAAGATTGAAATGTGGTAGCATCCTTGACGTCGCTGAGTCTAAAATAAAATGATAATTTAAAAAATTGTATTCGAAAAATAAATACGATTATGAATTTTTTTACTGGACTTTCGCGCAGCCATGGCTGTTGCGAGCGCTGCCGAGTTGACATGCACCATTTGCGTACCACACGCAATGTTTTCGCCTTCACATGAATACAATCCGCCATCGGCCGGCGTAACATGCGCGATACGCAACACATGCACTACGTCACCGGATGGAGAAATGCTTGCGAACGACGTATACTCTATAATATTTTTATAATTTATTAATTTGTTATAATCATCTCTATCTTTTTGATATTTTTCCATAGCAGTTTCTAGCATTTTTTTATATTTTTTACCTTTTCCTCCTAATTCTTTAATTATTAATGATTTACATTCACTTTTACACATTTTAGTTATAAGTAAATTGAATTAATATATTATTGACTCTTTCATACTTTCATTAATATTTGTTAGATTATTTATCTGATTTGTTAATTTTTCTATATCATCTAGAGGCCTTATAACCGTTTCTCTTGTTAAATCATTGTCTAGATAGGCGTTTAATTCCTCTTTATCGATATTAATATTGAGTTGTTTGAAGAGCTGAATTTCCATTTTGTTTAATTTAATAGAATAAATTTTTATCCTTTAACTTAACAAATAAACTTGACGAGTGAAAAAAATTATGCTCGATAAGAAAATAATAGCATCGATTTATTTAGAAGATAATAGAAAATTTTCAATTATGAAATCGAAATGGTGTAAATTACATGATGTATCAGTAAAAACATTAAATAGAGGTTTAATGGAATTAAATGATAATAATTTAAATACAAGTCCATTAAATATGAAATTAAATGAGACAAGTTCGGACAAAAGAGGACAAGAAGCAAAAAATAAAATTACATGATGTATCAGTAAAAACATTAAATAGAGGTTTAATGGAATTAAATGATAATAATTTAAATACAAGTCCATTAAATATGAAATTAAATGAGACAAGTTCGGACAAAAGAGGACAAGAAGCAAAAAATAAACTAAATGAGTCTAGTTCGGAAAAAAATATAAAATATTATAAAAACAAAATTTCCATTTTACCTTAAAAATTAAACAATGAATCCAGTGGATCCATTTCTGAAAGGAATTTCAATATTAGGTAGAATAAATAGTTTTCAAATCTTTTTTCTTTATTTTTTTCATTTTTACAAATTCATCTAAAATTCTGTGTATTTTATTATATTCATTCTTATTTCCTGCTTTATATGATCCAATTGATAATCTTAGCATATCTATAAGTGAATTCACATTAGACGGTAAAAAATCAATAGAGCTTCCTGTTACACTTTTTTCAGACACACTTGAAGTAGATTTAGTAAAATAATGTTCTTTTATAAATTTCCATTTATCACTCGGATCAGAATTAAATCTTTTGTTTGGAGCATTTTTATCGAATCCTTGATAACAAGCGTCAGAACACAAAAGTATTTGTTGATATGATTTTTTCTCGTAATCACTTATTAAAACTAAATTTGGTGATTTTTTTGTTAATAATTCCATTAATCTTTTAGTAGCTTCATAATCAACATTATTAATTTTTATATTGTTATTTTCAAATTTTACTGTTTTATTTCCGATTGTATATGATTTATTATTCTTATCATATCTTAAAGAATACGACGGCATTTTGTTGATGGATGCTATATGTTTAAACTTTTATCTTTATCGTCTTGTAAATATGTGGCTATTAAATTACTTACAGTAATAGTTTTACCAGGACTAGACACAGCTTGTTTATTTGACTCAATAGTCAACTGTTTTTCCTCTGATAATGGTCCTTCAATTCCCTTCGGAAATGGTCGGTCTGCGCTTATTTTTAAGTTTTTAAAAGTGTTCAATGTTTCAACTATTTTATTTTTTTCATCAATTATTTCTTCTTGCAATTTTTTGTTTGAATCCAAAATTGGTTTAAAATATCTCAACTCTATTTTCCTCTAATTTTTCAAGTTCTTCATGTTCTTCTTGATCTTTATTTCTTTGCTTTTTTCTTATTTGTATATGTTGTTCGATTATTTCATTTCTTCTCTTTGGATTATATATTTCAACAAACGACGGCATTTTGTTGATGGATGCTATATGTTTAAACTCTAAAAACTAGACTTGTTAAGCTTATTTAAAATATAAAAAATATAAACTCAAAACAAAATTTAGAAAAAATCATTAATGAAAATATAGAATGAAATAAATAATTTAAAATGAATTAAACTAGTAAAACCACTTTTACGTAATTGTAAAAATTTAAAAAAAAAATTCTAAAAAAATTATTCTTTTTAAATAAGGGTGGGTGAAAATATGGATCGTTTTGAAAACTTGTCAAGAGACGACCTTCGCTCTGAAGTTTCTAGACTAAAAGTTATAAAATATAACGAAATGAAAAAGTTAAATAAGCAACAGCTAATTAACGTCTTAAGAGAGAACCAGAATAATTTATTTAGAATCTTTCCGTTTCATGATACAATTTATCATAAATATGTAAAAAAAACTACGACCACAACAAAATTGCCAACTGCTGATCCAAGAACATCAATTAAAAGACATCTTTCCATTTGAATAAACCGTTTTTAGTAATTACAAGGAATTTAGAGATACAGTGAAAGAAACAACTTATGAAAATGAAAGCAAAACAAATGATATGTTTATATTTTATGAGCGGATCAAATGGCAAGTAATCAATGATATAAAAAATGTAAATGTAAAAATATCTTTCACTCTAGAAGTTCAAATGGGAAAGCCTGGAACAGATGAGACAATCAATTTTTATGCTCGAACGAAAATTAAAAAGTTATTATGGGATGATGATAGAGAAGAATTCTATTCAAATGCAGGTGATGAGTTGGAAGATAAGATTCAAAGACAAGATTTAAAAGGTTCAGAATGGTCATTTTTGAGAGCCAATAATTTGCTAATACACAAAATGTTTATAAGCAATTTAAAGGTAGATCTTATATACCACTGCCAAAGTGGATTGCAAATAAAAAGGCTATTGTAAACATAAAGAATATTGATAAAAAATGTTTTATGTGGTGTTTATTGGCGTCATTACATCCTGCTAAAGTACATCCAGAAAGAGTAAGTCATTACAGAACATTTGAAAATGAATTATTATTTGAAGGAATCAGCTTCCCAATTGAAAAAAAAGACATTCCAAAAATTGAATAAATGAATAACTTAGCTGTTAACGTTTTCAGTTATGAAGATAATTCAATAATCCCAATTTATATCCCAAAAAATATGCAAAAAGTTCCCGAAAATAGAATTATTGATTTATTTTTAATTAAATTGGAAGAAAGAATGCATTATTGTTGGATTAAAAACATAAATGCTCTTTTAGGCAATGAAGTGAATAATCACACTGGAAAAAACTATATTTGTAGATGGTGTTTCAATTCATTTCAGGTGAAAATAAAATATGAAAGGCATCTAGAAGAATGTAGCAAGAACAAACCAGTTGTATTCAAAAAACCGCAAGAAGATTATGTTTAATTTGGTAACATCCAAAAATCTCAAAAGATCCCATATGTTATCTACGCAGACTTTGAGTCAATAATTAAAAAATATGTCTCAACAAGTAATAATCCCAATGAATCATGGACTGAAACTAAAGGTAAACATATTGCTTCAGCCTTTTGTGCTGTGATGGTGGATTTCAATGGAAAAATAGTTGATATTGAAGTTTACAGAGGCTATAATGTTGGTAAAAAATTTAATGATTACATAATTAAAATGTGTGACTACTTGATAAATTTAAAAAATAAAAGTATAAAAAAGCTAACTGAAAAACAATGGTGTTTATTCCAAAACTTGTCCTGAATGTAAAGAAGAATACTCAATTAAAAATCCAAAAGTGAGGGATTATGACCATTTTAGTGGAGAGTTTAGAGGACCTTTATGCAATAGATGCAATTTGGCAAACGAAAAAGCAAGATTTATTCCAGTGCTCTTTCATAATTTAAGAGGCTACGATTCTCATCTAATTTTGAGTTCAATTAATGAAGAAATAATCAAAAAATCAGAGATTAATGTGATCCCAAATAACAGTGAAAAATATATTAGTTTTAGTTATAGAAACCAAGGAATGAAAACTCAAAACTGACTTATGAAATTAGATTCTTGGATAGTTTCTCATTTATGGCATCGTCTTTAGATTCTTTAAGCAAAAACTTAGCTGAAAACCAATTCCAAATAACTAAACAATTTTACCAAAATGACGAAGAATTTAATTTAATGAAAAGAAAGGGAATTTATCCATTCGAATACATGAAGTCGTTTAAAAAGTACGAACAAACTGAATTACCTAATAAAGATATGTTTTATGATGAATTAAATAACGAGCATTGTAGTGTGAAGGATTATGAATATGCAAAGCTATTTTATAATAAAATGGAATGCAAAAATTTAGGAGATTATACTGATATCTATATGATAAATGATGTTTTAATGCTAGCTGATGTATTTGAAACATTTAGAGAAACGTGTATGAATTATTATAAATTAGATCCTTGTTGGTATTATACTGCTCCTGGATTAGCTTGGGATGCCATGTTAAAGAACACTAAAATTAAATTAGAAACAATTAAAGATTATGACATGTACTTGTTCATTGAAAAAGGAATTCGAGGTGGAATGGTAAATGCCGTTAAAAGATACGCAAAAGCAAATAATAAATATATGAAAGATTATAATCCTGATGAAGCAAGTAAATATCTAATGTACTTGGATGCTAATAATTTATATGGATGGGCAATGATTCAAAAATTAGCTTATGACGAGTTAAGATTTGAAATGAATAAAGAAAATTTTAAGCAATACAAACGAGAATTGAACGATTTAATTAATAATTTAAATGAAAATGATGATGAAGATAAAGAAGAAAACATAAAATATAAGATAATGGAACATCTAAATAAGACTGGAAGTAAAATAAATAAAGAAAATAATATTAACTTAAGACATGTAAAAACTGTAGAATTCCAAAATTTTGATTACTTACAATTAAACAAATATATTAAAGAGCTAAATAAAATAGGAAAAGGATGTATATTAGAAGTAAATTTAGAATGTCCAAGTGAAATACATGACATGCACAATGATTTCCCGTTTTGTCCACAAAATACTAAAGTTAATCAACAAAAAGTTCCTAAGTTAATGAATACTTTGTTCGATAAAGAAAAATACGTAATTTATTATAAAAATCTAATTCAAGCATTAGATCATGGATTGAAATTAAAGAAAATACATAGAATCTTGACATTCAAGGAAACTAATTGGATGGAAAAATATATAATGTTGAATACAAATTTAAGAAAGAAAGCCAAAAATGATTTTGAAAAAGACTTCTTTAAACTAATGAACAATGCTGTATTCGAAAAGACAATGGAGAATATTCGAAACAGAGTAGACATTCAATTGGTAACCGATGAAAATAAAGCTTTAAAATTAATTAGAAAATCTAATTTTAAAAATAGTATAATCATTCATGAGAATTTATTAAGTATTGAAATGGAAAAGACAAGCTTAGAATTTAACAAATGTAGGATTCAGTATCTTGGATTTGAGTAAGTATCTAATGTATGAATTTCACTATGATGTAATGTTACCAAAGTACCGCGGGGCGATGAATCTAAAGGATCCATTTCTGAAAGGAATAGACTCTGTTTATGAAAACAAATTAGAACTGTGTTATTAGGACACTGACAATTTGATATATGAAATTGAAACTGACGATATTTACAAAGATATAAGTCAAATGAAAGAATGGTTTGACTTCAGTGATTATCCAAAAGATCATCCACTATATGATGAATCCAATAAGAAAGTTATTGGAAAGTTAGAAGGGGTTTTCCTAAAGCCAAAACAATATGCGTTCAGCGTTGATGGTGAAGAGAAAAAGAAATCAAAAGGAATTAAGAAGAATGTAACCAAAACATTAAAATTCGACGACTTTAAAAGATGTTTGATAGAAAGAAAGATTACTCGAAAAGAACAATTCATGATTCAGGCTAAAAGACACCAGATTTATGCTCTGAAACAGAATAAAGTTGCTTTAAATGAAGATGAAAAGGAAGAGTTTAAAAGATATATTTGCGGCAATAAAACAAACACATTGACTCATGGACATTATAAAATTTAATAATATAGCGCTACATTATAATAGAAAATACTTATACTTACTAGCCGAATTTATTTATACGTGTTTCAAATTTATGTGGTTTTTTATTTTTTGGTATTACGTGTCAACTTTTCTCTAGAGTATTTCTTGAAAGAAATACTTTTTGTGCTTTTGCATGCGCTTTGAAAGCATAAAACTAAAAATAACAACTCGTAAAGTGTAGTATTTAATTAGAAGAATTCCAAATATGATTTATTTATTTAATTAAACCATTTCGTCTTTAGATTCTTTAAGCAAAAACTTAGCTGAAAACAAATTCCAAATAACTAAACAATTTTACAATTTTACGAAAATGAGGAAGAATTTAATTTAATGAAAAGAAAGGGAATTTATCCATATGAATACATGAACTCGTTTAAAAAGTACGAAGAAACTGAATTACCTAATAAAGATATGTTTTATGATGAATTCAATACGCTTTGTAATCGAACGAGTATTTCTCTTTGCCTAAAGACGTTTCTCCAGGATCACTCTTTAATTTAATGTTTTCATCAGAGCAATCGACGAGCTTCAGTGCCTCCTTCAAAACGGAGGACTTGTCAACCGTAGGAAACTCGCGAACGAAGTACTCAACGGCGATTTTTCGTGGCCCAAATTCTTTTGGCTTGAAATTTTTCGATCCGTAGGAGTATTGATGAAATCTAAATTCAGTTATTAACCATGAAAAACAATAGAGCTGATAAACACTCATAACTTAATACTCAAAACTAAAAAATGGTAACTTACTGTTCGGCATAAATCCAGCTTTCTGTCAAATCCCGTCCCATCTTTGCATTTGGACATTCACCGACGGCAAGCCTCATCAAAAATTTCAGACTTCGGTGTGAAACTGCGTGAATCTTGATTTGGAGATAGAACTTTTTGACGGTGTAGACGGAAGCTAACCATAATTTAGCTGACGTTTGAATCAGATTTTGTGGTATTAAATTGTAGTAGTAGTCCGCATCTTTCAAAAACTCATTAGCATCGTAGAATTTTTCCTTATCCTAAAGCAAGTAAATGTATACATTAATTATTAGACAATATTATAGGAACAAATGTCCTGTAATTAAAACTAAAACTTACTTTTGTCATAACGTGCCAGTCATTTTTGTCCACTAGTTTGCCTTGGTCCATTAGCTTATGTAGCTCCTCTTCGCTACCAAGCCATTCCAAATTACGAGTCATTCTGTAATATAAATTTATAACTAAAGAATATAGCTTATCATTATCAAGCGGACTATTGCCCACTCTGTGGAAAAGCGCAATTGTTAAGCCATTATACAAAAAGGGTAATATAAATCAGATATATATTTGCTATATACGTCCCATTCTTGAATTTGCCTCACCAGTCTATAACAGTAATATTCTTTCTAATATTAATATGCTGGAATCTGTACAACGCCGTATAACTCGCTCTATTATAAAACGATGCTTTAAATCATTCCGAATTATCCCTAATTATGAAGAGAGATTAGCACTTTCGGGAATAGAAAAGCTAAAACATCGTTCATTAAAACTTAATCTCATTTTTGTGCATAAATTAAAGCTTGGCCTTCTTCCTATAACTTCTCCTAATATAAACCTATCTAACTTATACTTTAAACGTAGCCGCCCATCAATTTACTTACCCAGTGCTAAAAATAATATCCGTAATAACTCATTTTTTGTTCGTGCAATTAAAAATTATATTAGCTTGGCAAAAAAGTACTTCGACAAAATTAAACTTTTTTTTCAATTATTTATAACTTTATTCAGAACAAATAATTTTAAACAATATATTCACCGTTGACATCAATAACTTTTACCCATTTATCAGGTAAAGCACCTATGCCTTTTTCCCAGAATTCAGAGGACTGAGATAAAAAAAAGTTGTCGACTGCCATTTTGAGGTCGTCATACTTGTCGAACTTTTTTCCGTGCAAATAATGCTTGAGCGGTCGGAACAGGTGGTAGTCAGAAGGCGCAATGTCCGGTGAGTACGGCGGATGGGCAACCGTGTGCCAGCCAAGTTCGGTTAATTTTTGGCGGGTGAAGGAAGCAACGTGTGGTCGAGCATTGTCATGGAGCAAGTGAACTGTTGAACGTCTTGGACGTTTTTCTTGCATTGCATCAGCCAATTTCTGGAGCTGATCGATGTACACAGAAGCTGTGACAGTCATGCCTACGGGCAGCAACTCGTAGTAGATCGGTCCCTTCGCATCCCACCAAACACACAGATGATCTTCAAGGCTTGTATCTCCGTTCGCAAAGCGGTTTAACCAATTGTTGACCGTCGCACGATGAACAGTCCCTTCACCAATTATGCTGTTGATATTTGCAGCAGCCGCGCTTGCACTCTTGCTTTGGAGCCACTCGTAGTAGATGATAGCTCGAATATGGTCTTTACTAATCATTAGTGAAAATTAACAAAACTCTGAGCGCGTGTCCTTATATACTCATATAATAATAGTTTCGAGAATGTTCTACAAGGCTATCAAACTTATAAAATTATTTGAATTATTTCCAGAAAATTTTAGAATTTTGAAATTTTTGTCGAAGTACTTTTTTGCCAAGCTAATATTAGGCTAAAACCTGTTCTCATAAATATGCCAACCATTAATGCCATTACCTCAACTGATCTAACTTAAAATATTTTATTACAACTTAAATGATGTTAATTGACGTTTAACCTAATCTATTAAATAAAACCAAACCACTTTGACTTCATTTCTTATCCGATTTTGTTGTTTTGTTTTGATGAATTGTTTAATTTCATTTAACTTAATTTAATTTCATTTTATTTTAATTACTTATCTTACTTGTTAGTTCTCATTTAACCATTTGTTCTCATTTGCATCATATTATGAACTAGTCGCGATTTTTCGTAATAAATTATTATTATTATTACTATTATTATTATTATTATAATATAGATACATAATCAACTGACGAATGAAAATAGACCGAAAGAGGAAAAAACGAGCAAAACACACGCAAAGAAAAAGCTTGTAACAGTTTGCCAACACCAATTATTCCACTTTCAAGCGCACTTCAGAGCGCACTTTCAAATCGTTGAATTTTAAAATTTCTTCTTCTACTTCACGAATTGTTAAGGGTTTTGTGTTTTTTTTAAAAAATATTTAATTGATTTAGTATAAACAAAATATGCCGTCAAAAAATTTTTAGGGCATCATATTTACGCTTATTGCTATTATACACAGTCAAACCTCGATCTAATGACACCCCTAGGAACCGAGCCTAAGTGTCATTAGATCGAGGGTGTCATTAGATCAAGGTTTTCGAAATTAACTAGCACCACTGAGGAATTTCTGTCTCAATTTCTGTCGATCAATTCACTTTATTCGCCAAAAGCAAAAAAAAAACTGTAAAGCAATAAAATCGGGAAGCATAATTCTTAGAGCAGCAACTTTTTTCAACACTATCACACGAAAACAATAAGCGAGAGAGGAACACGACCGAAAAACTTAAACTATGCGCAACAAAAAGGTTTTCGGAAAAATTTTGAATTAATTTTTGTCTAGTTTTATCGGTTTAGACCAGGGTTGCCAGATGAAAATAAAATAAAAAAAGAACGCTGGGCACAAAAAAAATATTTTATTGATAATTTCCAACAACAAAAAAAGAATTTTCTAAAAATATCTGAATTGGTCTATTACGTTAACTTTTCGGCTCAGATTCTTTATTCTCTCAACAATTAATACTTCTCGAAACTCCTGATCCTGTGTCTAAGAGAGCCATCGCTCGTGCGCTTACGGGACATTTTCTAAATATTCTATAGCATCGCCTTTCAATTCGCTTCGATAGCGCCTTTCGAGTCAATTTGCTTCGATAGCGATTCTCAATAGCGATAAGCGATAGCGTTATTGAAGGCTCAGTCGATACCGTTTCAAATCAAGGCAGAAAATTGGAAAAAAAGAACAAAAAATAAAAAAGAACAGACCCCCTCAAAAAAAGAACAAATCTTTTTAAAAAGGACATCTGTCAACCCTGGTTTAGACGCAGCTTTGTTGGCTGCGCCAATTTAATCCTTTAATTTTTGCATTCAATTCATATATGATTTCGAATTTAGACTTTTTACAAATTTTTTTTTCATTTATAATGCCATAAAATACGAGATGTATAAATTTGGAACGATGATATTGTAAAATCTTATTTTTTTACAGCGTCTCATCGCTAAAATGTCGAATATTTCTTCGGAAGGTAAGGCCGAATATGAGAAGGCACTCGTTCGAGCATTCACAATGTTAATGGACGTATGACATATTTTTTGCTTGAATATTTGATTATATTGCTTTTTGGAGCTTTAAAGGCTAATATGCGCTTTGATTTTTATCTAATTGCTTTATTTTTTCACTACCCTCTTTACCATTTTACAAATTAAACTAGTAATGCTTTTTAAGCCAGCTGCATATTAACGCTAATTATTGTCATTATACGTTAGATTATTAATTGCTTACAATTAAAAAAAACAACTTCTGACAATACTAACTTTTGCAAATTTTACTATCCTATTCACAAAGTTTGATTTAACAAAGTTCATATCATAAAATTAAAATGCAGCTGCCTGGCGCGATCTTTTGGCGCAGCAAAGAAGAGTTGGTTCGTGAACAAAATGAAGGTCTTTTGGATCCGAATCTTGAGTACATTCAACTAGAGGACAACGTATTGGTTGTTTCTAAAGGTTACGTAAATGCGGTATGTGCTTTTTTGGGCTTTGTGTGGAAGTTTTTTTTTTTGGTTTTTTGCTAAGGCTTTTGCTTTTCGCGAATTCCGCTTATCATTATTACAATAACCAATACTATAATTTTTTGCTTTATTTATTCTTTTGTGAAAGAAAATTAACTTAACGAAAACTTCATATGCCTTTCATTTTAGATTAAAAAAGTTACGGGAAACACGAAACAAATGGGCTGCAACGATGTGGTAATGCTTATTACGGACGGCGCTCCTGGCTTTTATAAAGAGACCTTTGAATTATACAACAAAGAAAAACGGGTAAATTCTTATTATATTTGATTTAATAGTTTAGCACTTGTCACGAAATGGGAAATATAGAGGCAGTGGAAGAATTAGCAACGTTTCTACTTTCCAAATTCGTGAGAAAAAAACCATCAAAAGGTAGAGCCCTAAAGTTAATAGTCAAAAATATGTGCGCAAAAGGTTTATTACTCTGAAAAATAAATTAAACAAAAAAAAACAATTTAAACAAAGGAAAATTAAATTAAACAATTTAAATGATAGAAATTAAGTCAAGAAAAATTGGCGCTGTCTGAAAAGGATGGAACGACTAAGCACGAGAACCTGAAACCGATCAAATAAATGTTTCCAATAACCTTATATCTAGACGCAACTCCCAAGTGCAAAGATGATGAAAAAACTTTGTTTGACACTATAACACGAAATCAATAAGCGAGAGAGGAACACGACCGATCAAGCAAACGAAAAACTTAAGAATGAATAAAAAGAAAAAAATATTTTGGTGGCAAAATTTGAACATAATGCCAAGAAAAGATGAGCGAAAAGAAAATTTGAATTTAAAAAAGAAATTTCGTAAACCCCCACTTGGGCCCAAGTGTCTCCATTACTAAACTTGAGATCAGACAATGCATTTTTACCTTGGAGGACCAAGATAAAAAAAATGGCTAGCTGAGCGCAATGGGTGTCATTGGATCGAGGTTTGGATTTCTTACAACTGTCATTGAAAGAAGATTTTTACATTAGTTTTCGTCGGGACCGAGCCTAGGTGTCATTAGATCGAGGGTGTCATTAGATCGGGGTGTCATTAAATTGAGGTTTGATTGTACTATTTTTCTGTAATGGTAATGGTGGGAGTTTCTAGATTGTCCCAGGTCTGTAAAAGGATCATAAAATGTAATACAATAAAAGCTACATATACACTCTGCCAAAAACAATTAAAGGCACCCCTGTTTAACGTTTTTTTAAAAGTCTTTGGTCATAAGCTGTTTTTTAATGGATTCAGCGTCCCTAAAAACGGGGCTGTGCAAATTTAGCTGTTAAAACCGTCAGGTTCATCCAGATTGAACTTCTTCTCATCGCTCCAAGCAATCTTAATGAACTTGAACAAAATTAGGTTACCTTTGACCAATCGGTGTTCATGTTGGACCGAGCCCATTCCAGTCGAACGGTCTTATCGAGCGGGCGGAGAGCGGGAACTTTGAGCAACTTTCTTCTGACTATGTGAGGAGATGCTTTAAGGACGCCCCGGATGCTTTCTCGGCTCACGTTGAGGCGGAGCTCGTCCTTTATCTTTGCGCACGAAACCATCGAATTTGATGCCCTGCGCACAATGGCACGCTTGTCCCTTTCGCTCAGCTTAATATTCTTGCCCCTGGACTTGCGAGTGCTGTACGCCACCGGATCTCGCACAAAATGGTCTATTACGCCTGGAAATCGGCGAAGAGTGGATGCGATCCAGCGGTTTGAACGGCCTTCAGCATGGTAGGCCGTGACTTGGCCTTTCTCGACATCATTCAAGCCTTTGCCTTTTCCCATTGTCTAAAAATAATCACAGAGCCTTCATTGATCAATTTTTAATGTTTGGCTGAGCTAAAGTGAAAAAAAAATGTAAAAAGTAAAGATTTTTAGTAGTGCCTTTAATTGAACTTGGCAAGCAAAAGTAACCCTTTCTCCTAAAAATCGTCAATTCTCCGTATATGATTGACCAAAAAGACTGAAAATTTGCACAGCCCCGTTTTTAGGGATGCTGAATCCATTAAAAAACAGCTTATGACCAAAGACTTTTAAAAAAACGTTAAAACGGACGAAAACAGGGGTACCTTTAATTGTTTTTGGCAGAGTGTAGTCACACTGCATATAGTCACATTTTCTATAATCACATCATCAAAATCTTGGTCTCGAGGGTGTGACTATATGTAGCTTTTACTCTAGAATTGTTCTGAACTAGATATACTAGCCAAATTATCCAGAGAGTAATGGAGGATTTTAGACTGTCCCAGGTCTGGTGGATGATAATTCTGCATTTTGATTTTGAACGATGTTTTTTGATAAATTACGTACTTTTTTAACTGTGCACCATAAATATTGATGTGGTGGTTCAGCGGGTTGTGGGGGATATTACTGGCTGTCCTAGATTTTGGAGAATGATAATACTAAATATTGATTTTATAGGATTTTTTATTAATTTATACTTTAAATATTGGAATTAGAGTCAACTATAATAGACGTATCTAGGAAAATTGCGGCTGATCCTAGCTACCTTTCGGCTGCGCCTCGGCGGGTGGTGGGAGAAAATTGCGGCTGTCCTAGATACGCCTATTATATACTACTATATTGCACAACAGCAATTTTAGTTTTATCTTCGCCGATGTCAACCATATCAATTACGCGATTTAACATTTGCAATTGAATTTCAAACGTCAAACTCTCAACACTTCCTGATCCATCAAGTATAAAAAGTAAGTCCACCGGTTGATCCACCGGTCGACAAACTAAATTATCTAATTTTATTACCTAATTGATTATTTTTAGATGAAAAATGTTAAATTAATTAACCTTTTGCCAAATCATTATGAAAAAAGTTTACAACGGAGAAGACAGGTTCAAATCTTAGTATAGCAATAAAGAAAATAAAAATAAGTGAAAATATTGTTGTCATCGAAGTTGGACAATAAAAATATAATTTTCTGAGTGTCATATTCCTTGCTAGGAAATTTTGAATAAAAGAAATCGATTTCTTTTCCTCCTTTCCGTTAATTTGCTTTTTTTCGCATTTCTGAGCTTTAGAAAAAATGGAAGAAAACAATCGTAATGAAAAGAGAAAGTTGATAAGAAAAGAAAGAAAAATAAAATCACTCTGTTAAAAGTTGAAGCCTAAAACGAGCTGAAAAGCAATTAGATTAAAATCATTATAATATAATGAAAGTAAACAATTTGAGGCTTGAAGATGTTTTAAAGATAACGCGCATGTGTGGTTGAATTGGATGAGGTTGAAGTTAAACATAAAAAAGAAAGCTACAGGACGAGATTTCAATGATAGAAAATTCATCAACATTGGCCCTTGAATTGTTTTCAACAACATGTTTAATGTTAGAAATGGAATGTGGTTATAAAATTAGAGGAAATTTATATTTAAAATATTTATTGCATTAAATGAGATAAAGTAATTTATAAATAATATAAAATAAATAAAATGAATAAAAGATTGAAATGTGGTAGCATCCTTGACGTCGCTGAGTCTAAAATAAAATGATAATTTAAAAAATTGTATTTGAAAAATAAATACGATTATGAATTTTTTTACTGGACTTTCGCGCAGCCATGGCTGTTGCGAGCGCTGCCGAGTTGACATGCACCATTTGCGTAGCACGCGCAATGTTTTCGCCTTCACATGAATACAATCCGCCATCGGCCGGCGTAACATGCGCGATACGCAACACATGCACTACGTCACCGGATGGAGAAATGCTTGCGAACGACGTATACTCTATAATATTTTTATAATTTATTATGTAACTTATATTTGATTGCAATTATGTGAGTGTATAAATACGAATTTCTCACTGTATTCATCGTCGATTTCTATTGGAAGAATATCCTTAGTCCACAATATGTCGCCAAAATGTTTAGTAATACCACCATTTTTAGCATTTATTGTGCAATTGAGCAAAATTGCGTCACCTTCCATACGAGCCACCAAATTTGTGTTTGCAACTATAATTTTTTTATAATTTATTATTAGATATTAAAAATTTTCATTTAATGTTGATTTTTAAGTTGATGATTTTTCATATTGAAAATTTTAACCATGCACGCCTGTTGCATAAAGTCGTTTTGGAATCTCTTGAACTGCTGTAAATTATACATGTTATTTGTAAAGTTTCAGTTTTTTATGACATTCACTGTAGTAATATTACTTACGAATAACATTGAGGTAAACGGGAACGAGAGTGCTTTCAGGCTCTGTATTAATCTCGCAGAGATAACAGCCAGCATCAGATGCTTGTACGCGTCTGAATTGCTTTTTATTTTAATTTTTTTGAATCGTTTATTATTAATGTACTAAAAAATACGTAACAATCAATTACGCGACTCTGAAATCCTCCCTGAATGTTTGACGCCGATAGATCTTAAATAGCCTCCTCCCCCCCCCCAAAAAAAAAATATTTGGCGCCGTTTTCAAATTTTACCTAACCCGAATCTCCCACACTTCCAAAAAACGCCTCCCACTGAGCTTTGAACTCAAAGTCGTAGAAAAATTTCAAATACATTAGTGATTCGACTATTCATTTTTGACGCAAATTTAAAGTAACAGACGAAAATAGCGCTTCAGCGTATTAGGATTTGCATTTCTTTTATTGACTCAAAGTCATAATCCATTTTTTCAAATTTTTCCAAACATTAGTTACTTTTTAAAGCTACCGTATAAGAAGAACCCAATCGCGTGTACGTCGTTTTAGCGAAATTTGAAAACGTGTATCCGAAGTAAACGCATGTCCACCAGCGGTAAGAAGAGCATCGTCACGCATCCGCGTCCATGCAACCTAATTATTATTATTTTGACTTTTATTTATCTACTTGATAAATTATTTTAAAAAATTACCAAAAAGTCGGATGATTCCGCTCCCGTGCCGATCGCGCAATGAAGATAGGCGGGATTATTTTCTATTGCATTTACTGTCTAAAAAGCAATTTAAATATTTTTTATTGATATTTTAATAGATTATTATAAGAAATTCTCCTTTGTTCGTTAGTAATCACGAAAATTACCTTTGGTGAACGACGAACCGTAGTAATGCGCTCGACGAAAAGACATTCCTCAGTCGTAAGATTCGAACCACCCTGAACTGTGCACCCTGAATTTGTTACCCTTATCTACTCGCACATATATAAATGCAACTTTAAATCTGAATACATTAGCAATTTTTCATTTTTGTTATGTTTTATTATACATCTAAAATTTGTAGCATAAATTTTATTTATTTTGATAATGATTAATGTCTAGTCTACTTTTAAAAGATACAATAATTTTTCGTTAAAATTTTAATGGGATTTTGCTGACAAATAATAAAAAAAAACGTTAAGTAAACGTTATGAAAAAAAGAGTATAAGAAATGTTTTTATAACTTAATTTCAATTTAATAAATTTTATTATTTTTTAAATTAATTTGAGTCATTGTCTATAATATATTCCATTTTTTAAGTTCCTTATTTTTTTCGCTTGTTTTTTCAATTTTATTGCGTTCAGAAATTTCTTCTAATTTTTTTATTTTTTTATTCATCTTTTTTTCATTTTTCAAGAGGACGGCGATAAAAAAAGAGGAAAAAGGCGTCAAGTTAAACTTGAAAATTGGAAAGTCAAACTGAAGTTGGTTAAGCGAGGTATAATCGGCCAAAATTTTTGACGAACTAAATTGACCGAAATAAATTGAAGTGAAATAATAGAAAAATTTGGAAATGAAAAATGATGAGCTAATAACTTAAAAGGAAATGAAATAAGCACAATTTTTTTCCAATTTGGGAGGAAAAGTGGAAGATAAAAGTGAAAAGGCTGAAAAATCTTTCGAATAAACGCACTTTATTTTTCAAATTTTAATATGAATTTATATGACTTTTCTTTTTAAAATAAAATGAATAGGCGTTTAAAAATTCGTAGAATACTCTCGGATAAAATATTTTCGACAAAATTTTATTCTAAATGTCTGTCATGTTTAGCGTATTATGGACAGCAAATTTGGCGCATTGTTTGGGCAAAAATGTCAAATGCAAAAATACACGCATTTATTTTTTTATTTTTTAATGCTTTTTGGACAACGTAAAACCGATACCGGAAAACAGAAAAAATGTTTCACGGACAAAGCAAATAAAAAACAAATATATAATTCATAATTAAATTTTAAAAAATTTTGACGAGTGACCGATAGGTAAAATATCTACTTTATATTATTAGTAATGCACATGTTTAAAGTTTTTTGTTTGTAAAATGTTTTAGACATTTTTGAAATTCTCATTCAACATCAATAAAAAAATATCCGTTAAAGTGAATACTGCGAAGAAATAAAGAAAAAATGTGTTTCTACTTTCTGCAGATTTATTAGAAAATTGGCTTTTACAAATTAATTTTTATGTCACAGATTCTCAAAAAATTGCAAAATGTTAATCCTTTGCGATGACCGGAAAATGATGTTTTTGAACAAAAAATGCAAAAGAAAAAACTTTGCAAGTTTGTTTAAAAAATTAAAATGATTAGATATTTTTAAAATCATAACATAAAGGTGTAAATTTATTGAGTTATCCCATAATTATCCGCGCTTTTTTCTGATTCTTAAAAAATTAGCTTGATTCTGTTCAATGTTTATATTTTGTATGTTGTTGGATAGCTTTTGTTACGGACTTTCGCATGTATTTTATTCCATGTTTCCATATCTTTTGAGAGAAGATATTTGATTTGGAATAATGAATAATTGAGAAATTGTAAGAGCGGTTTTAAGGAACGATTTCTACAAGGTCACAAAGTCATTCCTGCTCTGTTAACGAAATGTTCGGTAGTTAAACAATATTGGAAATGTTGATGATGATGATTCAAATAAAGGCCAAACATTTTCTTTATTACGCGAGCAGCTGAGCTTGTTTTGTTATCTTATTCAAATTGCCTAAAAATGTTCTTAAAATCGCTTATTTACTTGATGTTCCGAATCGAATATCTCGAGACACAATAAACATAGAACCATGAAATATATGTGAAAGTCTGTAACAAGAGCATACAAAGTATAAACTTTAAACAAAATTAAACTAATTTTTTAGTATCCGAAAAAAGACGCGGATAATTATGGGATGACCCAATAATATTGTGAAAAAAATTATAGCCTAATTTTGTTCGCTGTTTTTTGTAATAACTTTTTCAATTTACAGCCAAATTTTTAATTTTTATTCTATTTTTTTAATGAAAAACTACAAAACTATTAGGGTGAAACTGGCCCACTTTATAATAATAAAATGAACCTAATTGACACTATGTATATATATAATTTTTTTAAATTAAATAATTTAAAAAAACTACATTAGTGTCAATTTTAGATATTTGTAAGATAGATAATTAACTTACTGTAAAATTGGACGAGAAGGAAAGCTATCGTAACCGCAGGGAAATTGCGCATTGATTCATTAAAATATTTAGGCACTTGTGTATTCCACGATTTGTTATTACATTAAATAATTTAAAAATGATGACGGCACTGAAATGTTGTAGGTTATTTAAAAAAAATTATTTAAAAAAGGTTATTTAAAAAAGGTTATTTAAAAAAGGTTATTTAAATTTTAAGTTAATATTTACACATCTTTTGTATGTTAAAAAAAGGATGAAAATAAAAATGGCGTGACAAATTAGAAAAAAAGAATAAAAAATGTTTTTTTGAGAAAAATAATTTTGATAAATTTGAATTTCTAAAATTTATTTAAGCTTTAGACAAAAATAAAACAAGCAAAAATAATTGTTGTTAGATCAACAAAATAAATAAATTCAACTCATTTGAAATAGCATCAAATAAAACTTTTTTTAAATTTCATAATGAGTTTAAGTCTACTAATCCAATCTAACCTAAGCTCTAAAATTTTTGGCAAAACAAAAAATAAACATTTTGGCCGCTACGAATAAATTAATAATCTGCTAAACATTTTTGGTGGATTATCATTCGTTTTTAAGCTTTATACAAATCCTTCTTTTTTCTTCACAAAATCTTTTTTGTCTTCTTTTTCGTTTTTTTTATTTTTTGTGATTATTGTTTACATTCCTTTCTCACATCTTTTTTTCTTCTCATTCACTTTTTTGAAATAGTTAATATTCAATTTCTCTATTTAAAAATAAAATAAAAAGCAAAAATAGAATAAGCAAAGAAGATAAACAAAAAATTCAAAATGAGTGAATGGCCTCTAGAAATATTAGAAAAAATAAATGAAACAAAACATCATCCTCCACCCCAAAAATAACAAACTAAGTGAACTAATTCGGCGGAGTTATTTTTCGCGAAATTATCAGATAATCAGAAATTTTAAGGTTAGTAGTTTAATCAAAAACTTTTTTTCACATTTTCTTCACTTTAATTCAATAAAAAATTACGTTAAAAGAATTAGAGTTTACGTAAATTAAAAAAAAACTAACATCGAGAAAATTACCTTTTATCATACAGTAATGGACAAAAATGTTGAGGAAAATTTTAAAATCCTTATAACTCTGTTCAAACTTGATATTTTTCCATAATCAAATACATTTTAGAAAGTTTATTTTTTTTACTTTTCGATGCAAAAACTGCAAAAACCGTCAGCTTTTTGAATGAAACTTAAAAAACCATTGACAGCTTAGGCAAAAATCTTGAAAAAATTTAATTTTTCTCTTATTACAATAGAGTAGTTGTGTTTTTATTGTAAAATTTAGCATTTTTTATAAAAAGTATTTATTTTAGCCAAAATATACAAATTGTTGTAAAAACAATTCTAGCATTTCTATAAACCTTACTTGAAAAAGTCGATTTTATACTATTTTACACTAAAAATCAACTCTGCTGCGGTAACAATAGATTTTTAATCTAAAAAATTTTTTTTAGTAAATCTAATAGCGCCACTTTAAAATCACGAAAATTCGCATATATCTCGGATAGCATATTTAAAAAAAACAAAAATATATATTGTATATGCAATAATCTTGTCAAATATTTCGTATTGAAAATATACAAACTTAATGTTTAAAAAACGATGAAACATGTAGCGCAAAACAACTAAAAAAATTAAAACTCTCTTTTCAAAAGAGTAAAATTGCAAAATGTTCGATTAAATTTTTAAAGATAGCGAAAAAACAAATAAAACCAAAATAAGAATTTAGACGAAAAACAAGATTGGATAAGGTCGAAAAACAAAAACGACTAAAAATATAACCCATAGGGTTTCGGTGACCAATTCGATTAAATCTTTAAGTCGTGAAATTGTCTCGGAAGACCGATAAAAAAAGAAGATTCGTTTTAGTTTTGCTTCTTTTTTTGTCGGCCACACAAAAAAAAGTAAAAAAAAAATAAAAAAGAAAAATCGAAATAATGGCATCCCGCTGGTCGTTCAACAATTAAAGATGCAAAGCGTATGGTATGTGCTTTGGCTAATTCAAAGTAGAATTTTTTAAATCAAAATCTATTGATCAGTTGGTGGATTACAATTTACAATTATTATTAAAGTAGCATTAAACTTTTTGTTAAAATGTATGTGTATATATTTTTTTAAATGTGCTAATTTTAAGGTGAGATTAACTTGCTCTGAATGATTCATTTTATTTTTACGTAGAAAAAGAAAATGTGATCATTATAGTTGCAATTAGAATTAAAAAATTAACTTTAACTTCAATAAAATAAATTTATTAGGTATATACAAAATTATTTTTACACATCGAAACATTAAAATAAAAAAAGAGTTGGATTTAATTATTAAAATAATAAAAAAGTAAAATAATATTATTATTTTTTATATAAAGCAGCTGGGGAAAATGAAATAGAATTAAGCTAAAATTAATGGTCTAATTTTTAAACCCCAAGCATTTCAAAATAAAATAAGATATATCTATTATGTATCTGGCTTTTGATTTTTGTTCGATGACATTTTCTTATTTCCGTTGCCGCCATTGGAACCTTTACCCTCTTCTATGTTTACTTGGGCGCTAGCGCTACTCTCTTCAATGGCAGTTTTGGCCTCGTCAATATCGAACAGATCGTTGTAATGAAATGAATACATAACTCCGCTTGTAATAATCAGCATCGTGATTAAGAAAATTATGCCGACGGTTTTGAATAAAATATTTCCATGGAATACCCATGGTTTCCAACCACTACCAACCTAAATAATATGAATTAAAGAACAACCTAGTTGTTTGTATTTATAAATAAATAAAATAGCACATAAATCGACAAGATTACATGCCATGATTAAGTTGACATCGCACTCCGGCCAAATGCGGTTTTTCGGCGCAAAAAGAGTAAGAACCATTCGCGACTCATCCGGATAAAAAAATGGCAGACAAAATTCGTTAGAATTCAAGAAAAATTCGTGTTGATCTTTTGGTTTTATCGAAGCGCGGTTTTTTTTGTAGTATATATTTAGTCGAACGGGTAGCTCGTCGAATAATTTATTTTGATATATAAACACATTCGGGCGCCAGTGAAATGTTATCTGACATGACTCGTTTCCAAGCGAGAAAGAAAAACTAAAAATTTAAACATGCTGATGTATAGATTCGGGATCTCTACCACTTGAACTATATTAAATTTTTTAAAGTACACACTTAAAAAATAATTTACTTAATCTTTACTATTAAGCAAAAAAACAACCATGTAAATAATATAACTTACTCTTCTTCGAGATAATGTTTATCAGTATAACAGTTAGAAGGATTAGAAAATTCGATTTGCACAACGTCGGAATTACGGTCTTTAACAAGTGGAATTCGCAGAGTGCCGTTTTGCGCCAACCGAAAGTTTAACGTCCTACATTTTGGATTGAATGTTACATATATTGACAAAAAAAAGTATGTTCTTTATATATATGAGTTTAGGTATATGTAAAAAAAATATTTTCACTCATCTAATTTCTTCTCCTTCCGCTTGTTTATTATATTCAAAATGATTACTCTCCATTTTTAATGACCCTTCTTATAGCTGAGTTGTTTTAGTAAAAGAAAAACAAATTACTAAAAATTATCAAATTTTACTTACAATGGATTGGTATCCACCACGCCGAACGGTAGACCATTCACTTGCATTGACACGAGACATTGGAGTACAAGAAAAGACACAAACAAACATATGGAAGCCGTAGAAGAAATAGAACCTTCGTTGGGAAGGGACGACATTTTTGTAAATCTTTTCGATTCGCAAAAAATGTTCAAAAGAACAAAAAAAAAAAAAACTGACAAAAGGCTGTACAGTTTATATACAGTTAACAAATATTTTTTGAAAATTTTTTAAAAATATTTTTTGTTTTTGGCGTTGTGCACTTTTCATAAATTCGATTTTTTTATTCGTGGACGCAACAAAAAATTAGGCCTGAAGTGCATCGGACCTTATTCTTAGGACGGAACTGGCCTGAGGTCGCGCCTTCGGCGCCCCCTTAACACGTCGCGAACAATGCGTGTTTCCAATTTAAAATTGCGCGCAAATTAGCAGAAGTCGCCATTCTGTTCTTTATGTAATTTCTAGAAATTCAGTATATTTAGATTATAAGAAATTTTTTAATATTTTGTCTCAATTGATGACGGCTTGCTTTTATTCGCTTAAAAAGAACGGAATGAAGAGGTCTGCCAATTTGTGCGTAAATTTGAAGCGTTGGATGAATTGATTAGACCCCTGTGAGGTCCTACATTAGAGTCCCGGATTGGTCCTAAATATATTTTTGTAGTATGAACGCGCGAGAAGTCATTTGAACTTGAAATTTAATGAAAAACCGATTCAACAACCTTCTTTTCATTGACGACCAACTTGGAGTCTATTACAGGAGTCCAAAAATGCAAGTTTTTAACAACAATTATAAAAATATTCGAGTTCATTAAAGCCAATTTCGACTTCTTCAGCGACTTCAATGGCTTCATCGTAGCGAAAGTCTGAGTTTTTTTTTCGGCGTGCTTCGACACCTTTTTTCGATATTTTCAATCGATTTATTGGCAACTAAAAAATCACAAAACATCATAAAAATTTCAGAAAATTCGAAAAGTTTCATCCGTCCCACGAAATTTTTCACAAAACATCATACAAAAATTTACATTTCCATACAGAATTTTATTCAGCAAACAAAATGTATTTTTTAAATCGTACAGCTAAAACTCAAATAATTTTTACTTAATGAAAACGTAAAAATCGACGACACTGCAGGCGGAAATGGTCAAATCAGGGCCGGCCAAATCGATCGCATTAGCTCGTTTCGCAGCTCGCATTTGCGCCATAGGTTCGCGCTTCTTTGCCCGTTTGCTTTCTTGCACCGTTCTCGCTTTTTGCTTAATATCTGACTGCTTCATCTGCAGAATCAAAAATTCAGAAAATTTAGAAAATCTTATCCGCAGTGGTTTATTAAATGCCGATATCCGTTTAAAATTCTTACATGTATACAAAATTTTACATAGAATAAGATGGCCAATTGTTTTTTTACAAAATATCCATTTTCAGGACTAATAGTAATGATACCGGTCCTACCCGTCTCAGAAAGTCAAAAATTTAAGTTAATATTCTTGTTCAAGCACCCTGAAAACCCCCGAGCATTTATATCACAATTAAAAAATTTTTGCTCTATCATCAACTTAAAATTGGCATGCAATACTATGACAGATTTTAGATATGCAACTATGCATGTAATGATATTAAACTCCCAAACTAAACAGAGACAACAATTTTGTGACAATCGCGATATTTATTTATATTAAATAGTTTTTTCTTTTTAATTTTTTTTTATAGTTTTAATTCTTTTCTCTTATCCTTTATTAAATTTATCTTTTACAAAATCAATTGCTTACAAATTTATTTTATTTCATTTATTTTAAAATTATTTTATTTATTTAATGTTTAATTTTATTTCATAATTTAGTTATTTAATTATAATTAGGTATACTTTCATAAGTTAGTTATTTAATTATAATTTGCCTTTTTAATATACTTAAATTTATTTTTTATAATTTATGTAATATTTTATTTATTAGTATTTTATTATTAATTTCAATAAAGTTTATTTATCCAAGTTTGAGGTTTTTATGATAAATTTGGATTTTACCCTAAGTTCGCGGCTTATAGAACAAACTTTTCCTGAAGCGAATTTCAATTTTCAACAAATTTGAAATTTTTTCAATATTTTCCAAAATTTTCCATTTTTATAACTTTATCAAACATTCTCAAGTTTATTTTTATTTTTTATGTTTCAAACACTTTTTTTATTTTTTATACTTCAAAAGCAAAAATAATTTAAAAAACAAATAACAACAAAAAAGAATTAAAATCTATTAAAATTTTCAACAGAAAATGAAAATTTTCAAGTAGGTTATAAAATTCTTCAGCCACAATTTCAGTCTCCTTCTCCACGACTTCTTGTTCTTCTTGCTCTAGTTCCACAGTTTTTTCGCGATCTGATTCTTGTATAATCGGTTACTCTTCTTCCAAGGCGCGCCGAAATCCATTTTGCACGCATTCCTGAGGCAGTTCATTGAAATTGTCGAGAATCCATGAGCAAATTCGATAATAAGATCCAAAATGCCTATTTCTTTCGAAATTCTCTTCGCGTGTAAACGGATGGAAACTGTCGTAACCTGGTTTGTGCTAATGAAAAAATGTCTACAAAAAGCTAAAAAAAGTGCAAGCAGAATAGGGATAGAAAAACCAAAAACATTTAAAAAAAGAACTAACCTGACGCTTCAGGGTTCGTTGTTGCAATACCCGCTCTTTGATGCTCTCCTCCAAATCCGGCCAATAGAGTTTTTTTTTTGTTCGGAATGCTCGCCTATTTCGTTTAGTCACACTTAAAACGTGACTCATCTTTCGCCATTTCCTCACCATCGATTTGTCAACGTTGAAGAAATTCAATTTCCATTTTTCTCGGCGAAAGAAACCACACGCAATTTGAATTCGGGTACGATTTTCTATGTTGATACATAAAAAATACGCTAAAAATGGAAATTTTAAAAAAATATAAACGAAAAAATACCTAGAAAACAAAAAATCATCAATTGCGACAAAATTTTTAAAAAAAGTGAAATATATTTCAATTTTTAACACTTCACCAAGCAGTGGTTATGCATGGGGGAGGCTTATCATCCCGAACTTAGGGTACTTTTAAAAAACAAGGTTAAAAAATAAAACAAAAAAGCAAATTTAGTAGTTTTCATTATTTTAATTTATTTTTCACATATAAAAAAATTGATTTAATTATTTGTATAGAAAAGTTAGAAATGTAAATAAATAGAGATCCAAAATGCCTATTTCTTTCGAAATTTAATGATGCTTTCTTATATAAAAGGATCAAATACGATTCTAATAAAGCTGTTAAATCGTCAAAGTTCGTTTTGTTGAAACCTCGTAATATAAATAATAATCGGGAACTTTCGAGTCTTTATGCTTCTCAATTTTCTTCGTTTTGGACTTGGATCGGTCATCTATCGTTTTTTGCTTAGCGCTTGTTTTGTAGACAGAGTATGCTACTACCAATACAGCGACGATAGCAAGAAGAATTGGCTCAATAATGAGGAATATTGTGAATGGTGTAAAATTGTTGTGCTTCACCACCAACCAATCCCCCACCTATAATATCAATTAAACAATAATATGTATAAAAATTGGGGCTTAATCAAAAAAAAATTTTTTTTTGATAAATTCCTTCCAAAAGAGAAGCCAATGAAGATAAAAAAAGTACCAATTCTTTTTATATTATTAAGTTTTTAAATAAAAAATACCTACCAAAGTGATTAGAACATCGCATTCTGGCCAGACGCGTGGACGAGTCGCCTTCCAGAGCGTGATATACATTATTTTCGTATTTGGCTCAAAAACTGGCGAGCAAAATTCCTCGTCTCGCAGATAGAGTTCCGGTTGGAAAAAATTCTCTTGTAATTTTGCTTTCTTATTTTCTAATAACTTAAGGCGAATCGGCATGTCCTCGACGGGAAAACGATATGCAAAATGGTAAATAAACATGTTTTTG
Organism: Bradynema listronoti; assembly: GCA_024678965.1. Lineage (NCBI taxonomy): Eukaryota > Metazoa > Nematoda > Chromadorea > Rhabditida > Allantonematidae > Bradynema > Bradynema listronoti. The sequence goes on from JANLNO010000006.1 coordinate 53,713, forward strand.
CGAAAACGGAATTTCACGATACAAGATTCATCGCCCAGAGAGAAATAAAAACTGAAAAAGTATGCACACAGTAATGATGCGCCGGACCCTGAATTTTAAACCGGAGCCGAATCCTGAGTTGGTCCTAAAACCTTACTAAGACTCGAGTTTTTTGATTAAAAAAATGCCGGTTTACTAGCATAAAAAAGGGTTCAATAACTAGTAACCTAATTAAAAAGCCTAATTTAATGATCTAAAATCTTATTTAAAAATCTACGTCCAAATATATATCAGCTTCTTACTTTCCCCTTCCTCTAATCAACAATCTTCCATTTATAAATTCATCTATTAATAATAATTTTAAAAAATTACGCGTCCTGAGCGCTAGGAAAACGACCACCAGAATAGCATTTAGTGGGATTATGAAACTCAATAATTACATCTTTGGAAGAATCTCGTTTAATCACCGGAATTCGTAGAGTGTTGTTGATTGCATGGCGAAAGTTTAAAGTCCTAAATTTTAATTAGAAAGAAATAATAAAAGGAAAAATGAAAGCGTTAAAAATTAATCGAAAATGGGCTAGAGTTGAAACATCTTCAAAATAAACTAATTCAAACCAAAATTTAAAAAAGTTTTTTTCCTTTTCGTTACATGACTAAATACCTAGAAAAAAATCACTCATCTAATTTCTTCTCCTTCCGCTTGTTTATTATATTCAAAATGATTACTCTCCATTTTTAATGACCCTTCTTATAGCTGAGTTGTTTTAGTAAAAGAAAAACAAATTACTAAAAATTATCAAATTTTACTTACAATGGATTGGTATCCACCACGCCGAACGGTAGACCATTCACTTGCATTGACACGAGACATTGGAGTACAAGAAAAGACACAAACAAACATATGGAAGCCGTAGAAGAAATAAAACCTCCGTTGGGAAGGGACGACATTTTTGTAAATCTTTTCGATTCGCAAAAAATGTTCAAAAGAACAAAAAAAACAAAAACTGACAAAAGGCTGTACAGTTTATATACAGTTAACAAATATTTTTTGAAAATTTTTTAAAAATATTTTTTGTTTTTGGCGTTGTGCACTTTTCATAAATCCGATTTTTTTATTCGTGGACGCAACAAAAAATTAAGCCTGAAGTGCATCGGACCTTATTCTTAGGACGGAACTGGCCTGAGGTCGCGCCTTCGGCGCCCCCTTAACACGTCGCGAACAATGCGTGTTTCCAATTTAAAATTGCGCGCAAATTAGCAGAAGTCGCCATTCTGTTCTTTATGTAATTTCTAGAAATTCAGTATATTTAGATTATAAGAAATTTTTTAATATTTTGTCTCAATTGATGACGGCTTGCTTTTATTCGCTTAAAAAGAACGGAATGAAGAGGTCTGCCAATTTGTGCGTAAATTTGAAGCGTTGGATGAATTGATTAGACCCCTGTGAGGTCCTACATTAGAGTCCCGGATTGGTCCTAAATATATTTTTGTAGTATGCGAGAAGTCATTTGAACTTGAAATTTAATGAAAAACCGATTCAACCACCTTCTTTTCATTGACGAACAACTTGGAGTCTATTACAGGAGTCCAAAAATGCAAGTTTTTAACAACAATTATTCAAAATATTCGAGTTCATTAAAGCCGATTTCGACTTCTTCAGCGACTTCAATGGCTTCATCGTAGCGAAGGTCTGAGTTTTTTTTTCGGCGTGCTTCGACACCTTTTTTCGATATTTTCAATCGATTTATTGGCAACTAAAAAATCACAAAACATCATAAAAATTTCAGAAAATTCGAAAAGTTTCATCCGTCCCACGAAATTTTTCACAAAACATCATACAAAAATTTACATTTCCATACAGAATTTTATTCAGCAAGCAAAATGTACAACACTTTTTTTAAATCATACAACTTAACTTGACTCTATTACAGAAATGCAAGTTTTTAACAACAATTATTCAAACATCTTTAAAATAAACTAATTCAAACGAAAATAAAAAAAAGTTTTTTCCCTTTTCGTTACATAACTAAATACATAGAAAAAAATCAACCTACATTGGATTGGTGTTTACAACGCAAGGTTGACAATTGTATGTCGACACAACCAATTGAAGAACGCCCAAAGTCGATTCTATGAAATCCATGGAGGTTATTTTTGCCTTATTTCACCCAATAACATAAAATTATTACATTTTATTTCAATATTCATTATTTTTAGTTTGTTTCTATTTTAAATCAGGTTAACTCCAAGAAATAACATACAACAGTTTATTCATGATTAAATTATTTTTTGTAGAAGAAACATTAGAATTTGTAAAAAATGATTATAGATACACAAGAAAATAATGAGTTAAACTAGGTAAAAGTGTTTAGATATACGGAGTAGGAATTGTACGTTTTTTAGGAATTACATATTAGGTTGGTGTATAATTATCCGCAATTTTTTTCAACAAATTTTTTTCAAAAAGTAATTCGACAAAAATTCGGACTAGGTCGGCTTTATTGTTTGTCGGAGAGTTCCAATTTCCACACCTTTCCAAGTTTTTTGAGGCGACGGACGATCATGGATTGATTAACGTTGTCGCGGCAGCGAGAAAAACTAATTATTTTTGTTTAATTTATTTTTTTATTTTTCATTTCAATTCATTTAATCTTGTCTTATTTTATGAGTAATCAAAACATGTGGCTTGGAATCTAAGTAATGATAGGCAACCAATGTCTAACTCTTTTTCTACTTTGCCTCATGGTCAGTCTCGGAAGTACGCTTAGTTGCTTTGGAAATACTCGCATTTCAATGTATAGCCATTGATGTGTAGTATGCACTTTGCGTCCCGAAATATTATTTTCGCACTTATTCATTTTTTCATTATTGATGCCGATCAACTGCTGAGATAATATGCAACATTGTTTTGAAACACTCTCGTTTCCCATCTCGGTGGAAATATTTCTATCGTTGTCTTTTCCTTTTCTATTACAAGTTTTGCACTTTACATTACAAAGTTTTGCACTTTACAATCCCAGCTTATTCACCCTTATCTGATAACGTTGTATTTTTATTGTAATTTCTGTACTTTTATTGTAATTTTTGTACTTTACATTCCCATCTAATTCACACGTTCCCGATAACATTGTTATTTTTTGTAATAAAAATAGTATATGAGCTAAACCAATTTTCAGTAAAATGCTTACTTACTTGCTTGCTGGGAGAAAAACGTCGAAGAAATAATTTCATACTTTGCTATTGGACTATATTTGGTTATTCTTTATATTTAAATTTATATTATATTTTGCTAATAAATATCATTTTGTCTATTTGCAAACCGCAATTAGAACAACGTTAAAGTTTTCAGCCGTCCTCTTCCATCGCCGCAAAAGCGCCTGATTGTCAAAATCCGATGGATTTCTTCTTTCTGGTTCGTCTTCCAAGCTTGTATTGTCTGGTTTGAAACGGGCAAACCATTCTCGACTGATTGTTCCTCGGCAAAAAGTTCGTTGAGATCGCAAAATGACTCTGTTCCCTTCCATTCTTTCTGCGGTAAAGCATGATATGACAAATAAGAATATAGCTTTCGACACGCATTTTTATTAACAAAGTAGAGAAGATTAATTTTATAAAAAACAAACAAAACTTTAATTTTCACTGAAGAAAAACGCGTTAACAAAAATTGCGGATAATTATTTACCAACCTAATACATGTAAAACAAATAACAAAAAACTAACACGAATATTGAATAACGAATAACAGCAATTTATATGAAAACAAGACTTTATTATAAAAAGCTATATACTAGGTGTACAAATATGAAATTTCGTTTTTTTATGATTCAAAAAATTAAAATTCCAAAAAATTTTCAATTAAACTTTTATTAACAATAACAACCATTATTAACAACAACATTATTCCAATTTATGGGCAACTTATGGAACTTCAGCAATCATTTTGTGAGAATCGGCGGCACTTTTCTTCCAGTTAAACATGAATAAGAGAAAAATGCTCTTTTGTTGGCACTTCGGTGGTCATCTGTGAAATTGTCCTAAAATTTTATATGCAAACCTTTTTTAAAAATTCAAGAAACATTAGATAGCGCTTTAAACACTCTACAAGATAGATACAGACAAATGTTTTGAAAAAAAGTTTATTCATGAAAAAATATTAGACAAAGTAAAACGACTTTCATATTTGTACACCTAATACATGTTTTTATATTTTGTAATTTGGAAATAAACTGTTCCATATCGCGGTAATCCAAATCCATAAAATAGTCCATTTGAATAAAATTTAAATGTGGCGTTGCATAACGCTTGTTTTTTATAAAAATTTCGTTAAAAATTCCATTTAATGAACTTTTTTTATTAACTATCTAAAAACCTTTTTACATAAGTACAAATCCAATAAATATTATTGTAAAACTTTAAGAGAAACATTTCTTTAAAAAATTTATACAATGAATTTACTCAAAGTACAATTTTTTTATTCAGTGATAAATTCATAATATACAATTTCATTTTTAGAGCATAATGGTTTGTGTCCCGTGTATATTCCTGCCCATTCTCATGGCAATCTACATTAAGTTTATTCAGCCGCTTATTTTACGCTTCGTGCCCGACTCATGGAAAGCAAAAGTTGATGCGATTTTATATCCTACGTGTTCGATCAAGCTTCCTTCTCCGCAGGACCAAAACCAAAAGATCTCTAACAATGACGACAAAACATGCCGAGACGAGGACTCCATCGATAAGAAGGATGTTTAATCCTTCTTATCGATTTAATAACGAGATGGCATTAATAATGAAAAATATATTAATGTACAAATGCAAATTTTTATTTGATATATAAATATTTTTATTCTTTATTTTTTGATATTTAAAATTTTATACCTACATATTTATACCTACATGAATTTAAATTAGGTACAAAAATGGGCTGTTTTTAGTATTTATTGTTTGAGTCTATTTTACATTTATCTGAAGTAAGTATATATCCAATAATTTTTATTGTAAAACTTTAAGCCGCTAAAAGTGAAGGTAGTTCTACTTCCAAAAGATCTTACTTTTAAAGAATGTATTTGTTTTTTAATTAGGTACTAACTTGCCCATTCAAAATTCAATTTTCTTTGTTTAAACCAGATATTTTTTACTATATTTAATTTAATTTGTTTTCGTTTACGCATATGCGTTTCAAATGCGCATTTGAATTTGAAAAAAGTTGAAAAAAAAACAACTTTGATAATTAAAAATTTGAATTCCTTTTTTCCTATAAAATTTTTTTTAGTTTAAATTCTTTTTGTAAGTTGAGAGTAGCTAGAGAACAGTAGGATTACTAATGATGCCTAGGAGAATACGAAATAGTTGGGTTCTTTTCCGTTATCGGACCCCAAAAAAAATTTTTTTTTTATTTTGCGGTAAAAATTTGTATTCCTGAGTTTTTCAATATGCCGAATTTGAATATGACATTTATTTTTTATAAAAATGTTCCAAAATAGGACAAATAGGTTTTAAAATAGGACAAAGATTCCAAAATTTAAAAAAAATCTAGCGCAAAATAGAAAAAATTTGGGGGAAAAAAACCAATAGTTATTAAGAAATAATAGAATTACTAATGAGTTTTAAAGGAGTTCAATCAAAAATGGATTTAAACTAGCATCATCGGAAGAGAAAGTCAAATCCTACGTTTCATTCGTGGTTTGTTATATATATATATACTTTTTTCTCTATCTTTGATTTTTCCCAATGTTTTTTATTTGAATTTTCTTTTGTTTATATGGCATTCTGCTTGTATTTTATTTTTTATAAGCAACGTATATAAGCATCTTTAAGAGAGTTAGTGTGAAAACAGCTTAAGTTTAAGTTGCACTTTTTTGACTTTAAAAAAAGTAGGTACTTAAACGGTGTGTAAAAAATTTCGGGGATCGCATCAAAATTTTTAACTCGTGGAAAAATACACTTGAAGACTGATGGCTATGGAACAAAAAAATTATATGAAACAATGAATTTAATCTTTGATAGATTTTGGTCCAATTTTAATTCAAATTATCAGCTACTTTTTACTATTAATTTTATTTAGAAAATTACTCGTTTTTTTTGTCTTATATTTTTTAAAAACATAAATTTATTTAGGGAGGATATTGCTGATCAAAGACAATGACGTCGATTATTGGTATATTTTTAAATTTTAAAGGCATTTTTGCATGGGTGCTCTTCCCTAACAACTCAATATCAAATGCTTTGTAGATGCTTGGATTTTGTTTTTCCAAAATGCCGGCGTGCACAAGGATTTACATCGTCGCTATGCGCAACGCTTTGTAAAGGAACACATACAGTCAAGTATGCTTAAGGACATTGGTAAGAGCGAGCTTTCCGATCTCGGCGTAAACACTGTGGGTGATCAGGTAAAACTTTTTATCTATTTTTTGTTCAAAATTTTACCGATAATCAAATTTTTGGCCATGTTTATCACTCTAAATTTTTTTTTTGTATTTTTTTCTACTTTATCATTTCTCAATTTTTTCACTTTTAAGAAATTATTAAGATTTTTCTAAGACAATTGAAAATTTTAACATTTATTATTATATTTCTTTTTACTTTTTAATAAAATTTATCTTCAGCTTTGTATTTTGCGCTACATCAAGTCGTCGGACGGGATCTTTGGTGAGTTCAAGGATGTGAATGAAGGCGACCAGTTAGTTTCTCAAGGTATAGTTTATATATTAAATAAATCGATCAATCAAAAGTTAAATTAAAAAAAACACATTTTTGGATAAAAATTTTAAAAAATCGGACATTTATAAAACTTAAGCTTAAAGCTTAATAATATTAATAAATAATTATATTTAAAAAAATTTTAGTCTCAAGCTTGGAAATATAATTGCATTATTAATTATTAAGCCTAACATAATTATGAATTCATAAAAAATTTAGATTTGGCCAAGAATGAAATTCCTGAGGTTCGCTCGTTTCGCTCGGAAAACAAAATTTTCTATTTCGATTCAAAGCTCAACAATCGCGGCGCATTTTTGAAGATCACAGAGGTAATCTTTTCTTTTCATTATGTGTACGAAAGGCGTAGCAACATTTGCGAAATTTTTCAACATAGATCAAAATTTTATTGCCTTACTGATAATATTCCGAATTTAATTCTCTATCGATTATTTTTTAAATCAAATTTTTAAGTATTTTGAAAAAGAAGTTATTGTTGAAAAAGTAAATTCATTAAAAAATTTGAAAAAATAAAAAGTAAATTTATTTTTTTAAGTTACAACTTTTTTTCTAATTTATATATCTAGAAATTTGATTTAAAAAGTATTTGATAGAATTAAATTCTTTTTTCTAATTTATATATCTAGAAATTTGATTTAAAAAGTATTTGATAGAATTAAGTTCTAAATCGAATAGCTAAAATTAATTTTCTTAAAAATTAAAAAGTTAGCCAAATTGAAAAATCTGCAAATGCCCGATCGCTTATGAACGAACTTTTAATCGAAAAATTGAATTTATTTCGATATATTTGTTCGAAATAATCATAAGTTTGAAAAAAACAAATTGACACAAAAAAACTGATTTTTCAATGCTTGCTCTTACCCAACACGTATAGCTCGCGATTAGCGGAATTATTCTTAAAAACAATAAATAGAAAATGTTCAAATATATCGATTTGAAAAATTTAGCTTATTCAACAGATACTCGACTTTGACCAGGTTTTAGACCAATTTCCTCTAATATATTTTCGTGAAATCTATTTTCTATGATTATTTGATTTTTTTGAAGGTAAAGCCGGCTGTTGGCCATCGTTCGTCGATTACCATTTCGGCGCGTGCTCTTTCACAATTTTGCAGCATCGTCAACGAATTGGATTTGATGTTTTCGAAGTTAGACATCGACGGAGGCTCGTTTGTTCAGCGATCAAAGGGCGCGAAGAGTGCCGACGTTATCAGTGGCAACTCTGTGAACGTGCCGAATTCCGACGGCGACAAAAACGGCACAAAGACCGATTAGAGTCCACCATTTAGGAGACGATATCCTTTCTGAATTTTTGTATTTGGTTTTTTTTATTGTTCATTTTTGTTCTTTAATATTCGTGGTGAGATCTCTTCCTCTCTCTCTCTTTTTTTTCTATATATATAATATATATTACGAATATCTCTTAAACGATAATTATTCCATTTTATCGATATTATACTTCGTTTATTTTTTCAATTAATAAAATGCACTTTCATGTCAAAATAAATTGTTTATTATATGGTATGATCGCAAAAAATAAGATTTTTTATTTGGAGTCAAAATAATTCACATTTTTAAGTGATTTTGCGATTGTGCAGTATATATACTTTACTAACCAAAAATTCTCGTTTTTAGCTGACTGTAAATATCATTAGAGAAATGATGAATAAATGACTTGAAAGTGAAGTATTCTTATGATTGCTACAATTCTCTTTTTATCTGTCTATAACCGGCAATTCTATAACTTTAACTCATTGGATGCGAAAAAAATTGAGAATTTATTTTCCATTTCATTTTTCATAAGATGAAAATAAAAATTTAAAATAAAATGGCGTTATTCTCAATGAATGTGAGATGAAATGCTATATTGGTGGTGTCATTCGAAAGCTATAGAATTGCCGCTTATGGGCAGGTCTTTCTTCTCCACCTCCATAGAACTTTTTTTCTAGCAAGTTTTAAAATCAGATCAAAACTTTTAATTCTTTTTTAGCCGCTAATTTCATTTTTGAATTTCTATGATAAAACGTATTTTCATTTTTGGCGCAAATTTTTATTTTTGAAATTTCAAAAAACATTTTTTTTAAGCGCACCGTTTACGTTACAGTATTCACCGGGGGTGGAACTATTTTTTGGTTTTCGATTTTCGAAATTTTGAAGTTCTTTCGATTTTCGGAAAAATTGGCTTTTTTTCGAAAATTTTTACACTAACATCCAAAAAAATTTTTTTTTATAAATCAATTTTTGTTTAATTCCTTGAAATTTGCATTGATCCTACATGTTTTTTGGTAAAATTAAAAAATATGGTATTTCAACAGATCGGTACAAAACATTCGATTTTCAGTGATCCAAAACGGTCGAAACAGAAAAAATTAACCGTCGCTCGCACTTGGGTTCCGTGTTATGGGGCCTCAAAGTTCCAAAAATTTGCTAAATTTTTGGAATTTTTCTCAAGTAAAAGTGTTTTATTTTTTTGTCAAATAGAAATTGCACTATTTCCTTGAATATTGTAGTTGAAAAAAATTTTCATTTTTAAATAATTTTTTATAAAAGTGGGTACACACAACTAATCGACTTCAAAAAACGAGCGGACTCGATTAATCCCATTCAAAAACCTATAAAAGTGGAAAATTTTCATGGTTGGCGAGGGTGAATAGCGGCGTCCCGTTACTCGCGACCCATCTACAAGCGACGGCTGATTTTTTCAGTCCCGATCGTTCTGGACCATAGGGAATCGAATGGCATGCTTTTTGTACCGATTTGTTAAAATACGATAATTACTCCTTTCTCGCAATTCTCGCCAATATTTTTTTGATTTTAGATCTAATTATTGACAAATGTATAATCGGGGTAGCGCGAGAAAAAACATTGTGCCGCGTACGCCAATGGCCGCCGGCCGTATGACGGACGATCCGGGCGCGATTGGTCGTCGTTCCACTGCCATCGGTCGAATGAGTTCGATTCGTTCTAGTATCGCGGGCGGCCCACGCAATAGTCTAGCCATGGGTCCGCTCTCTGGTCGACCATCTACGCTGGCGATGAGCGTCAACAACCGTCGTTGCCTGCAAATTCCACAGCCTGTTCCCATTCGCGACAATCGTGCGTCGAACGATCGCAACCGCCAGGCGGAAATGGTCTCTCGAATCTACGAGTTCTTGAGAACTCGAGATTTGCCCTTCACTTGCACGGAACAAATGATTCGTGCGCCTACGAATAAGAATCAATTTAAGCAGTTGTTCGAGGCGCTCTTACGCGAAGTCGATGAGAATTTTGCCGTCTCCAAGCTCGAGGATGAGGTACGCTTTTTTTTATTAATTTGTTCGGAATTTGAAGGACGAGAGTGATAGGAAAGAAAGGAATCGCAAAATTCGAGCATTTTTATATAGCATTTTTATATATATGAAATATTTTTTTGCGGATTAAGTGAATAAGCTTTTTCGGATGTGTAATTCAATTATATGTGAATTGAATGGGAATATCTTTCGTATATGTTACGGGAAAATATGTTGCATGGCCATATACGTATTTTCCCGGCCATATAAGATTTTTTTCACATTCATCTAAATTTTGTTTTCAATTGAGAAAAAAGTTACTTAAAAACAATTAAAAGAATGATAACGTCATAAAAATTGAAAAAAAAAGTAAAAATGTGTCGTTTAAAAGTGAATAGAAAACAAAGTATAATTAAATGTGAAAAAAAATCTTATATGAAGATACGGATATATTGGCGCTTTTTGTTGGCGGGAAAATACGTATATGGCCGGGAAAATACGTATATGGCCGGGAAAATACGTATATGGCCGGGAAAATACGTATAAACAAAGTATAATCAAATGTGAAAAAAAATCTTATATGAAGATACGTATATATTGGCGGTTTTTGTTGACGGGAAAATACGTATATGGCTGGGAAGATACGTATATGGCCGTGCAACATATTTCCCCGTAACATATATATCTCATATTTTAAATTTGTTAGTATTATTTTTTTAATTTTTATCTTTTTTTAAATTTTTTATAGGTCCCGAAGATCATGGCTGCTCTGGGCTTTCCACATCAAATCAAACACAGCACAATGCTCACTATTACCGCACCGCTTACGTGGCCGACGCTGTTAATGGCTTTGGACTGGTTGATAACCGACGTCATTCAGGTATGAGAATATTCTCAAACATTGGAAAAAGGATAGAGGGAAGAAGGAGCTTGATAACTCAAATGCTGTTTGAGAAATCAACTCATAATATAGGGTGGTCCAATTTCATGTCTGGTATTGTTTTGTTAATAACTTTTTTATTTCGCAACCGATTTCCAAAATATTTTTTATTTTATTTCCACGACAATACCATTTTGTTTGACACCAAACTTGTCCATATTGGTTCCAATTTGGAAATTTTATAATCATTTAAACTTTTTTGACACTTTTTTAAAGGTGAAAAATGGGTAAAATTGACTTAAAATTGACTCAATTTTTCAATCTGAATTTTTATTTAATAGGTTAAATAATGTTTATTATGATTAATTTTATCCCTATTTTGAACCAAAATGTCAAAATCATTCAATATAAGCTTGATAATTAAGATGTGTCCATCAATATGTTACAAATTTTAATGATTTTGCCTCTATTTTTGAAAAAATGGCAAAAAAGTTCAAATGAATAAAATTTTTAATATGAACCAATAAACAAATAGGAATCAATATCAAATAAAATGGTATTATCGTGGGAATAGAATAAAAAAATTATTAACAAAACAAAATCAAACGAAATTGGGCCACTCTGTATTTATGAGTGTTATCGATTCAGTTTAATATGCATATTATTTTTTCTTTAAGGTCTCGGCTGGAGTCAGCGAAGAGAGCTTCATGGATTCAGAAACGGTTTATTTTCTGTATAACACTAGGAAAATTGTTTAAACTTTTTTAAAGCTTTTATTCTCAGCTACTAGTAGTAGTTCCGTTGTGAATTTTTTTTTTCAAAACTTTGCTAGGCTTTTGCGCTGCGTAAATTAGTTTTAATGTGATCTTTTTTTTCAGCAGTCAGCCTACACATATTTTGTCAGCTGCTACGTGAAGAACCAGCAGGGCTGTGATGACTACACGACGGAGCTCGACCAATTTCGCGCCCAGGTGATGGAGAGCGAACACGACGGCGGCCACGGCGTCGAGGAGAGCTATCGCATTCATCACGATAATCGCTTGAAGCACGAGCTGAGCCTCAAGCAATTGCGCACCGAAGTCGAAGAGGTGGGAGGGAAATAGCTTTGCCTTTTGATTGGTGTATATTAGTTCTACTTTTTTGAATTGCTAAAAGTTTTCAAACGAATATTTTCTTTAATTTCAGATTCTTTTTTAATTTTACGATTAAAAATAAAAGCCCAACATTATTTATTGGAGAAATTCTTTCGAATAATTAATTGGGACTGTTTTAATTTTGCATTAGACGTAACTAGATTGGCTTTTACAATTTTATATTTTTTAAGGAGCGAAATTTGATGAAACTTACCGAGGAGCGGCTTCGCGATCTGATTCACGACATTGAGGCGATAAAGAAGAACACGAGCGACTGGAACGTGACTCTCGCACGCCAGGAGCAGGAAAACGTGGGCAGATTTTTTTTTTCACAATTCCCCTACGAATTTAATAATTTTTGAGCTTTGGGTTTTGAGCTATTTCTGCTCTGAAAAAAAAAATGGAGCCAAAACGGGTTTATAACACCTTTCCAAATTCTTCAAACAACCTTTCGGTTACATTGATGTTTTTTTTCTCTTTTCTTTAGAGGGAACAGGAGATTCGCGTGCAGAAAATGATCGAATCGCTGGCGAACATTCAGCTGCAGATCAAGGACAAGACGGCAATTATTAGCACGCAGAAAATGAGCGGCGACGAGGTTCGCGCCATTAACAACAAGCTGAAGAAGGTTGGTTTCGGAATTTTGAATTGAATTGAATTGGTAAATTCGAGAGGAGGTGTATTCATCTCCAGAAGAAGTACGTTGCTTCGCTTATAAACCGCGTGGTTGCGAAAATTTCAATAGATATTTGGGGATTCCAGAGCTGCGAAAGTGTTTTTTTTTTCCACGAAATTGCTGCTTTTATATTTTTCCTTGATTTTAACTTAAAATAGTGATTAATCGATATTTTTTTGAAAGAGTGTATTTCAATAATTCAAAAATCTTTTTTTCGTTTAGCTAAAAACCCAACTGGCCATTACCTTGGAAGAGTATCGCGCCGCCGAGGAGGAACGCGACGAATTGCAGCCGCGCGTCTTCAAACAAAAGAATCAGGTTCGTTTTTCGAGTTATTTTATATATGGCCGAGGTGTTTTGGATTTCTTTTAGATGCTCTGAGGATGGAAGTATAAATAACTTAACCTGGAACTTAGCCTAGGCGCCAATAGGGCATATACACGATCCAAGCCCGAGTCTATCCCGTAATATTTTCCCATTTTGAAAATCGTTTTTTGTTTTTCAGATTCTCAGCGACTATAAGAAATTTCTTTCGAAAATACAAGTTTTTTGCGAGAAATACTTGTCGGCCGAGCAACTCGAGGCCATCGACTGGTTGCGCTACGAATACGACCGAGTTTGGGAGGAGTACTCGCGTGAACGCAAATCCGCGCTCACCGACCTTGTCGAACAGCTTCGCGCCGGCATCGACGCGGTGATTGCGCGTTATCGCGACGAGGCGCGCAACTTCGAGCAATTCGTCGAAGACAAGAATCGCGAGATTCAGGACATCGAGACCCGCAAACTCGAGGTGAAATATATGAGAGTTTATCGTGCTATTTGGTGAGAATCATAGAACAAACTCTTATCAAACTTCAAAATTTGAAATTTGGTTGAATGGCCGCGCGAGTTACACAAAAGTTTAAAACAAAATGGGAAAATGCCGTTTCAAATTTGTATTCGATTTTTAGGAACAGAAAAAGCACAACCTGGAAATGGAGCAGATGAAGCGTACGGTGTGCAAGATGTCGGACGAGGCTCGCAAAGCCGAAATGGACTGCGAGGGTGTGCGCGATCGACATCGGCACGCGAAAGCCGGCTATGATAGCGCGCGCGACAGCTATATGAAGGCGCGCGAGCATCTCGCCGAAATCGAGAAGCTCTGCACCGCGCACCACAAGGACCTCGAACGTGCCTACAACGATCTGATGGCTGTCGCTCTCGACAAGGTCTCGAAGCTCATCAGCAAAATGGAGCAGATTGTCGTGAGTTTTTTTTTTAAATTCATTTTGTGGGCGTTTTATGCAAGACAAACGCTCAAAAATCTCCTTTAAATGTACTACTTTACTCGCATTATTTAAAGGAGCTAGAGGAGAAGTGGCTAAAACTTGGCGAAAATGTTTTCGCCGATAATCAGACGACGCTCAAAGCGCTTCGCCAAAAGGAGCGAGCCAGCTTCGGCACGGATGTGACGAATCGTACCCGTGACAATTAATTTCGACCCTTTTTAAATACAAATCGTCGGAGACAAATATTAAACCTTAATTTATTCCTCCGGCTATTGTTTATGTGTTTATAATCTCATTTATTGAAAAATAAAGATGTATAATTAATTAATATATGTTATTATTGTATTTTAGGACCTTAATATAGGTATTATCGATTTCTAGCAGAGTTATTAAGTCATCGATTGCTATTTATCCTAAATAGGAGAAATAGAAAAATTAAAAGAATTTTTTGTGACTTAGAGGATTAAAAGTCACATTTATTTATCTACATTTTGAATGGAAAAAAAGCATCGATTCTTTGAGTTAGAAGACGTTCGAAGCATTCTTTGAGTGAAAGACGGCAATAAATCGCCGATAATAGAATATGTTTTGGATTGAGATGCTCTAATCTTGTTGTTGTAATAATTTTGTTTTTGGGTATAAATATGAATTATTTCTTACATAATAATATAAAATTTTTACCAGAAATTTGCGCGCCTTTAACTTTGGGCAACTTTTTAGTGATTTTGAAATGCTTTTTCCAGCAAATCAATTTTGGCCATCTTATTCGAAATTTAATTCTGCCTTTTGAAAAGAAAAACATTTCTTTAAAAAATTTACAATGAATTTACTCAAATTTATAGTATGCAATTTCATTTTTTGTGTTCTGTATATATTCCTGCCCATTCTTATGGCAATTTACATCATGTTTATTCAGCAGCTTATTTTTCATATATAGTTATTTGTCTTATTACTGTTAAATAGTTTTATAAATCTAACGACGATATCGTCGGAGATTAATCAGCGCTCGCATCATATTTCTCGCTTCCGTTTTTGGAAATCCTATCGACGAGTCTAAAAGTTTTGAATAATTTAAAACTAGAAAAAAATTCAATAAAAATTGAATCAACGATTTAAAATGATTACCCAAGTTCGGGTAAATAAGACGTTCGAAGAATTTTTGAATTTTGACTTGGTCTTCATCCTGTTATAAATAAAATTGAGCTCATAATTTTCAATCTGCTACTTGGGCCTGCTTTATCGAAGATGTTTATTAAATTTTATGCTTAACCGACACAAAATAACAGAATGAAGACCAAGTCAATATTCAAAAATTCTTCGAACGGCCGCGTCTTATTTACCCGAACTTTGAGTATATTTTTATTTTTAAGGAAGAAATTTTTAAAATTAATAGCTAAAAAATTGCAATTATTAATAAACGTTAAAAATTTCGACTGATCACCTTTTAACTGGCGTTTTACATTTCTTCGCTCGTTATAAAATAAATTGGGTATTCGCTTTCCGCCGCTAATCCTAATAATATCGTACAATTTTGGTAATCCTCCAGGGGGCATTTTTACAGGCATGTCATTCGAGTCGATGACTCCGAAGAACGGGCGTCCACGTGGTGCTCCAAATTCTCGATGAAAACCAACTTTCATATGGGAGGCGTCAAGCGGCTCTGTCGACAAATCGCTAATAAATTCGTCGCTGGAAACAACCAGAATTTGCGAAATAAAATTTAAGGCAATAAAAGCAAATAGTTTGAATAAAGTTTGTCGTATCGAAGCGAACATTCTTCTCTAATATTTTTGGCAACTCTAAATATACTGTAAATAAGCTGTTGTAAATGAAGCAAATTTTATGTATACGATTGATTTCAACTATAATTGCATACAGACCATAAAGAATTCAGAAGAATATATATATAAGAAATTTTGTAAGTTCGTGTTCGCGACGATAAAAATTTAAGTTTCATTTCCTCTACTTTTTTCAATTTGTCTTGACTTTTTGTTTAAATTTTTTGACAATCAAAATTTAATCACAATCAACTCGTATCATTTTCGATTTCATATTTTTTTTTCTTTACAATAAGACGTGATCGTGATAATTTATCATGATAATTTCTTATTTACTAAATATTTGAGGCAATCTAAAATATAATTAACAATATAAGATTCCTAACGAATTTGTTAAAAGCAAAATTTGAATTAACCATTAGAAGAATGCAGTAACTATGAAAAAAATTAAGGATGGCTCGGTGCCGGGGCGGGCTAAGCCGAATGGCCCGATTTTGCCCCCGGTCTTAAATTTTGAAATTTAGTAAATTTTGGGAAAATTTTAGAAAAAAAAATGAAAAAAGTTTATGAAAATTTAACGTTTATTTATTTATCTATTTGATATATAGAAGATAAATTAATTTAAGCATTCATATCAAAATAAAAAATTTTATATGTAGTTTATTCTAATAATAAATATTATTTATGTCATTTTAAATAGCGCAAAAAGTTTGGACTTTTTTCAAAAATTATATGATATATAAAATTATTAAATGTAAAAATCAAACATAAAATTTTAAAAATAAAAAATTAATTATAAGTTTTTTAAACTTTTTATATCGTTTATAGTTTAAAGTCATGCGCGAAAATACATTAAAAAATTAATGCACAAAATAAGATGTTAAAATCAAAAAAATGGGACTACCTAATTGTAATTTAAAAAAAAAATGTAATTTTGCTTAATGGAAGATTTGAAATTAGATCCAAATAATATTCTTTTTAGATATTGGATTTAAACGAAAAAATGTATCCAAATTTTTTTGATAATTCGTTAGTATTCTTTTTTTACATTTAGCTAATTCAGTCTTTTACTGCAAATAAATTCCAGTATTTTGTATTGGCTAAAAAGTAAATATATAGGTGAAAATTCGGAATTATAAATAATTTGGCAAATGAGATTAAAACTGCAAATTTCTATTTAAGACTCCTACGCTAGCTAAATGACCATTACTTAAAGTAAGATGTGGAAAGGGAAATAGCAGAAAATTTTTTCGTGAGTAAATTTTTTTTAAATGGTAGCTACACATGTACAAAGGAGAAAGGCAAAATTATACTAAAAATAAAAATGTATTTTATTTTTTGCTTCCTTTTTTTTTACAAAATAAGGTTATATATTTTCATTTCAAGTCTTTTTCTGCAATAATTAAACGAATAATTAGGTTCCAAAATTTTATTACCTAAATAATTTTATTTTTAAAATGCGATAAAAGTTCTTAATTAAAAGTTCTCAAAACCTAGTGATGAGAATTAAGTCTGAACTTGTTTTGATTCATTTTTTAAATTCTGAGAAATTTTATAAAAATAATTTTCTAGTTCCGCAAAATTGTTTTGAAGTTAAACCATATTTATTCAGTGTATAAGGGCAACTAAAAAATGACAACATTTTAAAGCTTTTTGTGATTTTCTATAAAAATAGACTTTCTAAACCGTCATTTTCAGATTTAGAAGGGCCACGTTTTTCAATTCAGCAGCGCTATTTTGGGTATAGATGAGGGAGAAAAGATGGAATCTGTCACAAACATTAATCACATTTATTCGTTATTAATTTTAAAAGTAATAAAAAATAAAATACATTTACTATTGATATTACATTTTTTGTTGTTGACAATATCATTATAGTTGAATATCTATTATAAGGTATTATTTCATTGATAATCCATTAAAAGCAGTATATGCCGACAATCCTGTTTCTTAACTTAATATTAAAAATAATTATAATATAATATTGTCTTTGCTTTTTCTCGAGCGTCTTTTCCTTTTTCATTTGGTAAATTCATAGGTGAGACTATATTTTTGACTATAACTTATCCTATATTGATAAAACATTACTAAAACTAAAAACGGCATACCGAATTGTGCAAGAATCGTATTTTCAAATACACTAATAAGCGAATAAGATGAAATGGCGGTACTTGTACCAATATGCAAATTCGATAAAAAAAAAAATAAATTTTCATATAAGTTTGAGACAATAGTTGAATCGAATAGAAAGAGATGAAAATGAAAGGAAAATATAAAGAATGGTAAAACAGCGACAAGTACACTAATTTAATTAGTTGAAAACTATGGTGCTATAATTTGCGTTTTTCCCCTCCCTCACATTCCTCCATTTCCATTTTCCGAGAGAGAAGGCAAATTTTTTAGGTATTTTCTTTTTTAAAAACAAAATTTTTTGCGTATTTTTGGTAGCGCATATAATTTTTTATTTAAAATTCCGTATTCCGAGAATAAATGGGCTGAAAAATTGCTTTTCCATTTGGTGAATAACATTCAAAACATCATCAATTTTATAGAAATAGTATCATTTTCAAAATAAGATTTTTTTAATAATAATATTTATTTTGTTTCTCGAGGGAGAAAATATAAAAAATAAAATAAAATACAAAAATACATATGTATAAGCCATTTGGACACTTTTGCCGAAATTGCACCGCTCATAACTTAAAACTCTATTTTTTTCTTCTGCTACATTTTTTTATCGGGCTATTGACTTAATTCATCTGTGTTGGGCATTACCTCCGACGGTGTTATTGTTGTCCCGATTGTGGCAAACGGCTGTTCAACCAATTCGTGTCATTGTTGTTGATGGCGTTTCCGTTCGTACGATGCGTAGCGCTGTTGTTCGCGTAGTTATAGGAGAAATGCATCACGGCTACGGCGGTGAACAAACCAAAGCAGAACAGGCCCTTGATGTCCGCGAATTGTGGAAAATAGATGACTAGCATCCAAATTGTAGTCAGCTTTACTAAATCGACATTATTTATAATAAAGGAGGGAAAATTCACAAATTGATTCCCGATGCCACTCTTTTAATTATGTATTTGTGAAAAATTGTTATCAATAATTCAGCGTAATTTTTTCACGCTGAATTATTAAACAGAGAAAATAATTCCAAAGATAATATATATTCGAGCTAAATTTATTCCACCCCTATTACACAAAAAAAAGAGAAAATATGCATGTATAGCGGCTATTTCCATTTAACAACTTCTTAAAATAGTTTCTTCATATAAAATGAATAGAAATAAAAAAAAATAATATAGTCACATGCAAGCAGTAGGCTGAAAACATTTCCAAAATTGAATTGATGATCGTCGTCGTTGAAAGCGTCGTGGCCGCGAAGCTGAGTAAAAAGCGCCGTGTTAAAGAGACACCGTAGCACGACGCGAACCGCGGTGCGAACACGCTCCACGCATCGTCGCCAAAAGCTCGGCGACGGCTGTTGTTGCTGTTCGTTTTGTTGTGCTTGTGGCGTGACGTTGTTGTTGTTCTCGTCGACGTTTTGCGCCCACGTCCAGAGCATTGTGAGACCGCTCCACACCGTTAACGAGACAATGTCCAGCCAGGACAGGCCAGCGGCGACTAGCCGCGAGCCGAAAATTGTGCCCAAGCTGGCTAAGCGATCGCCTAAAATTTTTTTTTAAAATATATTTTTAATTAAAATAACAAATTTATTTTAGCAACTTTTTCAACAAAAAAAAGGGCCTAAATGCAATGAGAGAATGACCTAAAAACATCTTTTAAGCTATTATTCACTCGTTGAAAACAAAAAGCTTAAAATTTCGTTTCTTAAAATTGGAAAACAATGAATTTATCGTTCAGAAAAAAGCCGAATCTATAAGCATTTTCATCGATCGAAATAGACAAAGTGCGTTTACCTCGACCCAACGACGACACGCCATACGTGGACGGCTGACCGAGCCGATCGACGCCGTCAAACGACGCGTTGCCGCCGCTCGCCGAGGACGAGGAGCCGCCCGGTTGATGATAGGGACGGGTGCCGACGTGACAATGCACCGCGCACTGCTCGTGTATGCCGTAGGAGGCCAGACTCCGCGAATCGTCGCGTAAAAGTTGGCCCTGATAGATGAGACGAACCACCTTTCCGCTGTTCAGCGACTCGGCAAAGTTTTCTCTAATAAATCAAATAGGAAAAAATATTACCTAGATAAACTTTTTATAACTTAAAATTCAAATCAATTTAATCTCATCATCATAACGTGTATTATTTGCTTTTGAAAGTTTTTTTTTTGAATCTTAAACAAAGTCAAAGTCAAAAATTTGAAAAGCTCAAAGAGAAACGCAACACAAATTTATATTAACAATTTTTGACTTTAGTAACTTTAAAAAGAGATTTACCATCAAAAAATTAATGTATAAAAGGTCCTTGTGGGTTATCGGACCTTAGGCTTACAAAGGCTAATCGAACCCTCCGAATTTTTTTTTTTGCATTTTTTGATTATTTACTCTCCATTTCAGCCAATTAGGCTTACAAAAAGGCTAGGCCTTGGACCCAGGAAATTAGGTTTAGGCTTAGCATATGTTCCACTTTGGCTTTATACCATGCCAGCCAATTAGGCTTACAAAAAGGCTAGGCCTTGGACTCAGGAAATTAGGTTTAGGCTTAGCATATGTTCCACTTTGGCTTTATACTATGCCTTAAGATTAGGGATTTTTTTTGGGGGGGGGAGGGGGATCCGATAACCCACAAGAACCGTACAAAAATATAAAACCTTTTAAAATCGCCTACGCTCGTGTCCAGCCAGGTCTTCACGAATTTTTGTGTGTCGTCGAGAAACTTCAAACGAATCGTCGTCAACGAACTGCTTCTGTTGACCGCGGACGTCGACGCGTCGCCGGGCCTGGGCGTATCCGCATTCTCGCGATCGCCGACGTTAGTCGACGAAGAACCAAATCCCTGAGACGGACTGGCCAACCCATCCGTCGTCGCCGCCGACAATGTCGAAGACGACGAGGGCATGTTGTCGCGCATCGTGCCGGTCGTCGTCTCGGCGTCGTCGAGCGCCTCCGACGAGGATTCGTCAATACTCGAGTCTAACAACGAGCCAACCGACGACACGCTGCTAGAATACCTTTCACTGTTCGTTACGGAATAAGCCGACGACGGACCAAAAGGCAGACCCATGTTGGTGTTGAAAATCTCGTCCGATGAAATGGTCTCCAGCGTATTATACGAAATAAAAACGTTCTGCGATGAAGCTCCGGAAGTCTAAAAAATAAGTTTTTAAGTTGTATAAAATTTTTGACTTTGGCCTGTTGGTTAATAAATCACGGCGAAAAATACCGATGAGTTTTCGCCACTTGAATTCGATACGGAGGCACGATTGTCGAGCTCAATCGTCGCGTTATTCTCGCGTCCCTGCTGCTGTTCTGCGTTGCTCGACGCCGAAGCGTTGCCGGTTGTCGTCGTCGCGTCGTTGGTCGCCGCCGCTCCCGCCAAGTGATTGCGACTGTAGAGCGCAATCGCTGCCGCACGCGCAATTCCGTAGTCCGTGTTGGCGCGCAACATTCGATATATCATGTTGACGTCGCCCAAACTCTCGGCAACAATTTCTTCATCCGTATTAGGCGTTTCAACAAAAGCGTCTGCAGAGCCTGTGACGCTTCTCGTCTCGGGCGATCGCTCGCCGTGAAAGTTGACGCTGATCCGAACCGTATTTGTTGAATCGCTCGACGACGACGATTCCGGTAAGTGCGGAATTGTTTGAAGAATATTTCTAAATAGTTTTTTTTTTTTGATTGAATAGATCATTTGTTAATATAAAATTTATCAATTACGCTTCTACAAATTGAGTAAATATTAATTCTTTTATTGTATTAAGCGTCTTCACTACCCTTTTGTTGTATCTTTTTCTTTTTATCAATAAAAGAATTATGAATAAATCCCGTTCAATTTTTGCGTTTAAAATAATTTTCAATTTTTTTTACGCAAATTGTTTAGAGAAAAATATTTTTGTACAAAAAAAATTTGTAACAATTCTTAAAGAATATGTTTATAGCTTGTGCACCTGGAGTCAGTAGCGAGCAAATCATTAGAGATGCTCGTTGCGGAATGCGGCGTTTGAATAATCACAACTGTGGTCTGTTCCGAATTTTCAGCGGAACCGGTGTCGCTTCCGTTAGATGAAAAATTTGCGTTCGTTTCTTCTTCTTGTATATCTGGTTGTTGTTGATCGTAGTGATTTATCATATTATTCAAAGTAAAAACCTAAATAAAAAATTAAGCTTTACATCGAAATATGTATTCTTTCTTTACTAAATAATTATTTATATTATTAAATATTACCTGAATGAACTGCCGTCTTGGTGATTGGGTTAGTTGAACTAACCAAACATAATACTCCAGCGGTGCAATACCCGTGCTCCTCCAAGCGCAATATAACAAAAAAGCAATAAAGGTTCCAATCACAAATGTGCATAACTGAAAAACGCAAATTTATTAAAAATGTAATTTAAAAAGCAAAAAAAATTTAAAAATAAATTAAACTTACATAAAATTTTAAAGATTCAAAAAATCCGATTGAAAAAAAATTAAATACTTCAGAAATCATCTGTAATAAAACAAATATATTCATAGCGTACTCATTATGTATAAATTAATAATTGTGCAATAGTTACGCTAAATATTAATTAAATTGGAAAAGTTGCTAGCTAACAAACAAGCCAAATCGAGATTTTCAAAGAGCTATACTCTTTGAAAATCTACCAAAAAAATCTTTTACTAAATAAAATAGCAGAGTGCTGGTTTTTAAAAAAAACCAGCATCCCATTAAACACAAGTTAAAATCTCAGAACTAAATCTTAATAAAATCTTAATAATATTAAAAAATTGTGGGAGCATAAAAAGTTTCTACGCTGAATAGAAGTGCTGAAAACATATAAATTGTCAACGTCTTTATTCAAGAATTTACGGATCATGAAATTCGAGAATAGCCGACGTAAAGCCAAATAAAAATGGAAATTTAAATTAAGAAATATTACCATTTTCGAGCTCAAAACATGATAATCTAAGATATGATGGAGTAATTAATTTTACATTATACAAAATATGTTTTTACGAAATTTGAAAAATACTGTAAATTGCTTGATTTTAGGCTGCACAGAATTATAGCGCCACTTATTCTTTTAACATTTATTTTATTTTAAACATAACAGAACAATTTCAAAACAAATAATTAATATTTTGTTGGTCCGCCTCTAGATTTTACAACATCAAATAAACGATTGGGGACACTATGAGCTAAGTTGTACAAGGTATTCAGATTAACATTATTCCATGCGACAGAAATTGCAAGTTTTAGCTCATCTACTTTAGCATACTGTCGATTGTCGCGATAAATCTCTCAAACCAGAATTCCCCACAAATTTTCTATCGGATTCAAGTCCGGGGAGCAGGCCGGCCAAGCAAATAACGCGATTTGATGCGCCGCTAGGTACTGTAATGTCGATGCGCTTCGATGGATGGTGGCATTGTCTTGCATGAACAAGTAGTCCGGCTGCCAATACGGAGTCAAATATTCTTCAAGAACTTGCTGGTATTCCTCGCTATTCATTTTGCTCGACGTGAATGCAAGCAGAAGAGTCCCTGATGCTTCGAAATCCCCCCAAACTATAGCCGTCCCTCCCCCAAAATTCCTTTCGAGAAAAATCGAAAATCTTTGCGGAGGTTGCGCCTGCATCCACAAAATCCGTCAGGACCATCGAGATTGAACTTCTTCTCGTCCGACCATACAATCTGAAATATACCGATGCTCATAAAAGAACTGACGCCCATAAACAAAAAAATCATATTCAAATTTCGTAAAACATATTTTGTATAATGTAGAATTAATTACTCTATCATATTTTAGATCTAAAAATATGCCATCTGATAAAGTTTAACGTCGTTTGAATAATTCAGTCAAAAGTTCTGCCATTTTCTAAAGTGGCGCTATAATTTTGTGCAACAGTGTATATGCAAGATATGCAAGATGAGTTTTTTAAATGCGCTGAATCTTTCATAACTTTTTTCATTACAAACATTTTTATTAGATCCAAAAAATAGTCGTTCCATAAAAAAAGGAAAATACTTTGTTGCAGACTTAATATTTTATTGCATTATGAATTTTATAGAAAGAAACTAAAATGTTTTAAAATCTGCAAACGCTGAGAATTTTTTCGACCAAAAGATTTTTTTGCGCGCTCGACAAGTTATATGTCGTTCGACGCGCAATTTTATTTTGAGTCGATTGCCGAAAACGACGTGCCAATTGATTAAGTTAACAAAAAGTTATAGCTAAAAAACAAACGCATATTTTTCAAAATTTTTACGAAATTTTTTCGGTACATATTAATTTCCTATGAAACTTTCAAAATTGACGTTACATTTTCAGCCGTAACTTTTTTTTAACTTAATCAATTGACACGGCAATCGACTTGCAATAGAGTTGCGCGTCGAACGACATATAACTTGTCGAGCGCGCAAAATTTGCCGTGCGACATTTGCGCGCGGCAAAAAATTTTCGATCAAAAAAATTCTCAGCGTTTGCTGATTTTAAAACATTATTTATTTTTAAAATCGATTTAGAAACAAAGTTATGAACGATTCAAATCGACGGACTCGCCCTGTACTTTTTATTTTATTATAGTGGTATGCAAAAAATGTATTGTAAAAAATAATAAATTTTCTAACGTTTATTAGAGTGGAAATTAAATTTTATATACAAAAACTTTTTACATTCATAAATTTACATAATTTATTGTGAATTTTTTTCTAATTTACAATATTTACAAGTTGAAAAAGCTTCAGATTCAGTATTTGTGTATTTAAATCTTTTCAAAAACTAAATTCTTAATGGCAGAAAGCGGAATTATATCTTCAAAGACGTGATACTTAATGAGGTAATTTTAGGCAATTGAACGTATATAGAATATAAGCATAAATGTTTATATGCGAAATATTCGTATTTGCGTATATGGGTACTTATTACTATTTTTTAAATATATTAGCGATAACCTGAATTAGGTTTTATTTGACGAGTAAATGTCGTGATCAGACTAATGTACAAAAGAAGTCGAAAGTAGTTTATACAAAAAAAATCGCAAAAATATAGTCGCAAAACTATACAAAAAAAAGCCTAATTTACAAGTGGTATTCGTACTACAAACTTGAAAACTTGAAAAAAAAATCGATCTAAACAAACACTTAAAGTCATACAGTTTGGTAATCACAACGCCGAAAAATTTGGAAGCAAACTCTAAATTGGAAAAATCCCTCGCGGCTAAAGAAAAACGCCTTCTACAACTCCATCCCCGACAAGTTCAATAGATCGGAGTTACTGTCGCTGGGTGCCGACGAGCTGGTGGAGACCTTTGCGGTCGGCGCTCGTCTCTTAAACGGATCAATCATTTTCGAGAGAGTTAGGATTTATTTATTTTAAGTTATTTTAATATAAATCTAATCCAGGGCTGCCAGATGAAAATAAAATAAAAAAGAACGCTGGGCATGAAAAAAATATTTTATTGATAATTTCCAACAACAAAAAAGATTTTTCTAAAAATATCTGAATTGGTCTATTCGTTTTTCGGGTCAGATTCTTTATTCTCTCAACAATTAATACTTTTCGAAATTCCTGATCCCGTGCCTAAGAGAGCCATTCTTCATGGAAAAAAAGAACAAAAAATGGAAAAAAGAACAGACCCCCTCAAAAAAAGAACAAATCTTTTTAAAAAGGACATCTGGCAACCCTTTTCTAATCACGAAAACAGACTCTCAAATAGAGTTTCATTTTTTTTTCAAAAAAGAACTATACCTTGCTTTTTTTCTTTGTATCGGACTTGGTGGGTGGGGGATCATCGATTTCACGCATAGCATCTTCGATTTTCTCCTTAACACTCGCGTAAGCGGAATCGTCAATGACGGCACGCGTATCGACAATGTCAGAGGACCAGGAACCGCATACGATTCGTGACATGGAAGTGTCCCAATGCCCAAATCCGTTCGCCATAACGGGATTCTTTTCGATGAGAACGGGACAGCATTTTTGCGTGGATGAGAAGGTAGAATTGTCTATGTTTGAGGAGGTATCCTTCGGATTGTACTAAAAATGAAGCACAATTAACCATTCTGTCTAAATATGTATTATCATTTATTTTAAAGAAAATTCGGATGATTGTTATCACTTTTCCTACCAATTGAGCACTGGAATGTCCGGAATTTGCGTAGACGCCAAAACTAAACTGCGGACCCATCCACAATCGGCGATGCGGGCCCAGATAGGTGACAACTTCCACCTGACGAAGCCACGCATCGCTGGGCTCCTTCTTTGCGTGCAAACGCCCGCCACAGTTTAGCGCAATGGAATCACGCTCGAGCGATTTACTACACAAACGCATAAGTGAGTTATTCGCTGGAAGAGGAGGATCAACAACCTCTACGCTGGATGAACCACGATTCCTATAAAAAAAATTTCAATCTACCCTAATTTCGCGTGTATAAGACCGGGTGCTTTGAGCCAAATTTAAATTAATGAGTTCATTCTGTCGGATCGGATCTGTCAGGGGTCCAAATTTTGCGTCTGCCTTTGTCTCGGTTTCATAAAAGTGGGCACAAAATTTGGACTCCAATGGATCCGATGATACGAACAGAATGAACTCATTGGCGCGAATTCAAATTTGGCTCAAAACACCCGGTCTTTCTTATACACGCGAAATTAGAGTAATATTTAAAGTTCAATTGAATGAATGAGATGTTTACCTTCGCAAAATCCATTGCATTGCAGCGACCACCTTCGCGCGCACAGGCACATCCTGGTTGTTCGTGCGATGGCTGGTATTATTGCTCGTACTGGAGGCGGTACCGTTCGGCGACGTCAACGACTCTGTGGAGCCATTCAACGTATTGATTTTTGTCGAACTGTTGTGATGACCGTCGCAGCGGATTTCAACTTTATGCTCCGTGAATATGCCCTCACAATTCATAACGTAAAGACAGAGAGGTGACGGTTGAGCATTTTTGCCGCCGGCAGCAATCGTACCCCCGTAACCCACTTCCTCGCCGAGAGCCGCGCTGCCGAAGCTCAAATCAAACGCGACGGCCATTCGGCGATTAGAGGACTCCGTCAGCCAATTGCTCAAGCAGCTTCCGTTACTCGCCAGAGCGTTGTGTCCATGAAATGAATGATGTCGACTCGACAGGCCGCCACCGACTGAGCTCAACAATGACGGTGTGTTGTCGGATGCCCACGCCGACCAGTTCTCCGGCGAGTAGGCTCGATGCTTCAGCTTAGTTAGGGAATATAATTGAATCGGAGGTTCATAGTAAGTGAGACGCGGGTTCATCGACGTTCGACTCATGACCGGCAATGACACAAGAGCCGGATGCTCCCTAACGTATAATAAACATGGTACATTGAATTTAAAGAAGAAAAAAGGAGATTAAAAACGTACTTAAAGCCGTTGAAAAGACGTCCCGTGGAAGACTTATTCGCGGAGTTGTGTCCCTTCACCGCACTCATCTGCTTTATCGACAAAAGTCCGGCACTTCGTTGGAAACGGCTCTCCTTGTTGACGAATTTGCCGCAGTGGGTTCGCGCGTCCACCGGCCCGCCGTAGGGCGTAATCGCGTAAATGTGAGTGGTGCCGTGATTCGTTATGATCGACAGCCAGCGGTTGTCGGCCGAAAACGCACTGTGAAGAACCTACCACGAGAGGAATATGCGTTTAAAATCGACGTCAATGCATTAATTGGAAAAAAAAGGAGAGAAATAATTACTTTCGCCGCCGAATTTCCGCGATGAAGTGTGTAGATATGCTGAACGGAACTTAGTCTCACCGACGTGGAATGCGGACGCAAAATGAACAGATGAAATGTTGTGGAGCCCTGTGCGCCGGTTAGCAACAAATTGCCGCCGTTACCCATGGCCAGATAGCCGACCGGAGACGTGTCATGTGCGATAAAGTGTGCGATGTAATGGTGTGCGGAATTCTAAAACATAAGCTATTTTAAAAAAGTTGAGAGAAGATTTGAATTAATACAAATTTTTTTAAGTCGAATAAATACGCGCCTGGTCGAAAAATGATAGCTTGAAAAATACGCATAATTTGAGTTTAGCTCAATAGAAAATAATGATTTTTTTCTCAGTATTTGTCTGCAATAGAGAAATTGTGATTTGTAATCGATTTGAGTTCGAATTGCTTTTGGGACCTTGTTCAGTTGATATTGTAATTTTTCAACTTTTAAAGTTGATCAAAACGATAGCCGCGGTTTATCGTAACTTCCTAGACATTTTATGGATTTTATGTGATTGTTTTTGAACAGCGAAGAGTATCAGCATGTACTCGACGAACATTTGACGCCGTTCTAGCGAGAAGACTATCTCTTTGTGCAAGACAATGCGTCTATTCACCAAAGTGCGTCCACAATGAGCTTTTTGCAAGAGAGGCAAATCGCTATCTTACCATGGCCAGCATGTTCGCCCGACCTGAATTCAGTCGAGAATCTATGAGAGACTTCTTGTTCGTGATGTTTATCGTGGCAACCGGCAATACACGCCGACGCCAACAATCCCAAAACTACAATTTATGAAGTATGGAGTCGTCTAAATTTGAATGTATTGAATAACTTGGCCCGTAGTCTTCCAAATCGATTGATCAATGTTGTAAAATCCAAAGGAGGGCCTACTAAATATTAAACGCTAATGATATGTTGTTAATTACCAAATTTTTTTTGTCCATAAAGCGCTAATTTTGAAGATGCGGCTATCATTTTGTCCACCGGTAAAAACTCAAAATACAGTAAAACACAGTAATAAGTGAGCAAAATTTCGTAAAAATTTTAAAATTGTTTTAAGATTATGATTTATAATAGAGAAAAGCATGTTTGTGCAATATTTCATAAAAAAAACGGCCAATTAAAACTCGAGTTGTGTGCTATATTTTCAACATGCGGCCATGATTTTGAGCGCACGAAAATGAATGGAGAGAATTTCGAGAAAATCTCTTCTAGCCGTATTATTGACGTGTTATTAATATCCTGTGGATAATACTATTCATATCTGTTCTAAATAAATATTGTTTGTTGTACAATCTCTCGACCACACACAAACATACAACGAAATTGGCTCTTCTAGCCGCTAAAATCTCTTCTAGCCGTATTAAAAAAAAAATGTTCTTAAACGAACTTTTTTATCGTTGCTCGTCGAGAGATTATTTACATTGATGACACTGACGATACCCGTATCGTTGGTGGTAAGTGAATCGACGCTACCAGTCACCTTTTTGCATTGTGACGAGGAAGTGAAGGAAGAAACGAACGACTCGCCGATGGAGGCCATCGTTTTGGTTAGCGACTGAAAAATTCACTAAAGCCACACAAAAAGGAAGTCAGATTCCATAAATAGCATTTTTCAAACTTTCAAAAATATTATTCAAAAATTTGGCGTGGAGCGAAAAAAGTGTTAAAATCTACTTTGGCGGCATTCATGACCTGTCCGCCGTAGGAAAGCTCCGAATCGAACATTACGCCGCCGCAACTTTGCTTTTGTTTGTCAAGCTAAAAAAGAATAATAAATTACGCGTTTAACATCTTCAGCTAAATGAAAGGGCGGCCCAGCAGAGACTGCGCTTAATTATTCGAAAAATTATTGGTTAGAGTTGGAAAAAAAAACAAACGAATTACGTTTTGTTCCACAAAGGCGAGCAGCGCATCGGAGACGGCATAACACGGCGGCATTCCGTCGTTCGACGTCGGCACGGCGATGGAAAAACGCTGTGTCAGTGTCTCGTGGTCGCAGACAACGAGCCTCTCGCAAAGCACGACCAACAAAAATCTAAAAACAAAAAATTGAATTTTTATCGCATATAAATAGTTTGTTTTTTTTTTTTTGCTTTAAAAGTGTTAAAACCTTTCTTGAATGAATTGCTGATTGGAAAAAATCACTTTCTAAAATGAAAAAAACAAAACAACATAACATTACGTGTTTTTTTCCACAATTTGAAGACATTAAAAAGAATAGCTATTTCTATTTAATTGTAATATTTTAAGAATTTGAACAATGCTACAAAAAATATTATAAAAACATACTTGGCCGTACTGTCGACGTCGATGATTGGCTCGACAAAGTCAAGCGAATGCGCAATTTTGCCCACTTTTAACGAAAGAAAAGACATAGTGCAGTGCTTGTGGTCGGACGACATCGGATTGCCATCCACCATCGCAAAAAGGGGACGGTGCTCGCAAAAGCTAAAATTCCGTAATATAAATAAATTCTTGATATGAACATAATTTCCAAGCATTCAAATTGAGTGGAAGAAAAGCTCACTTGTCCACGCCTTCGGTGGTGAAAGGAAGTAAATGGGCGCAGCGAAAAGGACCTTTACGTTCGGAGGCCACTTCCTCGCAATCGCCATTTTCCTAAAAAAAAGAAAATAAAATTTAAGCAAAAAATAAAATATTATAGGATTATATCGTATAGTTAGTTTCAACCAAAAATAAATTTTTTAATTACTCTAATTTCGCGTGTATAATTGGCCGCGTGTTTTGAGCCAAATTTAAATTCGCGCCAATGAGTTCATTCTGTTGCATTGGATCTGTTGGGGGGTCCAAATTTTGTGCCCGTTGAGTTCATTCTGCTCGTATCGAATCCGTTGGAGTCCAAATTTTGTGCCCGTTTTTTTCTCGGTTTCATAAAAGTGGACACAAAATTTGGACCCCCCAACGGATCCGATACGAACAAAATAAACTTATTGGCGCCAATTTAAATTTGACTCAAAACACCTGGTTATACACGCAAAATTAGAGTGATAAAAGTCTTTAGATTTAAGAAAGGCACAAGAGAAATGTTATAGTACCAGCATAGTCCATATTTGATAGCCGCGAGCGAGGCCGATTACAATTACAAATGTGGTTGTGTGTCCACGAAAATCTAGATAAAAATTTTATTTAATGTTATTTACATTATTAAAGTGCTTAAAAACTAAACTAACCGCAAACACATTTTTGAATTTTCACCCAGCAAATGGGCTCGCTCTGCAGATTGTGCTGAGAACCGCTTTGCGGAATAACTTCGCTAACCAACTCCACAACGGAGGACGCGATGGTATGCTCGCTGAATGCAAAATTCATTATTTATTGATAATAGAACAATAATTATTTC
Source organism: Bradynema listronoti (assembly GCA_024678965.1). Lineage (NCBI taxonomy): Eukaryota > Metazoa > Nematoda > Chromadorea > Rhabditida > Allantonematidae > Bradynema > Bradynema listronoti. Next base: position 84,610 of record JANLNO010000006.1, read on the forward strand.
GTTATATAAAGTCATAAAAAGACACGTTCAATCCAGCATTTAATAGATACTTACGCCACGGCTCGGCCATGAATGCATTGCGCTTTGCCGTGACGAATTTCAGCGTCAGTGGTCGGTAAGTCCAAAGTGTCCAAACTATCAATAATGGGACTTTTGCTGTTCTTCGTTTGTGCGTTATTCTCTTGCAAGATGGGATAGACGGCGGCGGTGGATACGTTCAACTGCTTCTTGCCAATGCGCTTCTGCTGTTTTCCATTCGCCGCGAGGGACATACTAAGTGTTGATTGAAAAATGAAATTTAGATTGCCTAAATTATTATTCTAAACTATGATATAAAATATAAAATATTATATAGAAAAAATTAGAAAATTATGAATGAATGTGCAAGTAAAACTGAAACAACAAAACATAGACAAAAAAAAATGGGCTTGCTTTTAAAACCAATCAGAAGTAGAAATTGACTCATTAAAAATTGATGAAAAATGCTCAAAAAAGCACAGTTATCGAAGAAAAAAGTGAAATACAAATTGCAATTTGTGTTTTTAGCATTAAGTACAGTCGGAAAATATTGTCATAATGTATATCACTTTCTAGGAAATTTTACTAACTGACGTCAGTTGACTTGGCCTTTCCTATTGGAATCCGCCCATTTAACCAATGTTGCGACAAAATGGGATGGTCAAGAGCTTGACTCGAGACGGAATTGGACAAAACGTCAATGAAGCCAAAGATAAAGTTTTTAAAATTAAATCTAAGTAACTTAGATTTTAGGCTCAGATCTAATATCAGACTTGGAATTTAGGCTTTTAATTTTAATTTAAGCTTAGATTTTAGGATTAGGCATAGTCATCCCGTTTTGTCGCATCGCCCAATTAACCACTTTCTCGTTTTGTAGTATTCACTAATTAGGAGTTAATTTAACTATTTTAATGCTTAAATGTAATTACTTTTCTTTAGCAAAAATTTAAAATTTGAAAAATGGTGGTTTTTTTTATCATTATTATCAGTTTAAACTACACTCAAACGATTGATAATGCAAATTTCTAACAATTATCTCCTCATTATTTACACTTTTAAAATATAAACAAGCTGAGTTTTCGAATTTTGAGTTTATACAATAATATTTGTTGTATTATATAATTTTTGAACTATCAGGAATTATTCGAACTTACTCCTCCAAACTCCATCCTACCAAGCTAGGATCATGTCAGTAAAAATTTTGAAAAATAAAATCATGAACAACTAACTGAAATTAATACATATAAAAAAGCAATGAAAAATTGTGAGCACTGTGACGAGAACATGTGCTCCTGTGTCATTGCGTTGTTTAGCGTACGTTGCGCTCTTTTCCACAAAATTTTTTGTGCGACTTTCAGCGCATTTCTTATTATTTTGCCTTCCTTTAGCTCCCTTGCCGTGTTCTTTTTTCGTTCATTGTTTATGTATGCGTATATGTGTGTTTGAATATTTGTGCGTGTGTATACATTAACATGTATAATGTGCGCGCGCGTGTATTGGTATCAGCTGATTGGATGTTTGTGTGCGTGCGTATACTTTATTGCAATTCAGAATGGCTGGTGTGCGTGCTGTTTTTCTCTGGACCCGCTTGCGTCTATTGTGGCGTATTTATCTTACACAGTAAAAATTGAAAAAAAAAATTTGGGCCAACGTAATTCTTTTCAAAATTTATTTTATGAATGTTTTCGATTTTTTTTTGTTATTCATATATTTTATATTCTCATATTGAAATCGCATTTTTAATACATATATAGAGACTAAATAAAATTTCTATTTTTACCATTCTAGAATAGCGGTAATAGATGGCTGACGCCGACAAAATCAACTTGGACAATATAATTGCGCGGCTGTTAGAAGGTTTGTGTAACAATTTTTAAAGATATTTTCTGGTTTTTAGCTGTTTTTTGTTACAGTCGACGCCCCCATTAACATAACGCCAAGGGACTGCGCGTTAACTATGTTAATGGGAGCGTTATGTTAATGGGGGAGCGTTATGTTAAGGGAACTAATGGGTGAAAACCAACCAAGCTGCCAAAACGATTATGTTAATGGGAGGTTTATGTTAATGGGAATTTATGCTAATGAGGGAGTCGACTGTAGTTCGATTAAAAGTTTTAATTTAATTGCCGACAATAATAATAATGGTTAGTGTATTTAGTTCGAGGGTCGAAACCGGGAAAAAATGTTCAACTAACGGAGAATGAAATCAAGGGTCTTTGCGTCAAGTCGAGAGAAATCTTTCTTAGTCAGCCGGTTCTTTTAGAGCTGGAGGCTCCATTGAAAATTTGCGGTAAATTTTTTTCTTGGCATTTTTTTTCCTGTTGATATTATGTATTTATATTCGAATTTCGTAGGTGACGTTCACGGGCAATACTACGATTTGCTGCGCCTCTTTGAATACGGTGGTTTTCCACCCGAATCGAATTATCTTTTCTTGGGCGACTACGTTGATCGAGGTATGTGTCTATTTAAAATTTTTTACAGTCAGCTTCAGCTAAATCTGTTTTTTATTTTTTGTTTTGTTTACTATTCTATCACAATAGGATTTTTTTAAATCGAATTCCTGTCTATACTTAATGTAAATCTCTTCATTATTTTTGTTTGTTTTTAGGCAAACAATCGTTGGAGACAATCTGTCTTTTGCTCGCTTATAAAATCAAGTATCCGGAGAATTTTTTCCTTCTTCGAGGCAATCACGAATGCGCGTCCATCAATCGCATTTATGGTTTTTATGACGAATGTAAGCTATTTTAAATTTCCGAATGAAGCGATGAATTATTAGCTATTATTATGAATTTACTTAAATTTCATTAATGGGCTACAGTCGACGCCCCCATTAACATAACGCCAAGGGACTGCGCGTTAACTATGTTAATGGGAGCGTTATGTTAAGGGAACTAATGGGTGAAAACCAACCAAGCTGCCAAAACGATTATGTTAATGGGAGGTTTATGTTAATGGGAATTTATGCTAATGAGGGAGTCGACTGTACACACTTTTTTTCGGTTAACTATTATAATACTTTAAAAATGTACTATTTTGCTTTTTTTTGCGCGAAACAATGAATAAAACGTAAAATAATTCTGCTTTCTTTCTTTAAACTGCGGTTTATTAGATGAGTATTTATTATTCAAAAATATTATAGGAAACATGATTTTGCCAAAAAAAAAAATTTAAGAATGTAGTTTTTTATACTGTTAAAGTACGTTTTTTTTTCTCTCTAGGCAAACGACGATATAATATCAAGTTGTGGAAGACGTTTACGGACTGCTTCAATTGTCTACCCGTCGCGGCGATAATCGACGAAAAAATTTTCTGCTGCCATGGCGGCCTGTCGCCGGACCTCCAGTCCATGGAGCAGATTCGTCGACTCATGCGACCGACGGACGTGCCCGATCAGGGGCTGTTGTGCGATCTATTGTGGTCGGATCCCGACAAGGTGGAATCCTTTTCTTTCTTAATTAACTTTAAAAATTGATCGCATATTTAGAAAAAAAATTAGTGTAGTATTGTTGGAAAAAAATTTGTAAAAAACCAAAATATTTCGACGTATGATTTACTCCCCAATTTTGAAGTGCCTTTAATGAATGAATTGAGTTTTGTAAATTTCCTAATTTTTTCGTTATAATTTATCATTCCTTTTCCATTCTATAGGACGTCAGTGGATGGGGAGAAAATGATCGTGGCGTGTCGTTCACTTTCGGGCCAGAAGTCGTGTCGAAATTCTTACACAAACATGATCTTGACCTCATTTGTCGTGCTCATCAGGTAAATAGTCCATTTTCGGTTTTTGTATTTTCTAATATATTCATTTATTATTTTCCAGGTTGTCGAAGACGGCTACGAGTTCTTCGCGAAGCGTCAGCTTGTAACGCTTTTCTCAGCGCCGAATTATTGTGGTGAATTTGACAACGCTGGATCAATGATGACCGTCGACGAAACGCTCATGTGCTCTTTCCAGGTGAGCAGCTTTTGTTCATTTTCATTCATAATCGACTTAACCATATGTTCTGTTTATTGGCCTCCTCTCATTTCACCGCTTCAAATATGCGGAACTTTGTTTTTTTGAATGGAAAACAAAATTTATAAGCGTATCTTTTATTTTGAACTAAATTTGAAATAATATTTTATTCAACTTTTACTTATCAATTTCCATTATACTACATAATTTTTTTTTTGTAAATTTCACTTTTTCATAATTCTAATTTTTTTCTTTTATTCAGATTCTTAAGCCTTCGGACAAAAAAAAATTCCCATATGGGAGCGTCGGTCATAATCGTCCCGTGACTCCGCCGCGTTCGGCGCCCGCGCCCGGCAACAAAAAGTCGAAGAACTAGAGAATCCTTGTCGACGTTACGACTCAACTTTTTTTCCTCTTGTTTCTTTTTCTCTCTCAAATTTTAAAAGCGCAATACAGAAATTTGTTATTGAAGAGACGATCGAGTGTGTTTTTCCGCTATTCATTTGGATTCTTTAAAACATTATTTTAATAATTTTTTTGCTATTACTTTATTTCTGAAGAAAAACGGAGATTCGCGCTTAATTGTTCTCGTCACCCCCAATTTTCTGTTACTTGGTCTTTTATATTTTCACGTATAGAAGACGCGAGAATTGCATTCTTATTTCCATTTCGATTGTAAAACTAAAATTGTATAAAAATTTAATATGTTCTTCGTCTCGAATTTATCAACCGATTTTTTTTCTCTTCGAATCACAAATCTAGATAGACACCTCGTAAGAAACTCATGTAATTTTCATTGGATGATGAATGGTATTGTGCTAATGATGAAGTATAGATCTTGTAATTTTGTTGAGTGAATATTTAATACAATTTTTTCCTTGTTCTATTTACTAATGTCATAAAAAACATTTCTAAAATAGTATGGCACACATCGCTGAATGATATCGTCTCAACAAGAATATATCGATATTTTTATAGTTCATTTCTAACGGTCTAATTTTTCGTCTGTTTTCCATTTTAATCTAATCTTTTTTGTTTGTCGCAAAACTCTTGATTTATATAAATGATTTTACGCGGAGATATGAGTGCTGATCAAAAGTACGCCAAACCCTTAATTTCATAATATCTACGCGGGGGGCATATTTCTGCGGTTGCCATTCTCTTTTCCGCTCGTTCATCATTCTTTTGTTATTCTCGACAATTTATTTTTGACCATGCAAAATTTAATTTTTTTTCTCCACTATTATAATTATTGTGAAATCAGGGATTAACGTGATGCGGTGCTCCGCGGGGAAAAATTTCCGAAAAGCCAGAAAAGGAGACGGCAAATGATTAATCCCAGATCAACGTGCAAGTCTTCGCGAAAAGTGTTGGTCTTCCACAAATTGTTTTGAACGATTTTTTGGGTTTTACAATAAATAAATTTTCTAAATTCACTTTCCGTTTAAAATATTATAGAAATAATTTTAAAAAAGTAATAATACATGATAAACCTGAACAAAAACAAAATTTACCAGAAAAAATTAACAAACGTAAGCAAAGTTATAAATTTATTTTGAAAAAAAACAACTATTAAATTAAAGGTATTTAAAAGAGTAATCAGAACTTTCAACTCGAATCAAATTTTTATGTTTTTGGTAGAGCAAAATTGCCGAGAAACAAGGAACCAACATGTTATTTTTCTCTCTTCTATTAAGCTAAGCGGCGTTGATCGAGGTAGAAAAATTGTCTGTATACATAAAAAAAATTGCACGTGTGAATAGCCAATAGCGAAATATCAGTTGTTAATCGCAAGGTTTGCAGTTCATTTCGAAAAACAAAGCGACCTGGTTAAAATAGAAAGTACTTACTTCACACATACATACGTATATTTCAAAAAATGTGTATTTGATTAGTTCGATTTATGATGCGGTTTTAAGCCTAAATTTAGTCTTTTTGCGCTTTTTTCGTCTATGATTTCTCAAAAACGCATAATTTTTGCACAAATTATAAACGCGTTCGTTCGAAGTATTGGTGTTCTAAAATTATGAGTCATTGAAGAAACCTTTTTATTCTTTTGTTCAAAATAAAGAACGTTTTCGAAGAAATGTGTTGGCACTTGAAATTTTGTGTCGAAATTTGTATGAAAAAAGCATTTTTATTTTAAATTCTTGAATTTTTATTCGAAATTGTGAATTAAATTCAGAAGATCCCGTAATTATTTTAATTGAAAAACATCAACTTCATTGCTCTCTTATTTCCTATCAATCTGTCGCTTGAAAAAAACGCTGTTTCTTCAGTTTAACCAAAAGCGCTATTTCAAAATTAATTAAATTTTTTTAAAGCAAAAATTGCAAATATATTTTGTTATGGACTTTGAAAGTTGATTAAACATTTGTTGATTAAACACTAGTTAAGCATATTTTATAGAAAAATTCAAGGATTATTCACTTCAATTTGCCTAACTTTTTAAAAATAGATATTATGTGCAATAGATAATATATTTTATTGTTATTAATTTATTATTTCTTCATATGCTGCCATAACAAACAAAATGTCGACGGGAGCTTTGCCCTTTGTTCGTGGAATCGATTTTTCGCATAATGATTTTTCCGTAAGTTTATATTTCTTATTTACGTAGAAAAATAAATTCTAATTATTAGCTTTATTTTTTTTGCCATTATAGTGTGATCGCTTTCCCGACGAAGTGACGCAAATGGCGCAGGCCACGTGGCTGAAATTGAACAATACACAGCTGGAGCGTGTGCCCGACGTCCTATCTAATCTTGCCAACCTGGAGCATTTGCAAATGTCTCGCAATCGACTGCAAAACCTGCACGGCGAGCTTTCCGACTTGCCGCGCTTGCGCTCTGTTATCGTGCGACAAAACGAGGTTTTTTAACCGCATTTTTCAATGTAATTTGTAGTGGCTTTTTTCAATCATATTTTAGATAAAAACGTCCGGAATTCCGACGGACATTTTCCGGATGAAAGATTTGACAATTATTGACTTTAGCAGGAATTCGCTAAGGAATGTGCCTTCCAATTTGGAATATGCCAAATGTGTTATTGTGCTAAATCTTAGCCATAACAACATTGAAAATATTCCTAATCAGGTGAGATTCTCTACGAATTTATTATTTTTTAAATTGTACTTGCCACCAAAATATTGGTCTGGAGAGCTTTACATTTTACATTTATTTTCTATTAAACTAAAAACTGAGGAGGTCTATTCATATAAAAATTTTAAATCTTAAAAAATTTGCCATTTTTTCAGTAAAATTATTGAATGTCTGTGTAGGTATTTTCCAATTTGATCGATCTGATTTATTTGGATTTGAGCAACAATAAATTGGAAATTATTCCCCCACAACTTCGACGACTTTCCAATCTTCAAGTACTTCGATTATCCCACAATCCGCTCACTCATTTTCAACTCAAACAGACGCCCAGGTTAGACATGTATCTCTATTAAAAATGTATACATTTATATTAGGTCTTTTATATGTAATCTAGCAGGAAGTTTTTCTCATGATTAGCTTTTATTTATATTTTTTCAGCCTTTTTACTACAAATTATAATTTTTTTTAGTTCGAAATTCTTGCGAGTTTTGCACATGCGAAATACGCATCGCAATTCCAACAACATTCCCATTACATTTGATGAATGTCCGAATTTGCAGGTAGCTTTTTAAATTTACTTTTTATACTATACATGTACATAAACATAAATACTCATCCTCGTTTTGTGGTTTAGACAAATTCTGCTTTATATTCATTTTAATTGTTTTTTTAACAAGTTATTTTGTATTTGTTTCTGTCTCGAGAACGTTCTTCGACGAACTTTTTCGACGCATTTTATAGCGCTTATTCATAATTTTTTTTTTCAATTCAATGTGTTTGAATTTTGAATTTTTTAGCACTGAGAAAAAAAATTTTTGTTGTTTTTTTACTGTTTATTGAAAATAGGATTTGGACTTGGCGATAAACGAATTTTCCACAATACCGGAAGCGATTTTCTCGTTGGAAAATCTTCGAAAATTGGATCTTAGCCAAAATAAGGTTATTCTACTGGCATTTATTTCTTAGACATTTTACTTGATATCGGGACAAATTGGAATGGCCAGAACGGGATGGAGCTAAAAACAAGGGCTTTAGGCTCGAGCATAGTCATTTCGTTTTGTCTCGTTCCCTTTTTGCCCCATTGCTCATCTCATTTTGCGGCATTGCCATTTTAAATACAAAAAAAGAAAAATTACCATAAATTACTTGTCATAAAATAATTTGATTTAAAAAATTAATAAATCTTTTTATTGTCCCGAATTCCAGTTATTTTGCTCTTCAATTTTCTCACATTTAATAATTTAGTTTGATTTATTTTTAGTTGAAGAATTTATCGTTTCCCGACGGCGCATTTCTGAATCTTGAAACCCTGAATTTATCCTGCAACGAACTCGACAGTTTGCCCATCAAACTCGTGAATTGCGTGAAAATACAGCGATTATACGCCAGTTACAATCGTTTTACATTTCAAGGTTCATATTTATTCTTTTCTAAATGTACGAAACAAGACACCAAATTGGTCGAATCGAAAATCTACCAGGGTTATCAACATTTTTAATGGAGAAAAGCCTCATTAGAAAAATCCTGACTTATTCAACACATCTTGATCCCTGGATTTACTTCCAGAAAAATATTATAAGTAATAGAAGGCCTTTTTTATAGCATTGAGTTGGATTTTTAATCAGAATATATAATTTGTCTTATAAAATTTATAAGTTTTTTAAATGTTTGAATTGAAAAGCCTTTTAGATTCGAGCATTAAAAATGCATCTCACCATGAAACAGCTGAAAATTTTTATTTTATTTTTTTTGCATGCTTTTTCCTTGTTCCAATAACTTGTTTAAAGTTTTTTTTTTAAATTTATTAACTTTTTTAGGCATTCCCGGCAAAATCGGCAAATTGTTACAGCTGCAGGTACTCTACCTATCCCACAACGAATTGGAGCTAATTCCCGAAGGAATCAGCCGGTGTGTGAAATTACAGCGCTTAAAACTGGACAACAACAAGTTGATCACGTTGCCAGAGGGAATTCATTTGCTACCCGATCTCAAAGAGCTCGATTTGCACAAGTTTGTTCTGCAAAAATACATATTTATTTTATTCGATATATTTATTTGTTTATTTTTTTAGTAATTCCGATATTGTAATGCCGCCGAAGCCAAACGATAAACAAAAAGCAATGGCCTTTTATAACATTGATTTTTCGTTGCCTAATCAGGTAAGGTTAACGTTTTATTGGTAGGAATGTATAATGTTTCTTCAGGAGTCTGAGCTATACATAATTCTTTGAATTTTCACTCACTACCCGATCACTTTTTTCACTTTCTGAAAATAATGAGTAAATAAAACATAAAATAACAGTTTTTAAATTACGAGTTTATAGATTTGTTTTTTAACTAACTTAGCAAAAACATCTTTAATATCGTGTTATTGCCTACTTTAATTAGCGGGTTTAGCTTTGTCTTGCCGGCCAAAGTCCAGCCTCATCGGTTAGCTCGCTGCCCAAAAGCGATCCGCCACGTGACGCTATTCAGCGCAAAAAAGATTTTATTCGTCGACGACGCTATCAGGCCGACCAAGACAGCGCGTCCAAAGTCATTCAGGTTTGTAGAATAAAAGTTTTTTTTTTCTTTTGATAATCGAAATCGAGGAAATCATTGTATTGATGCACATTGGCAAGAGTAAGGGTACGTGATACGTGATAGGCGAAGGCCCCAAATCAATCCTCCCCCGTTGGAAATGCTCTTGGAACTAATCCTTTCGCGGGTCTCTGGATGAGGGCCATCCAGCCAGCGAAATATCGGCTGGTTCGCTGCATATAGGCATGAGGTATGGGGCTGATGCGGCTTGCTTGGGCCTGGTCAGCACCGCCGCGTATCACCCACGCTGTGCAATGCGGCATCTCTATGGTCTTCCAAATATGTGTGTGTAAAAAATAAAAATAAAAAAAAAATTCGTAGCATCCCAAAAGTATAACCTTTTGAATAACCTTTGAAAGTATAGCCTTTTGAAAGTCGGAAATAAAAATATCAATTTCTGACTTCTTTTTTCAGAGAAATCTGGGACTGTAGTGCATTTATTTACGATCTTCAATCAGTACAGTAATCGTACTGTATTTTTGGTGCACTTTTTCAACATGGCAAATAAAATTGAATAGATTTTTCTTCCCCCCTTATTATTGTTACATTGCGTACGGCTTTGTCAGATCAATTTTAATTTTTTTTATGATATTTTTTTTTGGTCTTTTTTATTATTCAAAAACGCATTTTTTTAGGGAATGTCGAAAATGGCGAGAGCCGCTCAGGAGTCCATTGAGAACGACGAAATCGAGCGCGCCTCGCGAACGGCAATTAGCTGGAAGGTTTATAATTTTTTATAATTTTATTTACGAATTTAGGAACATATTGATTTTCTTTTACCTTTTAGGACAAAATCGAACAACAGAAACCGCGTCTGGACTACTCGGATGTATTCGACGAGGACGTCGGCGAGTCGGAAGGTCTTTGGGTCTGGGAGATTGAAAACTTCTATCCGCAACTCGTCGGCGCCGATTCGCACGGCCAGTTTTTCGAGGCCGACTGCTATCTGGTGTTGAGGACGACACTCGAATCGAGCGGCAACCTCACTCACGCCATCTACTATTGGATTGGCGAAAAGACAACGCTCGACAAGGGCATGTGCGCCGCCGTTCACGCCGTGAATCTCCGCAATCATTTGGGCGCATCGTGTCGGTAAATCTATTAATAGATTATTATTTATTATAAAAAAAGCTAACCTGACTGGTCAAAATGAAGAAGCTCTGTCCCTATAACGATGCGTTTTTTTTTTGTAGAACTGTGCGTGAAGAAATGAACGAAGAGTCGGACGACTTTCTCGAATTATTCAACGAGGAAATTGTCTATTTCGATGGTGCACGAACGCAATCCGGCTTCTACACCGTGGAGAAAACTCCATTCGCGAAGAAGTAGGTTATTATTTGGGCTTATTCGTATTTGTATGATTCACTTCTTCCTCTCATTTTTGAATTATATTTTTAATTTTTGTTAAGTTTATTAAATTAACCTACTAAATTAACAAACATGAAATCATTTTTGAAAGAATTTAATACGCGGTATTAAACAGGCTTTATCGCGCGTTTGTCAACGGTTCGGCCGTCGAGATGGAAGCGGTACCATTCAACGCTGAATCATTGGATCCACGCTACGTTTTTCTGCTCGACACGGGCGACGTGATTTGGATTTGGAGCGGTGCCAAATCGAGGGTTTTGCATTTGAATGTGATTAAAGGACGCATGAACACCAATATAGATTTCCACACAATTTGTTCTAACTTTTTTTCTACGATAGATAGAGACGTGGGTTTTTTTTGCATTTTGTAGAGCGTACTCGATTTGTGGGGGACGTGTTTCAGCGATTTTTAAAATTTTCATTTCTAGCATTTTTATAGAGGAAAATGCAACGAAAAAAGTGCATGTGGCTGAGCATTTTTTTTCGGAGAGTGATCCGATGGACTTGAAATTTTTGCTATGAGCTCCCCTTACATACACTATTACACTCTATAAATTTGAACCTGATCGATTGGATAGGAGCCGAGTTATGAAACCTCAAAAAACGGAAAAAATGCGGAAATTTATCATTGTTCATGCGTCCTTTAAAATATGCGCAATTTATATCCATTTGTATATTTATAGATAACGGTCGCCAATAAGGTTCGCCTTTTTGCGGTGAAAATAAACAAACGAGACCGAAAGGGACGCGCGGAAATTGAGACATGCAATCAGATGAAAACTCCCGAAGAGTTTTGGTTGGCTTTAACAGGTAATTGAAATTCATTTAAAATTATGTTTTAATTTCTGTTATTGAATTTCGACAACTTTGAGACCGGTACTTGACGAGGCATTTAAAAACTAACAAATAGATAGACGGCTCTTTTTTTTGAATTTGGAGTAATTTAGGACTCATTTTGATTTTTAAATAACCCTCTGACACGAAATCATCCACTCCGAGAGTCGGAATCATTTCAAAACTCAAAAAGGCACTATTTGAGACATTTATTCTCGTTTCATCTAGGTTCTCCAAAGAAGCCGGAAGAACCGATTGTCGAGCATGTTCCATCCGACTTTAAGCCGGATCGGAAACGACTCTATCAGGTGAAAATGGGCATGGGCTATTTGGATCTTCCACAAGTCGAGCTCAAGCATGGCGTGCTCAAAATGGAAATGCTGAAAACCAAAAACGTTTATATTTTGGACTGCACGTCCGAAATCTTTTTGTGGGTCGGCAAAAAGGTCAATCGACTCGTCAAAATGGCTGGACAGGTGGATTTTTTAAAAATTAGTTTTTATATCTCTTAAAGTTGGAAAAATAAGCAATATGGAAATATTATTTACGAAAAAAAAAAATTCAAGGAATCGGAGTCAAAAAAAAAGACACTATTTGTGAAATTTATTCTTATTTCATCTAGGTTCATGCCTTTCTATTTTGGACAAGATCACATTTTCTTTCAGTATTATTAATGGAGTTTCCATTTAAATCTTATTTTATTCAGAAAATGATAATCGAATTACATCGTATGCTGGAACGACCCGACTACACGACCATTTCCCGCGAGACGGAAGGCGAAGAGTCCACGTTTTTCCGCTCAAAATTTGCCGGATGGGACGATATTGTGCCGTTCGATTTCACGCGAACGGCCGACTCGGTCCAACGTCGTGGCGCCGACATAAAGGTCTGATTTCGGTTCAAATATAGTGCTGTGACTTGACTCCTTAAACGGCTTCGGGTCGATGAGTTATTTAGGCGGTTATTATGGATTCTCGCTTACAAACAAACTTCTAAATTTAAAAGGAAGATGTTTATTTATTTTTCTTCCCGACTCTTAAGCTTTACAAAGGCAAATTGCATTAGGGAGTCGAAACTGCTTGAATACTTTCATATATATTTATCTTAAAGGTATTAATTCCCCCATTTATAGGTGATTATGGAACGAGACAAAATCAAAACGGATTTGGTTTCGCTGTTCATCGATCGTCTCCCGCAAATGGCCCACGACGAGGCCGACCAACTCATTGAGGATTTTAACGCCGATTTGGAAGTTATCGAGCCGTTTGTTCTAGTACGTATTCTACTCTTTTTTGAATCAATAATATTCTTGTTTCGGGTCACAAGATATTGCATTATAAATTTAATTAGATGTTCGTTTTATTTCCTTCGACTTTTTTAAACAACAATATTGAGTGAAAACTCTTATAGGAAAATAAGCGTTTCATAAAATTGCCGGCCGACGAGTTTGGCATTTTTTACACAATGGACTGTTACGTTTTCCTCTGTCGCTACTATGTGATGAACGAGCGCAGCGACTTCTCCGACGAGGAGCAGGATGAGAACGGCGACGAGAAGTCGGAGAGAAAAGCGGCGGAAGAGAACGGCAGCCACGACAAAGTGGACGACTTCAAATGCGTTGTATACTTTTGGCAGGGCCGAGACGCGAACAATATGGGCTGGCTGCATTTCACTTTCTCTCTGCAGGTTAATTCATTCGATAAAAATTTATATACGCCTATTGCGAATGATGGGCAATAAATTTGTTTATTTCTCGCCGAAAATTATCTATAAAATTGCTTCAATTTACAATCTTTTATTTTCTAGTATTCAAATTTAAGCTAAGCTAGTCAGTTCATTATATGAATTTGATGAATTCAATTATATATTATACATGTCACTTGACACTCGAAGATTCGTGTCACACGTTGTTATCCCGTAGTGGATCATACAATCGCCGCTTATATTGTTTTCTGTCTTCTGCTAATTGTCTCCAATTAGGTCCTATGCGCTCTTTCATCAACTTTCGCCATCTTTCTGCTGGCCTTCCGGATGGTCTTTTGCAGTCGTATGGCCACTAAAATGTCGCTCATGTCGTCCATTTGCTGTCCTTCCTTCTGGCTAAGTGCCCTGCCCAAAGAAGTTTTCGTATTGTGGCTGTCTCGTATGCGTCTGCGAATTGTGTTTTCTTTTTGATTTCCTCGCTTCTGATTTTGTCGGTAATTCGCACTCCAATTGTTTTTCTTTCCATTGCTCTTAGCGTTGTCGTTAGTTTGTGCTTCTCGCATTCCCCCATATTCCACGTTTCTGATCCGTATATGAGTACAGGTATTACCGTGGTGTTGAAAAGGTGTGTTCTTGTTTTTTTGTCGTTTGTTTTCTTTAGAACTTCTTTTATGCTGTTAAAGCTCAAACATGCTGCACTTCGTCGTCTGCGTATTTCTCCGTCGATTTTGTGATCCGATGTTATCAGTTGTCCGAGATATACGTATTTGTCCACCAAGGCAATTTCTGCATCTTCCAGCTTTATCACTTCAGTTTTTTGATTGTTGCACATTGTCTGTGTTTTCGCCCGGTTTATTCGTAGTCCGACGGCTGTGCTTGCATTATTCAACTCTTCCAACATAAGTTGAGCTTTTTTTGCATCGTGTGCGAATAGGACGATGTCATCTGCAAATCTGAGGTGGTGGAGCTTTTCTCCGTCGATAGAAATACCGTACTTCTTGCAGTCTAGTTACCGGAATACATCCTCCAATGCAGTCATAAAGAGTTTTGGCGATATGGTATCGCCCTGTCTTACGTCTCGTTCGATGGGAATGTTGATATCGTTGTAGAATAGTTGTATTTTTGTCGTACAGTTTGTGTTGACGGTTGAGCAGTGTTTTTATGTACTTGTGTTGTATTCCTTGGCGTGCGAGCGCATTTATGACTGCGTTGATTTCTATTGAGTCAAGGGCTTAATCTAGGAACACCATATATAGATGTATAATATATAAATATAAAATATATGTATATAAAAATTCGTTTTTAGAAGGTATTCGAGAACCTTTTCAAAGACAAATTGGAAGTGGTACGTATGTATCAGCAACAGGAGAATCACAAATTCCTTTCCCACTTCCATAAGAAGTTCGTTATTCGCCGGGGACGGCGAAACTTGTCAATGAATTTGGGCGGAAAATGGCCGGAGTTGTTCCATATGCGCGCCAACGGCTCGGCCGTCTGCAATCGCACTGTTCAAGTGGACTGCCGTGCGGAGAACCTAAACTCCGGCTTCTGCTATATTCTTCGCATTCCGCAGCCGGCAACAGCGGGCGACTCGCCGGCATCCGCCGCTGTCGGGCATGTCTTCGTTTGGCGTGGCGCAAAATGTGATCCCTACTATTTTCCCGTTGCCGAGAAGGTTAGTCTAATTATATTGTCCGGTTGCAAGCCACATTTTTTAACTAAATTACAATGTTGATAAGTTAATTAGAAATTTAATTTAATGATTTTTAAAAAACGATTACTATTGCATTATTCAATAGGGATTAATTATTGTCACGCGTTTATCAATGTAATTTATAAATTATGCTTTATTCATAAAACTCTTTTAGGTGGCCAGAGAGCTGCTCAACCGCAACAATTACGAAGTCGAGATCGTCGATGAAGGAACGGAACCGCCGGCGTTTTGGGACGCGTTAGGAGGCAAGAAGAAATATAGTCGAAACGCCGATTTTATGAATCACACGCGCCTATTCCGCTGTACCAACGAAAAAGGATTCTTTAGCGTTTCGGAAAAAACCGTTGACTTTTGTCAGGTAATATTTGTGTTCATAGATTGGCCACGTGTTGGTCTTATTATTGTAATAACTTTTTCAATTTTAAACTAAATTTTATGGTCCTGATTTATTCCTTAGATTTTTTCTAAGGTTACGTGGGTTTTTTAACGCATAAAAATAATTTTTGAATTTGGTTGAAATTTGAAAAATTATTACGAAAATAAAACCAAAGGCGAAATCAGGCTAGTCTGTATAAAAGCATGAATAGAGAGATCATTTTACATAGTATTTATTTGAGGACGATCTCGAGGATGAAGACGTGATGATTTTGGACACTGGTAAGCATGTGTTTCTTTGGCTCGGCTCAAAATCCAGCGAAGTGGAAGTTAAATTAGCGTACAAAGCGGCTCAAGTTTATTGTGGTAAGCTAATTTGCGTTTATAACTACACCGTGTATTAAAATTCCCAATTGCCTGAAAAATTTCATTTGTTTGATGCTTGAAATTAAATTATTTCCAGGACACATCCAAATGAAGCAGCCGGATCAACCACGAAAGTTGCTATTATCAATAAAATCACACGAGTCGGGGCGATTCACAAAAGTGTTTCACGGATGGGGAAAACACAAAGTTCCTGCTGGAGATTAAAAAATAAAACACTATCGCAAAATGTTTTTTATTTTCAAAACATTCAGCGATTCGTAATCTTATCTAAAAAAATTTGTTTATGTGTTAGTCACTTAATTATGATGCCTTATCATTATTTTTTTCGTATATAGCGAATCTTTATTTTCGAATCTGTATTCTTTTTTGAGTCGCTTTGAATTAGCAAAAAAAGTATCATGTCTATTTATTGTGAATTTATTCTTTCATTGTTTGCAATACACTACTTGTAATTATCACGATTAAATTATTATTTATGATTTAAAAAATTCTTTTCATAAATAAATGATAAGATTGCTTTTTTGATGCGTCATCAGATAACTTTTTTATACCGAGAAAGGTTCATTATATTTTCATGATAATAATCGACGCACGACTTTTAAAAATTCATTTATCAATTGAGATGAATTTTGTTCTTTGTTCGTAAAATAAAAATTGATTTTTGTGTAATGGGCGGAGCGTCGACACGGTTATATCTATAAAGATCGATGCGATGCTGAAACTCCGTCAGAAGAAGATGCGCCAGCCGACTATCATCGAAATTGCAAAGAACAATTCCGTGGATTTTCACCTTTCATTTTCCCTTTAATTTTTTTTTGATATTTGATCATTGTTGTTTTTTTCAAGAAAAAACTAAGTGATATTCGGTGTTAGTTAAAAAAATAAAGTATATTGTAAACCTTTTTCTTTGTTAAACGTCATTCAGAGACATAACAGCTTCTTACTCAGACTTTGGGGTAGTTAATATATTCTGCTTATTAAACCCTCGCTTTAACGTCACCCTCGGCATAACGGCCCGGTCCCGAAGGGTGTCGTTAAACCGAGGTTTGACTGTAATGGGCGGAGCATCGACACGGTTGTATCTATAAAAATCAATTGCGGTGAAATTGTCTGGTAGAATTGGTGAATTTTTTCTGTCCACTTGCAATCAATGTACTGTAGCGTCCAAAAAAAAAACCGAACACTAGATGAAAAAAAATTGGACGTTAATAGCTCGTAAACAAGACGTAAAAATACGTTGTGTCTTATATTTTAGAACAAACTTTTTTTACTTCGATTGTTCCATTTTATGTACGTGTACATATTCCGCAAAAATTGCGTTCGAACACTGCATTTTTTTTTAATTAAAAAGACTTTTACTCTCGATTTCATTTTTTTTTCAATTTCTTACCGTTCGACTTGTTTTTCACACGCTTTTAAAATAATAAAAAGTTTGTTAACAAACTTATTGCATCTCATCCTTTTTCACTTCACATAACAAATATGCCACAATTTTTTTTCAATTTGATGCTTTACGAAGGAAATGAAATAATTAATATTGCTAAAAAAAAAGTACAGTAGCATCCAAAAAATTGGATTTTTCAGAAAAACTAATAGTGCCATCTTAAATTCTGCATAATATATTGTGGAATTAAATAAATTCAATCCTGGAAACTTATATTGTATATAAATAAAAATTTTCCAAAAGTTATGATATCAAAAAAGCATCAAAAAAGATGTATTTTCCTTTAAAAATGGACTTTTTTTATCGTAAAATTGGGTCTTCTGTTTTTATAAAGTTATGGGACCAATTTTTCTAAATTCAATATATGTATATTATGCAAATTTTGTGTTCTTTAAGATGGCACTTAGTTTTTTCAGAAAAATCCATATTCGGATCAGAAATCGATTTTTTCTGGATTACGGTCAATTTTTAGTGTAAAATTGAGTTTTTAAAGTGCGGCTTATACGTATCCTTTATTTGTTTTAATGATTTAAATTACTTATTTGGATCTAAATATAAAATTTTAATCAAAAAACAAACTTTGTTAAAATTATGTTAAACGTTTTTATAAAAAATATTTAAAAAACAATACCGTCCGGTTTTTTTTTGGACGGTCAAATTTCCAGATGCGTTTAAATGAAATGGCATAACTTCACATAAAGCGAACCAATTCGAACGATTTTCACTGGATGAGTTAACAAATATACGACAAACAAATAGCAAAAAGCTCCGTATAAATTGCTAGCCTCTTTCACTATTAACGTTCAATTTTTTGGATGCTACTGTACTTTTTTTAGCAATATTAATTATTTCATTTCGCTTCGTAAAGCATCAAATTGAAAAAAAAAATTGTGGCATATTTATTGTGAAGTGAAAAAGAATGAGATGAAATATGTTTGTTCACAAACTTTTCATTATTTCATAAACGTGTGAAAAACAAGTCGAACGGTGAAAAATTGAAAAAAAATGAAATCGCGAACGTAATTTTTGCGGAATATGCACACGTACATAAAATGGAACAATCGAAGTGAAAAAAGTATTTATTGTTTGTTCTAAAATATAAGACACAACATATTTTTACGTCTTCACTTAAATGATACGTGTTCATATTGGTCGACTGAAAATTGTCAGCGAAATAATAATTTGCCTTTGTAGGCGAACAAAATTTTTCACGTTAAGTCGAATTGTTTCGAAGGAATTTTTTTGCACATACATTGACATCCGAGTAGTCCAGTAAAGTACAAAATTTTCATTGTTGCTCTGCTTTTGGCTAGCATGAATGCAAATGCTTTTTTTGTTGCGCTTTATATTTCATTAACTCATTTTTTTCAATCCATTGTCAGTCTTAAGGGAAACTAATACGCTAATAAAAAACGAAAAAATACATTGAAGACATAAATCTCTGGAATGCCTTGTTTTTTAATTTAGATATTCTGAAAAATAGGATAATGCAACTCGGAATCAAGGATAACGTCATTTTGTTTTAAACGACAATTTATAAGACAAATATAAGAACAAAAAGTCTTAAAAACGTTTTATTTTAAAATTATTTAAGAATGTCTGAAATAAGACAATTGTCTTATGGGAACATTGGCATTGTGTAAAAATTTAAATTTTGGGGATTTGTTAAAATCGTTAGGTTTATATTGCTTATAACTCGATTGGAAGTTGTCAGATCCACATGGATTCTTTTACACTTTGATGAGACAATATATTGGCTTTAAAACTTGATTATTTTCATAACCATTAAATTCGTCTTAAGGCCACAAAAATCTATTTTTGTAAAAATGCTGATTTTTGGGTTTTCTGTAGGATTTTTATTTTCACAGAGTGAGTATACTAGGGTAGTTCGACAAGCACTATCGACACTATCGATTGGCGAAGGTATATATATATATATGTTGCGGCCAATACTAGAAATCGGCCATTTCTAGAAATGGCCGGCCAAAACTAGAAATGGCCGGCCAAAATAATTATGATATAAAAAAAAAATCTTTTCAAAGACAAAAAAACTGTAATAATAACTGTAATAATAAACTGTAACAATGAAAACTGTAATAATAAATGATTTGCTGTCTATTTTTCGCTAATACGCTAATTCACAATCATTTATTATTACAGTCATTTATTATTACAGTTTTAGTTTTGGCCGGCCATTTCTAGTTTTGGCCGGCCATTTCTAGAAATGGCCGATTTCTAGTATTGGCCGTAACATATATATATATATATATATATATATATATATATATATATATATATATATATATATATATATATATATATATATATATATATATATATATATATATATATATATATATATATATATATATATATATATATATATATATATATATATATATATATATATATATATATATATATATATATATATATATATATATATATATATATATATATATATATATATATATATATATATATATATATATATATATATATATATATATATATATATATATATATATATATATATATTGTTCTATAATTTAAAACGCCTACTTTTAAACGCACATGCAAATATATTAATATAGAGTCGATATTTTTTGCGCTGACGGAAATCTTACGATTGCCAGTTTAGCTCGAAACTGGCGTATCGATGCGCTCGGAGATGTTCTCTAATTTTTTCACCCCTTATTTTTAGTCGTTCATCAAAAAAGGGGTTTTTAATCGGCGGTATGTATACAGGCTGTTGCATTTTTTTGGTGATTTTTTTCTTTAACTAGAAACAACGCATATAAATATGCCCATAAAAATATCAGCATATTTCACTTCTATACTTTACTTTTCTCACTGCAGAACAATTCCGCACGCGATTTCTTTCACTTTTGCTCCCTTTTGCTCCCTTTTGCTCCGATAATTTTCATCGTTGTTTTTGGACGCTTTCGCTTTATTTTTTCAATAACAATTATTTGTGAAATCAAAACATATTGTTTTTTATAAAGTATTCTTTCTAATAAATGCCTTATTTTTCCAATTAGATATTAATTATTTATCGCAATAAACAAAATTTGCTATCGTTTTTGAGAAGTTTTAAATTTTGTATTTATTTAAAATTTAATCGCCTCTTTATGATAACGAAATTTTTCGACTATTTATTATTTTTGATGATTTAACAACATTTTTTTTGTATGTGCATTTTTCTGCATGATAACAATAGCAAATAAATTGCTCGCATTTTTTTAGTTCGATCTCGATATTATTTGCCAGACTTTACATTTGACATGCCACGAAAGGTTACAATTGTCGGTTCGGGAAATTGGTAGGTGATTTAATCGACATGCTTTTTGAGCTTTTTTAAAAAATTGTTTTTTATACCGATTTGATTTTTTTTTTCAGGGGTTCGGCCATTGCGCGTATCGTCGGCTCGACGACCAAAGCCAATCCAAACGAGTTTGAGGCGTCCGTGAACATGTGGGTCTACGAGGAGATGATTAACGGCCAGAAGCTCAGCGAAATTATCAACAACACGCACGAGAACGTTAAGTATCTTCCCGGCAAAAAACTTCCGACCAACGTTGTAAGTGATTATTTGTTAGAAACTTTTTTGCAATATCATTTTTCAAAATTGGATTGAGCTACAATTTTGATTTTTTTTTTTTTTTGCTTACAGGTTGCCGTGACCGACCTAGTGGAGGCGTGTAAGAACGCAGACGTGCTCATCTTCGTCGTACCGCATCAGCACGTTCCAAGAATTTGCAAAGAACTCAAGGGCAAAATTAAGTCCAACGTTATAGCGATCTCTCTGATTAAGGTGAGGATTTTTAGCGCATTTTTTTTCTTTCCTCATATATTCCCATTTTTTTTAGTTTTGAATCTCATTTTTAGGGTCTTGCCATTGGTGAAGGCGATACCGGCGGAATTCATTTGGTGTCCGAAAACATTAAGGAAATTCTCAACATCGAGGTGGCCGTACTCATGGGCGCAAATTTGGCGCCCGAGGTCGCCAGCGACAACTTCTGCGAGGCCACCATTGGTTAGTCTTTTTTTTCTTCTTCAAATTCTACTTGAATTTTTTAATTACAGACAATGAATTGTTTTCGGCAAATTTTCACTATTATTTTATAGCATTGGAGATTTAGATTTGTACATTACTCTTCGATTATATTCCTTGAGCCTTTAGTAAAGTTGGTTTTTTGAAAGCAAAGCTAATTCTTTTCTTTTTTTCAGGTGTCAAACAGAAAAAGGAATACGGCCCTTTTCTCAAAACGCTTTTCCACACACAAAACTTCCGCATCAACGTCGTCGAGGACGCGCACACCGTCGAGCTTTGCGGCGCGCTCAAAGCAAGCAAATTTTATAATTTTATTTTATTTTTTTGCTTGAATAAAAAAATATTTTAATTTTTATTTTTACAAATTTCCCAATTTTTCTTTCCCAGAATGTCGTCGCTTGTGCGGCCGGCTTCTCGGATGGTCTCGGCTACGGCGACAACACAAAAGCGGCCGTCATTCGGCTCGGTCTCATGGAGATTATTAACGTAAGCGCATTTTTAAACGAGAATTTTTTTCATTATTTTGATGGAAAAATTTTTTTAAAAATATTTTTTATTAAATAATTTTGGCCCACTTGTATCGAGCTGGAAATCGTATATTATATTACCAATTATTACGGATATTATGCGTCACTCAATTCATTTAATTATTTCCAAATTTTTCAAAGTTTTTCTCGACGATTTCAACTTTTTTCTAGGCATATCAATGCTAAAGAATTAAAAACGTGAATGCGCTGGATCTATCTAATCATAAATTTTTTTAAAATTTACATTTAAATTTTGTTTTTTCTATTCTATAACCGACATAATTATTGGACATAATTATCTGCGGCCTTTTCGAATGCCTAAAAAAATAGTTTGATTCTGTTCGATGTTTATACTTTGCATAGCTCTTGTTTTTGCTTTTTACGTCTTGGATCGCGAGATATTTGTTTTGAAATAACGAATAATCGGAAAATAGTAAGAGCGATTTAACGGGAGCGATTTGTACAATGTTATAAAATCACTTCTGCTGCTCGGAAACTTAACGAAAATGTTGGGTCGCTATGAAATCTTGGAAATGTTGATAATGATGAATTGATACCGCATAAAGCACAAACAAACACGCGAGCAGCGCAGCTTCCTTCATTATTCTGTTCAAAATGCCTGCAAAAATGTGCTTAAAATCGCTTATTTATTCGATATTCCAAATCGAATATCTCGCGATCCAATAGGCGTAGAGCCGTAAAATAGAATACATGCAAAAGTCCCTAACAAGAGCTATTCAACAGCACACAAACAACAAACTAATTTTTTTAAGCATTCGAAAAGGCCGCGGATAATTATGTTACAACCCAATGTATACTCTCATAAATTTTTTTGATTTTTTTTCTCTTCAGTTCGTCAAAGAGTTTTTCCCGGGTTCTAATTTGGAGACGTTCTTCGAAAGTTGCGGTATTGCCGATTTGATCACGACCTGCTACGGTGGCCGCAATCGTCGCGTCTGCGAGGCTTTCGTCAAAACGGGAAAGGTAAGTCTGAGGAAATGTTTTTTACTCAGGGTTGCCAGATGTCCTTTTTAAAAAGATTTGTTCTTTTTTTGAGGGGGTCTGTTCTTTTTTATTTTTTGTTTTATTTTTGTTCTTTTTTTCCATGAAGGATGGTTCTCTTAGGCACGGGATCAGGAGTTCCGAGAAGTATTAATTGCTGAGAGAATAAAGAATCTGACCCGAAAAGTTGACGAAATAGACCAATTCAGATGATATTTTTAGAAAAATCTTTTTTGTTGTTGGAAATTATCAATAAAATATTTTTTTCGTGCCCAGCGTTCTTTTTTATTTTATTTTCATCTGGCGACCCTGTTTTTACTCGATTAGTTTTCCCGAGTTCTGTCTTCAAATTAAATTTTGTCGTTTAAACAACAAATTTTTAAATTTTGTATGTGCAAAAAGGAACTAATAAAAAGTCGGACGATTTTTTTATTTCATGAGTGATTTTTTAGTCTAGTATTTTTTTTCTTTTAGCCAATTGCCGACGTTGAGAAAGAGGTGCTCAACGGCCAAAGCGCCCAGGGAATTCTCACCGCCGAAGAGCTTTACGTCACGCTCGAACGCAGCAAAGCTCTCGACAGGTTCGAATGAATTTTTATTATTTTGAAATGAAAAACTAATTTTTTAAGTGGAATTTTTCTTTTAATTACTAGATGATTATTTTATTTAAAAAAGCTTATGATTACTTCATTCTTAAGTGAATTTAGAATGAATACGCTCAATATTAGTTGCTTCGGGATTCATCAAAAAAATACTCAAATTACTGGGCGTCTATGAAAAATGTCAACAAAAAAATGACCTATTTTTCAGATATCCGCTCTTCGTGGCCGTGCATCGCATTTGCAAGGGACAACTCCAGCCGAGTCAGCTCATCGACTGCTTGCGAAACCATCCGAACCATCGGGATCAAATGTGTTGAGCGAGCCTCTTTCTTAATTCTTTGCGGGTCTTGCAAAAGTTGAAACAATTTTCGGAAAAAAATGAAAAAAAATCCTTCTTTAAGACACATATTTACGAGTTTATTTTATTGTAGCGGTTGTAGAGTTGCTCATTATTATTGACAGTAATGACAGACCGCCATTAGTATAAGTGATTATTATATCGTATAGTATATATCATATTTATATATCCTATAATATATAATATAGGAATTAGGACATCACCTCGAAAAAAAACTGTTTAATATTGTTGTTTAAAAAAGAATAAAAGGTTTATAAACTATTTATATTTTTTGGTTTACATTTGCGGAGGAAAATATATTACCATTTGTCTTTAAAATTTTTAATTACAATTACAAAACTAAAGGAAATGTTTTATCAGTTACACGCCAATTTCAAATTGATGATTTGAAAAAGTTTTTAGAGCTGAAATTTATTTTATAAAAAAATTTTTTTTGTTAAACGCATTTCTCTGTACTTGGGTTTTCGAGGGTGAGGAATCCGAAAATGACATTAGTTTTTTGGTCCGACTCTTGGTTGTCCTGATTTGGAGGTGTACCTAAGGGACCCTCCCTAAATTTGGGGTCATTTCTCAAAATTTTTCAATCAAAGCCATTGAAATGAAATCAGCTATCGGATTCCCCGTGAAAGTCTGTATTTGCTGGTAAAATTTGACGGCGTTTCCTGCCTTTTTAAAATTCCTACAATTAGTGTTTGGGGTCAAATTTCTTAATTTTTGGGGGTTTATCAGCCAAAATGGGCGTCCAGGCTCAATTGGAGAAGAATCAAAAGCAAAAAGAGGTTCGTGCGCGTTGAGACGCGTCGAACCAATCGGATGGCGTCGGGCGATCAGAACCCTCAACTTCGGCCGCGACTCCGCCACCAGCTGCAGTGCTGGTTTGCAGTAAAGTAAGTATTACTTTATTACTTAGTCAATTTTAGGGATTTCCAAATAAGGCTGGGCATTCTTGTTCCCCGTTAAATTCTCTATCTCCTGGTTAAATTTGGTGTTGATTGTAACCCCTTCCCAAAAAAATTTTGACTTAACGATTGAAGCAGAAAGCCTAATTACAGTATGAATTTTTGATTTTTTTTTGCCTTTTAGATGACTCAGATCAAACGCAAAACGGGCAAACAACGTCAACATGGCTCAAAAATTAACAACGAGAGGGATGCCGATATCGGTTTTTGGGTTTAGATTTTATACTGGGTCCTAGAGTTAAATTTGAGCTATAACGACATGTGAATAGTCATATAGGCCTAAAATTTGATGAGGAAAAGAATCACAATATTTATTTTTTAGTTCAGGTCCATTGGAACCCTGTACAGAGGGGTTTTAATTAAAATTACCTAGGAGTGGTTGGGCCGGGATGGGCCGGGCCGGGCCGGCCCGGACTTTTATTTATGACCGCAAAAAAACGTTTCCTTATAAAATTTTATTCATGAAATATAAAAGGTTTATTTTGAAAAATTTTTAATTTAAAAATTGTATAAAATTTTATGCCGGG
Source organism: Bradynema listronoti (assembly GCA_024678965.1). Lineage (NCBI taxonomy): Eukaryota > Metazoa > Nematoda > Chromadorea > Rhabditida > Allantonematidae > Bradynema > Bradynema listronoti. Next base: position 110,125 of record JANLNO010000006.1, read on the forward strand.
CCAAAACGGGCCGGGCCTAATTTTTCAGGGCCGAGCCGGGCAGAGCTTTTTTTTTATTTTGACGGGCCGGGTCGAGCCGAAAAATACTGGCCCCAAACCACCCTTAAAATTATCCCTTAAGTTTTTTTTCTCCGAATTTTCAATTTTTAGGATTTTGTGCAGGATCCCAATGAAAAAATAAATATTAAAATCGTTCTTCTCACCAAATTTTATGACTATTCACATGTTATTATAAGCATTTATGTCTAATTATGCGCGATTTCCCCCCCCCCCCCTCCCCGAACTGCGGTAAAATATTAAATGTATTTTAAACTATTTCGTTCACAATGAGTTTTATCACTACATGTCATTCGATTCGAAATTTTACGCTCTCCAAAAATAATTCACTATTTTAGCACAAAAATCCATTTGCAAATAGTTATTTACATTAAAAAGTATTATGAATTAAAATAAAAAATTATAAAATTTTCAAACATTTTTATTTTCACTGCGAGATTATTTTTTTGCTATCATCACTTTTTATATCGTTTGAAATTGGCGTGCAGTTGTAATTTCATTCATTTGTAATTTGTTCGATATTTTTTTGTTTAAAAAAATTTGAAAAATTTTTCGAAAAATGTAAATAGAAAAAATTTAATTAATTACCAGGTTGGCTAAAAAATTTTTTGGGTTTTATATGGAACGACATTTATTATAAAAACAAAACTACAACATCCAATTAATCCAAGAGGTATTTTTCATTATAATCTATGACTCATGGTCAACATTTATGTAAAGAACGAATGCCCTTCTTGAAGAACTCAGCCGGCTGTGACTCAAAAAATTTGAACCGCCAAAACTTAAAGTTTTTGACTCTATTTCAGCTACTTTTTATTATAATAGCTCGAAGTTATGGGAGTTAAGAAGCCATTTTTCTGGGCTATTTGGCGATACCAAAACGGCTCTTGTATCTGAAATACAAATTTCCATTTTAGACCTTAAAAATTTTTGAGTACCTCGATATCCCCATCGACATATGGAAAATTTTAGAGCTTTTCAAAATCATTCTTTTTGCTATGATATTATTTAAGCCTAAAAAAGCTAAAAAAATTAATTCCAAAAAGATTGCTTCAAAAAGTACGTTTTTATTGTAAATTCGGCACTTTTCAATTTTGTTATACATATATCTCAATAAATATAAATTTTTGCCCCAAAAATAGACTTATTACAAATAATTTTTGTATCATAATATTCTCAAGAAAACGCTTTTTCAGATAGATAAACTTATTTTACAAAAACTTTTATTAGATCCAAAAAATAGTCGTTCCATTTAAAAACCCAAAGAACTTTTTAGCCAACCTGATATTTGGCCATAGAAAAAATACTCGTCACATTTAACAAAAAAACTAACAATTAAAAAATAGATAGTATAAAAATAAATAGATAAATATGAAATTCACATTATGAATGTACTTGTGTTTAAGCAGACTTAAGATGGCAACTCCGTTCCTAAGTTTTACAGGAAAAACAGCACTCATTACTGGTGAGGTTTCGCTATTATATAGTTCTACAATAATCGCACCCATAAAATGATTTTAAATAATCTTAAAATTTTATAGGTGCCTCGTCCGGAATCGGCTACGCAACGGCGGTGCTACTAAAACGGTTGGGTGCCTCTGTGCTTGCCACCGGCCGCAACTCCACGCAACTCGAAAAACTGGTCAACGAGCTGACAGAATTAAAGACCGAGGTCTTTTCTTCTCTCATTTTGTTTCCTTATTTTTAATCATAACTTGTGGTGTATTAAATTATCTTAATGCAAATAATTTACTTTTTTTGTTGTATTATTTAAGGTGAAATAAGGCATTTCTGTAATGTTCTAATTTCTATATTGAATCATTTTACTATTGTTTTTCTTCAGGGCGACATACACACTATATTAGCTGACGTCACACAGGAAGCGGGTGTAAAACAAATTATAGGCTATGTTAGCGAAAAGCTCAATAATAAATTGGATATTTTGGTAAATTTATTTTTATTTCTTCGAATTAAAATTATATTTCAATGTCAGAAATATTTTTTATAAGAAAAAGAAAGAAATGCAAATCTTGCAAAACAGAAGGCCGAACGAGAGTTAAGTTACAGCACTGCTTTTCACAATTCATTTTAAAGGCATTTTCACAAATTTTCAGGTAAATAATGCCGGTATTCTCGAGACAGGTTCGATTGAAAACACTTCAATGGAGCAGTTCGATCGCGTGATGAATATCAATTTGCGATCCATGTATCATCTCACAAAAGAGGTTGATTTTAAATGAATTAAACATTAACAAATAATAAGATTTAAGATAGTTCCATTACTCATCCAAACTAAAGGATCCGTGGTGAATGTGTCGAGCGTCAATGGAATTCGTTCGGTAAAATTATTTAAACTAATTTTTAAGCTAAAGCTTATTTATAAAAAATACATTTGTTTATATTTATTTAAAAATATAAACAAATTTATTTTTTAAATATTAAATTTTTTAAACAAATTGTTGAAATTGTCAAATCCAATGTATTACTCTAATTTCGCGTGTATAAGGCCGGGTGTTTCGAGCCAAATTTAAATTGGCGTCAATTAGTTCATTCTGTTCGTATCGGATTCAAGCCAGTCCAAATTTTGTGCCCGCCTTTGTCTCGATTTCATAAAAGTGGGCACAAAATGTGGACTCTCTTGGATCCGATACGAACAAAATGAACTCATTGGCGCCAATTTAAATTTGGCTCAAAATACCCAGCCCTATACACGCGAAATTAGGGTAATTTTTAAGCTAAAGCTTATTTATAAAAAAAAATAAATTTGTTTATATTTATTTAAAAAATATAAACAAATTTATTTTTTCAGTTTCCCGGTGTTCTCGCTTATAATATCTCTAAAGCGGGCGTGGATCAATTCACGAGATGCGTTGCGCTCGAATTGGCCGCAAAAGGCGTGCGTGTAAATAGTGTAAAGTAAGGTCTAAAATATTTAATAAAGTTGGTTGGCTCATGAATCCTCAATGTGTTAGGGCATTTTTAAATTGTATAAGTTATCGGTAAATTTTAGTCCTGGCGTAATCGTTACCAATTTGCATCGTCGTGCTGGTATGGACGAGAACTCCTATCGCCTCTTTCTCGAGCGTACCAAAGAGACGCATGCTCTAGGCCGACCGGGTACTGTGCAGGAAGTCGCCGCTGCTATTGCGTTTCTAGCCTCCGATGCGGCTTCTTTCATAACCGGCGCGAATTTGCCCGTCGACGGCGGCCGCCATGCCATGTGCCCCCGTTGAAAATTGCTCACTGATATTTCCTCTCTCATTTCACAACTTATTTTAAAAAATTTTTCATTTTCAAACCTTTTATAAAATAAAGTATGTAAGGGTATATTGAAAATGTCTTTTTGACATCGTTTCGAGAAGAAATAATATTTTACTGGCTGAAGAATGAGAATGACATTTTTTTAAAGCATTCTGTTTCAATTATGCAATGAAGACATTTCATTTTTCAAAAATCGAAAAGATTCTGAAAAATTCCATTCAAAAAGCATTCAAAAATTAAAATGAAATATTTGAAGACCAAAAATTTTATAATTTTCATTTTTTAAGATATATACGATAGCACGCCAATTTCAAAATGACGATAGACATTAAAAAAATTTTCAAAATTGAAAAAAAATTTTACGTGAAAATAACGTTAACAAATTTGCTTAACATAAAATACGTACATATATATAAAAAATAGCAAATTTAATAGCGAATCTAATGTGTATAAACACATGATGGTAAAAATAAAATTTTTACAAAATAATTTGATTTCTATAAAATTAGTGCTTTTTGCAGACAGAAGTTTTTTCGGAATTTTCCAACATTTTTACATAAACAGTATAAAATTTATTTGAAGATCTTGTTCCCCATTAAGTTCTCTACTAGTGTGTGAATTTTTAGAATAATTGGTGTCCTACGAAAAAAGTTCTTGTCCAAAGAGTAAATTAAGGTCTAAATTTAACATTTTTTATTTTCAATTCGATGCCTGTCAAGCCATTGGAATGATTATTCTCTAGTGCCAGTGAGCGTATTCTGGCCAACTCAAATGATTCGCACATACAAAATGTGGAAAGATTTTTTAATCTAAATTAGAAAATACAAAAAAGTGTACATATTAAAAGTTTTTTTTTAAATTTTAGAAAATACAAAAAAGTGTATTAAAAGGTAATTTCGCTTTTAAGTTTTTTGCAACGGCCTTCAAAAACTCATTTTAATATTCATGTAAATTATCTAAGACAAAAAAATATAAAATCAAATTGGCTGCACCCAAATATTGACAAAAATCTTTAGTCAATTGAAAAATATTAAAAATGAATTTCCTGAAATTAAAACAAAAATAAAATGAAAGAACTTTATAATATTCATGAAATTCCTTTTGGTGAAACATTTGGGAGAATTTTTTTGAAAAAAAGCTAATAAAATTAAATAAAATGCAAAAGAATTTAAAATTTACTTCATTTAAATGTCTATCAGATATCTAGTATATTTATAGTTTTAATATTTACAATTTATAAAGTCGTATACGATGCCGAATATCTCATCAATCAGGGAATCGTAAGAGATTTTTTAAAATTCTTTTATTTACTGAAATTAAAACAATATAAATTATTTATAAAATTAGTTCATATTTTTTTGCTGCAGCGACATGTCGCTGCAGCAAAAAAATATGAACTGTATATAGCGATGGCCTTCAAAAACTAATTTTAATATCCATGTAAAATAGAATGTAATGGTGTAATGTGAAAATCGGGAAAGTTTCGGGGAGTTTTCATAAAAAACAGGGGTTAAAATTGTGCATTGTGTGAGGTATAATGGCTTTTCATTTTTTTGGTGCGTTTTCCCCGGTTTTACAGATCATATTTTTTTACAAATATTTTATAACTTATTAACATTTTTTTACTTTTGTTCGTATATTTTCGGGAAATTTTTTATTCGCACTTTATTTGGGGGCTTATATATATATATATATATATATATATATATATATATATATATATATATATATATATATATATATATATATATATATATATATATATATATATATATATATATATATATATATATATATATATATATATATATATATATATATATATATATATATATATATATATATATATATATATATATATATATATATATATATATATATATATATATATATATATATATATATATATATATATATATATATATATATATATATATATATATATATATATATATATATATATATATATATATATATATATATATATATACGTTTAAAATAAAATATTCGTTTAAAATAAAAAATTTCCAAATCGTTCACTTATTTATTCAGGTTAAAGATGGAAAGCGTTCACTGATAGTACACTGTTTTGGGGCATATTTCGGACTTTTGGCTTCGCGAGTTTGTCGGACCCAAAATCTTACTAAAGCGCTATTTTCTGTCCGTCTGTCACGAAAATGTCCGCAACGCTTTTTGAGGCCTTTCCGGTCTTAATTCGAAAAATTTTCAAGACTGGGACTACAGTCGACTCCCCCAGTCCTTTATCAAACATTGATTGAAATTAGAGTTTTGTCGTATTATATTATCTAAATAAAAAATTCTCAATTCTCATTATTTTTGTCCAAATGCAAAAAAAATTTTGCTCACTTTTTTATAAGAGAAAAATTTTTTTAAGAAAAAAAGATGTACGAGAGATTGCATAAGAAAAAGAAAAAGACAAAAAATGCTATTTCGTTTTGTTTCTTTATTTGTCTAGCCATTTTTTTACTGTTAAATTAATTGATAAAAGTGCCTTTTTTATGAATAAAAATCGGTTAAATTTGGTATAAATGAATATATGCTCAATTTTTCTAAACTAATTAAAAAAGTAAAATTTTTATTTTAAATTTATTTTAAATTGATTGAAAAAATTGACCAAACATATGATTGAAAAATTTCATTAGAGTTTTTATTTTAAAGAAGTTTTTAAATTTAAGTACATTTTTTAAAATAAAAAATTTAAAAAATCCTTTTTAGAATACATTTTTAATATTTTAACTTTTTTTTCTTTATTTTTGTTCATTTTTGCACGAACACAGGGACTTTATAAGAACGTGAAAATTTCCATTTTCTAAGCTATTATTATAATAATGCAAGGCGAATTCGGCATAGTGTTAGCGTGCCTTATTGGAATCGCGGTGGCACCACCCGTCGATAATGATACCAAAAGCGAGATGGAATACGAGAACAAAGCGTACGACACAATAGACGATTACAATTTCATTAATAATATAGAACTCAACATATATGCCAATGGGCGAGATTTACAGAACGAGTCAGAACTGTTCCAGAACTCAGCTAGTCTTGAGAATGGACAAAATTCTCAAAATTTATCGAAATTTTCGCAGAAAGACATACAGAAGATGCACGGCATATTGCAAAAACATGACGTGGAAGACTTACACAGGATGAAAAAACGCAACGCGAACGAGAAAAATACGGAAGAAGATACGAAACAAAATTCTGACGATTTGAAAAAAGTGCGGATTCGTGTAGACGTGAAAAAAGTGAGGATTCGTGATCCTTTATGTCTACCGAAACAACATTGTATACCAACCATATGATTGAAAAATTTCATTAGAGTTTTGTCGTATTATATTATCCAAATAAAAAATTATATTATCCAAATAAAAAATTATATTATCCAAATAAAAAATTTTCAATTCTCATTATTTTCGGTTAAAAGAAAAATTTAAATTATAAAAAATGAGTCAATTTGAATGTTTTCAATACCATTTATTGGTAAATTTTAACAGATATTTTGTAAAATAATTTTTAAAAGTATATGATAAAATAAAAAATTTCGGTTGAATAGTAGATTATGGCAGATTAATGCTACCGAAATGTGTCACAGTACTTATTACGATGGGTGTATTATTGGGAAAGTTAAATCTCGTGCAGTTTTTAGTTTTGGCATTCATCGAAACATTGATTTTACTTTTAGAACACGTTTTCTTTAACATTTTACATGTAATTTTTTAAAATTTATTTATTTTATTGAACATCTTTTAAAAATATGATTTTACATGTTAATTAAAAATTCAATGAGTTTTAAAAAAGTAAGAAATTTTAAATGGCCTCTGCGTCAATCTCATCATTAAACAAATTGTACAGGTAATAACGCTCTGAGTACGGTAGATCCTATTCGGTCAGAGAATAATTTATTTTTATCATTGTGGTTTATTGTAAAATAGAATTGAATTTTAAGCGTTTATCCTCTAGACTACCAGCAAAATATTACTTCCCAACTTAATATTCGTTTAAAATAAAAAATTTCCAAATCGTTCACTTATTTATTCAGGTTAAAGATGGAAAGCGTTCACTGATAGTACACTGTTTTGGGGCATATTTCGGACTTTTGGCTTCGCGAGTTTGTCGGACCCAAAATCTTACTAAAGCGCTATTTTCTGTCCGTCTGTCACGAAAATGTCCGCAACGCTTTTTGAGGCCTTTCCGGTCTTAATTCGAAAAATTTTCAAGACTGGGACTACAGTCGACTCCCCCAGTCCTTTATCAAACATTGATTGAAATTAGAGTTTTGTCGTATTATATTATCTAAATAAAAAATTCTCAATTCTCATTATTTTTGTCCAAATGCAAAAAAAATTTTGCTCACTTTTTTATAAGAGAAAAATTTTTTTAAGAAAAAAAGATGTACGAGAGATTGCATAAGAAAAAGAAAAAGACAAAAAATGCTATTTCGTTTTGTTTCTTTATTTGTCTAGCCATTTTTTTACTGTTAAATTAATTGATAAAAGTGCCTTTTTTATGAATAAAAATCGGTTAAATTTGGTATAAATGAATATATGCTCAATTTTTCTAAACTAATTAAAAAAGTAAAATTTTTATTTTAAATTTATTTTAAATTGATTGAAAAAATTGACCAAACATATGATTGAAAAATTTCATTAGAGTTTTTATTTTAAAGAAGTTTTTAAATTTAAGTACATTTTTTAAAATAAAAAATTTAAAAAATCCTTTTTAGAATACATTTTTAATATTTTAACTTTTTTTTCTTTATTTTTGTTCATTTTTGCACGAACACAGGGACTTTATAAGAACGTGAAAATTTCCATTTTCTAAGCTATTATTATAATAATGCAAGGCGAATTCGGCATAGTGTTAGCGTGCCTTATTGGAATCGCGGTGGCACCACCCGTCGATAATGATACCAAAAGCGAGATGGAATACGAGAACAAAGCGTACGACACAATAGACGATTACAATTTCATTAATAATATAGAACTCAACATATTAGGTTGGGGAATAAGTTCGTAGCGTTTTAAATTTTATTTTATTTTACAACGATTTATTCTGTATTTGGTAATATATTTATATGTATTTGAAAGCGCTTTTTCTCCTCTACAAAACTGTGTTATTTGTTTTTTCTGAAAATTTAATTTTTTATTATTTTTCATGCTTAGAAATGGAGTACCCAGGAGGCAAAAATCAGCATTTTCGACATCTGCTCTTCTTCGCTTTTCATCGAGGGCAAAAAGCGGCCGAAGCCGCTCGGGACGTATGCAACGTGTATGGAGAAGGTGTCATAGGCGAATCTACAGCAAGAAAATGGTTTGCAAAGTTCAAAAACGGCGACTTTGACCTCGACGATACGCCTCGCAGCGGTCGACCTGTCGAATTCGACGAAGAGCATCTGAAGGGACTTTTGAAGGAAGACAGTCGTCAAACAAGCCGTGAATTAGCCGAAAAAATGAACTGCGATCATAAGACGATCCTGAATCATCTTCATTCGATGGGATTTGTCGAAAAATTCGGAGCTTGGTTGCCTCACGAGCTTAGCGAAATCAACAAAGAAAATCGCCTTCAAATCGCGGCTCAACACCTCGCCCGCCATCGAGCAACACGCGGTCATAAACAGCGTTTTTTGTACCGAATCGTCACAGGAGATGAGAAATGGTGCCTGTACGTCAATATGAAACAAAGAAAAGAATGGGTGGCCCCTGGAGACACGCCGAAGCCGAGAATCAAGCAGGATCTCCACCCAAAAAAGGCTATGATCTGCGTTTGGTGGGACTGGGAGGGCATGGTGCACTGGGAAATGCTCGAACGAAACGCTACGGTCAACAAAGAGCTCTACATTGCCCAGTTGCGCCGTGTAAACGAGGCTATTCGACTGAAAAGACCCGATCGACAAGGCCAAGTCATCTTGCTTCACGACAACGCCAGGCCCCATGTTGCACAAGTCGTCAAAGCCGCCCTCCAAGAGCTCGAATGGGAGGTTCTTCAGCATCCACCGTACTCTCCGGACCTTGCGCCAAGCGATTACCACCTTTTCCGCTCCTTGTCAAACCAAATGAGGGGTGTTACCTTCGACGGCGAAGAGGACCTCAAAAACTGGCTCAACAACTTCTTCGATACCAGACCGGGCGATTTTTGGCGAAACGGCATCAACAAATTGGTCGAGAAGTGGGAGGAGGTCGTAAACAGTAACGGAGAATACATCATTGATTAATTTGTTGTAATAATTATTGTTTTTTGTTTAAATAAATCTTTGTAAAAAAAACGCTACGAACTTATTCCCCAACCCAATATATGCCAATGGGCGAGATTTACAGAACGAGTCAGAACTGTTCCAGAACTCAGCTAGTCTTGAGAATGGACAAAATTCTCAAAATTTATCGAAATTTTCGCAGAAAGACATACAGAAGATGCACGGCATATTGCAAAAACATGACGTGGAAGACTTACACAGGATGAAAAAACGCAACGCGAACGAGAAAAATACGGAAGAAGATACGAAACAAAATTCTGACGATTTGAAAAAAGTGCGGATTCGTGTAGACGTGAAAAAAGTGAGGATTCGTGATCCTTTATGTCTACCGAAACAACATTGTATACCAACCATATGATTGAAAAATTTCATTAGAGTTTTGTCGTATTATATTATCCAAATAAAAAATTATATTATCCAAATAAAAAATTATATTATCCAAATAAAAAATTTTCAATTCTCATTATTTTCGGTTAAAAGAAAAATTTAAATTATAAAAAATGAGTCAATTTGAATGTTTTCAATACCATTTATTGGTAAATTTTAACAGATATTTTGTAAAATAATTTTTAAAAGTATATGATAAAATAAAAAATTTCGGTTGAATAGTAGATTATGGCAGATTAATGCTACCGAAATGTGTCACAGTACTTATTACGATGGGTGTATTATTGGGAAAGTTAAATCTCGTGCAGTTTTTAGTTTTGGCATTCATCGAAACATTGATTTTACTTTTAGAACACGTTTTCTTTAACATTTTACATGTAATTTTTTAAAATTTATTTATTTTATTGAACATCTTTTAAAAATATGATTTTACATGTTAATTAAAAATTCAATGAGTTTTAAAAAAGTAAGAAATTTTAAATGGCCTCTGCGTCAATCTCATCATTAAACAAATTGTACAGGTAATAACGCTCTGAGTACGGTAGATCCTATTCGGTCAGAGAATAATTTATTTTTATCATTGTGGTTTATTGTAAAATAGAATTGAATTTTAAGCGTTTATCCTCTAGACTACCAGCAAAATATTACTTCCCAACTTAATATTCGTTTAAAATAAAAAATTTCCAAATCGTTCACTTATTTATTCAGGTTAAAGATGGAAAGCGTTCACTGATAGTACACTGTTTTGGGGCATATTTCGGACTTTTGGCTTCGCGAGTTTGTCGGACCCAAAATCTTACTAAAGCGCTATTTTCTGTCCGTCTGTCACGAAAATGTCCGCAACGCTTTTTGAGGCCTTTCCGGTCTTAATTCGAAAAATTTTCAAGACTGGGACTACAGTCGACTCCCCCAGTCCTTTATCAAACATTGATTGAAATTAGAGTTTTGTCGTATTATATTATCTAAATAAAAAATTCTCAATTCTCATTATTTTTGTCCAAATGCAAAAAAAATTTTGCTCACTTTTTTATAAGAGAAAAATTTTTTTAAGAAAAAAAGATGTACGAGAGATTGCATAAGAAAAAGAAAAAGACAAAAAATGCTATTTCGTTTTGTTTCTTTATTTGTCTAGCCATTTTTTTACTGTTAAATTAATTGATAAAAGTGCCTTTTTTATGAATAAAAATCGGTTAAATTTGGTATAAATGAATATATGCTCAATTTTTCTAAACTAATTAAAAAAGTAAAATTTTTATTTTAAATTTATTTTAAATTGATTGAAAAAATTGACCAAACATATGATTGAAAAATTTCATTAGAGTTTTTATTTTAAAGAAGTTTTTAAATTTAAGTACATTTTTTAAAATAAAAAATTTAAAAAATCCTTTTTAGAATACATTTTTAATATTTTAACTTTTTTTCTTTATTTTTGTTCATTTTTGCACGAACACAGGGACTTTATAAGAACGTGAAAATTTCCATTTTCTAAGCTATTATTATAATAATGCAAGGCGAATTCGGCATAGTGTTAGCGTGCCTTATTGGAATCGCGGTGGCACCACCCGTCGATAATGATACCAAAAGCGAGATGGAATACGAGAACAAAGCGTACGACACAATAGACGATTACAATTTCATTAATAATATAGAACTCAACATATATGCCAATGGGCGAGATTTACAGAACGAGTCAGAACTGTTCCAGAACTCAGCTAGTCTTGAGAATGGACAAAATTCTCAAAATTTATCGAAATTTTCGCAGAAAGACATACAGAAGATGCACGGCATATTGCAAAAACATGACGTGGAAGACTTACACAGGATGAAAAAACGCAACGCGAACGAGAAAAATACGGAAGAAGATACGAAACAAAATTCTGACGATTTGAAAAAAGTGCGGATTCGTGTAGACGTGAAAAAAGTGAGGATTCGTGATCCTTTATGTCTACCGAAACAACATTGTATACCAACCATATGATTGAAAAATTTCATTAGAGTTTTGTCGTATTATATTATCCAAATAAAAAATTATATTATCCAAATAAAAAATTATATTATCCAAATAAAAAATTTTCAATTCTCATTATTTTCGGTTAAAAGAAAAATTTAAATTATAAAAAATGAGTCAATTTGAATGTTTTCAATACCATTTATTGGTAAATTTTAACAGATATTTTGTAAAATAATTTTTAAAAGTATATGATAAAATAAAAAATTTCGGTTGAATAGTAGATTATGGCAGATTAATGCTACCGAAATGTGTCACAGTACTTATTACGATGGGTGTATTATTGGGAAAGTTAAATCTCGTGCAGTTTTTAGTTTTGGCATTCATCGAAACATTGATTTTACTTTTAGAACACGTTTTCTTTAACATTTTACATGTAATTTTTTAAAATTTATTTATTTTATTGAACATCTTTTAAAAATATGATTTTACATGTTAATTAAAAATTCAATGAGTTTTAAAAAAGTAAGAAATTTTAAATGGCCTCTGCGTCAATCTCATCATTAAACAAATTGTACAGGTAATAACGCTCTGAGTACGGTAGATCCTATTCGGTCAGAGAATAATTTATTTTTATCATTGTGGTTTATTGTAAAATAGAATTGAATTTTAAGCGTTTATCCTCTAGACTACCAGCAAAATATTACTTCCCAACTTAATATTCGTTTAAAATAAAAAATTTCCAAATCGTTCACTTATTTATTCAGGTTAAAGATGGAAAGCGTTCACTGATAGTACACTGTTTTGGGGCATATTTCGGACTTTTGGCTTCGCGAGTTTGTCGGACCCAAAATCTTACTAAAGCGCTATTTTCTGTCCGTCTGTCACGAAAATGTCCGCAACGCTTTTTGAGGCCTTTCCGGTCTTAATTCGAAAAATTTTCAAGACTGGGACTACAGTCGACTCCCCCAGTCCTTTATCAAACATTGATTGAAATTAGAGTTTTGTCGTATTATATTATCTAAATAAAAAATTCTCAATTCTCATTATTTTTGTCCAAATGCAAAAAAAATTTTGCTCACTTTTTTATAAGAGAAAAATTTTTTTAAGAAAAAAAGATGTACGAGAGATTGCATAAGAAAAAGAAAAAGACAAAAAATGCTATTTCGTTTTGTTTCTTTATTTGTCTAGCCATTTTTTTACTGTTAAATTAATTGATAAAAGTGCCTTTTTTATGAATAAAAATCGGTTAAATTTGGTATAAATGAATATATGCTCAATTTTTCTAAACTAATTAAAAAAGTAAAATTTTTATTTTAAATTTATTTTAAATTGATTGAAAAAATTGACCAAACATATGATTGAAAAATTTCATTAGAGTTTTTATTTTAAAGAAGTTTTTAAATTTAAGTACATTTTTTAAAATAAAAAATTTAAAAAATCCTTTTTAGAATACATTTTTAATATTTTAACTTTTTTTCTTTATTTTTGTTCATTTTTGCACGAACACAGGGACTTTATAAGAACGTGAAAATTTCCATTTTCTAAGCTATTATTATAATAATGCAAGGCGAATTCGGCATAGTGTTAGCGTGCCTTATTGGAATCGCGGTGGCACCACCCGTCGATAATGATACCAAAAGCGAGATGGAATACGAGAACAAAGCGTACGACACAATAGACGATTACAATTTCATTAATAATATAGAACTCAACATATATGCCAATGGGCGAGATTTACAGAACGAGTCAGAACTGTTCCAGAACTCAGCTAGTCTTGAGAATGGACAAAATTCTCAAAATTTATCGAAATTTTCGCAGAAAGACATACAGAAGATGCACGGCATATTGCAAAAACATGACGTGGAAGACTTACACAGGATGAAAAAACGCAACGCGAACGAGAAAAATACGGAAGAAGATACGAAACAAAATTCTGACGATTTGAAAAAAGTGCGGATTCGTGTAGACGTGAAAAAAGTGAGGATTCGTGATCCTTTATGTCTACCGAAACAACATTGTATACCAACCATATGATTGAAAAATTTCATTAGAGTTTTGTCGTATTATATTATCCAAATAAAAAATTATATTATCCAAATAAAAAATTATATTATCCAAATAAAAAATTTTCAATTCTCATTATTTTCGGTTAAAAGAAAAATTTAAATTATAAAAAATGAGTCAATTTGAATGTTTTCAATACCATTTATTGGTAAATTTTAACAGATATTTTGTAAAATAATTTTTAAAAGTATATGATAAAATAAAAAATTTCGGTTGAATAGTAGATTATGGCAGATTAATGCTACCGAAATGTGTCACAGTACTTATTACGATGGGTGTATTATTGGGAAAGTTAAATCTCGTGCAGTTTTTAGTTTTGGCATTCATCGAAACATTGATTTTACTTTTAGAACACGTTTTCTTTAACATTTTACATGTAATTTTTTAAAATTTATTTATTTTATTGAACATCTTTTAAAAATATGATTTTACATGTTAATTAAAAATTCAATGAGTTTTAAAAAAGTAAGAAATTTTAAATGGCCTCTGCGTCAATCTCATCATTAAACAAATTGTACAGGTAATAACGCTCTGAGTACGGTAGATCCTATTCGGTCAGAGAATAATTTATTTTTATCATTGTGGTTTATTGTAAAATAGAATTGAATTTTAAGCGTTTATCCTCTAGACTACCAGCAAAATATTACTTCCCAACTTAATATTCGTTTAAAATAAAAAATTTCCAAATCGTTCACTTATTTATTCAGGTTAAAGATGGAAAGCGTTCACTGATGGTACACTGTTTTGGGGCATATTTCGGACTTTTGGCTTCGCGAGTTTGTCGGACCCGAAATCTTACTAAAGCGCTATTTTCTGTCCGTCCGTCACGAAAATGTCCGCAACGCTTTTTGAGGCCTTTCCGGTCTTAATTCGAAAAATTTTCAAGACTACCTCCAAATTAGGGTCGGAGATGCCAAAGTTGAAGTCCGTTTTTTGATCCGACCCATCTGGGATTCTGTAGCGGATCCAAAATAGGATCCCAAAAAAAATTTTCAAGATTAAAGTGAAATATGGGGTAATTGGGCGTGGGAAATCCGAAAATCAATGTAATTTTTTGGTTTGACTCATCTGGGATCCTATTGGATCCCAGATATAGAGTTCTAAATTTTTTTAGAGATAATGAACACTTGAAGATCCGTGTCACATGTTGTTATCCCGTGGTGGATCATACAATCGCCGCTTATATTGTTTGTCTTCTAATTGTCTCCAATTAGATCCTATGCTCTCTTTCATCTCTATTGGCCAACTACGCGACATCAACTACGACTTCATCGGTCTATGCGAAACACGTGCTGCAAGCGAACATCACGGAAAATGGAGCGCCACAGGAGGCGAAATCATAGTCGGAGCTGGACATGGAGACCACCACGTCGGCGGAGGGGGCTTCATAATCAGCAGAAAAAATCCAAGAAGTGGAGACCCACTCTTCACGAATCGCCTCGTTCAAGCTCGACGTTGGAAAAAAGCGATCACTACTCATATTACAAGTCTACGCTCCACACAAAGGATACAGCCAAATTCTACAACGACGTCGAGAAACAATTGGAACAGAAAGCATGCGACAGACTCGTCATTGGCGATTTCAACGCCCAACTTGGGTCAAAAAATAAAAACCATAATTACATCGGGAAGTTTACAGGCGAAAAATGGACTGAAACAGGAGAAACGATGGCCGAATTTACAAAACAAAACAAATTTTTCATTGCTAACACTTTCTTTGAAAAAAGAAAACACAAAAGATGGACGTACGAATCTACAAACGGCAATGTGCAACAATCAAAAAACTGAAGTGATAAAGCTGGAGGATACGGAAATTGCCTTAGTGGACAAATACGTATATCTCGGACCACAAAATCGACGGAGAAATACGCAGACGACGAAGTGCAGTATGGTTAAGCTTTAACAACATAAAAGAAGTCCTAAAGAAAACAAACGACAAAAAAACAAGAACACACCTTTTCAACTCCAAGGTAATACCTGTACTCATATACGGATCAGAAACGTGGAATATGGGGGAATGCGAGAAGCACAAACTAACGACAACGCTAAGAGCAATGGAAAGAAAAACAATTGGAGTGCGAATTACCGACAAAATCAGAAGCGAGGAAATCAAAAAGAAAACACAATTCGCAGACGCATACGAGACAGCCACAATACGAAAACTTCTTTGGGCAGGGCACGTAGCCAGAAGGAAGGACAGCAAATGGACGACATGAGCGACATTTTAGTGGCCATACGACTGCAAAAGACCATCCGGAAGGCCAGCAGAAAGATGGCGAAAGTTGATGAAAGAGCGCATAGGACCTAATTGGAGACAATTAGCAGAAGACAGAAAACAATATAAGCGGCGATTGTATGATCCACTACGGGATAACAACGTGTGACACGGATCTTCAAGTGTTCAAGTGTTTAATTCGAGTTAGCTAAGAGCTTGACGGCAGCAAACATTTTAAAAAGAATAGAGGAAAGTGCCAAATTTTTTAGGGGTGGAGAAGCTTTCAGCGGCGCCAAACGTTTCGGGACAGTCCAAAATTTCGGCGATGTTTTATGAAAAGAGAAAAAAAACTGTCGAGGAAAATTATCTAAAGCACAAATAAAATCATGCAATTTAAGGAAGAAGGAAGAGATGAGAGTAGAGAAATATCTGAGGCTCCAGCTGCAACAAACATTTTATCGAAAATAAGAAGTGGAAGAGAAGGAATGGTTGGGTCCTAAAAAATTTTTTGAGATAATAAATGTGGAGTCATTGGGTGCACCGAAAGCAAAGATAATTTTTTGATTTGAGTCATGTGAGATTTCAAACATTTTCGCGATGCTCTTTTACACGGCGCCAAACATATTAAGAATAGGGCAGGGAGGAGAATGAATGGAAAGTGGGTTATTTAATATCTCAGTAATGCCAAACATTTTGAAATGAGACGAATGGAAAAAAATTTTTTTGAAAAAAAAACAATGGTAAGGGCCATCTAAATTTCAAACATTTTATTTGAAAGAAAGGATTGTGAGATAGGAGGGAAGGCTACCTCTAAGGGAGGAGGACCATTAATATCCTAATAATGTCAAACATTTTTAGAAAGAGAGTAAGAGATGTGTCATTTAAGACACATTTTAGAAGAGCGTTGAAGGTGTGAGCGAGAGGAGGAAAATCATCTAAAGCGACAGAGCCTTAAATAAAATAAAATTTAGAAAAAAAGAAGATATGATAATATTTTAAGCCTCAAAAACATTTTGGAAGGATGAAAGTGAAGCGAGAAAGAAGCCACCAAAAAAAAAATTTAGAAGCTATTTAGGGGGAAGCTATTATCTAAATTTCACTATGCATTTGAGGTCGCCACGAGTGGACGGGTAGAGGAAAAGAGAAATGTGTTAATCTAACATTACAATTGCATAAAATGTTTTCGGGGTAGAGAGGAGCTATTTAGGACTACAAAGGCTCAAAATAATTTTGACGGGAAGGAGATAAAAGTTATCTAAGATTTCAAGATTCCAACTTTTTGAAGACATATCGGCTATCCCAAGCACTTCAAATATTTTTCGGTGGAACGGACAGAGCGCTTTTACTTATAAAATAGTTTATGTTTTGCCACTTGGCGGCGCATTTCTAGTTCATTTATACAGCGTAAAATAAACACCAAAAATTGATTAACCGTTTGAATTATTATTACCTCTTGTGGAACGGGATCGTCAGGCTTTCGATGAAGACGTGCCTTTTGCGCATGAATAAACTCCTTCAGCGGAACCTGAAGAAGTTCGCCTATGTGCGGGACCAACTTGAGCAGCTTTACCAATTCCTCCAGATGATGTTCGCTGAACATGAGCACAACAAAAAGCATCTAAAAAACACTTTTAAGTGAATTTAGTTTTATTAGGCGCATATGCAAATCATCTCTCCAAAATAAAAAATACTTTTTTTATGACAAACTACCCACAAAAATTTCTGGTTCTTCAAAAAAAAAATTTTTTTACTTATAAAACTGTCCCTTTATATTTTAATATATTTATTGATCAAAGTATAACCTGTTGGACCTTCGCGACGCAAAATAAGTTCCTTTCCTTCTTCCCCATTCGTGACCGATTCCAACCGACGAAGAAGACTATTGAGCTGAGTCTCAACGGACATTTTTGGACCATTACTGCAGCATCGTAAAAGGAGCATATCGCCGTGATCGTAAAAGATTTTTAATCTGAAAATGACCACATTAAAAATTATTTTAAATGACTCAATTATAAATTTTTACCCAGCTTCGGTATTGGCCCAGCCGAGAATGGAATGTGTAGAAGTGGCAAAGAGAACAGCGCCCGAAGAAACATCGAGCAAAACGAAATTGTCGAACGATAAACCCAGGATACAATCAATGTGCTGATTAGAGGTATGGTCCAGAACATCGACCATCCACGAAAGAGCGCTTCGAATCGAGGCACTCAAAACCGGCCTAGGTATTTGCCTCTCTTTGCGTTTCACTGAGCCTCCCAAAAATCGACCTACAAATTAAAAAAAATTATTCTTTAGAAATTTTTCCAAACATAAAGAAAGGCAATATTCTTTAAAAAATTTTTCAAATTTTTAATCAGTATACTTGCTATCCGCGAGGGGCCTTCATTGGAATGAGTGGTCACACAATTTTCGGCCAAATCTTTTAGCGCCTCACGGCGAGTTCGCGCGGCCATTGCCGCAAATTTTTTCGATCGACGGACCGCATTTTCGGCGTTAATTACTATAAAAATTTATTCGTATAAAAGGCATATTTACTGAATTATATAATCTAGTTTGTATAACTAAAATGTTTTACTTTTGGTGAGCAGAAAATCGTGAAACTCCGCACATTTTTGATACAAAACGTTGCCCGAAATCGGCGGACCAAACGTCGGAACATCCTTGGCCCGAGAAACAGCGACACTAAAAAAATGTTTAGAAAATTAATTTTTGAATTTTTGGCAATTTTTTTTTGCGGAAATTTGAAAACTAATCCAAGTACACTTATACAGAAAATTTCGCCAAAATATTACAATTTTTTTTTTTTTGGAATTTTAACCTGTAAGAGACGTTATCAGTGCCTGGATTATTGACACGAACGATGATGAAAACGTGTTGGAAATGAGAGCGCACTGTAATTGGACTAAATGGAAGAGCATCGGGCTCTTGGAAAATGATGGTAACCATGTCATTACCAATATGACGTTTTCGTGAAAGCTATAAAAAAAATTTTTTTTGTCTAGTTTCTCTAACTTTTTTCTTTCTATGAAATTACTTGTTGCTTGTTATTGGGAGTAAAAGGCAACATTGTAGACACGTGAAACATGATTTCATGAGAATGAAACTTCGTGTATACGCTGTATTCGCCAGTGGTGTCACCGCGTGTATCCAATCCACCTTTGTAGGACTCAAAATTTTTTAACCGAATTCGATTGCCCAAAAAGTCGAGAAACTCGTCAAAGGCCGGCGAGGAATTCTCTGAAACAAAGACTTAGACATTAGAGAAGCTGAGAACTTGAGGAATAATAATCTCACCGTTATTATACATTTGCTCTTCGGTGGATTGACCTGACCGACAATAGAGCACTCCAACTTTGTATTGTGTATGAATGGGCTGTTCGTCGATTTTCATTAGGAGATCCTCAACTTTTGAAGTCACCACGGCTGGCCTCAAACAACCAAAATGTATTTGAGGGCATACCAATTCCAACAAGTCCCGTATTAAGGTCCTGGTGTTGCGCTCCTGATTTATTTCCGGCAATGCCTCGTCCGGCATTGCTACCCGCATAGTGAAAAGCTAAAACATCTCGATTAATTGATGGATGGATAATTTTATTTTTTAAAATGGTTTACGTCGCTTATCCGAATGATCATCCGATAGAATATTGCATTTGCTTCTTTTCTATCGGTCGTTTCGCGCATCATCGAAACGGCTACCGGCCCGAGTTGATCATCCATCCCGAAGTAGTTCACATGAGCTCTACCCGCAAAAAAATGCCTGAAATAATAACTGCCAACATCCTGAGGCTCGATGACCACATTTGTCTGTCGCGTGGCACATAATCGACCGCCCAAATAGGCATTCGAAACGTTTTCCAAAACACCCGCCTCGGCTGCGGTGTGCTCTAAATAGTCAATACATATATGTTATGTATATATGTTATGTAATTTTTTGTTTCATAATAAATTACCTCGATGCCATGTCTGTATGCTATTTTCATCGAATGTTCGCCCACTAGCTGTTTGTTGAGTGTCTCGGCACAAAGCGAGTTTTCGAACTGGTTCATTGCCTAACTCGTTTCGAAATGCCGGGCAACTCACCACCAACTCGTTCGACTTTCCATCTCCCGGATCATCCTCGAAAGAGCTTTGAGCTTGTGAGGCGCCCGTAGATTGTGCTGCCTCTAAACTTGTCGTCGGTGGCCCAATTCCCCACGCAGAAGCCAACGAATGACAATCGTAATAAGACAGACGAGAATATGGCGGACACAGACGAGAATATGGCGGATGCCACTCGCTAAATTTACTAAAGAGTTATTACCCTAATTTCGCATATATAAGGCTGGGTGTTTTGAGCCAAATTTAAATTGGCGCCAATGAATTCATTCTGTCAAATATCGATCGAATCCGTTGGGGTCCAAATTTTGGGCCCGCCTTCGTTACAGTTTTATAAAAGTGGGTACAAAATTCGGACTCCAACGGATTCGATATTTGACAAAATGAACTCATTGACACGAATTTAAATTTGACTCAAAACAGCCGACCTTATACATGCGAAATTAAGGTAATAATTTTGGTGTTCGTTTAAAATTGACCTTTTTTGGCTAATTTTTTATTATAAACATGAGTTATGTTAATGGCAAAGCACCATGATATTTCGCCATTCTTAAAGAAAAATATAATGGGTTTGTCTGCTCGTCTGCTAAAAATGCCGGAGTCAACTCGGAGCCAAGTCACAAAATTGGTTATTAGATTTTGGTATTTGTATAAGGCCGGGTATTTCGAGCCAAATTTAAATTGGCGCCAATGAGTTCATTCTGTTGTATTGGATCCAAGCGAGTCCGAATTTTGTGCCCACCTTTATGAAACCGAGACAAAGGCGGGCACAAAATTTGGACTCCAATGGATCCGACACGAACAGAATGAACTCATTGGCGTCAATTTAAATTTGGCTCGAAATACCCGGCCTTATACACGCGAAATTAGGTTACTATATAAATTTATTATTTTTCTTTAAAAAGGCCCAATAAATAATATTAATAAGAAAATCACCTCGAAGAATCGTCCTTAATAGAATCGATATTGGTTCTCGTTTCAAATATATTCGTGTTAAAGCCTGTAGTAATTCTTGTATTCAGCGCGCTTAACATTGGCGAGAAAATACCTATTAAAAATAAATTAGATAAAATATTTCGAAAAATTATAACACTAATACTTTCATAAGTGTTCTTGGAGGAACGATTAGCAATCTTCACTACTGGACAATTGGGATCTTCGCAACCGCGACGAGGATTGCCGTCCACGGTCGGCGCGATTATGGTTATGCGAATTTGTGAGCATTCTTCGAAAAGTGCCCGCATCTGATCGAGACGCAAAGTTATCACAGCATGGCCGTCAATCTTAAAATTGAGGATCGCAAAAAATTTCACTCCAAATAATTCTCGAATGAAATTAATAAAATCCCAATTACCTCGACAATGCGAGATCCCTGTCGAAGGCCGGCCTTCCATGCAGCCTGGTACATTTCCACATCGGTCACAATGCCCTCCTCTTGAATGTGAAAACCGAGAGAGGCGTCACCACCACCGGATAAAGAGGAAATTACGTTGTCTACCGTGGAAGTTTTTGATCTTCCGCGACGCAAAATAAGTTCCTTTCCTTCTACACCATTCGTAACTGATTCCAACTGACGAAGAAGACTGTTGAGCTCAGTCTCAATGGACATTTTTGGACCATTACTGCAGCATCGTAAAAGGAGCATATCGCCGTGATCGTAAAAGATTTTTAATCTGAAAATGACCACATTAAAAATTATTTTAAATAAAAAAAGTCCATTACGTAAAAATTTTTTAAATTTTTGTAAATACGTAAACTGAAAAAAACAACAAAAACATATAGACTATTTTAGGTTATTTTTTAAACATTTTAAACATATTAACAACAACAACGCAATTATAAGTAATGGAAATTAAAAAAATATAAAAAACAATAATATAAATTAAATTTAATAATAAAAAATTTTTAAGCTTAGAAGTTGGATCTAAAGCCGAAGACGGCAACGAAACATTGTTTTAATTTTGCTCTTAATTTTTTGACGACAAATTCGTTCCGTAGTTGGAATGAAAACTTCAACATAGCTAATTAAACAAAAAAAATTTTGATAACAACAAAACATTATTGGTATTTATAAGACTTTTTTTAACTTTAGCCAACTATGAGTTTAATTCTTTTTAATTTGTTTTTTAAATAAGTTTTATTTTGTTAATCATAACTTCGTTAATTCTTATCCATATTGAACAATTTTACGTAAAAAACACTTTTTTAGCACTTTTTGATGCTAAAATGTGCTAAAAAAGTATTATTTAAAGCAGAATGCTAAATCGCAAAAAGTGCAAAATAGCACCAAATTTGAATTTGCGCCATAATTTTTTATGGCAGATTGTCATTTTTCGTATATTTTTTGTTCATTCGTAAATTTTTTTATACTTACTAATATTTAAAGAGTTTTTCAACAATCAAGAGTAGAATTTTTTTCACTTTACATCGCAGCCACGAACCTCTAAAACATAAAAATTAAGAAATCAGAAAGCAACAAAGTATTTCCGTGAAATGTCGATTTAGAATTTTATGCAAAAGCCAATGGCATTTGAATATTTGAAATCCAATGCCAATCTTTTATTTTATCTTTAGTGTGGCTAACGTGTTTCATCGATGAACAGAAATCCAAGGCCGTTGAGCTTAAACCCAAGGCCGATAAGCAAAAGTATAAGAATGAAGAGCAGAAATCCAATGAAACTTCCACATTTGAAAAAGGAGCTGTAGTTGCGAGCAGTGTTATTTTTACCATCGGTGTTGGTGTATCGGCCACGGGCAATATTCCCGTTTGCGTTGCCGTCGTCGCAAAAGTATGTGCCATCGCTCCCAAGTTCGTGGAAACCCGTTGTGAATAATGGTGTAACCTTTGTGAAGGAAGTAGGATCCTTCATTGGAAAAGGAGCCAAATTCATTGTGAAGAAAGTTGAATCCTTTCTTGGGATGCTTCAAGTTTTTTGGAAAAGCGCTGATTTAACAATTCTTCTCAAGAAAAAAAATTAATTTTGTTAATTTTTCTCTCTCCACTTTCAAATATTAAACACAATTGGTTTTTTTCTTTTAATTAAAGTGTTATTTTATTTGTTTTTTCCAAATAAAATTTGTTTTTCAAATAAAAAAAAGAAATTTTGGTAAGTTTTAAAAACTGGCACCCAACAACAAGAAAGCATCATCAAGAATTGCTCATAACGAATGGTGAGAAAGTATACGACCAAAAAATGGGAAGATTAAAAGGAGAAGAAAGTGGAGAAAACAAAAAAGAAATTTTTGAATAAATGTATTAGAGAAATTGGCTGGGTGCCCGTACTTAAAAATCGTTTTAATCGAAAAAAATTAATATATATATAGGATAAATTTGGGATGAAAAAAGATTTTTAACTGCTTAAAGTATTTCAAGCCATACCTGGTCCAACCTCGAAATTTTTTTAGAAAGCCTCTGGAAAATAGATACTTTGCAACTTTGGCATAATAATTTTACATTCGTCAACAATTTTGTTAATTATCCAATAGAAAATTTCAAAAATCAATTTTATTTTATCCCTTTTTTGTTCGTTTTAGAATAACTTATAAACAAAGAATATATCACAACGAGAATGCGGCCGAAGAAAGAGAAAAACGAACACAAAAACGAACTAAATATCTCGCGATATAAGATGCAGTCAGATTCTCATTGGATCTTTTTCTTGGACTCACAACATCGCTTATGATAGCGCTGCGCCATCGAATTTACCAGACTTAAGAGAAAGACAGCCACCATGGTGATAACGATTCCGCTCATCGCCATCTGTACCACGCTCGTCCCCTAATAATTATTTGTGGATTTTATTGGGAAATAAATTTTAGAAGTTATGTTATTCATTGAACTAAAGCAAACAGTCATCCGCACCTTTAAAGCAAATTAAAAAGAATTTTTTTTGATCAGATTATTTCGCTGCTTAAATCGGAGATTTATTTATACAGCGTAAAATAAACACCAAAAATTGATTAACCGTTTGAATTATTATTACCTCTTGTGGAACGGGATCGTCAGGCTTTCGATGAAGACGTGCCTTTTGCGCATGAATAAACTCCTTCAGCGGAACCTGAAGAAGTTCGCCTATGTGCGGGACCAACTTGAGCAGCTTTACCAATTCCTCCAGATGATGTTCGCTGAACATGAGCACAACAAAAAGCATCTAAAAAACACTTTTAAGTGAATTTAGTTTTATTAGGCGCATATGCAAATCATCTCTCCAAAATAAAAAATACTTTTTTTATGACAAACTACCCACAAAAATTTCTGGTTCTTCAAAAAAAAATTTTTTTTACTTATAAAACTGTCCTGTTATATTTAATTATTATACTATTTATTATTGATCAAGATGTAACCTGTATGTGCATTTTAACAATGGCTTTGCCGATAGCTGTCGCGCCAAAAAAGGACCAGAACGGAATGAGAAAGTGTCCACAGGTCATACCGGCGAGGTCGAAGAACGGATTCGGCACGGAGGCAAGGACGAGAATTCCGGGAAAGCCAATCTTCTTAATCATCTCCTCCATGTATTGCTCGATGTGGATTTTCCACCGACCGAACACACTCTGAACAAAATTCGCCGGATATTGTCGATTCAACAATTACTTTTTATTTATGCCCAGTTCAAATTGGCAATTCAATTTGTAAACGTTGAATATGTTAAGAATATAGCAAAAAATTTGAATATAAAAAACTGGTTTTGATTATAGATTTAATAACTTCTAAAAATAAAAAGCCATAATATTCAGTAATCTAGTTGTTTAATAAAAGCCCAAAAAGTTTGCTTTGTTTGCACCGAAAAAAGTTTTCAAACCTTTTCCTCGGTATTGGCAATTCCATTTTTGTAGGCTTGGTATTCCTGGTATTCCTCGTCGTCGACCTCTTCGCCGGAGATTCGTGCCGCACGCGCCATAAAATAGGGGGGAAGCTCCCCTAGCGCCGTGCCCAGACCCCACATCAACGACTCGAGACGAACCTAAATATTATACAGGGTGTCCCAAGAAAATGACCGCCAAATAAATTAGCATAGAAATTTTATTTTTCAACAAAAACAAAAAATTGATAATGAATACGATAAACAATAATTATGACTATCACATATTCAGCCAGTTTCAAAGTGGGCTCCTTTAGCGGCGATACAGAGCTCCAAACGTGACTAAAAATTTTAGGCGTCGGCCGCAAATCCCCAATTCTGTCAATTTTCAATTTATCATAACTTTTTAAATTTTGTATCATTTGGTCTAATTTTTAATATTTGGGGTATTTTTATTTGAAAGAAGGCTTCATGAAGATTTTTTTGAGTCATCCTGTAAATCTCATGAATTAAAAATAACTATAAAAAAAGAAAAAAATCACTATGAAATATTTATCACTAATTCACAAGATAAAAAATTTTATCATAATTTTTTACCCCAAGTTCAAGCAAATAAAACGCGGCCGTTCAAAGAATTTTTGAATTTTGATTTGGCTTTCATTCTGTTATAAATGAAATTGAGCTCATAATTTTTAGACACAGCTTGAGCCTGCTTTAATAAAGACGTTCATTAAATTTTATGCTTAACAGACACAAAATAACAAAATGAAGGCCAAGTCAAAATTCAAAAATTCTGTCTTACTACTCCTTGCTTAGGGTAATTAGTTTTAGTAATAAACTAATTGTTCAATAAATTTAGGAGTTTGTTCTTGCCGAAAAGCCTTTCTAATTTATTCATAAAAATAGGTTTCAATTCAGATAAAAAAAACCTATTAAAATAAAGAAATAGCTTGCCTTGCCGATAATGTCCCACAAGGTGACGGCGGCATTTGGCGGCATGTTGTACGTTGGACAAGTAACGCTAAAAACAATTAAAAATACAAATTATATAAATTATAATATAAATTATTTTATACTCGGTGGGATACGGCGGCTCAGGAAAGTCGAGCGAGTTGCATTCATAGGCGGCCAACGTCACCTTTGCAATGTGCGGCCCCTGCAAAATATGTACATAAAATATCAAAAAAATAAATAATGCTAATTTGAAACTTTTCATAATGTTTTTAAAAGACATTAAAATTTATCAAATAATTTAACATTCCGCCAAATTTCAAAAATTATAAATTTTTTTTTCCTCATTTTTTCACACTTCAGATTATTTTAAAATGTATAATTCAATTTTTTCTCTCTTAAAAAGTTTGTAAGTCTACATAAAAAAAAATACCAAAAAAAGAACGAAAGTGTGAAGACCGGTACCAAGTCCAATCGACGAGAGAACGCCCAGCCAAATCCAATATAAACACCAGAAAATTGTTGTCTCAAAACGCTTTGCAAATTCCATGTGCGGTCCCGGCACAAAATAGGCGACGCCCGATAAAAAAACTACCGTAACGGACGGCAGCAATCGTCGCCAATAGAAAAGACTGTAATGTAAAAAATCGAAATGAACTTGAGAATTCAGAAGAATTGAAAAAAATTTTCGTAAAGAAAGCTATATCTCTAATTATTATAATTCATGTGAAACTATTACCATTTAGGTCACACCAAATAATTTGTATACAAAAAAAAAATGGAGAAAAGAATTGATATCTAATAGTAACATATAGTCTAGAGAAAATAGAAAAAAAAACGGGAAAAAACTTGGTGTGACCTAAACGGTAATAGTGCCATTCATGTAAAATAAGAAAAAAAATATATAAAAAATAAATAAAAATAAACTAGAAGCATATTTAGAATTAAAAAAACTTGAACCTTTTCAAGAAGTCTCTCAACATAAAAACTATTTCCAGCATGCAATAAATCGGCGTCCAAAACGGACGCTTCCACATCACGTACGTCTCGCGATCGAGTCGATTCAGCGTGTTCGACGAAGGGCTTTGATGCATACCTTTTTTTCCACTTACGCCGTTTGCTAATGAGTTTGAGCCATTGCTAAAACAAAACAATAATTTTAATTTTTATACATGTTTAGATTTAAAAATATTTTACAAAAACCAGAAAATCCGTTTTTAGACGTCATTAGACTTACGATGTGGACGAGTTGGAATTGAAACAAACATGCTTTGATGTGTCCGCCGTCGACCTACTAATATTACCATTTTTACCAGCAGCACGACTAGGCGACTTATTCGCATTAGCTTTTCCCTTCTTTTTTCCCATTTCGTATCTAACGAAAATTTTTACTTTAATTTTTTTATGTATTAAAGTAGTTATTTATTAAGACTACAGAATGCCCCAATTTCATCCTCGGTTTTGTTTTTGCTATAAATTTTTTTATTTCGCAGCCAATTCTCACAATTCTTTTTTATTAGACTAACAACATTTTGAAAATTTGTTTTCGTCAATATTCATTCCTATTTACAAATTTTATAGCCGTTTAAAATTTTTTGACATTATTTTTAAAAGTGAAAAGTAGGTAAAACTGACTCAATTTTTCAATTTGCTAAAAATTCATTCATAGGTTAAATAATAATGGAACGTGTCTAACATTACATTACACATTTTTTTTTTTTGAAATTAAAATTTATATGTAATTTTTGAAAATCGTTTGAATTCGTGCCAAATTACTTGGCGTTCCGCCGAAAATTATTTTTTTTTCGTATTTTTTTAATATGCTGGTTTCTGAAGTCAAGGGCCTATTGCTGAGTTTCACTAGAAGGTATCAATAGAAAAAATTTTCGTACAATATTGAACACCGTGTATTTGAACACAATTTAAACATACGAAAATATTACATGTATTTCGTTATAAAACTAGAGACATAATTAAAAAGCAAAACAAATTCCTTTTTTTGAATTACAATGTTTAAAACAAATCTGAAATTGAATGGTGGCATTTAAAATTAAAAAAAATTACATATAAAAATAGTCTTTAATCTAATTTAATCCAGAATAGTTCTTTATTTAAATGATTTTTAATTATATTTTTTAAAAATGAATAAACATATATGCCACTTTTTATATGATATTCTGAACGTAAGTGTCTTTTTCATTCATGGAAATTTGTAATTTTGCATCTTAAAATTAAATAGATTTGAGTTAACAATATTTATAAGAAAAACTTTGTTTGGATTTTTTATACGAGAAAATACATGTAATTATTTATTTAAAAAAATAAAATTAATTTGCCGTTTTTATCACACCGAGATCTTGTTTACTTTAATTCGTGTCCCATTATTTGGATGGATTTGAAAGATTTGATATTTCACCGATACTGGCATAATCCACGCTTTCTCGTTACCAAAAATGACATGATAGAAGCCCGTGTAAGGCGTTCGCCAATTCCAAAAGTCCAATTGAGGAAAACTGCCCGGTCGTTCACAACCGGCAAAAACTTCCTCCATTTCTGTTACACATTCATTGACATTATTATCGATCGACTAAATCAAAATTTTGAAAAAAGTTGATTATTATATATCAAAAACCTTTTGTGAAGGAGTATAAAATATATTCATTGTGAAAGCATGTTCGTGCTTCATAAAAAATTCTAGCATTTCATTTTCTCGTAGATAAAATGTATGAATCACCACACTTCCTAAATTTTCCGATTATCAATAACATAGATATAAAAAAATGATTTAATTTATCGAAATTACTGACCAGCAGGAATGCTAAGTGATTCCATTTCAATTTCATTAAATGTTGGGCTAATTAAGTTTAGCTGATTTAGTTCTTCAGGCATTGGATCGGGGATATGAATATTTCGTTGACCGCCGTATTCTATTGGCAAACATTCGAGCGGAATGTGCTGTTTCAGAACGTCCTTCCAATTTTCTCCCAATAAGTGTATCTTTTTCTATAAACTTAATAATTTTAACTTATATTATGCAATTTAAAATTACCTATGTATCAATATTTTAAAATGTGTACTTTTTTATGTATCGATAAAAGTTTACCGTATATTCAGTGGGTATAAATTTTGAGCATGCATTCCAAAGAATATTCATAAAGGTTGGTGAATTTATAACAAATATTTGACTAAGTAAGCTTGGATATTGTTCAATTAAAGTACCCCAAATAATGCGATATGGACCTGGAAAATTGTTCAAAAAATGAATATAATATGTATGTATGGAAGAAAAACATCGATAAAATTTATTATTTGCTTGTTAACCTGACAAAAACCCAACCAAGCCCGAATGAAAGGCTATTGAATGCAAATCGATGATGATAGCAGCACTGGAAGGAAGGCCGGTGCGTTTTTCTGCGGCTTGTATTTCTTTTAAAATTCGCTCCATCATTCGAAAACGGCTCATCATGAAAGAAGACAATCGTGCGTTTTGCATAATTTTCAACAAATCATATTTACCAGATTTTTCAATCAATAGTATGCGATTGTCATGATCACGGTTGTTCCAACTACCAATCTGGAAAGCCAAAATACGTAAGAGCAGCTTTTCCAATCTGAGGTATTTATAATAAGTAAGGTAATGTATTACTTCACCGCAAATTGTGAGTGGCGCATAAACATCAGAGCGTTCGTCAATACCATTTAATTCAGGTGTCCAGGCATCAACGTAGTCCAGTCCAAGTATTTGTCGGACACGTAAATGACGGCGACACTTTTGTGCAGCCATATCAATGTCCGGAGCATATGCTCGCGCCCAACGCAATAGATTAAAGTCTGAGCCAACATAGGTACCGTTGGAGTCGAAGTCGGCGCATGCATCTTGCAGTTTTACAATCCATTCACGCTCTTGCTCACTGATATCAGCTCCGTATTTTCTTTCCACATTCATAGTCGTTATAGAATTTGAATTGCGACTTATGTTTATTGTGGCTGTAAGATTAGGCATGTGCTGCATGCTCATGTTGTAATGAGATACATTATTTTTTTCGTAACACTTTTTGCTTTTCGTTTCAGCATACATTCAAGCAATATAAAATTGAAAAGTTATGCAAATTTTTTTACGATTCGAAAAATTGAATAAATTTCTTGTGCTAATGCTTTGTTCTTGAATTTTTAGTAATAGACACAATAGATATTTTAATTTTTATTCTTTTAGTCCTAAAAATTGTTCAAACACATAAACTTTTTATTTCCATGTGGATCTAACTAATTACAAATATTCTGATTCTAGTTATTCTCTTTATTTTTTCTCATATTTGAGATATCCATAGATAAGATCTTTCTTTATTTTTTAAAATTTTCTTAACCGGTTTATTTTTCGTTTAATTGCTAAATTGTGAGCTAAAATTTTTCCAAAATGTTTATAAAAAATAATGTAGACCAAAAAATCACATAGATTTCTATTTATTTATTAAATTATTGATACAAATTGCTCATGAATATGATAATTTCAACTCAAACGTACAAGTAAAAAAGCAACAAATTTATGTGAGCAATCAAAATAATTATTGAATTAAAAAACAATAGAAAAACCGTGAGCTCGCGTAAATTACCGTATTTTACATTAATATAATAATTCATTTTTTATCGAAAAAAATCTGAACTGTTCTAGTCATCTTTTTTTCATTTGTTTTACAGTTCATCTTGAAAGCAATTATAAAAAAGATATATAAAAAAGAAGTGTGAACATAAAAAAATAGCAAGGCACAGAATAATTTTCATACATACGATACCTATAAAAATAATTTACAAAATATCTTTCTGATAATTATGATTTTGACGAATTCATTTTAAAAATTGAAAATTTCAGTCATAATTGGTTCTAATCATCAGAAATATTAGTAATTTTGTATACTAGAAAATCTTAACAATATACATACATATATACACACTATATATATAATGTGTATATGATTATATTAAAATATATTGTAACATTCGAGTGTGAATTAAGGCATCGTTACTATTAATTTTAACTACCTATTTAAAAAG
Organism: Bradynema listronoti; assembly: GCA_024678965.1. Classification (NCBI taxonomy): domain Eukaryota; kingdom Metazoa; phylum Nematoda; class Chromadorea; order Rhabditida; family Allantonematidae; genus Bradynema; species Bradynema listronoti. Next base: position 141,228 of record JANLNO010000006.1, read on the forward strand.
AAAAAAACGAATCGTAATTATGATAAAATAACAAAATTAATGGAATTCACCGTATGCGTAAGTCGCGATAAAATATGAAACATATCGTCGGAAAAAACGGTTTAGACACACAATAAAAATATGTATTAACAAAGCAAATAAATGTAAAAATGTACCATAATTAAAAAAAATGGATGCGATAGCTTATACCTAAATCTATTTATCATATGCTTTATGAAAGTTTTTTATTAGAAAATAATAGTGGAAACTATCATCTAAGCTATCGTGCAGAATTAAGGAACGAAGAATTAGTCGTATTAGATCGTCTTATAAATTTTTCAACATAATTTTATTTTTTAAATATTAAATTTTTTAAACAAATTGTTCAAATTGTCAAATCCAATGTATTACCCTTCGTGTGTATAAAGCGGGGTGTTTTGAGTCAAATTTAAATTGGCGCCAATGAGTTCATTCTGTTGTATCGAATCCAAGTAAGTCCAAATTTTGTACCCACTTATATGAAACTGAAACAAAGAAGGCACACAAAATTTGGACCCCAACAACAAAATGAACTCATTGGCGCCCATTTAAATTTGGCTCAAAACATCCTGTCTTATACACGCGAAATTAGTGTAAATCCAACATTTAATTCCCTAAAAATACGTATCGAATAAAGTAAAACGCTTTGAACAATTTGCAATATATAAGACAACCCAATTCATTAAAAAGTTGTCAATAGTTATTATTTACATGGACTAATTTTTTGTCAAAATTGGAATTAAACAAAATTCATTTAAGAAAAAAGACCAAAAAAAGTGAATTCACAGTTGCTCAAAATTACAGTCACCGGTCTCAAGATTAAGAAGAAAAATAGAAAGAAAAAAAAATTTAAAAAAAATTTAGCCAAGTTTGAAGATTATTTTCCTATCGATCGCATACGATTACTATTGTTACTGCTGCAATATATCGGCACCGAAACGCGAACGTTGTTGTTTCCTCCACTGCTATTATTGTTGTTGCTATGGTTGTTGTAATAATTATTGTTATATTCAGTCGCGTCCTCTTTATTATTCTGCCTTCGGTAGTTATTGCTATTGGTACTGCGGTTATTATTTTTGTCGCTCGTGTTGAATCTTTGGGCGCTTCCATATTCAACGTTGGAAGATATCGTATTTGGCATCGACGATGATGAAGTAATTGTCGTATTAGCTGCAGTTGTCATGATTGCATGCTTATTGAGTGTATTGCGATTATAGTTATTATTGTTGTTATTCCTTGAGCAATCATATTCAATGTTATTTTTTGTTCGTTTACTGTTATTATTATTTTGCCTATCTTCTTTGTTGTTGTAATTATTATAAAGGGAATTATTGTTGTTGTTTGTTTCTGTAAATGTAGTTATTGTGGCCATCATATTATAACCATAAAGATTGCTGACTAATACTCGTCTTTGCAATATTTCGTAGATATTGGAGCTTTCTGCTAACTCCTCTAATAAGGGTATTATATCTAAAAGTTCGCAATCATGTGGGTCATCGAACCACGTCCGGACAGGGAGCTAAATAAGCACAAATTCAATTAAAATATTTTTAAAAATGATTTTAAAATTAATTTGTAAAATTTTAATTAATCATACAGCATTTTCAGGATGAAAAGCATAGCTTGCAGGAGAATTGTCAATAATCACAACTTTTTGAAGATCACGACCCAAACGATCAAGATCCTAAAATTTTTCAATTGCAAATAAAATAAAAAATCAATTTAAAAAAATTGCTGTTTGTACCTTAACATAATTTTTGCCAAAAAGTACACAATCCTCTCGGAAAAGTCGTGAACGAAATGTTCTTTGTTTGTCGAGTAAATCTGCCACTGGATCAGCATACTGTAATTGTATTTATATGGGTAATATTTTGTATTTTATTTGTTTGTACATATAATTAAAAAAATCTAGAAAAAATACCTTGGCAAGACTGGCGGTGAAAAGCACACACTCGAAAAGTTTTCCAACTATAAATATATAATAATAATATATAATGGTTTTGTTTATACGCGGAAACATTTATACAATTAATAAAAAAATTATTATTAGACGCAATTTTATTGGGTCAATTTGATTTTAGATATTTACAATTTTTACTTCGTTCTAAAAACTCATCAGCATAGGGTCTTTTGAGAACGTATACTTGATGTACGACATTATCGATTTCCACTGGAATGATAAAGTCGGCGTTCTTTACTGGCTAAAATATTTATTATATTTATCCAATAAATATTGTCCTTGAAGATGTATCGAATGTACTAATATTTATACCTTGAAAGATGAATGGACTAGTGTCTCATCCAAGTCTACAATCAAACATTTTTTATGTTGATCGTGTGCGTGTGGCTCAGGCAGAAGACTATCCTTATACTAAAAATACAAAATTACAATATTGTGTGTGAAATGTATAAATCAATAATAATTAGTAAACCTTTTCTTTCTCCTTAAAATCGGCAATGGCTGCAGACGTGCCATTTAATACAAATTGTTCAGTAGGCATAGGCGATGTAACACTGATCGGCGAGCTGGCAGGTATTAATGCATTCACGGTCGTCTGACTATCGGTAACCGGCGTATTATCAATACTTTTTGAATTATTGTTAATTTCGATACCCGATCGTAAATTGCCGTTAAAACCATGCATTCGGGCTTTGACGGCATCGCTGAGGATTGAATTAGGCACATCCTCATTTCTTGTTACCTAAGAAATAAGAAATAGGAAAAATATTAGACAAGAATATATATTTATACGCATAATCATTGAAAACTAATTAATGGTAAAGGATTTTACACCTTCATTTTTTATGAATTACACGGTGGGTAAAAGTTCGAAAAATTTTAAAATAAAAATTTTATATTCAAATTTTCATTAACAAAAACAATGAAATACATAATATTATTGGAAAAAGCATAAAATTTTACATATTAAAGATCGTTTTCGAAAATTCCTTCATTTGCGTTTAAACAAGCCTTCAGAATTTGGTCTACAGCGGCACACAACCCACTTTTGTCTCACGCCTTCAGCAAATCGCGCTTTAGGGACAATCTACTATTTTGTTATGAATAGAACAAGACCTTGCCTCTAAAATCCCCAGATGAAGTAGTTCAACGGGTTCAAGTCGGGCGAGTAAGGCGGCCATTTTTAAGTGAAGACGAAAAATGCATTTTTTGCATTTTTCGTTTTTGTATATCTTATTTTCTAAGTGCGCAAATCGATTCGTTTTTTTCTGTTGGCCTCAGAAGATCCAGGAGAAAACACTCTATTGTTTTGGACGTTGTGGACTTTTTCAATGCTCGTCGAAGAAGAGCATATTTTCGTGGAATTGAGCATCGAGTCACTCTTTCACGCTCACTACAAAACATTTCTGGACATGCGATATACCATTTGAAAGAGCATTGAATGACGAATCCAACGACATATGCATATTAAAGAAATATTCATTACAAAAAATGTATTCATTATATTTCATTACAAAAAAGTTTCCGAACTTTTATCGCACTCTGTATAAATTTGATTTTTTTGATAGCAAACATTACTTTTAGCAAATCACAATTTTTGTTTACAATACGCATAATAACGATAACTTATTAATCTAATTATGCTCACCAAATAATCCTGACACCATCTTCGTGTACTCATATTTACACAACGATCACGTGTGCGGAGTAAAATTTTAAAAACTTTAACAAAACTTTTCCCGAGAAAAATTTTACGAATATAATCAATATTACATTCAAATTTCACGAATTTCGTACGAGTTGACAAAAAACAATTTTTAATTTTTTGTGTAATTAAATAAAAGTTATTTTTTACAATATATTAGTTTAAAAGAAAGTCACGCATTGCCCACACCAGAAAAAATTGTCTAAAATCGCTATAAATGGGAATGTATGATCTTTTACCAAACAAAATTTTACTTACAATTGTTAATCATGTATGTATTATTTTAATAATTTTGAATTACTTACTATCAGAATATAAATTAATATATTATACATGTGCACACATGTATAAGTATATTATATGACAAATAAACTTTTAACCAGAAAACATATACAAACATGTGCATATATAAACATATGCATTCACAAAATTTATTTCATATGTATAACATTTTATATACATATATAGTAAAGTGTAAGCACATTGAATACAATATGTATGCATACTTTGAATAATATTAGTGAATCAATAACCTGTGTTATTATCGAAGTTGGGTTCACTGTGCCAGTTGGGGTTCCTTTATCATTTTCCAAGTTCGAATCTAAATCGAAGTTTAATCGATAAATGCATATTATTTTATAAGATAAATGTTAAATCATCTTTAATTTTTTAGTCATTATATAAAAATTACGTTTATATCCTTTAGCCTTGAGATAATCCTTTGCATTGGGGCGCACGATGCAGCAACAAAGTGTATGCAACAGCTTCGGCATTCTCGATCGTTGAGATTGCCTCTGAGGCTCCACTTGTGGCTGCTGCAAGCGTTGCTGCTGACGTGGGCGTTTCGCTGCGCCGTCTTCGTACGCCCACGATTGCGATGGAGTACTATGTTGATTATGCGGTTGTGTTTGAAATGCGCTATCCGCAATCCTCGCCTCCTGTTTCACTTTCTCTTGCTTTTTCGCCACGATTACGATCGTTGTTGTTTAATTTTGTGTAAATTACCAAAATTACATACTCTCAGAATAAAAATTTTAATATAATATTAAATAAACGCCCGCCTCCTGGCTCTTAATAAATATATTTTTTATAAAGTTTTGGTTTTAAATTTAATATTAACTCGGAAAGAATGTTATAAATATTATTGCGTTATAAAATTATTTGCCGGATAATATAAAATTTGATTAAAATAAAATAAATCAGTTATTTATATATAATCCATACATGTATTTTAAAACGCTGCTATATCATTGCTGCTATATCAACATACATTGCTGCTATATCAACATACAAATCGCTTTGTGATATCAATACACAAATTCTTAATATAGTTTAAAAAAATAAAAGACAAAAAATGTCTATCATTTTTGATGAGCATTCCTCAAGTTTTCTTAACTTTTTTGAAGTTACTTTTTTCTCACGTTCAAAAGAATAACCGCAATTTAAGTGCAATAAAATACTGCTAGCAAAATATGTGTGATGATGTTTAAAAATAAATAAATGAAGCATGAAAAAGAGGGAACAATGTTGCAAAGGCGAAAAATACGAGGGGTAAATTAAAGGGAGATTAAAACACGGAAGAAAAATAAAAAAAGTTATGTTACATAATTAGCATAATGCTTATTGATAATTGATACCAGAAAATTTAAAAATTTTAACAAAAAAAGAAATATTTCCTTATAAAAAATTTTAGAAAAATAAATTATGAAATTAAAATTGATTTCGTTCTTCCAAAAATTATTAACCTTAAAAAATTGTTTACACAAAAAAATAGTTAATAAAAATAAAAAAGGAACACAAAAACTTAAGAAAATTTTGTATTAAACCATTAATTGATAAAAAAACAAATTTGCGGATGCATTCAAAATTTTCACTTTCTTTAGTGTTGCATTTTTGTTCGTATAAAAAAAGGCCCTGAGATTTTTGCTTTATAAAAATGCAAAGTTTTTTAAAACTCGAGATAGGTTTTACATTTTTCCACAAAACCTTTTATTTTTTCTTTTTTTTTCAACTGTTCCTGTTGCCGGCTTTTTGCGACGTGGAAGAAGAAGAAACACAAAACAACAATAAATACGCATAAAAATATATTCAACAAACACGTAAAAGGAATTGTAATTCAAGAATATACGTTTATTCGTTCGCTATATATGAAAAAAGCAGTTTGCTTATTTCTTAAGCATGAGCACTGGTCGAAATTTTATACGTATATTATGAAGGAAGGATTTTTCTCATTATTATGCGAATTTTCGGTGACTCTTCGTGTTTCAGCTCTCATTTCGTGTTTCAGCTCTTATGCGTACGTATACGACGCGTTTTGTTTTGCGCGTGCATTAAAAATTTTCGGCTTGTTTTTGGCCCGTGTATATATCTAGCATGTGGCTAATCAACTTCGAAAGAATGCAAAAAATAAAGGGATGAAGCAAGTCAGATACAACAAAAAAGATGCTAAAAAAGAAAACCGTGAAGGGACAAATGAGGAAAAAGTTGCATTCGCATTTTTTCCGTTGTTGACTCGAATATGCAGATAATATCGCTCTCGCTTTCATATTTTCGTATGAAAGCCATTTTTCAACCACTTTGTTCATTTTTGATTATTTTAATATTATTCTCAATATACAAAATTATAAATTATCGGTTTTAAACAATTTCGAGGATGAAAGAGAAGGAGAATAAGGAATCAATCAACATTTAAGTAATAAAATAAAAATCTTCAAAAAGTTGTTATCATAAAAATTTAGTGATTTAATTTTGATAAACATAATGGGAAATGAAAATCGACAAAAATAAATATCTGCATAAATATATAAAGTTAAAGAATAATTTTAGACTTAAAATTTTGGACTATATTACATAGTTATCAAGAAATAATCGCGATGTAAATTCTTAAAAAAGCTTTAGTTCAAAAATAGAAGTCCGGTTTAATTTACCCATTTTTTGTTAAAAATATCAAATTTCAAACATTTACAAATACACATATTATTTTATTTGTAATCGTTTTGTGAATATTTATAGATTATACAAATAGTCAAAAATATTAGTAAAACATTAATTAACTTTCTTAAATAAGATAACACTAATATTTTTATACCAACAAAAAAATCAATTATTTGGACATGGAAAAAGATTTTTGAAAAGGAATATCACATTTAAAAAAACGTGCTAATATTTTTCAGTTAAACAGTTAATGCTTCTTGTTGAAAGATGAAAAAGACAAAACATCAGTGTACAGTAAATCAATAATTATTAAATGTTTTATAACAATAATAAATGCACATATTATGTATATAGAAATAAAATAATCGATCTTTGTTACATAAAAATGGAATTAAAATATTTATCGAATATAGACTCAAGCTGATAAAAAAAATCTCGGGAATCTGCATTTATTCATTTTTTCTCATCCTTTATTTTTTCTGATTGGCTTTACTTCAAAAATGAAAAAGAAGAAAATATATTTATATCAGTGCAAGAAAAGTGTTGAAAACCATAAAAATTTAAAACATTCTCTTAAAAGTTCATCACTAAATTTTCTTCAACATTTTCTATAAAACTATCTATTCAACAAATTCAAATAAGCACACAGTACATTTCACGTAAATGCAAAATGTAACAGTGAAAAAAAATGTCAGGAAAAGAATTGAAATGCTCGTTAATGACATGTGCACGCTGTTCTCTTTTTTCTGTGAATGATAATAGTAATGGGGACTGTATACCTTACCTATTCAATCACTCTAAAAATTTCACGTACGTTGACATATTTTATTTACCAGTTGCATCAGACCTCTGAAATGAAGTAAATGCACACTTTTTTGTGCGCATATTTATAAACGCCAATTGCTTGCTAATATTAAAAACAGTTAAGAAAATATACATGTTCATATATCGAAAATGTATGATATCGAAAAAGAAAAAAAATACGAGATGATAAAATTTTAAAAAGAATTCATGACCATGAGTGCGTAAATCAAAACGAATAACCATTTTTCGCATTAAAATAAATAATTGCGAAGTAAAAACGTTTTGTATGAAAAAAATATAAGGAAAAAATAGGGAAATAAGTATTCGCTCTCCTGCTTGCCAGATCGGACAACCAGTCGACTGAGTCGCAATCGGCTGTTTGCTCGTGATACTTTGTCTTTTTTGTCACGTTAATATTTTCTATATACAATTTTGAATATAAACAATGTATATATTTTTTATTTTGATATATCACATTTTATTTAAAACAAAAAAAACCGATCGGAATACTTATTCTTTTCGTATACATATACACATATGTTTTTTAATCCGCTTTCACGTTCATATTCTCATATGAAAAGGAAAAGAAAAATATGAATAAGTTAGTAGCAATTGTTTTTTTTTTAATTTTCTCATTCTTTCTTACTCATCATACGAATGTACGAGTATCGAGATTGTATCAGTACATAACATACGTCGAAAAATTTCGATTAAATTGTGAGTATGTCGGTCTCTTTTTTGGTTCACGTATAATATATATAACGCGTTCATTTACATAAAATACATGTTTAAATATGAATTCACATAAAATACACATTTATTTGTTGATATATCTATCTTATATGTACCACTCTCATGCATTTTTTGGCTTTACCATCGTTAGTGCTCGATCTCGCCAAATAGCTAGTATACGCCTTCCGCACGCACAACACATAACTTATTCGAAAAAACGTATCAAAAGAATGAAAAGTAGAAAATCAACTAAAAATTATTCATTCTACATTAAATATGCATACACATTCGAATGTTTCGTTGATTTCTGCCAGCCGTTGTTAAACCGTCTAGCGCGTGTATGCGATCAATTTCCAAAAAATGAGATGAAAATAAATGACGAGAACGCAAAGGAAAATAGATGCAAAGAAATAGAATAAAACGCGTTTTTTACGAATGATATAATGATAATGTGAGTAAAAAACATAAGTGGTGTTGATGAAATTGATATTAAATTTATTACTGACAAATGAATATATTATTAATGGAAGCAATTATTGTAAAATCCTTTTAAGATTTGTATTTTATGATGTTTTCTTGAATTGCAAAAATAAAAAATATAACGTATTTTGATAAATTAATTTTTACCAATAAGCTTGATTAATAAAGTTAAATATTAAAATATGACTATGTATTATATTAAAAATATTTATTTATCTATCCACAATCAACCGAAAATAACATAGAGCAGCCAAAATGTTTTGCACTTTCTTGAAAAATTCTTCAATTATTTAATTTTTAAAGGACTGCAAAAAAAAAAGTAAAATTGAAAAATATAACGTATGATGTTTAAATTAATTTTATAGGAAAACCTCTCATTTTCCGTTATCGTTTTTATATATTATTTTTTTTAATTTTGAATCCAATCGTTAAAAGGTGTTATTTTAAATTAAAAAACAAGAACATCCTAATATTCATAAAAAATTTTAAAAAAAAAATTTTGTTTCATAGAACTGTATATTTTGGCCAAAGTATATGCAGCTATTGACTTTTTTCATCGTTATTTTATTTTATTTTTTACCTTACCAAGGTGCGGATTGAAAATTAAGAGCTCAAATTATAATAAAAGCCAATTATAATAAAAGCCAATTAAAAATTAAAAATTGTTCAGATGGCCGCGCCTTATAAACAGGAATTTAGGGTTAATAAAATAATTGAAATTTAAAACGAAAAAAAAACAACGAATGAGCTGATAAAAAGAAAAAATCGAAAGAGGATAATTTAAGGAATAAAATAATTAAAGTAAAATAAAATGACATGAACAACAAATTATTCATATTTAAGTATTTTAGTATTCGCTTGAGAGTATCAAATTATGCAGCTTAATCAAATAGTGACTTAATCAAATAGATGAAAGGAACTATTTATTAATTCCAATTGAAAAATGTTTAATATACATAAAACTTTTATGGGCCAGGAACAAGTGCAAAAAATTCATGCCATTTTTCGGAGATCTTTACGCGGCGATAAATCAACTCGACTAGTAGTTGGTCCAATTCGCTCAAACATTCGAAATTTTTTGAAACTTCTTTAGCTCTTTCGCCAAAAAGTTTTGGATTTTGCCACAAAATGGCTATTTTTGATGCTGATTTTTTACATTTGAGAGAAAAATTGGATAAAAATGATAATATCGGATTTTGTACTTTTTATTGCTAATCATCTCAGTAAGTCAACGTTGCACGAGATGGTTATTGACGATATCAATACAAAAATTCAACTACTAAGATGACGAATGCTATATTTTTCTCTTGTCCTCTTTTTATTTCGGCTGATATAAGGTATTTTCAAAGTTTGAAAAATAAATTTTTTAAATAATAAAAACTTTTTTCGAAAAAAATGTTATTGAATATGAATTATTATAATAAATTTTGGGATTTTTTAAAAGTGCTCTTGGAAGAAACCAAAAAAGAAGGCATTCATGTCACAATACTCATCGTATCGTTACAGTTCTATTCTTTACTCTATCGTGTAGATCAATCTAGTTTTAAAGGGTAGGGACAAACATCTAGTACTTTAGTGGAAGGAGCAAATCTACGACGATGAGAATTGCATGGACTACTTTTTTGCTGGCTGCCCGAAGATGGGGTGCTCTTCAAGTACGTTTTCGGCCTACAATACGAGCACATTCCCGATTACTCCTACTGCTACTACTGTCTTAATCACGTGCTGAAGATAAATTTTTATATAATTTGTTTCTCTTGATAAAACTTTAAATCTTGTCGCAATTTTTTTTTCGTTCTGAATTTGGACAATGAAAATCGATCCGAAAGAGCCACTCGACTGGGATCCCAGAGAGCAATACCAACTATGGATGATCGAAATAAGCGCATCAATATGGTCGCGAAAAAGTCGAAGCATGAGGACAAAACTGAGAAACACGAAAAAAACGAAAAAGTTGACCACGAAGAGAAGAAATAAGCACGTACCTTTTTCCATATTATATGTATACAAGGTGTCAATTTTCTTTAATAACTTTGATAAAAACTTCCAATCTAAAAGTAATTTTAAATGCATCACGAACTTTATTATCTAGTGATTTAATCGTAAACAAAAAAATGGTATTACCCTAATTTCGCGTGTATAAGGCGGAGTATTTTGAGTCAAATTTAAATTGGCGCCAATGAGTTCATTCTGTTGTATTGGATCCAAACGAGTTAAAATTTTGTGCCCGCTTTTATGAAACTAAAATGAAGTAGGCCACAAAGTTTTCTTTAATAACTTTGATAAAAACTTCCAATCTAAAAGTAATTTTAAATGCATCACGAACTTTATTATCTAGTGATTTAATCGTAAACAAAAAAATGGTATTACCCTAATTTCGCGTGTATAAGGCGGAGTATTTTGAGTCAAATTTAAATTGGCGCCAATGAGTTCATTCTGTTGTATTGGATCCAAACGAGTTAAAATTTTGTGCCCGCTTTTATGAAACTAAAATGAAGTAGGCCACAAAATTTGGACCCCAAAGGATCCGATATAACAGAATGAATTCATTGGCGCGAATTTAAATTTGACTCAAAATATCCGGCCTTATACACGCGAAATTAGGGTAAATAAAATACTATGAATTAAGTTTTCAAGTAAAGAAATTTTAGGATTGGACATTTTTATCAAAAGTTATCAAAAAAATAAATTGTATGCACATACAATGTTTAAAATTGCCACCGTGTGAAATTGTTTTGTCGAGCTGAATGATAATATTTACTAGAAAAAATTATTTCAATGTATGTAATATATGTATACGTAGTATATTGTGACAAATCTAATCGGAAGAATAACTAAAGCTTTTTCTAATATATTTCTAAAAAGTTATCCAAATTTTTCGATGTCTTCCGTATGAAAAAGTATCGAATCAAATATAAAAAAAACCTTTTTCTATTGAAAAATTATGTTTAGATTTGTCCTAGCATGAGTAATGTATATATGGGAGAATATAATAAATGCTTGATAAAATTTCTTGTAAGGATTCTTTTTTATTTAGAAACATTTATGTACATAATAATTCCGCTCTCATTATATTATATCGACAAAAAAAATATTTTCCGTTTTTTATGAAACAACTATTTTTTGGATCTAATAAAAGTTTTTGTAAAATAAGTTTAGCTATCTGAAAAGGAATTTTCTTTCGAATATTATAATACAAAAATTATTTGTAATAACTCTATTTTTGGGGCAAAAATTTATATTTATTGAGGTATATACCAAAATTGAAAAGTGCCTTATTTGCAATAAAAACGTACTTTTTGAAGCAATCTGTTTGGAATTAATTTTTTTATCTTTCTTTAGGCCTAATTAATACTATCATAGCAAAAAAGAATGATTTTGAAAACTTTAAAATTTTCCATATGTCGATTGGGATATCGAGATACTGAAAAATTTTAAGCTCTAAAATGGAAATTTGTATGTAACTCGGTTAATATGTTTAGAGCCGTTTTGGTACCACCAAATAGCCCAGAAAAATGATTTCTTATTTTTCATAACTTCGAGCTATTATAATAAACAGTAGCTAAAATAGAGGCAAGAACTTTAAGATTGTAAAAATTTGGCGGTTCAAATTTTTTGAGTCACAGCCGGCTGAGTTCTTCAAGAAGGGCATTCATTCTTTGCATAAATGTTGACTATGAATCATAGAACATGATGGATAATACCTCTTGGATTAATTTGATGTTGTAATTTTATTTTTATAATAAACTTTTATTTATCGAGCGTTTAAGTGGAATTAAAATGACCAAAAAAATTAAATATGAAGACTTAAAATATGTAATTTACAAGACCTTAAAAGCAGACGTACTTTATTCGATTTAATCATAGTATGTAAAATCCTGACTTATTCAACACATCTTGATCCCTGGATTTACTTCCAGAAAAATATTATGTAATAGAAGGGCTCTATCATTGCGAAATCAAAATACCTCTGCTAAAAATCACAATTTTTTTGTCAGAACAATTAATCCTTGGAATAAAATATCGGAAGAAATAATTCTCAGTAATAATTCGGAACTACTTTCTAAACGACTTGTGAAAGCGGGAATTCCCAAAACCCAGGCTTTTGGCGAGGAAGTGATTTTCGAATAATTATATTTTTTTTCTGTTTGTTAACAATTAAACCAAAAGTTTTTATTGACTTTATTGACTTTATTATCACTGTAATTATTAAATTGCTGTATTGACGTTAGTGCATCTATAGTGCCTGTCTGTTCAATAAAAATTATTATTCAACTTTTAATTAAGCATTCAAAAGTACCGGATTATTTTTTTAGCGTTATGCATCAGGCAATCTTAAATTTTTTTCCTCGCGTATAATTTCATGTTAGTCTTGTTGCGTAGTAGCATCATACCTTTCTAATTTTGAATAATTTTTACCAAAAGTATGCATGCATAATTTTTTATATTTAATTTAAAGTTGTCAATATAAAAACTTGTTATATTTTAGATTTATGATGCTAGCTCGAATGTCCATTAAAAATATTGTAAATTTTTTATTCTTTTCATTCAATTAATTTGTTCAATATGTTCAATAACACTTTAGGTCGGCGGACAATCAAGATGGATCCATTTATCAACAAAAAATATGGAAAAAGTATGTATTATTCACTTGAAATTAAGCTAGATTTGATTTCTAAAATGCAGTTTAAAAAATTTTAGGTCGAAAATACGAAGATCGTTTACGAACTTCCTGAAGTTCTAAAAAGGATGGAAGACAATGCATCCCACCGATTGGTAAGTATATTTATATTTTATAAAATTAACATTTAAAAGTACGTTTTTTAGAAGGCTGAATTGGCAGAGCTTAAGGGCGATATCAAGGGCCTTCAGGGCGAGATTAAGGGTTTTCAGGGAGAAATCAAGGGCGAAGTTAGGGGACTTGGCCACAAGGTAGCTGTTTATGCCGGCCTGGCCGGTGCTGCTGTTGGCTTCACGCTCAAACTCCTTTTTGATTATGCGTATGTTTTAATAAATAACATAATTTTTTACTTATTCATTCACTTTTTAGATCGACGCGAAAGAAAACTTAAATAAAAAAATAATTTTCATTACTATGTGTTTATTTATGATATCATTTGGTTAAAATTTGTTATTCATTGCATTAATAAAATGATTTTTTCTAGTTTATTTTAATTTTAATTGCTTATATAATAATAGGTAAAACAAATAATAATAATAGATAAAACAAATAAGGATGAATTAATAATGGCCCATATTTTTAATGATTTTATTAGAAAAAAAGTTCTCATTATATTTTAAAAAATTTATTGAATTCTATTTTGAATTGGAAACATTAATTTCGGTTTTCGCAAGTAACAAAAAATATCATTTATTACCACATAAAAATAATGGTTTCTAATTGTATTATAATTCATATAATATGTATTTATGTACAGGTAGAAAAATTATGCAAATAAGCGAATCATTTCTAATGATAAGTTAAGTAAAGGCAAATTATTTTTAAAAAATTTCGGCGATAGAGGACGTTAATTTTAGATATTTGGCACTTAAAATCCAATTTTAAGTTGTTTTTAGTTCTATTGCACATTTTAAAATCACTGTGAAATTGAAATCAATCCCTTTTAGTAACTCAATATTTCGATTTAATAACGAGTTTTATTTTAGCTTTATATATCTTAAATTCATAAAAACAAGTTTACTATTTTTTTAAAATCGAGTTTACATCATCACAAATGTGCACAAGTTTAAAAAGATTTGTAAAAATATATTAAAACAAACTAAATTGATAATAAAACAATGGAAAAAAAATGTAAAACTTTCAAAATTGAAACAAAAATGGTTTTTGAGCAAAGTGAAAAAGCTTGAAAAAGTAGGAGATGAATTAAACAACACTTCTTCACTCTAAACAGTTCCATAGGTATATTCAAAACTTGTCGTCATCGTTTCGATTTAAAGACGAGCTCGACGCGGCGAAAGCGCCATTTTCAATGGCAACATCCTGTTGTTGATAGTGAGTCTCTGTCGTTCCGGCAGCAACCGGCCGAGGCAATTTCACGCCGCTACTATTCGATTGAGTATCGCGCCAAAGCGGGCGTACGGTAAGCGTGTCATCGCTGCGGTTCAGCCAATGTAATGCCTAAAAATACCCTAGTGTAGAATAAAAAGTGCTTGGAAAACATAAACCAAGACTGATTAAAAAAAGGGACTAACCGAATGGGAATAACTGATTGTCGGTAAAAGGCCTATTGATTGAAGGCAAATGAAGAGCAAATAGACTACGAAAAGCATGTAGATAGGCATGCCTACACTGACTCCCGCCCAAACGATCCAATTATGTTCGGCGATATCACCAAAAATGTAGAACATATTAATTGTGATCACCAGTACGGAGACCACCAAAGCGAAAATTTGAAATGGCCTAAAAAATAAGATTATGTTAAATGAAAAGTTTTCTTTTTTATGAGAGATTTAAGAGAAAGTGAATGAATGTTTTGTTCAATTATGTTGTAAGTTGTATGATATTTCTATATTTCTATCGTCGGAGAAGAGCTCAGATTCGCAGATGAACAGCTCAATTTATGTTGGAAGAGTTGAATAATGCAAGCACAGCCGTCAGACTACGAATAAACCGGGCGAAAACACAGGCAATGTGCAACAATCAAAAAACCGAAGTGATAAAGCTGGAGGATACGGAAATTGCCTTGGTGGACAAGTACATATACCTCGGACAACTGGTAACATCGGACCACAAAATCGACGGCGAAATACGCATGGTTAAAAAGTGCGGCAAACTTTAAACTTTAACAGCATAAAAGAAGCCCTAAAGAAAACAAACGACAAAAAGGCAAGAACACATCTTTTCAACACCACGGTAATACCTGCACTCATATACGAATCAGAAACGTGGAATATGAGGGAATGCGAGAAGCACAAACTAACGACAACGCTAAGAGCAATGGAAAATGGACGACAAGAGCGACATTTTGGTGGCCAAAGACCACTCGGAAGACCAGCGGAAAGATGGCGAAAATTGATGAAAGAGCGCATAGGACCTAATTAGAGACAATTAGCAGAAGACAGGAAACAATATAAGCGGCGATTGTATGATCCACCATGGGATAACAACGTGTGATACAAATCTTCAAGTGTTCAAGTGTAAATTGCTTGCTCAATAGTTCTTTACAGCTTCTTTAAGCATTTCCAATATATAAATTTCAATTTCCATAAAAGATTTTCCACAGACTTTTTTATTCTTCATTAGCATGCAAAAAAAAATCGGACGGTGAAAAAAAATTTGACGCATAGCTTGTAAACGAAGCTAGTAATTTATATGGAGCTTTTTGCTATTTGATTGTTGTATATTTGTTAACACATTTAGTGAAAATCGTTCGAATTGGTCCGCTTTACGAAAAGATATGACATTCAATTTAAAAGTGGAAATTTGCAAAAAAAAACCTTTTAATTATAAAAAAGTTTAACAATTTTTTTTTTTGATAAAAATTTTATATTTAGGCCCCAAATAAGTAACTCAAGTCATTAAAACACAATCCTGAATACGTAAAACAAATAATAATAATAGATAAAACAAATAATGTACACCTACTTTTTGATGCTTATAACTATGAAAAATGGGGGAATCTGTATTATTAAAATATATTGTTTAATAAAATTGTATATTTTAAGTTCATAGATGTAATTGAGAACATTCTAAGGTATGCTCGAGCCGGTAAAAGAATTCTTATTATATGCAGTGTCTTTACTGTTAACCCATCATCAGCTGGGTCGATTTTTTAGATATGTTTTTAAGATAACTTGTTGAAAATAATAAAATAAAGGATGAAAAGTATGTTAGAAAACATAACATGTTTGTATATTTCATAAATCAATTTATTTTATTCTAAAACTTTTAAATAATTAAATGGTTTACTTGAATCTCCATTTAACTTCAAATGATAAAATATTTGAATACTACTCACTACCAAAGAAAATGTTAGAACAAAATTATGAAATAGCTTTAATAAAAATAAAAATAGATGGGGAGATTAATAATTTAGATCTGAGATCCAATAATAATTTGAATGTTGATAAAAATAACAATATAGTTATAGAAAAAACGAACAAAAATATTCCGAATAATGTTTATATAAGTTGTAATTTAATAAATTATTCATATGCTAATGAAAATAATATTAATTCATTATATAGGATAAGAAATAACATTAAAGTTATTATTGTTGAACCAAAACAACTAATTTATCATAAAGTAATTAGCGAAATAAAAAAATAAATATTAGACTAGTAGATGATAAAAATAATTTGATTAAATATAACAATATACATAGATGTCTATATAGATTTGCATTTGAAAGAAGTATAATAAGCAAAACTTATTTAGAAGAACTTTTTTTTATAAATTTATTGTTTAGAAATAATTTTAAATCTAGAACCAGTAATTATTTCATTTAGAAATTCTTGGTTCTTCTTTGATAATTTATTTTTCTTTTTAAGTTTTTGGTCTTTTAATTGTAGTTTGGCTATTTTTATTATTTTCTATACTTTTATCTGGTTTTATGTGTTGATCAGTTAATTTTATAATCTCAACATATTTTTTTTTATTTTCATTAACTATTGAGTAGCTTTTATATCACTATCAAAAATTACAAGTCCCATTTAAAAGTACAATTATTTTTAATTATTATCTGAGAAAGTAGTGGATGGAAATTCAGCTAATCTTATTTTTCTTTTTCCACGAATAAATTTTCGAGCTAGAGGCTCAGTTTGAAAAACTGCTTCAATTTCACCTTTCATAGTATTTTCTTGAATTTCATTCAAAATTAAATTATTATTTAATGGTATAGATTTATAATATAATATTTATTTTTTTCTTTTTTAAAATTAAATGAAAATAATGGCGATAATACATATATTAATGATCTAATTAGGAAAATGTAAACTAAAGTCACTCCTACTGCTACATAAATTCTTCAATATTTCAAATAATAAGATTCAAAAATGTCTTGAATTTCACTTATAATTTCATGAGGAACCATAGAGTTTTGCTCTTGTTCTTCCATTTCTATTCCAACGTTAGATATTTGTATCATTTCGTTTAATAATTCTTCCTCAACATTTGTCTTTATATCATCAAATATATGCTCCTTAATAATTTATCATCTAGAAAGTGTAAATCATAATTTTTTTTTAAATTTTTTATAGCTTCATTAGCTCTTAGTCGACTTTGTCGATTTTAGGAATTTCATCAAAAATTACATTATCTTTGTAGTAACAAATTTTATCATTATACTTTTTTATTTTTACTGGAAGATATCCTTTTATTTTTAATTGACTATTTTTTAACAAATTTAAGTCAACAAAATCAATTAAATTATCATTTATTTTTTTACAAAATGTAACCTCAATTATTACCCCAATATTTGATTCAATTATTTTAGCATTAATAGTACTATAGTTTAAGACTTTTTCAATATACTTTCTAGGATTAATAAAGTTTCTAAAATATTATTGTGATCGTTGTGAATTTGACAAAATATTTTTGCTAAAAGACTCAAATGGTTTTCAAAATTATTTTTTAAATATTGTAATTCACCAGCTTCTTGAAACGTACTAGCTGACAAATTAGTAATTCTTTTTTCTCTATTAGTAGATTTAAGAGCGTAATTTTCGGAAGTATATTGTAAATAATTTTCACAATGTCAGTAATAATTCGGAACTATTTTCTAAACGACTTGTGAAAGCGGAAATTCCCAAAACCCAAACTTATGGCGAAGAAGTGATCTTCGAATAATTGTATTTTTTTCCTGTTTGTTAATAATTAAAAAGTTTTTATTGACTTTATTATCATTGTAATTAGTAAATTGCTATGACTAGTACCTGTTTGTCCAATAAATTATTATTATTATTATTAAATGTCATTTTATATAAAAACGGAAAATACTATCTTGCCGACCAATTATTTTCAGACATTTTGATTATTCTAAATTTGTTGAATTAAATATTAACATTTACCTAAATTAAAAAGTCAAGATTTTTTTTCAAAACCAGGCACTCTAATCATTATCATTTCTACCCAAGTATCTTAGAAATGGGCTTTCATTCATTTGCAAAAGAAAAAATGTGGAGAAGCATATTTTTTTACAAACGTTTCTGCATTTTCCGTTTACAATTTTTTTTCCAGCACGTACATGTATTTAGAATAGCATATACACATCTCAAAATTATACATCCCATCTCAAATTTTTTTCTTGTATGCTCGGCTGGAGTAAAGGATTTGCATCATTTCTCTAATTTCTTTTGCAGAAAATGTGTTATTATATTTCCACACAACAGCCAAGTCGTCGTAATTTTTTACAGCGAAAAGCGCTAGAAACGAAATAGAAAATTTTCATTTTTTTTTGTTCTTAATATTTTTTTTGTTACGCAAATATGGCAATGCCTTTAATCTTTTTTTGTGATGTAAAACTTCAAAAACCTTCAAAGAATTTAATTAATTACTTATAAAATAGTACTTTTAGCTCAAGAAAGATCATTAATCGATAAAATTGAGGAGAAAAATCTAGTGAAATGGTGAAAGAATAGAACATTTTTTGTGAAATTCTTTGAAAATTATTATTTTTTTTCTAAAAAAATGATTGTAAGAGGTAGCTGAAATTATTTTTATACTTTAAATATGTTATTTTATGTATTTGATCTTGCTTTGTCAATGAAAATATCTAATTTGCGTTTTTTTAAGAAAAAAATTAACTACATATGAATAGAATCTCTATTCTGACGCAGTGTTTATTATATTGAAAATTTGTCGATTTAAAAAATTTCCTATTCCATTTTCTCTCAATTATAATACTTATGCTCATTTAGTTAATTGAGCGTGCAGCAGAAGCGCGCGTGTCCAAACGACGCGTGTTATTTTCTAAACGAAAACATGGCGAACAGTAGATGGCTGCTCGGCTTGCCGTTTATTCACACTCCCTATTGGCCATTAAATACAAAGTGTCGGTAAGTAGAAATAAGTTTTTTTTTCCACAAAATTCTTCGTATAAATGTACGAAAAACAAATTTTTTAGCCATCTATCCATTTCATGCGCTGCATTATCACCATCGAAAAAAGAATGGAATCTAGACGATCCAAAGGAGTTTGAGCTCTATAAATTGTATCGGCCCGAGCGAATTACACCGCACAAACGCGGAGTCGATCTTCTGAAATCACCTGGGTTAAATAAGGTAATTTATTCAGGTTAATATTGTGAATTTTTTTTCTATTATATCAATAATATGTGTTAATTAGTTTGTAAAATATGTGTGAATATATTTGTTTATTTTTAAGGGAATGGCCTTTTCACTTTACGAGCGTCAATATCTCGGTATTCACGGACTTTTACCGCCGGCGTTTATGACGGAACAACAACAGGCGTATCGAGTTATTAGTAAATTACGTCAACAGCCCGACGATTTGGCCCGATATATTCAATTGGATGGGCTTCAGGTAATTTTTTTGCAAATTAGTTTTTTTAAAAATGATTTTTGTTTTGTAAAAATTATTTTAAGCGCTAATATTTAAGGATCGTAACGAGAAGCTGTTTTATCGTGTTCTCTGCGACAACATTAAAGAGTTGATGCCGGTTGTTTATACGCCCACTGTGGGGCAGGCCTGTCAGCATTTCGGATTCATCTACCGTAATCCTAAGTATAAACTCCCAGGGAAAAAAATATAGCAGAAAAAAGTCATTTACTCTTATTTTTTAGAGGTCTCTACATTACGATTAACGACAATAGCATTAGCAAAATCCATCAGATACTGTGCAATTGGCCGCACGAGGATGTTCGAGTAATTTTTTTTTTAAATATTCAAATTAAGCGAAAAATAAATTCACGCAAACAAGCGCAAATTTTTTTTTAAAGGCGATTGTAGTGACGGACGGCGAGCGTATTCTCGGCCTCGGCGATCTGGGCGCCTACGGTATCGGCATTCCGGTGGGCAAGCTTGCGCTCTACGTCGCGCTGGCCGGCATTCAACCGCGCTGGTGCCTGCCCGTGCTGATCGACGTTGGCACGAACAATCCGGTTTCTTATTTTACTAATTATTAGATGAGGCTATTATTGGTTTTTTTCTCTAGATTGAATTTGATTGGTCGTGAAAAAATGTTAAATTTAGTCAGTCAAAAGTAAATTTTGGCAAAAGGGAGTCAACTTTTTTGTATACCGGAAGTTGACTTGTTTATTGCATATGGAGTTGTTTTGAGCTTTCCTAAATTGGGCTCTCAAACAAAATCCTCCAAATACGGCTCGGATCGAGTGGGTTTCTTATTTTCGATTCTGGCTTTTTTTCGAGTTTGAGCTCCTGGTCGGTGTGCTCGGAATAGCTGAATATTTTTGATTCATTCCTAAAATTATCCGTAGTTCAAAATAAAAACGAATAGTTGCTGTATTTAGAAATTGCTCAACGATCCCTTCTACATCGGTCTTCGGCGTAATCGCGTTCGTGGCGCGGAATACGATAAGCTACTCGATAATTTCATGAAGGCCTGTACAAAGCGGTAAGTTTTGGCCTAAAGTTTTTGGAAAAAATTTGGTTTTTTTAATGCAAAAATTATTTATATGAGGGGAATTTTTTTTTCTTAAAAACAGATTCGGTCAGAATACGCTGATACAATTCGAGGACTTTGGCAATAAGAATGCGTATCGTCTCCTGGATCGCTACAAAAATTCCTATTGCATGTTCAACGACGATATTCAGGGAACGGCGTCGGTTGTGGTCGCGGGACTATTGGCCTCGACGCGTGTGACAAAAGTGAAAATGTCTCAGACCAAATACGTCTTTCTTGGCGCCGGCGGAGTTAGTTTTAAATTTTACTTGCCGCTATTTCCAATGTAATTGATGCACATTCGCAGTTTATTTTATCTATTCTGCTAATTTTTTTTGCTAAAAAAGCTAGGAAAAATGTCGAAACTGAATAGATTTAACTGAATAGATTTTCCCATCGATTCTGTTTGAATTTTCACCAATTTTTAGAGCGAAATAATTGGAAAAACCTCGGGTAATTATGCATTTGTCCATATAGTTCTCAGCAGTATTATGACGTGGGTTGGCTCCCAAGCCGCGAGTCGCCAGCAACTCTTTTAGCTCTTTTCAAAAAAAAAAAAAAAGCCGAAGCCCCGACAAGTCAAATGATTTCATAAATTGCCAGCCATTAAGAAATAAATGGCTCCAGATGGCTCGGGCTCCGGTAGATGACTCCGACCAGTTGGTCCCGTAGCGGAGCCATATGGCTCCAAGTGATTCGAAGCCACTTATAGAGCCAGAGCCATTTATAGAGCCAAGTCACAACATTGGTAGCCAATAAGCTGAAATGTACCTGAAAATTTTTTTTCGATAGAAATTTGGGTATTAATAATATTTAAATTTTTTTTTCTGTTATTTTAGCTTTAAAAAATCCCGAAGAATAAAGCCTTTGAAATTTAAATTATTGCTAACTTTATTTAATCAATCTCTCACAATCTTTTTTCTTTTTTAAGGCAGCGACGGGCGTTGCAGAAATGTGCGTTCAGCAAATGATGAGCGAAGGGCTAACGCACACGGAGGCGTGTGCGCGCATCTACCTCGTCGACATTGACGGCCTAATCACAAAATCGCGTAAAAACATCGACGAACGCCATCGGCCGTTCGCCAAGGATGGCGAGTCCTCAAAGGACCTGCTGAAGATCGTCGAAGAGGTGCGGCCGGGCGCGTTGATCGGCGCGTCGACGGTACGCGGCGCGTTTACAGGCGAGGTGTTGCGCGCTATGGCGCGTATCAACCCCCGACCCATTGTGTTTGCGCTCTCCAATCCCACCAGCAAGGCCGAATGCACCGCCGAGGAGGCTTATCAATGCACAAATGTATAGATACTAATAATAGTCTATTGTTAACCTGAGCCAAATTTAAACTTGCTTTCCCATTATATGAACTATATCTTTCGATCAAACTCTGAATTTTTGGCATTTTTCAGGGTACAGTCCTATTTGCGTCCGGTAGTCCGTTCAAGAACGTGGAATTGCATGATCGTCTATATAAGCCCGGTCAGGGCAACAACGCTTACATATTTCCGGGCGTGGCGTTGGGCGTCATTCTATTTCGTGTCTCAACAATCAGCAACGAGCTCTTTCTGCTGGCGGCGCGTCGAGTCGCCAACTCGGTGACCCAAAAGAATCTCGACGACGGCCGCATCTATCCGCGTCTCAATGAGATTCGCGAAATCTCCATTCAGATTGCGGTCGAAGTCGGCGAGCGATGCTATGCGGTATAGCCTTATAACTCTGTTGTGTATGTGAAAAAGGTGACTTGCGTGGCAGGACTTGAACCTGCGACCAATGCTTAACCGGAGCGCTGCTCTACCGACTGAGCTACACGGACCTTGATCACATACTTCGAATTTCTTCTTATAACTCTGTCATAACGAACTCTCATTTTAAGTAATTGTTGCAATTTTCCAGGATGGTACGGCGAAACTCTATCCGAAACCCGAAAACATGGAGATGTTCATACGCTCACAGATCTACAACGTCGACTACGACGAGCTCATCAATAAAACGTACGACTGGCCGGAAAAGGATATGAAACACGGTTTCCCCGTTCCGGTTGTTCGTCGAGACTCTATGGACGATTAAACGGCAATCAATGTGTAGGCTATATATGAAAGACTTGAAATGAAAAAAATATATTTCTTTAAATTTATCACTTCTATATTGTTTAATTCCAGCGAATACAGGTAGTTTTAGCGTGCAATAATAATAATAATAATAATAATAATAATATGTGATTCAATAAATAATGTATTGTAAAAATGCTGGATATATGTAGTAGGTCCTAAGTTAGGCAGAAGTGGTTTTATTTTTTAAACATCCTTCTAATATTCCAAGTTTTAACGAAAAAAAAACGATGATGTGCATTGTGCATGTATAATATACTCTAATTTCGCGTGTATAATTGGCCGCGTGTTTTGAGCCAAATTTAAATTCGCGCCAATGAGTTCATTCTGTTCGTATCGGATCCGAACTAGTCCAAATTTTATGCCCACTTTTATGAAACCGAGATAAAGGCTTTGGAGTCCAAATTTTGTGCCCGCCTTTGTCTTTGGATCCAATTTGGTTTGGATCCAATACAACAGCCAAATTTAAATTGGCGCCGATGAGTTCATTCTATTGTATTGGATCCAAATTTTGTGCCCACTTTTATGAAACCGAGACAAAGACGGGCACAAAATTTGGACCCCTGATGGAGCCGATCCAACAGAATGAACTCATTAGCGCCAATTTAATTTGGCTCAAAACACTCGGCCTTATACACGCGAAATTAGGGTAATATAAAAAATGAACCATAAATATAATTATAAAATAAACAGATAAAAAGTTTTCTCTTATACATTTTCTTTTGTGCATTTAAAAAAACAAAAATATTTATGCAAGTATCAATAAACGTGAAAAGAACGTAAAGATTTGAGTGATAATTTACGATTCACCAGTTTGCAATTTTGTCATTACTTCACGTAGCATTTTGTTGCACATTGCCGCGTAGGGATTGAGCGCGACGAGCTGAGTTTTTGCAAATGTTGAGCCGCGTGCAGCAGCTTGTTCGTAGTCGGCCTAACAAATAAAAAAAAATAAAATATTTCGTTTTAACATGAAATGTAAATTTTGTTCAGAGTAAGTATAATGTTTATAAACAAAAATAAAACTTTTGTCTCGTCCTCCTTGCCGCACAGCTGGTTAACGAGTGCTCGCTGAACGTACGCTTGTGCGGCTATATGCACGATTCGCTTTTCACGTCGACGCGATTCTTCTTCACATAAAGCAATCGCCTTATTCAAGTCGGCCATTGCTTCTAAAAATATGAATGAGAATGAAATGGATTTTTATTTAACCAGAAATTACAGGATGGCTCAATTTCGTCCCTGGTTTTGTTTTTGCCATAACTTTTTGAATTCTCAACCAAATTCCATAATTCTTTTTTTATTTGATTTCCAAGGCTTTACCATTTTGTTTGGCACTAAACTTGTCGATATTGGTTTCGATTTTTGAATTTGCTAATCATTTAAACTTTTTTGCCACTTTTTCCGAAGGTCAAAAATGTGTAAAATTGACGTTAAATTGACGCAATTTTTGAATCGATTTTCGTCAATTTTTTATTTAGTAGCTTAAATAATGTCCTCTAGAACGAATTTTACCTCGATTTTCAACTAAAAAGTCAAAATGGTCCAAAATAGATTTTAGGCTTGGGATGAGTTGATCTTTATGCCATCCATCTTAATGAAAATGTCTTGTTTTTCGAAAAAGTGGCAAAAAAGTTTAAATGATTAGCAAATTCGAAAATCGAAACCAATATCGACAAATTCGGTGCCAAACAAAATTCTAAAGTCTTGGGAATCAAATAAAAAAAGAATTATGAAATTTGGTTAAGAATTCAAAAAGTTATGGCAAAAACAATACCGGTTACGAAATTGGGCCACATATATTAGGTTGATCAGAAAGTTTTGATACATTTCAACAATTTTATAAAAAATTAAATTTTCTACAATAACAATTGATCGTTCTCATCAATATATTCGCCATTCTTTTGTTCCACTCTTTGCCAACGAGGGCGCAACATCAATGTCGGTAAAAAGTGCGCAACTTCTGGGCAAAAAAGTCCGCCAGGGACTTCGTCATCTTGCGTGAAGTGGCGTCCGCACAGAAATTGTTCCAGAGACCTGAACAAGTGATAATCCAATGGCGCGATGTCTGGGCTATGTGGCGAGTACTTGAGAACTTCCCAGCCCAAAAAATTTTTTATTGGCGTATAAACACAGGTGTATCAAAACTTTTGGACCAACCTAATATTTTAATTATAATATACCGTCAATCTTTTCTTGCAGTCTGTATACTTGTGCACGATTATTGTAAGGCGATGGATTTTCAGGGCAAAGTTGAATAGCTGTTGAAAATTTCTCAAAAGCGCTGGTAAAATCTTTCATTTCGGCAAATTTAACACCCTCTACTTCTAACGTCTCGCATTCATTAAAATTGGACAAAGATGCAATTGAATCTATATTTTTATATATTTATTTATGTAATTACCTGATATTTTTTTATTTGCGAGCACAATTGTGGATTTGAATGCACAAATGATTCTATCTTATACCTGTTGTAATAACATCATCATTATTTATCGAATCCATATCTTCGTATGAAGACGTCGGCATAAATGGATTCAAAATCATATTTAGGACGCTTTTATCTCTAGCCGTCGACATTATTCTTTGTTTAGAATACCAACTAATATTTATAAAATATTCTTAACTTTTAATACCAACTAATATTTATAAAATATTTTTAACTTTAATTGATTAAAACATTATAAATGAAGTCAACGAATTTATTATGGCAATTTTTCATGTCTGCCTACATAAAACCAATCTATTAAATTTCAATGAAAAATAATACACTTTTTTTATCAATGTACAAACAAATTATATTTAATGAATTAATGTATAAGACACGAGCTATTTTCTACAATTTATTATTTAGTTTCTGTTGCCGATCGAATTTACCAACAAAATATAACACAATTGAAATAAAATAATAATAACATTTAGTTTGTGATTTTTAAAGAAATTTAACTTTAATTATTTGGTACATATCCACATATTTTAAGTTATAAATAAGTACCTAATAAATTTTTTAAAATATTTTTGATAAGGTGCTAGAATCTAAACAAAAAAGAAATACAAATAAACGATATGTTAAAAATGAGTGACTAAAATAAAACCACATAATTTAGTTTATCAATGTTTTATCATGCTTGTCTTATATTAGAAGTAAACTTAAACTGATAATTTTTGATGTGGATATTTTTTCCAATATTTCTTTAAACACAAGTGTATCAACATTTCTTTAGATTTTATATGCATATCTGATAGAACACACCTTCTGATGTTTTTACTCTGTTCATCTATGGATATGAGAATCGATCGGGAATTGATTAATTATATCTTTACTTTTTTAACGAGCGGAGAAATAAAAACCCAATTAAGAAAAGCGAAAGCTAGACTTTCGCTTTTTAATTGTGGATAAAAATGGAAATATCGTCGAACGTTTACTGGCTTATTTTTATTGCCGCACAACTTATTGCTCAATGCAAATCTATTGATCCGCAATGTGAGTAAAGTTTCTGAAATAATTAGTACTAGCTAAAAATGTCAATTTTCAATTTTATAGTGTTAAAGCCATGTTTTGAGCGTTATGATAATCATAAGCTCTTCGGCGCAGCACCCATTCACAGCGAGTGGCGCATGAATAGCGAGGAAGAATGCCTTCCATTTTGCATACGTGCTGCAGTAATCGGAATTTTCTTAACGAAACTTTTCAAGCAATAATTTGAATTTTAATTCAAAACATTATAGAGTAGATGTGCTTCTATCGTTTACGATAAGCAAGAACAAACCTGTTACTATTTTTCTGTAAATGGAATCGAAATGGAAACCATTGAGCGCAACGCTCGAATGGTTTATTTACAAGTTGCTGAACGACGATGTGTAGGTAAATAGTGTATTTCTTATATTAGTTTAAATTTCAGCATACTTAAAAATAAATTAACACAAAAAATTATAATTTAGACGATATGTTAATGGTTATGGAATCTGAGGATGCCCAAACTCAAGAAATAACTGTATCAAGTAGGTTTTTAAACTTTTGTTAAAATTTATGTAATCAAAATCAAATTTATTGACATTTTAGGAATAGACGATAAAGTTGGAGAGGAACTGCGCTATATTGTACAACAATATCCGAAAGTTGTAAAAAAAACTGAACCTTCGAAAATTCTTTACGGAAAAGTAGAAGCAACTATGAATATCCCAGTACAATATACAACGCCTGAATCGATATCAGCTACAACTCTCAAAACTGATACCATCGCGGTAACCGAAACGGCAACTACTTTACTGAAAATGGAACAACATTCTGCCGAAAATATTTTTCACAAAGAAGAAAATGATGGAGACAAAATATATGATGATTTAGAATTACACAATCCTAATGCTTATGCACAAATTAATCCAACAACAAAAATAACGTCAACAACTTCGACTATAACAACAACACCGTTAAAAACAACAATCCCAATTACTGAACCCGATGATGTTACTGGTAAACAAAATTTAGAAGGCCTCCAAGATAACACAAACAAAGATACGCGTCCATTGCAATCCAAATTATACAAATATGGATTGAAGGCAGGAAAACCGCCATTATATTTTGATAGAAATATTCAAAGTAACAGTAACAGCGATACTTCAAAAAAAGAAGAAACAAATGTAAATAGTCATGTAAATATGTCGGCTTCAAATGATATTTTACCACAAAATCCTATTATTGCAATAAACTCAGCAGTAGATTCGTTTCCATCTTTATTACCAATAATGAGTGGTTTCAAAGCTATTCAACGACACAACTCCACTGCAGCTGTTGCAGAATCGACCGAGGAACACGTAAATTTGTTTACTTCAAACAATATTCGGCGTCATCCTGGACAATCCACAACCATAATTCCGAGTACAATACGACCAACGATGGCATCAAAGATTGAAACGACGTCTGTTGGAGTGAAAAGCGCATCGGTATCTGTCCTTATCGACGATTCGAATTTAAATCGAGATCCTGTATCATCTAATATTTACGGTCGTCATATTGAGACGCCTTTTGATGATTTTGCTACTGAGTTAGCAATTGAAGAAAAACGTTTTGTTGTACCGCACGTGGAACGTCTCCCACCAGCGTCTAGCGAAGAGGGTTTTATTAATGAAAAGGATATTTCTGCTAATATTAATAGTCAGGATCAAGAAAATGGTAAATTTTTATCAAAAACAATAATTATCAAAAATTGTATTATTAATGTTAATTTTTTTCAATTAGAAATTGGATGCGGTGAGTCAATGAAAAATGAAATTTGGTTAGCCGTTGAAAGCGCAAAGTTACGAAGTTCCTTGCGTGCCCGCAATATGAATTATTTGACCCGGAGTGAACCAGGTGATTGCATCCGAGAATGCAGCAACAATGCAGATGTACGTTCTTTTTCAAATAATACTTACCATGATTATACAATTTAAAGAATAATGTATTTATATTTTAGAAAACAACGCAAAAGCGTCGATGCGATGCATTTACATATTTAGAGGGATCAAAACAATGTATTTTTGATTCGGTCGGACTCACATTTTTGGATAAAATGGCGCCTCCGGCGCCACGTCCAGACTTTAGTACACGAGCCTTCCATCGGCTCTGCTTTCCAAGTACCAAATTTTTCAATTCACTTTTATTAATTATTAAATAACAATAACAGGTAATATGGCACGCTTTCGTGGATGTGGTGAATTCCTTGCCTTTCGCAATTATGCTTTAACCATTCCGGCTCGTGAGTTTTTTAACGGGTTGCCGACTGGTGTCGAAGGTGTAAAAGCGTGTTTAGAGCTCTGTGTTCTTTCCAGCGACTTTCAATGTCGTGTAAGATTATTATGATTTATGTTATACTGTACAAAAAAACTTTATTTGATTTTAAAACCGAAAATTTAACTCACTTTTAGAGTGCATTGTTTGATAGTAATTCAAGTATTTGTCAATTGTTCGACGAATATAGCCTTTCGGCACCGCATTCATTTAAAGAACATAGCCGGGATAACCAACTCTATTTTGAAAATGGTTGCTTGGATGGTCAATTAGCAAACGATTAAAAAAATGTTTACTAAATTATTTACTGCATTTTAATGTACTTTTTTAGTTGAGACCCAATGTCCGGATTTAGTTTATTCGATTACCAGAAAATAAACTTGAAATCGAATTGTAAAAAAATAAAAGGTACTAATAAAGAAATAATAAGATTCATCGAAATTATTCATTTGTTATGGAAAAATACGCATTACCTAATTCAATATTATGGTGTTAATATTATTTTTATTACTTTTTGCCTCTTTTAATTTCAATTAAAAAAAATTTCCAAAAAGAAAGGAATTTTTGCGCGCAATTTTTGCAAAGAAATAATGCTCACTTTTTTTCAATGTAAAAATTTTAAAAAATGACGATAAAGAAAAAAAGTGTAAAAAATTAAATGATTATTTTGTTATTTTAATTTTACTTAATTTTAAAATTAAATTTAAAAAACTTTAAAAATTAAAAACTGATTTTTAAATTTGTTTCATAAAATTACTTTTTTCTATTGTTTTACCTTACTTTCACTTTTATTTATATAAGAAAATTTTTTGTTGTTTTTTTCATTTCCATACTCAGTTAAAGATAATTCAAATAAAACAAAGATTATGGAACTCCTTATTCTTTCTACATACTATTTGGAGATGATTTTAAAAAAGGTGGAAAAAATAAGGCTAAATAAAAATGCATATGTGCTAATGGCTAATATTTAAATTATCGATTTAGTTTGGTGTTAATTTTTCAGACTAAAAAAGTCGATCGAAGATGTTATTCATAAAAGGCTTTTTTTCATTGAATTTTATTTTTTCGTATTGAATTACGATTTATGTTGTAATATGAAAAACGTTGATTATAAAAGCAGGAATGAGACAATGAAATTTTTATATACTAATGATTGCGTGAAAGGAACGGACGACAGAATTTACGTTGATATTGTAATAACACTGTCATTCGCAATGGTCCACATTTCCGAAATAAGGACTTAACTACCTGAATCAAATTAAATACAATGGAAAGCAGCAAAAGTTGCAAAAACTTTTTTTTCTCGCGAAATTTAAGACTTGCGTGCGCAAGTCCCTTGCTGTGGACGAGTTATTACCGTACGAATGTGTAACGAGACGAAATGGACAATCAACATAAATGAAATAAATAAACTAAAAAACAATGGACATAAAACTGCTCCATTTAATTTTGCGAGTAGCCTTGATGTGAACAATAAAAAACATTTTGTAATGTTTGGTTTATGTAAAAATAAGCGATAAATAGACGTGAGCATTCTCGAATAGGAAAAAAATAAGGGAAAATGAACTTACTAGAGAACAAAAAGATGAGCCAGAAATTTATATTTTATTTTGTAAAGATCAACCAATATTTTCTAGTAGACTTGCAATTATTTGTTCGTATTGTATTTGTTTTTTACATAACTTTTTTTTGACAAGATATTTCTTTCTTTTCTAACGCTGACTGTTTTATCCGTAGATAATTAAAAATAATTAAAATTTATCGTTATAAAAAAATATAAGTAAATATAGCCAAATGCATAATGAAATGTACATATTATCTTAGTTTTTAAACTCTATGATGAATGAAAGCTAATTATAAAAAATAGTTGTGAAAAATATTTATATAAAGGGGAAAAGGCAAACCGATTGTGAGGAATGATTTCTTGAGAAATGCCCTCGAAATTAATATTTACCATTTAATAAAGATTCCCATTCTGATTGATTGAGCAGTTATCGGAAAATATTTAAAAAATGCGGGTTTAAAAAAAAATTTTTAATTAAATTTTCTTTAAACCCGCATTTTTTAAATATTTTCCGATAACTGCTCAATCAATCAGAATGGGAATCATGATTTTATCTACATCTAATCAAATCATGAGAGCACTTAGTCATCGAAACTTGCGAATCATAAATAATTAATAAGTTCTTATTTTTAAACTCTAAATTCCACTAAAATACTAAAATATTTATGTCAAACCATTATTTAATATTTTTCAAAAAAGATGATTTGATTTATATCTCGGAATATACATAGGTAATTAAAACAAATTGTTTATTTATTATTACTTTTAGCTTCTTGGGCAATGACAATAGGCCCGACCAAAAAAGGTCAAAATGCTAATATGAATAAATTTAATGTCCGAGATGATACGATTACTACACCAGATGAGGCTTATTTACAACGTGGCACACTGCCGACCAGACAAAAGATATCCGATGTTAACGCTTCGACATTTGTTAATAATCGACAAAAGCATTCAAACACAAAGACGATGAATAAGCTAAGTGCTGATGATCTGCTGGAAAAGAACACGTATAGTCTCAACTTCATTGAGCACCCTTCGTTAACGCACTTAGAGCGGCAAAAAAATTCAGAACTTGGCATAGTCGGCGACCGAAAACCAGAAGGAATAAAGGTTATTATTTTTGAGTACTTTACTAATCACATTAAAGTTGAAAAAGCGTAAAACCCTTTTGCCAGTTAATTATGCGGCATTTGTTTTGTAACGAAAAGTTTGAGAAATTTAAAATATAATTTTTTATTTAACTTCACGTCACAACTTTGCTTTTTCGTTGATCTGTTCTCCATCGAATGAATCTCGTAATCAACGGGATTTTTATGAGTTTATATTTTATTTCATTTCATTTTTTTAATTTTCATTTTTAACATCACATTTTTTTGTATATAAACAATATTTTTGCAGGTTATTGCTTGTAATGATTCATTTTTTTCAACTTTTACAAATCTCATTCACATATCAATATTTTTATTTTTTAAATTTTTTCTTATTCGATTTTTTGTTTTCTTGACAAAGTGTATTTAAATTGCGATGTATAAATGGAGGAGGAAAGGAAATCATTTTTTTTTTCATTTTTAAATCGAAGTACAAAATATGGCTAATTTTCTTTATTGACAATTTTTTTCGACGTTCCTTTCTTCTCTACATTTTATTGCATTTTCTCTCTTTCTTATTTTGTTGTAATATTTATTTTTAATCGGTCTATTTTCACTGCAGCATCTCCATTAACGGGCCGGTTAGAATGTCGTACAATTTAACGGCCAAAAAAAAGACGGCAGCGAGGAATCGGCGTCGTAATGATAACGACTTAGCGCCTCTTTTACACGAAATGCAATCTCAGGACGCCGAAGAAATGCCACCAATAGTTGCAGATAAAAGTGACGAGTGTGGTGAGCTCTTTCCCAATGATTGTCACCATTCTGCTCACCGCCCTAGTGGCTGTGTGAGCATTGAGATGAGTGCCATGGCGGTGCCAGCGGCTGACGCGAAGCACGATGCCGCGTCGGTTATTCCCAGCACTCATCCTTTGCGAGCACACGCGACGGCAACCCAACGCCTTATTTCCCACACGTTTCATAATGTTACGAAAAATTCAGTGATCGAGACGGGTGATGAAGGCGAATTGCCTAACTACTACGATGAAAGTGCGATACATCCGCACTCTAGCGAGGACGTCATGGCGCACGAGCCGAATTTTGACGCCTCCGGCGCTCACATGGCCTTTTATTATTCGGGCAAGGAGGATCAGCAACGAAAAATGTGTAGAAGAAATAGCGATTACTCCACCGATGACAATGATGATGATGCTGTTCGTGTGGCGATTTACACGGGCACATTTTACAATCTTCAGGTACATGCACAAAACATGCGCACATACATATAGTAAAATACAATCAAATTGCTTAATTGCGGTTTTTTGCAAATTATAAAAAATTTTTTATGTGTAGAATTTATCAAACTTTTCGTTGCCCTTAATTCCCGATCAAACTGATAAAGTGTATTTCGCTGTTAAAAAAATTTTATTTTTACATTTTTTAGTACTATTTGCTTCGACCTTTCACGCTTCTTCGAAGAATCAGACGCTCGCTAAAGGATGATTTTGCGTCCATATTTTTGCTATTGCTACTTTATTTATTGCAGGTAAAATATAATCTAAAAATTATTTTATTTTTTAAATTTCCTTTTTATAGGGAATTCCTCTTGGCCTCATTGCCGCCATTCCTCTCATTCTTCAAAGCAAAGCGGTCACTTATTCCGAACAGGCCGTATTCTCATTTGCCTATTGGCCTTTTAGGTAAATAAAAAAATGTTATTAGGTTAGGCGCAGCTTCTGCTCGGCCAATTTGATTGACGTAGAAGTATTGCAATACAAATTATTTAAATATATTATTATTATTGTTGATGAGTGTAAAATTAGAAAATTGTAATCCTTAGAACTTATTTAAGCAAATTTAATTGGCCTTAAGCGATTAACATATATTAGGAGATGCATTTTTCATTGACACTTTTTCTTTTAGCATGAAGCTTTTGTGGGCTCCAATCGTCGACTCGCTGTATTTCAGACGCATCGGACGGAGAAAATCATGGATGGTACCCTGTCAATATTTGATCGGCGTTTTTCTTCTCGTTATCTCATATTTTGCGTCTGAAATTCTGGGAACCGATGGTACGTATTGTTTTTTAACCTCTACCATATTCCAAGTAAAGTATAAGTTTTGAATATAAATTTTAGGTGGCATTCAGCCCAACGTCTTCGTTCTCATGTGCATATTTTTGCCATTGAATTTTCTCGCCGCCACTCAGGACATTGCCGTCGACGGTTGGGCGCTGACAATGCTTTCACGGTAAAAAAAATATATTCATTTTTGAAGGCAATTATCTTTTTGGAAGCTTTAAAATGACTCGGATTTTTAAGCGTATTCCAAGATAAAGTACTAGCTATAAGACAATACAATTTCGAAGACGTATTTTTTGGTATGGGTCAATTATGAATTGTTCTGGGTTTTTATTTTCTAAAAAGCCAAATAAAAAAAATCAAACGAATTTTAGAATTGAACTCAAGTTTTATGTTTTAAATTATGTTCAAATTTGCTTTAAAAATAGAAATTTGCATCTTAATCAGCAACTATTAAAATATACAATTTTCACGCTATTTTGTCGATTTTATTACTTTTCAATAAATTAATTCGTTGTTCTTTGTCAGAAAGAATGTCGGCTACGCGTCAACGTGTAATGTTGTTGGTCAAACATTTGGTTTCTTTCTCGGCAACGTTGTATTTTTAACGCTTCAATCCAAAGATTTTGCCAATAAATGGATTCGTTCTGTGCCCGGCGACCGCGGAATTGTCGAGTTTGACGGTGAGTTTCTTTTTATTATAAAGTCAAATTAAAGTAAATTTTCGCCTTGTATATTTGGATTAGATTATAGATTATGGCTATAATTTAACTTATTTAACTCAATTCACTAATAAAATATATTTATTGCACTTTAATTATGTCAATTTATTTATTTTTATTTTTGTATATTTTATTAAATTTTATTTCTAGACTTTTTAAATTACTATTAAGTATAAATTTTTACAAAAAAATATGTTGTGTTTTTTATAATTATTTATTTTAACAAGTTCTCCCAAGCCAGTAGAACGTGTCGAAGAGCATGATTTCACAACTAAAATATTCTTATTTGAAAGAAACTCTTCTTTCTACAATCCTTATAAATTAAGTAAAATTTATAAAAAAAATTTGTTTATTACCTTGTGTTTTGGTATTGATCGTAGATGGCGCTCATGCCATATCCACCACGTTCGCTAATAATTACAGCACTCCACCAATTACCAAATCGACTTTCTGCCACTTGTTTCATATGCCTGAATTTTTTAATACTTTTTTTTATTAATATGCGAATTTGGCATAAAGAGAACCTCGCTTGATAGCTGTATTGATGGGGATAATGACCAATTGTTTCGAGAATAATTTCACGTAACTTCTCTGATTTGCAATTATCTTCTAAAACTTATATTTTTATTGTTTTAATTCAGTTGACTATTTTTTATCAGAGACCATCATTTGAAGTTAAAATGATTTAAACGAATTTTTAATGGAAATTGATTTAGGACATCAAAAAGTTTCTTTTTGAAAAATCATAATTATTCGTAATTCAATCTTGTAAAAAAAAACAAAATATGGAAATTTTTTGATGTTCTACGATTTCTATTAAAATTCATTTTCATAATTTTAACACCAAAACAAGTTTATACTATTTTTAGCACTTTTGTGTAAAACCAAATTTTTTGCCATCAGTGGTAAAAGTTTGCTAAATATTTATTATAGGAAGTAATTAGTATATAATTTATATTTCAAAACATTAAAAAGCATTTTCTTTAAAGTGGAAATTGAACTTACGCAATGTTCTTTGGATTGTTAATAGTGGAAAGCAGCTTATCAGCAATATTATACAGAGCAATAAAATCTGATAGAATTTATTATTGAAATTCATAGGTTAATTTTTGTTTATAAGCAAAACAAAATGTAAATAATACAATTTTTTTAAATATAATATTCTAAATAATGAGCCGTAAATGAATGAGTTATAAACCAATTTTCGCAACTGAAATATAAAATAAAATTAATTCTGCCAATCGCAGTTGTAAATTTTTTTTCAAAATTCAAATTTTTTATTAGCACTTTCGTGTCCTAATTAAATGCTCGTTTATTTTAGTCGAGAAAATTCGTCATTTTCCTATAAGAGAAACGATGTGTATTTTCACGAAAATTTTTTATTGCGGGTCACCGATTTGTTTGGGTTAACATTTATTGAAAGTATTTTCGCGTTTTAAACTTCGTCTAAAACGATCGAAACTTATCTGATTAACAACTAAAAAGACCATTAGGAAGTTTTTTCGTATTCCTTTTCAAATTTTAAACGTTTTTATTTCAAGCATAATAAATTCATTGTACTTTTTACGGAATAAAAAAGCGAAATTAGATGACACATCTTGGGGAAAAACATCTAAACAAACAATTACACTTTTTCAGCAGTCAAAAAGTTGTGGGACAAGAAGGGAAGAATGTGGTCGTGTGGTGTATGTGTAAGTGTGAAGTTCGGTTCCTATTTACGGACCGAAAAATTTGTCGTGTTTTATTTATTTTATTTTCTGCAACAAAAAAAATGGTTCTCACCGTTTACGAAAATGAAAATTTTTGTGTCCTTATTATGTTGTGTCGTTTTTTTTGGGGAATTTTTTCGGCCCTTATGAATGGACATAGCAGGAGTAAAAAACGAAGAAAGGAATAGCGGGAGAACGAAAAAAAACACGTAAAATGGAAGAAAAAGAATTTTAAGCATTTTATATTTAATTGAGTTGTTAATTTATGTGGTCATAAATCAAAAAGTTAGTGGCTATTTTTACGACTAATTTCCTTTTCTAATTGCTCTGGCAATTATCGCTTTAGAATTTTTTTTTCTTATATGTAGTTTTTAGGGCCTTTAATAATTTTTATAGAATGTTTACTTTTTTATTTTAAATTTATTGAGAAAATTGTATAAAATTAAATAGTTAAATTATTATTTTTCTTGCAGGATTCGTGTTCTTTTGGGGATGGGTGTTCATCGTGACTACGACGCTCGTTCTTTTATTCAAACGCGAGGTCGATCATTCAGTCACTGGACAGGAATGGTGGTATGATTTTTCGCACATTTTTATTTAATTAACATCGTTGATAAAAGCTATAAAAAAATTATTTAGCAAGGCGGAGCCTGCATCACATCCACCGAACTTGGAAGAGGAGGAAATGACTCTCGGCGTAGTGGAAACATATCAGATATTGGGGAAAATTCTTTGCCTCAAGCCGATGGTGACGATGCTTGTCATGTTGCTTACGGCAAAGGTAAATTTTTTGTATAATTATTCTATATAAAGCTGAGTAACAGTAAGTAATTATTTTAGATTGCATTTGCGGCCACGGACAGTATGACCGACTTGAAGCTAATCGCCGAAGGGATTACTAGTGATAAAATTGCTAGTCGGTCCATATTCCTAACCCCGTTACAGGTTTATTTTTTAAGCGATAACCAATATGAATGCAATTATCATTTCAGAATGGATCTTAACAATAAGTTTAAATACAATTTAGATAATTTTACCCTGGGTGCTTGGCAAACAAACATCTGGCTCCAAGCCGCTAAATGTTTTCTTATGGGCGTATCCATATAGGTAATTTTGATCTTTAATTAAGAATAATGCCATAAAATTTTTTAATTTCTATTGTTTAGAGTTGTGATGGGCATCGTGTTTGCCGCTCTTGTTTATTGGACGCCATCGTTTCGAATGGATAATGGCGAATATCCCTATTTATATTATATTATTTGGATTGGGGCTTATTATCTGCATCAGGTTTGTTTAAGTCATGGCAACTAATATTAAAGCATCTTTTTAATTCCCTTGGAAATTACACATGGAAGTTATTGTAATTTTTCTTATTACAAATTATACTATTTAGGTTTCTGCCTATTGTATTTTCCTTTCGATGATGGCGTTCAACGCGCAAATTTCCGATCCGAAAATTGGCGGCACGTATATGACACTGCTCAATACACTCAACAATCTTGGTGGAAATTGGCCAAGTACTCTTATTCTCAGCATCACCGACTTCTTCAATCGTAAAAATTGTGTGGCGAAGGCAACGAAAATGTGGGTTATTCTAGCAATTAAAGAATTACTTTTAGATTGACTTTGAAAAGAGATGATAAGTTGGGCGCAACAATTTTTTATTTCCGGACCCCAGGAATAATTTTTTAAGTGCCTCACGGCTTAAGCTGACTATTTTTTGTTTAAAAAAATAAAAAAAAATAACATCATAAATCAAAATTGTCTGCAATTGCCGAATTATGGATGAATTGATATTACAAAATAAACGTATCATTTAAATAACTATTTTGAAATGATTTTAGTGTTAATGCGCAAATAAAGAAGGCAAATTAAACATTAATAAATTCTTTTCCTCACAATTATAGAGAGATTACGAAGAATAAATTTAATTTACATATTATTATTAAAAATTATTTTTAAAAATTTTTAGCGTAATCAATACTTGCAATTCAAAGACTGAAGAGGAGCTATGCAAGTCGGGTGGCGACGTATGTGAGTTTTTCATCGACGGTTACTACATTTCGGTTGGCATTTGTACCGTAATTGGCCTGCTTTGGTTCCGCATCTTCTACAATCGCATTCAATACTTCCAGAAAATACCAAGAGAGGAATGGCGTGTGATTAAGAATTCAAAGTAGAAAAAACGTATATACTTTAATAGAAACATTATAATGTGTAGATTACTGTTATTTATTTATTCATTCACCTTTATTGCAAATGTATATGCATAGAGGATTTTTAAAAAATGACATAAAGGTTTTTTAAAGCAAATTTGAGAATAAGGTTTATAGTGGTCAAAGAAAAACGAAACACATTTTAGTGGTCGAGAAAGTTTTAATTTTTTTCTTTCGAGGGTAAAAAAAAGTTTGGGATCTTCAAGATGAAGTGTCGGCTGGCTATATTGAAAAGAAATTATTTTTGCAGTTTAAGTTCTAAAACTTTAAATTTATCTTTTAAACTCGAATAGTTTTCGCAGAATAGTGTACGTTCATCTTTTTAATAAAAAAATATGTATAAATTAATATTAGATATAAACCAAAATGTTTTATCAGTGAGCAGCTAGAAAAATGAAAAAGTATTTAAAACTCATATCGAATTTGTCGTTTGTTTCCAACTTATCACGAAAATTAATTTTGATATATGAATTGTTGTGCATAAATAAGACTGTAATTTAAAATGAACAAGAGGAAAATTTAACAATTTTTTACTTTTTTTGTATTGAGTTTAAAAAATAAAATATTTTCAAAACAAATGAAGCGCTCAAAGAAATGTTATTTATCTTAAAAGTGAAAAAAAATGTTTTTTAAATGCCTAAAACTAGTTTTGAAAATGGCTTGAAAAAAATTTAAAGTAAAAATTTTTGAAGTGCAACAAATTTTAAAGGAAAATGAAACAAAACAATTTGTTAATTAATTATTTTTATTGCAATACATATCCTCATTTACAAATACATAGATCAATTATAAATATTGATAAGCAGCCGCAGTAAGAGCTATTCTTTCCGTCTTAACTTCACATTGCCTATTCGAAGAGCATCGCAATTGCAACCAACAGCCCGGCGGTCACCGTCGCGAGTCCATTGAAAACCAAAAGAGATGCATCGGAAGACTTCGATTTTCGGATTTTACTCCAAAATTGAGATTTTTACAATTTTTTCTGGATGCACATGAGCAATTTTGACAAATTTTTCGCGTTTCTATAGTTTTTACATACGTTTTAGTGAATCTTTATTTATGGAAGTTGTTTCTCATTTAAAAAATATCTATTTTAACGCGAATTGATTTAGTTTTATAACAAAATAAAAATTTCGTTTCAATATTTTAGCAAAATTCTTTGTTTTCCGAAGATGATAAAGAATTATAATCCCTCTGGTTTCAGTTTTTTTCCGGATTTTTATAAAGTTATTCATAATGGCATATTATTGCAATCTAAGGGCGCCAAAATTGTCGCGCGTCAAAATCTAACGCGCTAGGAGCGCGCAAGTTCTCTTCATTCGAAAGCCCATCGCGCTGATCAAGAATTGTATACAAACTAGGACCCAATTTTACTTCCCCGTCGAGTTACGGTAGATTGAACGAAAATTTGAACCAAAAAGGGGACCAAGAATTTTTGGAAAAATTTTTTTATTTTAAAAAAATTAAACGGTAAAAAACGTTACTAACAGTTTTATTGTATTAAATTAAAAACAGTTTGATTGTATTTTAAAATTTAAAATAATGCAAGCATATCAAAAGTTACGGTCATACAAAGATAAGCCAAAGCCTAAGCTTAAGCCTAAAGCCTAAGCCTAATACATCTCTTAATAATCTCTTAATATATATACGCATATAATTAATTATGTATTTACAATGAAACTTTTTAATACAATAAAACTATAATTACCCTTTTTTACCATTTAATTTTTTTGTTTTTAAATAAAATTTTTTCAAATAAAAAAATTTTTCCAAAAATGCTTGGTCCCCTCTTTGGTTCAAATTTTCGTTCAATCTACCGTAACTCGACGAGGAAGTAAAATTGGGTCATAGTTTGTATACAATTCTTGATCAGCGCGATAAAAGCTTTCGAATGAGGTATCACACGACTAAATTTGATTAAAAAAATTTTTTTTCCGTCGTAAACTTGCGCTAAATTTTGATGCGCGACAATTTCGGCGCCCTTAACTTACAATAATATGCCATTATGAATAATTTTATAAAAAAAAATCTGGAAAAAAACTCAATCAGAGGGTTTATAATTTTTTACTATAGCCTGTTTTCCAAAATAATCTTTAAAGGTTTTATAACAATGTTATGATAGATCTTTTGTCATCATTTTCTATCATTATATTGTATTCC
Organism: Bradynema listronoti; assembly: GCA_024678965.1. Taxonomy (NCBI): domain Eukaryota; kingdom Metazoa; phylum Nematoda; class Chromadorea; order Rhabditida; family Allantonematidae; genus Bradynema; species Bradynema listronoti. Next base: position 181,879 of record JANLNO010000006.1, read on the forward strand.
AAAAGAGAAGAACAAAATATCGCAGAATTTGACAATTTCGTTTCATTTTCTCTCATAGATGAAGACTTACGAAGTTCCATCTTTTTTATTTAATTATGCGTTCGAGCAAGTTGCCGCCGTTTTCTATGACAGATATCCGAATTCATTTGCTAAGCACATAGTATCGGAAGATGTTCTATCGCGCGAAATCACAAAAGATCGAATTATTACAAAGAAGCTGATTGTTAAGCAAGGTACAATTCAAGTTCATTAGCTTCTAAATTTTAATGTGCAATATTTTTTGTAATCGACACGTTTTTAGGTGCTTCCTTTTTAAAGAGTGTTCCACGGTGGTTGACCAAGTCCGTTTCTATTCAATACATGCCAACTTTGGAGGAGAGCGTTTATGATCGAAACACGAAAAAATTGATGACTTTAACGCGCAATATTTCATGGTGCAAAGCGTTGCATATGAGAGAGACCTGTCTATACAAACCATACGTTTGTTTTTTTTTAGTTTTGCTAATCAGCTTTGATATGCATTCTGGGTGCTTGTTTCTTTCACTAACCAGTTTTTTTGTGATTTTTAATTAAATTTAGAACCAGAGAATGTGATATTTTTTTTTTGACAAAGTCGAGGACTTAAAAAGTATCAATTTTGCTAAATATTAATTTTGAAGCATTTAAAAGTAGAAGGCTAATTTTTATGTTTAGTTTTTTAAATGCTAAGATTTTAGGAAGGTAATCGAACGGAAGTAAAGCGTAACCTAAGCGTTTCCGTCAGCTACGGACACATTAGCGCGTTGGCTGAACGATTTCTCATTATGGGCTTTCGCAAGTCGACGAAAAAAACCACAGAAGGCTATTTGGAGAAGTTGACGGAACGATTCGGCCAGTCGACAAGCGGTCCACTAGCCGCACAATCCAGTAATTCTGTTATTTCGATTAGTGAAAACATTAGAAACAAGAAGAAATTGCTTGAAAAAGTATAAATAATTTTGAAATTTTTTAAAATATATTTCTATGCTATATTTTTTTTTGTTGAAAAAAACATTCGTTTATTTTATTTTTTTAAATGTCTTTCGGTTCATGATATTTTAGCTATGATAATTTTTTAAGCAAGATGTTTACCTCTGTTTTTTCGATTGAAAAGATACCAAAACATATATCTTCGATTTGTGGGTTTTTTTTCTGCAAGCATTCATTTCACACATTACTATCATCAAAAATATCCTCTAATTTCCATTTATTGTTGATTTTTATAAAAATTTAAAATTTTGTTTAAACTAAAGCTGTACATTATTATGTCATTACTATTATTGTCGAAGAAAAAATAAACGCTGTGTATAGCTGGCTGATTTCTTCATTTACAGACGAAATCGATTTGCTTTCGATCATACTGACCTAAACGGTGTGGTCCTATTGCTTATTATTATTATTAACAGAGTTATTCTTCTTCGTCATTTTTCAATAAAAAAACATTAAAAAAATATTTTTTTCTCATCAAAAGTCACTACACAACCTGTTCATCTCGTGTATTGTCTTCGTTCATCGCACATTGCATAAAAATGGCATCCTCGTCGTCCAGTGCTTTTTGGAAAACCATCTGCGTGATTAGCTCCCTCTCTTTAGTCCATTGCGCCTATTCCGCGGCTCAGGTAATTCCATTTTTGGTTTTCATTTTTATTTCTAGCTCTATTATTATGTTATAATTTTTTTTTATTAAGTAGACTATTTTAAGATGCGATTTTATGGATATGAAAAATAAGAAGAATGAAAGACAAATATTAATTGCTAAAAGAAGAGTATTTATTAATTGAAATCCATTTTAAATTCATTAATAAAGCTTTACATTTTTTTTCAAATTTTAGCATCGAGCCTATTTACGGCTCACGCAACATTCGTCCACAAATCTACCCGCCGATTTAATTGTGCAAACAATCGTTAGTCTTGTATTTACGATTGTCTCTGCTACGCTCTTTGCCGACGATTTCCAGCCTATACGAGCGGATATGCAGGTGCGAAAAAGGAAACATTTAATTTTGTATTGAGTCGAAAAATATAAACTTATGTTTTTAATTGTATTTTTAAGGCTTGAAAATTTAATTTAATTGAATTACTAATTATATTTCTAGGCAACAAAACGCAGTTGGGACATCGCCGGCAACTGTCCCTCGTTCTACATTTTCAACCACAGAGCCAAGTGTCTTTCACCAAAGTTTGAGGAATTTGAGGATTAAGCCAAAAGTAATGGAATCCTTTTGCAAAATGCTTTAACGACATTCAAAGAAATGTTATTTAGGCTTTTTATTTATGATTATACGGGTCTGGCAATGATAAGAAACCTTGTTTATATTTATTCCCATTTCCAGTTGCTCTAATTGATATTGATTGTGATGTGCATATATTAATTATTTTTGGCATTATTTAATAAATTCTATTAATTATTGCGATATTTTAAACTTTTTGTTATCGTTATCAAAAACCAAAAAATAAATATTCCGACAATCATATTTGCAAATATGTTTTTGTAATTTCGATGCATTTCCACCAGTTTGGGCGTTTTTCAAAAGAAGAAAAAAACAACTATGCAAATATCCTAATTTCGTGTATATAGGGCCGGGTGTTTTGAGCCAAATTTAAATTTGCGCCAATGAGTTTATTTTGTTGTATCGGATTCGTTGGGGAATCCAAATTTTTATGAAACAAACGAAGGCGGGCACAAAAGGGGTCAACTTACTCTCCCCCCTCTAAAATTTCGAAAAAATTTTATTGTATTCTGGGATTATTTGGGTCCTAAAAACGAGTTCAATAGTCGTTTTATCCGGAAAGGGACCCTACAAAGGACCACCCTTAATCACAAGAAAAAATTTTTTGAACCGAAACTGGATATGTGGCACCTTATTCGAAAGCTCTCATCACGCTGATCGAAAATTGTATAGGAACTATGGCCTAATTTTGCTTTCCCATCGAGTTACGGTAGATTGAAAGAAAATTTTAACCACAGAACTAAGCACTTTTTTTACAAAATTAAGCCTAAACCTAAGTTTAAGCTTAAGATTTAACCTAAAATCTGAGTTTTAAACACAAAACGAAAAATTGGAAAAAAAGTGCTTGGTTTCCCTTTTAATTCAAATTTTCGTTCAATCTACCATAACTCGACGGAGAAGCAAAATTGCACCATACTTCCTATACAATTCGTGATCAGCATGATGAGAGCTTTCGAATAAGATATCACATATCCAGTTTCAGTTCAAACATTTGTCCATCGTAGGGTCCTTAGGAGGCATCTCCGAATAAAACGACTATTGAATTCATTCTCAGAATCCAAAACAATCCCCAAATACAAAAATTTTTTTCGAAATTTTGGGGAATGGGATAAAGTAAACTCCAGCTGCACAAAATTCGAAGTATGTGAGTAAGGTCCGTATGGTTCAGTAGTAGAACTCCGGTGAGGCGTTTTTTGCAGGTTCAATTCCTGTCATGGAGCTCATCTTTTACAATAGGAACATTGGCGTTATATAAAAATTTCAAATTTTTTTTTGAAAATACACAATACTGTATTCTCGCAAAGTGATGTTATACTTTTTAAATTTTCGGCAATTTTCTGGCATAATGTAAAAATCTTAAAAAAATATTTTTTTCTAAAAATTATGTTTGTAATGATCCTCCGGTCACTGCGAGCTTGAATTAAGTCGGATTGACCTTCGCCAACCGATACTGCATGTCGAACTACACTAGTATACTCACTCTGTGAAAATAAAAATCCTACAGAAAAGCCAAAAATCAGCATTTTTACAAAAATAGATTTTTGTGGCCTTAAGACGAATTTAATGGTTATGAAAATAATCAAGTTTTAAAGCCAATATATTGTCTCATCAAAGTGTAAAAGAACCCATGTGGATCTGACCATTTCCAATCGAGTTATAAGCAATATAAACCTAACGATTTAAACATGAATCCCCAAAATTTAAATTTTCACAAAATCTCAATGTTCCCATAAGAAAAATTTCTTATTTGAGAAAAATTTCTCATTTCAGAAATTCTTAAACGATTTTAAAATAAGACATTTTTAAGAAATTTTTTTCTTATATTTTTTTATAAATCTTCGTTTAAGACAAAATGACGTTTTCTGATTGGCGCCAATTTAAATTTGGCTCAAAAATACCCGGCCTTATACACGCGAAATTAGAGTAAATTAAACGTCGTGTAAGATATTTATATTGGTTTGATAAAAACCATCAGTACAGCGTTATGCTTCTTCGCAATTATCCGCTAATACGTGGCAAAAAGTTAGCATTTCTTATATTCACACGGGCATTAGCAACAAACGCCAGTGATGGCACAACGCCTTCGTTGTCGTCGTCACAAAGTGACGCGCCTCAACGCCTCGCCCAACAATTGGACTATTGCGCGAAAATTGTCGAGGAGCGTGATTACGAGAATTTCGTTGCTGCGATGCTTATGCCAGCGCCCGTTCAGCCTGTTATCATATCGGTATTACATTTTTTGGTTTAATTTAGAATTATATTGGGTTGTCATAATTTTCTGACAATTCTGCTCTAACTTTTTACCTACGATAGATATAAACGTGAGGTTTTTTGCTTCCTCTAGATTTATGGGGGACGCGTTTCAGCGATTTTTAAAATTTTCATTTCTAGCATTTTTAGAGAGGAAAATGAAACGAAAAAAAACAATGAAAAAAGTGCAGGCGTCTGAGCATTTTTTTCGGAGTGATCCAATGGACTCAAAATTTTGCTATGAGCTTCCCTTACATACACTATTACACTCCATAAATTTAAACACCTGATCGGTTGGATGATTGTGAAACCTCAAAAAAAAACGTCAAAAACGTCAAAAACAATGCAAAAAATGACAAATTTAGGCAAATTTCGTCATTTTTGATGTTTTTTCGGCTCCTATCCAACCGATTAGGTTTAAATTTATGGAGTATAGTAGTGTATGTAAGGGAAGTTCATAGCAAAATTTTGAGTCCATTGGATCACTCCTAAAAAATGCTCAGACCATTTTTTCGTTTCATTTTCCTCTCTAAAAATGCTAGAAATGAAAACTTTAAAAATCGCTGAAACACGTCCCTTATGAATTGGGTACGCTTTACAGGATGCAAAAAACCCCACGTTTATATCTATCATAGGAAAAAAGTAGAGCAGAATTGTCAGAAAATTATGGGACAATCTAATATTAAAAGGACTATCGAAAATGAGTTTGAGCTGGAATAAACCTTGTAAATAATTCGCGATTTTATGTAATATTTAGTTATCTAGTTATTAGGAGTTTGACCAGAAATTGATAATAAAATGAAAATTTTTTTGTTATATGTACCTCAATTTCGCGTGTATGTATAAGGCCGGATGTTTTTGAGTCAAATTTAAATTGGCGCCAATGAGTTCATTCTGTTCGTATCGGATTCAAGCCAGTCCAAATTTTGTGCCCGCCTTCGTCTTGGTTTCATAAAAGTGGGCACAAAATTCGGACTCGCTTGAATCCGATACGAACAGAATGAATTCATTGGCGCCAATTTAAATTTGGCTCAAAACACCCGGCCTTATACACGCGAAATTAGGGTAATAGATTGATCATGTGTGTATTAGCATGTCTTCAGATGCTTGCACTAAATGCTGAAGTTGCCATAGTACGACAGAAAATAAAGCGCAACTCCGGCGTGACCGGCATTTATCAGCTACAATTTTGGCGTGATGCGTTGCGCGTGTGGGCACGTCAGCAGAAGGGAATGCTACCGCGGTTAGTCATTTTATGCATTTTCGAGTTCGCCTAATTGCCGCTAATTTAAAGACAGCCAGCCATCGAATGCCTAAAGGCTTTTGGAACGCCGCACAAAGACGTGGATTTAATGCTCAAATTGGTGGAGGCACGTCAGGCCACACTCGGCGATCGACCTTTCAAAACGCTCGCTGATTTGGACGCCAACAGCGTAGACGTGTTCGGCTCGCTGATGCGTTTGTGGGCGAATGCGTTGGCGCGAAATGGCCAGCACGATTCAGTCGGCGACGCAATCGTATCGTCGACCTCCTTTAATTCGGTTGTCGATCACATTGCAAAGGCTGTCGGAATAGCAATGCTGTTGAGGTTCTATTTATTCAGTGATGTGCAAAATTGTTACGACACTCCACATATAAAGTTTGAAGGGAATTGAATCAGCAAAAGGCGAAATTTTTGCGTTGTCGCAATTGCTAAACTTTCCTTTTTTGTTAGCTTTTCCTTTCCATTTTTCTGCAATTTATTTTTTTTTATTGCGAGAATTAGCAACATTAAAACTTGTTGAAAAAAGTGTTTTGTTCCCATTTAAGTACTAATCACTTAAGAAGTACACTTCCACTACTAAAAACAGGAGTCGTCCTCTTGCCGGAAGAGGCGATGAGCGCTCACGCACTGAATCCGGATATTATCTTCAACAACAGAGAGCCGGATGCATTGCGACGAATGGCCCGAGATTTATGTCAGGTAAAAAATTGACAAAATGTTCGTAAAACATTGAATAAATTGAATTTTTGCAAATTTCCAGGTTAGCATCGATTATCTCGATGCGGCGCGGGCACGACAAGCGGAAGTGGCGCCGCGCGTTTGGTCGGCGCTTTTGTCGAGCGCATTTCGCGCTGATTATTACACGCGTGTGCTGCGCGATTCCAAGCACGATCTCTTCGCTACGCGCCTTCAACAGCGCCCAACCTTTACGACATGGCGCTTGTGGTGGCGTCATCGGCGACGAATCATTTAACTCTCATCACCAATTTTTAAATTTAATTCCTGTTTTTCTTTTTGTGGGGAAAGGCAGAAGAGGATGTTTGTTTCACGTTTGTCTTTATTCAGCATCACAAAATATGGGAAAAATGTATTGGGAAATTCAAAAACTTTGTGAATAAGAGCATATTTTACTCGAATTTTACGTTATCTACATATTACATTTGCTCAAATTAAATTTATTAAATATAAGATATTGAATATTTTTAATGAGAATGAAATTAATTTAATCATTCATTCATTTTCATTCTGCAAATGGCACATTTTTTTGATTTTTTCTTTCAATTGTAGCATATAAAATGATCAAAACGGCCTGTGACAAAGAGTGTTTCATTTGTTCTTGTTGTATCGATAAATTGTGATTTGATTATCCAAATCTTCGAGGTAAAATCGAAAGCTATTTCTTCAACCGCTTTATTCTCGGGTTCAATCGTAGACGAGATAAGTATTTACTTAACAAAGCAAATTTCGATTTAATGTAAATTCAAATCGAAAAATTTTTCATTTTATTATGGAGCGGGTCGCTATGAGTTATTATGAGTTCATTTAAAAAAATTCAGAGGTATTTAAGGATTTAGGTTCCAGCACTGAATTGAACTAGCAATTTTTTCATTTAATAACTGATTCACTGCTTGATTTCTATCTTAATATTCTACCTTAAATACGAATGGATTTGGTGAACTACACTGTATTTCTAAATTATAATGCAAATTTTATAATTTAGTTGGATTGGAAAGAGGAATTTGAAACGGAAATTGGAAAATAGGCAAAAATGTTAATTCAACGAATTTTGTGTATGGACTCGGCGGCGAGAATCACCATCGAACAAGTATTTTGACATCCACCGAAAATGGTTTCGATTTTGAGGACCCAAATGATAAGAGAAAAAAAAATCCAAAAAAAAGTTTCTAAAGAAAATCGACAAATCAGAAAAAAAGTAACAAAAGAAAGACCAGCTAATGAAAAATATTTTTAAAAATTTGGATAAAATTGGAATATGCAAATCACATCATTTTTTGCTATCATCCATCATTACCCACATTCGTTAAAATTAAAAAAAAATTTAAAACAACTAAAAAAGATTTATAACATTATATTAGGTTGAGGCAAAATTTTTTACCCATCCGCTTTAAGCGTTTACTGCAATATTCTGCAAGCTTCTAGAAAATTTCTTTTATAAGATATATAAGCAGCGCAATCTAAGCTATCAAACGATATCTTTTGGATCGCAATTTTTGTTCAAAATGGCGGAGAAAATCGAGCTCGACAGACGACAGATTCGGACCCTTCTTCTTTACGAGTTTCGTTCACACCATACAGCGGCGGACGCAGCACGAAACATTTGCGATTCGATTGGCGAGGACACGGTCTCCTATGATACCGAAAAAATTGGTTTCATAAATTCAAAAATGGTGTGTTCGAAATCGACGATAAAGAGCATCCTGGAAGACCCAGTCAACTAGATGATGAACGTCTTTTGGAATTAATTGAAGAGGAGCCACGTCTGTCTACACGTGAACTTGGAGAGCTTCTTGAGTGTGACCAAAATTTGCATCAACTCGGAAAAGTCTCAAAACTTGGCGCTTGGGTACTCCATCAATTGTCGGCCGCCCGAGAAAATCAGCGCGTTCGAGTATGTGCACAACTTTTGACTTTCCGTCGCAGATTCGATTGGCTCAAAAATGTGATTACTGGCGATGAGAAGTGGGTACTCTATGCTAATCATACACGCAAGCGCCAGTGGCTCAATCCGGGAAAATCAGGAGTTCCGACACCAAAACCCGATTTCCATCCGAAGAAGGTCATGCTTAGTGTTTGGTGGAACATGAAAGGAATTGTTCATTGGGAATTATTGCCATCTGAAACTACGATTACCGCAGAGTATTATTGTGCCCAACTCGATCGACTGGCTTCAAAATTGAAAGGAAAACAAGACCAAGTTTTTCTCTTGCACGACAACGCACGACCTCATGTTGCAAAGAAGGCGTGTAAAAAAATCCAGGAACTTGGATGGACGATTCTTCCACATCCACCATATTCCCCAGATCTCGCGCCTTCTGACTACCGCCTTTTTTTTGTCGTTAAGCAATCACATCCGTGAGAAAAAATTCGACGACGAAGAGCATCTAAAAAGCGACTTGGCGGCGTTTTTTGATTCTCGTTCCTCTGACTTCTACGTTCGTGGAATTAAGTTTGCCAAAAAAATGGCAAGATGTCGTAGATAATGATGGAGCATACCTTCATTGATTTGTTTATTGTTATTAGTAGAAAAAATAAATTTGAAAAGTGTGAAAGAAATGGGTAAAAAATTTTGCCTCAACCTAATACATAATGTATACAAGGTGTTCATTTAAGAAATCTTTTTTTTAAATTGTAATAACTTTTTCATTTATAAATCAATTTTGATAAAATTTCAGGATAGACATAACTTTTTATATGACCGAAAAATTTTTTTGCGCGCAATTTCGCGCGCTCGACAAGTTATATGTCGTTAGGCGAGCAATTTTATTTCGAGTCGATTGCCGAAAACGACTTGCCAATTGATTAAGTTAACAAAAAAACAAACGCATATTTTTCAAAATTTTTACGAAATTTTTTCAGTGTTACTGTAAATTTGCTATAAAATTCTCAAAAATGACGTTACATTTTTAGTCATACTTTTTGTTAATTTAATCAATTAGCACGCCGTTTTCGGCAATCGACTCAGAATAAAATTGCGCGTCGAACGACATATAACTTCTCAAGCGCGCAAAAAAATTTTTCGGTCAAAAAATTCTCATAAGAAGTTATGTCTATTCATGAAATATTATCAAAATTGGTTCATAAATGAAAAAGTTATTACAATTTAAAAAAAAAGATTTCTAAAATAAACGCCCTTTTTTGTTTTTATTCCTTTCAAATAACACAGTTGGTAAAACTCCCACCACAGCGAATAATCTCTCGACTTCAATTCTGTCTGCACGCACCATTTTTCTTTCTAATTTTTTATGGAGTTTTTAAGGAATATAAATTTCGATTTCTTTTTTTCACTTGAATTTACCGTTAATATTCTCGATTTATATTTATTATGTTGAGGATTTGATCCCTTTCACAGCCAATAATGAATTAAAATTTATTGTGGTATATCTAAAGCTCTTATGAATAGAAACCAATGAATCGCATTTATTTTTTTATTTTTAAATATTCCATTTTTTAATATAAATATATAAGTAATGTTTTAAACAGTAAATTAAAATATAATAAAATGGGAATTTCAAAAAATTCTATAAGAGATTAAACTTGAGTTTGTCTGAAAATAGCTGGCATCATTCCATTTTGTAATGAAGTCGTGGTGAAATTTTTCTAAAATGATGAAACAGTATAAATATTGAGGATGTTATCTTACTGTAAAAGTTTCATTATATACAAGGTGTCGCAAAAGTTCGGAGACACATTTTTTACATTTGTTTTAATCATAATTTTTTACCTTTTAGTGAGACGGGTAAATTAACAATGAAATTTTGTAAGGCCAGTCTTTCCGAGCACTGAAGGAAAAACTTTTGGCCTGCCAATTGGCCCAATCTCAACCTGATGGACTTTTCTATTTAGAGGATCCTGGAGAGCAAAGTCTGCGCTACAAACTACAGCTCAATTGAATTCCTGAAGAGCGCTCTACAAAAAGCTTGTGATAAAATTTAGAAAAAAAACACTCCCTAGCATCGTCAGAAATTTTCGAAAGCATTTGGAGGCAGTGTTGCGGTTCAAGGTCAAAACTTCGAGCATCTTTTAACGTGATATTGTAGAGAATTTTGTTGACTTTAATTTGAATATTTATTTGTTAAATTTCATTGTTTAATAAAAAAGTTATGCTTAAAGAATGTGTCTTCGAACTTTTGCGACACCCCTTAGGTTGTTCAAAATGAAGTTGTGAATTTCCATTGAAATGATGAATTTCGATTCATTTTTAAAATATTAAAAATCACTAGAATTTTGTAAAAAGTTAATATTTAGTGTAAAAAAAGCTCGAAGAATCGATTGGCGCTATTTTCAAGATGTCAAAATGCCAAAATTTCATCAATCAAAACTTAATTTTTTAGAGTATTTTAAGATTTTGAGACATTAATTGAGTGTATAATAAAATAAAATGTTCAAAAGAGAAAAAAACGACTCGAACTTTTCATCTATATATATTGTAAAAATAACCTTGGAAATGTCTACGGTACCCGTTTTACGACAAGAGCGGCACGGTAGACGGGCGCACAACAAGCTCATGTATCGATCATAAGGCTGAAGCGATCGTAACACCTCGGGCAGAAACCGCCAAGTACGCAGGCGCCTGGGCAACGCACGCGGACACCGTTTCTAATAAAAGGCATTACGGTAAATGAGAATCGAATTGAACAAAATTGAAAAATGAAGAAAATATTGAATGAGCTAAGCTTCGGAGCTTGAACTTAAGCTAGACTCCTCTCTCTCTTCGCTCTGTTTCCTGCTAGAGTCGAACTCAAGCTAAAATCTATTTTTTTCGAATCTAGCTCAAGCTAGATTATATTCTCTTTGAATTAATCTTAAAGTAGAGTATCTTCTCTTTGAGCCTTACTCAAACATGCTAGATTTCTATACAGTATCTTAGAATCCTGGGTTTGAAACATTCATACCGTCTGTATAAATGGAATAAAAGTGATGAACCTGAAAGAAATTGAGCAAAATGGCCAGACAAATAAGTGCAAACACGCCACCGAGCAACGTCAACATGACTTCAGATGGAAAAAATGAAAGCCCGACAAATAGTGACGGTACGGCGAAAAACACCGTGAAAATGTAGGCATACGCAAACCAATGATACTATAATTGATGGGATAGATTAGATTTAAATTAATTGCATGAACATTAGGGACTTTATAAGAACGTGAAAATTTCCATTTTCTATACGATTACAATTATTACGTTTTAAAGGGCACGTCCAAATGTGAAAAAATTTTGTTCATTCTCTTGCTCATTTCTCGCTTTTCTTTTTATTTTCTTTAATTATATTTTTTTTTTGTATTTTTCTTTTTCATACACACTCTTTTGCTTATTTCCAGCTTTTTTTCTTTTCTTTTATATATTTTTTTGCATTTATCTTTTTCATACTCACTCTTTCGCTCATTTCCGCTTTCTTTATATATATTAGCTTGGCAAAAAAGTACTTCGACAAAAATTTCAAAATTCTAAAATTTTCTGGAAATAATTCAAATAATTTTATAAGTTTGATAGCCTTGTAGAACATTCTCGAAACTATTATTATATGAGTATATAAGGACACGCGCGCAGAGTTTTGTTAATTTTCACTAATGATTAGTAAAGACCATATTCGAGCTATCATCTACTACGAGTGCAAGCGCGGCTGCTGCAAATATCAACAGCATAATTGGTGAAGGGACTGTTCATCGTGCGACGGTCAACAATTGGTTCAACCGCTTTGCGAACAGAGATACAAGCCTTGAAGATCATGAGCGCAGTGGACGACCCTCTACCACCAATGACGACGAATTGCTGAGCGTTGTCAAATCCAATCCGGAAGTTAGCAATCGTGAACTGGCGACGACACCTGGATACTCCCATGCCACAGTTGAAAACCATCTTCACGAGCATGGTTACCGAAAAGTTCTATCGAGATGGATTCCCCACCAACTGACCGAAGCCCACAAGCAAGCACGTGTGAACATCTGTGAGTCGCTGCTCTTTCAACCGCATCGAAAGGAATTTCTCGCAGATCTGGTGACTGGTGATGAAAGTTGGGTAGTCTATGACAACAATGGCAGGCACGCCGTTTGGCTCCCGCGGGATGCAGAACCACCAGCTCAACTGAAGCCGAACCCTCACCAGCGCAAACATCTTCTGTGTATTTGGTGGGATGCGAAGGGACCGATCTACTACGAGTTGTTGCCCGTAGGCATGACTGTCACAGCTTCTGTGTACATCGATCAGCTCCAGAAATTGGCTGATGCAATGCAAGAAAAACGTCCAAGACGTTCAACAGTTCACTTGCTCCATGACAATGCTCGACCACACGTTGCTTCCTTCACCCGCCAAAAATTAACCGAACTTGGCTGGCACACGGTTGCCCATCCGCCGTACTCACCGGACATTGCGCCTTCTGACTACCACCTGTTCCGACCGCTCAAGCATTATTTGCACGGAAAAAAGTTCGACAAGTATGACGACCTCAAAATGGCAGTCGACAACTTTTTTTTATCTCAGTCCTCTGAATTCTGGGAAAAAGGCATAGGTGCTTTACCTGATAAATGGGTAAAAGTTATTGATGTCAACGGTGAATATATTGTTTAAAATTATTTGTTCTGAATAAAGTTATAAATAATTGAAAAAAAAGTTAAATTTTGTCGAAGTACTTTATTGCCAAGCTAATATTTTTATGTATACTTTTTTTGTATATATTTTTTGTATATTTTTTTTAGCATTTTTTGTCTTTTTCTTTTTCTTATGCAATCTCTCGTACATCTTTTTTTCTTAAAAAAATTTTTCTCTTATAAAAAAGTGAGCAAAATTTTTTTTGCATTTGGACGAAAATAATGAGAATTGAGAATTTTTTATTTAGATAATAAAATACGACAAAACTCTAATTTCAATCAATGTTTGATAAAGGACTGGGGCAATATACTTTCGGTACACATTCAGTAGTATTACGAAGCAACACTTTTTTCACATCGTCAGAATTTTCTTCCGTATCTTCTTCCGTATTTTTCTCGTTTTTATGTTCGTCTTTTGGTACGTGGCGTTTTTTCATCCTGTGTAAGTCTTCCACGTCATGTTTTTGCAATATGCCGTGCATCTTCTGTATGTCTTTCTGCGAAAATTTCGATAAATTTTGAGTATTTTGTCCATTCTCAAGACTAGCTGAGTTCTGGAACAGTTCTGACTCGTCCTGTAAATCTCGCCCATTGGCATATATGTTGAGTTCTTTATTAATCAAATTGTAATCGTCTATTGTGTCGTACGCTTTGTTCTCGTATTCCATCTCGCTTTTGGTATTATTATCGACGGGTGGTGCCACCGCGATTCCAATAAGGCACGCTAACACTATGCCGAATTCGCCTAGCATTATTATAATAATAGCTTAGAAAATGGAAATTTTCACGTTCTTATAAAGTCCCTGTGTTCGTGCAAAAATGAACAAAAATAAAGAAAAAAAAGTTAAAATATTAAAAATGTATTCTAAAAAGGATTTTTTAAATTTTTTATTTTAAAAAATGTACTTAAATTTAAAAACTTCTTTAAAATAAAAATTTTATTTTTTTAATTAGTAAAAAAACCAAAAAATTACATTGAACCAAAAAATTACCATCTAAACGACTTGTTAAAGTGGGAATCACCAAAACCCAGGCTTATGGTGAGGAAGTGATCTATGAATAATTGTATTCTGTATAATTTAATGAATAATTGTATTTTTCTCTCTTCTTTTTTCTTTCTAATTGTTCTTCTCTTTTCTTTTCTTTCCTTATTATTAGAATTAAACCAAAGTTTTATTGACTTTATTGACTTTATTATCTTTGTAATTTCGATGTATTATGACAACGTTAGTGTACCTATTGTACCTGTTTGTCCAATAAATAATTAAATTAAAAAAAAAATAAAAAAATATAAGCGGCGATTGTATGATCCACCACGGGATAACAACATGTGACACGGATCTTCAAGTGTTCATTATCTCTAAAAAAATTTAGAACCCTATATCTGGGATCCAATAGGATCCCAGATGAGTCAAACCAAAAAATTACATTGATTTTCGGATTTCCCACGCCCAATTACCCTATATTTCACTTTAATCTCGAAAAATTTTTTTGGGATCCTATTTTGAATCCGGTACAGGATCCCAAATGGGTCGGATCAAAAAACGGACTTCAACTTTGGCATCTCCGACCCTAATTTGGGGGTACAGTCGACGCCCCCATTAACATAACGCCAAGGGACTGCGCGTTAACTATGTTAATGGGAGCGTTATGTTAATGGGGGAGCGTTATGTTAAGGGGGCTAATGGGTGAAAACCAACCAAGCTGCCAAAACGATTACCTATGTTAATGGGAGGTTTATGTTAATGGGGGAGTCGACTGTAGTCCCAGTCTTGAAAATTTTTCGAATTAAGACCGGAAAGGCCTCAAAAAGCGTTGCGGACATTTTCGTGACAGACGGACAGAAAATAGCGCTTTAGTAAGATTTTGGGTCCGACAAACTCGCGAAGCCAAAAGTCCGAAATATGCCCCAAAACAGTGTACTATCAATGAACGCTTTCCATCTTTAACCTGAATAAATAAGTGAACGATTTGGAAATTTTTTATTTTAAACGAATATTAAGTTAGGAAGAAATATTTTGCTGGTAGTCTAGAGGATAAACGCTCAAAATTCAATTCTAGTTTACAATAAATCACAATGATAAAAATAAATTATTCTCTGACCGAATAGGATCTACCGTACTCAGAGCGTTTTTACCTGTGCAATTTGTTTAATGATGAGATTGACGCAGAGGCCATTTAAAATTTCTTACTTTTTTAAAACTCATTGAATTTTTAATTAACATGTAAAATCATATTTTTAAAAGATGTTCAATAAAATAAATAAATTTTAAAAAATTACATGTAAAATGTTAAAGAGAACGTGCTCTAAAAGTAAAATCAATGTTTCGATGAATGCCAAAACTAAAAACTGCACGGGGTTTAACTTTCCCAATAATACACCCATCGTAATAAGTACTGTGACACATTTCGGTAGCATTAATCTGCCATAATCTACTATTCAACCGAAATTCCTTATTTTATCATATACTTTTAAAAATTATTTTACAAAATATCTGTTAAAATTTACCAATAAATGGTATTGAAAACATTCAAATTGACTCATTTTTTATAATTTAAATTTTTCTTTTAACCGAAAATAATGAGAATTGAAAATTTTTTATTTGGATAATATAATTTTTTATTTGGATAATATAATATGACAAAATTCTAATGAAATTTTTCAATCATATGTTTGGATTACAAAGATTCGGCAGACATAAAGGATCACGAACCCCCACTTTTTTCACATCTACACGAATCCGCACTTTTTTCACATCGTCAGAATTTTCTTCCGTATCTTCTTCCGTATTTTTCTCGTTTTTATGTTCGTCTTTTGGTACGTGGCGTTTTTTCATCCTGTGTAAGTCTTCCACGTCATGTTTTTGCAATATGCCGTGCATCTTCTGTATGTCTTTCTGCGAAAATTTCGATAAATTTTGAGTATTTTGTCCATTCTCAAGACTAGCTGAGTTCTGGAACAGTTCTGACTCGTCCTGTAAATCTCGCCCATTGGCATATATGTTGAGTTCTTTATTAATCAAATTGTAATCGTCTATTGTGTCGTACGCTTTGTTCTCGTATTCCATCTCGCTTTTGGTATTATTATCGACGGGTGGTGCCACCGCGATTCCAATAAGGCACGCTAACACTATGCCGAATTCGCCTAGCATTATTATAATAATAGCTTAGAAAATGGAAATTTTCACGTTCTTATAAAGTCCCTGTGTTCGTGCAAAAATGAACAAAAATAAAGAAAAAAAAGTTAAAATATTAAAAATGTATTCTAAAAAGGATTTTTTAAATTTTTTATTTTAAAAAATGTACTTAAATTTAAAAACTTCTTTAAAATAAAAATTTTATTTTTTTAATTAGTAAAAAAACCAAAAAATTACATTGAACCAAAAAATTACCATCTAAACGACTTGTTAAAGTGGGAATCACCAAAACCCAGGCTTATGGTGAGGAAGTGATCTATGAATAATTGTATTCTGTATAATTTAATGAATAATTGTATTTTTCTCTCTTCTTTTTTCTTTCTAATTGTTCTTCTCTTTTCTTTTCTTTCCTTATTATTAGAATTAAACCAAAGTTTTATTGACTTTATTGACTTTATTATCTTTGTAATTTCGATGTATTATGACAACGTTAGTGTACCTATTGTACCTGTTTGTCCAATAAATAATTAAATTAAAAAAAAAATAAAAAAATATAAGCGGCGATTGTATGATCCACCACGGGATAACAACATGTGACACGGATCTTCAAGTGTTCATTATCTCTAAAAAAATTTAGAACCCTATATCTGGGATCCAATAGGATCCCAGATGAGTCAAACCAAAAAATTACATTGATTTTCGGATTTCCCACGCCCAATTACCCTATATTTCACTTTAATCTCGAAAAATTTTTTGGGATCCTATTTTGAATCCGGTACAGGATCCCAAATGGGTCGGATCAAAAAACGGACTTCAACTTTGGCATCTCCGACCCTAATTTGGGGGTACAGTCGACGCCCCCATTAACATAACGCCAAGGGACTGCGCGTTAACTATGTTAATGGGAGCGTTATGTTAATGGGGGAGCGTTATGTTAAGGGGGCTAATGGGTGAAAACCAACCAAGCTGCCAAAACGATTACCTATGTTAATGGGAGGTTTATGTTAATGGGGGAGTCGACTGTAGTCCCAGTCTTGAAAATTTTTCGAATTAAGACCGGAAAGGCCTCAAAAAGCGTTGCGGACATTTTCGTGACAGACGGACAGAAAATAGCGCTTTAGTAAGATTTTGGGTCCGACAAACTCGCGAAGCCAAAAGTCCGAAATATGCCCCAAAACAGTGTACTATCAATGAACGCTTTCCATCTTTAACCTGAATAAATAAGTGAACGATTTGGAAATTTTTTATTTTAAACGAATATTAAGTTAGGAAGAAATATTTTGCTGGTAGTCTAGAGGATAAACGCTCAAAATTCAATTCTAGTTTACAATAAATCACAATGATAAAAATAAATTATTCTCTGACCGAATAGGATCTACCGTACTCAGAGCGTTTTTACCTGTGCAATTTGTTTAATGATGAGATTGACGCAGAGGCCATTTAAAATTTCTTACTTTTTTAAAACTCATTGAATTTTTAATTAACATGTAAAATCATATTTTTAAAAGATGTTCAATAAAATAAATAAATTTTAAAAAATTACATGTAAAATGTTAAAGAGAACGTGCTCTAAAAGTAAAATCAATGTTTCGATGAATGCCAAAACTAAAAACTGCACGGGGTTTAACTTTCCCAATAATACACCCATCGTAATAAGTACTGTGACACATTTCGGTAGCATTAATCTGCCATAATCTACTATTCAACCGAAATTCCTTATTTTATCATATACTTTTAAAAATTATTTTACAAAATATCTGTTAAAATTTACCAATAAATGGTATTGAAAACATTCAAATTGACTCATTTTTTATAATTTAAATTTTTCTTTTAACCGAAAATAATGAGAATTGAAAATTTTTTATTTGGATAATATAATTTTTTATTTGGATAATATAATATGACAAAACTCTAATGAAATTTTTCAATCATATGTTTGGTTTACAATGTAGATTCGGCAGACAAAAAGGATAACGAACATCCACTTTTTTCACATCTACACGAATCCGCACTTTTTTCACATCGTCAGAATTTTCTTCCGTATCTTCTTCCGTATTTTTCTCGTTTTTATGTTCATCTTTTGGTACGTGGCGTTTTTTCATCCTGTGTAAGTCTTCCACGTCATGTTTTTGCAATATGCCGTGCATCTTCTGTATGTCTTTCTGCGAAAATTTCGATAAATTTTGAGTATTTTGTCCATTTTCAAGACTAGCTGAGTTCTGGAACAGTTCTGACTCGTCCTGTAAATCTCGCCCATTGGCATATATGTTGAGTTCTTTATTAATCAAATTGTAATCGTCTATTGTGTCGTACGCTTTGTTCTCGTATTCCATCTCGCTTTTGGTATTATTATCGACGGGTGGTGCCACCGCGATTCCAATAAGGCACGCTAACACTATGCCGAATTCGCCTTGCATTATTATAATAATAGCTTAGAAAATGGAAATTTTCACGTTCTTATAAAGTCCCTGTGTTCGTGCAAAAATGAACAAAAATAAAGAAAAAAAAGTTAAAATATTAAAAATGTATTCTAAAAAGGATTTTTTAAATTTTTTATTTTAAAAAATGTACTTAAATTTAAAAACTTCTTTAAAATAAAAACTCTAATGAAATTTTTCAATCATATGTTTGGTCAATTTTTTCAATCAATTTAAAATAAATTTAAAATAAAAATTTTACTTTTTTAATTAGTTTAGAAAAATTGAGCATATATTCATTTATACCAAATTTAACCGATTTTTATTCATAAAAAAGGCACTTTTATCAATTAATTTAACAGTAAAAAAATGGCTAGACAAATAAAGAAACAAAACGAAATAGCATTTTTTGTCTTTTTCTTTTTCTTATGCAATCTCTCGTACATCTTTTTTTCTTAAAAAAATTTTTCTCTTATAAAAAAGTGAGCAAAATTTTTTTTGCATTTGGACGCGTTCTTTTAAGCTTAATGAAAAGTTCGTCAAACCTTTGCGGTGGTATCGCCAAGTTTTATGGAAAGCGGTATGGGAACACGCGTCTGTGGGATGGGATAAAACAATAGAATGCCGAGAATGTTGTACACCGTTTGGCACATTGCCAATTGCATTGTTCTGAATACAAAAAAATGGACAAAATGACAGATTTTATGCCAAATTGATTTGAACAAAATTTAAAAAAAGAAAGTGTATATATAGATCGACCTAAGCCCAAGAGATCGGACTTAAGATAGAATATATATAAATAACGATACTCTTTAATTTGCGTGGGATCCGCCGAGAGTGCGGCCAATACGCCGGTACACGTCGAGCCGACGTTGGCGCCGAGAACGAGCGCGTAAAACCGCTCCAACGGCACGACGCCGACGCCAACCAATGGTGTGAGTGCAGAGCGAAATACGGATCCGGATTGGACCTAAAATATAATAAAATTTGAAATTTTCAAATCTTCCATAGTGATCTTCCAGGCCGGCCTGGCCCGACCCGTTTTTGGCTGGCCAAGCCCAACCCTATCCGATGGGCTAGTCCAGTCCGACCCGGCCCAATTTTTTTTTATGCCTTGTTCTGCCCGAATTGAAAATGCCAGGCCGACACATCTCTACTCCGTAGTTACAGCATGAACGCAAAATTACCACAACAACAATTAAACAGCCGACAAGCATGACGAGGTAGTTGGTGAACCAACCGAACGGATACGGCAGCTCGCGGTCCAATAGGTTGCGTACCAACACGCCGATTTGACCGGCCAACAACGATTGTACGAGGCGTACGATTCCGATTAGACAGCCGATTAATGCGGCGATTGCGCCGGCCAATAACACAACGCCAATTACACCATCTGACCAAAGCGAGTGGGCAAAAATGTGGCTGTATGGGCCTAAAGTAATTCGGAATAAAATGTGACTATATAGGGCTAATTTAAGCAGAAATAATGGAGTCATTCGAGACTAAATTAGGCTGGAATAATGGTGACTTTTGGGCATAAATTAGACCGATTAGAGTGCAAATTAGGCCAAAAATCCTCTAAGATAAGCTATAAGAACGTGGCCAAATGAGCCTTATTTAAGATGGAATAATGGACCTATGAATCTAATTTAATGTGAATCAATGGATCTCTATGAGCCCGAAAGTAATTGAAAAAATGTTCCAATAATAAAACGCTTACAAAATACTAATTCTTCGCGTGTCTCCAAATTCACACAGCGAAAAACGAACGTTTGGTGCGACGATACGCTTCGATTGTCCTCGATGATTGCGTTTATTGCTTTGATATCTATCTGAAATTAAATTTTTTTAAATAACATTGTCTCTTCCAATTTTAGTTATATTAAAGTTTACTGTGAGCCCGCCCAAACCAAATATTTTTTGGTACGCCACTGTCAGATTATTCTAAATATAAACGCGATGTACCTGAATGATGTAATTGAGAACGGGCTCAGTAAGCACAGAAAGCGTTTGAATATGCGTCAGATGAGTATGGGAGAGTGGCTCTACGAGGAGTTCGCCAACCCATTCAATAAATCCTGGAAGAATTTTTCACAAAAAATTCGGCTTTATTCTTCTCTTTTTTGGCATAGAATTGACTTAAATTGGTCCAGATTAGCCACTAGAAAAGCTGCGTCTAATAAGGCCAGCCAAAATGGTAAAGTCGAAAATTTTCCCAACTAACCAAAAGCGACTTCCGCGGGCAGAATAACAAGATAGCAGAGAAAGTTGTACACGTCATTCATTGTCGCGGCGGCGAACGCGCGTCGAAATTGCTCGCGATTACCGCTTTGGCCAAGCGCGATTAGCGTGTTCATGAAGGAGGCGCCCATCTCCGACCCGATGATCATCGGCACTGCCTGACGTACGGTAAGCACTGCATAAAACGCAGTTGTATTACTCGAAAGAGTATATTAAAGTTGGCTATGAGCCCGCTCAGCCAAAATATAATTCTTAAGTTAAATTGACGCAAAAAAGCAGCCCAGAAAAAAATATGACATATATGTATCTTGGTCAAATATGACCAAATATCGAATCGTTTTCTACACCTGCACAAGTTGTCAATTAATCTCACCCAGCAAAAAAATACCCACTGTCACTGGCGACCATTCCGACGAGAATTGTGGTGAGCGTTGAGCCGCTTTGTAGCACCAACGTCACCACCATTCCAATAATCGACGCAGAAATGGGATTGCGCACGAATTTGTTGTGACGAATCGCATCACCTTAACACATCACATAATCGGTATTGAAATTTTGTGTTTATTCGATTATAAATGTAGCTGAGCTTAAAATTTTTAAACTCTACTAGCTTGGGTTTGTTTTAATGAAAGTGCTTATTAAATTGTATGCTTAAAGGACGCATGAACGCCAATATAGATTTCCACACAATTTGTTCTAACCTTTTTTCTACGATAGATAGAGACGTGGGTTTTTTGCACTTTGTAGAGCGTACTCGATTTATGGGGGACGTATTTCAGCGATTTTTAAAATGTTTATTTTTAGCATTTTTATAGAGGAAAATGCAACGAAAAAAGTGCATATGGCTGAGCATTTTTTTCGGAGAGTGATCCGAAAAAACTGAAAAATGCGGAAATTTATCATTCTTACCGTTTTTTGAAGTTTTATAACTCGGCTCCTATATAATCGATCAGGTTCAAATTTATAGAGTGTAATAGTGTATGTAAGAGGAACTTATAGCAAAAGTTTCAAGTCCACCGGATCACTCTCCGAAAAAAATGCTCAGCCACATGCACTTTTTTCGTTGCATTTTCCTCTATAAAAATGCTAGAAATGAAAATTTTAAAAATCGCTGAAACACGTCCCCCATAAATCGATAACGCTCTACAAAATACAAAAAAGCCCACGTTTCTATCTATCGTAGAAAAAAAGTTAGAATAAATTGTGTGGAAATCTATATTGGTGTTCATGCGTCCTTTAACAGACACACAAAATAACGGAATGCCGGTATTAAAAATTTTTTCGAACGTCCACAACTTATACTCCGGAACTTTGGGTATATTAAAGTTGGTCGTGTCCAAAAATTTTTGGCACGTTATTAAACTGATTATTAGTTCTATTCATTACCGATTCCGCGGCCGCTAATCAATTTGAACGCATCGGCCAACACGGCCAGCGTGCAAATAAAGCAGAAAATTACTAATAAAAGTGCGACGAAACGAAAAATTGCCCAAAGAATGCGTTCGAATTTTTCCAAATGAATCGTGTCTGAAAAAGTTTATTTTATTTTTTTGACAGTCTTTTGATGCTGTGATTAATGTTAATTATTAACGAAAGGGTTAAGTCCTAGTGCTACCAAAAAAAATTAAGTCCCGATGTAACCAAAGGGCTAAGTCTAAGTGTTATGTCTATCTAGAATCCCTACTTTGCGCCACCCCTATAAGATGTTCCGGGCCGGCTCGATTCGTTCTCCGCCTTCCCTTCGAAAATTTCTTATTTCGGGCTGGGCGCGAATTGAAAATTTCAGGCCTGACAAAACTCTACCACTATATGTACCTTTCCACGAATGAAGTCTTTCGTCAAGTAACTCTGCACCCGTGACACTCCATGGATCGATGTCCGGCTGAACGGCTTTTTTCGTTTTAAGCGAGGAACTGCTGCTGATGTTACCGACTTTTGCCGTCATTCGTTGAGGATATTTTAAGCCGAATTGCTTGTATTGAGCTGATTTTGATGAGCTAAATGGGATGACTAATTATATTGAACCACTTGGAGTGAGTTGTTTGAAGCAAGCTGTCTTGTCCAAACTGATTATAATTAAGAACTGTTATGGAGACTAAGTTTTGATCGGATGCTCGAACAGCTTTGAATAATCTTTTTAAATTGAGCTGTGTTTGACCGTGTTGGGTTGGGATAAGCTGCTTCGAATGATGACCTGTTTGAAGTGTTGTACTTCTCGAGGCTGAGTTGAAAATTTGTGTGAAACACCGAAACAAAAGGCGCGACGTTTTTTTTGCACTTTTCAAATTTTTCAATATATTTTTTTTTTTGAAAAATTGCGTTCTCCAAAAGAATAAAAATAAAAGAGCAAATTATTTTAATTTAAATATAAGTACGAAAAGAAAAAGAAAGAGCATGAAAAAAAGAAGGAGGAGAAAAGAATAGATAAATATAATAGACGATTTGCATAATAATAAAGTGAATCATTTATTATTGTCGCGTGTATATTTATCAGTCACATTTTGCGTATTTTATAAAATAGAAAAATGAATTTAAGTACGAGATAAAAGAGAGAGAAAAAGGGGAAGAGAAACAAAAAAAAGGATACATGGAGTATGAAAAGAACAAAAACAAAAAGTAAACTAGGAAAATAGTAAAAAGAAAATTCAGCTTAGCTCCTCAATATTGAGCAAGTATTAGGCTGGAAAGAAATTTTCTTTACATCTGACCTCATTTTTATTTTTTTCATAACTCTATTGATAATAAATATCAATCTATAATATAATCACCTTTATTACTCAAGACCTTCGCCCAACGATTGGGCAAATCATAATCCCTTTCTTCCAAAATTCCGCTTTCTGTAGGTCGAAAAAGTTTCAGACCTCCATTTTCGGCTGGTCGACATTGGCGAATGGTTTTATCGTGCATGTGGTGCTTTAGAGCGAAGAATAAATGGTAGTCGGATGGCGCAATGTCAGGCGAATATGGTGGATGTGGTACTTTATCCCAGCCAAGCTCCATCAATTTCTGGCGAGTGATCGTTGCGATGTGAGGACGAGCGTTGTCATGTATGAGATGGACGTCGACACGTCTTCGGCGCTTTTCTAGAATTGCTTTAGCCAATTTTTGAAGCTGATCCGCGTAAAACTGTCACACTCCTCTGCTCTTCCATAAATTCATAATAGAGCATTCCTTCGGAGTCCCACCAATAGGACACAACCTTTTTACAATGCAGGTCGGGTTTCGGTTGCGTTGGCGCGTTTTCTCCTCGCGGAAGCTAGACAGCTCTACGCATGTTGTTCTCGTACTTGATTCACGTTTCGTCACCAGTCACAATATCTTTCAAAAACATCTTTTTATGAGAGCTGAGAAAGAGATACTGACAAATGGTGACACGCGCCGCTTTGTTGATGTCGCTCAGGTGATGAGATGTCCATTGTGCCAGGATTTTTCTGTAACCAAGAGCGTGGAGGCGATTTTTAATGGTTGTGTGACTGCATTTGAGAGTCGTCGCTAAGCTTCTGGTACAGTCAAATCTGTCTAATTGAGCACCTATCGAGACCACGAAAAAGTGCCCAATTAGAAAGGATGCCCGATTACAGAAGTTTTGCGAAAATAATCTAGATAACTTTCCGATGGGAACGTTGATCACCAAAAATGAATATTTCCCGAATAATCTTTATTCCATCAACTCTTTATTTCGCCTGCAGTCAACTAAAGCGACAATAACTCTTCTAGCTTGCAATTGCTAAAGCAGGTCGTCTTCTTCGATCGCTTCCTGGTGCGCGGAAAAGCTCTCGAGTATGGTTGGCTGACGCATCTTTTTCTGACGTAGCTTCTGCATCTTGTCGTCGAGCACGTCGCACGCCTTGATTGCCTCGAGGTCGCAGCCGTTCTTCATTAGGTAGCGTCAGCGAACACCCTGCATTGAGCATCTTCGAACGAAATTTCCTCGATTGGCTCCTCCTCGTCTTCGTTGTCTTCCAGCTCGCCTTCCCGTAGGACTTCAGCGGCAATTTTTTCAAGAGTGAATGCTCCATCGGTTGCGAAGCGCTTATCGGCTCCAAGAAAGTCGATCATCTCGATCTCCTCATCCTCATGCACCTTCTCTTCAGCTGGCAGTTTATTCCAGAGAACGGCGCGTTCATCGTCTTCCTCTTCTTAATGCGCAAATGCGTCCTTGTGCTTCGGGGTCGTCATGATTGAATGCTAAACCACTTCATCGAGTCTTTTTGATAAAATTAGTTCTATAAAAATAGAAAATGAAAATATTTCTCGCGAAAATTGCGTAATCTCCTCTAAATTTATTCAAAAAAAAA
Source organism: Bradynema listronoti (assembly GCA_024678965.1). Classification (NCBI taxonomy): domain Eukaryota; kingdom Metazoa; phylum Nematoda; class Chromadorea; order Rhabditida; family Allantonematidae; genus Bradynema; species Bradynema listronoti. Next base: position 207,060 of record JANLNO010000006.1, read on the forward strand.
TGCCTGATTAGACAGAGTCAGGTACCCAATTAGCAAACAAATTTATTAGGAATTTTGTCAGGACCAGAAAAAAGTGCCCAATTATAAAGGGTGCCCAATTAGACAGGTTTGACTGTAGTTGCATCCGGATTTTCGTTGATGTTGCTGCGAAGGACGTCGTCGTCAAGGTCAGGTGGGCGGCCTGTGTGAGGCTTGTTGTCGAGTGCCGTATCTCCTTCTCGAAAGCAATTAACAGTCGTATGGGTAACGGTGTCTGGTCCAAAGATATCACATATGTTTCCAGCTGCGGTCCGTGCGTTATGACCGAGGCGCCACTCGTAGAAGATGATTGTCCGAATTTGTTGTTTGTTAATTGAGGTCATGGCTAGCTTACTTAATGCTGCAGCATCCTTATATATCCCCAGATGAAAAGCGCATGGAAAGTTTTAGAAGGTTCTACCATCCACCAGACTTGAAAATGTTTTAGTAGGAAAAAACTTTTTTGTCTTAAGTGTAAAGAAAATTTCTTTCCAGCCTAATAGATAGGTGCTTGAGTAAGTGACTAACTACTAACGTGCAATCATCTGAATCAATATAAATTTTTAAAAATGAAAAAATATGTTATCAATTTCAAATTTTTTATACAAAAAAGTTGAAATGTTTGTTAAAAATGAAAATTAAAACAAAATACGTGATACGTGAAGTCTTCCGTTAAAAATGACCTTGGAATTAATCATTTCACGGGTTTGGATGAGGACCATCCAGCCACAGAGATCTCAGCTGGTTTGCTGCATAAACATGCGGTACGGCTTGCAAGGTCTGGTCAGCACCGCCGTATCACTCACATTGTGCAATGTGGCACTTATTGTCTTTCAAATATGGAAACACCTGGGTGGGGTCGGAGGTGGAACTGAACTTCATCCCAAGCAAAGTGAAACCTATAGCACAACCACTAATAACATATTTTAAAAAATACCTGAAACAAAATAAATAAATATAAATTTTATATGGATCGATAGGTATTTAATGCAAAAATTAAAAGTTCACGCCGTTTATATAAACGACTATAACTCAAAAAGTTCCATTTGGATTTTCGATTTCTATAGTTCATTTGAAAGTTCTTAAAAATATGGAGTGTAAGAGTATAAGAACTTGACTCTATGTTTCGAAGTAATTTAAAAAAATGAAAAAACTTTTTTTGAGTTAATTTGATGTATTTTGAAAAAAAATTTTTCTTTTTTTTCAAATGCTTATAACTCAAAAATTGGCTCACTGAAATTATGTTATTCATAAATTAATTTATTCATTGGGCTTTTGTTTAAAAAAGTAATTAATATTTTATATATTTAAGTGTATTCACAAATAATTTATTTACATTTATTAAGCATTTGTTTTGCCACTTTTTTTCTTGTATTTCTTGCCGATTTTCTTTGGAAACTTTCTTTCTGGCTCTTTTTTCTCTTATTATTTTTGTCCTCAAAAAGGTGCTTAAAATCAAAGCCATTTTCGGTGAAATATGGATGTCGAAGTACTTGTTCGATGGTGATTCTTGCCGTCGAGTCCATGCACAACATTCGCTGAATTAACATTTTTGCCTGTTTTCCAATTGTCGTTTCAAATTCCTCAATTAAATTATAAAATTTGCATTATAATTTAAAAATAGTTCGCAAATCCATTCGTATTTAAGGTAGAATATTAAGATAGAAATCAAGCAGTGAATCAGTTATTAAATGAAAAAATTGCTAGTTCAATTCAGTACTGGAACCTAAATCCTCTGACTTTTTTTAATGAACTCATAATAACTCATAGTGACTCGCTCCATAAGAAAATGAAAAATTTTTCAAATTGAATTTGTGTTAGATCGAAGTTTGCTTTGTTAAGTAAATAATTTCCTCGTCCACGATTACAAAAAGAATATTTTTATTTTTATATATTTTAAAGCTAACATCCCAATTTTATTTAATATTCTTGAGAATTGCCTACGATCACTTGGATCGTCTTTATCAGCAAAAGGTTTATTATGAAGAAGTGACAAGTGATACGAGAAACCGGCTTGTCCTAACAATCATCTCACGCCTTTTCATGAGCAACGTCTCTAAGAGTATTATGCCAGCAAAAATCAACTAAAATGTTATGTCGTCGTTAAATCGTTGTATTAGCAGTGTTTCAACGTGTTTAAATTTCGAATTTCTTGTACATTTGCATTCAGATTCAAAATTAGAAATTTACCGGCATTTCTGTTTCGCTTCTTATTCATAAGCCACAATGCCAAATTATTCATTCTTTCGTTGTTACCAAATTTTAGATTTAGTTATTATTTTTCAGTTTCAAAATAAATAAGGAACAATAAAAATGTTATGTTTTTATTGCAAATATATTATGAAAAATTACATACAATGCAATGTTGTTTTTTGCTTAATTCTTCATAAAAAAATAAAAATATATTATAGAAAAATTATTATTGCAAAAAAAAGAAGCTGCTTCTAATTACGTGAAATGAAAAGTTGGCGAATAGAGAGGGAGAATATGTGGATCGGCCTTTTGATCGGAAGATAAAATATTGGATAAAGTCAGAAAACTTTTTTATTTTATTAAAACAAAAAACAACAATTTACTTTTCTTGTTTTTAATCTTTCTAATCAAAAAAAGATTTCGGCAATATCCATAAGGAAAATGAATGCGGGCAGACAACAGTTTATGAATATTATACATACATGTTACTCACATTTATACTTATGAGCAATATTTTGGCCAATTTAGTCAGCCAAGATGTTGCCGAACTGAAAATGTATTGAAAACTTTTGTAGTCATATTAACAAATGCTTCGGCGTTTAATGGGTACACAATTTATATGTATTCTAAAGAATGGATAGAGTAACGTCACGCAGTCGCTGTGGACGGCTGATACGAATTTTTGAGACGCTTCAAATTGCAGTTTTTGCAAAGAAGATGCGATTCGAGCGGATAACAGCCTTGGCCTTCGATTTTGGAGTTTAATCGGAGGCCGCAGTCCTCACACTTATAGCAGTCTATGTGGTAGGAGCGATCCATGGCGATCACACGCGCTATTTCCGTCTCATTTCCAATGGGCGCAATCACTTTTAAGCATGCGGCACATCGTGGCGAGAAACGTCTAAAACAAGTAGTCTTAATAAAATTTTAAAAAACTGAATTTATTTACTCATGGTAACAGTCGAGACAGAAGGCCTGATTTTGTTTATCGACCGTGAAGGGAATGCCGTCAAGAGACTTGCCACAAGAAGGACATGTAAAGCATTCCGGATGGAATGCCTTGCCCATGGTTCGCAGAATTTTCTGTGTGATAGGTGTCGCACATTTTTCACATTTCTCCAGTGAATTCTAAAAAATATAATATTAAATTGGTCCAATATTTTGACAATTGCTGTTCTTTTTCAGGTATCAAAAAAAAATTGTTTAAAGTATTATAATGTTATTTGAAAGTACATCTTATTATCGTCACTTTAAAGTATTAAGTGTTTGATTATCCAATAAAGTCAATTGAATTTAAATTAGCAAAAAGCATGATCAGATGCTAGTGAAAAGTCGCCAAAATGATATCTCCTAATATCTAAACAAAAAAAAAAGTTCAGCCAGAAAAATTTGTTCTACTGCTTTAAACGCGGTAAATAAATCAATTCATCGTTTGATATGAAAAGTTTATAAATAGTTTATGACGAAAAAGCGTAAAAAAGCGGCTGTTTTACAACTCTGAAATTTTAAGACACAAGTCGGATACTGCTGAGCGTTTGCTGGATAATCTATGCACCGTGGGATCTTGCTCCCATGCGATCAAACTATCGATTAAATTATATTGGAAATTCAACAGTTACTTTATCAACAAGTTTAACAAAGATTAGTAGCGCCGATAAATACAAAGCGATTTTTTTCAGCAAAACAACTAGATTCTATATTTCATGCTGCAAAAAAGGAATTGTCCAAAAAGCATCAAACTGCTATATAATCTAACATTTCCCAATAAGATCATCTTTTTTCCCGATTGATGAATCATTTGCTTCGGGGTAGGCACTTCATTAAAATTTATGAAGCCGGTGCATCTATTTCTTAACTCGAAGCCTAACAAATTTATACCTATAAAACTTGCTCATAAACTAAAAATGGAAGAATACGAGAAAGAATATCAAATACTCATTTTAAATAATCTTGCTTTGTTTTTATTACAATATAAATTTGTTGAAATAAAATTTTTTGGACTAACAGCAATAATTAATGAAATTCTTCAATTATTAAATCTTATTCGAATGCAATAGAACATTAGTCGTAAAATATTACCATGTAGTCGACTTGACAAAGATTTTGGCCATCAACGCTGTAAAAGGAACACCCAGCAAGTTGTTTGCGGCAAACGTCACACGTGAAACATGCCACGTGAAAGGCGTTACCGAGTGCAGTCACACCAGGTGTTTCGCCTATAATCTGCTTTCCGCATTTCGAACAGACATCTACAAAAAAATGTTTAATATACTTCAAAATTTTTTTTAAGTGAAAATTGAACAGAACTATAGAATACGAAATTGTTGCATGCCATAAAATGTATTTTTATATTATTGAAAAAAAATTGTCACTTACCAATGTCCGAAGACATTATTCTTACTCGAAGTAAATTTTAGTAAAAATAAGTTCAATTAAATACCGAAATATTAATCTGAATTTTTTAAGTACATATGACATTTCAATTTCAAATAACAAATTTTGGAACACTTAATAATACGAAAAAAATTATGATATGAATGACAATTATGGCAAACATATGTCTTATGCATACAAGATCGATTTTCTCGAAAAGAATCGAGAGAAATAAGTAAATATTATAAAAAAATATTAAAGAATGCATGGAAAAGAAAAAAAATCCAATTTTTTCCAAAATGACTTAATTTTTCATCCAGTTTGAAAAATTTCTACCAAATCGTCTTTAAAACCCGATGAAGAAAAAACGGCTTGTTAAGGCCGTTCGAGTTTGAACGTCGCAAATACTCGTGGCAAGGCAAATACAAGGAGCAAAAATGAAAAAAGTAAAGCAAAAAGAAAAAAAAGTAAAAGAAAAAAAAGTTATGATTATTCATGAGTTGCTAAAGGAACAACTGACCAGATTTTATTTTTTCACATAATTTTATCGTTATATCTTCTCAAAGCAATGAACATAAGTTCTTATTCTATTCAAAATGTTAATTCTTATTCAATATATATTGGAATGTATCAGTAATTTTACATTATTATTCTCTTATTACATAAATTAAATATTACTTCAATTAAATTGTTCTATTTGTCTAATTTTCACGCATTTCCCATAATGTAATGGAATAGATAATTTTTCCTAAATTTTTTTTATATTTTATTGCTTTTCTTCTAACACATATATATGCCGTTTTGCTGAGATTTCACGCTCATCACTGAGCTATTCATTCCTTTGCTTCCGTCTTATACTTTCTGTCCGAAAAATTCAAACTAAAAGTAGTAAAAAGAAATAAAGCTCGTTGGTTGTATCCATTATATCACAATCTTATTATACTTTTATGTTAACGTGCTTTTTATGAAAACAGATATAAAATTAGTCATTTTATTGTAGGGATTATTTAATTTGTTATCCTAATGTAAAATTTTTTAGCAAATAATACGGCTGATAATAGAATAATATATATATCATACTATCAACATACTAAACTTTTAAGATAAACATCGAAAGTGGCAAATTTGCAGAAAAAAACAAAATTTCTAAAAAAGTGTTCTCAATGACTGTCTCTTACATTTTCAAATAAAATATTTGCCTTTTCTTTTCCACGCATTTGATATCTAATCTATGAAAGTATGTTTTAAATACGATCAATACGATTTGTTTTCGTTTGTTTTCTTAAAAGCTAGTGAGTACTCAAATATATGTGCAATAATGTTCGGCTCAATTATAAAAAAGCTATAAATTGTGATCACAATAAGAATATTATCTCATTAAAAAAAACTCCCTTCTAATTGCAATTATTGATCAGTTCTAACGAGATATATGTATTAATGTTGTAAAATTACTGTAAGACTAAGTTAAGACTAAGTAATCAACGAAAAAAAGCTAAAAACATCCATTATTTAAGTTTTCTTTAGCAATAAAAAAGTTTTTTAACCAGATTTTTTGTAAATAATAAGGTTCAATATCGTTTTCAAAGTCTAGCGTTCGAAAATATTAAAATATGTATTTATATCATATTTGAAAACTAAATTTAAACCGTACAAGAAAAAAGTAGAAATATAAATACAAGTCACAAAATTATTGTTCATCTCAATCCTCCTAGTTTTGTTTATTTTTGCCGAAACTGCCGTGTACTTATTATTCACGTTTTTTCTTTTCGCTTTTATATTATTCAACTAAAAAAATAAAAGTATCTGGTGAACTTTTCATTGTAATAGCTAGACTTAAGTGTGCAAGCGTTAAAAAGAAAAGACGAGATTAAATAGCAAAAAAGAATAAAAATGGTGAAAATAAAAAGATGTATTTCATAGAGCTTTGCTATTCCCCGGAGATAAGAAATTTAGTCACGAGGATAGTAAAAAATACTGAAAAAAGTAATGATGATCGAAAGAGACACATTCCTATTTTAATTTTTATGTTTACATTTAATTCAATCCATAAATTGTCGAAAAAAAGCTAAATCCAATTGTTCGCTTGTTTAACATTTTATTTTCTTAATTTTTAACAGTATTGCCCAGATGTTTTACTTTGTTAAGTAGAATTTTAATTTTCTATAATAGCTCCTTATCGATTACAAGTAGCACGGAAATAACTTGAGCTCATTAATTTACAAGCGACTAAAATTGTGTAAAAATATAGCTAAGTACGTGCCGTTAAAAACGTATGATAAATAATAAACAATGTGCAAAGTAAAGAAATTTGTGAAAATAATGAAGCACGGAAATAATTTGAGCACATTAATTTACAAGCGACTAAAATTGTGTAAAAATATAGCTAAATACGCGCCATTAAAAACGTATGATAAATAATATACAATGTGTAAAGTAAAGAAATTTGTGAAAATAATGAAATGCTGCCAAAAATGTACCGACAATAAAACAATTGTTTAACAAAATTCCAAATATAAGCGAATTTGTTTTTTCTAATAATTTTTGTTAGGATTAACAAAAAAAATTTTTAAGAAAATGCTTTTGTGAATTATTAGCTTGTTTTTTTCGTGTTGAGGATTTTCGGAAACGTTTACATGGAAATGAAAAGGAATTAGCATCAAATTTTCCGACATTTGTGTTCATCACTTGTGGATTGCTTATACACGTCTTTGTTATTTTCAAAACCGACAATTAAATTCGACAATAAGGACATTCATTCAAAATAGCCATAAAAATATCCACACAATGTGTGAATGTTTCATATAAGCCTTTATTCCACTCGAAATGGAAGAAAAATAGATTACGAAATAACAGAAAAGAAAATAAATTCAATTTCTACCTTTAGATAAAATTCGATTAAAAAGATTTATAAGAAAAATATGCTTACCATCGATTGCGCCGGATCGCATTTTGTGCTCCATGTCGTGAATGAGCGCGTCGACAGATGCAAACGCTTCAGCGTTGTGTGCTGATGGCGATGATGAAGTCTAAATAGTCGAATAATTCGTAGAAAATATTAAAATTGAAAAGTTTTTTTAATACATATTTTAAAAAAGTTTAAACAACAATGGGAATCACTACGCGTATAAAGTTAGATGTTAGAAAAATGTATTGTAAAAAATGTACCGGCCGTAGATTGTGCAAAAGAGGTTGTTGTCTTTCGCTAAGAACGCTTTTTTGAAATTGATTCGAATACTTTTGCCGCTCTGTTAAACCTAGAAATATACATTTTTTATTATATTTTTCAATGATGCAAACTCGTTGCGAACTGTTCAATATAATACTCAAATTTCTAAAGCGGTAGCTAGTAATAAACCGAACCGGAATCTCGAAGCTCTTTTGCGAAATTGTAGCCGCTTGGCGTCTGTCGAGATGTCGTCGTAGTTGTTGTTTTTGTCGTGGATTGAAAGCCGGATCGATTGCTGTTGTCGTTGTTGTTTTGATTGGGTGGAATAATGTTAGCAACTGGTGTGTTGGTCGCGTAGTTGTGAATATAACTCTGTGGATTGCGAATGAGAGATATTCCACTAAATTAATTGATAATGAAAAAATAGAATACTATTAACGATAATTGTATGTGCTTAATTTTTCGATTTATTCGACATTTGTTTATTACTGACTTTTTGATTCTCCTTAATCATCAAACTACATTTATATTTTACTGACCCTTTTGGGTTTTTTCTTACACTTTTAAGTGTTTGTTTGTTCTGTTTTTTGTAACTAAAAATGCTGGGAAATCGAAAAATTCACGCAAAAATGTCGGCTTATTTTGTATTTTTCGGTCTTTGAAATATCGAAACGGGAAAAGCATAACACCAAAAAGAAGGACGCTTGAATCACGCAAAAAATGTTCGATTTTTAAACAAACAATATACAAATTAATAAAAGCGGCATCCATCTCCTTGTTCTTGTCCGTCATAAATCCCCATGCTGTTTCAATTTTTCGTTGATTGGTTTTTTTTTTGATTTATTCTTTCACAATAAAAATAAGAAATTCGTTTTAAAAATTATGACAAATAAGCAACTTTAGTACGAAAAAATGTGAAGATTCTTTTTTGGAAAATCTTCTCTTTATAAAATGAAATGGAAATGCGAATAATAACATCCACACATATTAAAAATTTAATATATAGCATCAACATATATTTAATATTTGAAAGATGTTAGACGAAATTTGAAGATGTTATAAAAAATTTCTTATACTAAATAAATATTTATAAAAGAAACATTTGTAAAATTATGATTAAAAAAAATTAAAAATCAAAGCTAAATATATCTCCATAAAATTTAAAATTTTTAATTAATGAAAACAAAAATATATATAAAATAAAATCCTAATGAATTGATTAAGGATTTTTTTAAATCCTAACAAAAAGCTACGGGAAAAATAATAGAGAGAATTGCCAATAAAATCAATAATATTTTCATACGTATAAAAAAAGAATATTATAAAAGCGAAATTACTAATTGTCTAAAGAAAAATATATTGTAGAAAAGACTGAATATGAATAAAGATTTATTGCGCTTTTGCTTACTGTTATATAAATATTTACTTATTTAAAATTAAATATTTGAATTGAATAGAAAAAAAATTTTGAACCTATTAAAAGTCGAAACGTTTGCCGGCCGATTGAAATTTTTGTATTTGCTGTTGTCGTTAGTTGTCTTTGCAGTGGTTCGTATTGTTGTTCGATATGAATATTGTTGCAAATTGTCGGCAGCAATGCCGTTGCTTATTGCTGCCGGATCGTGACCGCCATTTGATCCGGATATGTTAATGGGTACGTTTAGTACTGGTGTTTTTGCGCCGATTCCTTCCGCACCGATATTATTGATGTTCTTGTTGTTAATAACAAAAATTTTGTTGTTATCATTGTTTATATTGTTATTTGCATTGTTGTTGCCGATTTGGGATGACCGATAAGAAGTATACGATAAATTGGCACTATTGTTAGCCTCTCCAAATTTATTGTTGTTGTTGTTATTGTTCGCGTAAGAGGCGTCATGAACATTATTGTTTAGCTAAAAAATTTAAATTATAAAATTCGTACCGCAACAACACGCCAATTAATCGGAATAATTTTTTGCATTTCTTACTGCATTGGAACGTTGGACATCGACACCGAACGAACGATATTGTGCGGTACTAGAGGGCGGAGCATGTATCTAAAAATATATGGGATAAAAAATTTTATTTCAGCATTCAATGTATTTATTAGGTTGAGGCAAAATTTTTTACCCATCCGCTTCAAGCGTTTACTGCAATATTCTGCAAGCTTCTAGAAAATTTCTTTTATAAGATATATAAGCAGCGCAATCTAAGCTATCAAACGATATCTTTTGGATCGCAATTTTTGTTCAAAATGGCGGAGGAAATCGAGCTCGACAGACGACAGATTCGGACCCTTCTTCTTTACGAGTTTCGTTTACACCATACAGCGGCGGACGCAGCACGAAACATTTGCGATTCGATGGGCGAGAACATGGTCTCCTGTGATACCGCAAAAAATTGGTTTCATAAATTCAAAAATGGTGTGTTCGAAATCGACGATAAAGAGCATCCTGGAAGACCCAGTCAACTAGATGATGAACGTCCTTTGGAATTAATTGAAGAGGAGCCAAGTCTGTCTACACGTGAACTTGGAGAGCTTCTTGAGTGTGACCAAAATTTGCATCAACTCGGAAAAGTCTCAAAACTTGGCGCTTGGGTACTCCATCAATTGTCGGCCGCCCGAGAAAATCAGCGCGTTCGAGTATGTGCACAACTTTTGACTTTCCGTCGCACATTCGATTGGCTCAAAAATGTGATTACTGGCGATGAGAAGTGGGTACTCTATACTAATCATACACGCAAGCGTCAGTGACTCAATCCGGGAAAATCAGGAGTTCCGACACCAAAACTCGATTTCCATCCGAAGAAGGTCATGCTTAGTGTTTGGTGGAACATGAAAGGAATTGTTCATTGGGAATTATTGCCATCTGAAACTACGATTACCACAGAGTATTATTGTGCCCAACTCGATCGACTGGCTTCAAAATTGAAAGGAAAACAAGACCAAGTTTTCCTCTTGCACGACAACGCACGACCTCATGTTGCAAAGAAGGCGTGTAAAAAAATCCAGGAACTTGGATTTAGTCACATTTGTGGCATTTCGTCATTTTTTTCGCATTTTTAAAAATGAAAAAAAAAATTTTTGCAAAAATTTTTCTCGATCGAATTCTCGCGGCGATGACGGCGAATAGGAAAAGTGCGTACTTTAACTGCGGGAGTCTTTCGTGCTACAAATATATTCGCGAATATTCGTATCGGAAAGTGTTATGACGGAGTTATAAGAAGAAATTCTAAGTATGTGATCAAGGTCCGTGTAGCTCAGTAGGTAGAGCAGCGCTCCGGTTAAGCGTTGGTCGCAGGTTCAAGTCCTGCCACGGAAGTTACCTTTTTCACATACACAACAGATTTGTTTATTGTTATTAGTAGAAAAAATAAATTTGAAAAGTGTGAAAGAAATGGGTAAAAAATTTTGCCTCAACCTAATATTTATTTATTTATACGATTATTGCTAGATGATATTTTTAAATATGTTAAATATAAAATTTTAACCGTTGTTCGGGACGAATGCTGGTCCAACGGCGCATGCTGCGTGAAATCCGACCAATATCGTCGATCAAGTAATTCATTCGGTCCTCCCACGCCACCGTCGGGTTCACATACGGTTTCACGTGCCAAAAGCGGTTCACTAATAAATGATGATAAATTTATTTAAAATTATCGTAATATGTGTGAGCTAACATACCGGTACTGGGTCTTGCGCAGACTAGCGGCAGCGTGCTAAAATATTCAAAAATAAAATTTAACATTTTGGTATTCAAAACTTTATTCTTTTAATTTAAAGTACCTGTAGTGTCTCAGGGTAAACTCCGGCAAAAGGAGATCTTTGCGGCGGTTCTAAATATTATTTACCCTTTTACAGTAGATTTTAAATAAAATAAAAACATACGGGAGGCTGGTACGCCGACGACGTGCTGACGATCGGCTGATGGCCGTTTGCTGCCAGAAAATATCTTTGGCTAAAACAAGTAATAGTAAAAATAGATGTATTTATTTTTGGCTATAAAACAAGTTAGTAATGTTGATTCAATATTGATATCATCACGAATACGTACGGTGCCGAGTACAGCGGATGGAGGTGGGGGTGGCGGCGGGGGTGGTGGTGGAGGCGCGATGGAAGGGGGCTCAGCCATGCGTCCGACGGGTCTGCAAACTGCGTATCGGCAGCTAAAGGCGTTTGTGCGTTTAGCAAAGAGGCGTTAAAAAGAGAGCGGCTCCGACTGGGACGAATCCTAAAATGACAATAAAATGGAGCTTTTAATGCAATTTAATTATCAATAGCCAAAGCGAATATCCACTCAAAATTAGCAACGATATAACAAAAGAATATTATTTAACAATAAACGTAGATGGGTAAAAAATAAGAGAAATCTAGTGAATAAGAGAAATCTAGCGTTAAGTGAAAATAAAATTTAAATATAAAAATGCATATGTAAAGTGGTTATTTAAGTGTAAATTCGGACAAAAAAAAATTAAAAAATCGAAAAACGCGAAATTGTCAAAAAAAAAAAAATTCATTTTTTAAAGGCGAATTCCTTTATTTCTCATTAGTGTGCTTTACTCGACATCGAACCGCACATTTTTTGTTCGGAAAATGACAAAATATGATTAAAAGAAGCGGTTAAAACTTTTGGACAATACGTCGGAAACATGTAAAAAATGTGACGTTATATGTAAAATCGATGAAAATCATATTTCAAAACAAAAAATTATTGTGCTTTCATTTGCAAAAATTAAAACGTCATTAAAATAATTATTTAAATTTTTAAGAAAATGACTTTTAAAGAGGACTATGATCTTCCGCATTGACAAACGAAAAATACGAAAGAAAAATAAAAACGTTTCAAAGTAACAATATCACAACGATAGGAGTTTGACTGGTTTTATGTACGTGAAGAAAAATTATTGTTTGTGGATTTTTCGAAAAGAGAAAATAAAATGGAAGAGAAAAGAAAAGAGGAAAGCGATCAAATTTTGCTGACAAACATACGATTGATCATTATAAAAGCAATCAATTAGGGAAATTTGAGAAACATTAAGAGAACAAGCAAGAATTAAAAATAAGAGAAAAAGAAAAAGAAAAGAGATAAAATGGAGATAGGTGAATCAGCATTTGTTCGGTGAAAAAAAAGAGACCAACAGCACACATATAAATTGTCGAAAAAAATAATTTGAATAAAATATAATGAACGGTCGCGAATCTCGAGCGTTCATAACATTTTCCTCTTGTTAACGATTTGAAATGCCTTCTTCTCCAACTTTTTGTCATAAAGTATAATTTTTCCGTAGAATTCCACAAAAATGGTACACTTTTATTTTTATTGCATTCTCGATTTGATAATTTTTTTTTATTTTTAGAATTGATAAGTATATTTTCGAAATAAAAACCAATTATAAAAATTGTTAACGCGTTCAGATGAACACAAAAGAAAATTACCGACTACATATATAATATAAAAAAATTTAAAGAGCGAATTAAATTCTAATTTATTTAAAAATCAAATAGGAAAAAAATACAAATTTACGAACGAACCTCGGTGTGAAATACTGCGGTAACGGCGACAAATAGCTCATGTGGGTCGATTTGGATTTTTTCCGAGGTTTCAAGGACCTCTGAAATGAATTATAAGCTAAACGTCTACGCGAACGAATTACAATGAAGTTAACTAAATATGATAAACAAAATTAAAGTTAGTTAATATTTGCCTTCTCTAAAATTTAAATATTTTTATATCTAATACGTTTATAAATTCGAAACATGAAAAAAAGTGAAAAGAAAATAAAAATCTGCCGGACAATTCCATTATCCAATCTGACTATAATATACATACACATTCAGTTTGTTCTATAGCATTCCCTAATTTTTCAAACGATCGATTTACGGCAATAAGCCGTACACATAAGTGATTAATACACAATTAATGTTGACGTGCATATAAACGTGCATATAATCTCACGTTTGTTCTTGCTTATTTTAATTTCAAAAATTCGCAAATTTTGTTCTCCAAATGATGAAAAATAAGTCGTCTAGTTTGTTTGTTTGTTTTTTTTTGAATGCTTGAACCTTTGAATCAATTAAACACATATTTTAATAGGCTGAACGAACAAATTAAGAGAATATGTATTTAAACTAACTTTTTTAAGTATAACGCCCCCGGTTATCAGGGGAAAATTAATGTATAAAAATTTTTTAGCTTACAAAAATTCTGTATTTAAATTAGTAATATTTATTAAAATTTTAACTTAATTCAATATAAATTTTATGTGATGTATAAAAAAATTAGAAAGTTAAGTTATAAAAGATGAATAAAGTCATACGAAAATACATAAATGTATATGGAAATTATCACTATTAAATCATTATTATGACACTATTACTATACCATTTTTTATAATTTCACTATTACGCAGTGAAAATTTTTTTTAAAAAGTGCATGTTACAACAAATTGAATATGGCTACATATATGAATCAATTCGTGTAATATGTTAAAAAGATCCGTATAAATCCATTGAATAATTTCTATAAAAAAGGAAATAGAGAATTTAATAGACTTGGTTATTATACAAGAAAGGGTGAGTCGATTACGGCAGCGCCGATGGCCACGCCGCCCTCATCGATATGCTCGAATTTCGTACGAAGAATATGTCCGCCCGTGAACTCGGCGCATATCTTCATTGTGCGCGAGTCACCCAATAGCGCTCCGAACACGCCCAGTTCACTGACGACCGTGCTAAGCGCCGGCCTACCGGCATGTGCGCGCACCAAATAATTCTACAAAAGTAAATACAAACCTAATTTGTTCTAGAGGCAAAATGCGCTACAATTTTTAAACTAAATACACGAATAATTAAGGGATTAACCTTAATGACGAGCGGTTTCACACGCTCCATAAGAATGTGTGCCGCACGTTCGTGAGCGTTAAATTCTTTAAGTTTTTTGGCAACTTCTTCCCCATAATAATTACGTGCACCGCCTTCAAGTTGCGGTTTCAAAACGAAACGTGAGGAATTAGCAATTGCCTCCTGAATAAATAAAAGTACTACAATAACGATTTTTTGTCTATTAAATAAACCAGAATAATGGCCTCGCTTTTGCTGCCATGCTCGAGTCCCCAAAGTCCAGCAAAAGTGCCGCGAATCTTCACCGCACTCTCCAAATCGTCATATAAATATCTTTCTAGTACACCATCCTCCGACAATTTCTATGATAAAAATATATGTATAAAAGTCTATAATAAAAAAGCAAAAAAAAACAAAAGAAATAGTGGAAAACCTGCTGAATCTTCTTCGTGTTGGCTAGCTGCAGCCCGATCCAGGGACATTTTACGGCACGCGATCGCTCAATAAGTAAGCGAGTTTGCCATTCACTTGCGGTTGGATAGCTAGAGGGATCGTAACCGGCGCGAAAATAGACGACACTTACCGTATGGGCACCGTTCAGAATCAATTCGTTTTTGTCGTTCAACGATAATCTTTAAAAAAATATTATAAAAAATATTATTATCTGTAATAGAAGAATGCACTAACAACAAGTCTTTGCAAATTATTATTTAATTTCTTGAATACTCGTCAAAAAAACTATGTACAGGGTGTTCCAAATTGGCGCCCGGATTTGTTTTTGTTAGAACTTTTTTATTTCGGATTCGATTTGCAAAAAATTTTTGTTCGATTCCCAAGACTGGAAGAATTTGTTTGATACCAAACTTGTACATATTGGTTCCAATTCACAAATTTTATAATCATTTAAACTTTTTTGACAATATTTTTAAAGGTGAAGTCTATAACTCAAGCATTTTTTAATAAAATTACTCCAAAATTAATGTGTATATAGAGGTACATGTATTGAACATAACAGTTTTTTCATTAAAAATGGGTAAAATTGACTTGAAATTGACTCAATTTTTCAATCTGAATTTTGCTAAAATTTCACTTAATAAATTAAATAATGTTCATTATGATTAACTTTATCCTCATTTTGAATCAAAATGTCGAAATCATTCAATATAGGTCCGATGGACCCGTCCATCATTATGTTACAAATTTTAATGATTTTGTCTGTATTTTTGAAAAAGTATCAAAAGAGTTCAAATGATTATAAAATTTGTGAATCGGAACCAATATGGAAAAGTTTGGTGTTAAACAAATTCTCTCAGTCTTGGGAATCAAATAAAAAAAAATTTTTGCAAATCGGATCCAAACTAAAAAAATTATAACAAAAACAAATCTAGGCGCCAATTTGGAACATCCTGTATAAAAATGTTCATTTCTAAGAATTTCGGAGGTTAAAAGCAGTGATAGATAAGTGGCGTCTGGACTCTCTCCGTTTTGCGCGCTATTTCTCAATAAAATAATTTCTTTTCGACGCGATAGCATTTTTTTACAGCGTCTTTTCGGTTTGTGAAGTCTATAACTCAATCATTTTTTAATAAAATTACTCCAAAATAAACATGAATATCGAGCTTTTCGTTGTAATGAAAAGTTTTTTCAAAATTTAAAAATTTCTATTCCGGTCAGGATCTAATGAGCCATTTAGAAATTGATGGCTCGCGATGAAGAGACGAAAAAGAAAAAAGTATGCGTTTTTTTTCTTTTTCGTTTCTTTTCATCGCGAGCCATCAATTCTAAATGGCTCATTGGACCATAACTTGGATCAAAATTTGGGGTTTTTAAATTTTGAAAAAAACAAATTACAACGAAAAGCTCGATATTCATGCTTATTTTGGAATAATTTTATTAAAAAATGATTGAGTTATAGACTTTACAAACCGAAAAAAAGCTGTAAAAAAAATGCTATCTCGTCGAAAAGAAATTATTTTATTGAAAAATAGCGCGCAAAACGAAGAGAGTCCAGACGCTCCAGTCGATGAGCCATTTATCCATCACTGGTTAAAAGTTTCAGTAAAACTTACTTGGAACCGCACTCCATCAAAGTGAGACGAATGCTTTTTGGAGATCGTTCGTAGGCCGTTTCAACGTGAAATTCAACCGAGCGTTGATCGATAATGTTTTGACTTTGCTCTTCGACAACAACAAGAATAATTGCATTCAAATTATCGTAGTCGAGCCAGGCGTTATAAATACCGTTTCCAATAAGAGCGATGGCTCGATTCTCGGGACAAGCCGTTGTGTCAAGTCCATGAGCGCGAATGAGTCGCCTGTGAAGTGTGGTAACTCGATCTCCCAAGCCACCCATACTGGCGGCAATATTGTTTACCTCAATCTATAAAATATTACCTAATTTGTCTGAATTTATCATCTTTAACACTTTTCAAAAACATTATTGGACAGTTATATACATTTGATCAGCTTTAAAAATCTTACCATATAATAAGGAGAAGCGTTTTGTAAACTCGTCTTAGAATTTGTTAGCAAATTACCTGTTTCAGAGAAAGTTCCCCGTCCTCGGCGACGTGACACATGTAATCGGAGCGTTGAATGAGAAGAACCTTTTGCGGAAAAGCGTTTTCATTGCGCAAAACACGCAGCACGTTGAGCATTTCACGTGTAAACTCGTCATGCTCTATAACAGGAGCCAGTGCCTCGAAGAGGAATTCCGCGTCAAAGGAGACGCGAAAATAAAGCTTACTCATCGCCTAAGCACTACACATTCCTCTGATCAAAAATATTCAAAAAAAAGTCGAGAAAACCTTTTGAATATCCTGAGAATGAATGAACAAATGTCGAGGGAATGGTGAAGGAAAAAGTGCGAACGGAGCGATTTGACAGATGTCGCTGCGGTCCTTTTGCTGTGGCGTTCGAATAGCGAGACCAAAGCACTATAGTATACGCATGTCCATTTTAAAATGAGTACAATACTATTTAAATAATATCTAAGATATGAGCTCATATTATTTATTTTTTTCCTCTTTCTTATTGTGTATGTTGTATTTGTTTGTTCGAATAAAAATTTCAAATGAAAATTTTATAACTACCCTAATTTTGCGCGTATAATACCGGCCGGGAGTTTCGAGCCAAATTTAAATCGGCGCCAATGAGTTCATTCCGTTGTATGAGGATCCGTTGGGGTCCGAATTTTGTGTCCACCTTTGTCTTGGTTTCATAAAAGTGGGCACAAAATTTGGACTCGCTTGGATCTAATACAACAGAGTGAACTCATTAGCGCCAATTTAAATTTGGTTTAAAACACTCGGCCTTATACACGCGAAATTAGGGTAAATGATTCAAAATCAACAATTTATCCATTTTAATAGTTATCGAATGGAAAAAAGCATACATGACACCAGTCTTTTGCGTCATCAGTAATGGCTGAAACCTCACTATCGGAAAGTTCAAGTTGATCGACATAATCGAAACGTCGAATATCGTCCATTCTTACACAAAAAAAATTATTAAAAAAGTTTGAAATGAGAAACAAATTTATCGAACAATTTAAACAAAAAGAAAGTTCTTTTCTCAATTTCATATTGAATTTTTTTTTTAATTTTATCATCAAAAATTATGTAAAAAATTTATTTGTAAAATACAAAAAAAATCATTTATAAGTGCACTTTTTTTTCATTCAAAAATTATCTATGTTTTGTTTCCTGCGCGGTGTTTATATGACACCGAAGCGTTTGCCAATTTTTATAAACGCCGCTATGCACTCGTCGATTTGTGCTTCGCTGTGTGCGGCAGAAATCTAAGAATAAATTGAATTTAAAAAATTGAGAAAACATTTTTTCCAGTACTTGTACTCACTCTTCTCCTTACCAATTATATCTTTATCTATTTTTATTACCCTAATTTCGCGTGTATAAGGCCGGGTGTTTTGAACCAAATTTAAATTTGCGCCAATGAGTTCATTCTGTTGTATTGGATCCAAGCGAGTCCAAATTTTGTGACCACTTTTATAAAACCGAAGCGAAGACGAGCACAAAATTTGGACCCCAACGGATCCGATATAACAGAATGAACTCATTAAATTTGGCTCAAAACACTCGGCCTTACACACGCGAAATTAGGGTAAATTTTTGTTGACATTTTACGTTAAAATAAGACAACAATTTTAGGTGAAACGTTATCGGGATGGAAGCAAAAAAAATAAGAAAAGTTCAAAACTTTTTCGAAAATAAACATTTGAAACGTTCAAAATTGTTCTAAAGAAATACGCTGAAATTTCTCAATTTAATACGTTGCGAACGAGTTTCAGAAAAAAATGCTTGTGTGGCGAATGTATTTTCCATACTCATAAACATGCATTGAAAACTTTTTTCACAATAATACAATTATTTTTTGATTTATAAGCTAAAAAATACATTGTTTATAAAATTCTTCGATTTTTTTGCACGTTGCCATAGAAAAAAAATTTTGCCGTGTACAACCGATTGTACACGTCCTACGCAATGTGTTAACTTTATTTTTTTTGTCATATCTATAAATGCCACTATTTTCTACATGAAACGTCTTTGGAAATATAAAAAAGTAAAACCTGAACACGAATGCGAGCCATTCCCTTCGGCACAACGGGATAACTAAAGCCAATGACGTAGATTCTTTCCGCTAACATTCCATCGGCCATCTCCGAGACTATCCTATCGAGTATGTTCTTATTTAAATTACATATATTTTTAATTTATTCAGTAATCAGTAATTTATAATAAGAAAATCAAGCATACTTGGCATCACCGACGAGAATGGGACAAATTGGATGCTCAGGATTGCCGAGAACATTGAAACCCGCATCGCTCATCTTCGTCCGAAAACGACTAACATTTGTGCGTAAATTGGCTGCAAATGTGTTCCCATCTTCCATCAACAGTTCAAGAGCCTGAAAACATTATTATTTACGTTACTAAAGGGCCAAAAGGTTAAATTAGCGAAAATTGCTCTTCAAAATGTTATTGCTGAACCTTTAGTGCCGAGCCCACAACGCTGGGTGGAAGTGAATTTGAAAAGAGTGATGGTCTAGATCGTTGACGCAACAATTCAATTAATTGACGCGATCCGGTCGTATACCCTAAAGAATTTTTTTAAAATAAATTTTGACACAAAAAAAATTGAAAATGTACCTCCCATCGCTCCTCCTAAGGCTTTACCAAGAGTTGAGTTTAGAATATCCACGGCACCGATCCGACCTGAGAATAAATTCAGATTTATAATGCAATAAATAATGCAGAAAAGAAAGTTATTGATTAAAGTAAAGGTCATTTTATTTGAAACCTATGGTCTCTTCGACACCACGCCCGCGCTTGCCAATGAAGCCAGTCGCGTGGCAATCATCGACCATTACAAGAGCGCTATACTGTTCTGCAATGCCGAAAATGTCGGCGAGTGGCGCTATGTCTCCGTCCATACTGAACACGCCATCCGTTACGATTAAACGCTTTCGACAATCTGAATATAGTATAATAACTAGAAATGAGCCGCCGCATACGCGGCGAACACAAACTATTTTAAAAAGTAAAAGCGCTATTTTCGTTCCACCCAAAAATGTTTGAATATTGATCGCGCCCGCCGCATACGCGACGTTTATTTTTCTTTTTAAAATATTTGGCGCCGCGAAAATATTGGCGCCGCCGCATAGTCGGGATTAAGAAATTACCTTGATTTTCAGATTCGCCACTACCAATTACTCCATATTTCACTATAATCTCAAAAAAAAATTTTGGGATCCTATTTTGGACTCGATACAGGATCCCAGAAGGGTCGGATCAAAAAATTAACTTGATTTTCGGGTTTCCCACACCCAATTACCTATTATTTTACTTTAATCTCGGAAAATTTGCGCCCGCCGCATACGCGACGTTTATACACCCCTTTAAAATATTTGGCGACGTAAAAATGTTGGCGCCGCCGATTATTAACAACAATGTCGTTACAATGAGTTGAATTACGATATTTTGTAACTTTTTCTTCCAATTTTGAGTAAAATTCGTCAAAAAAACAACAAAAGTTGTGCACATATTTTGTTAGTTTACGATACCCTCCAATATGTTTGGCGACGCTCGGATAAAAAAAATTTTCCGATTTTTGGACTATATTGTTAATCATAACTTTATTAGCTTTTATCCTAATTGAAAAATTTTATTTTCAAAAAATGCCACATTAATCGACATTTTTCTTTGCGTTGCGGACACATATCGTAATTCAACTCATTTTTATGGCATTCTAATAACATTGTTGTTAATAATTGAACATAAAATGTAGACTTTTAATATTATTTTGTTGTCATTTACATGTAAAAAACAACAACAATTGCTATAAAAACGTCAATTTACATTAAAATGTATCGTAACGCTGCCAATTTAAGAAATTTTGTTGTCGCAATATGCGCATATTGTTGTTTTTGTTGGCAAAATTAAGATCAAAGTTGGCCAAAAAGTTACAAATATTTTAAAGGAATGTACAATCTGAATATCTGAATATAGTATAATAACGTTGAAAAATACTATGTCAAGAGCAAATCTGAACATTTTCCAGATTTAAACCTGGTAGATATGCTTAATCAATCTATTTAAATGAATATAAACTTATTGAAAATTTATTTTTTTATACAGTTCGCATTATTTATTAAATAGCCTGCCTTTGGCAAGAAAAAGTTGTTGTTGTAGATCCGACATATCCATGTGCTTGTAGCGGAAACGACGTGCCTTTGAAAGACGAATGCCGTCTATGATGGACGCGTGATTCAATTCATCGGAAATAATAGCGTCTTCGGGGCCTTGAATAGCATTAATATTCGCATACAAAAAAAAAGATATAAAATGTACCCTAAGTTACTATGTATAAGCCGCGACCGTTCGACGAATTTTTGAATTTTGAAATGGCCTTCATTCTGTTATAAACGAAGTTTTACTATTTTTTGCCCACAGATTGGGTATGCTTCAATGAAGGTGTTCATTAAATATTATGCTTAACAGACACAAAATAACAGAATGAAGACCAAGTTAAAATTCAAAAATTCGTCGAACGTCTGCGGCTTATAAACGGGAACTTGGGGTAAATGAAAAAAAATTTATACCTGTTATCACCTCAAAAATGCCGGTATTTGCGTCGAAACATGAGCCATAGAGAATCGCGTCTTCGCGATCGTGAAAAGCAGCAATTCGCCTCTCCAATTCGCGATGAATTGATTGTGTGCCACAAATAAAGCGAACAGAACTTAAACCTGCACCATACTCATCTAAGGCATTCTTTCCAGCCTAAATACAACTAATAAGCTTAATTTAACTTATTCGAAAAAAATTCCATTTTAATATTATACAACCTGAATAAGGCGAGGATCGGCGCTGAGACCGAGGTAATTATTGGCACAAAAGTTGATAAGTGGCCTATTCTGACCTTCTACGTTAATCTCCATAAGTTGTTTGCTTGTAATTATCCGTTCTGGTTTATACGTTCCTGCGTCCTAAAACGAGAAAAGACAAAGTGATATTGCGTAGTTATGTCATAAAATAAATCATATAGCACCAATAATGAACCTGTTTGAAGTATTAACCACATTTTCGCTATTGAAATTAAAAAAATTTTTTGTGTAATAGTATCGTAGAAGAAAGTGCCTACTTTTATAGCCTTTAGCTCGGCATTGATTTGTCGTATGAATTGTGTGCGTGCCTTGGACCAAGATACAGAGGATGAAAAAAAAGAGAGGGATAATCCGGCTGGAAAAACGTTATTTCCAGCCATCGCACAACTTTTCGCACAATAATTTGAGAGAAGTTTGCGAGGTACAACGCGTGATGATAGCTTGAAAGACATAATTTTAAAAAAATGCAGATTATTGGTCGACTACGAATTCTTTTGTCGTCGTGCGAAACAGAAAAAAGTGCGCAAAGTCGCGAGAAATGTCACGATAAAATTGTGCACATGATACATTTTTCTGGGCGGAAGAATTTTTTTAGATTAATTACGCGAAATGTTGTTTTTTCGAAAAATTTTAGGTGGAGAAAAATTTATTGCAATAAAAAAGATGAAGATAATGGTTTATCATAATTAAAGTAATATGCATAAGACGAAACAGAAAAAGCGAAAGGAAATGCAAAAAATGACGTTCTTATCACGATATCATAATTATTATTTATTATTAGAAAAAAATGGAAAACAAAGAGATTAGTGAAAAAAAACTGAAATACTGAAGCACTCAAGAAATTATCGCATGTTGTTAAATTAAAAAAAAAACAATTTGCACTTAATATAATAAATAATATAATAAAAAATAAATAAATGAGATTGTATTAGGCGTAGAATATTTTTAAAACATTTAAAAAAATAAAAGAATCAAGTACTTTTCAGAAAATAATTGAACAAAAATCGACTTTTAAAGTAAACATGTAAATCTGTAAAAAGAAAAATAAGTGATAAGAAAAAATCATTTTTGCAAAAAAAAAATACGAACGTCAATAAAAAGTAATTTAGAAAAGTGATAAAAAAAAATCAAATATTAAATTACACACAAATATAGTACATGGAATTTCAAAACACGAAATTTAGGTAATTGAAAACAAATTGAAATTACTATGCAATTAAGCGCAAAACGACGTAGGTGCTAGAGTGATAGACAACTTTGAAAAAGGGTGAAATACGCTCGGTGCGTCCGGCAATCGCCTCCATGACGCGGCGGCACAACGGCGGGCGTGCGCGATTCTCCGGATCCTCCAGATCCCACATCGCCAAATATGTGCAACGAGCGCTAAAAAGTCAGCAGCGCTTTCATTTCAAAGAATGAGGAAAATATCAAATAGATTTTTAGTTATTCGTTCTTCTTTCGATCACTTTTTTCTTTTTTCCTCGAGAATTTTTATTAGGTTTTTTGGCGATTTTTTATTAGGTCTTTGGAATTTTTTTTAAACTTGCCCATAGAGGACCGAATAATTATCGAATATACATATTAAAAAAAACATATGTATTTATGTCAGCTCTTTAAAAAAATATTTCTCTTGTTTCCCATTGATAGTGCGATATTTAAACTAATGTAAATTTAATATAAAAACTCATTATTTTATAATTTAAAAAACAAACTCGGGATGATCGTCGACGCAGGAAGATTGTTGAAAAATATAATATTCTACGCCCATTTTCTTAAGAGTTTCGTAGACAGTCTTCAAAGGCTTACGACTATACATCGAATATACCTTTAGAGTTCTACTTCTAAAAAAATTATCAGCTTTTAAAATTGCAGAAATTTCGAAAGTCAATTTATCAGTTACCGAATCTCTTCGTTTTCATAATGCGGATGATTGACAATTGGCCGAAGAGTGGAAAGTTTTATATTGGCCATAAGAGGCATTGTGCCGGCAAATACGGCATCTGCATATAATGGAAATAATAAGCTTTTTTTTGAACGATAACAACAAATAAGCCGTACTTGATGAGGTTTTGGCATTGATCCAATCAAAGAGCCGCTCCTGCTCGGGATTATTATATTCACCGCGCATGCTGAGCTGTTCCTCGACATTTCGGCGACCCTCGTAGGCCATACCGGCCAAAAGCGCGAATACAAACGCCAATCGCCATTTTGCCAGACGGTCGCCAACCGAAGCGGCCAGAATCTAAAAATTAAAAAACTTTTCAAGCTTTCTATTTAAAAAATTATAAGGCCAAAACAAACCGGTCGGCTAGCGACAATTGACGCTATTATACAAAAGTGTGGTGTGGCGAAAAGCTTCAAACGCATCACCAAAACGGCCATTAGGGTAAAGCAGGCCGTCTGAGAGCAATTATAAATAATCTAAAAATTATATCAAACATTTTTTTATGTTCCTTAGAACAAATTTCTTTTTTTTATTTCGTTAAGGAAAGATACTTCGGCCGAAACACTGGGCAAGACAGAGGTTTTACGCGACTCGTCCACATTACGCCACCAAAATTGTTTTGAGAAAAGCTGCAGACGACTAAAAAATACGAATACGAGAATAAGCGAAGTGCACAATGTCGGAATGAGAAGTGTTTTTGAGAGTTTAATGAACCACTAAATGTCATTAAGAACATAATTTTGTACCGACGATATTTCAATAAAATTCGTACCGCCAATTCGATAAGGTTGAACTCGGGAGCGCAGGTGTAAAGCCGCGTATGAAAGGTGGCGAATTCGTCGGAGAACTTGGAGCGCAACAAATCCGCGACATGATCGTCGTCGTGAATACCGATGAAGCGTGTCAATATGAATTTGCCGCCGAACACCAACGACAAATACGCGTTGGCTAGCACGCCGATGAACAGCGGACGAGAGGTGAGCGTGGCGCGAACGCGCCGCTCCAACACAATAACCACCTTAAACACGTAAGCATATGAATTAGAAAAATTATTTTGTTGCGGAAAATGAAAAAAGCGAAAAAAAATTGGTTCAATTTTTTTAAATTATTTGTCGCGGAAGCGAGTATAATAATTATATTTAAAAATGATTCGGTCTTGAAGAGAAATTGAGTGTTTAAATTTATTTATTATTTTTTGTTTTGGACATAATCTTTACCAATTGTTTATTTTTGTTTTCTGATGATTGCTTTTGCTTTTGTCTTTTGAGACTGTTAAATAAAGGATTCTTTAATAATCTGCTAAAGTTGATCGAAACTATAATTAAATTTCTGTCCAAGCACCTCACCCGACCATTAATACAAGGGCCAAAATAAAGACACGAAGTGCTTGCGATATATTCACATTTTGTGTGACTAAATCAGTCATTAAATTATCTTTTATGTGACAAAATCAAAAGCTCCATCGCATTTTGTTTCGTATCTTTGACGTGTAAACCTTTTAAAGTATTACTTATGCTTGTAATATTGATAAGAGATCGTTGTACATTATTTAGGTAAATATTCCCATTAATAAAAATAACAAATAAGATAAATATTTTAAAATTTCCAAACGCTTACCAAATAGGCGATCAATGATGTAGAAAATAGGGAAATCATCAACATGGGATTGCCGAATAGCAAAACGAGCGAAATTAGAAAAGATGTCTAAAAATAATAAGCTTTAGTTATTTTACCGAATTGAACCGAAAAAAAAATTACCGCATACGCCTTCCAGAGCCAAAATAAGAGGTGAGAAGAGACAGCGTCCAAAAGAAAGGCCACGAAAACGGAGCCCATTTGTGTGGCGAAAACGAATTGGGAAAGCTTAAAAATGTAAAGAAAAATAAAATATGGAAATAGATCGGTTTACTAGAAAATTTGCGCTCGCCGGATACGCGGCTTTTATATGCCTCCCATGTGTTTTGGCGCCGCAACACTCAAAAAATTACCTCGATTTTCGTCCAATTACCCCATATTCCAGTATAAACTTGAAAAAAAAATATTTGGAATGCTATTTAGGATCCGGTATAAGGTCCCAGAGGAGTCCAATCAGCTTTGGCATATCTGATCCTGATATGGGGGTATTCTCACTCTTGAAAATTTTTCGAATTATGGATCGAAAAGGCCTCAAAAAGCGTTGCGGACATTTCCGTGTCGGACATACGGACGGACTCAAAATAGCGCGTTAGCTGAAAATGCTGATAATGTGCAAATCAAATATTATTTACCTGCCAAAATAAAGTGAACAAAGACGTTAAAAATGTGAGCAAAACAAAAAATATTCGATTGGTGGATTTTGTTCTAAATTAAATTTAGTTTACGAAAAAGATTGGCGAAAAAAATTTAATTCAAAAATTTAGGAAAAAAATATAATATATATTAATATCAATAAAAATATGAACTTTAAAATGTAAGAGAGCAGGGCGATTTGTGCGATAAAAACCGGATAAGCAGACGATTCGCGCAAAGGCGGCGTCCAGGCCACGCGCGTCGCTTCGCCGTGATTAAAGACGAATGCTGTGGCGCTAATGACACCGCCAAAATAGCTATCGCTAAACACGAAGGTGAATATAAAAATTTAAACATTAATTAACTTCTTTTTTTTTAATAAGTTGGTAGATAAATTAAAAAACCAATACATGTAAGGGAGTACATTTTCAAATGCATTTTGTTCGTAGGTGGGAAAAAACCTCAGAATGACGCCAGTGAGAAAAACGGAGGCCAGCACACTGCCGGCCAGACCGAATACCCCGTCCACGTAGAAGTAGTGCAGGTTGCCGATGCCCTCGCAGCTCTGAACGGGTGGCAAGTCGTCGGCGCGATTTACGTGCCAGCAAAATTCCGTCTGCCATTCCAGAGCCGAGGCGACACGCTTAAACAAGCGAAATGCGCCGGCCAAAATTACCTACAAAATCGGGCAAGGACTTTCATCGAGGATAAATCGACAATTTTTAAAATGTTGGGCAAAAAAGCAACCTCCGGATAGAGATTAAAACGTTGGAGTGTATTGATCGTGTGTCCATATTCCGTGACGTTGTCGCTCATAATTTCTTGTATGCCGGCGTAAAACGTCGGCGCGTTCACCATCGTCTTGTAGTAGGAGAAGTAGAGGCCCTTTAAAAAAAAGACGTGTAATTATTTTTAAGTTAAAAAAACAATTTTTCATTTTTGTTTTTGTAGTGCGATTCTAATTGGTTAGAATTTCCAATTAGTTGGGTAAAATAGGATAGAAATTTTTGTTGTATATATTCGAAACTCGTAAAAAGAGACCATCTCCGTGCGATACGTCATCTCACGTTCGAAATCAGCCAAATGTGAGAAGAAGCGAACATTTTCAAAGAGGTGACGCAAATACAAGAAATGACTCGCCCATAAAATGATGCCTAAGAGTTGAGAGTTGAGAGTTTGAAAATTTTTATTTAAAAAATTCCCCATATTAATATCTTGTGTCAAAAAAAGTGTCTAAAAAACAAATTCCCATTTGAATGAATTTCCTTCCCAATTGTTTTAAGCACTTCCAATTGTTTTAAGCGTTGACTAAACAGACTTAAATGTTAACTGTTTTTAACTGTTTTGTTTCAATTCAAAAAAAAAAGAAAATATTGAGAATATGAGACGTACATGTTGCGAAAACCGCGAAATACCACGCCTCTAATGGCCACGACCATGACGCCACGGCGGCGGACTCATTCCCGGCCTTTTTTCGGGCAGTTTTGCCTCCCATAGAATCTCCAAATTTTCATGAAATTAAAATTAGGTATATGCCATAAGCTATTTTTATCACAAAAATTTTCTAATTTTTCTTTGTAAAAAATTATTTGTAAATGTGAGAAAAATACAACAGATTTTCATAAAGATTTTTGTGCAACAATTATGCCAAAATCAAAGCGCTTTTTTGCTTGCAGAACAATACTTTATTTCGGATTTAACAAATAATGTAAGATGGGCATCACCCGACAACAAGGTTTAAACAAAAAAAAAATTCTTCGTCATCCCGTTTAGGCGATGGAGCTGGCGTTGGAGGCGATCCTCGGCCATAAATCGGCGCACTCCTTGGCGACCGGGCCGGTGATGGCGCTGCCCTTCATTTCGCCCTTGTTGTTGACGATCACGCCGGCGTTGTCCTCAAAGTAGATAAACGTGCCGTCCTTGCGACGAAACAACTTTCGTTGACGGATCACTACGCCTTGGAGTACTGAAAGCATATTCATGTACTTGAAAAAATTAAAGAAAATTTTTAATTCATACTTATTTGAAAAATTAATTGTGCGTCCAATCAATTATAATTTATAAATTAAAAAAAAATTAGTTTCAAGATCCCCGAAAACATTGACTTTAAAAATAGACAGAAAATTTTGTTGTATATTCGAAACTAGAAATTCATTTTTAAAATGCTTGATAATTTTTTGATTTCAACAGCAACGTATTGAGGTTTTTACACTTTCAAAGTGCGAATTGGTTTTAAAATACTTATGTGCATGATATATTTTTTGTTCAAACAAAATAGCTAAAACTTTGGTAAATTCTCAAATACTATCGTTCTTTAAAAAAAGTTGAGATGCATAAAATCTTTACCTTTTTTCCTCAGCTCAGGTTTTCCTTTCTTCACGGAACAAACGATCATGTCGCCGACAGCAGCTGACGGCAGGCGATTGAGTCGTCCGCGAATTCCGTAGACTGCGATAACGTACATATTCTTTGCGCCGGTGTTGTCGGCACAGTTCATAATTGCACCGGTTGGCAGGCCCAAAGTGACACGGAATTTCGCTCCAGAAGCTCCTCCACGTCCGCGCTTAGACATTGCGTTCTAATTCACTAAAAAAAAAGAAATTTTAGTAAACTTTAAATTCTTTTAATCAATCAAATCTGAACACGTGAGCAAAAATTTGTAAAAAAACTCCCATTCATTCATATTCAACAAAAAAAGTTAAAAGGACCGCACTTCCTCATGAATTTTTTAAATTTCAGCAAAACCTAATTCCTACAGAATGAAACAGGCGAATCGTTCTAAGACTTGAAATATTTATATGAACTTTGAAGTAAATAAATAATCAAAGAAATTTCGTCCGGGATGAATATGGATTTTTTTCTAAAAATTGATTGTCTATTTTATTTTGCGTGAAAATACAGCTCTATTTTACAAAAAAACGACTCACTCCTGAAAAAAAGTTTTAAGCTCGGAAAAAATGTATTTGCAAACTTTTTTAAAATTCACATTTATTATTTTCTTGTAGCAAATTTTGTGCTCTTTCGAATTAGCTATTTGATTTGTTGATAAATTTTGTCAAACGTTTGATATTTGCTTTCAAGTGGAAATGGTCATTTTTAAAGAGGCTCAAAAAAAAACGATATATATTGTGGAAGTGAATAAATCCCGAGAACTTATAAATAAAAATTGTCTATAAAAAAGCATCAAAAAAGATGTAGGTATTTTTCTTTAAAAATTTTTTAGTTCTTATCGGTTGTCGGATCACCAAAAAAAATTTTTTTGATTTTTTTTTCCGAGACGAGGAATTGGAATTTAATTATGTTTTTTACAATTTTTTCTTCATTTTGTGAAGTTTTTGACATTTTTGAGGCAAAATTTTATAACATAATTCTAATAAGCAGTAAACAAAAACATCTTTTTCTGGTGGTCCGATAACCGATTAGAATCGATTTTTTTTTGATCGTAAAATTGGATTGTCTTTAATAGGCTACCAATTTTTCTAATTCCACAATATATTATGCAGAATTTTGTGCTCTTTAAGATAGTATCATTCATTTTTTTTAGAAAAGTCCATATATAGATCAGAATTCGACTTTTTTTCGATTTAGGCCGATTTCTAATGTAAAATAGACTTTTTCTTGTGCTTATACAAATATTACAATTGTTTTTACAAATTATTTTGGTTTTTTGTTTATTACTTAGAACATAGAAATTTTTTTCAATTTTGAATTTGTTAAACAATTTTTTGATATAGTGAATCTTCTTTTAAAGCTCCTAAAAACGGCCACTTTCATTTGGAAGCAAATATCAAACAAATCTATCAAAAAATCAAATAGCCCATTCAAAAGCATAAAATTTGCTACAAAAAATAATAAATGTGAATTTAAAAAAGTTTGCAATTACATTTTTTCCGAGTTTTTTTATGGGGTGAGTCGTTTTTTTTGACACCTACTGTATAAAATTGTCTAAAATTACAATTTAATTTGTATTGTATAGACTTTATCACAAAATTCATTGTAAATATATTTTTCTTTTTTCCTTGAAACTATACATATTTCATCAATTGTAAAAATAAAATCAAAAAAATAAATTTTTAAATGCACATATAAAAGCCTTGACATCTGTGCGAGTTCAACGTTTGCGCCATTATAAAAGGAGCTAAAAATCAAGTCCTTAAAGTTTCAAAAAGGCCAGTATCTTAGCAACAAAAATGGATCTTCTAGTAGGATCTACAGCGAAATCGACACAAATTTGTGCTAAGCCCCATAAATTGATGGAGTCCTCGACCAATATGTGATGCGCGCCGATGTAAATCAGTTTCCAGTACGTTTGAAGGAACGCAAATGAAGGAATTTTAGAAAACGACCTTAAATAGCCTAAATTTTATTTATTTTTAAATGTTTAAATGTCATTATATTAATATATATGTTTTGGTTGAATAAAATTTATTGTGAATTTGTCGATTTTGAAAATACGGGAACTTTTAAATTAACTTGTATAATAATTAGGTAATAATAATTTAGTCCAGAAAATATTTACATTGAGTTAAGATCATTTTTTAAGTAGAATGAATTCAATGATTTGTCATTCGTTTCAATTAAAATTAAAATAAGACAGGAAAAGACGGCAACGAATATTGGCATTTTTTATTAAAACAATATTATGAAGTATGGAAATTTTCTTCTATTGTAGATAGAGAATAATAAAGCATAAAACTTTTACCAACAACAAAAATATTTATAGCAAAAATTGAAGTAAAATCGTTGTAAAATCGACTCAAGAAAAAATCTAGAAATTATTATTTTTAGAAAATTAACCACAACTAGTGGATCTCCACATTTCGAAAGAAAACAGCACTAAGATGACTAAAATGATATATTCGGGTTATACATAAATGAACAAAACTAAATTTTTGACTTAGGTATTGGGACACGGTTTTAGCAATCGTGGGATTGCGTTGAATGAGATCAACGGCGTATTGAAGCTTAGCGCACCGGCTGTTTGAAAGCATTCGTTCGCCTCTTCAATGCGGCCGTCCTGCGCGAGGATTTTACCCAACTCGTGC
This sequence comes from Bradynema listronoti, assembly GCA_024678965.1. Classification (NCBI taxonomy): domain Eukaryota; kingdom Metazoa; phylum Nematoda; class Chromadorea; order Rhabditida; family Allantonematidae; genus Bradynema; species Bradynema listronoti. The sequence continues at coordinate 238,296 of JANLNO010000006.1, forward strand.
CAACACTTAAAATGAAGCGGATCGATGGCAATCACGTTCCTGGAAAGGGAAAAAAAAATAAATTTTATTAACACATTGCAAAATAAGCTTTGAAAATCGATGGTTTTTTGAACAATATTTGGCAAAAAATAGAAGAATTAAAAATTTATCGCAAGCACTTCGTTTCTTTATTTTTGGCCCTTGTATTATCGGTCTTTGAAGTGCTTGGACAGAATTTAATTATAGTTTTTAATCAACAGATGGTCAAAAAAAAAACTTTATTTCAGTCCTAACCCAGAGCAGAAGCAAGCAATTATCAAACAACAATAAAAAACAATAATAAAGAATATGTCCAAAACAAAAAATAATAAATAAATTTAAACACTCAATTTCTCTTCAAGACCGAATCATTTTTAAATATAATTATTATACTCGCTTCCGCGACAAATTTATTTTTTATAACTGAGAGTCGCTCAAGTTAATTCTTCTATCCAAAGAAAGGAAATTAGTTAGTATAGAATTTTTCTAAGAAATTCGGTACAAATCTACACTGTGGTACATAAAACAAATGGTTTGTCCGAGAAAATTTCGTAACATGTCGAAACACCATAAATTGGAAGTGTTTCCAACTGTTTACACCGAAGTGTATTTTTTTCATTGATCTTTTCATATTGTAAAGCACCTAGACTTGTGGCGTACCGAGGAATTAAAAAATTCAAATTAAAAAAAGCTGATTTTCCAAAAATTAACCTTAGCATTCTCTCGGCCATTTTCAGATTTTCGTCTGCCGCATAAACGCGACTCAGATACATTAGTGATGGCGTATGCGCTGGGAAAAGCGATAGCGCACCAAAGAAGCAATTTCGGGCTTCGGCCCGTAATCGCCTACCCAGCACCTCTTCCGCGCAGTCGGTGCTCTCTTCAGCTCGAGTCATGAAGAGTCGTCCCTTTAAAAGGAAAAAAATTCATGCCGAGAATCATTTTTGCTAATTAATTAGCGAACGCAGAAAACTTTTTGATAAACTGGTGTGTTTAATGGCGAATTTCATAATTTGATGGGACATCACGGCTTTTTTTGGGTAAAGTAAAGCCATAAAGAATGTACCTTTAAATAGAGCGCCTGATATGAGTTGGGATAAATTCCGCAGACTTCTTCAACGCAAGCCTGCACGTCGGATACACGATCGATTTCGAGCATAAACTCGGCTAATTCCACCCAAATGTTTGCCTAAATTAAAGAAATTTTACAAAAGCTTTCTATCTGTTTAATATAACAGCCACGCTAAATACTTCATATTTTCTTTTCAAAAAAGAAATCGCTAAAAAACAATACTTGTATTTGAAAAACGGGAAACTGAATGTACGACTTGCCCGATGAGGACAAAATTCCCAACGAATCGGAGATGGTGGAGACCGTACCTCCGTATTCGGACAGATTCGTTGCGATCGTAGCCGTATGGCCGATTACGGAATTGTTATCTATAAAGCGCGAAACACTTCAATATAAATCAGGATTGCCAGATAAAAATCAAATAAAAAAGAACGCTGGGCACGAAAAAAAAATTTTATTGATAATTTCTAACAACAAAAAAGATTTTTCTAAAAATATCATCTGAATTGGTCTATTTCGTTAACTTTTCGGGTCAGATTCTTTATTCTCTCAACAATTAATACTTCTCGAAATTCCTGATCCCGTGTCTAAGAGAGCCATTCTTCATGGAAAAAACGAACAAAAAATGGAAAAAAAGAACAAAAAAGAACAGATTCCCTCAAAAAAAGAACAAATCTTTTTAAAAAGGACATCTGGCAACCCTGATATAAATACTCAATTAGTTTTATTAGCTCAATTAAAATAGAATTATTCAAAACAAAATTTCCTATTGATTTTTTATCGCTGTGTGTGTGGAATAGTGTTAAAGAAATAAAAACAGTGTAAATAAGTAGATGTATTGGAATGTAACTATTACCGGTTATGTCGAGTGAGCTAGCGGCCAGCGACACATGCGACGAGGTTGAGACGCCGAGCGGCGACGCGAAAATCGGCGTCATCGGCAGGCGCGACAATTTCTGTGTGGGCGCCACGCCGGCCGCGCCCGCGTTAATATTAGCCGTGCTGGAGTGTTTGGCGCTGCTGCGAAGCGTATTCGACGCCGACGACTCGCCGCCGCCACCGCTGCCGCCGCTGTTGAGGGTCGACGCTCCGTTCGTCATCGTATGGCTGTTGTGCGACATCTTATGCAACGGACGATCGTCGTCGGTAGTCGTCGACCCGTCGGACACGTAGTCCATCCAGCCCATCGTAGACACCTTCTGCCAAAAGGACAAAAGGTTCTTGGAGGTTTGAAGAACTTCTTGGGTTCTTCCTAAAAGGATTTCAAATTCTAGTTTAATTGCCAAATAATTTCAATTATATGAATGATATTTAAAAAAAGAGTTTTCTGGCAAAATTTTCGCTTATTTTATCTAATTTATTTAAGAAAAGTTCTCACCATATTTTGACTCGAGTTTCAGCCTCAACACCAGCAGGCCGTAATGTGTGGGAAAGTCGACTAGCGCGTTAATCACCAACTCGAGCGCGTCCTTATAGTCGCGCTTCGCCGTGTAGAGCAGCGCCATTAGCATTAGCGCCGACGGATTCTCGACGTTGAGGTCGAGCGCTCGTTGACAACGTTCCTGCGCCATGACCAAATTGCGCGTCAGCGCGTATTGTAGCGCGCAAAAGAAATGCGTCAGATCGTCGTGCGGATCGAGTTCAATAGCGCGCTCAAAATTCTGTATGCTTTCGGCCATAAGCGACTTGCGCACCTCGAAGCGAACCTCATGCTCCGCTTTTTGACTAAAAAAGTTCGAATGTTAAGGAATAAACAAATAAAGAATTTATCCGGAATTATTCAAATAAATAATATATTAAGTCATTTCGATTTTTTAAAGAAAAAAGAATAATAATACATTAAAAAAATTTTTGGAAAGTTTGAAAAGCGTTTTCAATATCGTATGATAGATATTATATATTTTAAGTTGTATTAGTTAATGTTTGCGTATTCAGCTGGGACTTAAAAACGACTCCGACTCTCTAAATGACCCCGAGTTGGTGAGTCATTTAGGAGTCACGATAACTCGTAATGACACTAAATGCCTTCTCAAATTTGAAAGAAAGAGTCGTTTAACCAGGTCACCGTCTAAATGACTCGGACTCAAGTCGTAGTCAATTCACAGCATTGAGTGTAATTGAGTCAAATAATAAATATTAGATTGTCCCGTAAATTTGGAAACATTATTGTTTTTATTGGCCAAAGCAAGTTCATAGAAATGTTATATCTCGCATGAAAGCTCGCTTTCTTGCGGTAATTTTAAGATTGTTGGATTAAGTGTCAATTGTCAAAAGATATGCTCGTTTAAATCACGGTGAGGCGGCGCTAAAAAATACATAATTTAAATTTTGAAATACATAATTTACAAAATACATAATTTACATAATTTAGATACATAATTAGATACAAAAAATACATAATTTAGATCTAGCTCAGGGTCAACCTAATGAATGAAACCAAAAACATTTGGACGATCATCGGCAACTTGTCTATAAATGGACCAATTAGTTAAAAATGAGATGAAAAGTTTTAACCTGGACTGAGAGGCAAGAAAGAAAAATAACATCCATGCTTACACATCTACCGTAATCGCGCAAGTAAATCGTAACGGATCCGATCCAAACTAACTGTACATTAAAAGTACTTGTATTCTTTAAAAATCACTTTTGGGCATTGATTGAATTTGACGAGGAATTGGTGAAAATCGTCGTCAAGATCATTCACGAGGACAATGCCAAATTTTATAGTATTTTTCATAGGTGGGTTGCATCAAAAAAAATTGATCAATTGAGCTGGACTAAAATGAATCAACCACAATATAATTTGGACATTGTCTCATCCGATTACCATATGTTCCGGTCGATAGATCACTTGGTTCGTGATAGGAGCTCCACCAAAATGGATGAGATCAGAGCTTCGTTCGACGACTTCTTCAGGTCGAAACCGATCAAATTCTACGAGGGCGGAATTCGGTTAATGCGCGAAAAGTAACGGGAGGAAAGTCATCGATAATAACGGCAATTATTTCATTTAAATCAGTTTTGTTTCGTTTTGTTATAAAATTAATTTTTATTGAAATATAGAATATGTTTCCAAATTTATGGGACAACCTAATATAAAAAATATGTATTATAGAAATTAGTCTTTTCGGAAATTTTTCAAATTTTTAAAGCAAATTTCGTAATAAATATAATAAAATCAAATCACCTTAAGGCAAACGCGTATAAAGTCATACATCGTCCAGCCAGCCAGGTGCCCTTCGACCGTGCCACAGCATCGGAAGCCGCCTTTAAAGCTGAAAAATAAATATTTTATACATTGAATTCGTTTAATTTCCAATTTTTGATGTCATTATTTATTTAGTCATCGTATAAAATGAATAGACTTCACATGGTCATTTTATATTGCCGTTTAGGTGTTTAAATCTTTCATTCGCTTAAAAAATCGAATCCAAAAATCCACCTTTTTCACTGTCTCCTAATTGTTCGATAAGAATGCGTGCGGCGAGCATTCGCTCAAAAATAACGTCCTCGTCGGCGGCGTAGCCGACGGACATTCGTCGTTGGTTTTCGTCGTCCACATCGTCGCTGGAGTTCAGGTCCACGCCCTCATCGGAGCATCGGCGTTGCCTATCGCCAACGCATTTGTTGTTGTTCGTGTGTGTCGACGAAATGCTGTTATCTTTGCCAATCACACCGCCATTTTTCTCCATTTCGTTGTCGTCAGCGCCGCGACCGACGAGCGGCCTCAGCTCGGCGCAGTGCTCTAGCGTTCGTACGGCTTGCGGAAAGCGATTGTCGCAGACGAGCGTCAACGCAAACTGGAACCACATGTGGCGGTCGTCCTCCGCAAGATCCATGGAGCGCTCGAAAACCAAACTGAGCAGATTGTATTGCCTTAGATTCGATAGAACCTAAATATAGACAAGAATGGCGATGAATTATAGTCCTTTTAAAAATTGCTAACCACAATAATAATGCAACGATTTAAAAAAAAAGCAATTACAAAATAGAACAATATGAGAATTGAGAAAAACTCGCCACGAAAGAGAAATTTACCAAATACATTAGCCCAGCAAACAATAATTAGTAATTAATTGTTTATTTATAAAAAAAATTATCTACAACATAAATTATATATTATGTACAAAAATAAAAATTTAAAATATCTTATTGTTAGATCATATTCATACAAATTTTTCTTTTCACAAACATTTCACAAACAAGTTGCTAAATATACGCAACAAAAATTGTATATGTATGTTCTTATTCGGTCGTCCGAATTTTTTTTCCACTATCAAAAGCATAAAAGTAAAAATGCTTTTATACAACATTGAAAATCTCGCACCGATAAGTACATTTTTCACAAATTCTTACTTTATGTAACAAAGAAAATTTTAAAGAAGATAAAATTTAATTGAGAAAAAAATCAACAAAAATAACGCAATAAATATGTAGATATTAATGAATGACTAGAAGGGAAAAACCCAGTTAAATTAAATAGTGGATGAATATCAAAGAAAATTTCCAACGATAAGAGTATTTATAAGTTTAGGATTCAATTTGGAATATTTCTTATCACGAAAAAACATTAAGAATTGGAATAATGACTGACATTTGCGGATTTTTTGATTTTGACTAACTTTTTAAGAATCAAAAAGTTTCATCTGAAAAAATTAATTTTACAACTTTAATTCAGAATTCTCTATCCATTACTTTTTAAATGAAATTTATAACGAATTTGAAAAAAAAGTTACAGCTAAAAAAGTAAAAATTTTTAGAGTGACTTTACTATTTCAATCATAACTTTTTTTCAAAGTTACATAGAAATTTGATTTAAAAAGTAATAGATAGAGAATTAAAGTCAGAATCCAAAGTTTAAAATTATTTTATACTACTATCAAAGAGTTAGCCAATGTTGAGTATCCGCAAATGTCGCTTCACAAATTCTATATCTATATAAAAAAAACTTTAACTCATTTACTAATTTAGTATCAAAAATTGTCTTACTCCCTTTGAAATTTTTTTTAAAACACTTTTCTAAGTGTTTTTTGACATACTGAATTCGAATATGACATTTATTTTTCATAAAAATGGTCCTATTGGTCCGAACACCACAACAAGTACATGGGAGGAGTTGATCGCATGGATCAGAACATTAATAATTATCGCGCGAGCATCGAGTCGAAGAAATGGTGGTTTTTCGGCTTCTCCTTTGTTCTCGATTCATTCATTCGCAATGCCTGGCATCGCAAGTTGGAAGGAACAATGGATTTTTTCGCTTTCCGACTTTATGTCACGATTTGCGCTCAAATGTTGTTCTTTCGTCTCCAGTTGACCGCAAATCCAATGAACCGAAATCAAAGCGATTGAAGCGTGTCAGTGACGCGATTGGCTCAATCACTGAATGCAAATGCCACGCCGAGATGTGCTCTTTGCGACGGCCGAGCAAGAAAGATGTGCGAGAAATGCGGCGTAGGACTTCACGAAAAGTGCCTCAAGAATTCCCACGTCGCAGAATAATTTTGTTGAAAACTTTGTTGTGTTTCGTTGTTCCGTTAAAATAAAATGTGGAAAAATATTATATTGAAAAAAATATATTCGAATTCTAATCTATTCGATCAAAATCCAAATTTCGAGTAAAAATAAATCTGGAAAAGTGTTTTTGAGAAAAAAAATTTTTTTTTCAGGAAATTTTTCGAAAATTCGGCCAAAAATGTGTCAAAAAAAACGCACTATCACGTTTATTCTCGCATCATCTCGCACCATCCTCGCAAACATTACAGAACATAAAAGGAGTTGAAATTAAAAAGTTAATTCTTACAAAGACCAAGAGATTGTGCACCATTTTCAGGTTGTGCATGTGCGCGTCGTGCGCGCCAACGGCTGAGACGCGCGCCGCGTCGTGCGGCGAGTTTTGCTCCACCTGCTGCAGCAGCTGGGGGGGATGATAATGATGATGGTGCTGATAGCGTCGCGCTTTTGCCGCTTGCGCGGCAATGATTTCGCTAATCAACAGGAGAAGAATGACCTCTTCGAAGCGTGATTTCGGCGCAAAGTAGTTCGTGTTCGAACCCGTATAGAAGCTGGAAACAAAATTATATAAGAGAAATTGTTATCGAATAGAATACGCTTAATACATAATTTTTTTAAAGCCAATAAACTATGCCAAATTATCGAGTATAGGATGTAGGAAAATTAAAAAATTATTGAATTTCCCGTCACTCTGCTATAATATATCAAATAAAATTTGATAGTTATATTTTATAGAATATAATCAATATTGTAAAGTTAAAGTTAAAACAAATAGCCAATCGCCTAATTATAACAAAATGATTTCAATCCAAAAATCCATCAAACAGTCGTGCTTTATGCATCGAAATAATTAAGTGAGAAAATAAATTATTAGTTCTTTTAAACTATCGCATTTCTATAAATCATTACAAATAAAACACACCTTAGGCTCTTGGATTTGAGGTTGATGGCTCGTGAATCGTAGTCGCTGTCGAGCATACCCCGAATAAGCACCTCGGCCAGCTGTCGGCACAACTGCTGTTGAACGTGTTCGACCATGAATTTGTCGCTGAGCTCGGTCATAATGCGTCGATAGCACTCCACGCCCTCCACGTCCCATCGGCGTTCGTTAACGCTTTTGCGCAGGGAGAGATACGGCGCACGCTCCAACGCCGTCTCCAATAGTTGACCTGTAAAAATATTTGCAAATTCATTGAATATGGATTTAAATAAGAATTAAAAAAAGGGGAAGCAGTGGCGCCTAGTGGCTGTGCTTGAGGGTTTCACTTTGCTTGGGATGAAGTTCACTTCCACCCCCGACCCCATCTAGGTTCTTCCATATTTGGATGGACAATGGGTACCACACATTGCACAGGTGATACGGCGGTGCTGACTGACCAGACCCAAGCCAGGCCGCATCAGCGATACCGCATGAATATATGCCGAGCAAACCAGCCGAGATTTCCGTGGCTGGATGGCTCTCATCCAAAGACCCGCGAAATGATTAGTTCCAAAGTCATTTCCAACGGGAAAGAACTAATTTGGGGCCTTGGCGTATCACGTATAGATTCAAAAGAAAGCAATGTTTGCTTTTATAAAAGTCAAAGTTTAGTTTCACCTCAACCCCAACCCAAAGTAATTCCCATAAAATTTCAAAAATATTAGGCAAAAACGCAAAAAAAAAATAACCGATTTTTATATTACGCAAATTATTTCCGATAGCTGCGCTCGTCAAAGTTCCTGAAAAATGTAAATAATTTTTTTTTTAATTATTAAATTGTTTCCAACGAGTCCCTTGAGACGAGCATTAAGCATTTAAAGAAAAGTTATTGATAATAACAATTTGAGACTCGGCCGTGATTGGTTTTTTAAATTGTAAATTTAATTTCTACTTAAACAAAAAATTAATAAGCATATAAACTAATAAATTTAAACTAGAATAAAACTAATAAATTTAAACTAGAATTTCTTTACTATTATATATAGAAAACTCACTTGACTTTGAGTTGATTGTTTTTTGAAGCTCGGTAACGTAGGAAATTGTCAGCTCGACGCTTGTCTCAAAACAGACAATCACTCGCTTCATTATGTCGGCGCCCTTTTTGTTCTGCTTTTGGTAGGTGGCCTCCAGTGAGCAGCCCTTGATCGCGTAGCATTCGGCGGCGAGTTTCAACGAGCGCAACGTGATAAATTGCGTTTTCGCGGCGTCGATTCTACTCGCCTCAATGTCCTGAAGAGCGGCGTAAAATTTCGCGCAGAAAAAATGTAGCTTCGAAATCAGAATGTACGCCTCCATCAAAATAACATTTTCGTCCTTGTTCGTGGATATTGCATTCTGCAAAAGCGTCTCGGCGCCTCGCAAAAAGTCGTAATAGCTCTCTTTTGGAAAACATGCATCTAACATGCATAACAAGTTGAGAAAATGTATTAGCCTCTTACTTAAGCACTTTTACTTTTTCTCACAATTATGAACAAAAAAGATCTTCCTACCTATAGACGATACCCAGGCTTGTTATAGCAAAATTAAATTATTTTCAATTTTTTTTTGTCTCAAATTTCAAGTTTTTTAACTACAAACATGATGAAAAAAGAAATATATATTTTTAAAATTTTTCACAAACTTCTAATTTATAAAAAAAATTTTTTTTCAATTTTTTCTCTACCTTTTTCTTGCTCGAGAAAATTTTCCAATAAAAGTTCGCCATCTATAAGAGAGGCCAAATGCTCGAGACCGCTGCTTTTGCTGCGTATTGTCGGCAAAAGTTCGCTAAGTCGCTGCCAATTGCACTCACCACGGCATTTATCGATTTCCGCCTCTAGTCGACTGCCCTTTAGTTTGATATTCATCTATAAAATGTGATACGTTTTTGAGCAATTTAATCCCTCAAGCTATTAGAAAATTAATAAAATTAAAGAGATTTTGAAACAAAAATTGTTTTTGAAAAATAAGAAAAACAACTTTTTACCTTGGCAAATGAAATTTGTTTTAGCGTGATTGCCTTGAATTCAATTTAAAGTTTTATTTTTAAATCAAAATTTAAAAAAATGAAGATTTGATTAGGTTGAGTTTTTCATTTCTTAAAATCGCTACCCTAACTTTGGGTGTATAAGGTCTTATCTACGGGGCGGCCTTATACACTCGAAATTAGGGTAATTACCGATAATTATTACTTTAATGAACAAGATTAATTGAGTCTAAAAGTCGAAAAATCGATCGGTGTAGACGAATGGAATGTGGGCGATATAAGGAATTAAACCATTTAGAAAATATTCGAAATTTGCTTAAAAATGTTTATAATTTGATTCTTTTATTGACTTGAAGTTAACATTAACTTAACTTTTTTCCAAAATGTTATAACATTTTGGACTTGTTAAAAATTAGTTTGGAAAAATTAAAAATCAAACGTTAATTTATAATTTTTAGTCTCTAATTGTACCTTTTTTGGGATGAACATCAATTATCAGGTTATTTTATTTGTTGATCATTTTTTTTGTCATTATTACATTTTATTGTGTTTTTCTTTTAGTTTGCCGACATATTTGGCAGCGTATACCGAAATGGCAACGTGAAATTTTTACCGAATGGGGATTCGATAATAAGTCCTGTTGGCAATAAATTGAAGCTTTTTCAGCTAAAAGAGTAATTTTTTTTATAAGTTAATGTATTAAATTAAATTTTACGCGTTTCAGGAATGTTTCGAGTACCCTAAATATGGAAGTAACAGCCAACATCACGGCAGTCGACGTCAATAGCTCGGGAAATTACGCCATGGTGGTGTCCGAAGGTTGTAATTATTTTAATTTGTAAATTACTTGTTTTTTTATAATGAATGCTTAAAATTTTGGATTTTAGATGGAACATGCACCTACATAAACATGAAAATGGATATAGCGCTTTTTAGCGCACGAATCGGCCACGCCAAAAAGATTCGCTGTCTGGCGTTTGCGCCGAACGAAAAGTAATTCGAAAAAATACGAAATTGTTAAAACTTTGATTAATTTTAAACAAAAAATTGAATAGTTATGAGAATTTAACAAAGGCTTTACTAAAAATTTATTACCACTTTTTTCGTTTTTTATTAAAAAAATCACTATGTATATGAATATAATTTCTTTTTTTTTCAGAATTGTTGCCATTTGCACGGGCGGTCACGTGCGCATTGTTTTGTTGACGAACTTTGCCGGCGGCCACTTTCGGCCGTTTCGCTACTTGTACACGCGTCGACTCTCCGCCGAGCCGATGAACTGCGTGTGCTGGTCGGCGGACGGCCGACTGCTGGTGTGCGGCGGCGAGGACCGCTCGGTGCGCGTTTGCGCGCCGCATCCCCGCCAGTTCGCCAACGTGCCGGCCTGCCTGATTTTGCCGCACGATCGCGCGATTGTCGGCGCCTATTTCTACGGCAAAACCCATTACAAGGTTGACGCGCAATTTTCTACTCACTCTTTAAAAAAAATGTGAAAAGAGTTGAGAAAAGAGAAAGGAAAGAATGAAAATATTCGAAATTACTAATCAATTATAATATTTATTTGGAAAGTTATGATATATTTTTGCAATCATTTAAAATATATGTTATTGATAAGTTATAAAAACCAAAAACCGGTGCTATAGCCTGACTCCGAGTCATTTGGAAGGTGAAATGATTAAACGACTTTTTTTAGAATTAAAGATATTAAGAGTCATAAAATAGGATTCATAACCGATGACTCATAATCTACGCATCCACTCGGAGTTATTTGGGGAATTGTGGCGATCACTTCTTTATTTCTTATGGTCCTTGTGCTTATTAACAAGTGATGCCACAAAAATTTATTTTGTTTGTGTTTCGAATTTATCTTCTCTTTTTTATTCAACAAAAGTGCAGAGCACCAATTAACAACAACAATTTAATAAAGCGAAAAAAAACTTAAACTAAACTTAAAAACTAAAATTGGGCCTAGAACATTATGAGCGAACAAATTATTGAGACAAAGGGATTTCGTGGTGGAACCAACAGAAGCTTAAATAATAAACTATAGCTGAAGCTACAACTGAGATTATTAAATTTTCTTCGCGTTCGCGACAGGAATCGTTTAAGGATTTAAGTCCCATTCACTACTAATAACTAATCATTTTACTAGATAAATCTTCCACAACATTTTAGAATTGTTTTTTTTTCAAGTATTATCTCATTCCAGCTTGCGTGCGTGAGTCGCGGTGGCACGGCAACCGTTTACGACTGCAATCTCTCGATGAGTGAATTGATTGCGGCCGAAAAAAATGCGCTCGGCGAATATGAGGATACGCGACGCGTTAGGCCGATGCTCCACTATACTCGCATCACCAGGTTGGTGTGATTATCGCTATCCGAACAACGCCAAATGACGATTATCGGTCTTTAATAGAGTGCCTCTCTACGAGAAATGCGACTCGGCCGGATCGGACTGCAGCGCGTCGGCGTTCAGTCGTGAGAGCGGAATTTTCGTTGCCGGTTTCTCCAATGGCGTTTTTGTGATTTGTCAACTGCCCGAATTGTCCGCGATTCAATGCTTTAGGTAATTGATCTCTTAAAAAGAATATTGGACTTTTTTTTTAGCACTTTTGCTTGGATTATTGAATTTGAAAACAAATCCCATTTTATTCGAAAACAACATTTTAGAAATCCCATTTTATTTATTCAAAATTCCGATGAGTTCGGTTCTGGATCGCATTTTATTTAAGAGTACGTTTTTTTAAGGGCCGGCGATCAGCAGATTACCTCGCTCGACTTGAATCGTGACGGCTCTTGGCTGGCGGTAAGTTGTGGCCGCGGCCACTACGCCCAGCTGATCGTTTGGGAATGGCAAAGTGAGTCATACATTCTCAAGCAACAGTCCCACAGCGATACGATCACGTCCGCGTGCTATTCGCCGGACGGTTCGATGCTCTGTACCGGTTCCGATGATGGAAAGGTTTTTCCCACTTTTTTCAATATAATTGTTTGGATATGGAAATGCATGTTTATGAGTTCCTGAGCTTATTTCGAATATCTATTCTAAAAGTTTTCTCATTTTTTAAATGAATATTCCTGTTGAGTACGTGGGGAGTTTTCGATGGGTCTGCTCGTTCTCCCAGATCGTTCTCACCAAGACCTAGTGCCGCTTTTCTTTTTGGTTTCCTTTTTCTTGGCCTCGCACAACCGGATATTCAATAAAGAATTGATTTATTTGCCAAAAGAAAGCAATAAACAATACGGAATGAAATAATCAAAGGTCTCAGAAAATAATATTTCTTCAGAAGAATAATAAAAAAGAAAAACTGCTCCATCCTATTCGTCTCCAATTATTATTTTCGCACAACCCCACTCGAAGCGACAACCGAAAAACTTATCAACTTTGAGCGCTAATTCAAATTATCTTTAAATTCTCGCGTCATACGCGACAATTCCAATTCTTTTGGCCTTTTGATGATTTATTATATTCAAAAAAAAAAATCTTTTTGCCATTTCTAGGTGAAAATATGGAATTGCTATAATTCGTTTTGTCTGGTCACTTTCACGGAACACGAGGCCGGCGTGTCGGACGTCTGCTTTACGCAAAGCGGCAAAGCGATTCTTTCGGCCTCGTTGGACGGCACAATTCGAGCGCACGATCTGAAAAGGTCGGAGGATTTTGTTCTCGCCTCAATTTCTTCCACGAAAGTCCTTCCTTCGACTCATTAATTGACGAGATTTGATTTAAAAAATTTCATTTAGGTATCGGAACTTTCGCACAATGGCCACGCCGAAGCAGGTGCAGTTGCATCGGCTGTGTACGGACTCGTCCGGCGAGTTGGTGATCGCCGCCTCGCGCGACAACTTCGAAATCTACGTCTGGAGCCTGGAGACGGGCAACATTCTCGACGTCTTCAGCGGCCACACGCATTCCATTTGTGGAATTTCCGCACATGGCTCCACTCTCGCTTCGGTCTCAATGGACAAAACGCTGCGGTTGTGGAATCTGCTCGGCGGCTCGAGCGGCCAGGAGTCCGTGGAGCTGCTGCACGAAGGCCTCGACGTTCAATACAGGTTATTCATTATAGAAGAGAAGATGACCCTTGTTTTTGGCCTGAAGTTTATGCTAGAATATTATCGTAGCTTTTCATAATCGGAGCTCTTTTTTTTCAGTCCTTCCGGTGAAATGCTAGCGGTTTTGTGCTATGACTCGTGCATCAGCCTGTTCTTCACTTCGACCACCACGGAAATTGGCACCATCGAGACGCGTTTGGACGTGGACGCTGGCCGAGAGTCAAAGGATCGCATTAAAAAGTCGACTTCGGGAAGGAATAAGTCCGTTTTTAAGGAGATCACATTTTTCCATCATTTCTATATTCTCGTTTAAGATCGTTCACGTGCATTGCGTTCTCGCCGGATAGCACACTGCTTTTGGCGGGCGGGCAATCGAACACCTTTTGCCTGTACAGCGTCACGGAACGTTTGCTGCTGCTCCAATTTCGAGTCAGCAACAACTTTAGCATCGATGGCGTGAAGGTGGAGTGATTGTGTTTTTTTAATACATAATATGCGATATTTTTAAGATATAAATGATTTCCAAGAGTTATCCGAAGCATCGGATAATTCTTTATCTATCCGAAGCATCGCCCATTTAAATTCGAAAATTGTTTGGAATTCAAAGTTTTTTCAGGCATTGCTAATTCGGGATACGCCAAGGCCCCAAATTAGTTCTCCCCCGTTGGAAATGACCTTGGAACTAATCTTTTCTCGGATTTGGATTAGCGTCATCCAGCCACGGAAATCTCGGCTGGTTTGCTCGGCATATATTCATGCGGTATCGCTGATGCGGCCTGGCTTGGGTCTGGTCAGTCAGCACCGCCGTATCACCTGTGCAATGTGTGGTACCCATTGTCCATCCAAATATGGAAGAACCTAGATGGGGTCGGGGGTGGAAGTGAACTTCATCCCAAGCAAAGTGAAACCCTCACGCACAGCCACTAGGCGCCATTGCTTCCCTTTTTCGGGAGCTATAATTACATCCTATACATATTTGAGATTTATTTTTTTATTTATATTTTGAAATTTACGGCTTTAAGATTTTTTTCGTGGAGAATGAACAAATTCAATTTTTCCCCAATTCAATTTGATTATTATTTTTCTATTTTTGTGCGGAAAAATGTGTGTTTTTTTAGCCGGACGTGGACTATCGCAAGTTGACCGAATACGGCAACATCGATTTGTTCGACTGTTCCGACGAGGACGAAATTCCCACCGAACGATTGAATAGCCGTAAGCTCAGGCTGCCCGGCACTCGACATTCGGATATGTCCGAGCGCAGCGTAATGCCTTCCATGAGCGTGTCGCGGATCGTCTTCAATCCAACTGGTCTAATCTTTCTCCAAAATGCTTTACGTGAAAGAGTGATGGATTTTTTTTCAAACAATAAAACTCATAATGAATTGTTTGTGTAAATCTTTCAAAAGCTTTTGAAAGTTTGCTTTACAAATCGAAAATTTCCACGATTTCACTTTGATTTTCATCTTAAAGAGAACTCATAACATATTAATGTGCTAGGACGCAGTTTTGCCGTCGTTTCCACGGAGGGCGTGTCAACCTACGCGTTGGACGTGCAAAAGAAGTTCGATCCATTCCAACTCGAGACTCATGTCACTTTGAAGCGCATTCAAGAGGTATTCGATTCGGGTGATTATAAAAAGGCATTATGCATGTGCCTTCATCTCAACGACGGCGAATGTGTTCGAAAAGTGCTTGAGGGCATCCCCCTCGATCAAAGTGAGCTATTATAAATTGAACTCAGAAATAAAGTTTTTTACATTAAAAATTACGTTTTGAATTACTTATTTCAATCTTATTTTATGAAATTCATTTCAGTTAAAATAGTGATCCAAAGAATGGGTTTGGTTTACGCCGAAAAACTGTTGAGATGGCTTGTCTCTCAGGGCGAGACGATTGTGACGCGGAAATTGCAATTCTATCAGGTGCTCATTCATGAGCTATTGTACGCTTATGCCAGCGACTTCAAACAGAATCTACACAAAAATATGCCATCAATTGTTGCTATCCAACAATTGCTTCATCAACAGACCAATATGCTTGCGAAGCTGTAAGTTGAATATAGAAAATATAAATCAATATTCAAGGTTGTGTAGTTTATAATAAATAAATATTTCTATGTTGTAAAACAATGCCTCGAAATAAATTTTTGTTTATAAATTTCAGTTCCAATCAAAACACCTACGCTCTGGAGTATTTGGTTATGGCGAGAGAAATGAGCTCGAACTGTCACTAAATTGACTCACTAAAAAATTTCTTCGAAAAACGAAACATTAACAACTATATTATATTTGTGTTAGTAAATATTGTTATTCATTATTGTTGTTATGAGCTAATTATAACGGATATTGCAATTGGAAAAATTTCGAGAAAAAAAAGTGCCGGCATATTTTTAGTATCCGTTATTTCTTAACTCGTTGTTGAAATTAAATTGTTTATAAATTTTCCAAAAAATATATAAATATGTATTAAAAATGTGAAGTTATAATTTATTTGAAATCATCGCATAAAAATTGATTCAGCAAAGGATCTTTAACATACCAATTATTATTATTCCAAGCCGGAGGACCAAAAAAAAAATAAGGTCCTAAAATTTCTAAAATTTGCGTTTCCCATTTTCAAATCGTGAAAAGTCTCAATTTTTTGGTTAGGAGAGGAAAGGGTAATAAGATATGATTTTTTAATGATGAATAATTTTAAATAATTTTTCAGAATGGTTAAAATTGCTTCAGTAATTTGGGTATCTACCTATTAAAAAAACT
This sequence comes from Bradynema listronoti, assembly GCA_024678965.1. Taxonomy (NCBI): domain Eukaryota; kingdom Metazoa; phylum Nematoda; class Chromadorea; order Rhabditida; family Allantonematidae; genus Bradynema; species Bradynema listronoti. The sequence goes on from JANLNO010000006.1 coordinate 254,663, forward strand.
AATTGATATTAAAATAATTTTTTGGAAATTTAACATTTGAAAAAAAAATACTCTAGAAAATATATTAATTAACATTAAAAAAAATAACTGAAATGATTTTGTAAAATTTTTTGAAGCCGTTTTATAAATTTGAAAATTTTTGTTTAAAAAAGTTCCGGCATCATGGAAATGAAATTAAATGGTAATAAGAAAATTTATTTTAATTTTACCTTTTAATTTTTTAACATTTTGTTGGGATAAGCAATTTTTTGAAAACAACGTTTCAGTTTAAAGAGTTAAAAAATTACAAATTACCTATCTCACTTTTTGGGCAAATTGATGGCAAAGTGAAAGATTGGCCCATTTTGGTGTCAAATTTTGTTTTTCTTATAACTTTTTTATTTGGGGAAAGTTAAAGATTTAAATCTATTTTAAAAGGTGCTTTCCGCTTATCGGACCCCAAAAAAAGTTTTTTTAATGATTTTTTTTTGGGTTTTCTGCCACGAGGAATTCGGATTTAATGATGTTTTTCACTGATTTTGTTGTTTTTGTGCAGTTTTTAACACTTTCGAGGCATAATTTTATAACATAATTCTAACAAGTGGTTATATAATTAACAATTAGACGGGCTAAAATTCGGCGATGTCTTGCAAAATGGCGGTGAAAGTATTGCGACCTTCGCCAGGTACAAAAATCAGTGAGAAACCTGATTAAATTCGAATTCCCCGTGCCAGAAAACCCAAAAAAAATCATTAAAAAAAAACTTTTTTCGGGGCCAATAATCGGAAAGTACCTTTTAAAACAACTTTTCCTTGTAAACAACCTTTTTTGTGAATTACGACAATTGGACAAAAATTAGGGTTGAATTTCACCTATTTTAATTATCCTGAACATTTATTAAATCAATAATTAATACAAGGATTAAGTTTTGCGTTTTTAAGAATAATTTAAAATTTTGTCTTGAATTCATTTATTAGTTAAATTGAAAAAAAAATTTATACAAAATTTTTTAATTTTATTTTGAGGCTTGTAAATAGTTATAACTTTTTACGAAAATGCCGTTTGACCCAAATCTGAGCCGAGATGAACTCGTTAAACGTTTGCGAATGAGGTTCGTGTCGACAATCGGCACAAAAGGCACCATTGTCGGATGTAGCGAATTTGAGGCTTGTTCAATGTATAGGTAAGTAATTTGTAAATACATGAAAGTACATTTAATACTTGATTTAATTCTTTTTTTTGACTATTTTTTATCAAAATTTTTTATTAGATTTTTACTTTTTTGTTAAATCTGCTATTATTCACTGCGATTAAAATTCTTTACAAATACGAATGCTTTTAATCGTAAATCTTCGTTAAATTTCAGACGTGATTGGGCGGAAGATATTTATGACTACGTTAAATATTTTCAATATAACAACGTTGTGGAAATGATCGAATCGGAGCTGAGCACATACGTACGCGTGGTACGCCGACCCGGATCAGAAGTACGCTTTTGCGCAGTTGCTTCGCCAGACCTTGAGCATTGCTTTCGCTTAATCGATCATCCGAGGTTCTTATTTGGTTTAATAGTGTTATTATATGCATTTTAATTTTTTTGCCGAGTTGCGACAATCTAAAAGTTGTTACATCATTAAATGGGGAAGATTTTAAGATAATGTATCTTCTTTTCGTACGCATAATAAGCATATTTAACTTTAATTGGTTGGTCAAAATTCTCATTTTTATAGGCCGAAAGTACGCAACGGATTCTCTTTTCACTTTCCGTCGGAAATGCAAAGAGCGCTTCCCAGCGGGCAATCGCGATTTTCGCGGTAGCTTCGACTTTTATAGAAATTGAATTTCGATGTCTCTACCTAATTTATATCTTCAATAAATTTCGCAGCTCGAACGTTCGCCGCACCACGCAGCCTCCGCTCTCGCCCGGCGTACAAAAGATTACTAACGCATTCTCGCGGCCCGACGACGCGCCGATTTACGTGCGTCGCAACTCGATTGCCGGCGCGACCGCATCGACGAATGCGAATGCGGCCAACAACAACGCCAACGGCGGTTTGATAGCTCAGTCGGCTGATAGCGGCTCACGGTTCTCGCAATCGCAACCGGTCGGCTCCAGAGAAACCCAAAAAACGGTGCGCGTGGCTCGTAAAGAGTTCTGGCAGGTAATTTTTAACCTCTTTTTCATCTAACAAATTTTCTCGCTTTTGAATACGTCTAAATTGTGTTTTGGATTTTTGTTGGAATGAAGTTTTTATTTTATTCGGATTTTAATTGATTTTATTGTTTATTTTTTGGCAACTTTTTCGAATTGAATACAAATGTAAAAAAAAAAATTATTTTTCGGTAAAAATCTTTCTCCATTCTTTTGAGGAATTCCGTCAGCATTGTTTTCTCTACTTAATAAATTTGAGCATCTGTTTTTTCGTTTCTAATTAATCGTTAATGACAAAAAAAAATTTTTTTTAATTTATTCTAGCTAACCAAGAAGGAGCGCGAGATTTCACCATTCTATATGCAAATTTTCGAGAGCATCACCGCGGGCCGAAACGACCCGCGAATTCGATCACTCATTAAAGAGGTTGATTTTTTACATTTTTTCGAGTTCAATTCATTTATTCTAATTTTGCGCCGCGGACCTTGGACGAGCCCGGGCCTATCTATGGGCATTTTTTTTTAAATTATTAAATATTTGAAAAAATGAATAATGAAAAAAATAGTGCTTTTTTGATATTTTTTAACGTATTTTTTACTCTAAGTCTAAGTTCTCGTCTTATGCACGAAACTCGTTTTGAAGCGAATTAAAAAAAAATCTTAATTTTTCAGCTTTGTAAATTTGTGGAAAAAAAATGTTTGTTTTGGTTAATTTTTTTACAACTTTTTTTCCAAATTCGACAAAAAATAGCACAAAAAAACATTATACTTATAACATTTTAATAAAAAAAAATTGAAAAATTTTCAATAAAGTTACGATAAATTTTCAGAAGAAACGGTGATTTTTGGAAAATGTAAAAAATTTTACAATTATTTTGCATTTCGCTATGATTCGAGCTTATACACAAAAATTTTAATAATCTAGATCCATTTTTTTTTTTGTAATTTTGGTGCTAATGAATAAGACATAAACCCCGAATAAAATGTTCAAAAATCATATTTTATGAATTATTTCATCGTTTTTCAACAACAGAAAAAAGAAGAGAATTTGAAAATTTTTTAAAAATTGCCAAAAATTCCCCTAGATAAACCCGTACGCGTGTATAAGCCCGAGCATATCCACGCAAAATTAGGGTATTTGCGAGGACTTTCACAATAGGATCACTATAAGATGATATACCGCTTTCATTTTTTGCGCTGACTTTCTTTCTGTTATAATTAAAGATGGGATTTTCTTTTTTAGTCTAATCCCTGATTATATTTTGTAGAAATTTTATAGCCATTTGATAGATAATAGCATAACAAAAAAATTTCTTGAATGGTCGAGATCGATTATCGGGAAGTTAGAGTGATTTCCAACAACTAAACTTTCTCCATATTCGTGTTATATCGATAATATTATATACATATTAGGAGAATAGCATATAAGTACGATCACAACAAACAGCTGTCAATTAAGGTGGAGAAGAGTCGCGCCATCGACGCGCCCACAATCGATTGTGTGAACCGCAAAACGTACGCGTCGGACGATGAATTATTGGCGGACAATGACCAGCATTATTTTGATTTTGTCAAGGAAATGGTGAGTGTATGAAAATAATTATATAATTTTCACATTATTGTCATTAAGTTTTATCCTTAGTTTTATGAAGTTCGCATTGGATAGAGTCCATAGATTTTAAAATATTAGTAAAAATTATTTTCGATACAAAAAAAAGTCAAACGTCGAGTGATTTTCTATAGTTTTCTTTGGCCATTTATACTACAACTTTTTAAACTAATTTTTTAATTTTAAGAAAAATGCATTTTAGAAAGTCAAATGTCCAAGAAATACCACGAGACAAGAAGTACTGCGAGACGAATGGGGCGAAGGAGCGGGAGGAAGATAATAAAGAGCTTCCAAAATGATTTTTTCCACTCGAATACTGCTCTTCTGATAGACAACTTAAACATTGTATTATTTTAACTATGTCTAGTCTTTTTTTTTCTAATTTGACAACACGTTTAAATACTTTTGGAAATTGTTATTTGCTTTTGTTTTTGTTTTGTCGATACCCAAATTTTTAAGAATTTACAAATTTATATTAAGAATTTATACGGTAAAATCTAAAATTGAAATAAAATTTGAAATGAAAATATGAAAAATAGACTAAAAAATATAAACAAGTGAAACAACGGCTACTTATTGTATTGACAAAGATGTGAGGGGGGGGGGGGGGGGGGGGGAGGTTGCTGTTCAAGTGGTTCGGAAGTTAGGACTCCATTGACGATCGCCGTTTCTCCTCCGTCCATAGGCCCACGACGACGATAAACAGTTGGTTTTTCGCGATTTATCACATCGGGGCGGTCCGCCAACTGCTGGCCGTCTATTTTCAAGTTCTTCAGTTCCGCCCAGTTCGGATTCACGGTGGACGTGGGCATGAACGTGGGGTTTCTAAAAGATGCGTGGCATCGTGGAACTTTTGCTGATATTACAGAGGCGACCCAATCATCGTGGCGGGTAAGCGGAGCACGCACTCTGCACTTTGAATAATACGATAACGATTTCACAATATTAGGTGAGGATGTGATAATAGATGATTTTGAAACAGACCAGAACATAGTACAATGTTACGCGCGATTGGACTCATTTTCCGAAATATCAGCCTAAGAAGCGATTGCACGAAAATGTATGCTAGAAAAGCGCCCCGAAGACGCCCACGAATTCGATTTTTATTATGCGGTCTTAATTCCTAGATTAAATTCAGCACGAGAATTTGGTGCACCGATTTTTGAGCATGATATATAAACTTCACATTTAAAGCACCAAAAACAGACGTCATTTATAGTGGTATTGTTGTTTTCTAAGAAGATATGAAGCAATATAGTTCTAATAGCATTTGTGTACGCACATTATCAGAAATAAACTGGCTCACATAGATTTTTGTTTGACATAATATTCCAGAAGCATTTCAATCGCTCTATATAATATGAGTGAACTGTATGGTTTAGTTGAAACATCTATTATAGATTGTGACACGTTACCCGCTTGACCTTTTGCGAATGAATAAATTAATTTATGAATAATCTAATTTCAATTGGCCAATTTTTGAGCTATAAGCATTTGAAAAAAATGAAAACTTTTTTTTTTCAAAATACATCAAATTAACTCGGTTTTTTTCGTTTTTTAAAATTACTTCGAAGCATAGAGTCAAGTTCTTATACCTTTACACTCCATATTTTAAATAAGCTGTAGAAATCAAAAATCCGAAAAGAACTCTTTGAGTTATAGTCGTTTATATAAACGGCGTGAACTTTTAATTTTTGTCGATCAATATAAAATTTTTATTTATTTATTTCGTCTTAATTTTCGACATTCTATAAATAAAAAATAATTTTATATTTTGTACTCAAAATTTTTAAAAGTAAAGCCAATTATCACATTCGAGGAAGCCTCTTAAAATGTAAATTTATATTTTCAATTGCCTCTAAGTGAATTTTTTTAAAATTTAAATTCGCTGTTATTGCCATTTCTGGCATTACATAAATTATTATTTGAATTTGCGGGTCTCTGATTTTCAATTGTTTCCGAGAAGGTTCGGGAACTTCACTTCTTACAACTTATCTTCTCCTCATGGTAAATGCGCTTAGCGTGCTGCGTTTTCATCTGATTAATTAATTGACTTCACAACGAAGTCTTTCATTATCTTATTTCCGCGGCAATTTTGTACATAAAGTGTAGATTTTTTTACCTGACACTGTCTTATTAATAATATTTTAAAATTTTAAAGTCCAATTTTTGATTTATTCAAGTTGAGTTCTCTTTTAAACTATTTCCTATTCTTCATTTCTTTAAACTAAAAATTACATTGATATGTTTTTTTATTTTTAGATTAATCTATAATTCTAAAGTTTTTTCGACGAAAAAATTAAATAATGGGAAAGGATTATTATAAAATTCTCGGCATCACCAAAACTGCCTCAGATGACGAAATTAAAAAGGTTCATTTGTTTAAATCCTTTTTTCTTCTTTTTATTAAAATAATTCAATTAATTTAGGCTTACAGGAAGATGGCTTTGAAGTACCATCCAGACAAGAACAAAGATCCCAGCGCGGAAGGGAAATTTAAGGCATGCTAACTAATTAAGCTAAACGGCTTGTGAATTTTTTTGAATTTGCTCCAAAAAATTTAGGAAGTTGCCGAGGCGTATGACGTGCTTTCTGATCCAAAGAAAAAGGATATTTATGACAAGTTTGGAGAAGAGGGTCTTAAACACGGCGGTGAAGTTCCTAAAGGACCTGGAGGCATGCATCCTGGTGCTGGTGGATACCAACAATACACTTTCCAGTGCGTTAAGATTTCAATATATTTTTATTATTGTCATTTTTAATATTTTTTGTCGATTACAGAGGCGATCCAATGAGGATGTTCCAAGATATGTTTGGCGGTAGCAGCCCGTTTGGCGATTTTATGTTCGCCACCAACGGCGGCGAGGCCTCTGAAGGCGGGGTATCTTATTTTAAAACATTTTAAGAATATTTTTCCTAAATATTAACTTTTGATCAATATTTTTAACTTTTTTATATTGATCTCTTATAATAATGTGCAATTGCATTATTTTTCCCAGCAAACTAAAATATACAATGTTGAATTCTTGGCAATGGAGTAATCGGGTTTTAAAATTAATTCATTGACGATTATTAATGGATATATCTCAAAGTCTACATTTGAAAACTTTAATAGCCTATTTTAGTTTCTTTATACCTTTGAGATTGGACGCTAAGATTTAATTATTGATAAACAGGGAGAGTTTTTAACTCTTGTCAAGTTAAAGTTTTGCACTTTTGACTTTTATTTTTACCATTTAGCAATTTAGTGAGTAATAATACTTTTTTTATATAAAAATAAAACAACCCGACATTGATAATATATTATAGTGACTTTTTTTTCAGATGTTTTCGGATCCATTCCACGGGTTTGGCATGCATTCCGCCGGAGGCGGAGGCGGTATTCCACGACGTCAAAAACAGGATCCTACCGTTCAACACGAATTGCCCGTCAGTCTGGAGGATATTTGTCGCGGATGTACGAAAAAAATGAAAATCACAAAGTTGGTTCTATCAATTATTGGCACTTTGAATTTTTGCTTTAGAAACCCGTTCTATTTTTTAGGATTTTTTATGCATTTGTATTTGAATATTTTAGAAATATTTCTTTTAACCTAAACAGAATTAGGTTCTTATCGGTTATCGGACCCCCCCCCCAAAAAAAAAAAAGATGTTTTTTTGTTTACTGCCTGGCCTGTTAGAATTATGTTATAAAATTTTGCCTCGAAAATGTCAAAAACTTTACAAAATGAAAAAAACTAGTGAGAAACATTATTAAATTTGAATTTTCTCGTCACAGAAAACTTAAAAAAATTTTTTTTAAGGGTCCGATAATCGATAAAAACCCAAGTATACACGTTTCCATAAAAATATATATTCCTGAACAGAATCATATATAATCAAAATTAAGATCACTTTTGCATTTTATCCTATAATTTCAGACAGATCCAGAGTGCCGTTTCCGAGAAAATGAAAAAATTCCTGAAAACTATAAAAATGTCATTTCTAAATATAGAAACAAAAATTATGATTGATTAGAGCTGTGAAACAAAAATGAAAGGATGGTCTGAATTATGATTGCAGGACGTAGATATAATTAAAGTATAAATTAATTTTGTTGTCCCTCACGCTATCATATTCATATTATTCTGTTCAGGAACATAATGTTGACTGACGGCTCGCGTAAAACGGAGGACAAGGTTTTGACCATCAACGTGAAGCCGGGCTGGAAGGGCGGTACGAAGATCACATTTCCCAAGGAGGGTGATCAGATGCCCAATCGTGTTCCCGCCGATATTGCGTTCGTCATTAAGGACAAGCCGCACGACAAGTTTAAGCGTGAAGGCGCCGACATTCGCTACATTTGCAAGATTCCGCTCAGAGACGCGTTGTGTGGTGTGTCGCTAAAGATTCCGACGCTGGATGGCAACACTATTCCATACAAGACCACGAATGTGATCAAGCCGCACAGCATTGAGCGGTAGGCTCTTTTTTATTTTGTAAATTATTTTTTGTTGTTTTTTTCTTGTTTTCTAAGTTCACAATTTTTAATTTTTGGGTTTTTTTTAAATTTTTTTCGTTTTTACCTCAACAATTCGCAAATAACGGATTTTTTTCATTTGATCGTTATTTTTTCTGCTTTTTTTAAAACTTATTTCGTCTATTTTTTTGTCTCAAAATCATGTTCGTCATTAAAAAAAAAATCTTTTCTTCCTGCAGAATCAGTGGACAAGGTCTACCGAATCCGAAGCTGAACGGACGAAGGGGCAATCTCATTATCGAATTTGACGTGCGATTCCCGGATGCGCTTTCGCCGGCCGCAAAGGATCTCATCATGAATGCTTTGCCGCCGAATTGAATTGATTGAGAATTTTCCTTGCTTTTTTTCATTTCACGATATAAAATGAGAACATTCGTTTTTTTTTTGCAATTTTGATTTTGTTTTATTCCTCTATTCGACAAAATTCTCCCCACGCAGCGTCGGAAAATTCGAGACATAATAAGCATATAAAAAGTTTCATTAAATATTACATTAAATTCATTTTCCATCCTTGATTTGCTTTTTTTTCCATCCTTGATTTAAAAAAAAAACTAATTTCTCATTCACAATTCTGTCAAATGATCCAAAAAAAAAAATTTTTTTAATTAAATTTTAAAAATTCCTATAGTAATTGGCATGTTCGACGCTGAACTTTGCTTTCCCAATCCATACTTTTTTGCTCGCTAATTTATATAGATAAAGAAGTGCACTTGAAAATCTCGAAAAAACTAAGTTGGAATCAGTGTTGTGATGTTGTGGCTTGGCTCCGGCGCTGTCTTCTTTTCTGTCTCTTCGTTTCTCGTTGTTGTTTTTTCTGTTTTTCGCCTGCGTAATTATCTTTCATTTCATTTTGACGAGAGCATTTCTTCAAACGTTCATAACTTGGCCCATATATTTAATGAAAACGTTCATAACTTGGCCCATATATTTAGTGAAAACGGCTTTTGAAAAAAGATTTGTTGCAGTTTTTTCCCTACAAAACGTAGTTTTCAGATTTTAAAAACATATTATGGAAGCCGAGATAATTGATGAAGAGCCGCGAAAAATTAAGTGGTTCCCTGAAGAGACGAGGAAAAGATAAAAATACACGTATCGCTTTCTGTTCCAGGTCTCTTCAGGGAGCCACTTGGTTTTCCGTAGCTTCTCGCCCATTATCTAGGCTTCTATTAGACATTTTCGGATTCTGAAAACTTTAGAATTAGAATAAAAAATGCAACAAACCTCTTTTCAAAAATCGTCTTCATTAAATGCGGACCAAATTGTGAAGGTTTGAAGAAATGCTCTCTCGTCAAAATGAAAAGCGCAGACGAGAAACAGAAAAAGACAACGAAAAACGAAGAGATTGAAAAGAAGACAGCGCTGGCCAAGTCACAACACTGGTTGGAATAAAGATAATAGTTTGCACATATTGGAAAAAAGGCATTAGGTAAAAGTCAGCACAAAATGCACGTCTCCTTTTTCTTTTACTCGGATTTTTAAAATTGGTTGTATTTACCGATTTTTCAGAGTCTACTTTTAATTGTACGTACATTTCCGACGTTTTTATTAAACAATCATACGTGTATAATAAAATCGTTGACCAATTTTAAATGAATGTTTTACGGAGGAATATGAACTTTAGGCTCTCTGAAGTGTCCTCAATATTTAAAATTATGAAAAGAGATTTAAAAAGTTACTTTAAATTCATTTTTTTATATTGCAAATTATTTGTGTGATTTTGTAGACACAAATTAAAAATATGACAAACTATAGAGTTCATACTTGACTCTGCCATATATTTAGGGCGTGTGTATGAAAAAGTGAAATTTTTTGACTTATTTTGCGTCGTTTTTTATGAAATGGTAAATAAATCCAAATTGAGTTTCGCCTCGTAATTACAATCGGTTATCATGCCAATCATTTTTGAAATGATTGAAAAATGTATTGTTTCATGTTACGCTTGAGTTTCTGACTTATAAAATCGGAATTCTTTGAATGTTGTGGTCTATCAAATTTCCGATCTGTGAACAATGAAAAAAATTAGTTCTCCGTAAAAATCCGAAGTACGTAATTACACTAAGTGCGAGTAAATAAGGCGCGGCTAATTGAAGAATTTTTGGATTTTAACTTGGTCTTCATTTTGTTATAAACGAAATTGGGCTCATAAATTTTAATCTGCAACTTTGGCCCACTTTAATGAATTTTTTGAAATTTAATGAAGGTATTTATTAAATTTCATGATTCACAAACACAAACAGAATGAATTCCAAGTCAATATTCAAAAATTCTTCGAATTGCCGCGTCTTATTTACCACAAAAAAATGTTTGCAAATTTGAAATTAGTGATTTAAAAATTTAAAATGTTTTTGCATCATGAAATGTAATCGAAAATTGACGAATACGTATAATTTTATTTTTTGCCATTATTTCAAGAAAGTAAAAACAATTTGTTTTTTGTTTTTTGAAAATCATTTATGGGGCAAAATTCACTCGGCGAAGGTGATGTGTTTTTTGATCTTTCTTTAAAATTAAAATTGGGTTTTTTGATTTTTTAAATGTTAATATTTTTGTAAATAGTTTTTATTCTATATTTTCCAATTAAATTAGGATTAATATTATATTAAAATTTCGGCGGCAATTACTTCAAAAAATTTTTTCCAATAAGGCAAAAATTGATCTGAGGATTTCACATATCATTATAAAATGTATTTTTTTCATTTGTCTAACATATGTTGGGCTAAAGTACATAACAGTTTTAAAGGGGATTATATAATACCTAAAGAGTAAAATTTATATTTAAGAAATAGTAGTTCATAATTAATTTTTTCATTGCCTTTTCAATTTGATCTGAGGATTTCACATATCATTATAAAATGTATTTTTTTCATTTGTCTAACATATGTTAGGCTAAAGTACATAACAGTTTTAAAGGGGATTATATAATACCTAAAGAGTAAAATTTATATTTAAGAAATAGTAGTTCATAATTAATTTTTTCATTGCCTTTTCAATTGTGGTGAGAGACTTTAAAAGAATGCTTAATTGTTAAAACTGAATTTATCTATTTTTCAATCAAGTTAAATTTTATTTGCTGATAAAAGTCGAGAGAGTTCACTTTATTTTACCCTGTTGTTTTAACAGCGCAAAGAATTTTTTATTGGTTTATTCGTCCGAAGTTTTGTTATTAAAATAAGAAATTATTTGAAAAATAACGTAAAGAATGTTTCATTTTTAAAATTTTGCACGGAATTTAACCATTTAAATATAGCTATTAGCCTAAATTCGTATGTATAAGCTGAAACTGTTGGAAGTACTTATGTAGTCCCTCCTCCCTTATAATATTTTTAGGATAAGCTTAAAGCTTTATAATTAAAAAACATCTATATTATTTAATAATAAAATATATTCACCAAATTTCATTTGTACTCTATAATGTATAATAGAAAAAAAATTTAAAAATTATGGCTGAGTCATATATACAAACTTGGTGTAACATTGAATTTAGAGTTATTCAAATATACCAAATTTGTCTTCATTATTTTTTATTTTTTATAAAGATGCCGAAAGTGTTGTTGAATTTGTAATTGGTTCACAAAATGGAATTATTTGCACAAAAATTTCGACCACTATTGACCGATTCCACACATAAATATTCCGCAATCTCAGGTAAAAATGAATAGTTAATTTTAATCAGTGTTGTGACTTTGGTTCGATAAGTGGCTTTGTCTCCATAAACGGCTTCGAAGTTATTTAGAGTCAGATGGTTCGCTGCAAAGCAAAAAGCTCCGAGTCATCTGCCGAAGCCGGAGCTATTTGGAGCCATCTGGATTCAATTTATAGAGTCATCTGGCTTTTTCGTGGCTCCGGCTTTTTTTGAAAAGAGCTCGTAGCTACGGAGACAACCCGGAGCTAAGTTACAACATTGATTTTAACACGACCATTTTGCATTCAAAATCGTGCTTCAATTGGCTAACGCCTTCATTCTGTTCATTATATAGATAATATAAGAAAAAAATTTATTAAAAATGTTTTATTTCAAAATCGTTTAAGAATTTCTGAAATGAGAAATTTTTCTTATGGGAACATTTAGATTGTGTGAAAATTTAAATTTGGGGATTCATGTCTAAATCGTTAGGTTTATATTGCTTATAACTCGATTGAAAATGGATTTTTTTATACTTTGATGAGATAAGGCTTTTAAACTTGTTGGCTTTAAAACTTGGTTATTTTCATAACCATTAAATTCGTCACAAGAATCTACTGTAGGATTTATTTTTCTGTAGGATTTTTATTTACACACAATGAGCATACTAGTGTAGCTCGACGAGCACTATCGTTTGGCGAAGGTCGCGTGACGATCCGACAGTGACCGAAGAATCATTAAAGATATACCCTAATTTCGCGTGTATAAAGAGTGTGTTTTAATTCGCGCCAATAAGTTCATTCTGTTGCATCAGATCCGTTGGGGTCCAAATTTTATATCTTTGTGCTCACCTCTATGAAACTGAAATGAACAATGACTCGCTTGGATCCAATAGAACAGAATGAACTTTTTGGCGCCAATTTAATTCGACTCAAAACACCCGGCCTTATAGATGCGAAATTAGGGTAATTTTTAGAAAAAATATTTTTTTAGATTTTTACATTATGTCAAAAAACTTGCCGAAAATTTAAACATTATTTTGCGAAAATACTGTATTGTGTATTTTCAAAAAAAACTTAAAATTTTTATATAATGCCAATGTTCCCATAAGAAAAATGTCTTATTTCAGAAAAATTTCTCATTTCAGAGATTCATAAACGATTTTGAAATAAAACATTTTTAAGAAATTTTTTAAACTTTATCAACCCATACAGAACAGAATGAAGGCGTTAGCCAATGAGTGCTCAATTTTAAATGGATGATACACCGATGTATAGTAGTCAATGTTTTAAGAAGCAACATTAGATTATTTCAATTTTCCATTTACTCCAGTTTTACGTGTACAATGTGTTTTGAGCCAAATTTAAATTGGCGCCAATGAGTTCACGTATCGGATTCAAGCGAGTCCAAATTTTGTGCCCGCCTTCGTTTCAGTTTCATAAAAGTGGGCACAAAATTTGGACTCGCTTGGATCCAATACAGCAGAATGAACTCATTGGCGCTAATTTAAATTTGGTTCAAAACACCCGGCCTTATACACGCGAAATTAGGGTAAATAAAATGAAAACTAAAAATCGTTTTTATCAGTGATTCCAAAATTAAAAAAAATTTAACTAAAAAATGTTAATTGATTTTGAAAATTAACTGAAAATTAAAAGCCACTTCACGAAAGAAATTCGTTTTTAAAAAATGAAAAATCATTACCATAATTTTTTAATTTTACAAAATCAAATGCGATTTATAAGGTTGTAAAGAAAGTTTTTGCGGTTTTTATTACTTATATTTTAAATGATATATTTTCAAATAAAGTTCGTTATAATATTGCGATTATATACAGGGTGGCCCAAATTTGTCCCCGATTGCATTTTTGTTATAACTTTCTTATCTTGCAACCAAATTGTAAAATTCTTTTTGTATTCGATTCCCAAGGTTTTACCATTTTGTTTGGCATCAAGCTTGTCGATATTGGTATCGAACGACGAATTTGATAATTATTTAAACTTTTTTACCATTTTTCAGAAAACAAGACATTTTCATTAAAGTGGATGGCATAAAGATCAACTCATCCTAAATATTAAATCTATTTTGGACTATTTTGACATTTTAGTTGAAAAATGGAGGTAAAACTTGCTCTAGAAAGCATTATTTAAGCTATTAATATTATAAGAAAATTAGCGAAAATTAATTCAAAAATTTGCGTCAATTTAATGTCAATTTTATACATTTTTTACTATTGGAAAATTGGCAAAAAAGTTTAAATAATTAGCAAATTTGTAAATCGAAACCAATATCGACCCATTAAACAGTTGCCTAAGGTCTTGGAAATCCAATAAAAAAAATTTTGAGAATTGGTCGCGAAATAAAAAAGTTATGACAAAAAAGCAATCGAGAACGAAATTGGGCCATCCTGTATCATTTTAAAGTGGTTTTAAAATAATTTGGTCACTTTTTTATGGTAAATTTGCGCGCTCCTAGCACGTCAAATTTTGACGCGCGACAGTTTTGGCGCCCCTAAATTACAATAATATGACATAAATAGTCGCAATATTATATTTGAAAATACATCATTTAAAATATAAGTAACAAAAACCGCAAGAACTTTTTTTACAATCTAATATTATTAGGTCGGCAACGAAGTATTTTCCGTTTTTTTATGGATCTAATAAAAGTTTTTGTAAAATGAGTTTATCTATCTAAAAGAACGTTTTCTTGAGAATATTATTGTTGTGTATGGAGTTCGGTATTCGTCTGTTATAGACTAATTCGCAAATTAAACAATGCTTTATTAAACAACAAAGAGAATAAGATAAACATAACAAAGAGAAACATAACAAAGAGAATAATAATTATAACCGAGAACAACGGCATAAGTCAACAGGTGTCATAATTACATTACGAAATACATGCCAATTAATATAATTGGTACAAGACCAACATTATTTGAATATATGACCAAAGGCCACAAGAATTATAATACAAAAATTATTTGTAATAACTCTATTTTTGGGCCAAAAATTTATATTTATTGAGATACATACAAAAATTGAAAAGTGCTGAATTTGCAATGAGTATTTTTTGAAGCAACCTTGTTGGAATTAATTTTTTTATCGTTTTTTAAGCCTAATTAATAGTATCATAGCAAAAAAGAATGATTTTAAAAAGCTTTAAAATTTTTCATATGTCGATAAGGGTATCGAGGTACTCAAAAATTTTAAAATCTAAAATGGAGTATGATTATAATGATTAAAATGATTTAGTCTTGAATGGAAGTAATTTTAATGTGTTAGGTTATATTTTATTTATGATTTTTGTTTTCGCATGATTATTGCAATTTTATTATTATTTTTATTATTGTTTATTGTTTATTATTGCTTTTGATGAGATTAAAATAAAGTATATTTTGATTAAAACTACAATTAAATTTCTGTCGAGGCACTCCACAAAGTTGCAGATTAAAGATTTTGAGCTGAACTTTGTTTATAACAGAATGAAGGCTAAGTCAAAATTCAAAAATTCTTCGACTGGCCGCTTATTTACCCGAAGGGTGAAAAATTATGGTAAAACAGGGTTGCCAGATGTCATTTTTAAAAAGATTTGTTCTTTTTTTGAGGGGGTCCGTTTTTTTAAATTTTTTGTTCTTTTTTGTTCTTTTTTTCCATGAAGAATGGCTTTCTTAGACACAGGATCAGGAGTTCCGAGAAGTATTAATTGTTGAGAGAATAAAGAATCTGACCCGAAAAGTCAACGAAATAGACCAATTCAGATATTTTTAGAAAAATCTTTTTTGTTGTTAGAAATTATTAATAAAATATTTTTTTCGTGCCCAGCGTTCTTTTTTATTTTATTTTCATCTGGCAACCTTGTGGTAAAATGATTTTATATTTTTTAAAATTAAATTTGATTCGCGAAATTTTCTTTCAGTTAAGTTTCATTTAACAAATAAAATTGAATCACTCGTTTTTATAGAATAAATTATTCAAATTTTTATTAATGAATGTGTAATGTGAAAAAACGAAATATATTTCCCGATTTTTTTGATTTTTAAAAAAGTAACTTTTTTCATCAGTATTGAATTATTGATTACTTTTAAAATTTTTGCTTAGTCATTACTTTAACAAAATGATAAATAAATACTTTTATCGACCATTCCTCTATTAGCTTTACAGAGTGACACAAAAGTACTCGCACACATATTTTTAACAATAACTTTTTTATTAAGCAAAAAAAATATAACAACAAAAAATAAATTAAAAAGCAAACGAAATTCTCTACAACTTTCATTTTAAACTATTTTCAAAATTTCCGCCTTCTGATGCCACACAAGCTTCGAGACGCTTCCTGAAATTTTTGACGATGGTCGATAGTTTTTTGTTTGAAATTTGATCTCATTGATTTTTATTGAACGGGGAGTGAAGATCAATGCCCAAGTTTACCAAAATCGAATTTTAAGGAACGTTGTACTCCCCTGGACTCGAAAACATTTTATTGGTAAACCTTACACGCTTCAACAAGACTGGGCACCAGCTCATTCCGCGCGTTCGACAATGAATTTTTTCCAAGAAAATGGAATTCGCGTTTGGGACAAAACTTTATGGCCATCCAACTCGCCGGATCTTGATCCTACGGATTTCTCAATTTGGTCAATTTTGGAGCAAAAAGCATGCTCTATCCAACACAAAACGATAGAATCTTTGAAATCATTTCTCCAACGAGCATGGGATCAAATTTCAAACGAAAAACTATCTACCATCGTCAAAAATTTTAGGAAGGGTCTCAAAGCTTGTGTGGCGTCAGAAGGCGGAAATTTTGAAAATAGTTTAAAATGAAAGTTGTAGAGAATTTCGTTTGCTTTTTAATTTATTTTTTGTTGTTATATTTTTTTGCTCAATAAAAAAGTTATTGTTAAAAATATGTGTGCGGGAACTTTTGTGTCACCCTGTACATTATTTATCAACTTTTTTATTTTGTCGGAATTGGTTCACCAAATTCTAGTTTTTTTAGTTATTATTTTTTTAATTTATTGTATTGTTATTATCATCATTTCATTCACCATTTTTTGTAAATATTTTTCTTTTGTTTTTAGTAATAAATTTCTATATTTATTATACTTATAAGAATAATACATTTTTTAAATTTTTTTCTTTTTAATATGAAATTAGAAATGTGTCTAAATTCTTTGATTTTATTCCAGAAAAGAAAATGATATTTGTAAGATACTACAGGTTGACCAGAAAGTCTTTTCACACTCTTTTTTAAAAATTCATTGTTAATCTGAAAGAGCAGAAAATTCTGTACAAAATCTGTCGAATTTCGAACAAGCTGGCGGTCGTTCTGACGATTAACTGAACGCTGAATTGTAAAAAATTTTTCGTCGATGAACAGAATTTTTCCCAAAAGACGCTGCGCGTTTTCAAGCCGTATGCCTTTCATACGATCATCCAAGTGATGATCCATTTCCAACTTATAGCTACGAAGCTTTTTCGGATCGATTCGCACCCAATCTTCATTTCTTTTAGCTAATTTTCTAGACGACTTACAGGAATTTCGATAAATTCGGCAACGCAACTTGTTCAGGTTCTTGGGACAGTACTCGGTCTTCCACTGGCGTCTTTCTGCGGTCGTAGCCAACTCCTTGTAACGCTTAATGGCGTAATAAACAGTTCATTTGGAAATTCACAGATCCTTCGCGATGTTTGGCGCTGCTTTTTCTTTATTGAATAGTTGAGCGATCGCAATTCGCTTGTCTTTCGAGCTCATTTTTTCGGAAAGTAAAATCGATAGCGAAAAACAAATAAACATAGTTTGTACAGAATTTTACGCGCTATAAAATAGAGTATAACATAATGATACAATATACCAAAAACTGCCCTAAAATTTAAATTAAAAAAATTTGTGCAAGTGGTTACCATGTATAGCATAATAACATTAGTTCTGATTCAATACGAATTGCTCAGACAATCCCTTATTGAATTAGACCTCAAAGTTAAATGCATTACTGATATGTGTATTTTAATTGATTAAATTAGGGTTGCCAGATGTCCTTTTTAAAAAGATTTGTTCTTTTTTTGAGGGGGTCTGTTCTTTTTTATTTTTTGTTCTTTTTTTCCATTTTTTGTTCTTTTTTGTTCTTTTTTGTTTTTTTGTTCTTTTTTTGTTCTTTTTTGTTCTTTTTTTCAATGAAGAATGGTTCTCTTAGACACAGGATCAGGAGTTCCGAGAAGTATTAATTGTTGAGAGAATAAAGAATCTGACCCGAAAAGTTAACGAAATAAACCAATTCAGATATTTTTAGAAAAATCTTTTTTGTTGTTGGAAATTATCAATAAAATATTTTTTTCGTGCCCAGCGTTCTTTTTTATTTTATTTTCATCTGGCAACCCTGGATTAAACTCTGGTAACCTTGCTAGAAGAGTCGATTTTACTTCTTATTTTTCATTTCAAAAATTTCATTGCAATATTAGTAGTGCATTTCTTTTGATTTGGAATAAAATTCCATCACAAAATTAAATTTTTGATTTTTCTATTTTTTGAATTTAATCAAAATTAAGAATTTAAAAAATTTCTTAATTTAGTCCAACCCAGTTCAACATTGCTGATAATAATTCTAGAAATCAGAAATTCTTATAATTTTAATCACTTTTTATGTAATTAAGATAAATTTCAATGTATGTAATTAGAATCAAAAGAAATAATTATGCAATAAATTTTTTACCTTACATTTTTTATTTTTTATTTTGTTATAAACGAGAATTTTTTCATCGTGTTTTTGGATGTGCAAGTTATGATAATTATTAAAAAATTATAATCACTTAAAGTACTCGGCGTCAGCCCAGCGGATTTTTTGACCCCTACTGTATATGGGATAGCATTGAACTATTTCATTATTATTCATTAGATTTTTCGATGTTTTCCAGAGCAAATTTCGTGTGTGATTCAGTGTTTTTCGCAAAAAATTGTCTTTAAAAAATTTGATTTCTTTTTATATAATGTCTACCATAGTAACTATATTTCGCTGTCAAAATTGGAAAAAAATTTTCTATATTACCTAGATGAAAATTTAACTCAAACGTATTCTGAATTTTTGACTAAATTTGTCTTAAAAATGCGATTGAGTCATTTTGAATTTTCGACTAAATTGTCTTAAATTTTGTTAAATTAAATAACTTTTAAAATTATCTATTAGTGGATAAAAAAATTTTCAAGTGACTCAAACAGCTTAATTGTACTTGAGCTTTTTTTTATTTATTACAAGAAATTTTAAACATTTTTTTGCTTTTGTTGAAATTGTAAATTTATATTTTTTTTTCAAGTTTAACTCATCATTCATAATAAATAGTGATATTTTACAAACACTTTTTAGGTAATATTCCAACGTATGGCAGCTGTGTTATAAAGGCTCGAAGAAAAACATTTTACATCGGGGACAATTCTCAGCTAGCCTCTACTTCATCCGCAACTTCCGCGCAGTCGAATTTTGAATATCCAACCTTGCAGTCTGGCACTAATAGCAATTGGAATATGACTAATACTCAACGACAACGGCAGCAATCGCCTGGAGATGGTCCCGACTTTGGACCGGGCGCGGACAATGAACCCGAGGAGTTTAATGATCAAGTGGAGGAGGATCAGCCGCCTTTGGAGCCGGAGGACGATGCGCTTGAGTTTATGGTTAAAATACCAAAAGACGATCGGACCTCGGGTTTCAGCTTCCGAAAACTATGGGCCTTTACGGGACCCGGCTTTCTGATGAGTATAGCCTATCTCGATCCCGGCAATATTGAAAGTGATTTGAAAGTAGGCGCTATCGCACAGTACAAAGTAAGTTAATTAGTTTTTTAAATTGAACTCTACTAGATACGTAGCTGAAAAAAAAATTGAATTACTGTAAATAGATTTTTTAAAATTTTTTTTGTTCTGAATTTTAATATGGTTAAACGGTAATTTAGAAACCGTGCTAGTTATGCTGAAATCTTAACCCAATTCAACAATCAATCTTGAATTAAATTAAATATGTATTATTTTTAGCTAATGTGGGTACTTTTTGCTTCGCACATTCTCGGCTTTCTTCTCCAGCGGTTGTCCGCGCGGCTGGGCGTCGTGAGCGGCCGACACATGGCCGAAATGGCACACGAGTTCTATCCGAAGGTGCCGCGTCTCGTCCTCTGGGTGATGATCGAAATTGCGATTATTGTCAGCGACATGCAAGAGGTTATTGGAACCGCAATCGCATTTTATCTACTCTCCAACGGCAGGTTCGTAATTTTCGTTAATAAACTAAAGCTTTATTTTTTGTGTTTGCAGTATTTTTTTTTGAAGCTTGAGATTTAAAAAATTGTGATACCCGCAAATTCGGAATTTTATTTCATTTTGAAGTTTGTTTTTGATTTTGATGTATCTAAGACTTTAAATCAAGTTTTAATTGGTCTTAAAAATTAAAATAGTGGTGGGAAATATGATAAACAAAATTCGAGTAATTTTTGATCTAAGTTATCCACACTCATTATTAGTGACGTCAGACGAACGTATTAGAAATGCCGAATAATAAATATAGCAGCGCTTAAAGAAAATTCGGCTAATTTTCCAGTATTATACAAAAAGGTGGCTCAATTTCGTCCCCGGTTTTGTTTTTGTCATTTTCGCTCAATTAAATTTTTTTTTTACCAATTTATTCACTATGCATAACTATTTTGAATTTAATTTATTTAATCTGAGTTCCGGTAAATAAGGCACGGCCGTTCGAAGAATCTTTTTGGCCTTCATTCTGTTATTTTATGTCGGTTAAGCATTAATGAACGTCTTCATTAAAGCGCGTCCAAGCTGTAGTTAAAAAATTTTGAGCTCGACTTTATAACAGAATGAAGATCTAGTCAAAATTCAAAAATTCTTCGAACGGCCGCGTCTTATTTACCCGAACTTGGGTTAACCAATCGCAATTACATACGATCAAATTAGTGATATTTTATTAAATTTAATCAAAGTAAATAAATTAAATTTATTTGTTACTGCAATTTTTGCCAACGACTATTACAAATTCTTCCATTTTTACAAAATCCGCAACAATTTTAACGCTTTGGGAAAGAACTAACTTTTCTGAAGTTCTATTTTTTCCCGTAACATATAAATATTTAAATTTTTTAATGGTTAAAAAAATTGGTTTTTGCTTTTTAGCATATGCTTTGGAGCTATTTGAAACTTTTTTTTATTATTAGAACAAATTCACATTATATTTATTTTTTAATTTCAACTATTTTTAATAATATAAATTAATATTTTTTTTTTGTTAGAATCAAACTATTCGCCGGTGTTCTCATAACAATGGCGGACACATTTACGTTTCTACTCATCGACCGATACGGATTTCGTAAATTGGAAATGTTATTTGCCGCGTTGATTACGGTGATGGCCATCACATTCGGCTATGAGGTAAGCGCACGATGAGAGTTGAAAAGTTAAATTTTGGCGAGAAAAAATTTAATGAAATATTTACTACTATTTCCGTGAAAAGAAAAGGGAAATTTTTTCGACATTATTATAATTTCTAATTATATAGTTAATAAAAAAAGGATCTGCCTTTTAGTTTGTTATTGTACAACCCGATGGTATCGGTATTTTGGAGGGAATGTTCGTGCCGTGGTGCGCGAATTGCGGTAAGGACCAATTCCTACAGGCGATCGGCATCGTCGGCGCCGTGATTATGCCTCACAAGTACGTGAAATTTTTATTCCGTAAGAATATTGTTCAATGTAGTGGAAGCAAAAAAGTTAAGAAATGTATCTTTGGACTCTATTATTGGCTTGATGCATAATTATCCGCAGTTTTTTTCAACAAATTTTTTTCAACAATAACAAAAAAGATATTTGACAAAAACGTGTTTAAATCCGGAAGCGTATTCACCATTCAAGGACTGCTTTCCATCCACTTTAAGGAAAGCTTCCCATTTGCTTGGCAGTCGGTTTTGATTCCGCGGGCAATAGAGTCAAACGCGTCAACAAAAACTGCGGATAATTATGCATCAATCCAATACTTTTTTTTCTCATTGCTTTGATTTTTTTAATCTATTTCATTTCCCTTTCTTAGCCTCTATCTCCACTCGGCGTTGGTGAAAAGTCGGCGGATAGATCGTCGCGAGAAGCGAGCCGTCACCGAGGCCAATTTCTACTATTTTATCGAGTCGGGCGTGGCACTTTTGTGCAGCTACGCCATCAACATGTTTGTGGTGGCCGTGTTCGCGCATGGTCTCTACGGCAAAACCAATCACGACGTGGTATGACTTATGTGATGGCCACGAGTTTTTTTCTCAAAGAGTTTATGGAAAATTTGTCGTTATATTTTGCCATTCAACAAAAATTAATATTTCAATCGTTTTTATTTTTATTGAAGATGGGCAAAAATTTTAGTATCTTTTCAAATTTAACAAAATAAATAGTAT
Organism: Bradynema listronoti; assembly: GCA_024678965.1. NCBI lineage: Eukaryota > Metazoa > Nematoda > Chromadorea > Rhabditida > Allantonematidae > Bradynema > Bradynema listronoti. The sequence goes on from JANLNO010000006.1 coordinate 276,972, forward strand.
TTATTGGCTTTTTAATTTTTAATTTAATTTATGTTCTAATATTATCTTTAGTATGATTTGTGTCGTGGTAAACCCGATATGCCAAACATGACTTTTCCGGACGATGATGAGCCCATTGACGCGGACATCTACAAGGGCGGCATCTTCCTGGGCTGCTCATTTGGTCTGCCAGCGCTTTACGTTTGGGCAATAGGCGTAATGGCCGCCGGACAAAGTTCCACAATGACCGGCACATACGCTGGGCAATTCGTTATGGAGGTTGGCCGTTCAACTCTTTTTAGGATTAATATATTTTTTTTTTCTTTTAGGGTTTTTTGCATATTCGCTGGTCGCGTTGGCTGCGCGTTTTCGTCACGCGTGCCATCGCCATTGTGCCGACGTTGATGGTGACGCTATCGGCGGATGGCGTTCAAAATCTAACTGGCATGAACGACTTTCTCAATCGCGTCCAAATGATTCAATTGCCATTTGCGCTCTTGCCGGTGATCACGTTTACGGCCCACGAGCGCATCATGTTCGAGTATCGAAGCACAAGGTTGATTGATTTTTTTTAATTTAGAGTCTCTTCTCCGATTTTTAATATAAAATCGACTTTTTCAAGTGCGGCTTATACGTATTCAGGATTGTGTTTTAATGACTTGAATTACTTATTTGAGGCCTAAATAAAAAATTTTTATCAAAAAAAAAAATTGTTAAACATTTTTATAATTAAAAGGTTTTTTTTTTGCAAATTTCCACTTTTAAATTGAATGATTTTAAATTTAATGGAGTATAGTAGTGTATATAAGGGGAGCTCATAGCAAAATTTTGAGTCCATTAGATCAGTAATGGGTAACTGGTTCAATAGTGGCTCGCTGATCAGCGGTTGGCTCGCGAGCCAACTGAGCTAAATGGTTCGATTCTTTGACGTGGCTCAGTGAGCCTTGAGTATTGAGCAAGCAATTTACACTTGAACACTTGAAGATCCGTGTCACACGTTGTTATCCCGTGGTGGATCATATAATCGCCGCTTATATTGTTTCCTGTCTTCTGCTAATTGTCTCCAATTAGGTCCTGTGCGCTCTTTCATCAACTTTCGCCATCTTTTCGCTGGTCTTCCGGATGGTCTTTTTCAGTCGTATGGCCACCAAAATATCGCTCGTGTCGTCCATCTGTTGTTCTTTCTTCTGGCTACATGCCCTGTCCAAAGATATTTTCGTATTGTGGCTGTCTCGTATGCGTCTGCGAATTGTGTTTTCTTTCTGATTTCCTCGCTTCTGATTTTGTCCGTAATTCGCACTCCGATTGATTTTCTTTCCATTGCTCTTAGCGTTGTCGTTAGCATGTGCTTTTCCTCATATTCCACGTTTCTGATCCGTATATGAGTGCAAATATTACCTTGGTGTTGAAAAGATGTGTTCTTGCCTTTTTGTCGTTTGTTTTCTTTAGGGCTTCTTTTATGCTGTTAAAGTTTAAAGTTTGCCGCACTTTTTAACCATGCGTATTTCGCCATCGATTTTGTGGTCTGATGTTACCAATTGTCCGAGGTATACGTACTTGTCCACCAAGGCAATTTCCGTATCCTCCAGCTTTATCACTTCGGTTTTTTGATTGTTGCCCATTGCCTGTGTTTTCGCTCGGTTTATTCGTAGTCCGGCGACTATGCTTGCATTATTCAACTCTTCCAACATAAGTTGAGCTGCTCATCTGCGAATCTGAGCTTTTCTTCGACGATAGAAATATAGAAATATCAATCAACTTACAACATAATTGAACAAAATATTCATTCACTTTCTCTAAAATCTCTCATAAAAAAGAAAACTTTTCATTTAACATAATCTTATTTTTTAGGCCATTTCAAATTTTCGCTTTGGTGGTCTCCGTACTGGTGATCACAATTAATATGTTCTACATTTTTGGTGATATCGCCGAACAGAATTGGATTGTTTGGGTGGGAGTCAGTCTAGGCATTCCCATCTACATGCTTTTCGTAGTCTATTTGCTCTTCATTTGCCTTCAATCAATAGGCCTTTTACCGACAATCAGTTTTTCGCATTCGGTTAGTCCCTTTTTTAATCAGTCTTGGTTTATGTTTTCCAAGCATTTTTTATTCTGAACTAAGGTATTTTTAGGCATTACATTGGCTGAACCGCAGCGATGACACGCTTACCGTACGCCCGCTTTGGCGCGATACTCCATCGAATAGTAGCGTGAAATTACCTCGGCCGGTTGCTGCCGGAACGACAGAGACTCACTATCAACAACAGGATGTTGCCATTGAAAATGGCGCTTTCGCCGCGTCGAGCTCGTCTTTAAATCGAAACGATGACGACAAGTTTTGAATATACCAATGGAACTGTTTAGAGTGAAGAAGTGTTATTTAATTCATCCCCTTCTTTTTCAAGCTTTTTTCACTTTGCTCAAAAACCATTTTTGTTTCAATTTTGAAAGTTTTACATTTTTTTCCACTGTTTTATTATCAATTTAGTTTGTTTTAATATATTTTTACAAATCTTTTTAAACTTGTGCACATTTGTGATGATGTAAACTCGGTTTTAAAAAAATAGTAAACTTGTTTTTATGAATTTAGGATATATTCCGGTAATTAGCTTGAGAAAATTAGCTAAAGAAATGAATCGAATGCGCAAATCGATCCGAAAAATGGCCCGAATCAAACTAAAGCTTCGTAGCTATAAGCTGGGAACGGGTCATTACTTGGATGATCTTATGAAACGCCTACGGCTCGAAAACACGCAACGTATTTTGGAAAATTATGAATTTAAGATATATAAAGCTAAAATAAAACTCGTCATTAAATCGAAATATTGAGTTACTAAAAGGGATTGATTTCAATTTCACAATGATTTTAAAATGTGCAATAGAACTAAAAACAACTTGGAATTGGATCCGTCCTCTATCGCCGAAATTTTTTAAAAATAATTTGCCTTTACTGAACTTTTTATTAAAAATGATTCGCTTATTTGCATAATTTTTCTAGCTGTACATAAATACATATTATATGAATTATAATACAATTAGAAACCATTATTTTTATGTGGTAATAAATGATATTTTTTGTTACTTGCGAAAACCGAAATTAATGTTTCCAATTCAAAATAGAATTCAATAAATTTTTTAAAATATGGGAACTTTTTTTCTAATAAAATCATTAAAACTATGGGCCATTATTGATTCATCCTGAGACAACAGCATTTTTTATTTCTAAATATTTGAAATGACCGAAGTAGCGTTCTATGATTCATGTATGTATGTATTGTACTTTTTTAACTAGAAAATTTCTGGTATTTTAGTTTCGGATCCACTTATAAATCCATTTTTGGAACGACCTCTTTCGGCTAAAATTTACATGGAGACTCGTTCGAGAAATGAAGCTCTTTCATTAATGGACTATCCTATTATTGGACTATCCTATCGATAGTTAATGGACTATCCTATCGATTAATGGACTATCCTATCGATAGTTTTTGCTGATATATAACACGGCATACCGCCTTCATTGAAGTGAAAGTATCGAGGCGCAATATGGTACATGGGACAGCGATTTTTTGAGTTGTCCGAGATAAAAATCTCTTTTGAAGCAAGAATGATACAGATGTTTCCAATACAATGACGTGGTACTGAACTACGAAAATAGCGCGCAATTAGACGTGAAATTGAGCGCGATACAGCTCGTACACGCAGCTCAATTGTTGCACGGTCCAAAAATTCGCAAACGTCCAATAGAACCTCAGGCGGTAAATTCAACGCCATATTTTTACTAGTATTGAGAAATAAATAATGAAATTTGATGAAAATTAAGAAGAATAACTAGTTAGATATGTTTTTTAAAAAATAAATTTTCATATATTTAGAAATAAAAAATGCTGTTGCCTCGGGATAAATTTATAATGGCCCATATTTTTAATGATTTTATTAGAAAAGTTCTCATTATATTTTAAAAAATTTATTGAATTCTATTTTGAATTGGAAACATTAATTTCGGTTTTCGCAAGTAACAAAAAATATCATTTATTACCACATAAAAATAATGGTTTCTATTTGTATTATATTTCATATAATATGTATTTATGTGAAAATGTGAAATTGATACGTGAAATTGATTAAAAAAATACATGTATTTTTCAGCTGTATGCGTGAATTATATTTGAGTCAAAGAAAAGCATTGGCGGCTCTTACCGAAATTGATTTGAAAGAATTTGATAGAGTATACGACGTCGTGCAAAAATTGTGCACACCAATGACCGAAGTAGCGTTCTATGATTCATGTATGTATGTATTGTACTTTTTTAACTAGAAAATTTCTGGTATTTTAGTTTCGGATCCACTTATAAATCCATTTTTGGAACGACCTCTTTCGGCTAAAATTTACATGGAGACTCGTTCGAGAAATGAAGCTCTTTCATTAATGGACTATCCTATTATACAAAATGCCATTGAATTGCACAAAATGCCATTAAACACAAACCATGTACAAGCTTTACTCAAATGGCTGCATTCTCGTGGGAGACATGCTATCAAAATTGGTGTTAGAATTCCTACAGTGATCTCCATTTCGACGAAATTGGAAATGAATGATTTTCGTCCTTTTGCGAATTTAATAATTCAAGTAGGTATATTATTATAAATTATATATTGCAATATTTTAGTACGGTTGTTCATTTATTGTATAGAATATAATTAAAAAAATAAAGGAAAATTACTATATAAATTAATTATATAAATTAAATGTTATAATTCTCTACATTATAGACTCATCTTTAGTATTTCGTGTCTAAATAGAGTACATTAGCACATAAAATATTTTGTCTTAAATTTAAGTTTTTTATTAATCTTTTAGGACTTTCGCCAAGCAATGGAAGAATGCAATTTTTTCTTGTATTTTGAAATTTATTTTTTGGATCCTCAAATCCTTTGCAATCTATACAATAAGAAAACGGATGAAACTCTCACCATCACTGGAAATCCAAATGATCTTCTTAATGTTACAATAAAGAGGCAAAAATGAAAAGTACAAAATTGTTAATTTTTTTTTAAACAATTAAACTTTTTTCTTTTATGATTTTTGTTTTTTATTTAAAAATTTTTTAATATTATTATCATTCAATTTTTTTTTATTAAATTTTTTTTTTTTTAAAATTTCGAACAAAGTAAAATGTATAAAATTATCAACAAATTTAAAAATTTTGACTCTAATGATAATATTTATAAGGTTACATTTTGTAATGCTTATGAAAATTTTTCATCTCTAAATTATTGTATTTTGTTCTCACTAGCACGTAAAATATTTTACAAATATTTTGTATTAATTTTTTTTATTATTTTTTTATTACATTTTTTTATGATTTCTAATTTTTATCCATCACAAAAATTTTTGTTGTTTATTTTGGCGTAAAAATGGTTTGATTTTTCCGAGGCGACCACAAAAACTGAGCCGAGCCGGCAAAAAGTGGCCTAAACCGAGCCAAAATGAGCAAAGCCGGTTTCATTCCTATATACCTAATTGTTAATAATAATCAAATATTAGCTCAATGAGGTCGAAATTAAATATTTTTTTTATAAAAAAATAAATTTTTTCATTAATTGTTTGAGAAATAAGAGATATTCTACTATAATTTTAAAATTATAAAAACATGTATATGTAAATTATAAGACAAAAAAGTTTCTAATTTTTATCCATCACAAAAATACACATTCAAAAATATTTTATAATTTCTATTTATTGTTGATTTTTATAAAAATTTTGTTTAAACTAAAGCTGTACATTATTATGTCATTACTATTATTGTCGAAGAAAAAATAAACGCTGTGTATAGCTGGCTGATTTCTTCATTTGCAGTCGAAATCAATTTGCTTTTGATTTTACTGACTTAAACGGTGTGGCCCTATTGCTTTTACTATTAAAAGAATTATTCTTCTTCGTCATTTTTCAATAAAAAAAACATTAAAAAATATTTTTTTCTCATCAAAAGTCACTACACAATTTGTCAATCCCTTGTATTGTCTTCGTTCATCGCATTCTTCAATTTATAAAAATGGCATCCTCGTCATCCAGTGCTTTTTGAAAAATCATTTGCGTGATTAGCTCCCTCTCTTTAGTCCATTGCGCCTATTCCGCGGCTCAAGTAATTCCATTTGTTTTTCATTTTTAAAAATTCATTAATAAAGCTTTACATTTTTTTTAAATTTTATCATCGAGCCCATTTACATTCGTCCACTACCCACCGATTTAATTGTGCTGATCAATTAGATAGGAGCCGAGTTATGTTATGAAACTTCAAAAAATGTCAAAAATGCAATAGGGCCATACCGTTTAAGTCAGTATGATCGAAAGCAAATCGATTTCGCTTGTCATGAGCCGAAAGACATTAAAAAAATTAATTAAACGAATGTTTTTTTCAACAAAAAAATATAGCATAGAAATTTTAAAAAAATTTCAAAATTATTTATACTTTTTCAAGCAATTTCTTCTTGTTTCTAATGTTTTCACTAATCGAAATAACAGAATTACTGGATTGTGCGGCTAGAGGGCCGCTAGCATTTAAAAAACTAAAGATAATACAGAACAAAAATTTTTATTTTTTAAAATTAACGAAACATAATGTCAAATAAAAAATCAAATAATTAACGAAAAAAATGTCAACATGACAAATTCGCAATATTCGTGACAAATTCGCAATATTGGAAGGTAGCGTCAAAGGCAGCAATCTAAAATTTCATCTTAATTTAATACTTAATTAATATTTACCTAAAAAATGTAAAATTTTATTAAAAATGTAAAGCTTTATTAATAAATTTAAAATGGATTCAAATTAATAAATACTCTTCTTTTAACAATTAATATTTATTCGGATAAATAAGACGCGGCAGTTCGAAGAATTTTTGAATATTAATTTGGTCTTCGTTCTGTTATTTTGTGTCGGTTAAGCACAAAATTCAATGGAACACCTTCATTAAAGCAAGGCCAAGCTGTAATTAAAAAATTTTGAGCCCAACTTTGTTTATAAGAAAATGAAGGCCATATCAAAATTCAAAAATTCTTCGAACGGCCGCGTCTTATTTATCCGAACAAGGTAAATATTAATTAGGTATTAAACTCGCTACCTTTTCAAGGATTGGGGTGCGGGGTCTTTTTAAGGCATGTGCGGGGTCCACCCATCCCGCAACGGGATTGGGAGGATTTGTGCCCCCAATTCCTTCGCTTTTAAATAACGAAGCTAAAAAATAAATTTCATGTAAAATAAATATATTGATCCATATTATATAAGTAAAGTAGCAACTTACGAGGTGGTTGTGGTCCTTATTTAAATGCATATGCATAAGAACGCGAGTTTGACCGCAAATTGTGCATCGGTTTACATCTTCGCCGGGCACTCGGCCGAAATATAAATGTACTTCACTTTGCGGAATCGGCATAACTAAATTATAATGTTCTTTTATAATGTCATATTATTGTCGCTTTTTATTTTACCATGCGGAAAAACTTTCGAATGTGATACCTTATTCGAATCTCATCACGCAAATCAGGAATTGTAAATGGCCCAATTTTCTTTCCCTGCCAAGTTACAATAGATTAAAAAAATTTTGAACTAAAAAAAGATCAAGCACTTTTTTTCGTAAATTGAACAGGCCTAAGCCTAAGCCTAAGGCTTAGGCTTAAAATCAGCCTTAGACTTTAGAATTTATCTAAATTATAATGTTCTTCAAATTCTTAAAAATTTTTTTCTTAAAAGTGCTTGGCTTTTCGTGCCAAATGTTTATTCAATCTGTCGTAACTCGATGGCGAAACAAAATTGGGCATAGTTCAAAAAAAATTGTCTTTAAAAATTTTGATTCCCTTTTATATAATATCTACCAGAGTGATTTTATTTCGCTGTCAAAATTGGAAAAAAAATTTATATTACCTAGATCAAAATTTAACTCAATTGTATTCTGAATTTTTGACTAAATTTGTCTTAAAAATGCGATTGCGGTTTCAAAACGCGTTTGGGTTATTTCGAATTGTATAAAAACGAAGGAACATTCTTTGTAAAACCAAAAAAAAATGAATTAAAAAAGTTTTCGAATTTGAACCGATGCAAATTCGATATTATAAAACAACAAAAATTTTTGTGATTGATAAAATTTGGGAACTTTTTTGTTTTATAATTTACATATATGTTTCTTATAATTTTAAAATAATAGTAGAATAACTCTTATTTCTAAAAAAATTAATGAGAAAATTTATTTTTTTATAAAAAAATTAGTTAATTTCGACCTCATTGAGCTAATATTTGATTATTATTAACAATTAAAATTAGGTATATAGGAATGAAACTGGCTTGGCTCATTTTGGCTCGGTTTGGGCCATTTTTTTGCCGGCTCGGCTCAGTATGGCGATGAACTTGCATTAGTTTTTATTATTATTATTATTACTAAGTAAGCACATTTTCAATATTTATATAAGAATATATTTTTTTTTCAAGAGGCCGGACGCGTTCACGACGGCTACCTGCGTGCCGGTATGGGACAAGACAAATGCGCTAACGGTGGGACCGCGTGAACCAATGCTTTTGCAAGACGTCGTCTATTTGGAGTCGATGGCCCATTTTGACCGCGAGCGTATTCCCGAGCGCGTTGTGCACGCGAAGGGCGCCGGTGCGCACGGCTATTTCGAAGTGACACATGACATTACTAAATATTGTCGGGCAAAAATCTTTAGCGAAATTGGCAAACGCACGCCCTGTTTTATTCGCTTTTCTACCGTGGGTTTGTTCTTATTCTAAATTTGAATAACTTTGTTTGCGAAAAGCAAAATCACAATGGAAGATTAAAGTGAGCATAATATTAAGAAAAAAATTTTAGGTTGAAAAAAAACTTAAAACATTATTCGAAATTAAATATCTTATTTAGAATCTCAATGAGCACAGGTTTTTTTAAATTTTAACTTGATTTAATTGCGTAATATTTTTAGGCGGGATAAGAGATTAGATACTTTAATAAATTTAAAAAAAATTAATTACGCGTTATGCCGCTATTTTTGATTTTAAAAGCATGGGCAAACTTATTTTCACTACATTTTTTAATTTAATGTTTTGCTTTTGCTTCTCAGATCGGATTTGTTAGCAAAAAAACAATTTTCACAATTTTTTCTAGGAGGCGAAAGTGGAAGCGCAGACACAGCGCGTGATCCCCGCGGTTTCGCAATGAAATTCTACACAGAGGACGGAAATTGGGATTTGGTCGGCAATAACACACCGATTTTTTTCATTCGCGATCCACATCTCTTTCCCGACTTTATTCACACGCAAAAGCGTAATCCTGTAACGCATTTGAAGGCATGTTTTTTAATCGCCCTTATTAAACAAATCTTATTTAAGCCAATTTTACACGGTAGAGAGAATTCATAAAAAAATTAAATAAGGATTCTATTTTTTGTAATGAATTTTTTGGATTTGTCTAATATATGGGAAAAAATGGAGAATAACGTTTTTTGAACACTTTCTATTATGAAAATTTTAAAAGATTTTAATCTTTATACGTTCAAACTATACATATTAGAAATGCGACTAAAGACTTAATCTTAATTTTACCATCTTTTTTTCAAGGATGCCACAATGATGTGGGACTTTTTTTCGTTGCGTCCGGAGTCGCTGCATCAGGTGATGTTTCTGTTTTCGGATCGCGGTACGCCCGTAGGCTATCGGCATATGAACGGCTACGGTTCACACACTTTCAAGTTGGTTAACGCACGTGGCGAGGCCGTTTACTGTAAATTCCACGCCAAGGTCGATATTAATTCTTTCTAGGTATTCATTTAGACTATTGAATAGTTTATTTTTGTACCAAAGGGGATTATTTTTGTACCGAGAAAAATTCAGTGATAGAGAAATGAAACGGTTTGGAAATGAGAACAAATGGATTTTATTTATTTGACAAGATGAATTCTCTTTCCCTGTTGTATAAATTCTTTTTCCTTGTACCATGGATCAGCACTTATTCTATAGTTGGCCACTTTCTGACTCGAAAAGGAATACATTTTAATAGATAAAAATTAACCGAATTTTCTTTTTACTCGATTTTCCCATTTAATTTGCTTTTAATGACAATTCAATCTGATCTTACAGACAGCTCAAGGCATAAAGAACTTTACGAGTGACGAGGCGAATAAAATAGCGTCCGAGGATCCGGACTACTCGATTCGCGACCTTTACAATCACATTGAAAACGGAGATTTTCCTCAGTGGAATTTTTTTATTCAGGTAAAATGTTTTTAATAGAAGAGAAATGAATTAAAAGTCTCTAAAAATATTTTGCTCAAAAAATTTTCACAACCTTTTCCCAATTGTGAATGTTATTTATATTTTTTCTCATCGAGTTGATTAATTAGAACTTCATTCAAGACTTCATCCAGGGCATCATTCATCATTTTTCGAAGTGACACATGACATTACTAAATATTGTCGGGCGAAAATCTTTAGCGAAATTGGCAAACGCACGCCCTGTTTTATTCGCTTTTCTACCGTGGGTTTGTTCTTATTCTAATTTTGAATAACTTTGTTTGCGAAAAACAAAATCACAATGGAAAATTAAAGTGAGCATAATATTCAGAAAAAAATTTTAGGTTGAAAAAAAACTTAAAACATTATTCGAAATTAAATATCTTATTTAGAATCTCAATGAGCACAGGTTTTTTTAAAACTTGATTTAATTGCGTAATATTTTTAGGCGGGATAAGAGATTAAATACTTTTAATAAATTTAAAAAAAAATTAATTACGCGTTATGCCGCTATTTTTGATTTTAAAAGCATGGGCAAACTTATTTTCACTACATTTTTTAATTTAATGTTTTGCTTTTGCTTCTCAGATCGGATTTGTTAGCAAAAAAACAATTTTCACCATTTTTTCTAGGAGGCGAAAGTGTAACGCATTTGAAGGCATGTTTTTTAATCGCCCTTATTAAACAAATCTTATTTAAGTCAATTTTACACGGTAGAGAGAATCCATAAAAAAAATTAAATAAGGATTCTATTTTTTGTAATGAATTTTTTGGATTTGTCTAATATATGGGAAAAAATGGAGAATAACGTTTTTTGAACACTTTCTATTATAAAAATTTGCATCAGGTGATGTTTCTGTTTTCGGATCGCGGTACGCCCGTAGCTATCATTTTAGCTTTATCCGACAACCTATTTGTATGCGTGCCATGAGATTTTGGGATTTTAAAGTTACAGTCTAAGTAAACATATCCTGACTTTTCAAATCCACCTTCATTCGTTTAGCAACTTTACACTCATTATTGTCACCACCGACATAACTCAAATAATCCTCATAATCATTTTTATGTGCACACTTTAAATGATTTTTGAAAAATGAAGAGTTCCCAGTCAAAAAGTCTTTTTTGCAAATATTACATTTGTATATGTTACGGTTAAATCGTCAAATCGGTTATATCATGATATAACCGTTCGGTCGGTTATATCATGATATAACCGGTTATATCGTGATATAACCGTTTTACAATCGGTTATATCATGAAGAACATTTTATTATTTCAATTTTCATCGACAATTCAAGCTAATTCAGTAAACATTGCGATTCTTGTACATTATATAATAAATTTAAATATTTTATAGCAGTTGGTGTGTTGGTTTTGATTATAAAAGTTTATTTAAAGAACAAACAATAACAATAACAGATGAATTTACGAGATAAAATAATTATTTGTTATGGCAATCGCGGCTTGAATGACAACGACTATTGCAAAGTCTACCAGCTTTTTTGCAACTACATTTGTTAGTAGTGCATTTCACGCAATTACATTGAAGTAATCCTTGAGTAGAGCCACTGGAAGAGGATAGCCCCACTGCACCCCGAAGAGCTACCTCTGTGTTAGGAACATCTGATTTATCAAGGAACTTGACGTTGCAACGTTCGAACTGATTTCGTGAAAAGCTTTGCTTAAGAATGCCGTTTTTGGTCCCAATTTTATAAAATCCTTCTTCAACTTCCAACAAGATTCCCAAGATGTTTCGATGATCTACCTTCGACCTGTCTACGTCAGGTACTGAAACGCGTACACTATCGCCGACATCTACGTCAGCTAGTCTAAAGTACCAGTATAAATATTAGTTAAAAAACCCCGTTTAGTTTACCGTTTGTTAGATTTTTCAATCATTTGTGTGGCTTGAAGTTGTTGAGACACTCTGGCACCCTCTCTTTCGATTTCTCGTTGAAAATGTTGGAGGTTTAATAATTGACATAAATGCAAATTCACTCTGCCACAACAAAAACCAACATACCAACTGCAATAAAATATTTAAATTTATTATATAATGTACAAGAATCGCAATGTTTACTGAATTAGCTTGATGAAAATTGAAATAATAAAATGTTCTTCATGATATAACCGGTAAAAAAAAACGGTTATATCATGATTTACCCGGTTATATCATGATATAACCGTTTTATAACCGGTTATATCATGATATAACCGACCGAACGGTTATATCATGATATAACCGATTTGACGATTTAACCGTAACATATATATTGCTACCGGGATTTTTTGCAAAATATTTCCAAATTTCCTCTTTTTTACGCTTATTACTTTTAGGTGATCTCATTTGTAATGGATCATTATTATCATTACTCGACTGTGATATATTAAACTCAGACATTTGTGCCTAAAATTAATAAAAAAATTTAAAATCAGAATAAAAAAATTAAAATCAAAATAAAAAAAATTATATTGAAAACAAAAAAATAATTTTATTAACAATTTTAAATTTTTTAAAAACATAATGAAGGGAGAAAACATATTTTTTTCCCAAAAGGAATTGCCGCTGCGCGGCTTAGGGCCATCAGAATTGTGAAATTTGCCGCTGCGCGGCAGCACCTTCATAAGGATCAAATTTTTGGAGTTGCCACTGTGTGGCTTAGAAATTCTTCTTTTGTCTGGTTTATAACAATTGCCGCTGCGCGGCTTAGTTTCTTCGCGAGAGGGAAATTTGAAATTGCCACTACGTGGCTTTATAAAAAAACATGAACACATTTACAAACAATTTATTTACTTATAAAAATAAAGCATAAAAATTAAATAAAACAATATTTAAAGTATAAAACTGATTAAAAAAAAGTAAGCATCTCCCAAAAAAAATTTTTATATCTTACAAAAAGTTAGCATATTTCGAATTGTACTTTTTTAACTAGAAAATTTCTAGTATTTTAGTTGCGGATCCACTTATAAATCCATTTTTGGAACGACCTCTTTCGGCTAAAATTTACATGGAGACTTATTCGAGAAATGAAGCTCTTTCATTATTGGACTATCCTATTATACAAAATGCCATTATATTTCGTGAAATGCCATTAAATATAAACCATGTACAAGCTTTACTCAAATGGCTGCATTCTCGTGGGAGACACGCTATCAAAATTGGTGTTAGAATTCCTACAGAGATCTCCACTACGGGGGAATTAGAAATGAATGATTTTCTTTATTTTGCGAATTTAATAATTCAAGTAGGTATATTATTATAAATTATATATTGAAATATTTTAGTACGGTTGTTCATTTATTGTATAGAATATAATTAAAAATAATAAGGGAAAATTACTATATAAATTAATATAATTATATAAATTATAATTATATAAATTAAATGTTATTATATAAATTAAATGTTATAATTCTCTACATTATAGACTTATCTTTAGTATTTCGTGTCTAAATAGAGTACATTAGCACATAAAATATTTTGTCTTAAATTTAAGTTTTTTTATTAATCTTTTAGGACTTTCGCCAGGCAATGGAAGAATGCGATTTTTGCTTGTATTTTATTATTTATAATTTGGATTCTCAAATCTGTTGCAATCTATACAATAAGAAAACGGCTGAAACTCTTACCATCACTGAAAATCCAAATGATCTTAATGTAATTCTTAATGTAACAATAAAAAGGCAAAAACGAAAAATACAAAATTGTTATTTTTTTTCATAAACAATTAAACTTTTTTCTTTTATAATCCTTGTTTTTTATTTAAAAATTTTTTAATATTATTATTATTCAATTTTTTATTATTAAATTTTTGTTTTTTTTTAAATTTCGAACAACGTAAAATGTTTAAAATTACCAACAAATTTAAAAATTTTGACTCTATTGATAATATTTATAAGGTTACATTTTGTAATGCTTATGAAAATTTTTCTATATAAATTTGCCAAACGAGCTTTAATAAAAACGTTGAAGATTTGGATAATCAATTCTCTATTTATCGATACAACAAAAAAACACATGAAACTTTCTCTATCACAGCCTCTATTATATATGAATGAAAAATTTTATAAAGTAATTTGCAGAATAAAAATGAATGGATGATTAAATTTATTAAGTTGTCCCATAATTTTTTGACGATTCTTCTTTAACTTTTTATCAACGATAGATAAAAACGTGGGATTTTTTACATCCTGTAGAGCGTACTCGATTTGTGACGGATATGTTTTAGCGATTTTTACCTTGAGCCTATTTTAATGAATGTGCTTCTCAAATTTTATGCTTTTCAGAGACAAAATAACAGAATGAAGACTAAGTCAAAATTTAAAAATTCTTCAAACGGCCGCGTCTTATTTACTTGAACTTAGGGTATAAAAATTACGTTCTTTGAGAGGTGTGTCAAAATTAAATAGAATTTTTTGTAAGAAAATTTACACGTACATATACAATATATAAAAACAAATGGGAATATTTGGGATTTCACTCGAAGGTCATTAAAATGCGCATTTAAACTTTTGGAAAGATGTTTAAAACAGGTAAAAATAATTTGTGAGTGAAACATCATTTTTGCAAAATGTTAAAAATACCAGAATCAGCTATGATAAGACATACGGAGTCACAAGTTGTCAAAATTCCGATAAAAACACTGTCCAACGACCATTTACCATGCGGAAAAACTTTTTTAATTCGAATGTGATACCTCATTCAAAAGCCCTCATCACGCAAATTAAGAATTGTAAATGGCCCAATTCTCCTTTCCCGCCAAGTTATAATCGATTAAAAAAATTTTGAACTAAAAAGAGATCAAGCACTTTTTTTTGTAAAATGAACCTAAGCCTTAGGCTAATGCTTAAGCTTAAGCTCAGCCTTAGACTTTAGGATCTCTTCTTCGCCGGGCATACGCACGAAATACATATGGACTTCAGATACCGGAATAAGCATAACTGTAGGATTTATCTAAATTATAATGTTCTTCAAATTCATAAAAAAAATTTTCTTAAAAGTGCTCTTTGTGCCAAATGTTTATTCAATCTATCGTAACTCGACGGCGGAACAAAATTGGACATAGTTCATAAAAAATTGTCTTTAATAATTTTGATTCTTTTTAAATAATTTCTACCAGACAACAGAGAAACGCAGACCACCGCCTCGGCCATCAAAAGCTGTACATTATTATGTCATTACTATTATTGTCGAAGAAAAAATAAACGTTGAGGGTTTCCGTTGATTTCTCCGTTGACTCCGTTCGGTTCCTCTTTCAGTATGAGGATAAGCGTGTGGATGACAGTGGAATCCGCCTGACCCGCTTTCAGCTGCCCGTGTCGTTGGCGTTTGCCATGACGGTGAACAAGGCCCAAGGTCAGACGGCGGATCGCGCGGAGCCAAAATGAGCAAAGCCGGTTTCATTCCCATATATCTAATTACAATTGCTAATAATAATCAAATATTAGCTCAATGAGGTCGAAATTAAATATTTTTTTTATAAAAAAAATAAATTTTCTCATTAATTGTTTGAGAAATAAGGGATATTCTACTATTATTTTAAAATTATAAAAAACATATATGCAAATTATAAGACAAAAAAGTTTCTAATTTTTATCCATCACAAAAATTTTTATTGTTTTATAATATCGAATTTGCATCGATTCAAATTCGAAAACTCTATTAATTCATTTTTTTTTCGCGTTTTGGAACCGCAATCGCATTTTTAAATGAATATGTATATTTATGGAACTGTTTAGAGTGAAGAAGTGTTATTTAATTCATCTCCTACTTTTTCAAGCTTTTTTCGCTTTGCTCAAAAACCATTTTTGTTTCAATTTTGAAAGTTTTACAATTTTTTTCCATTGTTTTATTATCAATTTAGTTTGTTTTAATTTACAAATCTTTTTAAACTTGTGCACATTTGTGATGATGTAAACTCGGTTTTAAAAGAATAGTAAACTTGTTTTTATGAATTTAAGATATATAAAGCTAAAATAAACTTGTCATTAAATCAAAATATTGAGTTACTAAAAGGGATCGATTTCAATTTCACAGTGATTTTAAAATGTGCAATAGAACTAAAAACAATTTGGAATTGGATTTTAAGTGCCAAATATCTAAAATTAACGTCTTCTATCGCCGAAATTTTTTAAAAATAATTTGCCTTTACTGAACTTTGTTTGTTTTCTAAATTTGCGATGAAATCGTTGACATTTTTTATATTTTTTCTGGAAAAACAATAAGAAAAATTTCCTTACTAAAAAGTAATTATTCATCGCTTTTTTGTGACAATAATTTAGAGATGAAATATTTAATAAGCATTACAAAATGTAACCTTATAAATATAATCAATAGAGTCAAAATTTTTAAATTTGTTGGTAATTTTAAACATTTTACGTTCGAAAAAAAAAACAAAAATTTAATAATAAAAAATTAAATAATAATATTAAAAAATTTTTAAATAAAAAACAAAGATCATAAAAGAAAAAAGTTTAATTGTTTAAGAAAAAAAATTAACAATTTTGTATTTTTCGTTTTTGCCTTTTTATTGTTACATTAAGAATTACATTAAGAAGATCATTTGGATTTTCAGTGATGGTAAGAGTTTCATCCGTTTTCTTATTGTATAGATTGCAACAGATTTGAGAATCCAAATTATAAATAATAAAATACAAGCAAAAATCGCATTCTTCCATTGCCTGGCGAAAGTCCTAAAAGATTAATAAAAAAACTTAAATTTAAGACAAAATATTTTATGTGCTAATGTACTCTATTTAGACACGAAATACTAAAGATAAGTCTATAATGTAGAGAATTATAACATTTAATTTATATAATAACATTTAATTTATATAATAACATTTAATTTATATAATTATAATTTATATAATTATATTAATTTATATAGTAATTTTCCCTTATTATTTTTAATTATATTCTATACAATAAATGAACAATCGTACTAAAATATTGCAATATATAATTTATAATAATATACATGAATTATTAAATTCGCAAAAGGACGAAAATCATTCATTTCCAATTCCGTCGAAATGGAGAGCTCTGTAGGAATTCTAACACCAATTTTGATAGCATGTCTCTTACGAGAATGCAGCCATTTGAGTAAAGCTTGTACATTGTTTATATTTAATGGTATTTTGTGCAATTCAATGGCATTTTGAAAAATAGGATGATCCATTAATGAAAGAATTTCATCTCTCCAACAAGCCTCCATGTAAATTTTAGCTGAAAGAGGTCGTTCCAAAAATGGATTTATAAATGGATCCGCAACTAAAATACCAGAAATTTTTTTGTAAAAAAGGTACAATACATACATACATGAATCATAGAACGCTACTTCGGTCATTGGTGTGCACAATTTTTGCACGACGTCGTATACTCTATGAAACTCTTGCAAATCAATTTCGGTAAGAGCCGGCAATGCTTTTCCTTGACTCAAATATGATTCACGGATACAGCTAAAAAATACATGTTTTTTTTTAATCAAATAATTTATCTTTGTCAATATCGTTAATTTCACGTCTAATTGCGCTTGTATAATAGGATAATCCATTATTTATCATTTGCTTTTAACAATCATTTTAAAATATTTTATAAAAAATATATTATAAAATATAAAATATTTTTTGGATTTTTAATGAATTCATGTAAAAATGTATTGCTTTTAATTGTTACTCTGTCTCTGAACCGATGTCGATAGTTTTTGCTGATATATAGCACGGCATGCCGCCTTCATTGAAGTGAAAATATCGAGGCGCAATATGGTACACGGGACGGCGATTTTTTGAGTTGTCCGAGATAAAAATCTCTTTTGAAGCAAGAATGATACAGATGTTTCCAATACAATGACGTGGTACTGAACTACGAAAATAGCGCGCAATTAGACGTGAAATTGAGCGCGATACAGCTCGTACACGCAACTCAATTGTTGCACGGTCCAAAAATTCGCAAACGTCCAATAGAACCTCAGGCGGTAAATTCAACGCCATATTTTTACTAGTATTGAGAAGTAAATAATAAAATTTGATGAAAATTAAGAAGAATAACTAGTCAGATATGTTTTTTAAAAAATAAATTTTCATATATTTAGAAATAAAAAATGCTCTTGCCTCAAGATGAATCAATAATGGCCCATATTTTTAATGATTTTATTAGAAAAAAAGTTCTCATTATATTTTAAAAAATTTATTGAATTCTATTTTGAATTGGAAACATTAATTTCGGTTTTCGCAAGTAAAAAAAATATCATTTATTACCACTTAAAAATAATGGTTTCTATTTGTATTATAATTGATTGGTTTTTGCCGTAGTGATCGTGCGCGAACACGGCCACCACGAAAATAGTAGTAAATATTTCATTAAATTTTTTCTTGCCAAAATTTAACTTTTCAGCTCTCATCGTATGCTTACCTCATAGCCAAATGTGACGGCAATCACCGTAATCAGCGCGGCAAATAACATTTCCAATTTACGAAATCCGTATCGGTCGATGAGTAGAAACGTAATTGTGTCCGCCATTGTTATGAGAACACCGGCGAAGAGTTTGATTCTAACAACAAAAATATTAATTTATACTTTTAAAAATAGTTGAAATTAAAAAATAAATATAATGTGAATTTGTTCTAATAATAAAAAAAAGAATTTGAACCGATGCAAATTCAAGTTTATGCATGCAAATTAGATATTATAAAACAACAAAAATTTTTGTGATGGATAAAAGGCTTAGGCTTAAGCTCAGCCTTAGACTTTAGGATTTATCTAAATTATAATGTTCTTCAAGTTCTTAAAAAAAATTTTCTTAAAAGTGCTTGGCTCTTCGTGCTGCAATTTTTAACCATGCGTATTTCGCCGTCGATTTTGTGTGTCCGAGATATACGTACTTGTCCACCAAAGCAATTTCCGTATCCTCCAGCTTTATCACTTCAGTTTTTTGATTGTTGCACATGGCCTGTCAATTTTTTTTATTATTAGTCTTTTATGATTTTTGCCAGGCAAAGAAAGAACGCGATTTTCCTTAAGTTTTCGTGTTTATGAGTTGAATCATCGAATTTTTGGTAATTTATACAATAAGAAAACAGTTGAAACACTCGTTATCATTGCAAATTGAGGCGATTCTTGTGTCGGAATAAAACGACTGACGCGAAATTCAAAGTACAGAATAAACTGTTAATAAAAAATATGATAAAATGACTTACTCTAACTTATTAGTAATCTTTTTTTTATTTATCGTACTTATTTTTTTTCATGATTTTCAATAATATAAGCTTGCCAAACGAGCTTTAATAAAAACGTTGAAGATTTGGATAATCAATTCTCTCTTTATCGATACAACAAGAGAACACATGAAACGTTCTCTATCACAGCCTTTATTATACATTATTATTGTAATTGAATGAAAAATTTTATAAAGTAATTTGCAGAATAAAAATGAATGGATGATTAAATTTATTAAGTTGTCCCATAATTTTTTGACAATTCTGCTTTAACTTTTTATCTACGATAGATAGAAACGTGGGATTTTTTGCATCCTGTAGAGCGTACCCGATTTGTGTGGGACATGTTTTAGCGATTTTTAAAATTTCATTTCTAGCATTTTTATAAAGGAAAATGCAACGAAAAAAAACAACGAAAAAAGTGCACGGGTCTGAGCATTTTTTTTTTGAAGTGATCCAATGGATTCAAAATTATGCTATGAACTCCGCTAACATACACTACTCTACTCCATAAATTTGAACCTGATCGATTGGATGGGAGCCGAGTTATGAAACTTCAAAAAAAAAAGTCAAAAATGCCGAAAAACTGCAAAAAAATGACAATTTTTTTTTAATTTCAGTATTTTTTTTTAAATTTCGGCAAATTTCGGCATTTTTGACATTTTTTTGAAGTTTCATAACTCGGCTCTTATCTAATTGATCAGGTTCAAATTTATGGAGTGTAATAATGTATATAAGGGGAGCTCATAGCAAAAATTTCGAGTCCATTGGATTACTTCGAAAAAAATTTATCATAGCTAAAATATCAATAATGTACAGCTTTAGTTTGAAAAAAAATTTAATTTTTATAAAAATCAACAATAAATTGAAATTAGAGGATATTTTTGATGATAGTAATTGTTGTGTGGATTCACTTTATTTTATATTTAAATATGTGTTTGATCCAATGTATTCAAAATTTTGCTATAATCTCCCCTTACATACACTACTAAACTCCATAAATTTTTACCTGATCGGTTGGATGGGAGCCGAGTTATGAAGCTCCAAAAAAAAAAGTCAAAAATGCCGAAAAACTGGAAAAAAATGACAATTTTTTTTTAATTTCGGCATTTTTTTTCAATTTCGGCAAATTTCGGCATTTTTGACATTTTTTGTGTCTGTAAAGCATAAAATTTGAGAAGTACATTCAATAAAATAGGCCCAAGGTGTACATAAACAGAATGAAGGCCTAGTCAAAATTTAAAGATTCTTCGAACTGCAGCGTCTTATTTACCCGAACTTAGGGTAAATTTTTAAAAAAAAATTTTGCAAATTAATTTTAGAAGTACAGGGTGACCACAAAGTCTTTTGACAAATTTTTTCAATTTAAATTTTAGTACAGTTTTTGGTATATTGTATCATTATGTTATACTCTATTTTGTAGCGCGTAAAATTCTATACAAACCATGTTTATTTGTTTTTCGCTATCGGTTTTACTTTTTGAAAAAATGAGTTTGAAAGACAAGAGAATTGCGGTCGCTCAACTGTTCAATACGGGAAAAGCAGCGCCAAACATCGCAAAAGACCTGAGAATTTCCAGACAAATTGATTATTACGCCATTAAGCGTTACAAGGAGTTGGGTACGATCGCTGAAGGACGCCGCAGTGGAAAACCGAGTACCGTTACGACTCCTGAGAATCTAAACAAGTTGCGTTGCCGAATTTATCGAAATTCCGGTAATTAGCTTGAGAAAATTAGCTAAAGAAATGAATCGAATGCGCAAATCGATCCGAAAAATGGCCCGAATCAAACTAAAGCTTCGTAGCTATAAGCTGGGAACTGGTCATTACTTGGATGATCGTATGAAACGCGTACGGCCCGAAAACGCGCAACGTATTTTGGAAAATTATGAATTTAAGATATATAAAGCTAAAATAAAACTTGTCATTAAATCGAAATATTGAGTTACTAAAAGGGATTGATTTCAATTTCACAGTGATTTTAAAATGTGCAATAGAACTAAAAACAACTTGGAATTGGATTTTAAGTGCCAAATATCTAAAATTAACGTCCTCTATCGCCGAAATTTTTTAAAAATAATTTGCCTTTACTGAACTTATCATTAGAAATGATTCGCTTATTTGTATAATTTTTCTACCTGTACATAAATACATATTATATGAATTATAATACAATTAGAAACCATTATTTTTATGTGGTAATAAATGATATTTTTTGTTACTTGCGAAAACCGAAATTAATGTTTCCAATTCAAAATAGAATTCAATAAATTTTTTAAAATATAATGAGAACTTTTTTTCTAATAAAATCATTAAAAATATGGGCCATTATTAATTCATCCTGAGGCAACAGCATTTTTTATTTCTAAATATATGAAAATTTATTTTTTAAAAAACATATCTGACTAGTTATTCTTCTTAATTTTTATCAAATTTCATTATTTACTTCTCAATTCTAGTAAAAATATGGCGTTGAATTTACCGCGTGAGGTTCTATTGGACGCTTGCGAATTTTTGGACCGTGCAACAATTGAGTTGCGTGTACGAGCTGTATCGCGCTCAATTTCACGTCTAATTGCGCGCTATTTTCGTAGTTCAGTACCACGTCATTGTATTGGAAACATCTGTATCATTCTTGCTTCAAAAGAGATTTTTATTTCGGACAACTCAAAAAATCGCTGTCCCGTGTACCATATTGCGCCTCGATACTTTCACTTCAATGAAGGCGGTATGCCGTGTTATATATCAGCAAAAACTATCGACATCGCTTCGGAGACAGAGTAACAATTAAAAGCAATACATTTTTCGATGAATTTATTAAAAATCCATAAAATATTTTATAATATATTTTTTATAAAATATTTTAAAATGATTGTTAAAAGCAAATGATAAATAATAGACTATCCTATTATACAAGCGCAATTAGACGTGAAATTAACGATATTGACCAAGAAAAATTATTTGATTAAAAAAATACATGTATTTTTCAGCTGTATGCGTGAATTATATTTGAGTCAAGGAAAAGCATTGGCGGCTCTTACCGAAATTGATTTGCAAGAGTTTCATAGAGATGTCGTGCAAAAATTGTACGACCACCAATGACCGAAGTAGCGTTCTATGATTCATGTATGTATGTATTGTACTTTTTTAACTAGAAAATTTCTAGTATTTTAGTTGCGGATCCACTTATAAATCCATTTTTGGAACGACCTCTTTCGGCTAAAATTTACATGGACACTTGTTGGAGTGATGAAATCCCTTCATTAATGGACTATCCTATTATACAAAATGCCATTAAATTCCGCGAAATGCCATTAAATATAAACCATGGACAAGCTTTACTCAAATGGCTGCATTCTCGTGGGAGACACGCTATTAAAATTGGTGTTAGAATTCCTACAGAGATCTCCATTTCGACGGAATTGGAAATGAATGATTTTCGTCCTTTTGCGAATTTAATAATTCAAGTAGGCATATTATTATAAATTATATATTGCAATATTTTAGTACGGTTGTTCATTTATTGTATAGAAAATAATTAAAAATAATAAAGGAAAATTACTATATAAATTAATTATATAAATTAAATGTTATTATATAAATTAAATGTTATAATTCTCTACATTATAGACTTATCTTTAGTATTTCATGTCTAAATAGAGTACATTAGCACATAAAATATTTTGTCTTAAATTTAAGTTTTTTATTAATCTTTTAGGACTTTCGCCAAGCGATGGAAGAATGCGATTTTTGCTTGCATTTTGAAATTTATTTTTTGGATCCTCAAATCCTTTGCAATCTATACAATAAGAAAACGGATGAAACTCTCACCATCACTGGAAATCCAAATGATCTTTTTAGTGTTACAATAAAGAGGCAAAAACGAAAAATACAAAATTGTTAATTTTTTTCCTTAAACAATTAAACTTTTTTCTTTTATGATCTTTGTTTTTTATTTAAAAATTTTTTAATATTATTATTATTCAATTTTTTATTAAATTTTTGTTTTTTTTTAAATTTCGAACAACGTAAAATGTTTAAAATTACCAACAAATTTAAAAATTTTGACTCTATTTTTTTCAAGTGTTCAAGTGTAAATTGCTTGCTCAATACTCAAGGCTCACTGAGCCACGTCAAAAAATCGAACGTTTTCGTTAAAATATTCTATTTTCATCATTTACTTTAATTTATTTGAACGATTCAAAAAATAAAAATGGTTTAATACAACAAACAATTAAAAATTTTAAAAAAGTTAATTTTTTTCCGAGCAATTTTCTTTTCAATGGAAGGTGAAAGATTCTGTTCTGTTTTATTTTTTTTAAATTTTGTCCTGTATTATAATAATAATAATTTATTTACGATAAATCGCGACTGATAATAAAAACAATAAATTAAATTAAAATAAAGTGAAACAATAAATAATGAATAATGAGGTAACGACATTTGGGAATAAATTATATTTGGGAATAAATTATAGAGCGGACTAGGATGGAATAAATTATAGAGCGGACTAGGATTAGGGGTTGGATATTTCGGGCTTAAAATAATTTTTATAAGCTCTATTACAAAAATTATTATCTAAAGAATACATTAGTTTATTTAACGGTATTTAATAGAGATTTAAATTGTTCGATGGAAGGAGAGAATTGCGTCAATGGATTAAGCTTGATATATTTCTTAATTGCACGGACAGTAAAAAAGTTGTTTCTCACACGATTCTTAGAGCTTGGGACATAAAGTGACGTTCTGCCTCTCTTCATTGTCATATCAGAAAAATCTAAGAGTTTAGGCAAAAGTCCTAGTCTGTATTTATGAATTAAAGTCAGGTCAAGCTTTAAGTACCTTGTGGCCAATTTTTCCATGTCAAGAATAGCAAGTCTTTCTTCATAATTTGGTATAACTCGGAGTGATTTAAAACATCTTCTTATAATAGACTTGGTTATTCTTCTTTGTACAGACTCTAGCAAATTAACATTTACAACAATATCGGTATTAAATATAGGTGAAGCGAATTCTAGGATTGGCCGTACATAACATAAATATAATTTGACTAGCATTTTGGAATCATTAGTTTTAAATGCTTTTAAAATGTTAAAGAACTTGTGATTGGCTGACTGACATATTTTTCTGATATGTTGATTCCATTTTAGATTTGGAGAAACATAAATTCCTAAATCTCTGATACAGTCTTTGACCTTAGAAATTTTTTTACCATTTAATGAATAGTCGTTTTCTGGATTTTTTAAGCCAATGTGCAAGATTTGACATTTTAAAGTAGCAATAGTAAGGCCGTTATCTTTGCACCAAACATAAAAGTAATCAATAAATTCTTGTAAGTGATTGTGATAATTTTTATCAGACCGTTCAAATTCTATATAGGCTTTAGTATCGTCTGCAAACGATTTTATCTTAATATTTGGAAAGGATTTATTTTTTATTATATCATGCATATAAAAAGAAAATAATATAGGTCCGAGAACTGAACCTTGAGGTACACCACTTTTAATGATCTTTTTAGAAGAATAATTTTCTTTTATTTTGACTACGAAAGTACGGTTAGTTAAGAAGTCTTTAATCCACTTTGCTAGAACACCTTTGACCCCTACTTGCAGTAACTTGTCTAAAAGCCTTTCATGATTTATAGCGTCAAAAGCACTCTTAATATCAAAGTATACAACATCAACACATCGTTTATTTTCTAATGCTAGTGTCCAGTCATTTAAAGTTTCTAACATTAGCGTTGTTACACTTCTTTCATTACGAAAGCCATGCTGGTATTCTGGTATTATATTATTTTCATCAAAAAACTCAGTGAGCTTATTTTTAACAAATGTTTCAATAGTCTTAGAAACAGAAGAAGTAAGTGATATCGGTCGATAATTTGAAGCTAAGTGCGGATCATTTTTTTTGTATAAGGGTCTAATTATAGCTTCTTTCCAATGGTTCGGTACTGTGCCTTTACTTAATGAAAGGCGACAGATGCAGGCTAATGGATATGACAAAGTCAAAGCGCATTTCTTTAACATTATTTCCGGTATGTTATCAGGACTAGAGTTTATTTTATTGCTTCTCTTTTTGAGTGCTTCATACATTTCAAAATCACTGATATAGACTGACTGAAGAATCTTAGACGAGTTATTTATGCTAGAAAATGTATTAGCTGCAGAAATTTTGCATAAGACGCTGCCAAATTGTTCTGCAAAAATATCGCATTTGACTTTGTCATTAATTACCCAACCATCTCCAGTGTTAATAAGAGGAATTTCAGAATTTTTGGGGTTAATTTTATTTCCGATGTACAAAAAGAAATCCTTACCCAGCTTAAGATATTTTTTCCTTTCTATATATCTGTGAAATTTAATTATTTCGCTAGAAATTTTCGAGGTGACTTCTTGAAATTTATACAAAACTTTGTCATGATGAACCGTTCCCCATAATTTTTTTCTATAATTCATTAATTTTTTAATGTGGGAAGGATAATTGACATTACTCTTTATGCTGGTTTTTTCAGGTACAAATAAATCTACAGATGCTTGAATAACTTTGAGAAAATTATCATAGATAATATTAATATCTGTTGAAGAGTATAATATTTCATGCCAATTAACCCGTGAGAAAAAATAATTCATAGATTTAAAATCGGCCTTATTAAAATCTAAATAACTTTTTGGCTCAGGATAGCTACTTTGCCATTTAATTTTAAAGCTAATAGATGAGTGATCAGAATTATAAAATGGTGGTTCTTGTTTAATATTTAGAATTATGTCATTTTTGTTGGTGAGAAGGATATCTAGAGTATTGTTTTTTCGAGTGTGGAAGGGAACTTTTTGTTGTAGGTTTAATTCTTTTAAAAGATCAATGAAAACAGTGTCAGTAGAAGATTTTCCTACATTTTCAATCCAGTTAATATGCGGTAGATTTAAATCCCCTACAATAATTACTTGTTCATCAATTGTGCAAAGATTAAATAACTCATCACATAAAATTTGAACGGCTTCTAAGTTTTGAGCAGATGTTGGTGATAGATAAACTAATATTACTCGGGTTTTGGCAGTTAACGAAAGCAAAAAATCTACACAGAGTATCTCAAAATATTTGCATTTAACAGTATTAACGGGCAAAAAAGGAAGTGTCTTTCTAGCTAGTATGGCTACTCCTCCCCCTCTGGATTTTCTATCATGTCGAAATATATTATACTGTTTAGGGCATAAAATTGAATCCGAAATTTTGGATTGTAGCCAAGTTTCAGTGATAAAAATTATCCCATAATTATTAGAGGTTAGAAAATAATGTAATTTGGCTATTTTATTAGTTAAGCTTCTTGCATTAAAATAAAAACAATTTAGTAATTCTTCCCTAGCTAGTTTCCCGAAGGAATTTCAACTATCTCTCTTTTTTGCCCAGGCCAACCCGAAATACGAACTCGCTCACCTTTCGCACGGCGTTCTCGCACCTCCTTCCTCAGCGCATAGTCTTCGTCACGCTCCGCTTTTGTAAGACTCGGACGCACGAAGACGCCTTTGAACGCGGCTGACATTTTCAGTTTTTTTGCTGCCATCATCACCGATTTCTGTTGTTTTGAGTTTGCCAATACCACTTTGGCTAGACGCGGACGAGCATTAATTTTTATACCCATGCGAAAGGTTGTCACCACTTCCGCCTCCACATCGAGTTCGTCAAAGAGCTCGATCAGCTTTTGCTTGTCTGCCTTTGCGCGCGTTGACGGTTTTCCTTCCATTTCCGGTAGGCCTGAAATTACAATTGAGCGAGCACGTTCTTTTACCTCGGCCGGATCACTGTCATTGTCGTTGGTGAGGATTCGCTTTTCTCCCAGCGTTTCCTGCAGCGCATTGATGGCTTGCTGCTGCTGTTCGATGAGTTGTTGCTGCTGCTCGACGATTACGAGCATGAGTTGCATCATCGCTGCCATCGGCCCATTGATTTTGCTCGGCGCGTTTTTGGTCAGCATCTCGCGAATCTCTGCCAGACTAGAACGCGTGTCACCTTCGATTCGCGTCATTTTCGCAGTTGTCGTTGGTGTTCCCGGAATAGATGTCGTCGGGGGGCGTTTGCTCATCGTTGTCACCTTAAACTTGGGTAATTAAACCATTATCTTTAGTTTTTTAAATGCTAGCGGCCCTCTAGCCGCACAATCCAGTAATTCTGTTATTTCGATTAGTAAAAACATTAGAAACAAGAAGAAATTGCTTGAAAAAGTATAATTTTGAAATTTTTTATAATATATTTCTATGCTATATTTTTTTGTTGAAAAAAAACATTCGATTAATTTATTTTTTTAATGTTTTTTTTAAAGCTGTAGTTAAAAAATTTTGAAAGCTGTAGTTAAAAAATTTTTTGCATATTCGCTGAAAAAATTTAATGAAATATTTACTACTATTTTCGTGAAAAGAAAAGGGAAATTTTTTCGACATTATTATTATAATTTATAATTTATATAGTTAATAAAAAAAAAGGATCTGCCTTTTAGTTTGTTATTGTACAACCCGATGGTATCGGTATTTTGGAGGGAATGTTCGTGCCGTGGTGCGCGAATTGCGGTAAGGACCAATTCCTACAGGCGATCGGCATCGTCGGCGCCGTGATTATGCCTCACAAGTACGTGAAATTTTTATTCCGTAAGAATATTGTTCAATGTAGTGGAAGCAAAAAAGTTAAGAAATGTATCTTTGGACGCTATTATTGGCTTGATGCATAATTATCCGCAGTTTTTTTCAACAAATTTTTTTCAACAATAACAAAAAAGATATTTGACAAAAACGTGTTTAAATCCGGAAGCGTATTCACCATTCAAGGACTGCTTTCCATCCACTTTAAGGAAAGCTTCCCATTTGCTTGGCAGTCGGTTTTGATTCCGCGGGCAATAGAGTCAAACGCGTCAACAAAAACTGCGGATAATTATGCATCAGCCCAATACTTTTTTTTTCTTATTGCTTTGATTTTTTTAATCTATTTCATTTCCCTTTCTTAGTCTCTATCTCCACTCGGCGTTGGTGAAAAGTCGGCGGATAGATCGTCGCGAGAAGCGAGCCGTCACCGAGGCCAATTTCTACTATTTTATCGAGTCGGGCGTGGCACTTTTGTGCAGCTACGCCATCAACATGTTTGTGGTGGCCGTGTTCGCGCATGGTCTCCACGGCAAAACCAATCACGACGTGGTATGACTTATGTGATGGTTACGAGTTTTTTTCTCAAAGAGTTTATGGAAAATTTGTCGTTATATTTTGCCATTCAATAAAAATTAATATTTCAATCGTTTTTATTTTTATTGAGGATGGGCAAAAATTTCAGCATCTTTTCAAATTTGTTTTATTCTAACAAAATAAATAGTATTTATTGGCTTTTTAATTTTTAATTTAATTTATGTTCTAATATTATCTTTAGTATGAATTGTGTCGTGGTAAACCCGATATGCCAAACATGACTTTTCCGGACGATCGTGAGCCCATTGACGCGGACATCTACAAGGGCGGCATCTTCCTGGGCTGCGCATTTGGTCTGCCAGCGCTTTACGTTTGGGCAATAGGCGTAATGGCCGCCGGACAAAGTTCCACAATGACCGGCACATACGCTGGGCAATTCGTTATGGAGGTTGGCCGTTCAACTCTTTTTAGGATTAATATTTATTTTTTTTTAGGGTTTTTTGCATATTCGCTGGTCGCGTTGGCTGCGTGTTTTCGTCACGCGTGCCATCGCCATTGTGCCGACGTTGATGGTGACGCTATCGGCGAATGGCGTTCAAAGTTTAACCGACATGAACGACTATCTCAATCGCGTCCAAATGATTCAATTGCCGTTTGCGCTCTTGCCGGTGATCACGTTTACGGCCCGCGAGCGCATCATGTTCGAGTATCGAAGCACAAGGTTAATTGATTTTTTTTAATTTAGAGTCTCTTCTCCGATTTTTAATATAAAATCGACTTTTTCAAGTGCGGCTTATACGTATTCAAGAGTGTTTTTGTTATGACGGAGTCATAAGAAGAAATTCTAAGTATGTGATCAAGGTCCGTGTAGCTCAGTCGGTAGAGCAGCGCTCCGGTTAAGCGTAGGTCGCAGGTTCGAGTCCTGCCACGGAAGTCACCTTTTTCACATACATACACAACAATTTGGCGATCAGGATGAGATGGCGCGTCATCATCTCGAACTTCGTGCCGCATTGTGATTTAATGACTTGAAGGATTGTGATTTAATGACTTGAATTACTTATTTGGGGCCTAAATAAAAAAATTTTTATCAAAAAAAAAAAATTGTTAAACTTTTTTATAATTAAAAGGTTTTTTTTTTGCAAATTTCCACTTTTAAATTGAATGATTTTAAATTTAATGGAGTATAGTAGTGTATGTAGTAATTTTCCTTTATTATTTTTAATTATATTCTATACAATAAATGAACAACCGTATTGAAATATTGCAATATATAATTTATAATAATATACCTACTTGAATTATTAAATTCGCAAAATGACGAAAATCATTCATTTCCAATTCCGTCGAAATGGAGATCTCTGTAGGAATTCTAACACCAATTTTGATAGCGTGTCTCCCACGAGAATGCAGCCATTTGAGTAAAGCTTGTACATGGTTTATGTTAAATGGCATTTTGTGCAATTCAATGGCATTTTGTATAATAGGATAGTCCATTAATGAAGGGATTTCATCTCCCCAACAACAGTAGATGTAAATTTTAGCCGAAAGAGGTTGTTCCAAAAATGGATTTATAAGTGGATCCGCAACTAAAATACTAGAAATTTTCTAGTTAAAAAAGTACAATACATACATACATGAATCATAGAACGCTACTTCGGTCATTGGTGTGCACAATTTTTGCACCGCAGCGATGACACGCTTACCGTACGCCCGCTTTGGCGCGATACTCCATCGAATAGTAGCGGCGTGAAATTACCTCGGCCGGTTGCTGCCGGAACGACAGAGACTCACTATCAACAACAGGATGCTGTTGCCATTGAAAATGGCGCTTTCGCCGCGTCGAGCTCGTCTTTAAATCGAAACGATGACGACAAGTTTTGAATATACCTATGGAACTGTTTAGAGTGAAGAAGTGTTATTTAATTCATCCCCTTCTTTTTCCAGCTTTTTTCACTTTGCTCAAAAACTATTTTTGTTTCAATTTTGAAAGTTTTACATTTTTTTTCCACTGTTTTATTATCAATTTAGTTTGTTTTAATATATTTTTACAAATCTTTTTAAACTTGTGCACATTTGTGATGATGTAAACTCGGTTTTAAAAAAATAGTAAACTTGTTTTTATGAATTTAAGATATATAAAGCTAAAATAAAACTCGTCATTAAATCGAAATATTGAGTTACTAAAAGGGATTGATTTCAATTTCACAGAATAACTAGTCAGATATGTTTTTTAAAAAATAAATTTTCATATATTTAGAAATAAAAAATGCTGTTGCCTCAGGATGAATTAATAATGGCCCATATTTTTAATGATTTTATTAGAAAAAAAGTTCTAATTATATTTTAAAAAATTTATTGAATTCTATTTTGAATTGGAAACATTAATTTCGGTTTTCGCAAGTAACAAAAAATATCATTTATTACCACATAAAAATAATGGTTTCTAATTGTATTATAATTCATATAATATGTATTTATGTACAGGTAGAAAAATTATGCAAATAAGCGAATCAATGTAACCTTATAAATATTTTCAATAGAATCAAAAATTTTAAATTTGTTGGTAATTTTATACATTTTACGGTGTTCGAAATTTAAAAAAAAAAACAAAAATTTAATAATAAAAAATTGAACAAGCTTTACTCAAATGGCTGCATTCTCGTAAGAGACACGCTAGCAAAATTGGTGTTAGAATTCCTACAGAGATCTCCATTTCGACGGAATTGGAAATGAATGATTTTCGTCATTTTGCGAATTTAATAATTCAAGTAGGTATATTATTATAAATTATATATTGTTGTGAATGGCCTCAATTTCACAACAAAGTAAATTTTTTAATGTTGGAGTTGATGTGAAGGAACTTTTTAACGATATTTTTATTTAGAACAATAATTGAACAAATTTCGATAGATATATACTTAACATTTTTTTTTTTTAACATGAAAATAAACAAAAAACTTTTCTGTTCAAGACAAATAAATTTTAAAATTAAAATGAAAGGAAAAATAATCTTTTAATTATTTCTTGATAAAATTCTGATCCTTTCCTTCATCGTTCACGACAATATTGCAATATTTTAATACGGTTGTTCAGTTATTGTATAGAATATAATTAAAAATAATAAAGAAAAATTACTATATAGATTAAATGTTATAATTCTCTACATTATAGACTTATCTTTAGTATTGGAGTACATTAGCACATAAAATATTTTGTTTTAAATTTAAGTTTGTTATTAATATTTTAGGACTTTCGCCAGGCAATGGAAGAATGCGATTTTTGCTTGAATTTTGAAGTTTATAATTTGGATCCTCAAATCCTTTGCAATCTATACAACAAGAGAACGGATGAAGCCCTTATCATTATTGCAAATCCAAATAATCTTCTTTATGTTACAATAAAGAGGCAAAAACGAAAAATACAAAATTTTTAATTTTTGTTTTATTAAACAATTAAACTTTTTTCTTTAATCTTTGTTTTTTATTTAAAAATTTTTTAATATTATTATTATTCAACTTTTTATTCTTAAATTTGTTTTTTTTTAAATTTCGAACAACGTAAAATGTTTAAAATTACCAACAAATTTAAAGATTTTGACTCTATTGATAATATTTATAAGGTTACATTTTGCAATGCTTATTAAATATTTCATCTCTAAATTATTGTATTTTGTTTTCACTAGCACGTAAAATATTTTATGAATATTTTGTGTTAATTTTTTTTATTATTTTAATCTTTTATGATTTTTGCCAGGCAAAGAAAGAACGCGATTTTCCTTAAGTTTTCGTGTTTATGAGTTGAATCATCGAATTTTTGGTAATTTATACAATAAGAAAACAGTTGAAACACTCGTTATCATTGCAAATTGAGGCGATTCTTGTGTCGGAATAAAATGACAGACGCGAAATTCAAAGTACAGAATAAACTGTTAATAAAAAATATGATAAAATGACTTACTCTAACTTATCAGTAATCTTTTTTTTATTTATCGTACTTATTTTTTTGCATGATTTTCAATAATATAAGCTTGGCAAACGAGCTTTAATAAAAACGTTGAAGATTTGGATAATCAATTCTCTATTTATCGATACAACAAGAGAACACATGAAACGTTCTCTATCACAGCCTTTATTATAATTGAATGAAAAATTTTATTAGGTTGAGGCAAAATTTTTTACCCATCCGCTTCAAGCGTTTACTGCAATATTCTGCAAGCTTCTAGAAAATTTCTTTTATAAGATATATAAGCAGCGCAATCTAAGCCATCGAACGATATCTTTTGGATCGCAATTTTTGTTCAAAATGGCGGAGAAAATCGAGCTCGACAGACGACAGATTCGGACCCTTCTTCTTTACGAGTTTCGTTTACACCATACAGCGGCGGACGCAGCACAAAACATTTGCGATTCGATTGGCGAGGACACGATCTCCTATGATACCGCAAAAAATTGGTTTCATAAATTCAAAAATGGTGTGTTCGAAATCGACGATAAAGAGCATCCTGGTAGACCCAGTCAACTAGATGATGAACGTCTTTTGGAATTAATTGAAGAGGAGCCACGTCTGTCTACACGTGAACTTGGAGAGCTTCTTGAGTGTGACCAAAATTTGCATCAACTCGGAAAAGTCTCAAAACTTGGCGCTTGGGTACTCCATCAATTGTCGGCCGATCAAGAAAATCAGCGCGTTCGAGTATGTGCACAACTTTTGACTTTCCGTCGCACATTCGATTGGCTCAAAAATGTGATTACTGGCGTTGAGAAGTGGGTACTCTATGCTAATCATATACGCAAGCGTCAGTGGCTCAATCCGGGAAAATCAGGAGTTCTGACACTAAAACCCGATTTCCATCCGAAGAAGGTCATGCTTAGTGTTTGGTGGAACATGAAAGAAATTGTTCATTGGGAATTATTGCCATCTGAAACTACAATTACCGCAGAGTATTATTGTGCCCAACTCGATCGACTGGCTTCAAAATTGAAAGGAAAACAAGACCAAGTTTTCCTCTTGCACGACAACGCACGACCTCATGTTGCAAAGAAGGCGTGTAAAAAAATCCAGGAACTTGGATGGACGATTCTTCCACATCCACCATATTCCCCAGATCTTGCGCCTTCTGACTACCACCTTTTTTTGTCGCTAAGCAATCACATCCGTGAGAAAAAATTCGACGACGAAGAGCATCTGAAAAGCGACTTAGCGGCGTTTTTTGATTCTCGTTCATCTGACTTCTACGTTCGTGGAATTAACTCTTTGCCAAAAAAATGGCAAGATGTCGTAGATAATGATGGAGCATATCTTCATTGATTTGTTTGTTTTTATTGGTAGAAAAAATAAATTTGAAAAGTTTGAAAGAAATGGGTAAAAAATTTTGCCTCAACCTAATATAAAGTAATTTGCAGAATAAAAATGAATGGATGATTAAATTTATTAAGTTGTCTCATAATTTTTTGATAATTCTGCTTTAACTTTTTATCTACGATAGATAGAAACGTGGGATTTTTTGCATTTGAAATAACAGAATTACTGGATTGTGCGGCTAGTGGGCCGCTAGTATTTAAAAAACTAAAGATAATACAGAACAAAATTTAAAAAAAATAAAACAGAACAAAATCTTTCACCTTCCATTGAAAAGAAAATTGCTCGGAAAAAAATTAACTTTTTTAAAATTTTTAATTGTTTGTTGTATTAAACCATTTTTATTTTTTGAATCGTTCAAATAAATTAAAGTAAATAATGAAAATAGAATATTTTAACGAAAACGAGATCAAATAATGTCAATTAGATGAAATGACAAATTCGCAATATTTCTTTAAGGATTTCGTCAAAGGTAGCGACTGTCATATTTGGGCAATCTAAAATTTCATTTTAAATTAATACTTAATTAATATTTACCCTAAGTTCGGATAAATAAGACACGGCCGTTCGAAAAATTTTTGAATATTGATTTGGTCTTCGTTCTGTTATTTTGTGTCGGTTAAGCAAAAAGTTTAATGAATACCTTCATTAAAGCATTAAGCAACAGCCGTTGCGCCGTGTTAAAATTGGCGGCGCTCTCGCCAAACTCGGTGCTCATTTGGGAGAATGAGTCGGGCCCCAAGTGGCTCGGCGATAACGCGCTATTCGAGTGTCGCGTGACCGTTTCCGAAACACCACAGCCTGGAAAAAGACGGGTTTTTTTAAAATGTTTTGGATAGAAAGCTATTTCGTTTATTCATTTTGAAAATTTTTGGGGAATTTTTAGCACAAAATTCTAAATGAAATGGCTTTCTTAATGAAATCCTAGCGGAATTGCAATCAGTACTGTGATTTGATTCAGGGAAATATGTAACAGCACTGATTTTAACTATCAAACGCAGTTACTCACTAGGCCGGCCAGTGGCGCGCCGAAATTAATAATGTTGAAGGTCATGCAGACAAAGCCAAGCTGATCGAGAATCGCCTCGTGGTAGATGCCTGCCAGCACGTGCCGATGGCGCCCATCACTATTGAGAGCTCGAAAAAGAATACGCCCTAAAATGAAATTAATACGGTAATTTTGCAGGCAAGTCAGCGATAAGATAAATGACTTAAGTTTTCTTTACCCTTGATTGAGTGTAATACATGCATCAGTGAATCTTGACGAAGTTTTCAATGTCGATGACGCAAAATTTTTCAAGATCTTATTTGTGTAAGACGTTTATGTTATTATTTTTCATTTCGTTTCATATTTTTGTTAGGCGTTAAACTTAAGGACTTAAACAAGAAATTCCATCCCGTTTTTTTGCATATTCGATGTCTTTTCTAACTTTACCTAGATATTCCACTTATTTGCAAGTAATGGCTGGATTGGGGCTTCAATTTTGCGAGCTGAGCTGTGTTGGCGACTCAATTTCAATTTTGCGGTCCGGACCAGTTTTTTTAAAGGCTTTTTTTAATTCTCTGATTGTTTGACTGTCTGCATTTCCCATGATATTTTCATCAACCAATTTTTCGGGAAGTATTTTTAATTTTCAAGTTCCGAAGCATTAGCAATATATGCTGAATACTCAAATTCAGGTCGTTAATGTGCCTAGGCTTGTTGAGAATCTAAGTTTAGGCCCAAAATTTTTGCACAAAGGGCGTTTTAAGAGAAATCCGGAGTTTTTGTTTTCAGCAACCTGCAAAACTTAAATTGCCGCGTATCGCTTGCATTGGCATTGCAATTGGCGCGCCGTTGCGCCGAGTTAAAATTAGCGGCGCTCTCACCAAACTCGGTGCTCATTTGGAAGAATGAGTCGTGCGCCAAATGGCTCGGCGATAACGCGCTATTCGACCATCCGGACCATAATTTCATCTACTATCCACGCTCGACATTAGAAAGATTTTTTTAAGCATATTGTATTGTATAAGCATATTATTTTTTTAATTATTTTCATTTATATGTGTGTATAAGCCGCGAGTGTTTTGAGCCAAATTTAAATTGGCGTTTGGTTTCATAAAAGTGAGCACAAAATTTGGACTCGCTTGGATCCGATACGAACAGAATGAACTCGTTGACGCGAATTTAAATTTGGTTTAAAACACCCGGCGAAATTAGGGTACTATAATTGATTTGTCTTTCAAAAAAATAAATTTTTGACCTAAAATATTGCGAAGTATTTGCAATTTTCATTTTTTTTAAATTGTTAATTTTCTAAAGGAGAATATTTAAAAACTTTGAACGGTTTTGACTATTCTAATTTTTGTCGAATCAACGCGACTACACGTAACGACAACCGTGCTGTTGGTGTCGTCGATAATGCGGATGATGATGCCCTTATGGCTGAGCCGTCCGCAACGACGGCGGCCACCGCCATACGAGCGGCGACCTCATCCGAGGCTCTGTTGGCCAATTTTAATGATATTTATTTTTTAGTTTAGGTCCACAGGGACCCTGTACATAGTGGTTCTAATTAAAATTACCCTCTAATTTTTTTTCGAGTTTTTTTCTATTTTTAGAATTTTATACAGGATCCCAATGGAACTAAACTAGAAAATAAATATTGGAATCGTTTTTCTCATTAAATTTTAGGCCTATATGACTATTCACATAACCCAAATTTAATTAGGACATTTTAGGATCCTGTACAGAGTCCCAGTGGACCTAAACCCAAAAACCGATATCGGCATTATTCTCATCATTATTTTTTGAACCTCTTTTACTATTTTTACATAAAATTTAATTAGGACCAGACCCAGATCCTGGTACAGGGTTCTGGAGGGGTCGGATCAAAAATCTAATTTAAAATTCGGCGAAAGCGATCCCGAAAACCTCCAAGTACAAATTTTCACCATCAAATTTCAAATGTGAGGTGCAAAATCACTTTTTGCACTAGTTGAAATTGGCGTGCTTGTGCCCCAATTGCCATCAGTGTTGCTACTTGGCTCGATAAGTGGCTCAAGCTCTACATGTATAAATGGCCTCGGAGTTATTTTGAGTTAGATGGCGCGCCGTTGCGCCGAGTTGAAATTGGCGGCGCTCTCGCCAAATTCTGCGCTTGTAAAACGAAATCGCCCGCAATGTCGTATTCGTTGTTGGCGCCGACGTTCGCCGCAGCAGCCGCCAAAAAATAATACTCTTAAAAAATAATACTTTCTTTTTAAAAAATAATACTCTTTCTTTTAAACTCATACCATTGTTCGAGAGAAATGCGCGAACCGGCTTTCTTTCAAAGCAATTTGTATAATTTGTAAATCGTGCTCGCGTCTCAAGTAGTTACAAAATTTCTCTTTAAGTTGCATAAGAGATGACTCGCCATCTCGTTCGCAATCAATTCGATATGTGACAGCACCGATAAAATCAACTTCAAAACGTTTTCATTTACTAAAAAAATTTTCATTTGCAAAACACAAAAACAAAACCGCCAAAACTAATGCAAGTTCATCGCCATACACCTGATTTCAATTGTTAACAATAACCAAAAATTTATAAATTAATTATTTCAAAGGAGGAACTTGCTATAATTTTGTTGTAAAAATGGCTCGATTTTTCCTAGGTGACTCCACAAAAACTGAGCCGAGCCGGCAAAAAAATTGTTAATAATAATAAAATATTAGCTCAATGAGGTCGAAATTAAATAATTTTTTTATAAAAAAAATAAATTTTCTCATTAATTGTTTGAGAAATAAGAGATATTCTACTATTATTTTAAAATTATAAGAAATATATATGTAAATTATAAGACAAAAAAGTTCCCAAATTTTACTCATCACAAAAATTTTTGTTGTTTTATAATATCGAATTTGCAAATTTTCGAAAACTTTTTTAATTAATTTTTTTTTTTGGTTTTACAAAGAATGTTCCTTCGTTTTTATACAATTCGAAATAACCCAAACGCGTTTTGGAACCGGAATCGCAATCGCATTTTTACGACAAATTTAGTCATTAGGTAATATAAATTTTTTTTTCCAATTTTGACAGCGAAATCACTTTGGTGGATATTATATAAAAAGAGCGAACTTCGACTCCCAAGAAAGTCGAAGTTCGTCTTTGGAATATCTTCGCAATATCTTCGATTTGTGGGTTTTTTTTCTCAAACATTCATTTCACACATTACTATCATCAAAAATATCCTCTAATTTCCATTTATTGTTGATTTTTATAAAAATTAAATTTTTTTTTAAACTAAAGCTGTACATTATTATGTCATTACTATTATTGTCGAAGAAAAAATAAACGTTGTGTATAGCTGGCTGATTTCTTCATTTACAGACGAAATCGATTTGCTTTCGATCATACTGACCTAAACGGTGATGCCTATTTCGAGATCTGAAGCTCACTTGTATTTCGGCCGTAAGCCCGGTGAAAATGTGATTAGATGCGTAATTTGTGAGAATGAAGGCCAAGTTAATATTCAAAAATTCTTCGAACTTTCGGGTAAATATTAATTAAGTATTAATTTAAAAAATATAAATGAAAAATGAAATTTTAGATTGCCAAAATATGACAATTTATGTCGCGACCTTTAACGAAATCGTGAATTTGTTATTTCATCTAGTAGACATTATTTGATCTCATTTTTGTTGGAATATTGGGCGTACGAATTCTCCCAATCCCGTTGCCGAATGGGTGGACCCCGTATAATCCTATTCTGGATTCTGAAATTCACTTGTATTTCGGCCATAAGCCCGGTGAACATGATATTACTCGTGTAATTTGTTTGAAAGAAAAAGTTATTAATCTGCATATGCATGTGTCCAATTACCACAACTATCTGGTAAGTTGCTATTTTACTTATATAATATGAATCAATATATTTATTTTACATGAAATTTATTTTTTTAGCTCGACTATTTAAAATCGAAGGAAGTACAATTGGGCGTACGAATTCTCCCATTCCCGTTGCCTGGTGGGTGGACCCCCCGTAATCCTTAAAAAGGTAGCGAGTTTAAATTAATACCTAATTAATATTTAATTTAGGTAATATATTCCAATTTTGACATCGAAATATAATCACTCTGGTAGATATTATATAAAAAGGAATTTTTAAAGACAATTTTTTTTTGAACTATGCCCAATTTTGTTTCGCCGTCGAGTTACGATAGATTGAATAAACATTTGGCACAAAGAGCCAAGCACTTTTAAGAAAAAAATTTTTAAGAATTTGAAGAACATTATGATTTTTTAGTTTAGTTCCATTGGGACCCTGTATAAAATTCTAAAAATAGAAAAAAACTCGAAAAAAAATTAGAGGGTAATTTTAATTAGAACCGTAATTTTAATTAGAACCCCTATGTACAAGGTGGTCCCTGTAGACCAAAACTAAAAAATAAATATCAATAAGCGAATCATTTCTAATGATAAGTTCAGTAAAGGCAAATTATTTTTAAAAAATTTCGGCGATAGAGGACGTTAATTTTAGATATTTGGCACTTAAAATCCAATTCCAAGTTGTTTTTAGTTCTATTGCACATTTTAAAATCACTGTGAAATTGAAATCAATCCCTTTTAGTAACTCAATATTTCGATTTAATAACGAGTTTTATTTTAGCTTTATACATCCTAAATTCATAAAAACAAGTTTACTATTTTTTTAAAACCGAGTTTACATCATCACAAATGTGCACAAGTTTAAAAAGATTTGTAAAAATATATTAAAACAAACTAAATTGATAATAAAACAATGGAATAAAATGTAAATTTTCCAAAATTGAAACAAAAATGGTTTTTGAGCAAAGTGAAAAAGCTTGAAAAAGTAGGAGATGAATTAAACAACACTTCTTCACTCTAAACAGTTCCATAGGTATATTCAAAACTTGTCGTCATCGTTTCGATTTAAAGACGAGCTCAACGCGGCGAACGCGCCATTTTCAATGGCAACAGCATCCTGTTGTTGATAGTGAGTCTCTGTCGTTCCGTCAGCAACCGGCCGAGGCAATTTCACGCCGCTACTATTCGATGGAGTATCGCGCCAAAGCGGGCGTACGGTAAGCGTGTCATCGCTGCGGTTCAGCCAATGTAATGCCTAAAAATACCCTAGTGTAGAATAAAAAGTGCTTGGAAAACATAAACCAAGACTGATTAAAAAAGGGACTAACCGAATGCGAAAAACTGATTGTCGGTAAAAGGCCTATTGATTGAAGGCAAATGAAGAGCAAATAGACTACGAAAAGCATGTAGATGGGCATGCCTACACTGACTCCCACCCAAACGGCCCTTTTTCATTTTTTCCTAAATTATAATTTTTTTACTCTCATTTTTATGCATAAAAAATTATAATTTTTCCGTCTTATTATACTAAAAGTGGAAATTCCTTTCTTTTTTTAAAATTTAAATTTTTCATTATCAAAATTTTTCTATGGGTAAAAGATTATTTTATCATTATAAAAGGAATGATAAAAATGCATAACTTTATCATTTTGAGTGAGTGATATTATATCATTTTTTATGCCTTTTATACAATGAGTGATAGAATAATTTTTTGCCCATAAAGGGCTGGGTGAATGAGGTTATGAATTATTAGATCTATTTTAAAGTCTAAATTCACAGTTAACTAATAAAAATTCGTTGTTATTAGATGTTCATTTTCAACGTGTTGTTGGTCATTTTGTCGGCGAGCCTCTTCATTCATGAAGTGATGAGCCAAAATCCCCTTAAACATCCAACAACCCACAGAACGGAACCGGCGAAAATCGGCGAACATTGCAACGAGAGTCATGAATGTGGACCTTATCTTTTCTGCGATTTGAATTCACATCGGTGCAGAGAAAATTATTCCCAAAATTCTTATCATTAACTATTATTTGAAGAATTGAACATACCATTTTTGTGCTTCACATTTAAAAATTGCTCTTTAAATTGATTTAAATTACTTATTTATAGAATATATATTTATCAATAATTACATATTTATAACTATTAATAAAGCTAATCAAGATCAAATCCTCGAATTGGGAACTAAAACTCAAGTCGAACATTTTTATCGATCCTACTAATCTTGTTATTTTTTTCCAAAATTATAATTTTTTACCTTCATTTTTCGTATACAGGGTGTCCCAAAAAAATCTGGTGAAACATTTTTAGTCGTTTTGGGTTATGTGAATAGTCATATAGGCCTAAAATTTAATAAGAAGAACGATTCCAATATTAATTTTTTAGTTTAGTTCCATTGGGACCCTGTATAAAATTCTAAAAATAGAAAAAAACTCGAAAAAAAATTAGAGGGTAATTTTAATTAGAACCGTAATTTTAATTAGAACCCCTATGTACAGGGTGGTCCCTGTAGACCAAAACTAAAAAATAAATATCAATAAGCGAATCATTTCTAATGATAAGTTCAGTAAAGGCAAATTATTTTTAAAAAATTTCGGCGATAGAGGACGTTAATTTTAGATATTTGGCACTTAAAATCCAATTCCAAGTTGTTTTTAGTTCTATTGCACATTTTAAAATCACTGTGAAATTGAAATCAATCCCTTTTAGTAACTCAATATTTCGATTTAATAACGAGTTTTATTTTAGCTTTATACATCCTAAATTCATAAAAACAAGTTTACTATTTTTTTAAAACCGAGTTTACATCATCACAAATGTGCACAAGTTTAAAAAGATTTGTAAAAATATATTAAAACAAACTAAATTGATAATAAAACAATGGAATAAAATGTAAATTTTCCAAAATTGAAACAAAAATGGTTTTTGAGCAAAGTGAAAAAGCTTGAAAAAGTAGGAGATGAATTAAACAACACTTCTTCACTCTAAACAGTTCCATAGGTATATTCAAAACTTGTCGTCATCGTTTCGATTTAAAGACGAGCTCGACGCGGCAAACGCGCCATTTTCAATGGCAACAGCATCCTGTTGTTGATAGTGAGTCTCTGTCATTCCGGCAGCAACCGGCCGAGGTAATTTCACGCCGCTACTATTCGATGGAGTATCGCGCCAAAGCGGGCGTACGGTAAGCGTGTCATCGCTGCGGTTCAGCCAATGTAATGCCTAAAAATACCCTAGTGTAGAATAAAAAGTGCTTGGAAAACATAAACCAAGACTGATTAAAAAAGGGACTAACCGAATGCGAAAAACTGATTGTCGGTAAAAGGCCTATTGATTGAAGGCAAATGAAGAGCAAATAGACTACGAAAAGCATGTAGATGGGCATGTCTACACTGACTCCCACCCAAACGGCCCTTTTTCATTTTTTCCTAAATTATAATTTTTTTACTCTCATTTTTATGCATAAAAAATTATAATTTTTCCGTCTTATTATACTAAAAGTGGAAATTCCTTTCTTTTTTTAAAATTTAAATTTTTCATTATCAAAATTTTTCTATGGGTAAAAGATTATTTTATCATTATAAAAGGAATGATAAAAATGCATAACTTTATCATTTTGAGTGAGTGATATTATATCATTTTTTATGCCTTTTATACAATGAGTGATAGAATAATTTTTTGCCCATAAAGGGCTGGGTGAATGAGGTTATGAATTATTAGATCTATTTTAAAGTCTAAATTCACAGTTAACTAATAAAAATTCGTTGTTATTAGATGTTCATTTTCAACGTGTTGTTGGTCATTTTGTCGGCGAGCCTCTTCATTCATGAAGTGATGAGCCAAGATCCCCTTAAACATCCAACAACCCACAGAACGGAACCGGCGAAAATCGGCGAACATTGCAACGAGAGTCATGAATGTGGACCTTATCTTTTCTGCGATTTGAATTCACATCGGTGCAGAGAAAATTATTCCCAAAATTCTTATCATTAACTATTATTTGAAGAATTGAACATACCATTTTTGTGCTTCACATTTAAAAATTGCTCTTTAAATTGATTTAAATTACTTATTTATAGAATATATATTTATCAATAATTACATATTTATAACTATTAATAAAGCTAATCAAGATCAAATCCTCGAATTGGGAACTAAAACTCAAGTCGAACATTTTTATCGATCCTACTAATCTTGTTATTTTTTTCCAAAATTATAATTTTTTACCTTCATTTTTCGTATACAGGGTGTCCCAAAAAAATCTGGTGAAACATTTTTAGTCGTTTTGGGTTATGTGAATAGTCATATAGGCCTAAAATTTAATAAGAAGAACGATTCCAATATTAATTTTTTAGTTTAGTTCCATTGGGACCCTGTATAAAATTCTAAAAATAGAAAAAAACTCGAAAAAAAATTAGAGGGTAATTTTAATTAGAACCGTAATTTTAATTAGAACCCCTATGTACAGGGTGGTCCCTGTAGACCAAAACTAAAAAATAAATATCAATAAGCGAATCATTTCTAATGATAAGTTCAGTAAAGGCAAATTATTTTTAAAAAATTTCGGCGATAGAGGACGTTAATTTTAGATATTTGGCACTTAAAATCCAATTCCAAGTTGTTTTTAGTTCTATTGCACATTTTAAAATCACTGTGAAATTGAAATCAATCCCTTTTAGTAACTCAATATTTCGATTTAATAACGAGTTTTATTTTAGCTTTATACATCCTAAATTCATAAAAACAAGTTTACTATTTTTTTAAAACCGAGTTTACATCATCACAAATGTGCACAAGTTTAAAAAGATTTGTAAAAATATATTAAAACAAACTAAATTGATAATAAAACAATGGAATAAAATGTAAATTTTCCAAAATTGAAACAAAAATGGTTTTTGAGCAAAGTGAAAAAGCTTGAAAAAGTAGGAGATGAATTAAACAACACTTCTTCACTCTAAACAGTTCCATAGGTATATTCAAAACTTGTCGTCATCGTTTCGATTTAAAGACGAGCTCGACGCGGCAAACGCGCCATTTTCAATGGCAACAGCATCCTGTTGTTGATAGTGAGTCTCTGTCATTCCGGCAGCAACCGGCCGAGGTAATTTCACGCCGCTACTATTCGATGGAGTATCGCGCCAAAGCGGGCGTACGGTAAGCGTGTCATCGCTGCGGTTCAGCCAATGTAATGCCTAAAAATACCCTAGTGTAGAATAAAAAGTGCTTGGAAAACATAAACCAAGACTGATTAAAAAAGGGACTAACCGAATGCGAAAAACTGATTGTCGGTAAAAGGCCTATTGATTGAAGGCAAATGAAGAGCAAATAGACTACGAAAAGCATGTAGATGGGCATGTCTACACTGACTCCCACCCAAACGGCCCTTTTTCATTTTTTCCTAAATTATAATTTTTTTACTCTCATTTTTATGCATAAAAAATTATAATTTTTCCGTCTTATTATACTAAAAGTGGAAATTCCTTTCTTTTTTTAAAATTTAAATTTTTCATTATCAAAATTTTTCTATGGGTAAAAGATTATTTTATCATTATAAAAGGAATGATAAAAATGCATAACTTTATCATTTTGAGTGAGTGATATTATATCATTTTTTATGCCTTTTATACAATGAGTGATAGAATAATTTTTTGCCCATAAAGGGCTGGGTGAATGAGGTTATGAATTATTAGATCTATTTTAAAGTCTAAATTCACAGTTAACTAATAAAAATTCGTTGTTATTAGATGTTCATTTTCAACGTGTTGTTGGTCATTTTGTCGGCGAGCCTCTTCATTCATGAAGTGATGAGCCAAGATCCCCTTAAACATCCAACAACCCACAGAACGGAACCGGCGAAAATCGGCGAACATTGCAACGAGAGTCATGAATGTGGACCTTATCTTTTCTGCGATTTGAATTCACATCGGTGCAGAGAAAATTATTCCCAAAATTCTTATCATTAACTATTATTTGAAGAATTGAACATACCATTTTTGTGCTTCACATTTAAAAATTGCTCTTTAAATTGATTTAAATTACTTATTTAT
Source organism: Bradynema listronoti (assembly GCA_024678965.1). Lineage (NCBI taxonomy): Eukaryota > Metazoa > Nematoda > Chromadorea > Rhabditida > Allantonematidae > Bradynema > Bradynema listronoti. Next base: position 321,868 of record JANLNO010000006.1, read on the forward strand.
AGAATATATATTTATCAATAATTACATATTTATAACTATTAATAAAGCTAATCAAGATCAAATCCTCGAATTGGGAATGCTAAAAAATGCTGTTGCCTCAGGATGAATCAATAATAGCCCATATTTTTAATGATTTAATTTTTTTAGTTCTATTGCACATTTTAAAATCATTGTGAAATTGAAGTCAATCCCTTTTAGTAACTCAATATTTCGATTTAATGACGAGTTTTATTTTAGCTTTATATATCTTAAATTCATAATTTTCCAAAATACGTTGCGCGTTTTCGAGCCGTACGCGTTTCATACGATCATCCAAGTAATGACCAGTTCCCAGCTTATAGCTACGAAGCTTTAGTTTGATTCGGGCCATTTTTCGGATCGATTTGCGCATTCGATTCATTTCTTTAGGTAATTTTCTCAAGCTAATTACCGGAATTTCGATAAATTCGGCAACGCAACTTGTTTAGATTCTCAGGAGTCGTAACGGTACTCGGTTTTCCACTGCGGCGTCCTTCAGCGATCGTACCCAACTCCTTGTAACGCTTAAAGGACGCATGAACACCAATATAGATTTCCGCACAATTTGTTCTAACTTTTTTTCTACGATAGATAGAGACGTGGATTGAAAAGTGCATATGGCTGAGCATTTTTTTTGGAGAGTGATCCGATGGACTTGAAACTTTTGCTATGAGCTCCCCTTACATACACTATTGCACTCTATAAATTTGAACCTGATCGATTGGATAGGAGCCGAGTTATGAAACCTCGAAAAACGGAAAAAATGCGGAAATTTATCATTTTTGCCGTTTTTTGAAGTTTCATAACTCGGCTCCTATCCAATCAATCAGGTTCAAATTTATAGAGTGCAATAGTGTATGTAAGGGGAGCTCATAGCAAAAGTTTCAAGTCCATCGGATCACTCCCCGAAAAAAATGCTCAGCCATATGCACTTTTTTCGTTGCATTTTCCTCTATAAAAATGCTAAAAATAAACATTTTAAAAATCGCTGAAACACGTCCCCCATAAATCGAGTACGCTCTACAAAATGCAAAAAAACCCACGTCTTTATCTATCGTAGAAAAAAAGTTAGAACAAATTGTGCGGAAATCTATATTGGTGTTCATGCGTTCTTTAATGGCGTAATAATCAATTTGTCTGGAAATTCTCAGGTCTTTTGCGATGTTTGGCGCTGCTTTTCCCGTATTGAACAGTTGAGCGACCGCAATTCTCTTGTCTTTCAAACTCATTTTTTCAAAAAGTAAAATCGATAGCGAAAAACAAATAAACATGGTTTGTATAGAATTTTACGCGCTACAAAATAGAGTATAACATAATGATACAATATACCAAAAACTGTACTAAAATTTAAATTGAAAAAATTTGTCAAAAGACTTTTTGGTCACCCTGTACTTTTAAAATTTATTTGCAAAATTTTTTTTTAAAAATTTACCCTAAGTTCGGGTAAATAAGACGCTGCAGTTCGAAGAATCTTTAAATTTTGACTAGGCCTTCATTCTGTTTATGTACACCTTGGGCCTATTTTATTGAATGTACTCCTCAAATTTTATGCTTTACAGACACAAAAAATGTCAAAAATGCCGAAATTTGCCGAAATTGAAAAAAAAATGCCGAAATTAAAAAAAAATTGTCATTTTTTTCCAGTTTTTCGGCATTTTTGACTTTTTTTTTTGGAGCTTCATAACTCGGCTCCCATCCAACCGATCAGGTAAAAATTTATGGAGTTTAGTAGTGTATGTAAGGGGAGATTATAGCAAAATTTTGAATACATTGGATCAAACACATATTTAAATATAAAATAAAGTGAATCCACACAACAATTACTATCATCAAAAATATCCTCTAATTTCAATTTATTGTTGATTTTTATAAAAATTAAATTTTTTTTCAAACTAAAGCTGTACATTATTGATATTTTAGCTATGATAAATTTTTTTCGAAGTAATCCAATGGACTCGAAATTTTTGCTATGAGCTCCCCTTATATACATTATTACACTCCATAAATTTGAACCTGATCAATTAGATAAGAGCCGAGTTATGAAACTTCAAAAAAATGTCAAAAATGCCGAAATTTGCCGAAATTTAAAAAAAAATACTGAAATTAAAAAAAAATTGTCATTTTTTGCAGTTTTTCGGCATTTTTGACTTTTTTTTTGAAGTTTCATAACTCGGCTCCCATCCAACCGATCAGGTTCAAATTTATGGAGTAGAGTAGTGTATGTTAGCGGAGTTCATAGCATAATTTTGAGTCCATTAGATCACTCCAAAAAAAAATGCTCAGACCCGTGAACTTTTTTCGTTGTTTTTTTTCGTTGCACTTTCCTCTATAAAAATGCTAGAAATGAAATTTTAAAAATCGCTAAAACATGTCCCTCACAAATCGGGTACGCTCTACAGGATGCAAAAAATCCCACGTTTCTATCTATCGTAGATAAAAAGTTAAAGCAGAATTATCAAAAAATTATGAGACAACTTAATAAATTTAATCATCCATTCATTTTTATTCTGCAAATTACTTTATAAAATTTTTCATTCAATTATAATAAAGGCTGTGATAGAGAACGTTTTATGTGTTCTCTTGTTGTATCGATAAATAGAGAATTGATTATCCAAATCTTAAACGTTTTTATTAAAGCTCGTTTGGCAAATTTATATTGTTGAAAATCATGCAAAAAAATAAATAAAAAAATAAAAAATAAATAAAAAATAAATAAAAAAAAGATTACTGAATTTCGCGTCAGTCGTTTTATTCCGACACAAGAATCGCCTCAATTTGCAATGATAACGAGTGTTTCAACTGTTTTCTTATTGTATAAATTACCAAAAATTCGATGATTCAACTCATAAACACGAAAACTTAAGGAAAATCGCGTTCTTTCTTTGCCTGGCAAAAATCATAAAAGACTAAAATAATAAAAAAAATTAATACAAAATATTCGTAAAATATTTTACGTGCTAGTGAGAACAAAATACAATAATTTAGAGATGAAATATTTAATAAGCATTACAAAATGTAACCTTATAAATATTATCAATAGAGTCAAAATTTTTATATTTGTTGGTAATTTTATACATTTTACGTTGTTCGAATTTTAAAAAAAAACAAAAATTTAATAATAAAAAATTAAATAATAATAATAATAAAAAATTTTTAAATAAAAAACAAAGATCATAAAAGAAAAAAGTTTAATTGTTTAAGAAAAAAAATTAACAATTTTGTATTTTTCGTTTTTGCCTCTTTATTGTGACATTAAAAAGATCATTTGGATTTTCAGTGATGATAAGAGTTTCATCCGTTTTCTTATTGTATAGATTGAGAAGGATTTGAGGATCAAAATAATAAATTTTAAAATACAAGCAAAAATCGCATTCTTCCATTGCCTGGCGAAAGTCCTAAAAGATTAATAAAAAACTTAAATTTAAGACAAAATATTTTATGTGCTAATGTACTCTATTTAGACACGAAATACTAAAGATAAGTCTATAATGTAAAGAATTATAACATTTAATTTATATAATATTCTATACAATAAATGAACAACCGTACTAAAATATTGCAATATATAATTTATAATAATATGCCTACTTGAATTATTAAATTCGCAAATGGACGAAAATCATTCATTTCCAATTCCGTCGAAATGGAGATCTCTGTAGGAATTCTAACACCAATTATGCTAGCGTGTCTCCCACGAGAATGCAGCCATTTGAGTAAAGCTTGTCCATGGTTTATGTTTAATGGCATTTCGTGCAATTCAATGGCATTTTGTATAATAGGATAGTCCATTAATGAAGGAGTTTCATCTCCCCAACGACGGTCCATGTAAATTTTAGCCGAAAGAGGTCGTTCCAAAAATGGATTTATAAGTGGATCCGCAACTAAAATACTAGAAATTTTCTAGTTAAAAAAGTACAATACATACATACATGGATCATAGAACGCTACTTCGGTCATTGGTGTGCACAATTTTTGCACGACGTCGTATACTCTATCAAACTCTTGCAAATCAATTTCGGTAAGAGCCGCCAATGCTTTTCCTTGACTCAAATATAATTTACGCATACAGCTGAAAAATACATGTATTTTTTTAATCAAATAATTTTTCTTGGTCAATATCGTTAATTTCACGTCTAATTGCGCTTGTATAATAGGATAGTCTATTATTTATCATTTGCTTTTAACAATTATTTTAAAATATTTTATAAAAAATATATTATAAAGTATTTTATGGATTTTTAATGAATTCATCGAAAAATGTATTGCTTTTAATTGTTACTCTGTCTCCGAAGCGATGTCGATAGTTTTTGCTGATATATAACACGGCATACCGCCTTCATTGAAGTGAAAGTATCGAGGCGCAATATGGTACACGGGACGGCGATTTTTTGAGTTCTCCGAGATAAAAATCTCTTTTGAAGCAAGAATGATACAGATGTTTCCAATACAATGACGTGGTACTGAATTACGAAAATAGCGCGCAATTAGACGTGAAATTGAGCGCGATACAGCTCGTACACGCAGCTCAATTGTTGCACGGTCCAAAAATTCGCAAACGTCCAATAGAACCTCAGGCGGTAAATTCAACGCCATATTTTTACTAGTATTGAGAAATAAATAATGAAATTTGATGAAAATTAAGAAGAATAACTAGTTAGATATGTTTTTTAAAAAATAAATTTTCATATATTTAGAAATAAAAAATGCTGTTGCCTCAGGATAAATTAATAATGGCCCATATTTTTAATGATTTTATTAGAAAAGTTCTCATTATATTTTAAAAAATTTATTGAATTCTATTTTGAATTGGAAACATTAATTTCGGTTTTCGCAAGTAACAAAAAATATCATTTATTACCACATAAAAATAATGGTTTCTATTTGTATTATAATTCATATAATATGTATTTATGTACAGGTAGAAAAATTATGCAAATAAGCGAATCATTTCTAATGAAAAGTTCAGTAAAGGCAAATTATTTTTAAAAAATTTCGGCAATAGAGGACATTTTAGACTTAAAATCCAATCCAAGTTGTATTTAGTGCGCAAAGGACCTAATTGGAGACAATTAGCAGAAGACAGGAAACAATATAAGCGGCGATTATATGATCCACAACGGGATAACAACGTGTGACACGGATCTTCAAATGTGATACGATTCAAATGTGAAAAATTTTGACTCAAACGCGCATTTCTTTCCGAACAACCTAATAGTAGTAAGTATTAATTCATTAAATTTTTTCTCGCCAAAATTTAACTTTTCAGCTCTCATCGTATGCTTACCTCATAGCCAAATGTGACGGCCATCACCGTAATCAGCGCGGCAAAAACCATTTTTGTTAAATGGCATTTTGTGCAATTCAATGGCATTTTGTATAATAGGATAGTCCAATAATGAAGGAGTTCCATCTCCCCAACGACAGTCCATGTAAATTTTAGCCGAAAGAGGTCGTTCCAAAAATGGATTTATAAGTGGATCCGCAACTAAAATACTAGAAATTTTCTAGTTAAAAAAGTACAATACATACATACATGAATCATAGAACGCTACTTCGGTCATTGGTGTGCACAATTTTTGCACGACGTCGTATACTCTATCAAATTCTTTCAAATCAATTTCGGTAAGAGCCGCCAATGCTTTTCTTTGACTCAAATATAATTCACGCATACAGCTGAAAAATACATGTATTTTTTTAATCAATTTCACGTATCAAATTCACATTTTCACATAAATACATATTATATGAATTATAATACAAATAGAAACCATTATTTTTATGTGGTAATAAATGATATTTTTTGTTACTTGCGAAAACCGAAATTAATGTTTCCAATTCAAAATAGAATTCAATAAATTTTTTAAAATATAATGAGAACTTTTCTAATAAAATCATTAAAAATATGGGCCATTATAAATTTATCCTGAGGCAACAGCATTTTTTATTTCTAAATATATGAAAATTTATTTTTTAAAAAACATATCTAACTAGTTATTCTTCTTAATTTTCATCAAATTTCATTATTTATTTCTCAATACTAGTAAAAATATGGCGTTGAATTTACCGCCTGAGGTTCTATTGGACGTTTGCGAATTTTTGGACCGTGCAACAATTGAGCTGCGTGTACGAGCTGTATCGCGCTCAATTTCACGTCTAATTGCGCGCTATTTTCGTAGTTCAGTACCACGTCATTGTATTGGAAACATCTGTATCATTCTTGCTTCAAAAGAGATTTTTATCTCGGACAACTCAAAAAATCGCTGTCCCATGTACCATATTGCGCCTCGATACTTTCACTTCAATGAAGGCGGTATGCCGTGTTATATATCAGCAAAAACTATCGACATCGCTTCGGAGACAGAGTAACAATTAAAAGCAATACATTTTTCGATGAATTCATTAAAAATCCATAAAATATTTTATAATATATTTTTTATAAAATATTTTAAAATGATTGTTAAAAGCAAATGATAAATAATAGACTATCCTATTATGAAAGCGCAATTAGACGTGAAACGGGTAAATAAGGCACGGCCGTTCGAAGAATCTTATTGGCCTTTATTCTATTATTTTATGTCGGTTAAGCATAAAATTTAATGAACTGTTATTTCTGTTATTTTGTGTCGGTTAAGCATTAATGAACGTCTTCATTAAAGCAGGCCCAAGCTGTAATTAAAAAATTTTGAGCTCAACTTTGTTTATAACAGAATGAAGGCCATGTCAAAATTCAAAAATTCTTCGAACGGCCGCGTCTTATTTACTAGGGTTAACCAATCGCATTTACATACGATCAAATTAGTGATATTTTATTAAATTTAATCAAAGTAAATAAATTAAATTCATTTGTTACTGCAATTTTTGCCAGCGACTATTACAAATTCTTCCATTTTTGCTAAATCCGCAACAATTTTAACGCTTTGGGAAAGAACTAACTTTTCTGAAGTTCTATTTTTCCCGTAACATATAAATATTTAAATTTTTTAATGGTTAAAAAAATTGGTTTTTGCTTTTTAGCATATGCTTTAAAGCTATTTGAAACTTTTTTTTATTATTAGAACAAATTCACATTATATTTATTTTTTAATTTCATCTATTTTTAATAATATAAATTAATATTTTTTTTGTTAGAATCAAACTCTTCGCCGGTGTTCTCATAACAATGGCGGACACATTTACGTTTCTACTCATCGACCGATACGGATTTCGTAAATTGGAAATGTTATTTGCCGCGTTGATTACGGTGATGGCGGTCACATTCGGCTATGAGGTAAGCATACGATGATTTTGGAAAAGTTAAATTTTGGCGAGAAAAAATTTAATGAAATATTTACTACTATTTCCGTGAAAAGAAAAGGGAAATTTTTTTGACATTATTATATTTTATAATTATATAGTTAATAAAAAAAAAGGATCTGCCCTTTAGTTTGTTATTGTACAACCCGATGGTATCGGTATTTTGGAGAGAATGTTCGTGCCGTGGTGCGCGAATTGCGGTAAGGACCAATTCCTACAGGTGATCGGCATCGTCGGCGCCGTGATTATGCCTCACAAGTACGTGAAATTTTTATTCCCTACGAATATTGTTCAATGTAGTACTGAAGCTGGGTAAAAATTCATAATTGAGTCATTTAAAATAATTTTTAATGTGGTCATTTTCAGATTAAAAATCTTTTACGATCACGGCGATATGCTTCTTTTACGATGCCGCAGTAATGGTCCAAAAATGTCCGTTGAAACTCAGCTCAATAGTCTTCTTCGTCGGTTGGAATCGGTCACGAATGGGGAAGAAGGAAAGGAACTTATTTTGCGTCGCGAAAGTCCAACTGGTTATACTTTGATCAATAAATATATTAAAATATAACTGGACAGTTTTGCAAGTAAAGACAGTCGTGTAGCCGACGGTTGTTGTGAATATTCTGCCTCCGTCGGACATCACCGCTATAATAACGCCGACTCCGCCGAATGTCGATGCGACAACGGGCGCGTTTATTTTGGCACGTTCGCCGCTGCTGCGGCGAACGTCGGCGCCAACAACGAATACGACATTGCGGGCGATTTCGATTTACAAGCGCAGAATTTGGCGAGAGCGTTGCCAATTTCAAATCGGCGCAACGGCGCGCCATTTAACTCAAAATAACTCCGAGGCCATTTATGGAGCTTGAGCCACTTATCGAGCCAAGTAGCAACACTGATGGCAATTGGGACACAAGCACGCCAATTTCAACTGCAAAAAGTGATTTTGCACCTCACATTTGAAATTTGATGGTGAAAATTTGTACTTGGGGGGTTTCGGGGTCTCTTTCGCCGAATTTTAAATTAGATTTTTGATCCGACCCCTCCAGAACCCTGTACCAGGATCTGGGTTTGGTCCTAATTAAATTTTATGTAAAAAAAGTAAAAGAGGTTCAAAAAAATAATGACGAGAATAATGCCGATATCGGTTTTTGGGTTTAGGTCCACTGGGACTCTGTACAGGATCCTAAAATGTTTTAAATAAATTTGGGTTATGTGAATAGTCATATAGGCCTAAAATTTAATGAGAAAAACGATTCCAATATTTATTTTCTAGTTTAGTTCCATTGGGATCCTGTATAAAATTCTAAAAATAGAAAAAAACTCGAAAAAAAATTAGAGGGTAATTTTAATTAGAACCCCTGTGTAAAGGGTCGTCCCTGTAGACCAAAACTAAAAAATAAATATCATTAAAATTGGCCAACAGAGCCTCGGATGAGGTCGCCGCTCGTATGGCGGTGGCCGCCGTCGTTGCGGACGGCTCAGCCATAAGGGCATTATCATCATCAGCCGCATTATCGACGACACCAACAGCACGGTTGTCGTTACGTGTAGTCGCGTTGATTCGACAAAAATTAGAATAGTCAAAACCGTTCAAAGTTTTTAAATATTCTCCTTTAGAAAATTAACAATTTAAAAAAAATGAAAATTGCAAATACTTCGCAATATTTTAGGTCAAAAATTTATTTTTTTGAAAGACAAATCAATTATAGTACCCTAATTTCGCCGGGTGTTTTAAACCAAATTTAAATTCGCGTCAACGAGTTCATTCTGTTCGTATCGGATCCAAGCGAGTCCAAATTTTGTGCTCACTTTTATGAAACCAAACGCCAATTTAAATTTGGCTCAAAACACTCGCGGCTTATACACACATATAAATGAAAATAATTAAAAAAATAATATGCTTATACAATACAATATGCTTAAAAAAATCTTTCTAATGTCGAGCGTGGATAGTAGATGAAATTATGGTCCGGATGGTCGAATAGCGCGTTATCGCCGAGCCACTTGGCGCACGACTCATTCTCCCAAATGAGCACCGAGTTTGGCGAGAGCGCCGCCAATTTTAACACGGCGCAACGGCGCGCCAATTGCATTGCCAATGGGAACGATACGCGGCAATTCAATTTTTGCAGGTCGCAGAAAACAAAAACTCCGGATTTTTCTTAGAACGCCCTTTGTGCAAAAATTTTGGGCCTAAACTTAGATTATCAACAAGCCTAGGCACATTAACAACCTGAATTTGAGTATTCAGCATATATTGCTAATGCTTCGGAACTTGAAAATTAAAAATACTTCCCAAAAAATTGGTTGATGAAAATATCATGGGAAATGCAGACAGTCAGACAGTCAGAGAATTAAAAAAAGCCTTTAAAAAAACAGATCCGGGCCGCAAAATTGAAATTGAGTCGCCAACACGGCTCAGCTCGCAAAATTGAAGCCCCAATCCAGCCATTACTTGCAAATAAGTGGAATATCTAGGTAAAGTTAGAAAAGACTTCGAATATGCAAAAAAACGGGATGGAATTTCTTGTTTAAGTCCTTAAGTTTAACGCCTAACAAATATATGAAACGAAATGAAAAATAATAATATAAACGCCTTACACGAATAAGTTTTTGAAAAATGTTGCGTCATCGAGAGTGAAAATTTCTTCAAGATTCACTGATGCATGTATTACACTCAATCAAGGGTAAAGAAAACTTAAGTCATTTATCTTATCGCTGACTTGCCTGCAAAATTACCGTATTAATTTCATTTTAGGGCGTATTCTTTTTCGAGCTCTCAATAGTGATGGGCGCCATCGGCACGTGCTGGCAGGCATCTACCACGAGGCGATTCTCGATCAGCTTGGCTTTGTCTGCATGACCTTCAACATTATTAATTTCGGCGCGCCACTGGCCGGCCTAGTGAGTAACTGCGTTTGATAGTTAAAATCAGTGCTGTTACATATTTCCCTGAATCAAATCACAGTACTGATTGCAATTCCGCTAGGATTTCATTAAGAAAGCCATTTCATTTAGAATTTTGTGCTAAAAATTCCCCAAAAATTTTCAAAATGAATAAACGAAATAGCTTTCTATCCAAAACATTTTAAAAAACCCGTCTTTTTCCAGGCTGTGGTGTTTCGGAAACGGTCACGCGACACTCGAATAGCGCGTTATCGCCGAGCCACTTGGGGCCCGACTCATTCTCCCAAATGAGCACCGAGTTTGGCGAGAGCGCCGCCAATTTTAACACGGCGCAACGGCTGTTGCTTAATGCTTTAATGAAGGTATTCATTAAACTTTTTGCTTAACCGACACAAAATAACAGAACGAAGACCAAATCAATATTCAAAAATTTTTCGAACGGCCGTGTCTTATTTATCCGAACTTAGGGTAAATATTAATTAAGTATTAATTTAAAATGAAATTTTAGATTGCCCAAATATGACAGTCGCTACCTTTGACGAAATCCTTAAAGAAATATTGCGAATTTGTCATTTCATCTAATTGACATTATTTGATCTCGTTTTCGTTAAAATATTCTATTTTCATTATTTACTTTAATTTATTTGAACGATTCAAAAAATAAAAATGGTTTAATACAACAAACAATTAAAAATTTTAAAAAAGTTAATTTTTTTCCGAGCAATTTTCTTTTCAATGGAAGGTGAAAGATTTTGTTCTGTTTTATTTTTTTTAAATTTTGTTCTGTATTATCTTTAGTTTTTTAAATACTAGCGGCCCACTAGCTGCACAATCCAGTAATTCTGTTATTTCGATTAGTGAAAACATTAGAAACAAGAAGAAATTGCTTGAAAAAGTATAAATAATTTTGAAATTTTTTAAAAATTTCTATGGTATATTTTTTTTTGTTGAAAAAAACATTCGTTTAATTTATTTTTTTAATGTCTTTCGGTTCATGATATTTTAGCTATGATAATTTTTCAAGCAAAATGTTTAACTCTATTTTTTTCGATTGAGAAGATACCAATTACATATATCTTCGATTTGTACGTTTTCTCAAGCATTCATTTCACACATTACTGTTATGTTTTCTGATAACACTCGAAATACACTTGTAGTTGACAAAGGATAACACACACAATGTCAGTGTAATAAGTCCAAGGAGTTAATAACAAACTTTATTAGCAACAAATATATTGCTTCAATAATGGGTAGAATAATCGTCAAGCATGATGAGAAAATGAATTCTCATCATTAAACATAAGAGCAGAAAATATTTCGCTTTAAGACAAACACATATTTAAATATAAAATAAAGTGAATCCACACAACACCTCCCTTGTAAGTTTTAAACCGTAGGTTTAATTAGATAATATCCGTTGGCATATCCTGTAAAATCTTTAAATAATTAGTTTTCTATGTGGTATATTTAGCTTCGTTTTAACCGCAGGTAAGTGATCAAAATAACCACACGAACAGCAGGACCTCAATGGGACAATTCCAGCGCCGAAGCATAGAACCCCACAGTCGTCGCAACTCACTGAACGAGCTACGCCCACGCCATTAAACACTAAGCTAAAATTCACCCACGACGAAAAATAATTAAGATAATACAGAAAGCTACTAGGTTAAAATCGCATAGAACATACGAAATAAAATTAAGAAAGAAGATAAAATGTAGATTTAAAATTAAGAAGAAAAATAAATAATAGCCGAAAAATAGAGTTATAATTAGAAATAAATTAATTTAAATTAATAATAAGATTTTTTTTTCGGGTTTGGATTTATTTTCTTATATTCTCGTCGTTCCCGTTGCGGGTATCTTCTTTCGGGTTCGCGTAGTTTTTCGCCTCGTTGTGCGTTGCGATTGGGAGAGTTGAGCACAGTTGGTGGTGGTGTAATTTTTGGTGATGGAGATCGAGGTCGGATTGAAGACGGGGCTCTTTCCTGACATGGCACTTTTGCGTCGTCAATGGTATCTGAAACGAGTCGTCGTTGAAGCTGGTTTTGATGTCGGACATGTCGACGACCTCTAGTGTCCACTACGACACAGTGTACGCTTCCTTTGAACGATTCTATGACGCCCTCGTACCAACTTTCCTCGCCACGAAAATTGCGTGCACTATAATAAACAAAATCACCAAGCGAAAAAGTTCTATTTTTAACACCATTACGTCTATTAAAATGTGCAGCTATTTTGTTTGCTTTTTGAGCATGAAAATGTTTGAGGTTTCCCTCTTTTAAATTACTAAAATCCGGACTGCACAAATTAATCTCAGTACGTATTTGACGGCCAAGAAATATCTCGGCAGGCGTCCTCCCTTGTAAGCTTTCGCTTGGAGTAGCCCGATACGTTCTTAAATACTCAAGAATAGCATAAGAAACATTACCCTTGATTTTTGCCAATGATCGTTTGAATGTGTCGACGAAACGTTCTGCTTGTCCATTACTTTGTGGATGGTATAGCGCGGATCGGACGTGAGAAATCCCTTTTATTGTCATGAAATTTTGGAATTCGTCCGAAACAAATTGTCGTCCATTATCAGAAACCAACGTCTTTGGGTATCCGTAACGACTAAATAAAAAATTTAAACGTAATACAGTCTCACTTGACGTTATTTTCGTCATTTCGAAGACTTCCGGCCATTTTGAGTAGCTGTCGACGACGATCAAAAAGAATTTTCCATCAATTGGTCCATCAATCGATGTGGATGCGCTTCCATGGTCCATTTTCTGGGGTCCAAGGCTTAAGTTCTGTTTTGATAGGCATCTTTGCAGCTTGAGCACAATCCGAACACGACCCTACGAGTGTTTCGATGTCACTGTCTAGTCCGGGCCAATAAACGTGTCGTCTCGCTAACGCCTTCATTCGGACAATTCCCGGGTGGCCCAAATGTAACGTTTTGAGAACGCGCTGTTGTAAAGTCCTTGGAATGACAACTCGTTCGCTGGAAATTAAACAATTTGAAATTTTAGTTAAAGTAAACCTTTTCGAATAAAATGATCCCACGGTGCCTTGTGGTGACTTCTTTGGCCAACCATTATTCATAAAACGTTCAACTTCTATAAGAGTTTCATCTTTTGCCGTTTCATTTGCGATTTCTTCAACGGTTGCAGGAATAATATCCGTTTGAGCCATTAATACTTGGTTGAGATCCGCGTCGATGTTCACACTTGCGATGACAACTTCTTCATCTTCTCGTGGATAATCCGCAATAAGTCGTGATAACATATCGACATTTCCGAATTCAGTAGTTTTGACGTACTTGACTTGAAATTCGTAAGCAGATAAAATTAAAGCCCATCGTTGTAAACGACTAGTTGAATGCACCGAAATTCCTTTGTGGGAACCAAAAATTGCTAACAACGGTTTGTGGTCCGTCAACAATGTAAATTTGCGTCCATAAATCATCTTATGAAATTTCTTCACCGCAAAAATAAGTGCCAATCCTTCTTTTTCGATTTGGCTATAATTAACTTCGGCCGGCTTAAATGAACATGAAGCGTGCTCCACAACACGAAAAGAACCATCTGCGTATCGTTGACTTAATGTTGCTCCAATACCAAACTTAGAGGCGTCGGCTGCCACAATAATATCCCTAGACGGATCATAATGAGCCAACATAAGATCCGATAGCAGTATTTGTTTTGCACGCTCAAATGATTCTTGACATTCTTTTGACCAAATAAATTTAGCATCTTTCTTTAAAAGTTGGTCGAGGGGATCACGCAGGCTTCGCATTTCTTTAATGAACTTGCCATAAAAATTTATTGCGCCTAAAAATGCACGAGTTTCGCTTATATTTTTAGGGACCGGGAGATTTTGAATAGCACGAGTCTTTTCAGGATCCGGTTTAATACCTTTAGAATCTACAATGAAGCCTAGAAATTTAATATTATTATCGAAAAATTTACATTTTTCGAGTTGAATTTTAAACCCAAAATTAGATATACGTTTAAAAACCTCAACGACTAATTTTACGTGTTCCTCCTTAGTGTTGCTTGCGATAATAATGTCGTCAAGATACGCAAAACAACCTTTTAAACCTGCCAACATCTGGTCCATTACTTTTTGAAAAATGCTCGGAGCCGATTTAATGCCGAAAGGTAGACGCTCGTACTGGAAAAGTCCTTGATGCGTATTGATCGCTACTAACTTTTTAGATGCATCGTCCAGTTCAATCTGTAAATACGCGTCCGATAAATCAATATTAGAAAAGACCTTTGCGCCCTTTAGATCCGAGAAAATTCGTTCAGGTGTCGGAAGGGGATGACGGTTCAATTCGATCGCATTATTTAACCCCGTACTGAAGTCCGCACACACTCGGATCTTGCCATTTTTCTTTTTCACTGCTACGATAGGCGCTGCCCAATTACTGAAGTCAATGGGTTTAATTACTTTCATTTCCATTAGACGGTCCAATTCTTTGTTAATATCCGATTCGGTACAATTGGAGCTGGTCGTTTTGCGCAGAAAATTGGCTGTGCCTTTGGTTTCAAATAGAGATGCGCTTTGACCATGGTGCAACGTCCTAATCCTTGCTCGAATACACCTGGAAATGATTTTTTTAAGGACAGTTTAAGTTCTTCAGGAGTCTTAATACTTAAAGAATTAATATTAATAGAATTTAAAGAAAAATTTTGAGAATAATTAAAATTACTTGACCTGCAAACTTGTGAAAATCGGTCGACGAAGTTCAATTCTTTAATCCAGTTTCTACCAATAATATCGAAGAATTTATTTGGGATGACAAATGCTCATCATTGTCGCCAAAAATGTCCTGATCGCCAATCTCATCCTGATCGCAAAAAATGTTATGTTTTCTGATAACACTCGAAATACACTTGTAGTTGACAAAGGATAACACACACAATGTCAGTGTAATAAGTCCAAGGAGTTAATAACAAACTTTATTAGCAACAAATATATTGCTTCAATAATGGGTAGAATAATCGTCAAGCATGATGAGAAAATGAATTCTCATCATTAAACATAAGAGCAGAAAATATTTCGCTTTAAGACAAACACATATTTAAATATAAAATAAAGTGAATCCACACAACACCTCCCTTGTAAGTTTTAAACCGTAGGTTTAATTAGATAATATCCGTTGGCATATCCTGTAAAATCTTTAAATAATTAGTTTTCTATGTGGTATATTTAGCTTCGTTTTAACCGCAGGTAAGTGATCAAAATAACCACACGAACAGCAGGACCTCAATGGGACAATTCCAGCGCCGAAGCATAGAACCCCACAGTCGTCGCAACTCACTGAACGAGCTACGCCCACGCCATTAAACACTAAGCTAGGACATTTTAGACTTAAAATCCAATCCAAGTTGTTTTTAGTGCGCAAAGGACCTAATTGGAGACAATTAGCAGAAGACAGGAAACAATATAAGCGGCGATTATATGATCCACAACGGGATAACAACGTGTGACACGGATCTTCAAATGTGATACGATTCAAATGTGAAAAATTTTGACTCAAACGCGCATTTCTTTCCGAACAACCTAATAGTAGTAAGTATTAATTCATTAAATTTTTTCTCGCCAAAATTTAACTTTTCAGCTCTCATCGTATGCTTACCTCATAGCCAAATGTGACGGCCATCACCGTAATCAGCGCGGCAAATAACATTTCCAATTTACGAAATCCGTATCGGTCGATGAGTAGAAACGTGAATGTGTCCGCCATTGTTATGAGAACACCGGCGAAGAGTTTGATTCTAACAACAAAAATATTAATTTATATTATTAAAAATAGTTGAAATTAAAAAATAAATATAATGTGAATTTGTTCTAATAATAAAAAAAAAGTTTTAAATAATTATGTAAAATAAAAATGCGATTGTTGATTTTATTGTTGATTTTTATAAAAATTAAATTTTTTTTCAAACTAAAGCTGTACATTATTGATATTTTAGCTATGATAAATTTTTTTCGAAGTAATCCAATGGACTCGAAATTTTTGCTATGAGCTCCCCTTATATACATTATCACACTCCATAAATTTGAACCTGATCAATTAGATAAGAGCCGAGTTATGAAACTTCAAAAAAATGTCAAAAATGCCGAAATTTGCCGAAATTTAAAAAAAAATACTGAAATTAAAAAAAAATTGTCATTTTTTGCAGTTTTTCGGCATTTTTGACTTTTTTTTTGAAGTTTCATAACTCGGCTCCCATCCAACCGATCAGGTTCAAATTTATGGAGTAGAGTAGTGTATGTTAGCGGAGTTCATAGCATAATTTTGAGTCCATTAGATCACTCCAAAAAAAAAATGCTCAGACCCGTGAACTTTTTTCGTTGTTTTTTTTCGTTGCACTTTCCTCTATAAAAATGCTAGAAATGAAATTTTAAAAATCGCTAAAACATGTCCCTCACAAATCGGGTACGCTCTACAGGATGCAAAAAATCCCACGTTTCTATCTATCGTAGATAAAAAGTTAAAGCAGAATTATCAAAAAATTATGAGACAACTTAATAAATTTAATCATCCATTCATTTTTATTCTGCAAATTACTTTATAAAATTTTTCATTCAATTATAATAAAGGCTGTGATAGAGAACGTTTTATGTGTTCTCTTGTTGTATCGATAAATAGAGAATTGATTATCCAAATCTTAAACGTTTTTATTAAAGCTCGTTTGGCAAATTTATATTGTTGAAAATCATGCAAAAAAATAAATAAAAAAATAAAAAATAAATAAAAAATAAATAAAAAAAAGATTACTGAATTTCGCGTCAGTCGTTTTATTCCGACACAAGAATCGCCTCAATTTGCAATGATAACGAGTGTTTCAACTGTTTTCTTATTGTATAAATTACCAAAAATTCGATGATTCAACTCATAAACACGAAAACTTAAGGAAAATCGCGTTCTTTCTTTGCCTGGCAAAAATCATAAAAGACTAAAATAATAAAAAAAATTAACACAAAATATTCATAAAATATTTTACGCGCTAGTGAAAACAAAATACAATAATTTAGAGATGAAATATTTAATAAGCATTACAAAATGTAACCTTATAAATATTATCAATAGAGTCAAAATTTTTATATTTGTTGGTAATTTTATACATTTTACGTTGTTCGAATTTTAAAAAAAAACAAAAATTTAATAATAAAAAATTAAATAATAATAATAATAAAAAATTTTTAAATAAAAAACAAAGATCATAAAAGAAAAAAGTTTAATTGTTTAAGAAAAAAAATTAACAATTTTGTATTTTTCGTTTTTGCCTCTTTATTGTGACATTAAAAAGATCATTTGGATTTTCAGTGATGATAAGAGTTTCATCCGTTTTCTTATTGTATAGATTGAGAAGGATTTGAGGATCAAAATAATAAATTTTAAAATACAAGCAAAAATCGCATTCTTCCATTGCCTGGCGAAAGTCCTAAAAGATTAATAAAAAACTTAAATTTAAGACAAAATATTTTATGTGCTAATGTACTCTATTTAGACACGAAATACTAAAGATAAGTCTATAATGTAAAGAATTATAACATTTAATTTATATAATATTCTATACAATAAATGAACAACCGTACTAAAATATTGCAATATATAATTTATAATAATATGCCTACTTGAATTATTAAATTCGCAAATGGACGAAAATCATTCATTTCCAATTCCGTCGAAATGGAGATCTCTGTAGGAATTCTAACACCAATTATGCTAGCGTGTCTCCCACGAGAATGCAGCCATTTGAGTAAAGCTTGTCCATGGTTTATGTTTAATGGCATTTCGTGCAATTCAATGGCATTTTGTATAATAGGATAGTCCATTAATGAAGGAGTTTCATCTCCCCAACGACGGTCCATGTAAATTTTAGCCGAAAGAGGTCGTTCCAAAAATGGATTTATAAGTGGATCCGCAACTAAAATACTAGAAATTTTCTAGTTAAAAAAGTACAATACATACATACATGGATCATAGAACGCTACTTCGGTCATTGGTGTGCACAATTTTTGCACGACGTCGTATACTCTATCAAACTCTTGCAAATCAATTTCGATAAGAGCCGCCAATGCTTTTCCTTGACTCAAATATAATTTACGCATACAGCTGAAAAATACATGTATTTTTTTAATCAAATAATTTTTCTTGGTCAATATCGTTAATTTCACGTCTAATTGCGCTTGTATAATAGGATAGTCTATTATTTATCATTTGCTTTTAACAATCATTTTAAAATATTTTATAAAAAATATATTATAAAGTATTTTATGGATTTTTAATGAATTCATCGAAAAATGTATTGCTTTTAATTGTTACTCTGTCTCCGAAGCGATGTCGATAGTTTTTGCTGATATATAACACGGCATACCGCCTTCATTGAAGTGAAAGTATCGAGGCGCAATATGGTACACGGGACGGCGATTTTTTGAGTTCTCCGAGATAAAAATCTCTTTTGAAGCAAGAATGATACAGATGTTTCCAATACAATGACGTGGTACTGAATTACGAAAATAGCGCGCAATTAGACGTGAAATTGAGCGCGATACAGCTCGTACACGCAGCTCAATTGTTGCACGGTCCAAAAATTCGCAAACGTCCAATAGAACCTCAGGCGGTAAATTCAACGCCATATTTTTACTAGTATTGAGAAATAAATAATGAAATTTGATGAAAATTAAGAAGAATAACTAGTTAGATATGTTTTTTAAAAAATAAATTTTCATATATTTAGAAATAAAAAATGCTGTTGCCTCAGGATAAATTAATAATGGCCCATATTTTTAATGATTTTATTAGAAAAGTTCTCATTATATTTTAAAAAATTTATTGAATTCTATTTTGAATTGGAAACATTAATTTCGGTTTTCGCAAGTAACAAAAAATATCATTTATTACCACATAAAAATAATGGTTTCTATTTGTATTATAA
This sequence comes from Bradynema listronoti, assembly GCA_024678965.1. NCBI lineage: Eukaryota > Metazoa > Nematoda > Chromadorea > Rhabditida > Allantonematidae > Bradynema > Bradynema listronoti. The sequence goes on from JANLNO010000006.1 coordinate 341,028, forward strand.
TTCATATAATATGTATTTATGTACAGGTAGAAAAATTATGCAAATAAGCGAATCATTTCTAATGAAAAGTTCAGTAAAGGCAAATTATTTTTAAAAAATTTCGGCAATAGAGGACATTTTAGACTTAAAATCCAATCCAAGTTGTATTTAGTGCGCAAAGGACCTAATTGGAGACAATTAGCAGAAGACAGGAAACAATATAAGCGGCGATTATATGATCCACAACGGGATAACAACGTGTGACACGGATCTTCAAATGTGATACGATTCAAATGTGAAAAATTTTGACTCAAACGCGCATTTCTTTCCGAACAACCTAATAGCAGTGTTTCCAAAATTAAAAAATTTTTACCTAAAAATTTAACTTAACCTAAAGTGACTTAATCGAACCAAAGTTAAAATCAAAATTAAGTACTTAACTTAATTTAGTCAAAGTTAAAAGCAAAATTAAATGCAAATTTTAATTTTGCCAAAATTAAATCAAAAGTTAAAAGTATTTTTTAACTTTGCCAAAATTAAGTCAAAAGTTAAAAGCATTTTTTAATTTTGCCAAAATTAAGTCAAAAGTTAAAAGCATTTTTTAATTTTGCCAAAATTAAATCAAAAGTTAAAAGCATTTTTTAATTTTGCCAAAATTAAATCAAAAGTTAAAAGCATTTTTTAATTTTGCCAAAATCAAATGTGTTAAATTAAGTCGCTGATTTGGCAAAACGAAAGTTAAGCCAAATTATCGAAAGTTAAGCCAATTTTGTTTTGCCACGATTTGTTTTTCTAATTTTATTTATATTTTTTGTTTTTATTTATTATTGTTTAGTAATGAAATTATGATTTTATATTTTTTAAAATATTGGGTTTTACACGCCTTTGCGCTTTCAACATTGTGAATAGGTAATATTTAACTTGCTTTTGTTTATCTTTTGAATTTTTTACTAATATATATGCTTTATATCTCGCCACAATATCTCGAAGTTTTGTGTATATTAAAACGCTGCTAGCATTATTTAGTGAAAGAAACATTTTTCCTAATTTTAATAACGATGAGGTATTTTTTTTATCTTGCGAGATAAAGTATAGATTTAGTCATTATTATGATGAAAACGATGATAATTTCGAGCCGATTTATATTATCGCAACCGCTCTAACACAATAAATATATTGGATGGAAGGGAAATGGAGATTGCAAAGCGTCAAATAAAAAACATGTTGCCTACATCGCAGCCGTTTTCACAACAGCAATCGGCCGTCCAGGAATGTTGTGGAGGCAAAAAAATCATTACTGAGTGGCTTCATGTCAAAATTGTGTAACACACGCCGCGAAGATCGTGAACGCAAACAAGGAACCAATAAAATAATGGACAACATCAATTCACTAATGAAATATATGATACAACTAGACTTAAAACCAGACTTCAAAAATATTGAAACAAATGTGGATGTCGTCAAGTTTTGGAAAAAAATAGACCGCGAAGATTATAAACAAATTAAAAATTTGGCTTTAAATGTATTTTCCGTTCCTGCAACAAGCGCTCCAGGCGAGCGTGTTTTTTCGCAAGCAGGTTTTGCGACAAAGTCGCATCGTTGTAGAACCCAGTATGAATATCTTAATTCGCAATTAATGGTTTACTTAAACACTGAATGGTGACCTCAACGTTGATTCCGGCAAAAACTTGGCCATGAAAAAGTCCTCTAACTCTAATTGTTATTATTCTATTCCAATATTATTTCAATATTTGCTTTTTAGTTGTTTGATTTTGTTTTATTTAAATATTTTAATTGATTTGAAACAGGGTTGCCAGATGAAAATAAAATAAAAAAGAACGCTGGGCACGAAAAAAATATTTTATTGATAATATTTTAAAAAATATAAAACCATAATTTCATTACTAAACAACAATAAATAAAAACAAAAAATATAAATAAAATTAGAAAAACAAATCGTGGCAAAACAAAATTGGCTTAACTTTCGATAATTTGGCTTAACTTTCGTTTTGCCAAATCAGCGACTTAATTTAACACATTTGATTTTGGCAAAATTAAAAAATGCTTTTAACTTTTGATTTAATTTTGGCAAAATTAAAAAATGCTTTTAACTTTTGATTTAATTTTGGCAAAATTAAAAAAATGCTTTTAACTTTTGACTTAATTTTGGCAAAATTAAAATTTGCATTTAATTTTGCTTCTAACTTTGACTAAATTAAGTTAAGTACTTAATTTTGATTTTAACTTTGGTTCGATTAAGTCACTTTAGGTTAAGTTTCAATTAATTAAAAAAATTGGAAACACTGCCTAATAGTAGTAAGTATTAATTCATTAAATTTTTTCTCGCCAAAATTTAACTTTTCAGCTCTCATCGTATGCTTACCTCATAGCCAAATGTGACGGCCATCACCGTAATCAGCGCGGCAAAAACCATTTTTGTTTCAATTTTGGAAAATTTACATTTTATTCCATTGTTTTATTATCAATTTAGTTTGTTTTAATATATTTTTACAAATCTTTTTAAACTTGTGCACATTTGTGATGATGTAAACTCGGTTTTAAAAAAATAGTAAACTTGTTTTTATGAATTTAAGATATATAAAGCTAAAATAAAACTCGTCATTAAATCGAAATATTGAATTAATAAAAGGGATTGATTTCAATTTCACAGTGATTTTAAAATGTGCAATAGAACTAAAAACAACTTGGAATTGGATTTTAAGTGCCAAATATCTAAAATTAACGTCCTCTATCGCCGAAATTTTTTAAAAATAATTTGCCTTTATTGAACTTTTCATTAGAAATGATTCGCTTATTTGCATAATTTTTCTACCTGTACATAAATACATATTATATGAATTATAATACAATTAGAAACCATTATTTTTATGTGGTAATAAATGATATTTTTTTTACTTGCAAAAACCGAAATTAATGTTTCCAATTCAAAATAGAATTCAATAAATTTTTTAAAATATAATGAGAACTTTTCTAATAAAATCATTAAAAATATGGGCCATTATTAATTTATCCTGAGGCAACAGCATTTTTTATTTCTAAATATATGAAAATTTATTTTTTAAAAAACATATCTAACTAGTTATTCTTCTTAATTTTCATCAAATTTCATTATTTATTTCTCAATACTAATATATTTTTATGTTAAAAAAAATTTTAAGTTTTTTATATATCGAAATTTGTTCAATTATTGTTCTAAATAAAAATATCGTTAAAAAGTTACTTCACATCAACTCCATCATTAAAAATTTTACTTTGTTGTGAAATTAAGGCCATTCACAACAGATCTTTGTTTTTTATTTAAAAATTTTTTATTATTATTATTATTATTCAATTTTTTATTATTAAATTTTTGTTTTTTTTTAAAATTCGAACAACGTAAAATGTATAAAATTACCAACAAATATAATAATTTTGACTCTATTGATAATATTTATAAGGTTACATTTTGTAATGCTTATTAAATATTTCATCTCTAAATTATTGTATTTTGTTCTCACTAGCACGAAAAATATTTTACGAATATTTTGTATTAATTTTATTATTTTAGTCTTTTATGATTTTTGCCAGGCAAAGAAAGAACGCGATTTCCCTTAAGTTTTCGTGTTTATGAGTTGAATCATCGAATTTTTGGTAATTTATACAATAAGAAAACAGTTGAAACACTCTTTATCACTGCAAATTGAGGCGATTCTTGTGTCGGAATAAAACGAAAGACGCGAAATTCAAAGTAGAGCATAAACTGTTAATAAAAAATATGATAAAATGACTTACTCTAACTTATCAGTAATCTTTTTTTTATTTATCGTACTTATTTTTTTGCATGATTTTCAATAATATAAGCTTGGCAAACGAGCTTTAATAAAAACGTTGAAGATTTGGATAATCAATTCTCTATTTATCGATACAACAAGAGAACACATGAAACGTTCTCTATCACAGCCTTTATTATAATTGAATGAAAAATTTTATAAATTAATTTGCAGAATAAAAATGAATGGATGATTAAATTTATTAAGTTGTCCCATAATTTTTTGACAATTCTGCTTTAACTTACGATAGATAGAAACGTGGGATTTTTTGCATCCTGTAGAGCGTACCCGATTTGTGAGGGACATGTTTTAGCGATTTTTAAAATTTCATTTCTAGCATTTTTATAAAAGAAAATGCAACGAAAAAAAACAACGAAAAAAGTGCACGGGTCTGAGCATTTTTTTTGAAGTGATCCAATGGACTCAAAATTTTGCTATGAGCTCCCCTTATATACACTACTCTACTGCATAAATTTGAACCTGATCGATTGGATGGGAGCCGAGTTATGAAACTTCAAAAAAAAGTCAAAAATGCCGAAAAACTGCAAAAAAATGACAATTTTTTTTTAATTTCGGCATTTTTTTTCAATTTCGGCAAATTTCGGCATTTTTGACATTTTTTGTGTCTGTAAAGCATAAAATTTGAGGAGTACATTCAATAAAATAGGCCCAAGTTGTACATAAACAGAATGAAGGCCTAGTCAAAATTCAAAGATTCTTCGAACTGCAGCGTCTTATTTACCCGAACTTAGGGTAAATTTTTAAAAAAAAATTTTGCAAATAAATTTTAAAAGTACAGGGTGACCACAAAGTCTTTTGACAAATTTTTTCAATTTAAATTTTAGTACAGTTTTTGGTATATTGTATTATTATGTTATACTCTATTTTGTAGCGTAAAATTCTATACAAACCATGTTTATTTGTTTTTCGCTATCGATTTTACTTTTTGAAAACATGAGTTTGAAAGACAAGAGAATTGCGGTCGCTCAACTGTTGCGTTGCCGAATTTATCGAAATTCCGGTAATTAGCTTGAGAAAATTAGCTAAAGAAATGAATCAAATGCGCAAATCGATCCGAAAAATGGCCCGAATCAAACTAAAGCTTCGTAGCTATAAGCTGGGAACGGGTCATTACTTGGATGATCGTATGATAGTCGGAACCGTCAAGCGCCTTCAATGCCAGTGTGCAAATCGAATCGATGTCGTTCGAAAAAATGGGACTGCCCGACTCGGAGACTAGAGACGCTAGGCATCGAACAGCTACCGTGCGAACGTTATGCACACGATCGGTGAGATAATTCTTCGAGACCAACTGTTTATATAAATCCTTGTGAATGGAATAGGCCGCCGAGCCAAGTCCACGAATCATTTTCGAAAGCGTTGTCAGAATTTCTGCACGACTAGCCGAATCCGCAACTTTGATCCACTTGAGCATGATTCGAAAGGAATCCTCAAAGCTGCAACCGACCATCCGACCGAGAGTCTCGTACATTGTACCCAATACGCACAGTGCGGTGCTTAAACTTGGGTAATTAAACCAATTCAAAATAGAATTCAATAAAAAATTATTTATACTTTTTCAAGCAATTTCTTCTTGTTTCTAATGTTTTCACTAATCGAAATAACAGAATTACTGGATTGTGCAGCTAGTGGGCCGCTAGTATTTAAAAAACTAAAGATAATACAGAACAAAATTTTAAAAAAATAAAACAGAACAAAATTTTTCACCTTTTATTGAAAAGAAAACTGCTCGGAAAAAAATTAACTTTTTTAAAATTTTTAATTGTTTGTTGTATTAAACCATTTTTATTTTTTGAATCGTTCAAATAAATTAAAGTAAATAATGAAAATAGAATATTTTAACGAAAACGAGATCAAATAATGTCAACTAGATGAAATGACAAATTCGCAATATTTCTTTAAGGACTCCGTATAATCCTATTCCGGATTCTGAAATTCACTTGTATTTCGGCCGTAAGCCCGGTGAAAATGTGATTAGATGCGTAATTTGCGATGAGAAAGCCATTAATCTGCATATGCATGTGTCCTATTACCACAACCATCTGGTAAGTTGCTATTTTACTTACCGTATTTCCTCTAATTGAAGCCCCGGGGCTTATATATTTCGATCACCCTCTAGGGGGGGCTTATATTAGAGGGGGGGCTTATATTGGAGGGGGGGCCTGTATATTTCAATGTCGTCGCGCCTTCGGCGCGACGAAAAATTTGGAAAAAAGGCAATATTTTTCACAAAATTTCATCAAAATATAAAACTCATAACCATTTTATTCAACAAATTTAACAATATGACGGAAATAACTAACAATAACGTCCAATTTCCAATCCACTGAGTAGGCCTTGCGTTTCCTTGCCTTATCGAATTGTTCCTCTTCGTTGTAATCATCGCTGTCATACGCTTGAACAAGATCCATTTTTTGACACAATTCAAAAAATAACAAAAAATAATTCATGGCGGGACAAAAAATTTTATAAATTTTTTGAATATTGACACTATGTAGAGTTTTTTTATAAGGTTGGGTCCAAATCGTGATGACCAACCAAATCAAAAAAAGTGACACTATATAGAGTTTTCCACTATTGGGAGTTGCCACTATTGGGAGCTTCGACTGTAGTGATATTACAAAAACAAAAAACGGTGTAGAGAAAATGGTCCTCTAGGGGGGCTTATAATAGAGGGGGGGCTTATATATTTGACTCAACCTCCAAGGGGGCTTATATTAGAGGGGGGCTTATATTGGAGGGGGGGCTTCAATTAGAGGAAATACGGTATATAATATGAATCAATATATTTATTTTACATGAAATTTATTTTTTAGCTTGACTATTTAAAATCGAAGGAAAGTACAATTGGGCGTACAAATTCTCCCATTCCCGTTGCCGGATGGATGGACCCCCCGTAATCCTTAAAAAGGTAGCGAGTTTAAATTAATACCTAATTAATATTTCATTTAGATAATATATTCCAATTTTGACAGCGAAATATAATCACTCTGGTAGATATTATATAAAAAGGAATTTTTAAAGACAATTTTTTTTGAACTATGCCCAATTTTGTTTCGCCGTCGAGTTACGATAGATTGAATAAACATTTGGCACAAAGAGCCAAGCACTTTTAAGAAAAAAAATTTTAAGAATTTGAAGAACATTATGATTTAGATAAATCCTACCGGTGAAAATGTGATTAGATGCGTGATTTGTGATGAGAAAGCCATTAATCTGCATATGCATTTGAACAAAGACCACAACCACCTGGTAAGTTGCTACTTATAATTTTTTACTACAGCCAATTCGGAAAATAAACCCCGAACTATGGAATAGAAGCTAATATAAAAGCTATTTTTTAGTAAACGTGATGCCTGTTCCGAATTCTGAAGCTTACCTTTATTTCGGGCGTAAGCCCGGTGAAGATGTACCTAGATGCGTGCTCTGTGAGGAAAAAGCAATTAATTTTCCTTTGCATTTGTCCAATTACCACAACCATCAGGTAAGTTGCTACTTTACTTATATAATATGAATCAATATATTTATTTTACATGAAATTTATTTTTTAGCTTGACTATTTAAGATCGAAGGAGGTGGAGTTGGGGGGAAATATTCTCCCCTTTCCATTGCCCAATGGCTGGAGTGGAATCAATCCCTGAAAAGGTAGCGAGTTTAAATTAATACCTAATTAATATTTGCCCTGTTCGGTAAGGAAGTACAATTGGGCGTACAAATTCTCCCATTTCCGTTGCCTGCTGAGTGGACGCCAATTAATAGAGGTGGGCTTCAGATCTCAAAATAGGCATCACGGTCAAAAGTTTACTAAAAAATAGCTTTTATATTAGCTTCTATTCCATAGTTCGGGGTTTATTTCCCGAATTGGCTGTAGCAAAGAATTATAATTCCTCTGGATTTGAGTTTTTTTCCGGATTTTTTTTACAGAATCGTTTATAATGTCATATTGTTGTAATTTAGGAGCGCCAAAATTTGTTTACCATGCGGAAAAACTTTTTTAATTCGAATGTGATATTTCATTTGAAAGCTCTCATCACGCAAATCAAGAATTGTAAAGGAACCATGGCCCAATTTTCCTTCCCTGCCAAGTTACAATCGATTAAAAAAATTTTAAATTAAAAAGAGATCAAGCACTTTTTTTCGTAAAATGAACCTAAGCCTTAGGCTTAAGCTCAGCCTTAGACTTTAGGATTTATCTAAATCATAATGTTCTTCAAATTCTTAAAAATTTTTTTCTTAAAAGTGCTTGGCTCTTTGTGCCAAATGTTTATTCAATCTAGTTGGGCACATAATTGGGCATAGTTCAAAAAAAATTGTCATTAAAAATTTTGATCCCTTTTTATATAATATCTACAAGAGTGATTATATTTCGCTGTCAAAATTGGAAAAAAATTTTTATATTACCCAATGACTAAATTTGTCGTAAAAATGCGATTGCGGTTCCGGTTCCAAAAATGCGTTTGGGTTATTTCGAATTGTATAAAAATGAAGGAACATTCTTTGTAAAACCAAAAAAAAAATTAATTAAAAAAGTTTTCGAAAATTTGCAAATTCGATATTATAAAACAACAAAAATTTTTGTGATGAGTAAAATTTGGGAACTTTTTTGTCTTATAATTTACATATATATTTCTTATAATTTTAAAATAATAGTAGAATATCTCTTATTTCTCAAACAATTAATGAGAAAATTTATTTTTTTTTAAAAAAAAATAATTTAATTTCGACCTCATTGAGCTAATATTTTATTATTATTAACAATTTTTTTGCCGGCTCGGCTCAGTTTTTGTGGAGTCGCCTAGGAAAAATCGAGCCATTTTTACAACAAAATTATAGCAAGTTCCTCCTTTGAAATAATTAATTTATAAATTTTTGGTTATTGTTAACAATTGAAATCAGGTGTATGGCGATGAACTTGCATTAGTTTTGGCGGTTTTGTTTTTGTGTTTTGCAAATGAAAATTTTTTTAGTAAATGAAAACGTTTTGAAGTTGATTTTATCGGTGCTTCCACATGTCGAATTGATTGCGAACGAAATGGCGAGTCATCTCTTATGCAACTTAAAGAGAAATTTTGTAAGTTCGGGTAAATAAGACCCGTTCGAAAAATTTTTGAATTTTGATTTGGCCTTCATTCTGTTATAAAGTTGAGCTCAAAATTTTTTAACTACTGCTTTAATGAAAGTGTTCATTAAACTTTTTGCTTAACCAACACAATAGCAGAACGAAGACCAAATCAATATTCAAAAACTTTGCTACGTTCTTTGCCGACGATTTCGAGCTTATAAGAGCGGATATGCAGGTGCGAAAAGGGAAATGATATTTTAGCTATGATAAATTTTTTTCGAAGTAATATAAATGGACTCGAAATTTTTGCTATAAGCTCCCCTTACACACACTATTACACTCCATAAATTTGAACCTGATCAATTAGATAGGAGCCGAGTTATGTTATGAAACTTCAAAAAATGTAAAAAATGCCGAAAGTTTCCGAAATTAAAAATTTTAAAAAAAATTGTCATTTTTTGCAGTTTTTCGGAATTTTTGACTTTTTTTTTGAAGTTTTATAACTCGGCCGATCAGGTTCAAATTTATGGAGTATAGTAATGTATATAAGGGGAGCTCATAGCAAAATTTTGAGTCCATTAGATCACATTAAAAAAAATGCTCAGACCCGTGCACTTTTTTCGTTGTTTTTTTTCGTTGCACTTTCCTCTATAAAAATGCTAAAAATGAAATTTTAAAAATCGCTAAAACCTGTCCCTCACAAATCGGGTACGCTCTACAGGATGCAAAAAATCCCACGTTTCTATCTATCGTAGATAAAAAGTTAAAGCAGAATTGTCAAAAAATTATGGGACAACTTAATAAATTTAATCATCCATTCATTTTTATTCTGCAAATTAATTTATAAAATTTTTCACTCAATTATAATAGAGGCTGTGATAAAGAACGTTTCATGTGTTCTCTTGTTATATCGATAAATGGAGAATTGATTATCCAAATCTTCAACGTTTTTATTAATGCTCGTTTGGCAAATTTATATTGTTGAAAATCATGCAAAAAAATAAGTACGATAAATAAAAAAAGATTACTGATAAGTTAGAGTAAGTCATTTTATCATATTTTTTATTAACAGTTTATTCTCTACTTTGAATTTCGCGTCTTTCGTTTTATTCCGACACAAGAATCGCCTCAATTTGCAGTGATAACGAATGTTTCAATTGTTTTCTTATTGTATAAATTACCAAAAATTCGATGATTCAACTCATAAACACGAAAACTTAAGGAAAATCGCGTTCTTTCTTTGCCTGGCAAAAATCATAAAAGACTAATAATAAAAAAAATTGAGAGCGAAACACAGGCCATGTGCAACAATCAAAAAACTGAAGTGATAAAGCTGGAGGATACGGAAATTGCTTTGGTGGACAAGTACGTATATCTCGGACACACAAAATCGACGGCGAAATACGCATGGTTAAAAATTGCAGCACGAAGAGCCAAGCACTTTTAAGAAAATTTTTTTTAAGAACTTGAAGAACATTATAATTTAGATAAATCCTAAAGTCTAAGGCTGAGCTTAAGCCTAAGCCTTTTATCCATCACAAAAATTTTTGTTGTTTTATAATATCTAATTTGCATGCATAAACTTGAATTTGCATCGGTTCAAATTCTTTTTTTTATTATTAGAACAAATTCACATTATATTTATTTTTTAATTTCAACTATTTTTAAAAATATAAATTAATATTTTTGTTGTTAGAATCAAACTCTTCGCCGGTGTTCTCATAACAATGGCGGACACAATTACGTTTCTACTCATCGATCGATACGGATTTCGTAAATTGGAAATGTTATTTGCCGCGCTGATTACGGTGATTGCCGTCACATTTGGCTATGAGGTAAGCATACGATGAGAGCTGAAAAGTTAAATTTTGGCAAGAAAAAATTTAATGAAATATTTACTACTATTTTCGTGGTGGCCGTGTTCGCGCACGATCTCTACGGCAAAAACCAATCAATTATAATACAAATAGAAACCATTATTTTTAAGTGGTAATAAATGATATTTTTTTTACTTGCGAAAACCGAAATTAATGTTTCCAATTCAAAATAGAATTCAATAAATTTTTTAAAATATAATGAGAACTTTTTTTCTAATAAAATCATTAAAAATATGGGCTATTATTGATTCATCCTAAAGCAACAGCATTTTTTATTTCTAAATATTTGAAAATTTTTTTAAAACTTTTAATTGTATTAAATCATTTTTATTTTTTTAATCATTCAAATTAAAATAGAATATCCAAACAAAAACGAGATTAAATGTCTAATGATGAAATAACAAATTCGCGGTATTTCCTAAAAGGATTTCGTCAAAAGTCACGACATAAGTTGTTCCTGTCATATTTGGACAATCTAAAATTTCATTTTTCATTTATATTGGGATCATTAGGTGTAACTGCGATAAAATCTCTGAAAATAGTTTCATGGAAAAATATTTCATGCTATCATATTCAGTACAAAAAATGCTACAAAACAGGATATTTCGTATAACCAACGCTTATTTGGAACTCAAGTTATAAAAGTCTGAGTAAATTTTTTTATGGTGGTCCGGTTTTTTTTTCCGCTACTGTATAGCTAAAATAAACTCGTCATTAAATCGAAATAAAAGGGATTAATTTTAATTTCACAGTGATTTTAAAATGTGCAATAGAACTAAAAACAACTTGGAATTGGATTTTAAGTGCCAAATATTTAAAATTAACGTCCTCTATCGCTGAAATTTTTTAAAAATAATTTGCCTTTACTGAAACCATTATTTTTATGTGGTAATAAATGATATTTTTTGTTACTTGCGAAAACCGAAATTAATGTTTCCAATTCAAAATAGAATTCAATAAATTTTTTAAAATATAATAAGAACTTTTTTTCTAATAAAATCATTAATAATATGGGCCATAATTGATTCATCCTGAGGCAACAGCATTTTTTATTTCTAAATATATGAAAATTTATTTTTTAAAAAACATATCTAACTAGTTATTCTTCTTAATTTTCATCAAATTTCATTATTTATTTCTCAATACTAGTAAAAATATGGCGTTGAATTTACCGCCTGAGGTTCTATTGGACGTTTGCGAATTTTTGGACCGTGCAACAATTGAGCTGCGTGTACGAGCTGTATCGCGCTCAATTTCACGTCTAATTGCGCGCTATTTTCGTAGTTCAGTACCACGTCATTGTATTGGAAACATCTGTATCATTCTTGCTTCAAAAGAGATTTTTATCTCGGACAACTCAAAAAATCGCCATCCCGTGCACCATATTGCGCCTCGATATTTTCACTTCAATGAAGGCGGCATGCCGTGCTATATATCAGCAAAAACTATCGACATCGGTTCGGAGACAGAGTAACAATTAAAAGCAATACATTTTTCGATGAATTCATTAAAAATCCAAAAAATATTTTATAATATATTTTTTATAAAATATTTTAAAATGATTGTTAAAAGCAAATGATAAATAATGGATTATCTTATTATACAAGCGCAATTAGACGTGAAATTAACGATATTGACAAAGATAAATTATTTGATTAAAAAAAAACATGTATTTTTTAGCTGTATCCGTGAATCATATTTGAGTCAAGGAAAAGCATTGCCGGCTCTTACCGAAATTGATTTGCAAGAGTTTGATAGAGTATACGACGTCGTGCAAAAATTGTGCACACCAATGACCGAAGTAGCGTTCTATGATTCATGTATGTATGTATTGTACCTTTTTTACAAAAAAATTTCTGGTATTTTAGTTGCGGATCCATTTATAAATCCATTTTTGGAACGACCTCTTTCAGCTAAAATTTACATGGAGAGTTGTTGGAGAGATGAAATTCTTTCATTAATGGATTATCCTATTTTTCAAAATGCCATTGAATTGCACAAAATACCATTAAATATAAACAATGTACAAGCTTTACTCAAATGGCTGCATTCTCGTAAGAGACATGCTATCAAAATTGGTGTTAGAATTCCTACAGAGATCTCCATTTCGACGGAATTGGAAATGAATGATTTTCGTCCTTTTGCGAATTTAATAATTCAAGTATGTATATTATTATAAATTATATATTGCAATATTTTAGTACGATTGTTCATTTATTGTATAGAATATAATTAAAAATAATAAGGGAAAATTACTATATAAATTAATATAATTATATAAATTATAATTATATAAATTAAATGTTATTATATAAATTAAATGTTATTATATAAATTAAATGTTATAATTCTCTATATTATAGACTTATCTTTAGTATTTCGTGTCTAAATAGAGTACATTAGCACATAAAATATTTTGTCTTAAATTTAAGTTTTTTTATTAATCTTTTAGGACTTTCGCCAGGCAATGGAAGAATGCGATTTTTGCTTGTATTTTATTATTTATAATTTGGATTCTCAAATCTGTTGCAATCTATACAATAAGAAAACGGATGAAACTCTTACCATCACTGAAAATCCAAATGATCTTCTTAATGTAATTCTTAATGTAACAATAAAAAGGCAAAAACGAAAAATACAAAATTGTTAATTTTTTTTCTTAAACAATTAAACTTTTTTCTTTTATGATCTTTGTTTTTTATTTAAAAATTTTTTAATATTATTATTTAATTTTTTATTATTAAATTTTTGTTTTTTTTTCGAACGTAAAATGTTTAAAATTACCAACAAATTTAAAAATTTTGACTCTATTGATTACCGTATTTCCTCTAATTGAAGCCCCCCCCCTCCAATATAAGCCCCCCCTCTAATATAAGCCCCCCTTGGAGGTTGAGTAAAATATATAAGCCCCCCCTCTATTATAAGCCCCCCTAGAGGACCATTTTCTCTACACCGTTTTTTGTTTTTGTAATATCACTACAGTCGAAGCTCCCAATAGTGGCAACTCCCAATAGTGGAAAACTCTATATAGTGTCACTTTTTTTGATTCGGTTGGTCATCACGATTTGGACCCAACCTTATAAAAAAACTCTACATAGTGTCAATATTCAAAAAATTTATAAAATTTTTTTGTCCCGCCATGAAATTTATTGTCCCGCCATGAATTATTTTTTGTTATTTTTTGAATTGTGTCAAAAAATGGATCTTGTTCAAGCGTATGACAGCGATGATTACAACGAAGAGGAACAATTCGATAAGGCAAGGAAACGTTATTTCCGTCATATTGTTAAATTTGTTGAATAAAATGGTTATGAGTTTTATATTTTGATGAAATTTTGTGAAAAATATTGCCTTTTTTCCAAATTTTTCGTCGCGCCTTCGGCCCGACGACATTAAAATATACAAGCCCCCCTCCAATATAAGCCCCCCCCCCTCTAATATAAGCCCCTCCTAGAGGGTGATCGAAATATATAAGCCCCGGGGCTTCAATTAGAGGAAATACGGTATATTTATAAGGTTACATTTTGTAATGCTTATTAAATATTTCATCTCTAAATTATTGTCACAAAAAAGCGATGAATAATTACTTTTTAGTAAGGAAATTTTTCTTATTGTTTTTCCAGAAAAAATATAAAAAATGTCAACGATTTCATCACAAATTTAGAAAATAAACAAAGTTCAGTAAAGGCAAATTATTTTTAAAAAATTTCGGCGATAGAAGACGTTAATTTTAGATATTTGGCACTTAAAATCCAATTCCAAATTGTTTTTAGTTTTATTGCACATTTTAAAATCACTGTGAAATTGAAATCAATCCCTTTTAGTAACTCAATATTTTGATTTAATGACGAGTTTATTTTAGCTTTATATATCTTAAATTCATAAAATAATAATAATAATAATTTATTACGAAAATCGCGACTAGAACATAATATAATGCAAATGAGAACAATTGGAACAAATGATTAAATGAGAGCTAGCAAGTAAGATAAGTGATTCAAATGAAATTAAATGAAAAGAAATTAAATGATATTAAACAATTTGATTAAATTAGATGATTTTAACAATTCGTCAACACAATACAATAAAATCAATAAAATCAGATGAGAATTGAAGTCAAAGTCAAAATGGTTTGGTTTAATTTATAGCTTAGGTTAAACGTTAATTAATCATTTAAGTTGTAATAAAATTTTTAAGTTAGATCAGTTGTGGTAATGGCTGAGCTAAAAGCATTAATGGTTGGCATATTTATGAGAACAGGTTTTAGCCTAATATACTTTTTAATTGCCCGAATAAAAAATGAGTTGTTACGGATATTATTTTTAGCACTGGGTAAATAAAATGATGGGCGGCCACGTTTAAAGTATAAATTAGATAGGTTTATATTTGGAGAAGTTATAGGTAGAAGGCCAAGCTTTAATTTATGCACAAAAATGAGATCAAGTTTTAATAAACGATGTTTTAGCTTTTCTAGTCCCAAAAGTGTTAATCTCTCTTCATAATTAGGGATGATTCGGAATGATTTAAAGCATCGTTTTACAATAGAGCGAGTTATACGGCGTTGTACAGATTCCAGCATATTAATATTGGAAAGAATATTACTGTTATAGACTGGTGAGGCAAATTCAAGAATGGGGCGTATATAGCAAATATATAGTCTGACAAAAAACTTCGGATCATTACTTTTAAAAGCTTTAAGTATGTTATAGAATTTCGTATTTGCAACGCAACTTTTACGCCTTATGTAAGATGACCATTTTAAGTTGGGAGAAACAAATAGTCCTAAGTCTCGCACACTATCTGTTACTTTAGGAATAATTTCATTGTTATATGTGTAATCAAATTTTGGATTTTGAAAACCGATATGCAATAGATTTGATTTTTGTACGGCTACTTTGAGACCATTTGCAAGACACCATTTAGAGAAATAATTAATAAAAAATTGAAGCTCAGCGTGGTAGTTTGGAGAGGTTTTATCGAAGATTATGTAGGCTTTAGTGTCATCAGCAAAAGATTTAATTTGAACTTTTTGAAAATTAGTGTTTTTAAGTATATCATGCATATAAACGGTAAAGAGAATTGGCCCTAAGACAGAACCTTGTGGAACCCCACTTTGTATTTTGCGTTCAGAAGACTGGCGATCATTAATTTTTACGGAAAAAGTCCGGTCAATGAGAAAGTTTTTAATCCATTGTAAAAGTTTCCCTTGAACCCCACAGTTAAAAAGTTTAGCAAGAAGATTATCATGGTTAACAGTGTCGAAGGCACTACTTATGTCAAAATAAACTACATCAACACAAAGTTTCTTTTCTAAGGCTAATGTCCAATCATCTAGAACTTCAAGCATTTGGGTTGTAACACTCCGATTAGCACGAAAACCATGTTGATATTCTGGAATAGTGCCATTTCCTTCTAGAAAAGTTATTAAAACTTTTTTGATAATTTTTTCTAAGATTTTTGAAATGGGGGATGTTAAGGAGATGGGACGATAATTTGATATCTGATTTATATTACCCTTTTTGTATAATGGTTTAACAATTGCGCTTTTCCACAGAGTGGGCAATTGTCCGCTTGATAATGATAGGCGACAAATGCATGCTAAGGGATAGGCTAACGTCAGAGAGCATTTTTTGATCAAAATTTCTGGGATGCCGTCCGGTGATTGATTTATTTTATTTGGGCATTTTCTTAAAAGTTCATACATTTCTGAGTCGGAAACATATGCACTATAAATGGTAGATGTTGGGAGAAGTGGGTTATAAGTAGACAAGATTAGTTTTTTAATTATTATAAAAACAAGTTTACTATTCTTTTAAAACCGAGTTTACATCATCACAAACGTGCACAAGTTTAAAAAGATTTGTAAATTAAAACAAACTAAATTGATAATAAAACAATGGAAAAAAATTGTAAAACTTTCAAAATTGAAACAAAAATGGTTTTTGAGCAAAGCGAAAAAAGCTTGAAAAAGTAAGAGATGAATTAAATAACACTTCTTCACTCTAAACAGTTCCATAGGTATACATATTCATTTAAAAATGCGATTGCGGTTCCAAAACGCGAAAAAAAAATGAATTAATAAAGTTTTCGAATTTGAATCGATGCAAATTCGATATTATAAAACAATAAAAATTTTTGTGATGGATAAAAATTAGAAACTTTTTTGTCTTATAATTTGCATATATGTTTTTTATAATTTTAAAATAATAGTAGAATATCCCTTATTTCTCAAACAATTAATGAGAAAATTTATTTTTTTTATAAAAAAAATATTTAATTTCGACCTCATTGAGCTAATATTTGATTATTATTAGCAATTGTAATTAGATATATGGGAATGAAACCGGCTTTGCTCATTTTGGCTCCGCGCGTTCCGCCGTCTGACCTTGGGCCTTGTTCACCGTCATGGCAAACGCCAACGACACGGGCAGCTGAAAGCGGGTCAGGCGGATTCCACTGTCATCCACACGCTTATCCTCATACTGAAAGAGGAACCGAACGGAGTCAACGGAGAAATCAACGGAAACCCTCAACGTTTATTTTTTCTTCGACAATAATAGTAATGACATAATAATGTACAGCTTTTGATGGCCGAGGCGGTGGTCTGCGTTTCTCTGTTGTCTGGTAGAAATTATTTAAAAGGAATCAAAATTATTAAAGACAATTTTTTTTGAACTATGTCCAATTTTGTTCCGCCGTCGAGTTCCGATAGATTGAATAAACATTTGGCACAAAGAGCCAAGCACTTTTAAGAAAATTTTTTTTATGAATTTGAAGAACATTATAATTTAGATAAATCCTACAGTTATGCTTATTCCGGTATCTGAAGTCCATATGTATTTCGTGCGTATGCCCGGCGAAGAAGAGATCCTAAAGTCTAAGGCTGAGCTTAAGCTTAAGCATTAGCCTAAGGCTTAGGTTCATTTTACAAAAAAAAGTGCTTGATCTCTTTTTAGTTCAAAATTTTTTTAATCGATTATAACTTGGCGGGAAAGGAGAATTGGGCCATTTACAATTCTTAATTTGCGTGATGAGGGCTTTTGAATGAGGTATCACATTCGAATTAAAAAAGTTTTTCCGCATGGTAAATGGTCGTTGGACAGTGTTTTTATCGGAATTTTGACAACTTGTGACTGCGTATGTCTTATCAAAGCTGATTCTGGTATTTTTAACATTTTGCAAAAATGATGTTTCACTCACAAATTATTTTTACCTGTTTTAAACATCTTTCCAAAAGTTTAAATGCGCATTTTAATGACCTTCGAGTGAAATCCCAAATATTCCCATTTGTTTTTATATATTGTATATGTACGTGTAAATTTTCTTACAAAAAACTCTATTTAATTTTGACACACCTCTCAAAGAACGTAATTTTTATACCCTAAGTTCAAGTAAATAAGACGCGGCCGTTTGAAGAATTTTTAAATTTTGACTTAGTCTTCATTCTGTTATTTTGTCTCTGAAAAGCATAAAATTTGAGAAGTACATTCATTAAAATAGGCTCAAGGTAAAAATCGCTAAAACATATCCTCCGTCACAAATCGAGTACGCTCTACAGGATGCAAAAAATCCCACGTTTTTATCTATCGTTGATAAAAAGTTAAAGCAGAATCGTCAAAAAATTATGGGACAACTTAATAAATTTAATCATCCATTCATTTTTATTCTGCAAATTACTTTATAAAATTTTTTATTCATATATAATAGAGGCTGTGATAGAGAAAGTTTCACGTGTTCTTTTGTTGTATCGATAAATAGAGAATTGATTATCCAAATCTTCAACGTTTTTATTAAAGCTCGTTTGGCAAATTTATATAGAAAAATTTTCATAAGCATTACAAAATGTAACCTTATAAATATTATCAATAGAGTCAAAATTTTTAAATTTGTTGGTAATTTTAAACATTTTACGTTGTTCGAAATTTAAAAAAAAACAAAAATTTAATAATAAAAAATTGAATAATAATAATATTAAATTTTTAAATAAAAAACAAGGATTATAAAAGAAAAAAGTTTAATTGTTTATGAAAAAAAATTAACAATTTTGTATTTTTCGTTTTTGCCTTTTTATTGTTACATTAAGAATTACATTAAGAAGATCATTTGGATTTTCAGTGATGGTAAGAGTTTCAGCCGTTTTCTTATTGTATAGATTGCAACAGATTTGAGAATCCAAATTATAAATAATAAAATACAAGCAAAAATCGCATTCTTCCATTGCCTGGCGAAAGTCCTAAAAGATTAATAAAAAAACTTAAATTTAAGACAAAATATTTTATGTGCTAATGTACTCTATTTAGACACGAAATACTAAAGATAAGTCTATAATGTAGAGAATTATAACATTTAATTTATATAATAACATTTAATTTATATAATTATAATTTATATAATTATATTAATTTATATAGTAATTTTCCCTTATTATTTTTAATTATATTCTATACAATAAATGAACAACCGTACTAAAATATTTCAATATATAATTTATAATAATATACCTACTTGAATTATTAAATTCGCAAAATAAAGAAAATCATTCTAATTCCCCCGTAGTGGAGATCTCTGTAGGAATTCTAACACCAATTTTGATAGCGTGTTTCCCACGAGAATGCAGCCATTTGAGTAAAGCTTGTACATGGTTTATTAAATGGCATTTTGTGCAATTCAATGGCATTTTGTATAATAGGATAGTCCATTAATGAAAGAGCTTCATTTCTCGAATAAGTCTCCATGTAAATTTTAGCCGAAAGAGGTTGTTCCAAAAATGGATTTATAAGTGGATCCGCAACTAAAATACTAGAAATTTGTAGTTAAAAAAGTACAATTCGAAATATGCTAACTTTTTGTAAGATATAAAAATTTTTTTTGGGAGATGCTAACTTTTTTTAATCAGTTTTATACTTTAAATATTGTTTTATTTAATTTTTATGCTTTATTTTTATAAGTAAATAAATTGTTTGTAAATGTGTTCATGTTTTTTTATAAAGCCACGCAGTGGCAATTTCAAATTTCCCTCTCGCGAAGAAACTAAGCCGCGCAGCGGCAATTGTTATAAACCTGACAAAAGAAGAATTTCTAAGCCACACAGTGGCAACTCCAAAAATTTGATCCTTATGAAGGTGCTAAGCCGCGCAGCGGCAATTTTCACAATTCTGATGGGCCTAAGCCGCGCAGCGGCAATTCCTTTTGGGAAAAAATATGTTTTCTCCCTTCATTATGTTTTTAAAAAATTTAAAATTGTTAATAAAATTATTTTTTTGTTTTCAATATAATTTTTTTTATTTTGATTTTAATTTTTTTATTCTGATTTTAAATTTTTTTATTAATTTTAGGCACAAATGTCTGAGTTTAATATATCACAGTCGAGTAATGATAATAATGATCCATTACAAATGAGATCACCTAAAAGTAATAAGCGTAAAAAAGAGGAAATTTGGAAATATTTTGCAAAAAATCCCGGTAGCAATATATACAAATGTAATATTTGCAAAAAAGACTTTTTGACTGGGAACGCTTCATTTTTCAAAAATCATTTAAAGTGTGCACATAAAAATGAGTATGAGGATTATTTGAGTTATGTCGGTGGTGACAATAATGAGTGTAAAGTTGCTAAACGAATGAAGATGGATTTGAAAAGTCAGGATATGTTTACTTAGACTGTAACTTTAAAATCCCAAAATCTCATGGCACGCATACAAATAGGTTGTCGGATAAAGCTAAAATGATTTCTCAACAAATAAGCGAATATTTAGAAAAAATGCAGCATAAACCCTCATTGACACTAGATATTTGGACCGATAGTAATATGCAAAATTCTTATCTAGGAATTACACTTCATTTGATTGATCTAAACTCTTCATCTGTCAAACGTCTTTTTCTTGGCCTTGAAAGTTTAAAAGAAAGTCATACTGGTGATTTGATCCGTCGTACTACAGAAATGATTTTAAGAAAATATGGATTGAATCTTAGCGATATTTACAAGGTAGTTACAGACAATGGCGCCAACGTGATAAAAGCATTTAAAATTGATGATGAAGAAGACGAGGAAGAAGATGTGGTTATCGTTGTAGAGGATATAGATTTTGATCTTTTTCCTCCAATTCATGCCCTCGGCTAAAAAATCTTGATCTGAAAACAAATTTATATAAATATAAAGCATATACATTAGTAAAAAATTCAAAAGATAAACAAAAGCAAGTTAAATATTACCTATTCACGATGTTGAAAGCGCAATGGCGTGTAAAATCCAGTATGTTAAAAAATATAAAATGATAATCTCATTACGAAACAATAATAAATAAAAGAAAAAATATAAATAAAATTAAAAAATATTGAAAAACAAATCGTGGCGAAACAAAATTGTCTTAACTTTCGATAATTTGGCTTAACTTTCGTTTTGCCAAATCAGCGACTTAATTTAACACATTTAATTTTGGCAAAATTAAAAAATGCTTTTAACTTTTAATTTAATTTTGGCAAAATTAAAAAATGCTTTTAACTTTTAATTTAATTTTGGCAAAATTAAAAAATGCTTTTAACTTTTAATTTAATTTTGGCAAAATTAAAAAATGCTTTTAACTTTTAATTTACCGTAAATCCTCTAATAGCTCCCCCGGGGGACTTATTTTTCAATCACCCTCCAGGGGGGGACTTATTAGAGGGGGGGAGTTATTAGAGGGGGGAGTTATTAGAGGGGGGGGAGCTATTAGAGGATTTACGGTAATTTTGGCAAAATTAAAAAATGCTTTTAACTTTTAATTTAATTTTGGCAAAATTAAAAAATGCTTTTAACTTTTAATTTAATTTTGGCAAAATTAAAAAATGCTTTTAACTTTTGACTTAATTTTAGCAAAATTAAAAAATACTTTTAGCTTTTGACTTAATTGTGGCAAAATAAAATGAATGACTTAATTTTTAATTTAATTTTTGTAAAATTAAAATTTGCATTTAATTTTGCTTTTAACTTTGACTAAATTAAGTTAAGTACTTAATTTTGATTTTAACTTTGGTTCGATTAAGTCACTTTAGATTAAATTAAATTTTTAGGTAAAAATTTTTTAATTTTGGAAACACTGATCGGTTCAAATTCGAAAACTTTTTTAATTCATTTTTTTTTGGTTTTACAAAAAATGTTCCTTCGTTTTTATACAGTTCGAAATAACCCAATCGCATTTTGGAATCGCAATCGCATTTTTTGGACAAATTTAGTCATTAGGTAATATAAAATTTGTTTCCAAATTTGACAGCGAAATATAATTACTCTGGTAAATATTATATAAAAAGGACGAACTTCGACCCTCAAATGACTCTTTAAACGACTAAGACTTTTGTCGATAAGTCATTTAGAAGTCATAATGACTCTTAAATGATTCCGGCCTAGTTCCCATTATTAGGCCTTTAGCCTGGGAATCTTTATAATAAGTCATAGTGACGTTTATAACCGAATGAAAACCGATTCCAAAACAAAATTTCTTTTATTTTTAGGATTTCTCAATCCTAAGCGGTGATTTCTCTATTGATAATCAATTCTCTATTTATCGATACAAAAAGAGAACACATGAAACGTTCTCTATCACAGCCTCTATTATAATTGAATGAAAAATTTTATAAAGTAATTTGCAGAATAAAAATGAATGGATGATTAAATTTATTAAGTTGTCCCATAATTTTTTGACGATATTTTTTGTTACATGCGAAAACCAAAATTAATGTTTCCAATTCAAAATAGAATTCTGTTGTGATATGGTAATTATTGTATTTTGGCGTTTCGCCGTTATTCGCTCTTTTAATCGTTTAAAGAGTCATTTAAGGGTCGAAGTTCGTCCTTTTTATATAATATCTACCAGTGTAATTATATTTCCCTGTCAAATTTGGGAAAAAATTTTATATTACCTAATGACTAAATTTGTCTTAAAAATGCGATTGCGATTCCAAAATGCGATTGGGTTATTTCGAACTGTATAAAAACAAAGGGGCATAGTTCAAAAAAAATTGTCTTTAAAAATTTTGATTCCTTTTTATATAATATCCATAAAATATTTTATATATTTTTTATAAAATATTTTAAAATGATTGTTAAAAGCAAATGATAAATAATGGATTATCTTATTATACAAGCGCAATTAGACGTGAAATTAACGATATTGACAAAGATAAATTATTTGATTAAAAAAAAACGTATTTTTTAGCTGTATCCGTGAATCATATTTGAGTCAAGGAAAAGCATTGCCGGCTCTTACCGAAATTGATTTGCAAGAGTTTGATAGAGTATACGACGTCGTGCAAAAATTGTGCACACCAATGACCGAAGTAGCGTTCTATAATTTATGTATGTATGTATTGTACCTTTTTTATAAGAAAATTTCTGGTATTTTAGTTGCGGATCCACTTATAAATCCATTTTTGGAACGACCTCTTTCGGCTAAAATTTACATGGAAACTTGTTGGATAGATGAAACTCTATCATTATTGGACTATCCTATTATACAAAATGCCATTATATTTCGTGAAATGCCATTAAATATAAACCATGTACAAGCTTTACTCAAATGGCTGCATTCTCGTGGGAGACACGCTATCAAAATTGGTGTTAGAATTCCTACAGAGATCTCCATTTCGACGGAATTGGAAATGAATGATTTTCGTCCATTTGCGAATTTAATAATTCAAGTAGGCATATTATTATAAATTATATATTGCAATATTTTAGTACGGTTGTTCATTTATTGTATAGAATATAATTAAAAATAATAAAGAAAAATTACTATATAAATTAATTATATAAATTAAATGTTATTATATAAATTAAATGTTATAATTCTCTACATTATAGACTTATCTTTAGTATTTCGTGTCTAAATAGAGTACATTGGCACATAAAATATTTTATCTTAAATTTAAGTTTTTTATTAATCTTTTAGGACTTTCGCCACCGGAACTTAGGGTATATGCAAAGATGTCGATCAACTCATATAAATGTCAGATTAAAATAAACAGCCAAAGCGTTACATAAATTTTGGGGACTCGATTCGTGATTATATTTTGGGAAAATATCCGGGGCCAAATCTTATCGTCACAAGAGGCAATATAGTTATTTTTTGGAGCAAGCTCGCCGTTTATATGCTAATTATGACATTTTTTATTAAAATCAATTTTAACATTTTTTAAAAAATTTTTTGTTAAATCTTTAAAATTTTATTATTTATTATATTGTTTTCTAAATTAATAAACTCTATACAAATATGAGTGGAGCAGTGGCCCAGTGGCTGTGCAATAGGTTTCACTTTGCTTATTACGTATACAAATATAAATATATTTTAAATACATTACTACATAGATAATACAAAAAATGTAATTATTAAAATTATAGCGCCACTTTTGAAAAAGGCATAACTTTTTTCAATTATTCAAACGATTGTTTCATGCGACAGACCATGACCGTCCCTCCCCCAAAATTCCTTTTCGAGAAAAATCGAGGACTTTTGCGGAGGTCGCGCCAGCATTTACAAAATCAGGGCTGTCGAGATTGAACTTCTTTTCGTCCGACCATACAATCTGAAATACATTGATGCTCACAAAAGAACTGACGCCCATAAACAAAAGAACCTTATTCCAATGGATTCGTTGAACTAATTTTTCTTCAGCGAAAGCAAGCAGCGCAGCTTTATGAGCAACGGTAAGCTTCGAACGAGGCGCCATCTTTGTTCTAACGATTGTTCCCACAATCGTGCAACACCCGACAAATGGTCAAAGGACCCAACTGCCTTGATTTGCGCAGAAGAGACGGTAGAGTTAGAAGCGCGGTTAATTATACGCCTCTTCGAACATAGACACTTTAAACGTCCAGATAACTCAGCAGTGCCATACGCGTCGGGATCGGCCAAGTAAATGCTGACAGTTTTGTGATGGCGCTCGATTTCGGCAACGATACGGCGAAATGACCAATTGTGAATATGCAACGCGGAAATTCGCCCTTTTTCAAATTCAGACAGCTTAGAACCAGTGCTGGGTAATAACTCAAAATCAGCTCATGGCTCATGGCGAGGATCACAAATTATTGAGCTATTTGACTCATCAATATGAGTCACGCAACTCAAATTGATGATTTGAATAGCTCAGTAGCTCATGAGTCATTTTTAATTTATGAGCCAAAATAACTTAATAAATTATGATCCTCTCGTGATTTATGAGCTGAGAGAAATATTGGCTCACTTGACAATGAGCTATTTTAATAAAATTTTTGAGCTAACTCAAAAGGCTCACATAGCTCATTTGACTCAAAAAATTTTCTTTCTCAAAATTTTTCTTTTTCATCGAGGCGAATGAGTCATTTGAGTCGACTCATGAGCCGACTCAAGGCTCATTGACTCAAATTCTTATTCAAGTGGAATAAAAAGAACATGAACAGAAAACGGAGGGCAATGCACAAAAAATTAATAACAAACATACGTTGTTCGTTTATAACCGATGTATTAACTCTTTTTTGCATATAAAAGATTTCTAAAATATCAAGTTATAAATACTATAATATAACAAAGAATGGGAGGGAGGTCGATTGCAAACACAAAAGAAAGCTCTGGTCGGAAAAGGGAGTTATGGAGATAAAAAAGACTTACATTGTCGTTTATAGCCAATTGTTTCACAGAGTCTTCCACTCCCTAACCAGTCATAAATGTGTTATTAAGGCTATTGAAAAAATATTAATAATAATTTCAAATTATTATGAAGTAGGACATATATGATATATAAGAATATTATTTTCATCATTTTTAAATAAAATAAATTATATTTAATCAATTTAGTCATACTTGACTTAAGGCCGAAGATGTTATTATCATAAAGATAAAATCAATAGTTTACTTTTCAAAAAGAACTGTATGACCGTAAAGCAAGTATGACTGCAAAAACAATAACAATGAAAAAACAATAACAACAAAAACAATAACAAATAATAAGTTAAAGAATTAAGAACTTATTGAATGTGATTAAAACTTTTGCTTCTGTGGTTTCTGGACTTGTTGAGCTTTTATGGCCGTTCGTTTGCAATGTAGTCTGAGAAAAAAGTCTCTCTACTGATGCAGACGTGGCAGGAACAGAGAAAATATGATTTGCTAACGTAGTCAATGACGGAAAAGTCTACAAAAATAAATTAAAATATGTAATAAACATCTTTGTCTAGTAATTTTTACCGTTTTGTTCATCACCCAATATATAGCTGCGGTGGAGCTACGAAACGACGGACGACATCTATCTTCGAAAAACAAATCAATTTCTGCTTCCAACGTTGTCCTTTGTGTTTGCGAATTACATTCGGCCAAAAACCCGAAAAGCGAAGTTGTTGGCAATTCACTTGATTCTTGAATTATTTCTTCTCCAACAGAATTAGAACACTAAACGTCTTGTTATATCATTTTATAAAGTAATATAATTGTAAATTACCATTTTTTTGATTTCGGTCTTAGCCAACAAAGTTAATTGATCGGATGCATTTAAATCAGTCGTTACGGCCGGATCAAGAAAAGCTGCTACAACGAAGATAGGATCTCCTGTAGTTCCCGAGCTTAGCACATCTTCAAAGCGACGTCGAAGAGCTGCAATCAAAGAATTCTTCAGATTTTCCTCAGTATTGCATGACTTCTAAAAGCAAAAAAATTATCATTATTGCCTTAACGTCATTACAAATTACCTCTAAAGATCTTATTAACATTTGTATGCCCGGATACAGTAGTGAAATTGTCGGAATGTTGTCACTTTGCAGCAAATCCGTCAATTTACGAAAAGGAGTCAACAATTCGCGAATTTCGTGTACCTTTTGAAGCTGTTCTTCGCTCATTGCTGGCCAATTTTTTTCATGACAAATCTTGTTTACGTGTTCCGATATAAGCAGTAGACGCTCGTAAGTGATTTGCAAAGAGGACCAGCGAGTATTAGCCGGAAACAACAATTTTTTACCACAGCGCAAAAACAGATCACGCGTCGCATTGTGAGATTTCATGAATTTGCCCAAAACACGAAAAACTGCCTAAAATACAAAATCAATAAAATGTGTGAGTAAAAAAAATTGGCT
Source organism: Bradynema listronoti (assembly GCA_024678965.1). Lineage (NCBI taxonomy): Eukaryota > Metazoa > Nematoda > Chromadorea > Rhabditida > Allantonematidae > Bradynema > Bradynema listronoti. The sequence goes on from JANLNO010000006.1 coordinate 367,866, forward strand.
GGTAATGGAATAAAAAGTGAGTTCTAAGTTAGAACTTTTCGGCATTACTTAAAAATATTAAATAAACATACACTCTTACACAAAATTATAGATAATCCGCAAAAAAAAACAATTTAAAATAAACGTTGAAAAGTTGAGTGGCGCTATAATTTTGAACAAGCTGAAATCAAGCAATTTACAGTATTTTTCAAATTTCGTAAAACATATTTTGTATAATGTAAAACTAATTCATACTTTCGATCTAAAATTATGCCATATGGTAAAGTTTAATGTAGTTTGAATAATTCAGTTAAAAGCGCTATAATTTTGAACAAGAGTGTAGTCGGATCTACCCCGATTCACTGTATCGTTTTTGATTAATTATGTCTGCCATTGTTTTAAGATTTAGCAAACCGGAACTCATATAAAGAAAATACGTATTTAAATAAATTTTTTGTTCAGGCCCATCTTCATTTACGGTTGGATTGGATAAAATTTTTTTTAAAGTTTAGGACATTCCTTTAAAAGATGGATCTTATTCCATATTTAAAGATGAGCCTTGGAGGCCTGCTGCTTGCGCGCTTCCGCGATACCATCACGAACCATTCGACCAAAGTCTTCATGAATTTTATAGAGATGGCTGAGAACGCGTTCCACAATATCTGCTCGTGAAACCGTTGCTAGCGAGCCGGCCATGTTTTCAACAAGGCGCTTGCGATGCGCGGCGTCAAGAACCTGTAAAGAAATACAAAAATTATTAGCTTTATCTATCGGTTCAAAAGAGATATAAGATCTTTTATATAGGTAATGCCCATAGTCACTTGTTTTGTAATGTACAAAATAAAAAAAGGTGCGAGTCAAAGACAAAAATTTAGCTACAAAATTTGAGCTGAATTAAAATCAAAATTTGTTTGTATCGGAGTAGGCCATTTAAAAAAGAGACCCGAAACAATATTTAGGTAGTTTTTGGGAAAGAGATTTAAAACTTTAAAGAACTTCTTTTGATATTCGCATGATAAGAAAAAAATTTAAAAAAGGATGCATTTCGATTTATTTTTTTTTTGTGAGGCGGGGGAGGAGATGAATTTAATTTTGCCCTTAGACTTTTTACAACCTTGTTCCAGAACATAGTCGGCTGCTCGTAGTTGTTGTCGTGCGCCGAATTGAAGCGATTCACTTCACCCACCACCTGATGACTATGCTCCCGATACTTCTCACCGCCCACCTCCGGTCCCTTGAAGGTATTGGGGTGATAGACGGGCGTACCATCTTAGTAATTCAAAATATTATACAATTTAAATGAGGATTATAAAAAGTAGTTCTAAAAAGAATTATTTTTCTGATCGAAGACTTCGTTTTTTTAAGAATAACAGCTTTTGGGAAATAAAGCAGTTTGAAAGTGTTATCTAAAAAGTCTTATAAACTAATCGGACCCTAAAAAAGGTGTGAGTTCTAGATTCAGATTCATCTCTAATCTTAACTTTAAGTAACTAATCTTTAACAATTTCTTGTTAAATGTTCACAGTATATATGGCGAAAAAGCATACTCTGATTGTCGGTGACGTTCATAAAACCATCACGCTGCGTGTTAGCCACTTTGGTAGCACGATACGGACAATTGATGGGAATCTGATTATGGTTGACGCCCAGTCGATGATAATGCGTGTCCATATAGGCGAATATGCGTCCTGAGAAGTTTGATTTATTTCACTTTACTCTTATTTTTATTATTTTTTTTACAGAATGGCAAGAAAAAAAAAAGAGTGGAGTCTTTTTAATGCTATTCAACTAGTGTTTAATATTTTCTCACAATTTGTGCCTTAAATTAAAGCTCTAACATTTCTCTACAAAATCATTTTTAAAATATGTCAGAAGCTTTTTTTTCGCTTAAAAATACCTTTAAGAGCGGGCGCAAACGCCGACTGCTCCACTTCGGCAAAATAATTAGCGGGATTGCGATTGAGAATAATTTTGCCGACGGGAATTAGCGGAAACTCGCCGTGCGGCCAAATCTTTGTCACATCAAATGGATTCCAGTAGAATTTTGCGGACTGCTCGAAAGTCATCACCTAAGGAGAAAAGCAAAACGAAATGATTCAGTTTTGAACAATATAAAATGGCACAATAGGGGATTTCACAAAAAAAAATGAATGCCCTGGATGAAGTCTTGAATGAAGTTCTAATTAATCAACTCGATGAGAAAAAATATAAATAACATTCACAATTGGGAAAAGGTTGTGAAAATTTTTTGAGCAAAATATTTTTAGAGACTTTTAATTCATTTCTCTTCTATTAAAAACATTTTACCTGAATAAAAAAGTTCCACTGAGGAAAATCTCCGTTTTCAATGTGATTGTAAAGGTCGCGAATCGAGTAGTCCGAATCCTCGGACGCCATTTTATTCGCCTCGTCACTCGTAAAGCTCTTTATGCCTTGAGCTGTCTGTAAAACAATTTTTCAAAGATCAGATTGAATTGTCATTAAAAGCAAATTAAATGGAAAATCGAGTAAAAAGAAAATTCGGCTAATTTTTATCTACCAAAATGTATTCCTTTTCGAGTCAGAAAGTGGCCAACTATAGAATAAGTGCTGATCCATGGTACAAGGAAAGAGAATTTATGCAACAGAGAAAGAGAATTTATGTTGTCAAATAAATGAAATCCATTTGTTCTCATTTCCAAACCGTTTCATTTCTCTATCACTGAATTTTTCTTGGTACAAAAATAAACTATTCAATAGTATTAAATCATTTTTATTTTCTTAATCATTCAAATAAATTAAAATAGAATATCCAAACAAAAACGAGATTGAAATAACAAATTCGCGATTCCTAAAAGGATTTGTCAAAAGTGGCGACATAAGTTGTTCCTGACAATCTAAAATTTCATTTTTCATTTATATTTTTTAAATTAATACTTAATTAATATTTACCCTATGTTCGGATAAATAAGACACGGCCGTTCGAAAAATTTTTGAATATTGATTTGGCCTTCGTTCTGTTATTTTGTGTCGGTTAAGCATAAAATTTAATGAACACCTTCATTAAAGCAGGCCCAAGCTGTAATTAAAAAATTTTGAGCTCAACTTTGTTTATAAGAGAATGAAGGCCATATCAAAATTCAAAAATTCTTCGAACGGCCGCGTCTTATTTATCCGAACAGGGTAAATATTAATAAGGTATTAATTTAAACTCGCTACCTTTTTAAGGAGGCCCAGTCCACCCATCCGGCAACGGAATCGGGAGAATTTTTCCCCCCAACTCTACCTCCTTCGACTTCAAATAATGGATCTAAAAAATAAATTTCATGTAAAATAAATATATTGATTCATATTATTTAAGTAAAGTAGCAACTTACGAGGTGGTTGTGCCAACTTGTCATATGCTTATGGAAATTAGTAGCCGTCTTGTTGCAAATTACGCAAGTATATTCGTCTTCGCCGGGTTCGCGCCCGAAATACATTCTGGCTTCAGAATATGAAATGGCCATTATCTAAATTATAATGTTCTTCAAATTCTTAAAAATTTTTTTCTTAAAAGTGCTTGGCTTTTCGTGCCAAATGTTTATTCGATCTGTCGTAACTCGACGGCGAAACAAAATTGGGCATAGTTCAAAAAAATTCTTTAAAAATTTTGATTCCCTTTTATATAATATCTACCAGAGTGATTATACTTCGCTGTCAAAATTGGAAAAAAAATTTATATTACCTAGATGAAAATTTAACTCAATTGTATTCTGAATTTTTGACTAAATTTGTCTTAAAAATGCGATTGCGATTCCAAAACGCGTTTGGGTTATTTCGAATTGTATAAAAACGAAGGAACATTCTTTGTAAAACCAAAAAAAAATGAATTAAAAAAGTTTTCGAATTCGAACCGATGCAAAATATAATATTTTTTCCATATATACAAAAATATAATAAGCGTTATGTATTTTATTAGAAATACACGGCTTTTTATGATCAATTTTTGTGTTATTTAAGGTTGAATTTCATTTGGTTGAATTTCATTTTGATGAGTGTCTTTTAATGAGCGTTGTATTTTTTCAGATAACTCACGAGATTCTCGTTGGCGGAAGGCCGACAACTAACGGCTGCTATTATTACCTAGATGAAAATTTAACTCAATTGTATTCTGAATTTTTGACTAAATTTGTCTTAAAAATGCGATTGCGATTCCAAAACAGGCATGTTTTTTAATCGACCTTATTAAACAAATCTTATTTAAGTCAATTTTACACGGTAGAGAGAATCCATAAAAAAATTAAATAAGGATTCTATTTTTTGTAATGAATTTTTTGGATTTGTCTAATATATGGGAAAAAATGGAGAATAACGTTTTTTTGAACACTTTCTATTATAAAAATTTTAAAAGATTTTAATCTTTATACGTTCAAACTATACATATTAGAAATGCGACTAAAGACTTAATCTTAATTTTACCATTTATTCTATAGTTGGCCACTTTCTGACTCGAAAAGGAATACATTTTGATAGATAAAAATGAATTGAATTTTCTTTTTACTCGATTTTCCATTTAATTTGCTTTTAATGACAATTCAATCTGATCTTTGAAAAATTGTTTTACAGACAGCTCAAGGCATAAAGAACTTTACGAGTGACGAGGCGAATAAAATGGCGTCCGAGGATCCGGACTACTCGATTCGCGACCTTTACAATCACATTGAAAACGGAGATTTTCCTCAGTGGAATTTTTTTATTCAGGTAAAATGTTTTTAATAGAAGAGAAATGAATTAATTATTCTCAATCGCAATCCCGCTAATTATTTTGCCGAAGTGGAGCAGTCGGCGTTTGCGCCCGCGCACGTTGTGCCCGGCATTGAGTTCTCGCCGGACAAAATGCTTCAGGGTTAGTTTGTTTAATATTACATACAAGACACTAAATAATACATATAAAATGTTAAATGATGACCACATTTAGCAGTGTAGAGTTTTTTTTGGTTTAGAAAGCAGCACAATGCCTTTGATTTATGTATCAAATCAGCCAACTATTTCTAGAATAATTTTCCTTCAAAAATTACAAATATTTTAAAAGCCCTAAATTAATAAGAATAAGGACGGAGAGGTGAAATTGATATTTAGTAATGTAAGTAAATATTAATACTTTTCAATTTATAAGTGACAAGAAAAAACGGATTGGACGGTTTACTCTTTTTAATGCTATTCAACTAGTTTGATATTTTCTCACAATTTGTGGCTTAATATTTTTTACAAAATCATTTTTAAAACATACTAAAAGCTTTTTTTCGCTTAGAAATACTTTTAAGAGCGCGATTAATTTGCTAGAGGCCGCAGATCGTAGCGTTTTTTTTTTTATTATCATAGCGTTTTTTGTTTTTTTTTTTGCAATTAAATCCAACCTATTAATGTTGTCATTTTAATTTAAACCCATAAATGACGGTGAATGTTTTGAGTTTGCGCGCAAATTGGCGTTCGCCTTCATTTTGTTCTTTAATTGGGTAGAGATTTGGAATCACACTCAAAATTTGTGTCTAGCATATTTCTTATATGGCAATTCTTTTTTGAGTTTATAAATCCATAAAGAACAGAATGAACACGTTTGCTAATAATTGCGCAAATTTGAATACGTGTACACAAAAGTGTACACGCCGTCATTTATGGGTTAATCAATTTTCTCATAGATATAAGGTTCATTTTTGAATTTATCCAACTATTTGTTTCAGTTGCCAGTTTATGGTCTTGCTTTCACTATTAGGTCGACAGCGAAGCGCCCAAATATCCATAAAAAAAAAATATAATCATTTTACAAAATCTTACAGCATTTTGAACGATGGTCTCGCTATTCCCAGAGGCCTTCTCCATGCCGGCGATGCGCTTTTGAAGAGGTTTTAGCGCCTCACGTGCAATTTTTAAATCTGTTTTTGCCTTATTCATCGCCTGAACTGCTTTTTTATGCAATTCAGTGCTCTTCTCATAATCCTAAATGTTGTGATGTGGTATTCACATTGCAACAGAAATATATCTGTCTTAACGCGATTAACTTGCGTTATGGTATTATATGTTTTGTTTCGTAACCAACTATTTTCTCTTAATTATTATTATTATTATTGTGTTCGTTAGCTTAACTGCCGTTAATTTGATTATTATAAAGTAATTTGTTATCACCACCAAGAAAGTACACAACAAGTGGCGATCAAGGACTGAGTGTAGCTAATTGAATCTACAACAACTGACTATTCGAAATTATCAAAGTATTAATATGGACGCAGAGATGATGCAACAATTTTTGCAACAAATGGCAACAAACCAGCAACAGTTTATGGCAGCAATACAGCAGGGATTTGCTAACGGAAATATTAATGCTAATAATACTAATGCTGCGGGGGGCGGGCTTGTTTCTAATTGTTTAGGAAACGCACAGCTGGTCGCTTCGTTAAACAGTCGACTGACAGATTTCCGCTACCAACCAGAAGACGACTTGACATTCGAACACTGGCTGGATCGCAACGAACCGATCATTTCAGTAGACGGCGCTGCACTACCGGATGAAACCAAAGTGCGTATCCTGGTCGGAAAGCTTCAAGAGGCAGAGTTCCGGCGATACCAAGACGCAGTAAAACCGGAGTCGCCCTACGGAAATACGTTTGATGAGACTGTTAAAGTGCTAAAAGGTTTGTTTGCACCAACAAAAAGTAAGTTCATGCGTCGATATGAGGTTTTTACTATTAAACAAACTGGTGGTGAGGATTGTTTAGCTTTTGGTGCCAAGGTAAATAGCTATTGTGAGTTGGCATCTCCACCTATAAGCGCTGATGATCTTAAATGTTTGACGTTTATTGCGGGACTGGACGAAAATAATAGCGAAACGCGAATTCGATGCTTGCAGCTAATGGAGAAAGCCGAATCGAAGAACCGCACCGTGAAACTGACGGAACTTCTGGAGGAGTACAAAAAGCAGTCAAACCTGCGTGAGTCGGTGAACGCGCTGACTAAACAATTCGAACGACTCAACCCCGAAATACGTCATGTGCAGGTTCATAATCGCAAGCAGTTTCAGTCAGGTATGAAGTTTAATAATAAGTCTTCTACACCTTCAGGCAAATGCTTTGGCTGCGGGGGTCCGCATTTTAAGTCTAAGTGTCCGTATAAGAACCACAAGTGTAACAAATGCGGTAATATTGGGCATCTTAGTACGCTATGTATGAAGAAAGTCGGAAATAGTGCGGGCAGTAGTCGTGGTCCACACAAAAATTTTAAATCTAAATTTTCTAAAAATGTGGTCACTTCAACTGTTCACGTTACTGATGACATTTCTGTCAATGCGGCAAGTCTAATCACAAGTGAAGACGATGATAAGCCTTTCTTTTATCCGTTACAGATTAATGGTCTTAGACAAGATTTCTTCGTCGACACTGGAGCCAAGTGCACATTGTTAACTCGCTCGACATGGAAGAAGATGGGCGCGCCGGAAATACAACCCGTGTCATGTCAAGGCGAGACTTACACGAAGGACAAATTCGAAATTTTCGGGCGCTGCATCGTTCAAGTCTCAGTAGATGACGAACCGGAAATAACGCTTCGATGTGGAATTGTTGCGGATGAATTCTTCGACATCGTGGGCCGAACATGGATTCGACCACTGAAGCTATTAAAAAGGTCATGTGAACTTGAACCTATTACTATTGCTAATGTCGAAAATATTAATACTAAAAACCTTTGCGGCCAGCTTAAGGCCAAATTTCCTTCTGTGTTTCAGGAAAATCTAGGTCGATGCACCAAGACCAAAGCTCACCTCTATTTAAAGCGAGACGCCAAACCGGTCTTCATGCCCAAGCGAACGGTGCCAATCGGAAGCGAAGCCGCAGTGGAAGCGGAAATAGATCGACTGGTCAAAATGGACGTTTTAAAAGAAGTCGACTATGCTGACTGGGCTGCCCCTATCGTCGCTGTGAAGAAACCGAACGGAAATATCCGCGTTTGTGCGGATTTTTCTACGGGATTAAATAACGCTATTGAGCTTAATAGGCATCCCTTGCCGAATATAGATTCTATTTTTGGTCATTTTAGCGGTGCTAAAGTATTTTCTAATATCGATTTATCAGATGCTTATTTGCAAATCGAATTGGACGAGGAATCAAAACAACTAGTATGTATCAATACGCATAGAGGCCTATTCCAGTACCAGCGTCTTCCCTTTGGAGTCAAGTCAGCACCCGCAATATTCCAGAAAGTCGTTGATCAAATGCTTTCGGGAATAAAGGGAGCCTTCGGATATTTGGACGACATTGTGATTGCGTCACCGACGATGGAGCAACACCAAAAGACGATCTTCAGTGTCTTTGAGAGACTAAGAACTTTTGGATTTCATTTAAAACTAGAAAAATGTAATTTCTTTAATAAGTCTATTAAGTTTCTAGGCCACATCGTAGATGCTCATGGAATTCGCCCAAATCCGGATAAAGTCAAAGCAATCAGCTCAATGCCGATGCCGACGGACATATCGCAGGTGCGCGCGTTTCTCGGCGCTCTTAACTTCTACGGGAGGTACATCAAAGAGATGCGTAAACTTCGATCTCCATTGGACGAGCTACTCCGCAAGGACACACCATTTAATTGGACGGAGGAGTGCTCTAAAGCGGTGAATCGCGCAAAGCAAATTCTAACGTCGGAAATAGCTTTGGCGCACTACGATCCAACGAAGCCGCTTATCGTCGCCGCAGATGCTTCGAAATATGGAATTGGCGCTTCACTGAGTCACGTGTACGCGGATGGTTCTCAACGAGTCGTCGAGTATGCAAGCTGTGCACTCAAGGACGCCGAGCGGAACTACAGTCAGATCGAGAAGGAGGGCCTGGGGCTCGTCTATGCCGTAAAAAAATTTCACAAATATATTTACGGACGCAGGTTTACTCTTTTAACTGATCATAGACCACTTTTATCCATTTTTGGGCATAAGAAAGGAGTATCAGCTCAAGCTACGAGCAGACTCCAACGCTGGGCATTAATATTAACTGCGTATGACTTTTCAATTAAATATGTTAATACATCTGAATTTGGAAATGTGGATGTTTTGTCTAGATTAATAGGAAATTATCGACGAAACGACGAAGACATTGTGATAGCAGTTGCGGAAATAGAAATGGAAATTAAAGATGCGATGAATTCGCAAATAACTATGATTCCAGTGACCGCAGCGGAAATAGCTACAGAGACTGCTAAAGATGAAATTCTTCAGTCGGTAATAAAAATGATGGAAACAGGTTGGCCAAAGAAAGTACCTGGTGGTAAGGTATCCTCATTTTTTTATCATAGGCTATCACTGTCGTTAGTATCTAATTGTCTAATGCTAAATGAACGCGTTGTTGTCCCAGAGTCACTCAAGGGACGCGTACTTTCAGCTCTTCATATAGGTCACCCCGGAATAGTGCGAATGAAAATATTGGCTCGTTCACACGTATTCTGGCCCGGAATAGACAGCGACATCGAGCACAAAGTGAAAGGATGCAGTGGATGTGCCAGCGTCGCAAAGAATCCGATAAAAGCTGAACTGAACCCGTGGACTCCGGAGATAAAACCGTGGCAACGCATACATATCGATTTTGCCGGTCCAATGAAAGGAAAGTTTTTTCTTCTAATTATTGACAGCTATTCAAAGTGGCCGGAAATATACCCTTTAAACACTATTACTAGTCGTGCTACTATTGCTGTATTAAATCTTTGCTTTGATAGATTTGGCTATCCGAAGGTGCTTGTTTCAGACAATGGAACACAATTTACTTCAGCGGAGTTTCAAAAGTTTTGTCTCTCCAAAGGAATCCAGCACATTCGCACTCCGCCTTATCACCCACAGAGTAATGGGCAAGCAGAACGCTTTGTCGACTCCTTCAAGAGATCAGTACAAAAACAAGTAGCTGAAAATGACATTGGATCCGCTCTTGCAAAATTTCTACGAACTTATCGTGCAACACCATGCCAAGCAATCGGAGGGAGGACGCCTGCAGAGCTCTTCTTAGGCCGAACTATTCGCACGGAAATAAGTTTGATTAAGCCGGAAATAACTGGTAAGAAGTTTACAGCTTTTGGTGGTATTAAGTCGAGTAATGCTAAGTATTTATCGTCAATGCGTAATCAGTTTGATTCGCATAATGCTGCTAAAACTAGAGAATTTAAAGCCGGTAATTTAGTCTATTATAGCACTCGTACACCGCCAGATGGACATCTCGTATGGAACCCAGGAACGGTCCTGCGGAGACGTGGAGCTGTAGTTTACGTGGTTCGAACTTGGAGAAACCATGACGTTGTGCGCCATGTTAACCAATTGCGTGATCGTGTGGAGCCGGCGGAAATACAACAGCCCCCGCATACACCGAGATCGCAAACACCTAAGCCAAAACCAAAGACGCCTACGCCAGAACGTGACAAACTCTCTACTCCAGTCGGAAATATTCCAACTACGCCTCCAGCGCCAAACCGAAAATATCCACTGCGAGAACGTCGACCACGTCAACGATTGAGTCCAAACCCAAAGGAAAAATCTTATTATTGATTCGAATGGAATTAATTTAATTTTGACTATTCTCATTTTAGTTGGTTTATGTGTTATTTTACTATGTATTTTCCTCAACCACCAACTGGCCTATTTTAGTCGTGTATATCTAACCCTATTATTTAATGCGCAGTAATATAATACGGTCTCTATTCACTATCATCTTCCAAATTCCTATCAAAGTCTAAATTGGACATATGCTTGTTATTATTTATCCTAATCTAGTCAACGCTAATCGTTGATAAAAAAGTCTTGGGCTCGTGCCATAATCCTGCGGGTAGCACGACGGAAATAGTTCTTCGAGGAGACTTTTTCTAGTAGTGTGGGTCTACGTCCCTACTACACAAGTCCCAAGCAAGTGCGATGGCACTACCCTATAACAAGCCTCTGTGTTATTAATATAACTCTAAACCTAATTATTGTATTACTGGCATCATTTAATTTTCTTTTAACAATACACGTTCTAATCTAGTCAGGGGGGTGTTGTGATGTGGTATTCACATTGCAACAGAAATATATCTGTCTTAACGCGATTAACTTGCGTTATGGTATTATATGTTTTGTTTCGTAACCAACTATTTTCTCTTAATTATTATTATTATTATTGTGTTCGTTAGCTTAACTGCCGTTAATTTGATTATTATAAAGTAATTTGTTATCACCACCAAGAAAGTACACAACACTAAAACAAAGATAAATAATTCGAAAAAGTAATTACTGATTTGAATGAATTAACTATGAAAAAAGCAAACCGTCAAAGCACGACGCTTTTTAATTAGACCAATTTTGAAGTGACGTTTCTCACGCTCTCTAAAATTGTCCGCGCAAAATTTTAATGCCTGAATGTTCTGCTCCAATCCTTCGCGTCTTAATAATGCAAATATAATATTTTTTTAAACGTTCAATTATCATCTAAAAACTTTTAATAAGTTAAGTGAAAACCTTTTTCGATTATCGCCCAATTGGCGACGAATAACTTCGCCTTGCTTAAATAATTTTTCCAAGTCTTCGTGCATTTTTGTGAGCGACTCCGGCCCGGCCTAATTAATTAATAAAAAAATAAACAATGTTCAATAATTTTGAAAAAGAAATAGTTACAACCTTTTCCGTGTTTTTGAGAAGCTGTTTCGGATCCTGTTCGGCAAAACTTTTTACCTTATCTTGTGCAAGAAAAGTACATGGATTATCGACCTTAAAAGTAAAGAATATTTAATAGTATTCTAGACGCAACAAAACTTTAAATTCCAATTGAAAATACATAATATTTAAAATTTTAAAATTAACCTGAATATTATATTTTTTTATATTAAGACAATGCTCTTCCTTTGAAGCCGGACGTCCATCAATAAAATAACGAGCGGAGTTTGGCCGAGAAAGCTCGACTTTAAAGGCGCGAGTGTCCTTTGAATTCTTATCATATCTATTTAAAATTTTTAAAATTACAAGTTGAAACACAACAATTCAAATAAACCGATTACTCACAAATGCAATTCCACAAATCCGGATTCTTTCCCGTGTTTGATAAAATCGCCGATATGCTCTGAGCGACCGAGAATTTTCGTTCGGGCCAATTATGACATTCAAAAAGGGTCCAGGATAGCAAATCACATCGTCATATGTTCTGAAAAAAAAACAATAAGAGAACATAAAATAATTTTCAGCAAAAAGTCATACGAAGAGAATAATGTCAAAAAAAATGGGATTTGTAAAACGTACAGAAAATTATGAAAAATCATTTTAACGATAGTGCCATTGCTCTTTATCGCCGCCTCATTCTCTTCTTCGTTCTCTTTATTAGCTATCGTCATAATTTGCTTAACACTAAAAATTTGTTTTGTAAAAATCGTGAGTTTTTTATATGAAATATACAAATAAATATCATAAAACAATCAATGCAAAATCCAATAGCATTTTAAATTAGGTAAAACAATTTTGATTCCGAAATATTTATTATTACCGAATAAACTAATCGAATCTACAATATTCTTTTAAATATACATTACAGATTTTTTTATAATAAAGTCCTCTAAACAAATATAGGCTTAGAGGCATTTTTGAGGTATGTATTCCTGATATAAAAAATGTCAGACCAGTGAATTGAATATATTCGTAGAAATGAATCCGTATGAAATTGGACAATCTTTTATGTAAGTAAAGAACAAAAAAAATACCGAAAAATAGAAACAAAAAAAAAGATTACAATATTAAAAAATTGGCAAATTATTTAAGTCAAAAAATGAATTAATTAACACAATAATTTAGCGAGAGAAAAAATTTCCAAACATACACTCTGCCAAAAACAATTATAGGCACCCCTGTTTTCGTCCGTTTTAACGTTTTTTAAAAGTCTTTGGTCATAAGCTGTTTTTCAATGGATTCAGCATTTCTAAAAACGGGGCTGTGCAAATTTTCAGCTTTTTTGGTCAATTATACACGGAGAATTGACGATTTTTAGGAGAAACGATTACTTTTGCTTGCCAAATTCAATTATAGGCACTTTTAAAAACCTTTATTTTTTACAATTTTTTTAACAAAGTTTAACATTTTAACAAAGTTTAACATTACAAATCAACAAATCAATAGTGTGTCGGTCCACCATTACGACGAATGACTTCAAACACACGACTGGGCATGGAATTGATTACCGTTATAAAATGAGCTTGCTCGATGCGTCCCTACTCATCTTCTACTGCTCGTCTCAGTTCCTCGACGGTTTCGTACTGGCGGTTTTCAGCATAAACACGACGGGCAAGCAACCCCCAGATGTTCTCGATGGGGTTGAGATCTGGAGAGCGCGGCGGGTGAGCAAACAAGACCACATCATGATCGGCCATCCATTGCATGGTGCTGCGACTTTTATGAATTGAGGCATTATCCTGAGCAAACCTTGTCTCCAAGTCAGGTCGGTCGGCAAGAAAGGACAGCAGATGATCCCTTAAAACATTCTGGTAGTCCTCCGAATTCATGCGAGCCGGAACAAAAGCGATGGAAGACCTTCCACGAGCGTCGAAACAAGCCCAAGTCATCAGAGTGCCGCCAGCAAAGTTTCTTCTGGAGAACACCCTTGGCTCCTTGCGGAGATCATGCCAATAGCTGTTAAAACCGTCAGGTCCATCCAGATTGAACTTCTTCTCATAGCTCCAAGCAATCTTAATGAATGGAAAACCATGAAAAAAAATTAGCTATCGGTGTTTATGTTGGACCGAGCCCATTCCAGTCGAACGGTCTTATCGAGCGGACGGAGAGCGGAAACTTTGAGCAACTTTCTTCTGACTATGTGGGGGGATGCTTTAAGGACGCCCCGGATGCTTTCTCGACTCACGTTGAGGCGGAGCTCGGCCTTTATCTTTGCGCACGAAACCATCGAATTTGATGCCCTGCGCACAATGGCACGCTTGTCCCTTTCGCTCAGCTTAATATTCTTGCCCCTGGACTTGCGAGTGCTATACACCACCGAATCACGCATAAAATTGTCTATTACGCCTGGAGATCGGTGAAGAGTGGATGCGATCCTGCGATTTGAACGGCCTTCAGCATGGTAGGTCGTGACTTGGCCTTTCTCGATTTCATTCAAGCCTTTGCCTTTTCCCATTGTTTAAAAATAATCACAGAGCATTCATTGATCAATTTTTAATGTTTGGTTGAGCTAAAGTGAAAAAAAATTGTAAAAAATAAAGGTTTTTAAAAGTGCCTATAATTGAATTTGGCAAGCAAAAGTAATCGTTTCTCCTAAAAATCGTCAATTCTCCGTGTATAATTGACCAAAAAAGCTGAAAATTTGCACAGCCCCGTTTTTAGAAATGCTGAATCCATTGAAAAACAGCTTATGACCAAAGAATTTTAAAAAACGTTAAAACGGACGAAAACAGGGGTGCCTATAATTGTTTTTGGCAGAGTGTATAAGTCCAAAATAATATTAAGTAAAATAGAGATTAAAGCATCGGTTTGTATTTGTTTCAAGATTCATTTTTAAAATTAAATTAAAAATGAAGAAGAAATTTCAAATATTAGAATTATCGTAGCGTTCTTTTTTTTTGCAATAAAATTCAACCTATTAATGTTGTCATTTTAACTTTGACCCATAAATGACGGTGAATGATTTGAGTTCAAATTTGCGCGCAAATTGGCGTTCGCCTTCATTCTTTTCTTTAATTTTTTTTTAAAGAGATTTGGAATCACACTCAAAATTTGTGCCTAGCAGATTTCTTATATGACAATTCTTTTTTGAGTTTATAAATCCATAAAGAACAGAATGAACACGTTTGCTAATAATTGCGCAAATTTGAATACGTGTACACAAAAGTGTACACGCCGTCATTTATGGGTTAATCAATTTTCTCATAGATATAAGGTTCATTTTTGAATTTATCCAACTATTTGTTTCAGTTGCCAGTTTATAGTCTTGCTTTCACTATTAGGTCGACAGCGAAGCGCCCAAATATCCATAAATGAGCCTATCATATCCTCCGTTAGAAGATTATTCGAATCAACGATTAGGCTCAAGAATTTGGACGTAAGTACGTAGTGCTCATTTGGGTTGCGGGATTTAATTCCGTTGTTGGTTGTGGGCATAAAAGCGTCCGTAATTAACAACTTAAAAAACAATCATTAATCTATAAAAACGCTTTAAATAAAAAGTTATCAAATAAACGTAGCGACATTTGTTTTTTTTTTGCAAATTATTTAGTTATTGAAAATGCTTCCAATAATTGTTATTAAAAAAGCTGCCGAAAAAATGCATTTTTCAACAACATTTAGCTTTTAAGTTATTTTTTTTTTGATGATAAAAAATCTAGCAACTAATATTGTATAGAATGATCATCTACTAACCTCAACGCTGTTGCGGATAGGTTTGGTTTGAAAAATGGGCGGACGCTTTACGTAAGCGGTAACAATATATTTTTTCTGATGAAAATTAGCCTTAAAAATAATTTCAAAAATTAATTCAAGCTTAAAATAGCAAAGAAAAGATGTTTACCTCGTAGTTTATCCAATCGCCGTGTCTTACCGGTTGATCCATTATACTATGCATGAGCAAACACTCGCGATCAGGATTTCCGCTCGAATAGACGAATAGTCCGCTTGCGCTCATTGACGCGACAACGCCGTCCAATTTATAGAGCGCTTTGAAATTGCCTTCATCGAATTCCGGCGATTGCTCCGCAATTTGTTCCGTCTGACGCAAAGGCGTAAAATGAGCTTTCTAAATATAATTTTAAAAGTTAGAATATAATAGGGTGAAAGACAAAAAAAAGCCGATCAACCACGTCGTCTATGCACTGCGTTCTCTCGCGGGATTTAACACTTCCAAATTGTTTCGGGCATAGGCCCAAATTGACTGGGAAAATATTCGTTGTAATGATCGCGCGTTATTAACTCTAAATTTTCATTGGTTTCGACGAGTTGTCGACGCTCCGTCAACCGTGGCGGGCGGCCGCCGCTGGCTCCAGCTCGCGACGATGCCGGACTGGTAAAACTCGATGTCGAATTTGGCTGTGCGGAATCCGACGCCGACGTGTTCGCAAGTGATTTTTTAGATTTCTTAAGAGAAAAAAACTTCGATTAAGTAAAAAAAATAATAAAACAACTAATTTGTAAAAAAGAATAACCCAAAAAAGTAGTTATTTTTGCTAAAACAAAAATTATAAACCCATTAAGTAAAAAAATTTTGAATTGGAAACATTAATTTCGGTTTTCGCAAGTAAAAAAAATATCATTTATTACCACATAAAAATAATGGTTTCTATTTGTATTATAATTTATATAATGTATTATAATTAATATATTCTATTTGTATTATAATTTATATAATTTCTATTTGTATTATAATTTATATAATATGTGTAGAAAAATTATGCAAATAAGCGAATCATTTCTAATGAAAAGTTCAGTAAAGGCAAATTATTTTTAAAAAATTTCGGCGATAGAGGACATTTTAGACTTAAAATCCAATCCAAGTTGTTTTTAGTGCGCAAAGGACCTAATTGGAGACAATTAGCAGAAGACAGGAAACAATATAAGCGGCGATTATATGATCCACAACGGGATAACAACGTGTGACACGGATCTTCAAATGTGATACGATTCAAATGTGAAAAATTTTGACTCAAACGCGCATTTCTTTCCGAACAACCTAATAGTAGCATAGAAATATATTATAAAAAATTTCAAAATTATTTATACTTTTTCAAGCAATTTCTTCTTGTTTCTAATGTTTTCACTAATCGAAATAACAGAATTACTGGATTGTGCGGCTAGAGGGCCGCTAGCATTTAAAAAACTAAAGATAATACAGAACAAAATCTAAAAAAAATAAAACACAACAAAATCTTTCACCTTCCATTGCTCGGAAAAAAATTAACTTTTTTAAAATTTTTAATTGTTTGTATTAAATCATTTTTATTTTTTAAATCATTCAAATAAATTAAAATAGAATATTCCAATAAAAACGAGATTAAATAATGTCTAACAGAATTATTGGATTGTGCGGCTAATGAAATTATAACTGCACACCAATTTCAAACGATATAAAAAGTGATGATAGCAAAAAAGTAATCCCCCAGTGAAAGTAAAAATGTTTGAAAATTTTATAATTTTTTATTTTATAATACTTTTTAATGTAAATAACTATTTGCAAATGGATTTTTGTGCTAAAATAGTGAATTATTCTTGGAGAGCGCAAATTAAACAATGCTTTATTAAAGCCATAAAATATAAACATAACAGAGAATAATAATTATAACAAAAGCACAATAGTCACTTCCGTCAAAATGTCGCGCACATTTTAAATAATGGACTTTGGAACAGGCTCGATGCTAAAATTTGAAAAAAATGTAAAGCTTTATTAATGAATTTAAAATGGATTCAAATTAATAAATACTCTTCTTTTAACAATTAATATTTATTCGGATAAATAAGACACGGCCAGTTATCGATATGCTAGCCGTCGTCGATGGCCGCCCAGCAGGCGGCACAGCTTCAGACAGTCGTGTAGCCGACGGTTGTTGCGAATATTCTGCCTCAGTCGGACAGATGATTTTTTAGATTTCTTAAGAGAAAAAAACTTCGATAAAGTAAAAAAATAATAAAACATTATAATTTAGATAAATCCTAAAGTCTAAGGCTGAGCTTAAGCCTAAGCCTTTTATCCATCACAAAAATTTTTGTTGTTTTATAATATCGAATTTGCATCGGTTCAAATTCGAAAACTTTTTTAATTCATTTTTTTTTGATTTTTCAAAGAATGTTCCTTCGTTTTTATACAATTCGAAATAACCCAAACGCGTTTTGGAACCGCAATCGCATTTTTATTTTGCATAATTATTTAAAACTTTTTTTTTATTATTAGAACAAATTGGTTATTTCGAACTGTATAAAAATGAAGAAACATTCTTTGTAAAACCAAAAAAAAATGAATTAAAAAGGTTTTCGAATTTGAACCGATGCAAATTCGATATTATAAAACAACAAAAATTTTTGTGATGAATAAAATTTGGGTACTTTTTTGTCTTATAATTTGCATATATGTTTCTTATAATTTTAAAATAATAGTAGAATATCTCTTATTTCTCAAACAATTAATGAGAAAATTTATTTTTTTTATAAAAAAAATATTTAATTTCGACCTCATTGAGCTAATATTTGATTATTATTAGTAATTATAATTAGATATATGGGAATCAAACCGGCTTTGCTCATTTTGGCTCGGTTTGGGCCATTTTTTGCCGGCTCGGCTCAGTTTTTGTGGAAAAATCGAGCCATTTTTACACCAAAATTAGGACAAGATTCTCCTTTAAAATAATTAATTTATAAATTTTTGATTATTGTTAACAATTGAAATTAGGTGTATGGCGATGAACTTGAATTCGTTTTGGCGGTTTTGTTTTTGTGTTTTGCAAATAAAGGCATATGATATGTATACAAAAAAATTTTGTATACATATATAACATATGCCATTAAAATCCTCGTGATTCGTTGAGACCGAAGAACATGCATTTTTTTTCGGAACTGCTTACAGGACCTTTTACGACCCTTTGTATTCTGAATAAAAAATCCCTGCTTTTATTTCATTTTGCAATTTTTGTCATTTTCCGTGTCAAAAAGTTTGGATTGTTTTGTCACGTTTGTGACAAAAGATTGTAATTTTTGTCATTTTTTCCACTAAAATTCTGGTTTTTTTTGTCATGTTCCGTGACAAAAGTTTTTGGTACACTTCATTCTTGACGTTTAACAACTTTGAAGTATGTTGAAATTCTATGCCTACATTAAATTTGCCACGATTGTCATAGTCTCTTAATTCCTCTCCGTCAGTGCAGGCCGGTTCTATATTCCCCAGGTTTTGCACAAAATTGATGTTTTTTGGTGGGTTTTTACTCTTAAAACGCATTTAAGATTTCGGAAATATGTTTAAAGCAGGTAAAAGTTTTTATGCATTTTTTAATATCTATTTATTTAAGATATAAGCAAAGTACTTATAATAATTTATTACGATAATTCGCGACTATTTCATAATATAATTCAACGTTAAGCATTAAGTGAAGACGTGGTAAATGGAAACACAATTAAAATAAGTAAAATATAACATAATGAGATGAAATGAAATTAAGTGAAATGAAATGAAATTAAACAATTATCAAAACAAAATGGGATGAGAAGTATAATAATAATCAATTCGAATGTGATACCTCATTCGAAAGCTCTCATCACGCAAATTAAGAATTGTAAATGGCCCAATTCTCCTTTCCCGCCAAGTTATAATCGATTAAAAAAATTTTGAACTAAAAAGAGATCAAGCACTTTTTTTCGTAAAATGAACCTAAGCCTCAGGCTAATGCTTAGGCTTAAGATCAGCCTTAGACTTTAGGATTTATCTAAATTATAATGTTCTTCAAATTCTTAAAAAAATTTTTCTTAAAAGTGCTTGGCTCTTTGTGCCAAATGTTTATTCAATCTATCGTAACTCGACGGCGGAACAAAATTGGACATAGTTCAAAAAAAATTGTTTTTAATAATTTTGATTCCTTTTTATATAATATCTACCAGACAACAGAGAAACGCAGACCACCGCCTCGGCCATCAAAAGCTGTACATTATTATGTCATTACTATTATTGTCGAAGAAAAAATAAACGTTGAGAGTTTCCGTTGATTCCTCCGTTGACTCCGTTCGGTTCCTCTTTCAGTATGAGGATAAGCGTGTGGATGACAGTGGAATCCGCCTGACCCGCTTTCAGCTGCCCGTGTCGTTGGCGTTTGCCATGACGGTGAACAAGGCCCAAGGTCAGACGGCGGAACGCGCGAAGCCAAAATGAACAAAGCCGGTTTCATTCCCATATATCTAATTATAATTGTTAATAATAATCAAATATTAGCTCAATGAGGTCGAAATTAAATATTTTTTTTATAAAAAAAATAAATTTTCTCATTAATTGTTTGAGAAATAAGAGATATTCTACTATTATTTTAAAATTATAAGAAACATATATGCAAATTATAAGTATAGTAGTGTATATAAGGGAAGCTCATAGCAAAATTTTGAATCCATTGGATTACTCCAAAAAAAAATGCTCAGACCCGTGCATTGTTCAGTTTTTGTGGAGTCGCCTCGGAAAAATCGAGCCATTTTTACACCAAAATTAGGGCAAGTTTAACCTTTGAAATAATTAATTTATAAATTTTTGGTTATTGTTAACAATTGAAATTAGGTAAATGGGGGTGAACTTGCATTAGTTTTGGCGGTTTTGTTTTTGTGTTTTGCAGATGAAATTTTTTTTGTAAATGGAAACGTTTTGAAGTTGATGCGACAACGAGCGGCTGCTGCGCCGGCGCCATCGACCGTGAACGCCATTGATTTGACGACCGGCGAAATCCCTCTGGATTTGAGTTTTTTTCCTAATTTTTTTCACAGAATCGTTTATAATGTCATATTATTGTAATTTAAAGGCGCCAAAATTGTCGCGCGCAATTTACCATGCGGAAAAAATGCTCAGACCCGTGAACTTTTTTCGTTGTTTTTTTTCGTTGCACTTTCCTCTATAAAAATGCTAGAAATGAAATTTTAAAAATTGCTAAAAGATGTCCCTCACAAATCGGGTACGCTCTACAGGATGCAAAAAATCCCACGTTTCTATCTATCGTAGATAAAAAGTTAAAGCAGAATTGTCAAAAAATTATGGGACAACTTAATAAATTTAATCATCCATTCATTTTTATTCTGCAAATTACTTTATAAAATTTTTCATTTAACTATAATAGAGGCTGTTGCAATACATTTTTCGATGAATTCATTAAAAATCCATAAAATATTTTATAATATATTTTTTATAAAATATTTTAAAATGATTGTTAAAAGCAAATGATAAATAATGGACTATCCTATTATACATACGCAATTAGACGTGAAATTAACGATATTGACAAAGATAAATTATTTGATTAAAAAAAATACATGTATTTTTCAGCAGTATGCGTGAATCATATTTGAGTCAAGGATAAACATTGGCGGCTCTTACCGAAATTGATTTGCAAGAGTTTGATAGAGTATACGACGTCGTGCAAAAATTGTGCACACTAATGACCGAAGTATCGTTATATGAGTCATGTATGTATGTATTGTTCTAATATTTTAGTTGCGGATCCACTTATAAATCCATTTTTGGAACGACCTCTTTCGGCTAAAATTTACATGGAGACTTTTTCGAGAGATCAAACTCTTTCATTAATGGACTATCCTATTATACAAAATGCCATTGAATTGCACAAAATGCCATTAAATATAAACCGTGTACAAGCTTTACTCAAATGGCTGCATTCTCGTGGGAGACACGCTATCAAAATTGATGTTAGAATTCCTACAGAGATCTCCATTTCGACGGAATTGGAAATGAATGATTTTCGTCCTTTTGTGAATTTAATAATTCAAGTAGGTATATTATTATAAATTATATATTGCAATATTTTAGTACGGTTGTTCATTTATTGTATAGAATATAATTAAAAATAATAAGGGAAAATTACTATATAAATTAATATAATTATATAAATTATAATTATATAAATTAAATGTTATTATATAAATTAAATGTTATAATTCTCTACATTATAGACTTATCTTTAGTATTTCGTGTCTAAATAGAGTACATTAGCACATAAAATATTTTGTCTTAAATTTAAGTTTTTTATTAATCTTTTAGGACTTTCGCCAGGCAATGGAACATAAAGAGAAATTTTGTAACTACTTAAGACGCGAGCACGATTTGCAAATTATGCAAATTGCTTTGAAAGCCGGTTCATAGCAAAATTTTGAGTCCATTAGATCACATTAAAAAAAAATGCTCAGACCCGTGAACTTTTTTCGTTGTTTTTTTTCGTTGCACTTTCCTCTATAAAATGCTAAAAATAAAATTTTAAAAATCTTTTTTTTTTCTTTTTTTTTTCTCCTTCAAAATTTTTCATTCAATTATAATAAAGGCTGTAATAGAGAATGTTTCATGTGTTCTCTTGTTGTATCGATAAATAGAGAATTGATTATCCAAATCTTCAACGTTTTTATTAAAGCTCGTTTGGCAAATTTATATTGTTGAAAATCATGCAAAAAAATAAGTACGATAAATAAAAAAAAAGATTACTGATAAGTTAGAATAAGTCATTTTATCATATTTCTTATAAACAGTTTATAACGAGTGTTTCAACTGTTTTCTTATTGTATAAATTACCAAAAATTCGATGATTCAACTCATAAACACGAAAACTTAAGTAAAATCGCGTTCTTTCTTTGCCTGGCAAAAATCACAAAAGACTAAAATAATTAAAAAAAATTAATACAAAATATTCGTAAAATATTTTACGTGCTAGTGAGAACAAAATACAATAATTTAGAGATGAAATATTTAATAATCCATTACAAAATGTAACCTTATAAATATTATCAATAGAGTCAAAATTTTTAAATTTGTTGGTAATTTTATACGTTTTACGTTGTTCGAAATTTAAAAAAAAAAAACAAAAATTTAATAATTAAAAATTGAATAATAATAATATTAAAAATATTTTAAATAAAAAACTAGGATCATAAAAGAAAAAAGTTTAATTGTTTATGAAAAAAAATTAACAATTTTGTATTTTTCGTTTTTGCCTCTTTATTATTGTAACATTAAAAAGATCATTTTGATTTTCAGTGAAGATAAGAATTTCATTGTATAGATTGCAAAGGATTTGAGGATCCAAATAATAAATATTAAAATACAAGCAAAAATCGCATTCTTCCATTGCCTGGCGAAAGTCCTAAAAGATTAATAAAGAACTTAAATTTAAGACAAAATATTTTATGTGCTAATGTACTATATTTAGACACGAAATACTAAGTTAAAAAAGTACAATACATATCTACATACATGAATCATAGAACGCTACTTCGGTCATTGGTGTGCACAATTTTTGCACGACGTCGTATACTCTATCAAACTCTTGCAAATCAAAAAAATTAATGAGAAAATTTATAAAAAAATTATTTAATTTCGACCTCATTGAGCTAATATTTGATTATTATTAACAATTTTTTTGCCGGCTCGGCTCAGTTTTTGTGGAATAATAGAGACTGTGATAGAGAACGTTTCATGTGTTCTGTTGTTGTATCGATAAATAGAGAATTGATTATCCAAATCTTCAACGTTTTTATTAATGCTCGTTTGGCAAATTTATATAGAAAAATTTTCATAAGCATTACAAAATGTAACCTTATAAATATTATCAATAGAATCAAAAATTTTAAATTTGTTGGTAATTTTATACATTTTACGGTGTTCGAAATTTAAAAAAAAAACAAAAATTTAATAATAAAAAATTGAATAATAATAATATTAAAAAATTTTTAAATAAAAAACAAAGATCATAAAAGAAAAAAGTTTAATTGTTTATGAAAAAAAATTAACAATTTTGTATTTTTCGTTTTTGCCTCTTTATTGCAACTCTATAATGATCATTTGGATTTCCAGTGATGGTGAGAGTTTCATCCGTTTTCTTATTGTATAGATTGCAAAAGATTTGAGGATCCAAAAAATAAATTTCAAAACACAAGCAAAAATTGCATTCTTCCATTGCTTGGCGAAAGTCCTAAAAGATTAATAAAAAACTTAAATTTAAGACAAAATATTTTATGTGCTAATGTACTCTATTTAGACAGGAAATACTAAATATAAGTCTATAATGTAGAGAATTATAACATTTAATTTATATAATTATAATTTATATAATTATATTAATTTATATAGTAATTTTCCCTTATTATTTTTAATTATATTCTATACAATAAATGAACAACCGTACTAAAATATTGCAATATATAATACAGGGTGGCCCAAATTGGCGCCGGGATTTGTTTTTGTTATAACTTTTTTATTTTTCGACCAAATTGCCTAATTTTTTTTTTATTTGATACCCGAGAATCCCCCATTTTGTGTGGTATCAAACATAACAACAAAATTTATTAAAATGACAACAAAAAAAAACAACAATAAAAATGTTTCAATTTCCGAAATTGATTTCGACGCTTCGTCCGTCCACTTCAATACACCGCTCGATACGACGTTCATATGAGTCGATGGAGCGGTCTGCGGCAGATTATCGAACGCCTGCTGAATTTTCGACTGGAGGTCGTCGAGATCGGTCGGCTGGGTGCGGTAGATTTGACTCTTAATCCAGCCCCACAGGAAAAAGTCGCACGGCGTCAAGTCAGGCGAATACGGCGGCCACGCGATGGGAGCGATGAGATTTGCGGAGCTGCGACCCATCCACCGATTCGGGAAGTGTTCGTTCAGCCAGTCGTGAATTTGCGCTTGGTGATGAGGAGGCGCTCCATCCTGCATGAAGATGAGACTAGCAAATCCAGGCCAAGTCTGAACAACCGGCAGAAATCGCTGCTGCAAAAGTTCCAGATATGAGGCCGCTGTGACGTTGTTGTGGAAGAAGACCGGTCCAACAACTCCTTGACGTCCAATTGCAGCCCAGACGCTCACTCGAGGAGAGTGAAGCGGTTCTTCACGATACCAGCCAGGATTTTTGTCGCTCCAGTATCGAAAATTTTGATGGTTGACGTGGCCATGGATGTGAAAGTGAGCTTCATCGGAAAAGAGGATTCGGCCGAAAAACTCCTGCGTCAAGTCCAGCTGCGAGGTAGCGTGAACAACACGTGTTTCATAATCCACTGGCCTCAACTTCTGAGCGTGTTGAAGTTTGTAGGGGTGAAATTTTGCCTCCTAAAAAGCGCACCATAAACTCAACAAAAAATCACAAAAGCAAGAACCTTCAAAATTCGTTGAATTGAACTTCGGGATGGCATTCCTTCATTCCGAGCCAACGATCTCGGGCTGATGTGCGGATCCTCGCGAAATTTAGCCAGCACTTCTTCGACCTTGAGCTCCGTACGGACACACTTCGTTTTTGTTTTTGGCTTGTTGTTCACACTTCCTGTGTCCATGATTTTGTCGAACCATTGTCGAATAGATTTGTCATTGGGAAGGTGAGCACTACGCCCAAATTTCTTGCGATACTCGCGCTGAACAGTTGTAGGCGATCCAGACATTCCATACCAAACAACACACCAGACTTTTTGTTCAACAGTATACTCCATTTCTGAAAATCACACAAATTTTAAAACAATTATTGCATACGCTTAACTTAAAACTTAATGCACAAATATGGTACCACACAAAATGGGGAATTCTCGGGTATCAAATAAAAAAAAAATTAGGCAATTTGGTCGAAAAATAAAAAAGTTATAACAAAAACAAATCCCGGCGCCAATTTGGGCCACCCTGTATATAATTTATAATAATATACCTACTTGAATTATTAAATTCGCAAAAGGACGAAAATCATTCATTTCCAATTCCGTCGAAATGGAGATCTTTGTAGGAATTCTAACACCAATTTTGATAGCATGTCTTTTACGAGAATGCAGCCATTTGAGTAAAGCTTGTACATGGTTTATATTTAATGGCATTTCGCGAAATATAATGGCATTTTGTATAATAGGATAGTCCATTAATGAAAGAGTTTCATCTATCCAACAAGTGTCCATGTAAATTTTAGCCGAAAGAGGTCGTTCCAAAAATGGATTTATAAGTGGATCCGCAACTAAAATACCAGAAATTTTCTTGTAAAAAAGGTACAATACATACATACATGAATCATAGAACGCTACTTCGGTCATTGGTGTGCACAATTTTTGCACGACATCGTATACTCTATCAAACTCTTGCAAATCAATTTCGGTAAGAGCCGCCAATGCTTTTCCTTGACTCAAATATGATTCACGTATACAGCTGAAAAATACATGTTTTTTTTTAATCAAATAATTTATCTTTGTCAATATCGTTAATTTCACGTCTAATCGCGCTTGTATAATAGGATAGTCCATTATTTATCATTTGCTTTTAACAATCATTTTAAAATATTTTATAAAAAATATATTAGAAAATATTTTATGGATTTTTAATGAATTCATCTAAAAATGTATTGCTTTTAATTGTTACTCTGCCTTCGAAGCGATGTCGATAGTTTTTGCTGATATATAGCACGGCATGCCGCCTTCATTGAAGTGAAAGTATCGAGGCGCAATATGGTACACGGGACGGCGATTTTTTGAGTTGTCCGAGATAAAAATCTCTTTTGAAGCAAGAGTGATAAAGATGTTTCCAATACAATGACGTGGTCCTGAATTACGAAAATAGCGCGCAATTAGACGTGAAATTGAGCGCGATACAGCTCGTACACGCAACTCAATTGTTGCACGGTCTAAAAATTCGCAAGCGTCCAATAGAACTTCAGGCGGTAAATTCAACGCCATATTTTTACTAGTAAAGAGAAGTAAATAATGAAATTCGATGAAAATTAAGAAGAATAACTAGTAAGATATGTCTTTTAAAAAATAAATTTTCAAATATTTAGAAATAAAAAATGCTGTTGCCTCAGGATGAATCAATAATGGCCCATATTTTTAATGATTTTATTAAAAAAAAAGTTCCCATTATATTTTAAAAAATTTATTGAATTCTATTTTGAATTGGAAACATTAATTTCGGTTTTCGCAAGTAACAAAAAATATCATTTATTACCACATAAAAATAATGGTTTCTATTTGTATTATAATAATTCATATAATATGTATTTATGTACAGGTAGAAAAATTATGCAAATAAGCGAATCATTTCTAATGAAAAATTCAGTAAAGGCAAATTATTTTTAAAAAATTTCGGCGATAGAGGACGTTAATTTTAGATATTTGGCACTTAAAATCCAATTCCAAGTTGTTTTTAGTTCTATGGACATTTTAAAATCACTGTGAAATTGAAATCAATCCCTTTTATACTCAATATTTCGATTTAATGACGAGTTTTTTTTTAGCTTTATATATCTTAAATTCTTAAAAACAAGTTTACTATTTTTTTAAAACCGAGTTTAAATCATCACAAATGTGCACAAGTTTAAAAAGATTTGTAAAAATATATTAAAACAAACTAAATTGATAATAAAACAATGGAATAAAATGTAAATTTTCCAAAATTGAAACAAAAATGGTTTTTGAGCAAAGTGAAAAAGCTTGAAAAAGTAGGAGATGAATTAAACAACACTTCTTCACTCTAAACAGTTCCATAGGTATATTCAAAACTTGTCGTCATCGTTTCGATTTAAAGACGAGCTCGACGCGGCGAACGCGCCATTTTCAATGGCAACAGCATCCTGTTGTTGATGGTGAGTTTCTGTCGTTCCGGCAGCAACCGGCCGAGGTAATTTCACGCCGCTACTATTCGATGGAGTATCGCGCCAAAGCGGGCGTACGGTAAGCGTGTCATCGCTGCGGTTCAGCCAATGTAATGCCTAAAAATACTCTAGTGCAGAATAAAAAATGCTTGGAAAGCATAAACCAAGACTCATTAAAAAAGGGGACTAACCGAATGCGAAAAATTGATTGTCGGTAAAAGGCCTATTGATTGAAGGCAAATGAAGAGCAAATAGACTACGAAAAGCATGTAGATGAGCATGCCTACACTGACTCCCACCCAAACAATCCAATTCTGTTCGGCGATATCACCAAAAATGTAGAACATATTAATTGTGATCACCAGTACGGAGACCACCAAGGCGAAAATTTGAAATGGTCTAAAAAATAAGATTATGTTAAATGAAAAGTTTTCTTTTTTATGAGAGATTTTAGAGAAAGTGAATGAATATTTTGTTCAATTATGTTGTAAGTTGATTGATATTTCTATATTTCTATCGTCGGAGAAAAGCTCAGATTCGCAGATGAACAGCTCAACTTAAGTCGGAAGAGTTGAATAATGCAAGCACAGCCGCCTGACTACGAATAAACCGAGCAATGTGCAACAATCAAAAAACCAAAGTGATAAAGATGGAGAATACGGAAATTGCCTTGGTTGACAAGTACGTATATCTCGGACAACTGGTAACATCGGACCACAATATCGACGGCGAAATACGCATGGTTAAAAAGTGCAACACGAAGAACCAAGCACTTTTAAGAAAAAATTTTTTAAGAATTTGAAGAACATTATAATTTAGATAAATCCTAAAGTCTAAAACTGAGCTTAAGCCTAAGCCTTTTATCATCACAAAAATTTTTGCATTTTGGAACCGCAATCGCATTTTTAAATGAATATACCTATAAATCGCACGGCTTTTTGTCCGGATCGCTGAGCATGCTCAGTAATGCAGCTTATCGATATGCTAGCCGTCGTCGATGGCAGCCCAGCAGGCGGCACAGCTTCAGACAGTCGTGTAGCCGACGGTTATTATGAATATTCTGCCTCCGTCGGACAGATGATTTTTTAGATTTCTTAAGAGAAAAAAACTTCGATAAAGTAAAAAAATAATAAAACATTATAATTTAAATAAATCCTAAAGTCTAAAACTGAGCTTAAGCCTAAGCCTTTTATCAATCACAAAAATTTTTGTTGTTTCGAATTTGCATCGGTTCAAATTCGAAAACTGAGGCCCATTTGTATTTCGGCCGTAAACCCGGCAAAGAAGAGATCAGATGCGTGATTTGTCACGCGAAAGCGATTAATTTGCATATGCATGTGACCTATTGGCACAACCACCTGGTAAGTTGCTACTTTACTTAAATAATATGAATCAATATATTTATTTTACATGAAATTTATTTTTTAGCTCGATTATTTAAAATCGAAGGAGGTAGAGTTGGGTGGACGCATTCTCCCGTTTCCGTTGCCGGATGGGTGGACTGCGGTTAATCCTTAAAAAGGTAGCGAGTTTAAATTAATACCTAATTAATATTTACCCTGCGGCCGTCTGAAGAATTTTTGAATTTTGAACTCTAAATTTTCATTGGTTTCGGCGAGTTGTTGAGGCTTCGTCAACCGTGGCGGACGGCCGCCGCTGGCTTTAGCCCGCGACGATGTCGGACTGGTAAAACTCGATGTCGAAGTTGGCTGTGCGGAATCCGATGCCGACGAATTTGAAATAATAAATTGTTAGTTCAGCGTACCGCTTCAGCGCATCGGTTCAAATTCGAAAACTTTTTTAATTCATTTTTTTTTTTGGTTTTTCAAAGAATGTTCCTTCATTTTTATCCTTCATTTTTATAATTCGAAATAACCAAAACGCGTTTTGAAACCGCAATCGCATTTTTATTTTACATAATTATTTAAAACTTTTTTTTATTATTAGAACAAATTCACATTATATTTATTTTTTAATTTGAACTATTTTAAATAATATAAATTAATATTTTTGTTGTTAGAATCAAACTCTTCGCCGGTGTTCTCATAACAATGGCGGACACATTCACGTTTCTACTCATCGACCGATACGGATTTCGTAAATTGGAAATGTTATTTGCCGCGTTGATTACGGTGATGGCCGTCACATTTTGCTATGAGGTAAGCATACGATGAGAGCTGAAAAGTTAAATTTTGGCGAGAAAAAATTTAATGAATTAATATTTACTACTATTAGGTTGTTCGGAAAGAAATGCGCGTTTGAGTCAAAATTTTTCACATTTGAATCGTATCACATTTGAAGATCCGTGTCACACGTTGTTATCCCGTTGTGGATCATATAATCGCCGCTTATATTGTTTCCTGTCTTCTGCTAATTGTCTCCAATTAGGTCCTTTGCGCACTAAAAACAACTTGGATTGGATTTTAAGTCTAAAATGTCTTCTATCGCCGAAATTTTTTAAAAATAAATTTAAGAAAAAAAATTAACAATTTTGTATTTTTCGTTTTTGCCTCTTTATTGTAACATTAAGATGATCATTTGGATTTTCAGTTATGGTAAGAGTTTCATCCGTTTTCTTATTGTATAGATTGCAAAAGATTTGAGGATCCAAATAATAAATTTCAAAATACAAGCAAAAATCGCATTCTTCCATTGCCTGGCGAAAGTCCTAAAAGATTAATAAAAAACTTAAATTTAAGACAAAATATTTTATGTGCTAATGTACTCTATTTAGACACGAAATACTAAAGATAAGTCTATAATGTAGAGAATTATAACATTTAATTTATATAATAACATTTAATTTATATAATTATAATTTATATAATTATATTAATTTATATAGTAATTTTCCCTTATTATTTTTAATTATATTCTATACAATAAATGAACAACCGTACTAAAATATTGCAATATATAATTTATAATAATATACCTACTTGAATTATTAAATTCACAAAAGGACGAAAATCATTCATTTCCAATTCCGTCGAAATGGAGATCTCTGTAGGAATTCTAACATCAATTTTGATAGCGTGTCTCCCACGAGAATGCAGCCATTTGAGTAAAGCTTGTACACGGTTTATATTTAATGGCATTTTGTGCAATTCAATGGCATTTTGTATAATAGGATAGTCCATTAATGAAAGAGTTTGATCTCTCGAAAAAGTCTCCATGTAAATTTTAGCCGAAAGAGGTCGTTCCAAAAATGGATTTATAAGTGGATCCGCAACTAAAATATTAGAACAATACATACATACATGACTCATATAACGATACTTCGGTCATTAGTGTGCACAATTTTTGCACGACGTCGTATACTCTATCAAACTCTTGCAAATCAATTTCGGTAAGAGCCGCCAATGTTTATCCTTGACTCAAATATGATTCACGCATACTGCTGAAAAATACATGTATTTTTTTTAATCAAATAATTTATCTTTGTCAATATCGTTAATTTCACGTCTAATTGCGTATGTATAATAGGATAGTCCATTATTTATCATTTGCTTTTAACAATCATTTTAAAATATTTTATAAAAAATATATTATAAAATATTTTATGGATTTTTAATGAATTCATCGAAAAATGTATTGCAACAGCCTCTATTATAGTTAAATGAAAAATTTTATAAAGTAATTTGCAGAATAAAAATGAATGGATGATTAAATTTATTAAGTTGTCCCATAATTTTTTGACAATTCTGCTTTAACTTTTTATCTACGATAGATAGAAACGTGGGATTTTTTGCATCCTGTAGAGCGTACCCGATTTGTGAGGGACATGTTTTAGCAATTTTTAAAATTTCATTTCTAGCATTTTTATAGAGGAAAGTGCAACGAAAAAAAACAACGAAAAAAGTTCACGGGTTTGAGCATTTTTTCCGCATGGTAAATTGCGCGCGACAATTCTGGCGCCTTTAAATTACAATAATATGACATTATAAACGATTCTGTGAAAAAAATTAGGAAAAAAACTCAAATCCAGAGGGATTTCGCCGGTCGTCAAATCGATGGCGTTCACGGTCGATGGCGCCGGCGCAGCAGCCGCCAAAATCTACGCGCTCGTTGTCTCATCAACTTCAAAACGTTTCCATTTACAAAAAAAATTTCATCTGCAAAACACAAAAACAAAACCGCCAAAACTAATGCAAGTTCACCCCCATTTACCTAATTTCAATTGTTAACAATAACCAAAAATTTATAAATTAATTATTTCAAAGGTTAAACTTGCCCTAATTTTGGTGTAAAAATGGCTCGATTTTTCCGAGGCGACTCCACAAAAACTGAACAATGCACGGGTCTGAGCATTTTTTTTGGAGTAATCCAATGGATTCAAAATTTTGCTATGAGCTTCCCTTATATACACTACTATACTTATAATTTGCATATATGTTTCTTATAATTTTAAAATAATAGTAGAATATCTCTTATTTCTCAAACAATTAATGAGAAAATTTATTTTTTTTATAAAAAAAATATTTAATTTCGACCTCATTGAGCTAATATTTGATTATTATTAACAATTATAATTAGATATATGGGAATGAAACCGGCTTTGCTCATTTTGGCTTCGCGCGTTCCGCCGTCTGACCTTGGGCCTTGTTCACCGTCATGGCAAACGCCAACGACACGGGCAGCTGAAAGCGGGTCAGGCGGATTCCACTGTCATCCACACGCTTATCCTCATACTGAAAGAGGAACCGAACGGAGTCAACGGAGGAATCAACGGAAACTCTCAACGTTTATTTTTTCTTCGACAATAATAGTAATGACATAATAATGTACAGCTTTTGATGGCCGAGGCGGTGGTCTGCGTTTCTCTGTTGTCTGGTAGATATTATATAAAAAGGAATCAAAATTATTAAAAACAATTTTTTTTGAACTATGTCCAATTTTGTTCCGCCGTCGAGTTACGATAGATTGAATAAACATTTGGCACAAAGAGCCAAGCACTTTTAAGAAAAATTTTTTTAAGAATTTGAAGAACATTATAATTTAGATAAATCCTAAAGTCTAAGGCTGATCTTAAGCCTAAGCATTAGCCTGAGGCTTAGGTTCATTTTACGAAAAAAAGTGCTTGATCTCTTTTTAGTTCAAAATTTTTTTAATCGATTATAACTTGGCGGGAAAGGAGAATTGGGCCATTTACAATTCTTAATTTGCGTGATGAGAGCTTTCGAATGAGGTATCACATTCGAATTGATTATTATTATACTTCTCATCCCATTTTGTTTTGATAATTGTTTAATTTCATTTCATTTCACTTAATTTCATTTCATCTCATTATGTTATATTTTACTTATTTTAATTGTGTTTCCATTTACCACGTCTTCACTTAATGCTTAACGTTGAATTATATTATGAAATAGTCGCGAATTATCGTAATAAATTATTATAAGTACTTTGCTTATATCTTAAATAAATAGATATTAAAAAATGCATAAAAACTTTTACCTGCTTTAAACATATTTCCGAAATCTTAAATGCGTTTTAAGAGTAAAAACCCACCAAAAAACATCAATTTTGTGCAAAACCTGGGGAATATAGAACCGGCCTGCACTGACGGAGAGGAATTAAGAGACTATGACAATCGTGGCAAATTTAATGTAGGCATAGAATTTCAACATACTTCAAAGTTGTTAAACGTCAAGAATGAAGTGTACCAAAAACTTTTGTCACGGAACATGACAAAAAAAACCAGAATTTTAGTGGAAAAAATGACAAAAATTACAATCTTTTGTCACAAACGTGACAAAACAATCCAAACTTTTTGACACGGAAAATGACAAAAATTGCAAAATGAAATAAAAGCAGGGATTTTTTATTCAGAATACAAAGGGTCGTAAAAGGTCCTGTAAGCAGTTCCGAAAAAAAATGCATGTTCTTCGGTCTCAACGAATCACGAGGATTTTAATGGCATATGTTATATATGTATACAAAATTTTTTTGTATACATATCATATGCCTTTATTTGCAAAACACAAAAACAAAACCGCCAAAACGAATTCAAGTTCATCGCCATACACCTAATTTCAATTGTTAACAATAATCAAAAATTTATAAATTAATTATTTTAAAGGAGAATCTTGTCCTAATTTTGGTGTAAAAATGGCTCGATTTTTCCACAAAAACTGAGCCGAGCCGGCAAAAAATGGCCCAAACCGAGCCAAAATGAGCAAAGCCGGTTTGATTCCCATATATCTAATTATAATTACTAATAATAATCAAATATTAGCTCAATGAGGTCGAAATTAAATATTTTTTTTATAAAAAAAATAAATTTTCTCATTAATTGTTTGAGAAATAAGAGATATTCTACTATTATTTTAAAATTATAAGAAACATATATGCAAATTATAAGACAAAAAAGTACCCAAATTTTATTCATCACAAAAATTTTTGTTGTTTTATAATATCGAATTTGCATCGGTTCAAATTCGAAAACCTTTTTAATTCATTTTTTTTTGGTTTTACAAAGAATGTTTCTTCATTTTTATACAGTTCGAAATAACCAATTTGTTCTAATAATAAAAAAAAAGTTTTAAATAATTATGCAAAATAAAAATGCGATTGCGGTTCCAAAACGCGTTTGGGTTATTTCGAATTGTATAAAAACGAAGGAACATTCTTTGAAAAATCAAAAAAAAATGAATTAAAAAGTTTTCGAATTTGAACCGATGCAAATTCGATATTATAAAACAACAAAAATTTTTGTGATGGATAAAAGGCTTAGGCTTAAGCTCAGCCTTAGACTTTAGGATTTATCTAAATTATAATGTTTTATTATTTTTTTACTTTATCGAAGTTTTTTTCTCTTAAGAAATCTAAAAAATCATCTGTCCGACTGAGGCAGAATATTCGCAACAACCGTCGGCTACACGACTGTCTGAAGCTGTGCCGCCTGCTGGGCGGCCATCGACGACGGCTAGCATATCGATAACTGGCCGTGTCTTATTTATCCGAATAAATATTAATTGTTAAAAGAAGAGTATTTATTAATTTGAATCCATTTTAAATTCATTAATAAAGCTTTACATTTTTTTCAAATTTTAGCATCGAGCCTGTTCCAAAGTCCATTATTTAAAATGTGCGCGACATTTTGACGGAAGTGACTATTGTGCTTTTGTTATAATTATTATTCTCTGTTATGTTTATATTTTATGGCTTTAATAAAGCATTGTTTAATTTGCGCTCTCCAAGAATAATTCACTATTTTAGCACAAAAATCCATTTGCAAATAGTTATTTACATTAAAAAGTATTATAAAATAAAAAATTATAAAATTTTCAAACATTTTTACTTTCACTGGGGGATTACTTTTTTGCTATCATCACTTTTTATATCGTTTGAAATTGGTGTGCAGTTATAATTTCATTAGCCGCACAATCCAATAATTCTGTTAGACATTATTTAATCTCGTTTTTATTGGAATATTCTATTTTAATTTATTTGAATGATTTAAAAAATAAAAATGATTTAATACAAACAATTAAAAATTTTAAAAAAGTTAATTTTTTTCCGAGCAATGGAAGGTGAAAGATTTTGTTGTGTTTTATTTTTTTTAGATTTTGTTCTGTATTATCTTTAGTTTTTTAAATGCTAGCGG
The DNA here is from genome assembly GCA_024678965.1 of Bradynema listronoti. Classification (NCBI taxonomy): domain Eukaryota; kingdom Metazoa; phylum Nematoda; class Chromadorea; order Rhabditida; family Allantonematidae; genus Bradynema; species Bradynema listronoti. The sequence continues at coordinate 402,736 of JANLNO010000006.1, forward strand.
CCCTCTAGCCGCACAATCCAGTAATTCTGTTATTTCGATTAGTGAAAACATTAGAAACAAGAAGAAATTGCTTGAAAAAGTATAAATAATTTTGAAATTTTTTATAATATATTTCTATGCTACTATTAGGTTGTTCGGAAAGAAATGCGCGTTTGAGTCAAAATTTTTCACATTTGAATCGTATCACATTTGAAGATCCGTGTCACACGTTGTTATCCCGTTGTGGATCATATAATCGCCGCTTATATTGTTTCCTGTCTTCTGCTAATTGTCTCCAATTAGGTCCTTTGCGCACTAAAAACAACTTGGATTGGATTTTAAGTCTAAAATGTCCTCTATCGCCGAAATTTTTTAAAAATAATTTGCCTTTACTGAACTTTTCATTAGAAATGATTCGCTTATTTGCATAATTTTTCTACACGACAAATCACGCATCTGATCTCTTCTTTGCCGGGTTTACGGCCGAAATACAAATGGGCCTCAGTTTTCGAATTTGAACCGATGCAAATTCGAAACAACAAAAATTTTTGTGATGGATAAAAGGCTTAGGCTTAAGCTCAGTTTTAGATTTTAGGATTTATCTAAATTATAATGTTTTATTATTTTTTTACTTTATCGAAGTTTTTTTCTCTTAAGAAATCTAAAAAATCATCTGTCCGACTGAGGCAGAATATTCGCAACAACCGTCGGCTAAACGACTGTCTGAAGCTGTGCCGCCTGCTGGGCGGCCATCGACGACGGCTAGCATATCGATAAGCTGCACTACTGAGCACGCTCAGCGATCCGGACAAAAAGCCGGCTGTGCTCAAGGCAAACATTTTTCTGTCTAAAAATTTCTTTCATTATAAAAAATATTAAGAATCTCTTAAATCTAAAATTTTGAGCTCAAGTTTATAACAGAATGAAGGCCAAATCAAAATTCAAAAATTCTTCGAACGGCCTTATTTACCCGAACTTAGGAATCTTTAAAGGTTCGCTATAGAATCATCTCAAAATTTGTAATTCTAAACAAAAAACTCATCCCATTGTTCGGGAGAAATGCGAGAACCGGCTTCCTAAAGTCTAAGGCTGAGCTTAAGCCTAAGCCTTTTATCCATCACAAAAATTTTTGTTGTTTTATAATATCGAATTTGCATCGGTTCAAATTCGAAAACTTTTTTAATTCATTTTTTTTTGGTCTTACAAAGAATGTTCCTTCGTTTTTATACAATTCGAAATAACCCAAACGCATTTTGGAATCGCAATCGCATTTTTAAGACAAATTTAGTCAAAAATTCAGAATACAATTGAGTTAAATTTTCATCTAGGTAATATATATTTTTAAAGATAATTTTTTTTGAACTATGTCCAATTTTGCTTCGCCTCGAGTTACGATAGATTGAATAAACATTTGGCACGAAGAGCCAAGCACTTTTAAGAAAAAAAATTTTAAGATTTTGAAGAACATTATAATTTAGATAATAGTTATGTCTATTCCAATGTCTGAACTCCATTTGTACTTCGGGCATAAGCCCGGTGAAGAGGAATTCAGTTGCATAATTTGTCACGATAAAGTGACGAATTTCGATTTGCATCTGAGCAGATGGCACACCCATCTGGTAAGTTGCTATTTTACTGTTGCATTATCATGTGTCAACCTATCACAATTACCTGGTAAGTTTCTACTTTACTTTTACGCAAACCCGGCGAAAACCAGTTTACTTGCGTACTTTGTGACCAGAAAGCAATTAATTTTCATTGTCATATGTCCAATTGGCACAACTATTTGGTAAGTTGCTATTTTACTTATATAATATGAATCAATATATTTATTTTACATGAAATTTATTTTTTAGCTCGAATATTTAATTTTTTTAGTTACGACAGATCGAATAAACATTTGGCACGAAAAGCCAAGCACTTTTAAGAAAAAAATTTTTAAGAATTTGAAGAACATTATAATTTAGATAAATCCTACAGTTATGGCTATTCCGCAATCCCAAGTTCATCTGTATTTCGGGCGTAAGCCCGGCGAAAATAATATTAGATGCGTAATTTGTAATGCGAAAGCTACTAATCTGGATTTGCATCTGACCAACACGCACACCAACCTGGTAAGTTGCTATTTTACTTATATAATATGAATCAATATATTTATTTTACATGAAATTTATTTTTTAGCTCGATTATTTAAAATCGAAGGAGGTAGAGTTGGGTGGACGCATTCTCCCGTTTCCGTTGCCCAATGGCTGGAGTGGAATCAATTCTTTAAAAGGTAGCGAGTTTAAATTAATACCTAATTAATATTTACCCTGTTCGGATAAATAAGAAGCGGCCGTTCGAAGAATTTTTGAATTTTGATATGGCCTTCATTCTCTTATAAACAAAGTTGAGCTCAAAATTTTTTAATTACAGCTTGGGCCTGCTTCAATGAAGGTGTTCATTAAATTTTATTCTTAACCGACACAAAATAACAGAACGAAGACCAAATCAATATTCAAAAATTTTATTTAAAACCGAAGCAGATGCGGCCCGGACCAGTTTTTTAAAAGCTTAAAAATTAAAAATACTTCCCAAAAAATTGGTTGATGAAAATATCATGTGAAATGCACAGTCAGACAATCAGAGAATTAAAAAAAGCTTTTAAAAAAACTGGTCCGGGCCACAAAATTGAAATTGAGTCGCCAACACAGCTCAGCTCGCAAAATTGAAGCCCCAATCCAAAATTCAAAATGAACAGAGTAAATATTAATTAGGTATTAATTTAAACTCGCTTTTCAAGGAATTCCAGTCCAGCCATCCGGCATCGGAAACGGGAGAATGTTTCCTCCCAACTCCAATTCCTTCGATTTTAAATAAAAGACCTAAAAAATAAATTTCATGTAAAATAAATATATTGTCGATAAGTCATTTAGAAGTCATAATGACTCTTAAATGATTCCGGTCTAGTTTCCATTATTAGGCCTTTAGCCTGGGAATCTTTATAATAAGTCATAGTGACGTTTATAACCGAATGAAAACCGATTCCAAAACAAAATTTCTTTTATTTTTAGGATCTCTCAATTGAGTCGGTGAGTGAGCGCTTCGTCGCAGCTTTGGGCGCGTTGCGTTCTGACATCCAACTAAAAGCCGTCATCGATTACGTGGTCGGCGTGGGCTATAAGCGCGGCGACGAGGACCGTGCTCGTTTGGTGGCTTGTCTGGAGCAGATTCTCATCGACGGGCTTTCCATGCAAGTCTCGATCACCGAATTTCCAATGATTCGACACATTGTGGCTGCGGTTAGAATTTTTTTGAAAGGCCCCTTAGTCTCTACTATGATGTGTGTGTGTACCTAAATATTCCACTTATTTGCAAGTAATGGCTGGATTGGGGCTTCAATTTTGCGAGCTGAGCTGTATTGGCGACTCAATTTCAATTTTGCGGCCCGGACCAGTTTTTTTAAAGGCTTTTTTAATTCTCTGAATGTCTGCGTCCTATTCATTTCCCATGATTTCCCATTTTCATCAACCAATTTTTTGGGAAGTATTTTTAATTTTCAAGTTCCGAAGCATAAGCAATATATGCTTAATACTCAAATTCAGGTCGTTAATGTGCCTAGGCTTGTTGAGAATCTGTTTAGGCCCAAAATTTTTGCACAAAGGGCGTTATAAGAAAAATCCGAAGTTTTTGTTTTCAGCGACCTGCAAAAATTGAATTGCCGCCTATCGTTCCCATTGGCAATGCAATTGGCGCGCCGTTGTGCCGTGTTGGAATTGGCGGCGCTCTCGCCAAACTCGGTACTCATTTGGGAGAATGAGTCGGGCGCCAAGTGGCTCGGCGATAACGCGCTATTCGACCATCCGGACCATAATTTCATCTAGTATCCACGCTCGACATTAGAAAAATTTTTTTAAGCATACATATTGTATTGTATAAGCATGTTTATAAGAGAATAAAGGCCATATTAAAATTCAAAAATTCTTCAGCCGGCCGAGTCTTATTTATCCGAACAGGGCAAATATTAATTAGGTATTAATTTAAACTCGCTACCTTTTCAGGGGTTAGGGTGCGGGGTCCATTTATCCCGCAACGGGATCGGGAGAATACGTACTCCCAATTCGATCTGCTTCGATTTTAAATAATCGAGCTAAAAAATAAATTTCATGTAAAATAAATATATTGATTCATATTATATAAGTAAAATAGCAACTTACCAGGTTGGTGTGCGTGTTGGTCAGATGCAAATCCAGATTAGTAGCTTTCGCGTTACAAATTACGCATTTAATATCATTTTCGCCGGGCTTACGCCCGAAATACAAATGGGCCTCAGAGCTCAAAATAGATATATGGTCGAATAGCGCGTATATCTATTTTGAGCTCTGAGGCCCATTTGTATTTCGGGCGTAAGCCCGGCGAAAATGATATTAAATGCGTAATTTGTAACGCGAAAGCGATCAATTTGGATTTGCATCTGACCAACGCGCACACCAACCTGGTAAGTTGCTACTTTACTTATATAATATGAATCAATATATTTATTTTACATGAAATTTATTTTTTAGCTCGATTATTTAAAATCGAAGCAGATCGAATTGGGAGTACGTATTCTCCCAATCCCGTTGCGGGATGGGTGGACCCCGCACATGCCTTAAAAAGACCCCGCACCCCAATCCTTAAAAAGGTAGCGAGTTCAAATTAATACCTAATTAATATTTACCCTGTTCGGATAAATAAGACTCGGCCGGCTGAAGAATTTTTGAATTTTGAACTCTAGGATTTCCGCTCGAATAGACGAATAGTCCGCTTGCGCTCATTGACGCGACAACGCCGTCCAATTTATAGAGCGCTTTGAAATTGCCTTCATCGAATTCCGGCGATTGCTCCGCAATTTGTTCCGTCTGACGCAAAGGCGTAAAATGAGCTTTCTAAATATAATTTTAAAAGTTAGAATATAATAGGGTGAAAGACAAAAAAAAGCCGATCAACCACGTCGTCTATGCGCTGCATTCTCTCGCGGGATTTAACACTTCCAAATTGTTTCGGGCATAGGCCCAAATTGACTGGGAAAATATTCGTTGTAATGATCGCGCGTTATTAACTCTAAATTTTCATTGGTTTCGACGAGTTGTTGACGCTCCGTCAAGCGTGGCGGACGGCCGCCGCTGGCTTTAGCCCGCAACGATGTCGGACTGGTAAAACTCGATGTCAAAGTTGGCTGTGCGGAATCCGAAGGAGGGTGTTCATTAAATTTTATTCTTAACCGACACAAAATAACAGAACGAAGACCAAATCAATATTCAAAAATTCTTCGAACGGCCGTGTCTTATTTATCCGAATAAATATTAATTGTTAAAAGAAGAGTATTTATTAATTTGAATCCATTTTAAATTCATTAATTTAAAGCTTTACATTTTTTTCAAATTTTAGCATCGGGCCCATTTACGGCTTTTACTTATAAAAGTTTTCTATAAAATAGTTTGTGTTCGCCGCGTATGCGGCGGCGCATTTCGGTGGAACGAAAATAGCGCTTTTACTTATAAAAGTGTTCGCCGCGTATGCGGCGGCGCATTTCTAGTTATTTTACCTATTTTTTTAATAAATAAATAGATAAAATAATGTATAATTTTTTAGTTTAATTCGATTAGTATAAATTTTAAGGCAGATATGCTGAACGGATATAACGATGCAATGTGCATATGCGGCGAATTCGGATTGCCAGATCTTTTCATTACTATGACCTGCGATCCTAATAACCCCAATATAATTAATAATATTCCAGTTGGTGATGTTCCCAACAATCATCCTTTGCTTTGTTGTCGAGTATTTAAGAAACAATGTGATAAATTATTAGAAGTATTAAATTGTAAAGATAAAAGATTAGGCGGTATTTTCGGACGTGCTCTTGCATACGTTTTCACAATAGAATTTCAAAAAAGAGGCCTTCCACACATGCATTTGCTTCTTACGTTGGATGCTGAAGGCAAAACTTATCTACGAGAAAATATAGACGAAATTTTGTCAGCACGAGTTTGTCTTTGTGGAGATGAAAATTGCTTTATTAATAATCGCGTGATTCATGGACCATGTGGGTCAGACAACATGAATGCTCCATGCATGAAGCAAGCACGTTGTGTCGAATGCAAATTTAAATCTAAATCTGATCGACCAATTAGTTGTGACGAATGCAATAAGCAAAACAAATATTGTTCAAAAGGTTTTTTTAAAGAATACTGTGAAACAACTGACATGTCAGAAAATGGATACGTAAAATTTAAAAGACCTAAAGGAGAACATGTCACAATAAATAAACGAATAATAGATAACAGCATGGTAATCCCGCACTCGCCATATTTAGTGTATTTAACGGGAAGTCACGTTAACGTTGAAGTTGTTAATAATCTAAAATCAATTAAATACATTTTCAAATACATTCATAAAGGTTATGATGCAGCTATTGTAGACATGGTAAAGGTAAATAATGATGGAAGTAAGACTATTATTTACGATGAAATATTAACATGTGAAATAGTTACAGGAGATAAGAAAGGAAAAGTCATACTATTACCTAAAATCACATTGCTGGATGATACGCATTTTTCGTGCGAATTAGAAAGGCATCAATTCCCCATTAAACTAGCATTTGCAATGTCAATAAATAAGTCGCAAGGGCAAACGTTTTCTATGATTGGAATTGATTTATGTAAGGAAGTATTTAGTCATGGTCAATTATATGTAGCATTATCAAGAACATCATCTTGGGATTCGATTAAAGTATTGCTTGCCAAAAAAATTGCACAAAAACAAAAAATATTGTATGGAAAGATATATTATAGAAAAATAAAACATAGATATGTATATAATCATTCTAAAATGAGAGCTACAATAATATAAATATTATGTTTAAAAAAATATAAAAAAAGGCAAGCGGAAGGGCTGCAAAAGTATGCCACCTCCACGTGGTGCAGTCTGGGAAACTGTTTTTATAAGTAAGAACTTCTTGCTTATTAAAGCAGGCTAAGAGCATACAATTTTTATATTTATACGTAAAAAAGATTGCAAAAATAATTTATTTGAACGTTGTGGAACAATGCCTGCGGTTGTCACGGCGCCGCATCTATCGCGCAACCGCGTAAGTTTATATTGTTAAGTTATTTTACATTTATTTAAATTAATGACAAGGAGCTTAGTGTTGGACAATTGTTTTTTATTGATACAAACGATGCACTCAATGTTATATATAAAAATATCCAAAATTTTTTGGAAAAATTAAAAGTGACGGTACGTATATATTGGCGCTTTTTGTTGGCGGGAATTGGCGGGAATTGCTGGGAATATAAATAGCCGGGAAATTGCCATTATAATTTTTTAAAGACTTATTTTTTTCTTTATTTTTCCCAATTATCGACTTTTTAGCGCCTCCACCGCAGCTAGCGAGCTCGCGGTTGCGGCTACATAAGTAATAAATTCAAAAGCTAAAAATTTTTTCATTTTTATATGTATTTTCATATTTATAGATATGTCTGATGCACAACTAAATCGATTTGAAAAAATGAAAATCAATAGCAATAACAACATCAACAACAAGGACAACAACAACAAAAACCTAAACAACAACAACATGGAAAACAAAAAGAACACAAACAATACAAACGACAGCAACAACGCACGTGCGGCATTCGCGAACAAAGCACTGCCGGCGGTTGTCGCCGACAACAAAGCACCACCTGCGGCATTGGCCAACAATAACGCGCCGATTGCGTCGCGCAAACGCGTAAGTTTATTTTTTTTTGCAATTTAAGAATATTAGATAAGTAGAAAATTATCTTAATAATAGTTTAGTTTAAGCATTTTTTTTCTTTATTTTTCTTAATTATTGACTTTTCAGCGCCTCCACCGCAGCTGGCGCGCTCGCGGTGGCGGCTACGGCAACCGCGGCTACGGCGGCCGTGGCGGCTACGGCGGCCGTGGCGGCTATGGCGGCCGTGGCGGCTACGGCGGCCGTGGCGGCTACGGCGGCCGTGGCGGCTAAGTTTCAGCTTATACATACGAATTTAGGCTAATAGCTATATTTAAATGGTTAAATTCCGTGCAAAATTTTAAAAATGAAACATTCTTTACAATAATTTCTTATTTTAATAACAAAACTTCGGACGAATAAACCAACAAAAAATTCTTTGCGCTGTTAAAACAACAGGGTAAAATAAAGTGACCTCTCTCGACTTTTATTAGCAAATAAAATTTAACTTGATTGAAAAATAGATAAATTCAGTTTTAACAATTAAACATTCTTTTAAAGTCTCTCACCACAATTGAAAAGGCAATGAAAAAATTAATTATGAACTACTATTTCTTAAATATAAATTTTACTCTTTAGGTATTATATAATCCTCTTTAAAACTGTTATGTACTTTGGCCTAACATATGTTAGACGAAATGAAAATACATTTTATAATGATATGTGAAGTCCTCAGATCAATTTTTGCCTTATTGGAAAAAAATTTTTGAAGTAATTGCCGCCGAAATTTTAATATAACATTAATCCTAATTTAATTGGAAAATATAGAATAAAAACTATTTACAAAAATATTAACATTTAAAAAATCAAAAAACCCTATTTTAATTTTAAAGAAAGATCAAAAACACATCACCTTCGCCGAGCGAATTTTGCCTCATTCATATAAATGATTTTCAAAAAACAAAAAACAAATTGTTTTTACTTTCTTGAAATAATGGCAAAAAATAAAATTATACGAATTCGTCAATTTTCGATTACATTTTATGATGTAAAAACATTTTAAATTTTTAAATCACTAATTTCAAATTTGCAAACATTTTTTTGTGTTATTACCCTAAGTTCGGGTAAATAAGACGCGGCCGTTCGAAGAATTTTTGAATATTAACTTGGCCTTCATTTTGTTATTGTGTTTGTGAATCATGAAATTTAATAAATACCTTCATTAAATTAAATTTCAAAAAATTCATTAAAGGACGCATGAACACCAATATAGATTTCCACACAATTTGTTCTAACTTTTTTTCTACGATAGATAGAGACGTGGGTTTTTTTGCATTTTGTAGAGCGTACTCGATTTATAGGGGACGTGTTTCAGCGATTTTTAAAATGTTTATTTTTAGCATTTTTATAGAGGAAAATGCAACAAAAAAAGTGCATATGGCTGAGCATTTTTTTTGGAGAGTGATCCGATGGACTTGAAACTTTTGCTATGAGCTCCCCTTACATACACTATTACACTCTACAAATTTGAACCTGATCGATTGGATAGAAGCCAAGTAATGAAATTTCAAAAAACGGCAAAAATGCGGAAATTTGTCATTTTTGCCGTTTTTTGAAGTTTCATAACTCGGCTCCTATCCAATCGATCAGGTTCAAATTTATAGAGTGTAATAGTGTATGTAAAATGAGCTCATAGCAAAAATTTCAAGTCCATCGGATCACTCTCCGAAAAAAATGCTCAGCCATATGCACTTTTTTTGTTGCATTTTCCTCTATAAAAATGCTAAAAATAAACATTTTAAAAATCGCTGAAACACGTCCCCCATAAATCGAGTACGCTCTACAAAATGCAAAAAAACCCACGTCTCTATCTATCGTAGAAAAAAAGTTATAATAAATTGTGTGGAAATCTATATTGCTGTTCATGCGTCCTTTAAAAAATTTTGAGCTCAAGTTTATAACAGAATGAAGGCCAAATCAAAATTCAAAAATTCTTCAAACGGCCGCGTCTTATTTACCCGAACTTAGGAATCTTTAAAGGTTCGCTATAGAATCATCTCAAAATTTGTAATTCTAAACAAAAAACTCATCCCATTGTTCGGGAGAAATGCGAGAACCGGCTTTCAAAGCAATTTGTATAATTTGCAAATCGTGCTCGCGTCTCAAGTAGTTACAAAATTTCTCTTTAAGTTGCAAAAGAGATGACTCGCCATCTCGTTCGCAATCAATTCGACACGTGACAGCACCGATAAAATCAACTTCTAAACGTTTCCATCTACAAAAAAAATTTCATCTGCAAAACACAAAAACAAAACCGCCAAAACTAATGCAAGTTCACCCCCATTTACCTAATTTCAATTGTTAACAATAACCAAAAATTTATAAATTAATTATTTTAAAGGAGAATCTTGCCCTAATTTTGGTGTAAAAATGGCTCGATTTTTCCGAGGCGACTCCACAAAAACTGAGCCTAGCCGGCAAAAAAATTGTTAATAATAATCAAATATTAGCTCAATGAGGTCGAAATTAAATAATTTTTTTATAAAAAAAATAAATTTTCTCATTAATTTTTTCAGGAATAAGAGATATTCTACTATTATTTTACAATTATAAGAAACATATATGTAAATTATAAGACAAAAACGTTTCTAAATTTTATCCATCACAAAAATTTTTGTTGTTTTATAATATCGTATTTGCATCGGTTCAAATTCGAAAACTTTTTTAATTCATTTTTTTTTGGTTTTACAAAGAATGTTCCTTCGTTTTTATACAATTCGAAATAACCCAAACGCGTTTTGGAATCGCAATCGCATTTTTAAGACAAATTTAGTCAAAAATTCAGAATACAATTGAGTTAAATTTCCATCTAGGTAATATAAATTTTTTTTCCAATTTTGACAGCGAAATATAATCACTCTGGTAGATATTATATAAAAAGGAATCAAAATTATTAAAGACAATTTTTTTTGAACTATGCCCAATTTTTTGTTCCGCCGTCGAGTTACGATAGATTGAATAAACATTTGGCACGAAGAGCCAAGCACTTTTAAGAAAAAAATTTTTAAGAATTTGAAGAACATTATAATTTAGATAATAGTTATGTCTATTCCAACGTCTGAACTCCATTTGTACTTCGGGCATAAGCCGTTAATTTTAAAAAATAAAAATTTTTGTTCTGTATTATCTTTAGTTCTTTAAATGCTAGCAGCCCTCTAGCCGCACAATCCAGTGATTCTGTTTTTTTTTTTTTGAAAGTTTTACGGATTTTAAGTGCCAAATATCTAAAATTAACGTCCTCTATCGCCGAAATTTTTTAAAAATAATTTGCCTTTACTGAACTTTTCATTAGAAATGATTCGTTTATTTGCATAATTTTTCTACCTGTACATAAATACATATTATATGAATTATAATACAAATAGAAACCATTATTTTTATGTGGTAATAAATGATATTTTTTGTTACTTGCGAAAACCGAAATTAATGTTTCCAATTCAAAATAGAATTCAATAAATTTTTTAAAATATAATGGGAACTTTTTTTTTAATAAAATCATTAAAAATATGGGCCATTATTGATTCATCCTGAGGCAACAGCATTTTTTATTTCTAAATATTTGAAAATTTATTTTTTAAAAGACATATCTTACTAGTTATTCTTCTTAATTTTCATCGAATTTCATTATTTACTTCTCTTTACTAGTAAAAATATGGCGTTGAATTTACCGCCTGAAGTTCTATTGGACGCTTGCGAATTTTCAGACCGTGCAACAATTGAGTTGCGTGTACGAGCTGTATCGCGCTCAATTTCACGTCTAATTGCGCGCTATTTTCGTAGTTCAGTACCACGTCATTGTATTGGAAACATCTGTATCATTCTTGCTTCAAAAGAGATTTTTATCTCGGACAACCCAAAAAATCTCTGTTCCCTGTATCATATTGCGCCTCGATACTTTCACTTCAATGAAGGCGGCATGCCGTGCTATATATCAGCAAAAACTATCGACATCGCTTCGGAGACAGAGTAACAATTAAAAGCAATACATTTTTCGATGAATTCATTAAAAATCCATAAAATATTTTATAATATATTTTTTATAAAATATTTTAAAATGATTGTTAAAAGCAAATGATAAATAATGGACTATCCTATTATACAAGCGCAATTAGACGTGAAATTAACGATATTGACAAAGATAAATTATTTGATTAAAAAAAAACATGTATTTTTCAGATGTATGCGTGAATTATATTTGAGTCAAGGAAAGGCATTGGCGGCTCTTACCGAAATTGATTTGCAAGAGTTTGATAGAGTATACGACGTCGTGCAAAAATTGTGCACAGCAATGACCGAAGTATCGTTCCATGATTCATGTATGTATGTATTGTACTTTTTTAACTAGAAAATTCTAATATTTTAGTTGCGGATCCACTTATAAATCCATTTTTGGAACGACCTCTTTCGGCCAAAATTTACATGGACACTTGTTGGGAAGATGAAACTCTTTCATTAATGGACTATCCTATTATACAAAATGCCATTATATTTCGCGAAATGCCATTAAATATAAACCATGTACAAGCTTTACACAAATGGCTGCATTCTCGTAAGAGACATGCTATCAAAATTGGTGTTAGAATTCCTACAGAGATCTCCATTTCGACGGAATTGGAAATGAATGATTTTCGTCCTTTTGCGAATTTAATAATTCAAGTAGGTATATTATTATAAATTATATATTACAATATTTTAGTACTGTTGTTCATTTATTGTATAGAATATAATTAAAAATAATAAAGGAAAATTACTATATAAATTAATTATATAAATTAAATGTTATTATATATTATATGTTATAATTACTATATAAATTAATATAATTATATAAATTATAATTATATAAATTAAATGTTATAATTCTCTACATTATAGACTTATATTTAGTATTTCCTGTCTAAATAGAGTACATTAGCACATAAAATATTTTGTCTTAAATTTAAGTTTTTTATTAATCTTTTAGGACTTTCGCCAAGCAATGGAAGAATGCAATTTTTGCTTGTGTTTTGAAATTTATTTTTTGGATCCTCAAATCTTTTGCAATCTATACAATAAGAAAACGGATGAAACTCTCACCATCACTGAAAATCCAAATGATCATCTTAATGTTACAATAAAGAGGCAAAAACGAAAAATACAAAATTGTTAATTTTTTTTCATAAACAATTAAACTTTTTTCTTTTATGATCTTTGTTTTTTATTTAAAAATTTTTTAATATTATTATTATTCAATTTTTTATTATTAAATTTTTGTTTTTTTTTTAAATTTCGAACAACGTAAAATGTATAAAATTACCAACAAATTTAAAATTTTTGATTCTATTGAAAATATTTATAAGGTTACATTTTGTAATGCTTATTAAATATTTCATCTCTAAATTATTGTATTTTGTTCTCACTAGCACGTAAAATATTTTACGAATATTTTGTATTAATTTTTTTTATTATTTTAGTCTTTTATGATTTTTGCCAGGCAAAGAAAGAACGCGATTTTCCTTAAGTTTTCGTGTTTATGAGTTGAATCATCGAATTTTTGGTAATTTATACAATAAGAAAACAGTTGAAACACTCGTTATCACTGCAAATTGAGGCGATTCTTGTGTCGGAATAAAACGACAGACGCGAAATTCAAAGTACAGAATAAACTGTTAATAAAAAAATATGATAAAATGACTTACTCTAACTTATCAGTAATCTTTTTTTTATTTATCGTACTTATTTTTTTGCATGATTTTCAACAATATAAATTTGCCAAACGAGCTTTAATAAAAACATTGAAGATTTGGATAATCAATTTTCTATTTATCGATACAACAAGAGAACACATGAAACGTTCTCTATCACAGCCTTTATTATAATTGAATGAAAAATTTTATAAAGTAATTTGCAGAATAAAAATGAATGGATGATTAAATTTATTAAGTTGTTGGGAGTTGAGTTATGAAACTTCAAAAAAAAAGTCAAAAATGCCGAAAAACTGCAAAAAATGACAATTTTATTTTTAATTTCGGCATTTTTTTCAATTTCGGCAAATTTCGGCATTTTTGACATTTTTTTGAAGTTTCATAACATAACTCGGCTCCTATCTAATTGATCAAGTTCAAATTTATGGAGTCTGATAGTGTATGTAAGGAGAGCTCATAGCAAAAATCGAGTCCATTGGATTACTTCGAAAAAAATTTATCATAGCTAAAATATCATGTTTCCCGTTTTCGGACCTGCATATCCGCTCTTATAAGCTGGAAATCGTCGGCAAAGAACGTAGCAGAGACAATCGTAAATATAAGATTAACGATTGTTTGCAGTTAATAATAATAAGCAATAATAATGAACTCTGAGAAAAAAACTCGTAACCATCATAAGTCATATATATAATATAAGTTCATAAGTCATATATATAATAATATAATATAATAATAAGTTAATAATAATAAGCAAAGGGCCACACCGTTTAAGTCATCATGAACCGAAAGACATTAAAAAAATAAATTAAACGAATGTTTTTTTCAACAAAAAAAAATATAGCATAGAAATATATTAGGTGTGCAAGTTAATTTCCGCGTTTTTTTTGTCCGGTCTTACTTTGATAAATAAATTTTTTTATTTAATGAATTTTTATTGTATTATATTCGCCGTTTTCTCAGCTTTCTATCAGTATATGACTTTCACTATATAACATTATAAACATGTGTTATTTTTAATTTAAAGATGTCAACTTTTGTGCCGGAAAAACGTCATTTGCGGGAAACTCTTCTTTTCCTTTTTCATCTCAAGAAGAAAGCCACTGACGCGCACCAAATGCTTGCCCAAATATACGGCAATGCTGTTCCATCCATAAGAACCTGCCAAGAATGGTTTCAGCGTCTTACTGTGCATATGGTGGGATCAACGCGGCATACTGTACTACGAGCTTCTTCAACCTAGCGAAACAGTCACTGCGAATCGCTATCAACATCAACTAGCGCAGTTGCGTCATAAAATCGCAGTAAAAAGACCAGAATGGGCGGGTCGGCACAAAAAAGCCATATTGCTTCATGACAACGCAAGGCCACATGTCGCTCAATCGGTAAAAAATACGCTAAAAGAGTTCAAATGGAAGGTCTTACCGCACCCGCTGTACTCTACGGACGTCGCCCCGTCGGATTATCACCTTTTCCGGTCAATGGCTCATGGTCTAGCGGAGCAGCGCTTTCAAGATCGTCAAGACGTCAAAAAATGGCTTGATGAATGGATGGCGGCCAAACCAAAAAATTTTTATTATGATGGAATCCATAAATTGCCCAAACTCTGGGAAAATGTTGTTATTTTAAGTTTTTTTGTTTAAGTTTTCTAGTTTCATGTACTTTAAAAAGCGTAAAAAAACGCGGAAATTAACTTGCGCACCTAATATTTTAAAAAATTTCAAAATTTATACTTTTTCAAGCAATTTCTTCTTGTTTCTAATGTTTTGACGGCTCGCTTCTCGCGACGATCTATCCGCCGACTTTTCACTAATTGAAATTTGTTGAAATATAGCGACAAATTTTCCATAAACTTTGAGAAAAAAACTCGTGACCATCATAAGTCATACCACGTCGTGATTGGTTTTGCCGTAGAGACCATGCGCGAACACGGCCACCACAAACATGTTGATGGCGTAGCTGCACAAAAGTGCCACGCCCGAATCGATAAAATGGTAGAAATTGGCCTCAGTGACGGCTCGCTTCTCGCGACGATTTATCCGCCGACTTTTCACCAACGCCGAGTGGAGATAGAGGCTAAGAAATGGAAACGAAATAGATTAAAAAAATCAAAGCAATGAGAAAAAAAAGTATTGGGTTGATGCATAATTATCCGCAGTTTTTGTTGACGCGTTTGACTTTTTTGCCCATGGAATCAAAACCGACTGCCAAGCAAATGGGAAGCTTTCCTTGAAGCAAATGGAAAGCACAGTCCTTGAATAATGAATACGCTTCCGGATTTAAACACGTTTTCGTCAAATATCTTTTTTGTTTTTGTTGAAAAAAACTGCGGATAATTATGCATCAAGCCAGTAATAGCGTCCAAAGATACATTCCTTAACTTTTTTTGCTTCCACTACATTGAACAATATTCTTAGGGAATAAAAATTTCACGTACTTGTGAGGCATAATCACGGCGCCGACGATGCCGATCGCCTGTAGGAATTGGTCCTTACCGCAATTCGCGCACCACGGCACGAACATTCCCTCCAAAATACCGATACCATCGGGTTGTACAATAACAAACCAAAAGTTCTCGCCAAAATTTAACTTTTCAGGTCTCATCGTATGCTTACCTCAAAGCCAAAGGTGACGGCCATCACCGTAATTAACGCGGCAAATAACATTTCCAATTTACGAAATCCGTATCGGTCGATGAGTAGAAACGTAAATGTGTCCGCCATTGTTATGATAACACCGGCGGAGAGTTTGATTCTAACAACAAAAATATTAATTTATATTTTTAAAAATAGTTGAAATTAAAAAATAAATATAATGTGAATTTGTTCTAATAATAAAAAAAAAGTTTCAAATAGCTTCAAAGCATATGCTAAAAAACAAAAACCAATTTTTTCATACCACGTAATTATTTTAGAAATAAGAGATATTCTACTATTATTTTAAAATTATAAGAAACATATATGTAAATTATAAGACAAAAAAGTTGGCTAGTGGGCCGCTAGCATTTAAAAAACTAAAGATAATACAGAACAAAATCTAAAAAAAATAAAAAAGAACAAAATCTTTCACCTTCCATTGCTCGGAAAAAAATTAACTTTTTTAAAATTTTTAATTGTTTGTATTAAATCATTTTTATTTTTTAAATCATTCAAATAAATTAAAATAGAATATTCCAATAAAAACGAGATTAAATAATGTCTAACAGAATTACTGGATTGTGCGGCTAATGAAATTATAACTGCACACCAATTTCAAACGATATAAAAAGTGATGATAGCAAAAAAGTAATCCCCCAGTGAAAGTAAAAATGTTTGAAAATTTTATAATTTTTTATTTTATAATACTTTTTAATGTAAATAACTATTTGCAAATGGATTTTTGTGCTAAAATAGTGAATTATTCTTGGAGAGCGCAAATTAAACAATGCTTTATTAAAGCCATAAAATATAAACATAACAGAGAATAATAATTATAACAAAAGCACAATAGTCACTTCACGATTTGCAAATTATACAAATTGCTTTGAAAGCCGGTTCTCGCATTTCTCCCGAACAATGGGATGAGTTTTTTGTTTAGAATTACAAATTTTGAGATGATTCTATAGCGAACCTTTAAAGATTCCTAAGTTCGGGTAAATAAGACGCGGCCGTTCGAAGAATTTTTGAATTTTGATTTGGCCTTCATTCTGTTATAAACTTGAGCTCAAAATTTTAGATTTAAGAGATTCTTAATATTTTTTATAATGAAAGAAATTTTTAGACAGAAAAATGTTTGCCTTGAGCACAGCCGGCTTTTTGTCCGGATCGCTGAGCGTGCTCAGTAGTGCGGCTTATCGATATGCTAGCCGTCGTCGATGGCCGCTCAGCAGGCGGCATAGCCGACGGTTGTTGTGAATATTCTGCCTCCGTCGGACAGATGATTTTTTAGATTTCTTATGAGAAAAAAACTTCGATAAAGTAAAAAAATAATAAAACATTATAATTTAGATAAATCCTAAAGTATAAGGCTGAGCTTAAGCCTAAGCCTTTTATCCATCACAAAAATTTTTGTTGTTTCGAATTCGCATCGGTTCAAATTCGAAAACTTTTTTAATTCATTTTTTTTTTTGGTTTTTCAAAAAATGTTCCTTCGTTTTTATACAATTCGAAATAACCCAATCGCATTTTTAAATGAATATGGATCGCATTTTTATTTTGCATAATTATTTAAAACTTTTTTTTTTATTATTAGAACAAATTCACATTATATTTATTTTTTAATTTGAACTATTTTAAATAATATAAATTAATATTTTTGTTGTTAAAATCAAACTCTTCGCCGGTGTTCTCATAACAATGGCGGACACATTTACGTTTCTACTCATCGACCGATACGGATTTCGTAAATTGGAAATGTTATTTGCCGCGTTGATTACGGTGATGGCCGTCACATTTTGCTATGAGGTAAGCATACGATGAGAGCTGAAAAGTTAAATTTTGGCGAGAAAAAATTTAATGAATTAATATTTACTACTATTAGGTTGTTCGGAAAGAAATGCGCGTTTGAGTCAAAATTTTTCACATTTGAATCGTATCACATTTGAAGATCCGTGTCACACGTTGTTATCCCGTTGTGGATCATATAATCGCCGCTTATATTGTTTCCTGTCTTCTGCTAATTGTCTCCAATTAGGTCCTTTGCGCACTAAAAACAACTTGGATTGGATTTTAAGTCTAAAATGTCCTCTATCGCCGAAATTTTTTAAAAATAAATTTAAGAAAAAATATTGCCGCGTTGATTACGGTGAGGTAAGCATACGATGAGAGCTGAAAAGTATTTACTACTATTACTACTATTTTCGTTACTATTACTCGTATTTACTACTATTTTCGTGGTGGCCGTGTTCGCGCATGGTCTCTACGGCAAAACCAATGACGACGTGGTATGACTTATGATGATCACGAGTTTTTTTCTCAAAGTTTATGGAAAATTTGTCGCTTTTTCAACAAAAATTAATATTTCAATCGTTTTTATTTTTATTGAAAAAATTGAAGATGGGCAAAAATTTTCCAAGCATTTTTTTATTCTGCACTAAGGTATTTTTAGGCATTTCATTGGCTGAACCGCAGCGATGACACGCTTACCGTACGCCCGCTTTGGCGCGATACTCCATCGAATAGTAGCGGCGTGAAATTACCTCGGCCGGTTGCTGCCGGAACGACAGAGACTCACTATCAACAACAGGATGCTGTTGTTATTGAAAATGGTGCGTTCACCGCGTCGAGCTCGTCTTTAAATCGAAACGATGACGACAAGTTTTGAATGAAGAAGTGTTGTTTAATTCATCTCCTACTCGCCGAAATTTTTTAAAAATAATTTGCCTTTATTGAACTTTTCATTAGAAATGATTCGCTTATTTGCATAATTTTTCTATCTGTACATACCAAATACATATTATACGAATTATAATACAAATAGAAACCATTATTTTTATGTGGTAATAAATGATATTTTTTGCTACTTGCGAAAACCGAAATTAATGTTTCCAATTCAAAATAGAATTCAATAAATTTTTTAAAATATAATGAGAACTTTTTTTCTAATAAAATCATTAAAAATATGGGCCATTATTGATTCATCCTGAGGCAACAGCATTTTTTATTTCTAAATATTTGAAAATTTATTTTTTTAAAAACATATCTTACTAGTTATTCTTCTTAATTTTCATCGAATTTCATTATTTACTTCTCAATACTAGTAAAAATATGGCGTTGAATTTACCGCCTGAAGTTCTATTGGACGCTTGCGAATTTTTAGACCGTGCAACAATTGAGTTGCGTTTACGAGCTGTATCGCGCTCAATTTCACGTCTAATTGCGCGCTATTTTCGTAGTTCAGTATCACGTCATTGTATTGGAAACATCTGTATCATTCTTGCTTCAAAAGAGATTTTTATCTCGGAGAATTCAAAAAATCGCCGTCCCGTGTACCATATTGCGCCTCGATACTTTCACTTCAATCAAGGCGGCATGCCGTGCTATATATCAGCAAAAACTATCGACATCACTTCGGAGGCAGAGTAACAATTAAAAGCAATACATTTTTAGATGAATTCATTAAAAATCCATAAAATATTTTCTAATATATTTTTTATAAAATATTTTAAAATGATTGTTAAAAGCAAATGATAAATAATGGACTATCCTATTATAGAAGCGCAATTTTTATTATCAATTTAGTTTGTTTTAATATATTTTTACAAATCTTTTTAAACTTGTGCACATTTGTGATGATGTAAACTCGATTTTAAAAAAATAGTAAACTTGTTTTTATGAATTTAAAATATATAAAGCTATAATAAACTCGTCATTAAATCGAAATATTGAGTTACTAAAAGGGATTGATTTCAATTTCACAGTGAACTAAAAACAACTTGGAATTGGATTTTAAGTGCCAAATATCTAAAATTAACGTCCTCTATTGTCGAAATTTTTTAAAAATAATTTGCCTTAACTGAACTTTTCATTAGAAATGATTCGCTTATTTGCATAATTTTTCTACCTGTACATAAATACATATTATACGAATTATAATACAATTAGAAACCATTATTTTTTTGTGGTAATAAATGATATTTTTTGTTACTTGCGAAAACCGAAATTAATGTCGGTTCGAAGGCTGAGTAACAATTAAAAACAATACATTTTTCGATGAATTCATTAAAAATCCATAAAATATTTTATAATATATTTTTTATAAAATATTTTAAAATGATTGTTAAAAGCAAATGATAAATAATGGACTATCCTATTATACAAGCGCAATTAGACGTGAAATTAACGATATTGACAAAGATAAATTATTTGATTAAAAAAAAACATGTATTTTTCAGATGTATGCGTGAATTATATTTGAGTCAAGGAAAGGCATTGGCGGCTCTTACCGAAATTGATTTGCAAGAGTTTGATAGAGTATACGACGTCGTGCAAAAATTGTGCACAGCAATGACCGAAGTATCGTTCCATGATTCATGTATGTATGTATTGTACTTTTTTAACTAGAAAATTCTAATATTTTAGTTGCGGATCCACTTATAAATCCATTTTTGGAACGACCTCTTTCGGCCAAAATTTACATGGACACTCGTTGGGAAGATGAAACTCCTTCATTAATGGACTATCCTATTATACAAAATGCCATTAAATTGCACAACATGCCATTAAATATAAACCATGTACAAGCTTTACTCAAATGGCTGCATTCTCGTAAGAGACATGCTATCAAAATTGGTGTTAGAATTCCTACAGAGATCTCCATTTCGACGGAATTGGAAATGAATGATTTTCGTCCTTTTGTGAATTTAATAATTCAAGTAGGTATTGTCGCGTATGACGCGAGAATTTGAATATAATTTAAATTAGCGCTAAAAGTCTTCCGGTTGTCGCTTTAAGTGGGATTGGCGAAAATTAAAAAGAGAGAAGAGGAAGAAGTTTTTTGTTTTTTTTTTGTTAATTCTTCTGTTGGAAATAAATTTAATTCTCTGAGACATTGTAATAAATTTTATTCCGTTTTGTTGTTGATTTCCTCTTCGCAAATAAATTTATTTTCTATTGATATTCCGGCGGTGTTGCAAAGTAAAAAAAAAGGAACCAAAAAAGTGTAGCGCATTAGGCTTTTGTTGGGAACGATCTAGGAAAAGAAAGCAGACCGATCAAGAATCTCCCTGCGTTCTCATCAAGTGGCGACCTTGCGGCGAATTCGACTGGATCTTCGATTACTAAAGTTAAGTGAATCCTTCGATTACTGAAGTTATTTTGAGAAGTAAAAGCAAAGCGTTTTATCGCACTGCTACAGACAGATTATTTTCAGTTAAGACAGATTATTTTCAGTTTGGTAAGACAGATTAGTTTTAATCTAAGTCTAGATAATTTTCTGAGCAGCGTCTCATCGCAACGCAAAGAAGATTTAGCTCATTAAGCATTGTTAGGATTGCGATAACAAATTTGATTAGTGCAGGCGAACTTTCCCTGTATAGGAGTCATTCGACGAGTTTTGTGGAAAGCGTTTTGTCGCGAGTGGATCAAATTTGTGAAGGATAAAAGGTGCTTTGACGCTGTGAAAACACGGGCTTCAGTGATAAACGCCGGACAAAAATGGATCGACTTTATCGTCAGCCGATCGAGGAAGCGCTACGATATTTGGAATTGCTGTTGACGGAACCGCGAGACGTTACTACGCGACATGCGGATCTAAATGAGCAATTGAGATGTCAGGAAGCGCAGATGCTGATGAATGTGTGCGCAACGAAGCTGATGGAACTCAAGCAGACCTTGAAGAAAATCAGTGATGGAAGATTGCTATGGGTCGAGGCCATCAGAAAGTTACCGCAGGCGTCTCGAGCTGCGGCCGAACAAGAATTGAGTGCATTCGAAGGACTGGACCCAGAAACTAGCATGAAAGCGAATAAACAGATCCGCCTGCTGGAGAAGATAAAATTTGAGCTAGAAATGGAGTTCAACAGACTCAATCAGGTATCGGCGGCACAACAGCAAGCTGTGGGCCAACAGCAGGGGCTAGCCCGCTCAGACAATGTGCAACTTCCGATATTGCGATTGAACAAATTCGATGGGAATCAGAAGAATTGGTTAGAGTTTTTCGAAAACTTCAAGAACGCGGTGGACAATTCCTCTCTCTCAAAATCGACAAAGATGAACCATTTGCGAAATCTGTTGGTTGGAGAGGCCAAGAGCGTGATTAAAGGAATTCCGCTGACTGACGACAATTACGAAATAGCTCTCGATTTGTTAAAGCAAAAATACGATGATGCAGGAGAGAGGATTCGCGAGTTATACAATGAGATAAGACAGCTCAAGATTTGCTACAGCATGGAAGACTATAAACGGTTCTATGAAAAACTGGAAGCAGCGTGCCGGCAATTGGAGGCAAGAGGAGAGAATCTCGAATCACCTGCGATCTATTTGGCTCTGGAAGAGAAGATGACTCGACCATTTCTGCAAAAGATCATGAAAGCCAAAGCCAGTGACCCGAATTGGAACACAACGGCGTTTCGCAAGAAGCTCTTGATTATGATCAAAGAAGAGCTCAGCCTTCAAAGAGTGGAAAATCTGAGCCAGGACCTTTGCGTCCAAAGGCCAGTAATTCAACAAGAGCGTCAATCAGGCCCAAAGATAGAACATGAGCATAGATCTTTGCGTCCTCATGCGAGCAACACATCACGCAGATTCGGCGAAGTAAAGAAAACCGTCACATTTGCAGCACCCGGAAACAGTTCGTTCCCTCCGTTTAAAAAAGAGCTGTTTCGTTCAGCGAATCAAGAGAACGTAAAGAAAATGGAGTGTCAATTATGCGGGCAAGGGCACTGGCCTCAAGACTGTACAACTTTTAAGACACTGGAAGAGCGCAGCGCTAAATGCAAGGAAGACAACAGATGTCTAAGATGTTTGAAAAAGAATCATTGGGCTAAAGACTGCAGGAACAAACAAAGCTGCTATCATTGCCGTAAAGGACACAATACAGCGTTGTGCACGAGGTACGCACAGACAGATCAGTTGCAATTATCGACGACGGCTACACAACTGAGGCAAAGCAGCAACGTGCTGTTGATGACAGCATCTGCGGTTCTTCAGAATCCCAGCAAGCCGGACAAGAAAAAAGAAGTCGTTGTATTTTTCGACACGGGAAGCCACCGAAGTTTTGTGAACAAGGAAGTGACGGACTGGTTGAACCTGAAGACACATAAAGAGGAAGAAAAGTACAGTCTGTGTACGTTTGGAGCAGCGGAATTGAAAGAAGTCAAAAGCAAAACGGTTACCGCCCAAATGAATTGTCGAAGAGGCGTAACATTGGCGTTACATTTGACTGTAGTAGATGCGATCATTCCAACTTCCGTACCAATGGCTATCATAAACGGGAAAGAGCGCAGACACTTTGATGCAAAAGGAGCGTTTGTCGAGAAGAGCATAAGTGAGCGTCGACCAGACATTCTCATCGGCATAGATCATCTGCACCAATTTCGAATAACAACGAAAAACAATTTAAAGAACGGGTTTGTTATTTCGAATTCGCTGCTTGGTCCCATGGTAAGCGGAAAAGCAGTAGCTGAAGGAGAGAAGCAAAGCAAAGCAACCTCTCTGCTAACAGTGGAAGTCACTCAAGGCAAGGCCACGCAAGACGCACTGTTCGATTTAGTGCAAGGTCACTTCGATTTAGAGAAAGCAGGCACAGAAGAAGACCTGCACGTTAACGAAGAAGCCGAGGTATATGAGAAATTTAATAAAACGCTCAAGCTAGTCGACGGTCGTTATGAAGTAAGCTTTCCGTGGAAGGAACCTCTACCAGCATTGGAAACGAATTATTGGTTGGCGCGCGGGAGACTGAAGAGCACGATGAAGACTCTAAAAGATAAGCCAGAGTTGCTTAAGCAGTATCACAAGACAATGATGGAACAACTAAGCAAAGACATCATAGAAAAGATTCCGAAAAAAGAAATCGAAAACGGCACACTTATTCATTACTTGCCACACCAAGCAGTAATCAAAGAAGACAAGCTTCACACGAAGTTGCGTATTGTATATGACGGATCAGCCAAACCAGGAAAAAAGGGGGTGTCTATAAACCAATGTTTGCATAGAGGGCCGCTTCTCCTCTGCGACTTGGTTGGAATTTTGCTCAGATTCCGTATACCCAAAATCTGCATTGTTGCGGATATTGAGAAAGCTTTCTTGCAACTGTCGGTCAAACCCGAGGACAGAGATGCTTGCAGATTTTTGTGGCCAGAAAATCCTGAAGACAAAAACTGGGAAAAAGCGATAAACACGTATCGATTCAAAAGAGTGACGTTCGGCTTAATCAGCAGCCCGTTTCTGTTGGCAGCTACTATTAAAGAGCATCTTCGAAGAGAACGTTCCGAACTTGCCAAAAACATGCTGCAAAACATATACGTTGACAATGTTGTTATTCATGTTGAAAGTCAGCAAGATACGTTAAAGAAATGTCAGGAAGCAAAAGATATATTCCGAAAAGCGTCAATGAATCTAAGGGAATTCGCCTCGAACGATCGACAATCCATAGCGAAATTGCCCGAAGAAGACCGAATCGGCAAAGAAGACCTCAAAGTTCTCGGAGTGAAATGGAGTACCAGAGATGACACGTTTTCGATTAAAGCCAAATCAGAGAAGGAAAGTGAAGTTACCAAAAGAATCGTCTTGCAAGAAATCGCGGGAGTATTTGATCCGCTTGGATTCACAGCACCGGCAATGCTAGAAGCGAAAATATTTTTCCAACAGTTATGGAAATTTAAGATAGGTTGGGATGCAAAATTGCCACAAGAGTTAGAAAAGAAGTGGCACCAGATCACTAAAGAATGGAACCAATAAGTGGTTATTCCTAGAAAGATGTTTCGGACGGAGAGCGAAAAGTGTGAGCTACATATATTCGCCGATGCATCGAAAGAGGCATTTGGAGCAGCAGCGTATTTGCGACATCCAAACGAGCAACAAGCCAAGCTGATATTCGCAAAGTCGAGAGTAAAAGCTCTTAACTCCTCAGCGACAATTCCAAAGCTGGAAATACAAGCATTGAAGCTAGCGGCACAAGTGGCTAAATTTCTGAGGCAACAGTTAGCGGTTGAAAAAACGCAGCTTTGGACGGATTCTCAATGTGTGATCCACTGGCTTAACTCCACGGCAAAACTAGAGAGATTTGTGGAGAACAGAGCAAAGCACATTCGAGAGTATCACGTTCGATATGTACCCTCGGAGGAAAATCCTGCCGACATGCTCACAAGAGGAAAAAAGTTTGCAGAGCTAGCGAAATGCTCGAAATGGTGGTATGGTCCTTCGTGGCTAAACAGAAATCTCGGAGAACAAGAACTGGATTTAAAATTCGATCCAGAAGAGTACGAAAAGCGAGAGTCTAAAGAGCAAGCTTTTTATACTACGTGTCTACCAGTTGTGGAACAAGAAAAACCAGCAAGAAAATGGGAGATTAGTAAATACTCCTCGTTTTTCAAAGCAATTCGAGTGGTAGGCTATGTCAAACGCTTTATCGTACAAATAACTAAAAGAGCACAGCAGAAGTCAATTGTGCTAACGGCCGAGGAAATAGTAGAGGCGAATTACTGCGAGACGCACAAGAGCAAGAGCCGCCCAAAGAAGAGGCAAAAAAGGCGTTAGAAATGTTCAAAGACGAAAAAGGACTATGGAGATGTCGTGGTCGACTTAATCATAGCCATCTTCAGAGAGACGCGAAAGAACCCATCTGGCTGCCAAAACACGATCATTTGTCAAAGTTAATTGTGATGGAAGCGCACGTTCGATCGTTTCATGCCGGTTCAACAACGACGCTCGCTTATCTTCGAAGAATGTATTGGCTACAGCAAGGAAGGAAGCGAATAAGAGAAATCATCCGCGAAAGATGTCTAATATGTCGCAGATATTTAATTACTCCGTATAAGCTGCCAAAAATGCCGGATCTTCCAGAAGAAAGAGTAAAGAGAAGCAGACCTTTCGAGAACACGGGCTTAGATTACTTTGGTCCGATAAGCGTACGTCAGATAAAAGAATGCGAACCGACGAAAATTGCAGATGTAATCGCTCCGCTGAGACCAATAGACTTTCTCTTGCCATATGGCATATCTACGGATCAGCCAACAGCGGAAGAACAATGCCCAACCGATCCTACGTATTACGCCCAGCCAACAAATCGTGATAAATTAAAAGAGACGTTTGAAGTAGCTACACGGCGCATTGAGAAATTCTGGAGACAATGGCAACAAGAATATCTCGTAGCATTGAGAGAAAGACAGAACACTTTGGAATTTCGCCAGGGAGTGACCACAAAAACAATTCCAGAGGTGGGAGAGGTCGTTCTGGTGCAAGAGAACGACAGCCCTAGAAACATGTGGAGACTAGCGAAAATCGAAGAGCTGATACCCGGAGCAGATGGACAAATCAGAACAGCGCGCATAAAATATGGCAACAGATCGGTCGTCCGCGCAATCAATATACTTTATCCATTAGAAGTTTCGGATAAGAAAGTCGACGCAAGCATATCCGCGAGCGCCTTTGAGCGTACAAATCTAAGCAGTCAAATAAATGTAGTTGTGCGCAAAAGACAAAATTTAGCGAAAAGCGCCTTTGAACGCACAATCGGAAATTCAATAGAAAAGCCAAAAAGCCCTAAAGAAATTGACCTCGTGCGAAATGAAAACATAAAAAACAAAGAAAATTCCCAAAATAGTGTATCAAAAGCTGAGAATCATTGTTTAGATAAGACTGACGATATCTTAGTTACGTTTCTAATGTTAAATCTTTGTTCCAGCAAACCAATAGACTTGTCGGAAGAGGAAGAGTTCAATCAAATGCTCGAAGATATAGAAAACAAAGAGGACAAATCGCGCAAAAGAATGAAGACAGATGACGAAAAGCCGAAGGACGAAAAGAAGCTCGGGAACGACAGCTGTCGGGAGTCGCGAGAAGATAGGGTAAAGGACAAAATTAAGGAGCAGGCCTTTGAGCCAAAATCCTTGAAGAATACCAAAATTAAGGAGCAGGCCTTTGAGCCAAAATCCTTTAAGAGAATCGAAGTTAAAGAGCAGGCCTTTGAGCCGAAATCTAAAGATAAGATACGTACAACAAGCCCCATCGCAAAAGCAAGAAAGTCGCGGCAAGAAAAACCAACGCCTGAGGACTATGCCGAAATTTTTAAGGCACTTGTTCAAAAGGGGGTTGACGCATTGCCAACTACCAGCCGATGTGCCAATGAAGTGGCTCCGAAACCTCTAGAAGAACGACTTCGAGTGTTGGTGAACAAAATTCGTTCTGCAGCCGGGAGTGTCGCGTATGACGCGAGAATTTGAATATAATTTAAATTAGCGCTAAAAGTCTTCCGGTTGTCGCTTTAAGTGGGATTGGCGAAAATTAAAAAGAGAGAAGAGGAAGAAGTTTTTTGTTTTTTTTTTGTTAATTCTTCTGTTGGAAATAAATTTAATTCTCTGAGACATTGTATTAAATTTTATTCCGTTCTGTTATTGATTCCGTTTCGCAAATAAACTTATTTTTTCTATTGATATTCCGGCGGTGTGTTGCAAAGATAAAAAGAAACCAAAATACAAGCGCACTAGGTTTTGTTGGGAACGATCTAGGAAAAGAAAGCAGACCGATCAAGAATCTCCCTGCGTTCTCAACAGGTATATTATTATAAATTATATATTGCAATATTTTAGTACGGTTGTTCATTTATTGTATAGAATATAATTAAAAATAATAAGGGAAAATTACTATATAAATTAATATAATTATATAAATTAAATGTTATAATTCTCTACATTATAGACTTATATTTAGTATTTCCTGTCTAAATAGAGTACATTAGCACATAAAATATTTTGTCTTAAATTTAAGTTTTTTATTAATCTTTTAGGACTTTCGCCAAGCAATGGAAGAATGCAATTTTTGCTTGTGTTTTGAAATTTATTTTTTGGATCCTCAAATCTTTTGCAATCTATACAATAAGAAAACGGATGAAACTCTCACCATCACTGGAAATCCAAATGATCATTATAGTGTTACAATAAAGAGGCAAAAACGAAAAATAAAATAAAAAATTGTTAATTTTTTTTCTTAAACAATTAAACTTTTTTCTTTTATGATCTTTGTTTTTTATTTAAAAATTTTTTAATATTATTATTATTCAATTTTTTATTATTAAATTTTTGTTTTTTTTTAAATTTCGAACAACGTAAAATGTATAAAATTACCAACAAATTTAAAAATTTTGACTCTATTGATAATATTTATATGGTTACATTTTGTAATGCTTATGAAAATTTTTTTATACAGGATGGCCAAAATTGGCGCCGGGATTTGTTTTTGTTATAACTTTTTTATTTTTCGACCCAATTGCCTAATTTTTTTTTATTTGATACCCGAGAATTCCCCATTTTGTGTGGTACCATATTTGTGCATTAAGTTTCAAGTTTAGCGTATGCAATAATTCTTCGGCCGAATCCTCTTCTCCGATGAAGCTCACTTCCACATCCATGTCAACGTCAACCATCAAAATTTTCGATACTGGAGCGACAAAAATCCTGGCTGGTATTGTGAAGAACCGCTTCACTCTCCTCGAGTGAGCGTCTGGGCTGCAATTGGACGTCAAGGAGTTGTTGGACCGGTCTTCTTCCACAACAACGTCACAGCGGCCTCATATCTGGAACTTTTGCAGCAGCGATTTCTGCCGGTTGTTCAGACTTGGCCTGGATTTGCTAGTCTCATCTTCATGCAGGTGAACGTCGTATCATATGAACGTCGTATCGAGCGGTGTATTGAAGTGGACGGACGAAGCGTCGAAATCAATTTCGGAAATTGAAACATTTTTATTGTTGTTTTTTTTTGTTGTCATTTTAATAAATTTTGTTGTTATGTTTGATACCACACAAAATGGGGGATTCTCGGGTATCAAATAAAAAAAAATTAGGCAATTTTACGTTTTAAGCATATCTAGTTGTTGATAAAAAAAATGTGAACACGAATGATTTTCAAATCAATAAATTTTTTATATCCTTTTATGAATACATATAACTTCTTGCAAAATTACGAATTAGAACCAGAGCTGTGACTTGATTCCTAAACGATTCCGGTATCGTGAGTCGGAGTCGACGTAAACGACTCCGACTCCAATTAACGACTCCGAAAAATAGGTGACTCCGACTCCAGGAGTCATTAAGAATTCTATTTCGTAAACGACTCCGGTCACCCTGGAGTCACGAGAGTCGTTTAAAATAAACGACTCAAACGACTCGGAATCATTTAAGTTAAACGACTCTATTGACTCCGGAGTCACATGATCGTAAATGATTCCGGAGTCGACTCATTGAGTCGATTCCGGAATCATTTACAAAAACGTAACTCCGGAATCGCGTTTTCTTAAATGACTCGGAGTCGTTTAAGTAAACGCGACTCCGGAGTCGGAGTCGACTCTAAACGATTCCGAAAGACTCTAAACGACTCATTTATTATCAATGAGTCGTTTCAATTAAACGACTCACTGATAATCAGAATCGTTTAGTTTTAAACGACTCCGGAGTCGGAGTCGACTCTAAACGACTCCGAACGACTCTAAATGATTCCGATTTCAATTTTTTTCAAATAATATTTAACTTATGGTCATCATTTACAATAAATAAGTATTAAAAATACAAACCATTTTTCTTATTGCGGCTTCAGCGAGAACATCGTATTCATTGTTACTTACACAATACATTGCAGGATCTAAGTAGCTAGCTACTAAAAAAGTTGGGTCTGCTCCTTCTTTTCCCGAATTTATGACGTCAGAAAAGCGTTTCTCCAATAATTTAATAAGTGCATCGCTAATTTCTGGAAGGTTATTGCTTTCTTCCTAAAGTAATCTGTAAATAACTTATAAAATAAAAAATCAAAGTTACTCGAAGATTTTTGAGAAGTCGCATTATTCCGGGAAAGAGAAGTGATATTGTAGGGCAGCCTTCACGTTGAAGTTTGTCGGTAAAACCGCGGAAAGGCGTGACGATATTGCAAATATCTCGGATAAGTTTTATCTGATTGTCCGTTATTTCGGGCCAACCGCGAGCTTTGCTAATAATGTTAACACTTTCGAATATTTCAAGAAGACGTTCGTAAGTAATCTTTAGGGATGACCAACGAGTATTTGCCGGAAATTGTAGCTTTTTTCTAGTGGCTAAATACAACGCTTTCGTGGCATCGTGCGATTTACTGTATTTTCCGAGTATAGAGAATACAATCTAAAAGTAAAACATACTGTCATAATAGAATAATAGCCTATAAAAGATTTTTAAAACAGGTACACTACTAGACTAATAAGATTATACTAAAAAATTACCTTTTTTATATCGGTAGCTATGTCATTCTTTTCGAATACGTCTTTTAATACTAGCTGTAGACGATATGCCGCGCATTTTAACTGCAATTCTGCATTGATCTCAATAGTTGGATATTTCGGATCATTGCTTGCATCGTTTGGATTTTCATACATTTGAATGATAGCATTTAGTTCGGAACTGTTTACCATTTCGGCCGTTTCTTCATCATCATTTTCATCTGTTGGGAGAATGAAAGGATTACTAAAAATAGCTTATATAGTAAGTTTGACACCTAGTAATGAAAACAAAACTTGCATTAGTGCGGCTTTTATATTTGTGGCTCCATCTGTCGTTACTCGAATAATCTTTGACGTATTAATGTTGTAATCACGAACTACTTTATCCAATAAATTTCGGATATACGTTCCGCGATGTTGATCCAGCATTTCCGCTCAAGGTGACGTTTTGCGTTGCACGCGCGAAGATCTTTCGGCTTGTACTCGCAATGACGACATTTTCCTTCGCTGAATTCAGCGATAAACTTTGAATGTTGTAAGCGGTGTCTTTTTGGTGTAATTTGATCTTCCTCACCATCATCACTCCTATTACGGCTTTTCCTTGCTGGTGTGTCGTTATCAGCAACAACTATTACGGTCTCTTCATTGGAAGGATATTCCACGTTTGGCAGGCTAGACAAATTCATCTAAAAACAGAATTATAGATTTATGTTTAAGGAAGGAGAGGCGAGGGGGGGGAATATGATGATAAAATCGTCAATTGTCAATTTTAAGCAAAAATTTCTAAAATTAATAACTCGCAAATCATAATTTTGCACAGATTTCTAGAATTTCTGCAAATTTCTAGAAACATGTGAGAACTTCTCACATGTTTCTAGAAATTTCCGTTCGAAAATATTTTTTATTTCAAAGATTAAAAAAAATTTTGGCATAAAGTTTTTTTTACTAGAAAAAAAAAATTTCGATTTGCATCTGAGCAGATGGCACACCCATCTGGTAAGTTGCTATTTTACTGTTGCATTATCATGTGTCAACCTATCACAATTATCTGGTAAGTTTCTACTTTACTTTTACGCAAACCCGGCGAAAACCAGTTTACTTGCGTACTTTGTGACCAGAAAGCAATTAATTTTCATTGTCATATGTCCAATTGGCACAACTATTTGGTAAGTTGCTATTTTACTTATATAATATGAATCAATATATTAATTTTACATGAAATTTATTTTTTAGATCCATTATTTGAAAGCAAAGGAAATTGAACTGGGAGTGATAATTCTCCCAATTTCCTTGCCAAATGGATGGACCGCAGTTAATGGACCTTAAAAAGGTAGCGAATTTAAATTAATACCTAATTAATCGGATAAATAAGACGCGGCCGTCTGAAGAATTTTTGAAAAATCGGAGAGAGTAAACTGACTCCCACTCTAATTTAAAAAAAATCAATCAACCTTGTGCTTCGATACTCGAACATGATGCGCTCGTGGGCCGTAAACGTGATCACCGGCAAGAGCGCAAACGGCAATTGAATCATTTGGACGCGATTGAGAAAGTCGTTCATGCCGGTTAGATTTTGAACGCCATCCGCCGATAGCGTCACCATCAACGTCGGCACAATGGCGATGGCACGCGTGACGAAAACACGCAGCCAACGCGACCAGCGAATATGCAAAAAACCCTAAAAGAAAAAAGAAATAAATATTAATCCTAAAAAGAGCTGAACGGCCAACCTCCATAACGAATTGCCCAGCGTATGTGCCGGTCATTGTGGAACTTTGTCCGGCGGCCATTACGCCTATTGCCCAAACGTAAAGCGCTGGCAAACCAAATGCGCAGCCCAGGAAGATGCCGCCCTTGTAGATGTCCGCGTCAATGGGCTCATCATCGTCCGGAAAAGTCATGTTTGGCATGTCGGGTTTATCACGACACAATTCATACTAAAGATAATATTAGAACATAAAATTAAATTAAAAATTAAAAAGCCAATAAATACTATTTATTTTGTTAAAATAATTTGAAAAGATACTGAAATTTTTGCCCATCTTCAATAAAAATAAAAACGATGAACCGAAAGACATTAACCCTCGGATTACCGTGGGGTCCATACGGACCCCAAGACGTTTTTGAATGAATTTTTTTATTATTTAAAAATATCGGATCATCCCAAATTTTTATGACTTTGTTTATTTGAGTGTTTTTGACACTCTGTGGAGTAAAACAAACGTTTGGTGTGTATCAAAATTTTTCTATAAAAAAACAGCACTTTTGACCATTGGGGTCCATTTGGACCCCAGTTCATGCTGGCTCCAAATGACTTGTTATAAGTTTACTGTGATGTAAAACTTCTTATTTTTCTTATAATTCTTTTATATTTATTTAGTTTTGTAATGTCGTCGGATGACTCGGAGTTTGAAGACTTTGAAAGTGATTATATTCCATCTTCTGATGAGGGGGAAATTGATCACATCAGTGAAATTTCTAGCGAACTTTCAGATGATTTGAATGAAACAAATGATTCAGAGGAGGAACAATTTATTTCCAAAAATGGAAAGGAATTGTGGAGCCGTTATCCAATTGTAAATAATGGCCGCCATCAATCTCAGAATGTGATTCAGCGTGCAGAAGGTGTAACCGCATATGCGGCTCACCGCGTTGATGATTTGAGAACTTCGCTTGATCTTTTTCTTCCACCTAATATGCTGAAGGTCTTTTTGTATTTTCATTTTGTATTATATTTTTTATATATTGTTTAGGAAATCGTAATAATGACAAACTTAGAAGGAGAGCGACGTTTGGGAACCGAATGGAGAGATTTATCGTTATCGGAATTTTATAAATTTCTCGGAGTGTTATATTTGATTGGCGTTTATCGAGGGAAAAATGAGCCTGTTTCTATGCTCTGGAGTAAGGAAGTTGGACGTAATTGCATAAGAAGTGCTTTATCTCGCAATAGATTTTACTTACTTTTGCGTTGTCTTCGATTTGATGATGCTGAAAGGCGACGCCGTCTTCCAGAACGTGATGACAAGTTGGCTCCAATCAGAAAAGTTTTCGATACATTTGTTGAATCACTCTGTCGTAGTTACACGCCATCTGAATTTGTGACAGTGGACGAGCAGCTTGTAACTTTTCGTGGTCGCTGCCCTTTCAATTCTTGATTACAACAAAACTAAAGGAGGCGTTGATACTCTTGACCAGATGGCTCGCGGTTATTCAACAAAAAGAATGTCACGACGCTGGCCCATGATTTTATTCTATAACATTCTTGACGTAGCAGCAATAAACGCTTTTGTTGTTTATACAAAAATCAATCCGCAATATCATCGAGACAAGTCCCATAAGCGTCGAAAGTTTCTTGAAGAATTAGGACTCGCTCTGGCTAAAGGAACAACAACAGACAATCAAAATGACCGACCTGACCGAAATAATATCGAAAATAAACGCGGCCGATGCAACCTTTGTACAAGAGACAAGAATAGAAAAATACGTTCTCGTTGTTCGGTTTGCTCAAAATTTGTTTGTAGTGATCATATGCAGCTGATTTGTCACGATTGTTAAAATTTAATATTGTTAATTTTTAATATTTTTTGTTAATTTTGCCATAAATTATGAAAAAATAAAGTTCTATTATACTTATAAACATAAAATACACATGGGGTCCGTATGGACCAAAATGGTAAAAGATGCTTGTTTTTTTCACGGTAATCCTAGGGTTAAAAAAATAAATTATACGAATGTTTTTTTCAACAAAAAAAATATAGCATAGAAATATATTATAAAAAATTTCAAAATTATTTATATTTTTTCAAGCAATTTCTTCTTGTTTCTAATGTTTTCACTAATCGAAATAACAGAATTACTGGATTGTGCGGCTAGAGGGCCGCTAGCATTTAAAAAACTAAAGATAATACAGAACAAAAAATTTTATTTTTTAAAATTAACGAAACATAATGTCAAATAAAAAATCAAATATAAACGAAAAAAATGTCAACATGACGAATTCGCAATATTCGTGATAAATTCGCAATATTGGAAGGTAGCGTCAAAGGCAGCAATCTAAAATTTCATCTTAAATTAATACTTAATTTATATTTACCTAAAAAATGTAAAATTTTATTAAAAATGTAAAGCTTTATTAATAAATTTAAAATGGATTCAAATTTAATAAATACTCTTCTTTTAACAATTAATATTTATTCGGATAAAATTTTTTGAATCCATTTTAAATTTATTAATAAAGCTTTACATTTTTAATAAAATTTTACATTTTTTAGGTAAATATAAATTAAGTATTAATTTAAGATGAAATTTTAGATTGCTGCCTTTGACGCTACCTTCCAATATTGCGAATTTATCACGAATATTGCGAATTCGTCATGTTGACATTTTTTTCGTTTATACTACCTTTTTAAGGTCCATTAACTGCGGTCCATCCATTTGGCAAGGAAATTGGGAGAATTATCACTCCCAGTTCAATTTCCTTTGCTTTCAAATAATGGATCTAAAAAATAAATTTCATGTAAAATAAATGTATTGATTCATATTATATAAGTAAAATAGCAACTTACCAAATAGTTGTGCCAATTGGACATATGACAATGAAAATTAATTGCTTTCTGGTCACAAAGTACGCAAGTAAACTGGTTTTCGCCGGGTTTGCGTAAAAGTAAAGTAGAAACTTACCAGATAATTGTGATAGGTTGACACATGATAATGCAACAGTAAAATAGCAACTTACCAGATGGGTGTGCCATCTGCTCAGATGCAAATCGAAATTCGTCACTTTATCGTGACAAATTATGCAACTGAATTCCTCTTCACCGGGCTTATGCCCGAAGTACAAATGGAGTTCAGACATTGGAATAGACATAACTATTATCTAAATTATAATGTTCTTCAAATTCTTAAAATTTTTTTTCTTAAAAGTGCTTGGCTCTTCGTACCAAATGTTTATTCAATCTATCGTAACTCGAGGGCGGAACAAAATTAGACATAGTTAAAAAAAAATGTCTTTAAAAATTTTGATTCCCTTTTATATAATATCTCTGTCGCCTAATAATAATAAAAAAAAAGTTTCAAATAGCTTCAAAGCATATGCTAAAAAACAAAAACCAATTTTTTCATACCATGTAATTATTTTAAAAATAAGAGATATTCTACTATTATTTTAAAATTAGGTATAAGAAACATATATGTAAATTATAATACAAAAAAGTTGGCTAGGTGCGGCTAGAGGGCCGCAAGCATTTAAAAAACTAAAGATAATACAGAACAAAATCTAAAAAAAATAAAACACAACAAAATCTTTCACCTTCCATTGAAAAGAAAATTGCTCGGAAAAAAATTAACTTTTTTAAAATTTTTAATTGTTTGTATTAAATAATTTTTATTTTTTAAAATTAACGCAACGATTATTCATTACAAAAAAATTTATAATTTAAAAAAAAATGAAATAATAAAAAGAAAAAAAAAAAAATTTCATTTTAAATTAATACTTAATATTTACCTAAAAAATGTAAAGCTTTAAATTAATGAATTTAAAATGGGTTTAAATTAATAAATACTCTTCTTTTAACAATTAATATTTATTCGGATAAATAAGACACGGCCGTTCGAAAATTTTTTGAAATTTGGTCTTCGTTCTGTTATTGTGTCGGTTAAGAATAAAATTTAATGAACACCTTCATTAAAGCAGGCCCAAGCTGTAATTAAAAAATTTTGAGCTCAACTTTGTTTATAAGAGAATGAAGGCCATATCAAAATTCAAAAATTCTTCAGACAGCCGCGTCTTATTTACCCGAACAGGGCAAATATTAATTAGGTATTAATTTAAACTCGCTACCTTTTCAGGGGGTTGGGTGCGGAATCCACCCGTCCCGCAACGGGATCGGGAGGATTTGTACTCCCAACTCGACCTCTTTCGATTTTAAATAATGAAGCTAAAAAATAAATTTCATGTAAAATAAATATATTGATTCATATTATATAAGTAAAGTAGCAACTTACGAGGTGCTTGTGATCTTTATTTAAATGCATATGCATTAAAGCGCGACTTTCACCGCAAATTGTGCATCGGCTTACATCTTCGCCGGGCACTCGCCCGAAATACAAATGTACTTCACTATGCGGAATCGGCATAACTAAATTATAATGTTCTTTTATAATGTCATATTATTGTCGCTTTTTATTTTAACATGCGGAAAAACTTTCTAATGTGATACCTTATTCGAATCTCATCACGTAAATCAGGAATTGTAAATGGCCCAATTTTCTTTCCCTGCCAAGTTACAATAGATTAAAAAAATTTTGAACTAAAAAAAGATCAAGCACTTTTTTTCGTAAATTGAACAGGCCTAAGCCTAAGTCTTAGGCTAAGGCTTAGGCTTAAAATCAGCCTTAGACTTTAGGATTTATCTAAATTATAATGTTCTTCAAATTCTTAAAATTTTTTTTCTTAAAAGTGCTTGGCTCTTCGTGCCAAATGTTTATTCAATCTATCGTAACTCGAGGGCGGAACAAAATTAGACATAGTTAAAAAAAAATGTCTTTAAAAATTTTGATTCCCTTTTATATAATATCTAACAGAGTTATTGTATTTCGCTGTCAAAATTGGAAAAAAATTTATATTACCTAGATGAAAATTTAACTCAATTGTATTCTGAATTTTTGACTAAATTTGTCTTAAAAATGCGATTGCGGTTCCAAAACGCGTTTGGGCGACAGAGATATTATATAAAAGGGAATCAAAATTTGTGACATGTGGCCTTGCGTTGTCATGAAGCAATATGGCTTTTTTGTGCCGACCCGCCCATAATGGTTTCTATTTGTATTATAATTCATATAATATGTATTTATGTACAAGAAAAAAAAATATGCAAATAAACGAATCATTTCTAATGAAAAGTTCAGTAAAGGCAAATTATTTTTAAAAAATTTCGGCGATAGAGGACGTTAATTTTAGATATTTGGCACTTAAAATCCGTAAAACTTTCAAAAAAAAAACAGAATCACTGGATTGTGCGGCTAGAGGGCTAGCATTTAAAAAACTAAAGATAATACAGAACAAAAATTTTTATTTTTTAAAATTAACGGCTTATGCCCGAAGTACAAATGGAGTTCAGACGTTGGAATAGACATAACTATTATCTAAATTATAATGTTCTTCAAATTCTTAAAAATTTTTTTCTTAAAAGTGCTTGGCTCTTCGTGCCAAATGTTTATTCAATCTATCGTAACTCGACGGCGGAACAAAATTAGACATAGTTAAAAAAAAATGTCTTTAAAAATTTTGATTCTCTTTTATATAATATCTAACAGAGTTATTGTATTTCGCTGTCAAAATTGGAAAAAAATTTATATTACCTAGATGGAAATTTAACTCAATTGTATTCTGAATTTTTGACTAAATTTGTCTTAAAAATGCGATTGCGATTCCAAAACGCGTTTGGGTTATTTCGAATTGTATAAAAACGAAGGAACATTCTTTGTAAAACCAAAAAAAAATGAATTAAAAAAGTTTTCGAATTTGAACCGATGCAAATACGATATTATAAAACGACAAGAATTTTTGTGATGGATAAAATTTAGAAACGTTTTTGTCTTATAATTTGCATATATGTTTCTTATAATTGTAAAATAATAGTAGAATATCTCTTATTCCTGAAAAAATTAATGAGAAAATTTATTTTTTTTATAAAAAAATTATTTAATTTCGACCTCATTCAGCTAATATTTGATTATTATTAACAATTTTTTTGCTGGCTCGGCTCAGTTTTTGTGGAGTCGCCTCGGAAAAATCGAGCCATTTTTACACCAAAATTAGGGCAAGATTCTCCTTTAAAATAATTAATTTATAAATTTTTGGTTATTGTTAACAATTGAAATTAGGTAAATGGGGGTGAACTTGCATTAGTTTTGGCGGTTTTGTTTTTGTGTTTTGCAAATAAAGGCATAGGATATGTATACAAAAAAAAAATTGTATACATATATAACATATGTCATTAAAATCCTCGTGATTCGTTGAGACCGAAGAACATGCATATTATTGTTTGGAAAAAAGTTAAATTTTTTAAAATTTTTAATTGTTTGTATTAAATCATTTTTATTTTTTAAATCATTCAAATAAATCAAAGTAAATAATCAAAATAGAATATTCCAACAAAAACTAAATGAAATGACAAATTCACGATATTTCTTTAAGGATTTCATCAAATGTGGCGACATAAGGTGTTCCTGTCATATTTGGGCAATCTAAAATTTCATTTAATGTTGTTATAAACATTCATTATTTGAAAATAATTTCTTAAGAATTAAAAATTCGATTTAGTAATAAAATAGAATTTTAGATTAGCAAAATTTTAAAAAAATGCAAACACACCCCGAGTTCGTATAAGAACAGGTAAGGTGGATTTGAGCAGCTCCGCGTCGACGATTTTCCAGCCGCCAATGTGGAAAAAGGCGTACAGAAATCGTGAGATTACGAGAAGTATGTCCCGCTCCTGCAAATAGTCGCCGTAACGTTTCGAAAGTTCCAGGACGCATTCACAAAGAAA
This sequence comes from Bradynema listronoti, assembly GCA_024678965.1. Lineage (NCBI taxonomy): Eukaryota > Metazoa > Nematoda > Chromadorea > Rhabditida > Allantonematidae > Bradynema > Bradynema listronoti. The sequence goes on from JANLNO010000006.1 coordinate 441,597, forward strand.
TACCACCGCCTCCTGTGTTGATTTCCCAATTGAAGTGGCGCTAGAAAAAAAAAGAATAATTATATAAAGTAAAAATTTAGTTATTTTATATATTTAAGTAAAGCCCGGTTTATTTTCAAAGCTGATCTTCAATTAATTTGAGAATCATTTAAGATTACAGAACAAGTAAATTTCATTCCGTCTAAAAAAAACTTATTCGAAATGTGTGCGTTAATCGAGTAAAGTCAACGCATCAAAACATGTTTATTCTGTATAGGTAAAGGAATAACAAAACGAAGAAAGACATACGTTTTATCGTCGATTTTCGTCGCCTTTTCCTCGTCCTCCGCACAATGCATAACGTCTTCCAAAAGTGACAAGGATGTTATTAGATGCTCCATATTTATCTGGAATTCTCATTCATTATCGTTCATTTATGCTCACAAACTTTGGTAAAATGTTTTTTTTTTATAATTATCGGGACATCTTTTTTGACATTGGAGATGCATAGTAACAATTCATAATGATAGTAAAAACAACTTAATCGCATATAAAGATAAGCTTAAAAAGCTTAGTGACGAACTAAAAAGTCGGGACTAGTTTCAGTCTAAATCTGATCCCAAAATGTCTGTATTTTTCAAGGACTTTAATCAAACCTCGTCTTCATTTTGCATTAGAATCCGCAGACGCCCACTGGTAAGGCTGGCGATTAGCGCCGCAAATTTTCCATCGGTTTTCAACCAATGCGGGCCGATAGCCTGCGATGCGAGCTCACTTAATTCGTAGCAAAAGTCGAGATATTCTTGGGCTAAAATCCAAGTCCATATAAATAAAAACAAAATATAATCATTTGTTCCCGCATCCATAATCTAGACAAGAAATCCCGCCCAAAAATTTTTTCCACTCTCGGCTATTGACCGAGGACAATAAAGCTTTCAAATTTTCAACATTTCAATTTTAAAAGATTTTCTGCGCCCTCTCTCTCGAAAGGGCAAAGAAAGTCAACAAAATTTCGGAAAAAAATTTGCATTTCCATTTTCCACTTGCCATTGTGTTAGAAGTAAAATCATTAATAAAAAAAAAGACGTCACTTACGAAGCTTAAAAGTCTGAAATAGTCGTTGGATGACGATTCGCAAATCGTTTGGCCACGACAGCGACACATAAAATTCCAATTGTTCGCCGTTGTTTTTCAAACGTTTATCGCAAAAAAATTCCAAAACTTTCTTGACATATTCCAGAATGGTTAAGGATGGAAACTAAATTAAAAATATGTTAAAATATTTTTTTTAATTGCAGCATTTTTATCTTAATAATTCAAAAAAAAATGTGCCCACCTTGCTTGTATTCTCCTTCAAATATTTCATAACAACGTTCAAAACGGAGTTTATGTCGTCTGTCTCCAGTTTATCAATGCCAATGATAAATAACATAGAAACAAATCGTTCCAATTCCTCTTCCGACTTGATATCCCTAAATGTATGTGAAAAATAATTAAAATTTTTACATAGCTTTGAGAAGAATACCAAAAAAATAAAAAATTTAAAACCAAAATGCTCTCGTCAAAAAAATGTTATTTTGCAAACAAAATCTAATCAGTTTTAAAAAATAAAATAATTCTACATAAGTAAGAGAAAACTGTCAACCCTTTCCCATTATGGGGGGGGGGGGGGGCAAAAATTCAGGACATTTGTAAAAATTTTCGAAACATCCTCAAAAGAGGAAAAATTTTCAAAAATTTCGGAATTTTTATAAATTTTTTGCGCTCCCAGAGTGAGGCGCAGTTAATTTTTCAGAGTTGGAAAATAGGAAACGCAAAACTTATTTGGAAATTTAAGGACCCTTTTTTAGTCCTCGATCTAGGGCTAAGGAAAAAAATATTTTTGTTGGGAGATGGGGAGGGGACGCAACATTTTATCCAATTATAGGAAAGGGGTTGGACAGATATAATGTCAATAAATTATACAAAGCAAATATCTTTATTTAACCTTTCACAAATTAATTGACGAAGTTCCTCGATGAGCGAATCAAAAATTTTTAAGGAACTAAAGTCTTCGAATTTCTCCATTAAGATTTCTTAAAATGTAACAGCTTTACAATTACAAAAACAAAATAAATAAATTTAAAAATCGATAGAGAAAGTAAAGATTTCGTGTATGGGCAGTTCCCAAATTTTAAATAAAATGAAAAATTAACATTGAATATATGTCAAAGTTTGGTCTTGTTAACGATCTGATTCGTAAACTTTATACATCATTAAATCAAGCATAAAATTTTATTGCATTGTGAAAAAAGTCTATAGATAAAATTGTAAACGAATTCGAGACAACGCCAATCTTTCATTTATATTTTTTAACTTAATTCTTAATTAATATTTACCCAAAGTTCGGGTAAACAAGACACGGCCGTTCGAAGAATTTTTGAATATTGACTTGGCCTTCATTCTGTTATTTTGCGTCGGTTAAGCATAAAATTTAATGAACGTCTTAATTAAAGCAGGCCCAAGATGTAGTTCAAAAATTTTGAGTTCAACTTTGTTTATAACAGAATGAAGGCCATGTCAAAATTGAAAAATTCTTTGAACTTATTTACCTGAACTTTAAATTCATTAATTTCTTTCTAACGATTATAGGGGGTCTAACCATCCGGCAACGGGAACGGGAGTACCCAACCTTACCTCCTTCAACTTAATATAGTTAAACTAAAAAATAAATTTCATGTACAATAAATATATTAATTCATATTATGTAAGTAAGATAGCAACTTACCAGACGGTTGTGGTAATTGGACAAATGCAACAAGCGATCCTTGCGTTTTTCATTCATACAAATTACACATTTAGGCACATTTTCACCGGGCTTATAGCCGTAGTAAAAGTACACTTCCGCATAAAATACAAAAAATTTTAAAAAATTTAAAAAATAAAATAATTTTTAATTTCGCGCTTTAAAATAAATAAATTTAAATTTTTTATATACAAAAATTTCAAAGACACTAAAAAGGAGCTAAATTTCATATTAATGTTTTTTCTTGTATCTTTGTGGTAAATTGACATCTAAAGGCATTAACTTTTGCAATACAATAGCATTTTGCTCAATAATATTATTCGTATTTTCGCTAAATTGATTTTATAATATTTGATCTTTAGAAACTACACTACAAAAAATCGGTTCTTACGAGTTATCGGACCACAAAAAATTTTTTTATTTTGTATTTCTGAACATGCTGAATTTGAGATTTATTTTTTTATAAAAGTATTCCTATGGGTTCTAAAATATGATAAAGATTCCAAAATTAAAAAAAATCTACCGCAAAATAAAAAAAGAATTTTGTTTTTCGATAACTCGTAAGAATCAAAAAATCTTTATATTTTTTTAATTAATACTTATTATTTCTAAAATTTAAGCTAAAGAACATGACGTTCCCAGGCAATATTGTTAGAGAGGAGATAGGTATTCTCGTAGCCATTTCGGCTGAACAATTCGTTTTTTGGGTCTTTAAACAGCAAAACGGAAAATTTGAAATCGATTTGTCGATGATCAAGTTGGAGGACGACGTAAATGTAGGAGATTGGATTAATGTTGCATTTGTCATGGAAAATGGAAATGCCGATTTTCACTACGTTGTACGTAAAACTCCAGCAGACTTTAATATGCCCACGTTGATTGTTGATGAGCGAACAATTATTGTATGTTCAATGTTTAATTATAGATAATTTTTACCATATTGATTATATACATAGTGTGATTAAGAGCAAAAGCTTGATTTTTTTTACATTTTTCCTTTTTTAGGATAAGATTTTTTAAAATGATATACCAACAAATTAAACAAAGATTGTTGTACAATTTGACCTGTAATTAATTTTCAAAGAAGAGTTAAAATACTCAATAATGATTTGGCTATTTGGAGTCTTTATCATTGAGTTTTTATCAACATTTTTGTTAAAAATTTACATTTTTTCCTTTTTATTTTTAGACAACTATAAACTTTATTCCTCTTGACGAATTTTTGTATCCGCTAACAGCTGTCGAAAAGAATTTGCGTATGTGTTTTTCACTCGAAATGGGCCGAATACCATTAGTCTTTACCAACACCTATCTTCCTCATTGTTGTTACGAGGGAGTTGCTCAGATTACGTAGGATTTTTTACTCAAAATTTAGAAATTTTTGTGAATTGTTGATGATTAATAAAAAATATTATTTAGATTGAATAAAAATGATGTGGAGCTAAAAATCGAAAATTATTATAACACACCATGGTTGGTAAAAAAAAACGTGGAAAATTACGATTTTTCTAGCGATCAGGTAATTTTTGAATTCAATATATTTATTTCTAGATACATTAAAATCAAATCAATTAGGGCTAATTTTAAATGAAAATTTACATTGAAATAAAAGAAATGAAAAATGGAATTTATTATTTTTGTATTTTTATTTACTAAAAAAATTTTAAAAAGTTATAAATGCTTAAAAAATACTCTAAATTTATGCGAATAGACGTTTGAGAAAGTTTATCGTTGGTCTTAATTCAATTATCGAATAAGAGGCATAAAATTTGCAAAATATATTTTTATGAAATAGAATTAATGCAGCAGGATAAAAATGATTGTTTTTTTTTAAATCAACAACATTGTTAGGTTAATTTAAAATCTATTAAAAATCTAAATCCCCCTCCTTTTAAAATACTTTTTCAAAATATAATAAGTATTTAAATTTGATTAGCACATTAAAATTCGAAGCGTAAAACTAAATAAATGATTTTTTTCTGCAGACACTAGAAAGGAAATTGCCAAAAGGGAATGGATTAATTGTTCGACGTGCGAATGCGAAAGACTTTCACGTGCTTAGTCAGGAATTTGGATTAATTCTTCTTAATAGACAAGCCTCTGAGAAATTTGATTTGGGTGATTTTATTGGATTTTATGTAGCGTAAGTGATATATTTTTTTTTATCTAAAACGCAATTTGGTCTAGGCTTTTACAGGGTGGCGATTATATTTTTGCTATAACTTTTTTACTTTTTAATCAAATTGTAAAAAATTTTTTACATTCGATTCACAACTCCTTGGGAATTTTTTTGACACCAAATTTGCCCATATTGGTTCCGATTTAGAAATTTTATATTTATTTGAACTTTTTTTGCCATTTTTAAAGATGAAAAATGGGCAAAATTGACTTAAAATTAGCTCAATTTTTCGATCTGAATTTCGCTAAAATTTCGTTTAATAAGTTAAATAATGTCCATTATAATTAATTTTATCTTCATTTTGAACCAAAATATCAAAATCGTTCAATATAGGCTTGATGATTAAGACATCATTATGTTACAAATTTTAATGATTTTGCCTCTATTTTTGAAAAAATGGCAAAAAAGTTCAAATGAATATAAAATTTCTAAATCGATATCAATATGGACAGTCAAAAAAATTCTTAAGGAGTTGTGAATTGAATGTAAAAAATTTTTTACAATTTAGTTAAAAAGTAAAAAAAGTTGTAATAAAAATACAATCGAGGACGAAATTGCGCCATCCTATATTTAAAAAAAATTTAAATTGGTAAAATAGAAAAGATTGTAAAAAAATAAATATTTAAAAAAAACATATGCAAAATAGTTCAAAAAAAATAACCTAGGCCTTATATTTTTACAATCTTTTTTATATTACCAATTTAAAAATTCTTTAAAATATATTACTTCGTTGTTGGTTTTGAACTTGTTGTTTTCTTTTTACAAATTTATTTTTTTTAGAGAGGCAATTGAGGATTCTTTGCGTCGGCGATTCGCACTTGCGCCTCGAAAACTTTCATTCGATCTTCCTGTTACGAAAAATTCCGACGGCACTATCGATGTAAGCGCGTTTAATTTTTATATCATATATTTTTTTTATTCTCAATTTTTTCATAATACGAAATAGTTTTCCATACAATAGTGGACAAAATGAAGGAGACCTTTTTTGAAAATATGGTTTAATATTTGGTTGGGGAGCCACCAGCATCGATAAAGCAACGGCGAGGCATTGAACGGACCAAATTTTCTGGTACGTTTTTGGGCAAATTAGACCATTCCTGAACGAGCTCGTCCGATTTGCGGAATTTTCTGCCCGTAAGCTTTCTCTCAACCTCTCCCCATAAATAATCTATGGGATTGAGGTTGGGAGATTGAGCGATGTACGCGCGTTTAATTTTTTTATTCTCAATTTTTTCACAAGATTTTGAATAAAATATTTTTTCCATATATATAATAATTAAGCGTTATTTTATTGGGAATACAATTTTTTATGATTAATTTTTGTGTTATTTAAGTTTGAATTTCATTTTGATGAGTGTCTTTTTAAAGAGCGTTACATTTATTTTTTTTCAGATAACTCACGAGATTCTCGTTGGCGGAAGGCCGACAATTAACGGCTGCTATTATGTCGAGGGTGTGGGCGATATACGCGACTCGCACGCACTCATTAGCACTAACATTGGCGACGAGACACGTCGTTTGCGTGTTGTCAGTCGCTGCGTGTTTGAACCCATTGGCGCTTACTTTACAATTTGCGAGCTGTTGAGCATTCCCAAAAATAATGATAGGGTAGGTTTTTTTGACCTATATTATTAACATAATTGATAATTGTTTGCTGTGTTTGATTTTATAAATAATAAGTGTGGAAAAGCAGTGAACATAAGCTGGAATGTTTGTAAGTTTTTTTTTAACCATCTAAAAAATAATAGAAATTTTTAATTTAAAATTTCTTATTTAAAATTTCATTTTTAATTTTTTGAAAAACAATTTTAATAATTAACTTAGAAGGTTAAAAAAAGCGATGAATAATTACTTTTTACTAAGGAAATTTTTCTCATTATTTTTCCAGAAAAAATATAAAAAATGTCAACGATTTCATCACAAATTTACAAAAAAAACAAAGTTGAAAAAATGGAATCAAACTTTATTCGATTCAGAATTTTTTAAATGAAAAGGCGCAGTTGAATTAACAATTGACTTTTAATTTACTACACTAACAAAGAATTTCAGTTTTCTTAGTTTATTTTCGTTAAGGAGATCATCTGTTATACGCTAATTTCATGCGGATAAGTCCGATTATTTTGAGCCAAATTAAGCCACTGAGTTCATTCTGTTATATCGGATCCAAAATTTTGTGCCCGCTTTTATTTCATTCTCATAATGGCGGGACCCTTTTCGACACAATATAACGGAATGAACTCGTCGACGCCAATTTAAATTTGACTCAAAACACCCGGTCTTAGAGTAATTAATATACTAGAGCACAAATGAAATAAATCTTGAGTTTACGAAATTTATTTGACTTTAATTCTTTTTTTTGGGTGATAAATTACTAAAAATTTTATTCTCACAATTTTTAGACAATCGTAAAAAATTCTGCTGCAATTTTTGAGGCGCAGTGTCGTATAAGCCCAAATCCGGCGGCTTTTTTGGCAACAAAAAGGGTGTTTGCTTGCTTATTTCGCAAAACTATAAGCGTGACTTAATTTTTTGGTGTAGACGAAAAATTACAGGAAAAGCCAATTATGGGAGGAAATAGCATTTGCATTGACGGTTTGGTACTCGCAAAATCCGATGATTGCGTGACGGTTTATACGAACGATCGTATCGTCTACAAGGAGTGCATCATAACCTTTACAACGCAACAGTATGTTTTGATTATACCATTTTTTTAAAATTTATTTGATTTACAAAAGAATTTTCTTACCTATTTTATTTGCAAAATATGTATTCACAATTTGCGTTATTCTAATTCATTTTTTCAGCATTGACCCGCTGCCGGAAGTTGGTGATCTCTTGGAAATTATTCAGCATACTATTGAACCGCCCAGAAGCCGGCGCTATGAGCTGGATTGGGTGGGAAAAAAGCAGGAACAGCCTTATAGAACACGTATGGTGGACGGAATTTTAAATGTAAAGCGGTTTTTTTTTAAATTTTTGAAATAATGTATCTTTCTGACTTTTGTATTTTTTTGAATCAATCAATCAATCTTTGGTATTACAATATATTAGCTAGTATAATTAGCTTTATTTAAATTTAATTTAAAGTTACTTTTAACTTTTTCTTTTAGGTACGCGTTCCGATCTCCATTAACGACGGCCATTGTCGACTTTATCACAACTTTTTCGGCGTTATTGTCAATAATGGTAATGACATCGATTTTGGTTCCACTAGAACCACTTCTGGCCGAAAAATCCTCCACATTTGGGTGAAAAAAGTTCCTGGCTCATTTGGTATTAACGAATGGGCGGTGGCAGAGGATCCAGATCCCGAATTGGTTTCGTTTTTCTTTTAATGTGTATCATTTCTTTCTACGACTAATTTTTTATCTATTGTTTGTACAGGAGTTATTGCCAACGCCACCTATACCGCCTCGCATTGAGCCAAAGGAGAAAAAAATCGCGTTTCGTTATGTGGGCTCAAAATACAGCAGTCGGTCGCCGATATTCGCTGAAGCGGTACGCTGAACTAACAATTTATTATTTCAAATTTTTAATTAAAAAGAATATTTTTTTACTTAATGGGTTTATAATTTTTGTTTAAGCAAAAATAACTACTTTTTTGGGTTATTTTTTACAAATTAGTTGTTTTATTATTTTTTTACTTTATCGAGGTTTTTTTCTCTTAAGAAATCTAAAAAATCACCTGCGAACACGTCGGCATCGGATTCCGCACAGCCAACATCGACGTCGAGTTTCACCAGTCCGACATCGTCGCGGGCTAAAGCCAGCGGCGGCCGTCCGCCACGGTTGACAAAGCCTCAACAACTCGTCGAAACCAATGAAAATTTAGAGTTAATAACGCGCGATCACTACAACGAATATTTTCCCAGTCGATTTGGGCCTATGCCCGAAACAATTTGGAATAGTGTTAAATCCCGCGAGAGAACGCAGCGCATAGACGACGTGGTTGATCGGCTTTTTTTTGGTCTTTCATCCTATTATATTCTAACTTTTAAAATTATATTTAGAAAGCTCATTTTACGCCTTTGCGGCAGACGGAACAAATTGCGGAACAATCGTCGGAATTCGATGAAGCCAATTTCAAAGCTCGCTATAAATTGGACGGCGTTGTCGCGTCAACGAGCGCAAGCGGACTATTCGTCTATTCGAGCGGAAATCCTGATCGCGAGTGTTTGCTCATGCATAGTATAATGGATCAACCGGTTGGACACGGCGATTGGATAAACTACGAGGTAAACATCTTTTCTTTGCTATTTTAAGCTCGAATTTTTGAAATTATTTTTAAGGCTAATTTTCATCAGAAAAAATATATTGTTACCGCTTACGTAAAGCGTCCGCCCATTTTTCAAACCAAACCTATCCGCAACAGCGTTGAGGTTAGTTTTTGATCATTCTATACAATCTTAGTTTTTTATCACCAGAGAAAAAATAACTTAAAAAGTTAAATGTTGTTGAAAAGTGCATTTTTTCGGCAGCATTTTAAAATAACAATTATTGGAAGCATTTCCAATAACTAAATAATTTGCAAAAAAAAAAAAAACAAATGTTGCCACGTTTATATGACAACTTTTTATTTAAAGCGTGTTTATAGATTAATGATTGTTTTTTAAGTTGTTAATCACGGACGCTTTTATGTCCACAACTAACAACGGAATTAAATCCCGCAACCCAAATGAGCACTACATACTTACGTCCAAATTTTTGAGCTTAATCGTTGATTCGAATAATCTTCTAACGGAGGATATGATAGGCTCATTTATGGATGTTTGGGCGCTTCGCTGTCGACCTAATAGTGAAAGCAAGACCATAAACTGGCAACTGAAACAAATAGTTGGCTAAATTCAAAAATGAATCTTATATCTATGACAAAATTGATTAAAATTAAAATGACAACATTAATAGGTTGGATTTAATTGCAAAAAAAAAAACGCTACGATAATCCTAATATTTGAAATTTCTTCTTCATTTTTAATTTTAAAAATGAATCTTGAAACAAATACAAACCGATGCTTTAATCTATATTTTATTTAATATTATTTTGGACTTATATGTTTGGAAATTTTTTCTCTCGCTAAATTATTGTGTTAATTAATTCATTTTTTGACTTAAATAATTTGCCAATTTTTTAATATTGTAATCTTTTTTTTTGTTTCTATTTTTCGGTATTTTTTTTGTTCTTTACTTACATAAAAGATTGTCCAATTTCATACGGATTCATTTCTACGAATATATTCAATTCACTGGTCTGACATTTTTTATATCAGGAATACATACCTCAAAAATGCCTCTAAGCCTATATTTGTTTAGAGGACTTTATTATAAAAAAATCTGTAATGTATATTTAAAAGAATATTGTAGATTCGATTAGTTTATTCGGTAATAATAAATATTTCGGAATCAAAATTGTTTTACCTAATTTAAAATGCTATTGGATTTTGCATTGATTGTTTTATGATATTTATTTGTATATTTCATATAAAAAACTCACGATTTTTACAAAGCAAATTTTTAGTGTTAAGCAAATTATGACGATAAATAATAAAGAGAACGAAGACGAGAATGAGGCGGCGATAAAGAGCAATGGCACTATCGTTAAAATGATTTTTCATAATTTTCTGTACGTTTTACAAATCTCATTTTTTTTGACATTATTCTCTTTGTATGACTTTTTGTTGAAAATTATTTTATGTTCTCTTATTGTTTTTTTTTCAGAACATATGACGATGTGATCTGCTATCCTGGACCCTTTTTGAACGTGATAATTGGCCCGAACGGTACCGGCAAGAGCACAATAATTTGTGGTATTTGTTTGGCGGTGGGAGGCTCTCCGAAAATTCTCGGTCGCTCGGAGCATATCGGCGATTTTATCAAACACGGGAAAGAATCCGGATTTGTGGAATTGCATTTGTGAGTAATCGGTTTATTTGAATTGTTGTGTCTTAACTTGTAATTTTAAAAATTTTAAATAGATATGATAAGAATTCAAAGGGCACTCGTGCCTTTAAAGTCGAGCTTTCTCGGCCAAACTCCGCTCGTTATTTTATTGATGGACGTCCGGCTTCAAGGGAAGAGCATTGTCTTAACATAAAAAAATATAATATTCAGGTTAATTTTAAAATTTTAAATATTATGTATTTTCAATTGGAATTTAAAGTTTTGTTGCGTCTAAGATACTATTAAATACTCTTTACTTTTAAGGTCGATAATCCATGTACTTTTCTTGCACAAGATAAGGTAAAAAGTTTTGCCGAACAGGATCCGAAACAGCTTCTCAAAAACACGGAAAAGGTTGTAACTATTTTCTTTTTCAAAATTATTGAACATTGTTTATTTTCTTTATTAATTAATTAGGCCGGGCCGGAGTCGCTTACAAAAATGCACGAAGATTTGGAAAATTTATTTAAGCAAGGCGAAGTTATTCGCCGCCAATTGGGCGATAATCGAAAAAGGTTTTAAATTAACTTATTAAAAGTTTTTAGATGATAATTGAACGATAAAAAAAAATAAATTATATTTGCAATATTAAGGCGCGAAGGATTGGAGCAGAACATTCAGGCATTAAAATTTTGCGCGGACAATTTTAGAGAGCGCGAGAAACGTCACTTCAAAATTGGTCTACTTAAAAAGCGTCGTGCTTTGACGGTTTGCTTTTTTCATAGTTAATTCATTCAAATCAGTAATTACTTTTTTGAATTATTTATCTTTGTTTTAGGATTATGAGAAGAGCACTGAATTGCATAAAAAAGCAGTTCAGGCGATGAATAAGGCAAAAACAGATTTAAAAATGGCACGCGACGCGCTAAAACCTCTTCAAAAGCGCATCGCCGGCATGGAGAAGGCCTCTGGGAATAGCGAGACCATCGTTCAAAATGCTGTAAGATTTTGTAAAATGATTATAATTTTTTTTTAAGATATATATACATATTTTTTTTATTATTGAGACATTTTAGCTTGCAAAACAAAACAAAAACTTACGTGAAATTGACGATTTATTATCTACGGACACACTCGAAGAGGCGGTAGGAGATTTTTCAAAATTCCGCTTTATTTTCGAATAAGCAGCGAAACGACTTTAGTTGAATAGTAACGCGACGCATTTCGCCCTCATAAAACAGCAATATAATTCGTGGGAGGCCGAGAAAGCGCGAATTGCCGCGGATTTGGACCGCGTTAGTGTTCTCTACGAAAAGGCCAAGGAGGAATGCGATGTTTGTTTTTGATCACTTTTAATTTTTTTATCACTCAAAAAAAGGATATTCTCCGGCTTGATGTCGCGGTGAATAACATTCTTCGAGTGACAATAGTTTAGCGCGTCCGACACTTGGAAAATATACTGAAAATGCAGCGAAAAATATTTCGCATAGACGTATTCGAATTTTTTTTATATCGTTTTGTTAGAACTTTTTTTGCCATATTGTATTTTAAAAAGTACCCTAATTTCGCGTGCATAAGCCGCGGGTGTTTTGAGCCAAATTTAAATTCGCGCCAATGAGTTCATTTTGTTCGTATCGGGTCCAAATTTTGTGCCTGTCTTCGCTTCGGTTTCATAAAAGTGGGCACAAAATTTGGACTCGCTTGGATCCGATACGAACAGAATGAACTCATTGGCGCGAATTTAAATTTGGTTTAAAACACCCGACCTTATACACGCGAAATTAGGATAACATATTCAGTATGCGACCTTTTTTTAGCAGCCAAATGAGGACTTTGAGAAACGTCGCGCCGATTTGAAAAGCGCGTGGCAAAATCTTAAGACACTCGATCGCGAGATTCGTGCTGAACGCAATCAACTCACCGTACGAAATGATGGTAATCAATCTTTTCGATTATTTCATAATTTTTAGATTGAGATATAAACTTTAGAACATTGCTTTTTTTTTAATCTATGGAAAAAAATTGATATTCAAAAGCGGCTTTTATTCTATATAATTTCCATAATTGATTATTAGTAGCTGGGCACTCTTGAGCAATTGACATTTTAAAACGGCACAACTCTTAGAAAATTTACGCTGAAACTCAATGTCCAGTTTTAAAGGGGGGATTTTTCTAAAAATAACTTTAAATGGCGCTGTTTTTTTTTAGAATTGCGACGTCAAGTGGACATGGAGCGACAGCGTTTTAACAACAAACTTCAAGCACTTGCGCAGCTTACTCGAAATCGCGGTATTATGGATGCGTGGGATTTTTACGAGAAGAATCGCGATCAGTTCATTCATCCCGTCTACATTCCATTTTTGCACAGTGCGTTTAAAATTTTCTTGTGGAATTTATCTTAAAATTGCTATTTGAACTGATTTAATCTGATTACAATTAAGAAAATTTTTAATACGAACTTTAGGAAATACGTAACATATTCAGTATGCGACTTTTTTTTAGCAGCCAAATGAGGACTTTGAGAAACGTTTTTCTTAATATAGTTTGAGTTTTTTTCCACGAACCCGTTTATTTTTACTAGCGAATTTTCAATTAAAAAAAAGGTTTTTTTTCGTATTTAGTGCAAGTTAAAAACGAAAAAGATTTAATTTATCTGAACAATTCGATCAGCAAGCGCGACATGGCCATTTTTATTTTTGGCTGTTCCGAGGACGAAGAAAAGCTAATGGGCGAGAATCGCTTTCGCATCAATTCGACGGTTGTGAATTCCGATTTGGTAATTCACTTTTTGAAGCCAAATTAAACGATGGGTAAATATTATAAAACAGGGTTGCCAGATGAAAATCAAATAAAAAAGAACGCTGGGCACGAAAAAAATATTTTATTGATAATTTCCAACAACAAAAAAGATTTTTCTAAAAATATCTGAATTGGTCTATTTCGTTAACTTTTCGGGTCAGATTCTTTATTCTCTCAACGATTAATACTTCTCGGAACTCCTGATCCCGTGTCTAAGCGAGCCATTCTTCATCAGATAGTCAAACATCTCAGTGCAGCTGAAATCGAAGTTGGTCTTCGTCGCCAAAATCGCCTTGATGGTCTCCACGCTCAGTAGATTCCGCTCCTTCGTCCATTGGGCAGCGCAGAGTGAGAAGATCCGCTCGACAAAGGCGTTCGACACCGGGATGGAAAGGATTCGTGAGACAAGATCGTAGAGATTTGACAGCGTGGTGTTGTCCTAAATTGACACACAAATTGCCTTCCCCGTCGACGCCAGACTGATGTCCTCATTGCAATCGATGCCGGTCGCGTATTCCTCGTCCTTCTTGCTTCAAAAAGAACAGACACCATCAAAAAAAGAACAAATCTTTTTAAAAAGGAGATCTGGCAACCCTGTTATAAAATCAGTCTGCATATTCTTTGTACTACAAAATATAATATTATTTTTACTCGTAAATTTTTTTCTTTATTTAGTGTGAAATGTTTCGCAATTCGATTCCCATGCCGCCTGCTATGCAACAATTGGGTTTTTCGGATTTTGTTTCCGAACTTTTCGACGCGCCACTGCCCATTCGAGCCTATCTCTGCTCCACTCAGCGGGTTTGTGTGTTCATTTCATCGATTTTCTTTGATTTTAATAGCAATTATTGGTTTTTTTTATTTAGTTGGGGCGTATTCCCATCGGCAATAATTCCGTGGACGCTGCCAGCGAAGAAATCGGAAAGAAAATTGGAAAGGAATTCGGTCTTTTCCTTACGAATAGAAGTCGTGTACGTTTGATTTTTTTTTTTTGGAATTTGAAATTTTTTTGGTACCAAAAGCTAAAAATTTGAGACCATTTCTTTCGTTTTTTTTCAGGTCACTGTCACATTCTCCAGGTATTCCGCGGCGGTGTACGTGAAACGCACTCAGCTTCATTCCAATCCCATCTTTAACCAGGAGCACATGCAAAAAATGCAGGACTATACCGAAGAATTTCGCGGCATTCAGAACGCGATCGCTCAGGTTTCGCTTCACTTCTTCGAGTTTAAAATGAGAAATCATATCACTTTATTGCATCAAATATTCGAAAATTTTTAGAACACCGAAAAAGCGAAAATATTCGAAGAGGATCGCAAGGAGTTGGAACAACGAACAGAGGCCATACGCGAAGAGGAGGTTAAAAATAAATTAATTGAAAAGAATTTTTCAATGGCATTTTTTTTAGAAGGCAATTTTGGAGAAGCGAAATCAAGTCATTGTGAACGAGGATAAAATGAAGCGAATTCAGCGCCGGTTAGTTGCTTTTTTTGTGTTTATTTTATCCATCCATTCTGAAAATAAATTTTTTACTTATTTATAAGGGTATTTTTTTCTAAATTATCAGTTAGTTTTTTCTTTTACAAATATTCCTTTAGCTTACAAGAATACGGAAAAGAGAAGCCGAATATTGAAATGGCGGCCGCAGCCTTTGAGGAGCGAAAGCGAACCGCGGCCGCGGAAGCGATTCGCGATTTGAACAAGCTCACCGATCTTCTCGTAACGCGTTTTATTATCCCAATTTCTCGGGTGTTTTGGCCAAATTTAATGAATTCATTCTGATCGTATCGGATCCGTTAAGGGGTCCAAATTTTGTGCCCACTTTTATGAAACCGAGACAAAGGCAAAACAAAATTTGGACCCCCCCCCTCAACGGATTCGATACAACAAAATGAACTTTGTTATTAGATTTTGGTATTTGTATAAGACCGAGTGTTTTGAGCCAAATTTAAATTCGCGCCAATGAGTTCATTCTGTTGTATCGGATCCAAGCGAGTCCAAATTTTGTGCCCACTTTTATGAAACCGAAGCGAAAGCAGGCGCACAATTTGGACTCGCTTGGATCCAATACGAACAGAATGAACTCATTGGCGCGAATTTAAATTTGGCTCAAAACACCCGGCCTTATACACGCGAAATCAGGGTAAATAAACTTTGTGCCAAAATAATTTATTTGATTTTTAGAGAAAAAATTAAATCTTTTCAATAAATAGTAGGATTACTTGTGATTCGACTTGACAATGATTCTGAAAATTTGGGATTCATTTTTGTGTGATTAATTTTTTTAAATAGTCTTAATCACTTTGTAAAAATACATCAAATGCCTTATTGAATCGGCGTTCGAAGAGTTTAAAATCGAGCTGAATTAATTGTTTCTCTCTTTTTCTAGGAGTCACAACGCGCCTGTATTTTGGAGTTGTTTTTGGCGAGCGGCGAAAAGAATCGTTTGCGTTTGGAACTTTATGCATTACGAAACGAATACGAGAATTTGGAGAGTAGCGTCCGTGAAAACGAGGTCAATTTTTACTATTTCACGATTCGGTCATATTTATTATTCGATTGTCATGTTAAAGATTTTAGGCTGTCTACAGACAGAAGGCGGATGAAGTGGAGGACGTGAATGCAGATATTTGCATAAAGAAACGCGAATTCTTCCAAATTTGCGACCACGCCTGCGACGAGCGCGCCGATCTAAGCGCAACGGAGAAGCAGATTCTGGATAAATTGAAAAAGGTGAGTTTTTCTCTACATGAAAAACGATTTTTTTTTAATGATATGGTCTTATGAATTTAGGACTTCGAAGACTACAGCATTCCAGACGATCAGGATGTTGTTGAACAGCAGATTCGCGACGAATACAATCGGCTCGAGATTGGCCGACTGGATGGCAGCCGACAGGACGTCGAGGACTACGAAAATTTATGCAAAGAACTTCAGGAACTCGAGAAAGTCATCGATAATGAGCACAATTCGGTGGGGGTTCTCTATCTCTCATCTATTTATTATAGCTTTGCCGAGAAATTGCAAATCATTGGAAATTGACTACTAAATCAATTGAAAAATCAATTGTCGGCTTTGTGATGTAAAAGAAAATATTGTTTAGAACGAGTCGTGGACTAACGAGATGAATAAACTCTTAGACGCTTGGTTGAACCCGCTTCAGGCGCTCGTCGAGCGAATTAACGAGAACTACTCGCGATTCTTTCAGCGTCTCGGCTGCGCGAGTAGTGTTGAATTGAGGCAGGCGGACGACAAAGTAAATTATATATGACCCAATGTTTTGTTTATGTTGTGTATGTGAAAAAGGTGAATTCTGTGGCAGGACTTGAGCCTGCGACGAACGCTTAACCGGAGCGACGGACCTTGATCACATACTTAGAATTTCTTCTTATAACTCCGTCACAACATCTCCCCGTTCAAGATGTTAATAGATGCAACCACAAAGATGTGGAAGGTCACAGGACTAGATCCCCGGACCAGCTTAGCACCAATGGCATTGAATACAAGCATTTTTTACGCATTGCGCGACCAACAGCCGGGTGGTTTTTCTCGGGAATTCAAGATCCGGACTTACGCTTGGAACACATTTTACGCGCGGCCGAAGGGAAGATATATCACTAAGTTCCCAGCCAAACACCGACTCACGACGCTACCTCGCGCAGCGGCACGGAGTTCGAAATGACGGCGCTTGACGCGCCGCCATCTCATCCTGATCGCCAAATTTGTTGTGTATTGGACACTAACAAACAAAACAATTTTATTAATCAAAAGCAATTGACACAACAGCCGCACTAAATCTTACAACAAAATATTTTATGACCAAATTACAACGAACAGAATGCCGATCAAAATGTCGTGCTAAGCATGCGCACACTTAAAATACTAGACCTCGCAACAGTTTATAAGGCGCTTTTTGAATTTTTAGCTGGT
Source organism: Bradynema listronoti (assembly GCA_024678965.1). Lineage (NCBI taxonomy): Eukaryota > Metazoa > Nematoda > Chromadorea > Rhabditida > Allantonematidae > Bradynema > Bradynema listronoti. The sequence continues at coordinate 459,146 of JANLNO010000006.1, forward strand.
CTTTTTTTTATTATGTGTTGAGCAGGCATAAAATCTAACCGAAAAATGAATACCATTTTTCGAAATGGGCGGCGTGCTAAAAATGAGAATGATTATGTGAGAATAAAAACAATCGAAATAATTGTTGAAAAGAGAAGAGAGAACTTTGAATGGAAGAACTTTGAGTGCTTTTATTCGATCCAAATGAATTCTCCCCGTTTTTTCTTTCTTAGTACAACATTAACGAGTATGGCATCATTATTTCGGTGAAGTTTCGCGACGACACTCAACTTCGACCGCTCACTCATCAAACGCAGTCGGGCGGTGAGCGAAGCGTTGCCACCATGCTCTATTTGATGGCGCTTCAGGACTTGTGTCCGGTGCCGTTTCGCTGCGTAGACGAAATTAATCAAGGTCTCTCTTTTTCTATGCTTTATGAACACTTATTCATTCGGTTTTTCGATTTCCCTCACATACAAAAAAGAAGACATTTAATAATTTACGTACGTGATACGTGAAGGCCCCACAGATCAATTCTTCCCCGTTAGAAATGACTTTGGAACTAATCATTTCGCGGGTCTTTGGATGAGAGCCATCCAGCCACCGAAATTTCGGCTGGTTTGCTCGGCATAAACATGCGGTATCGCTGATGCGGCTTGCGAGGCCCAGTCAGCATCGCCGCGTATCATTCACACTGTGCAATGTGTGGTACCTATTGTCCATCCAAATATGGAAACACCTAGGTGGGGGGTGGAACTGAACTTCATCCTAAGCAAAGTGAAACCCTCACGCACAGCCACTGGGCCACTACTCCCCTTTCTATGCTTTGTGAACACTTATTCATTCAGTTTTTCGATTTCCCTCTCTTCACTGCCTCCCATTTTCATGTTTAGTCGTAAAATTTTTGATTCTTTTTGTCGCAAAAAGCAATCTCGGTATTTTCTCGAAAAGAAGATAAACTTTCGGTTTTGATTCCATTCACATTTAAAAATATCTTTCTTCGCCAGGTATGGATCCGAACAACGAGCGCCGCGTCTTCAACATGATGGTTCAACTACTTTCGGCGACCGGCGAAGTCGGCAGGACGCAATATTTCTTGTAAGCATTTTAAGCCGATTTTTTTTTGGCCCAAAAAATTGAGATTCGATTTCCTTTAAAAGTTAATAATTTGCTTTTGGATTAACAAAAGGATTTTTTCAGATTGACTCCAAAACTTCTCAGCGGCTTGGAGTTCAACGATCGAGTCACCGTTCACGTTGTGCACAACGGTCCGACGATTAAAAACAGTCACGTGAGTTGTTTTTTTTACCGTTTTATACCGCTCATTGTTTCGACTCATACGGCAATTTTTTCAGGCCTGGAATCCGGAGAAATTCCTTCGATCGTTGACCGCCTAGGCGCTGAGATGGTCGCTGTTCTTCTCTTTTTCACCATTCCCATACGCAACTCTTTGTTTCCGCCCCAGCAGTGACGGGTAAGTGGCTCATCGACTGGAGCGTCTGGACTCTCCTCGTTTTGCGCGCTATTTTTCAATAAAATAATTTCTTTTCGACAATATAGCATTTTTTTACAGCGTCTTTTCGGTTTGTGAAGTCTATAACTCAATCATTTTTTAATAAAATTACTCCAAAATAAACATGAATATCGAGTTTTTCGTTGTAATTTGTTTTTTTCAGAATTTAACCCAAATTTTGGACCAAGTCAGGGTCCAATGAGCCATTTAGAAATTCGTGGCTCGCGATGAATAGAGACGAAAAAAAGTATGCGTTTTTTTTCTTTTTCGTCTCTTTTCATCGCGAGCCACGAATTTCTAAATGGCTCATTGGACCCTGACTTGGTCCAAAATTGGAATTTTTAAATTCTGAAAAAACTGTTATGTTCAGTACATCTATATACACATTAAATAAAAAAGGAAAAAACAGCTCGATATTCATGTTTATTTTGGAGTAATTTTATTAAAAAATGATTGAGTTATAGACTTCACAAACCGAAAAGACGCTGTAAAAAATGCAATCGCGTCGAAAAGAAATTATTTTATTGAGAAATAGCGTGCAAAAAGAAGAGAGTCCAGACGCTCCAGTCGATGAGCCACTTACCCATCACTGCCCCCCCCCCCCCCTACTGCTCTTTGTTCCTCGTTTTATATGAATCGCATTTCTAAATGTATTATTTGTTAAGATCTCAACCAGTTGTCATCTCTATATTGACACCGCTCTTGAAATATTCCGGATCTCCTTAATTTTTTTTTTCATTAATGCAATTCAGATCTATAATAATTTCAATTCATTTTCACTTTATCATTCTCCCGCTTTAACTGCTAATAAAATTATTTTCTTCTCAAAAATGTTGAAAATTAATTGGTAATTTCTAAAAAAAAATTTTTCTATTCATTAAAAACCATTTTTATTATCGGCATAGAAAAAGTGTCATCATTCAAGCATAAATTCCATTTCCATTCGTGGACCTTAGTTTTTTGCGGCAGTGGTGGCTTTGGCTTCTAGTGGAGTTTTTGTTTGATTAGTGTTCCGATCGAGTGAATGATCGCGTGGCAAATCGTCGTCGAAATTGCCGACATTGTTCGTCGCTGTCAATGGCGCAAGTGAACTCTCGCTTAGCACCAGAGACCTGGTGGTGGTGATCGGAGCCGTTGTTGTTGACGGAGCGCTCAAACCGACGACACTCGAGGAGAGCGGCGTGCTCGCCATCGGTGTGCCGCGAGGCTGCGTCTCGTCGTCGACCTTCCCACCGCTTGCGTCCGTCGGTCGGTCGACCGCGGCGGAGCAGCCCACCGCCACTGTGTGGTCATGCGGCGGTGTGGGCACGCTGGACAGACTGCTGCTAGTCGCTGTCGATGTTCGATTCCTCTCTTCCTAAACGCGACTACATAAGCGACATGAGCGTATGCGGATCATTATTATGGTGTTGATCATTAGGGAATTTTATACTCTTGAAAATATTCGAAGTTTCTTTGATGGCATCATAAAATTATTCGGAGTACCCCAAATAAAAGCAATTTTTTTTTTTGCCGACTAAAATTCCAACAAACAATTAGATTTAATTAACGCGCGGAATCGGATTTGAAAAAATTCTTGTTAAGCTGAAAATAATTTTGAGTTTTAGATTTGGCAAAAAACGCCTTTATAATAGATTATTCTCTACCAAAAAGTTCGGGAGTGAAAAAGTTCGAAAGGAGAGCCGCGCGAACCTGTTTGTGCTTTGCTTCGGCATTGGCGCTGGCCTGATTGCGTTCGAAATGATACAGCTGATAGGTGAGGTATACGGCCTCATGGACGAGTATATGCTCCTGGTACTCGCGATCACCGCCGTTGACAATCTCTCCGCAATCGTAGCACAGGCGTTTCTGTATCTCCGAGTCGCGCACTCGCGCGTTATCGTAGCGCCGCTGCGCGCTATAGGCCGGAAAAAAAGTTCCATGCGAATAAATTTCAAAAAAAAGAATCAGGACATACAAGGTAATCGGTGAAACATATTTTCCGGCCTGCAAACCTTTTCATTTGCATGGAGTAAAACGCAGGGTTGCCAGATGTCCTTTTTAAAAAGATTTGTTCTTTTTTTTGAGGGGGTCTGTTCTTTATTTTTTGTGCTTTTTTTCCATGAAAAATGGCTCTCTTAGACACGGGATCAGGAGTTCCGAGAAATATTAATTGCTGAGAGAATAAAGAATCTGATCCGAAAAGTTAACAAAATAGACCAATTCAGATGATATTTTTAGAAAAATCTTTTTTGTTGTTGGAAATTATCAATAAAATATTTTTTTCGTGCCCAGCCGTTCTTTTTTATTTTATTTTCATCTGGCCAACCCCGCGTTATAACCATTGTAACGACGAGATGTTTTAACAAAAATATAAAAATGGTTTTGGCTTAGATCGAGATTTTTAGGAATCGTTTATTGGAAGAAAGAAATAGTGATGATATAACTATTTCATTCTTCTAATAACCAACTCAACTAAAAAAGGGCAGTAGAGAAAAAATGATTCCAAAGATTGGGGAGGTGAATGTATTTTTCAACCTATGTAAGCGAATATTAACGATTGTGATAATGTTTTATGAAAAGAAAACGAACCTAACAAAATGCCGATTGCCCATCGCCGAACTTCCCTCTCCCAACGCATCTTCCATGATTATTAAATCACAAATATATAGTTTTCTTAATAAGCAATAATTTCTAAACTCTTTAACATATCGAAACAATTACAAAAAGAAAGAAAAATAATTTATGCGATAATACGCATACACAACAAATGAAAAAAGACATTTGAAATCATTTTATCAATGAAAAGAATTGAAATATTAAAACATTAAAATCTCTGCTATTTATAAAACACAAAGGAAATAGTTCGTCTCATGCCTTCCATATACATATGTTTTGCGTTACGCAAAGCGCACAATTTTTATAGTGTGTACTCTTGGTATTTGTTGGAGCCGACGATGCCGTCGTGGTTGATCGAGTAATCGTATTGCTCGAGAGTATAGTAGTAATTGTTGATGAAATGACGATGGTAGGGGTCGAAATAGCCGCCGTTCTCCTTCGTAACGAAACGATCGAAATCGATGGACGTGAGTCGGCGCACGTCGAACTGTACGTCCGGCGTGGGTAGAACGAACTCGCTGAAAGAAGAAAGAAAAAATCAAATGCCTATTTCAAAACATAAGAAAAATTCAAAACGGAAAAAAAAATTTGATTTTTTTCCAATTCTATCCAACTTATTATGTATTTTTGTATTTATATCTTGAAAAAAAAACTTCTCATCTATGAAAATTAATTATAACGAGATTCCTTCGTGTTATCAAACCACCGACAACTCGATATTCATATTATATTTATTAAAAAATGTATCTTTATTTAAATTTTGCTGTTTTTTTTTCTCAAATTGAAGGACTCAATATTCATATTATGCTTGTTTTAAAATATCAATATATTCTTCTAGAAAAAGAATTTTTGCTTATAAAAAGGCGCGAAAAGTCGAAAATTTCAAAACTAACTGCACAAAAACGATCAATCCCGCAAAAATTGTGGCCCCAGTAATGTAGTAGGGCCGAAAGAATTTATTTATAAACTTTTTGTCGGGGAAGATGAAATCTCGCTCCTTGAAAAATTTTTCCTTCATGATCGGCCACGTGAGACGCATTTCGATGTGAAAAATTGCTATCCAAAATTGATTTTCTAGAAATTTACATAATTTTCTTATACAAAATTCAAAAGGCTTCAAAAGGCTCAGATTCACGAGCAAATCCGCTTGCTTTTTTTTTGCCTTATTCCAAAATGAAAAAATAATAGAGCTCTTCATTAGAACCCAAGTAAATTGAAAAAAGCTGAATAAAAGTTAATGCTAGAATTTTGAAAAAATAATTTCAAAATGTCTCAATTTTTCGCAAAAAGGCGCAGAAATAAAAGCTCCACCAATTCGCGAAAAATAAGAAAAATTCACTAACATGTTATTCGGATATATATGAGGGGGTCTGTGAAAACAAAACAAAAAATATAAAGATTTCACATTTGAATTGTTGAATGAAACGCCCTTTTTGCTTTCTTCCAAAATCAAATAAAACAATGTGTCGAAACATAAAGATAAATTCATTTCATTCATAAAAAAAATTAAATCATCGTTAGCAAACATCAATACAAGGAAGAGGAGCATGAAATTACGCAAATAATATAATTTATACGATAACCTTTTCCCTTCACACACGAAATCGACTCTTAATTTTTTTTTTCAGATTATCAAAAATACAATAATTTATAAATGCAAAAGGAAAAACATGTCGAGAACTGGGAATGGAGATGGAGAAATTGTGCGGATTCAAGGAGGACTAGAGTAGTGAAAGAGAAAGAGTCAAAATATATATTTTCTATTTTAAAATTTTATTTTTTTATTCGAACTCGGGAGCCGTTCTCAGGGATTGGCGACGGAAGAGCTCGTCGCGAAGCGATTCTGATGAAGGAGGAAGCCGCCGGAGACGTCGCCGGCGTGCGAGGGCGCCAAATTTGCCGCGCATCCGCCGTCCATCGTCAACGAGGCGAGCGCAGCGGCCGTCGACGACGCATCCGACGACGACGTGGACGAGACCGCGTTGTTGGAGTAAATGTTTTTCTGAAAAAAAGTGATCGATAATCAAAAAGAATCGAATTCAACAAACACAAAAATATAAAGCTAATAGAAAATATTTCCATTTCCTTCTTGTCAAGGAATAAAAGAAAAAAAAAGAGAAACACAAACCATAAAGTCAAGCTGCTTCGACGACGACAACGTCGACGACGATGTCGAGGCGTGGCGCGTCGCCGTCGTCGGCTTGAAGACGCATTCGGCGACGCGCTGAACGTAGAGCAGCGGACGAAACGCGTCCTCCGGCGGCTCGTAGTAGGCGTTGTAGGGATTGGCGCGATCGGGACGCAGCGCGTACTTGATCTCCAGCTGTGAGGCCTGACACTCCATGACCGCCCACAAGTGGGAGAGCCACTCCAGGTAAACGTCGATGCAGTCGAGCGGAAACTCGCGCGGCGCCGACTGCTTCGCGTAGAGACGTTCGGCAAAGTGGCGCGAGCACGCGTCGTTCCACTTGACCACCCACTCGTCGGGCAAGTTAAAGTGGTCGCGCGCGAATCGATAGGTGAGCTGCGTGGCCGAGTTGACCGCCTGTTGCAGCACCTTTCGCAAATTGACCATCGGTTTAATCTGCTTTGTCATAAAGCTGAAAAGAAGAAGAGATGCAAAATTGGACGCGAGGAAAATGAGTCAATTGCCGAGAATCACAAAAAAAGCTGCGCACCTAAACAATTCGTCAATCCGCAGCAAAAGATCGTGCGAGTAGACGAGCGTACAGTGCAGCTGCTCGTCCAAATCCGGCAAGTGAAAACTCAGTGCATCCACGCGGCTCTTCATCATCGTCGAGACCATGTTCGTGACGAGCACGTTCTCAAAGGACGGATCCGACAGGCTGTGCAAGATGTTGTTAAAGGAGTAGAACGGAATCTGGGTGGTTAGCAGCGGAAACGCCGTCGAAGTGATGTTCTTCGTTTTGGCCGTAGCTTTTGTCTGCGTTGTGTCGCCGTTGCCGTCGCCGTTGCTGTTTTTGTTGTTGTTGGCGCCAGAATTGCTGCCACCACTCTTCTCAACAGTCTGACAATCCGACATCCTTGTGCTAAAAATAAAACTAAATCGTGCTTTATACATGGCTAGAAAACGTCCTTTAGTTTTGAGCCGTATAAAGGTTAGTTAATGAAAAGCGAATGCAACTATAACAAAGAGTCGCGAATAAATCCAATAGTAAAAAAATCTCAATCAATGTAATATCGAGTGATTGAAAAGTTGAGTTACGAAAGTTGACTGAGTGGTAATTATTCAATTTCTCATCCCTATTGTAAACAATTTCTTTCTACGAATTTTTGTTTTAAAATCATAGAATAAAATGCCACCGAAATCAAAGTTGCATAGAAAATGGTAAACATGACGAAGAGAAAGATGAAAAAATTGATTATAATTTTTACCTAGCAATGTTTTTACAATCAAATTTTGATGACATTTAAATCAAATTTAAAATAAAAATTATAAAAATCACAGGTTGGCACAAAAAAGAATTCTTTATTTCCTAAGGAGAAGTTTTTTGTCCACCACAATTTTTCTACCCACTTCAGTCAATTCATTTCTTTTAGCAAAACAAGCAATTGGCGAAACGTCGCGATGAGTTAGAGGCGATGCGCGAAAAAAGGCCTCGTTTCAACCAATCCGAAAAAAGGACCGAATCAATGTTTTGGCAAAGGTTTGCATTTTTTTTTTGTTACTTTTATGGAGCTAAATTTTTTTATTTTTAAGAAAATGTTCAGGTTCTGAGACTGAGTTGGAGACGCTTTGTGAGATGTCAAAACGGGACTTGAGGTATTTTTTATTTTAAAATTTTTTATTAACATATATATAAACACATAAAAAAAATTGTTGAAAACAAAAAATTATTAAAAGTCAAAATATATAGTCTATCAAAAAAGCACTATGAAGTCATTAAATGAAATTTGGATTTGATTCAAATGTGTAAACAGAAATTCTTTTGATAACTAAAATTTGGTAAAATGTTGTCAATTACCCTAAGTTCGGGAGAATATTGAAAAGCGGCCGTTCGAAGAATTTTTGAATATTGATATGGCCTTCATTCTGTTATAAACGGAGCTTACAAGGGAACGTCACAACCTGTCCCTCTAGGATTTGGATGAAACTTCGTATAGTAGGGTATATTGGGGTCGGGATACCAATGGCGGTAGTCATTCGTCCCCTAAATCTGGTTTTTAATGTTTTTTGAGGGATTCGCGGGTTCGAATCCCGTTGGGAGCAATCAATTTTTTTGCTTTTAAAATTCTTTAATCATTATACACTCTACAAATGCTATTTTTATTTTTTTTTCAAGTGATAAAATACTAAAAAACTTTTTATTAACAACGATGATTATTTAACATAAAGTGTTCGAAGCAATAGAAATTAAAACAATGCGCATATCGCCAAAAAACAATTTGTCACAATGACATTTTGAATTCGGATCTTGTAAACAATATTGAGGAGAAGTTTTGAGAGCCGGTGGATGTTCATTGTAATAGTCCGCCTTGAAAAAAGCATACTGTATATAAGCTGAAAACTGTGGAGCAGAGAATTAAAAATTTAATTGGCTTATGAGAAGTCCAATATGTTTCCGTGTCGCCAAAACAAATTCCGGATTTTCAGATATAAGACGAATAAATATTTTAATCTGTCGGTTAAAGTAAACATCATAATGCTTAACGTCTTTTCTTCTGAAGAATGTTCAACAACGGCTTCGTTACATACCTTGAAATTTTTTGATTACTCTAATTTCGCATGTATAAGACCGAGTGTTTTGAACCAAATTTAAATTGGCGCCAATGAGTTCATTCTGTTCGTATTGGATCCAAGCGAGTCCAAATTTTGTGCTCACTTTTATGAAACCGAGACAAAGGCGGATACAAACCGAGACAAAGGCGGATACAAAATTTGGACCCCAACGGATTCGATACAACAAAATGAACTCATTGGCGCGAATTTAAATTTGGCTCAAAACACCCGGTCTTGTATTAGAGTGCATCCCCTTCGGCCTGTGATAGTGTTGAAGAAGTTGTTATCTGCGCTAACTTCAGTAAAATGGATTCAACAGCCGACTTTTCCATGATTAAATACAATGAAAGTTTTTAATTAAACAAATGTAAAAACGAAAAAACATGAAAAATTATCAAAATTTAATTTTTTTTACTGTAAGAAGAAAAAATAGATCAATAAACACAAAATAGGTTGTACTATTTATTGATTATACATGACGTATGTGTGTATTACATATTTGCCTGGAAGGCACTTTTAATTTATTTTAAAGTAAAAATATTGACTTGGGCAAATTATGAATTTTAGTGTTTATCACTTGAAAAAAAATAAAAATAGCATTGGTAAAGTGTATAATGATTAAAGAATGCATTAGGACGCTTTTAAAAGCAAAAAAATGATTGCTCCCAACTGGATTCGAACCCGCGATCCCTCAAAAAACATCAAAAACCAAATTTAGGGGACGAATGACTACCGCCATTGGTATCCCGACCCTAATATACCCTACTATATCTGCTTTAATTAAGACGTTCATTAAATTTTATGTTTAACCGACACAGAATCACAGAATGAAAATAACAGAATGAAGAATGAAGGCCATATAGTCAATATTCAAAAATTCTTCGAATGGCCGCGTCTCAACATTCATCGAAACTTAGGGTATATGCAAAGATGTCGATCATATAAATGATGATTATCAGATTAAAATAAACAGCCAATTACAAGACAAAAGACAGCGGATTGCTAAAGTTAAAATTAAAAAAACACATATTTAATTTTTTTCGCCAAAGCGTTACATAAATTTTGGGGACTCGATTCGTGATTATATTTTGGGAAAATATCCGGCGCCAAATCTTATCGTCAACTCTTTCACAAGAGGCAATATAGTTATTTTTTGGAGCAAGCTCGCCGTTTATATGCTAATTATGACATTTTTTAGTAAAATCAATTTTAACATTTTTTTAAAATTTTTTTTGTTAAATCTTTAAAATTTTATTATTTATTATATTGTTTTCTAAATTAATAAACACTATACAAATATAAGGGGAGCAGTGGCCCAGTGGCTGTGCGTGAGGGTTTCACTTTGCTTAGGATGAAGTTCAGTTCCACCCCCTACCTAGGTGTTTCCATATTTGGATGGACAATAGGTACCACACATTGCACAGTGTGAATGATACGCGGCGATGCTGACTGGGCCTTGCAAGCCGCATCAGCGATACCGCATGTTTATGCCGAGCAAACCAGCCGAAATTTCGATGGCTGGATGGCTCTCATCCAAAGACCCGCGAGATGATTAGTTCCAAGGTCATTTCCAACGGGGAAGAATTGATCCCAGGGCCTCCACGTATTACGTATACAAATATAAATATATTTTAAATACATTACTACATAGATAATACAAGAAATGTAATTATTATAATTAAGTCATCTCCTGTTCAAAATTATAGCGCCACTTTAGAAAATGGCCCAACTTTTAACTGAATTATTCAAACGATTGTTTCATGCGACCGTCCCTCCCCCAAAATTCCTTTTCGAGAAAAATCGAGGATTTTTGCGGAGGTCGCGCCAGCATCCACAAAATCCGTCAGGGCCGTCGAGATTGAACTTCTTCTCGTCCGACCATATAATCTGAAATACACCGATGCTCACAAAAGAGCTGACGCCCATAAACAAAAGAACCTTATTCCAATTGATTTGTTGAACTAATTTTTCTTCAGCGAAAGCAAGCAGCGCAGCTTTATGAGCAACGGTAAGCTTCGGACGAGGCGCCATCTTTGTTCTAACGATTGTTCCCACAATCGTGCAACACCCGACGGATGGTCAACGGGCTGCACTGTAAGCCCAACTCTGCCTTGATTTCCACAGAAGATACGGTAGAGTTAGAAGCGCGGTTAATTATACGCCTCTTTGACCTCGAACATAGACACTTTGAACGCCCAGATGAGCAGTGCCATACGCGTCGGGATCGGCCAAGTAGCTGCTGACAGTTGTGATGACGCCCGATTTCAGCAGCGATACGGCGAAATGACCAATTCTGAGAATGCAACGCGGAGATTCGCCCTTTTTCAAACTCAGACAGCTTAGAACTTTTCGGCATTACTTAAAAATATTAAGTAAACATACAATCTTACACAACATTATAGATAATCCGCAAAAAAAACAATTTAAAATAAAAGTTGAAAAGTTGAATGGCGCTATAATTTTGAACAAGCTGAAACCAAGCAATTTACAGTATTTTTCAAATTTCGTAAGACATATTTTGTATAATGTAAAACTAATTCATATTTTCGATCTAAAATTATGCCATATGGTAAAGTTTAATGTAGTTTGAATAATTCAGTTAAAAGTTATGCCATTTTCTAAAGTGGCGCTATAATTTTGAACAAGAGTGTAGTCAGCTCTACCCCGGTTCACTGAATCGTTTTTGATTAATTATGTCTGCCATTGTTTTAAGATTTAGCAAACCGGAACTCATATAAAGAAAATACGTATTTAAATAAATTTCTTGTTCAGGCCCATCTTCATTCAGAGTTGGATTGGATAGAATTTTTTTTTACAAAGTTTAGGGCATTCCTTTAAAAGATGGATCTTATTCCATATTCAAAGATGAGCCTTAGAGGCCTGCTGCTTACGCGCTTCCGCGATACCATCACGAACCATTCGACCAAAGTCTTCATGAATTTTGTAGAGATGGCTGAGAACGCGTTCCACAATATCTGCTCGTGAAACCGTTGCTAGCGAGCCGGCCATGTTCTCAACAAGGCGCTTGCGATGCGCGGCGTCAAGAACCTGTAGAGAAATACAAAAATTATTAGCTTTATCTATCGGTTCAAAAGAGATATAAGATCTTTTATATAGGTAATGCCCATAGCCACTTGTTTTGTAATGTACAAAATAAAAAAAGGTGCGAGTCAAAGACAAAAATTTAGCTACCAAATTTGAGCTGAATTAAAATCAAAATTTGTTTGTATCGGAGTAGGCCATTTAAAAAAGAGACCCGAAACAATATTTAGGTAGTTTTTGGGAAAGAGATTTAAAACTTTAAAGAACTTCTTTTGATATTCGCATGATAAGAAAAAAATTTAAAAAAGGATGCATTTCGATTTATTTTTTTTTTGTGAGGCGGGGGAGGAGAGGAAAGAAGATGAATTTAATTTTGCCCTTAGACTTTTTACAACCTTGTTCCAGAACATAGTCGGCTGCTCGTAGTTGTTGTCGTGCGCCGAATTGAAGCGATTCACTTCACCCACCACCTGATGACTATGCTCCCGATACTTCTCACCGCCCACCTCCGGTCCCTTGAAGGTATTGGGGTGATAGACGGGCGTACCATCTTAGTAATTCAAAATATTATACAATTTAAATGAGGATTATAAAAAGTAGTTCTAAAAAGAATTATTTTTCTGATCGAAGACTTCGTTTTTTTAAGAATAACAGCTTTTGGGAAATAAAGCAGTTTGAAAGTGTTATCTAAAAAGTCTTATAAACTAATCGGACCCTAAAAAAGGTGTGAGTTCTAGATTCAGATTCATCTCTAATCTTAACTTTAAGTAACTAATCTTTAACAATTTCTTGTTAAATGTTCACAGTATATATGGCGAAAAAGCATACTCTGATTGTCGGTGACGTTCATAAAACCATCACGCTGCGTGTTAGCCACTTTGGTAGCACGATACGGACAATTGATGGGAATCTGATTATGGTTGACGCCCAGTCGATGATAATGCGTGTCCATATAGGCGAATATGCGTCCTGAGAAGTTTGAATTATTTTATTTTACTCTTATTTTTATTATTTTTTTTTACAGAATGACAAGAAAAAAACAGAGTGGAGTCTTTTTAATGCTATTCAACTAGTGTTTAATATTTTCTCACAATTTGTGCCTTAAATTAAAGCTCTAACATTTCTCTACAAAATCATTTTTAAAACATGTCAGAAGCTTTTTTTTCGCTTAGAAATACCTTTAAGAGCGCGATCAATTTGAGACGGCTAAAGGCCGGTTAATTCACCAGAACTCTTTCTATTAGTAAAAAACTAAAAAAATACCTGCTGCCTCTAGCAAATTGAGTGCACTATTAAAGGTATTTCTGAGCGAAAAAAAGCTTTTAGTATGTTTTAAAAATGATTTTGTAAAAAATATTAAGCCACAAATTGTGAGAAAATATCAAACTAGTTGAATAGCATTAAAAAGAGTAAAACGTCCAATCCGTTTTTTCTTGTCACCTGCAAATTGAAAAGTATTAATATTTACTGACATTACTAAATATCAATTTCACCTCTCTGTCCTTATTCTTATTAATTTAGGGCTTTTAAAACATTTTGTGATTTTTGAATGAAAATAATTCTAGAAATAGTTGGCTGATTTGATACATAAATCAAAGGCATTGTGCTGCTTTCTAAACCAAAAAAAAGCTCTGTACACTGTGAAATGTGGTCATCATTTAGCATTTTATATGTATTATTTAGTGTCTCGTATGTAATATTAAACAAACTAACCCTGAAGCATTTTGTCCGGCGAGAACTCAATGCCGGGCACAACGTGCGCGGGCGCAAACGCCGACTGCTCCACTTCGGCAAAATAATTAGCGGGATTGCGATTGAGAACAATTTTGCCGACCGGAATTAGCGGAAACTCGCCGTGCGGCCAAATCTTTGTCACATCAAATGGATTCCAGCAGAATTTTGCGGACTGCTCGAAAGTCATCACCTAAGGAGAAAAGCAAAACGAAATGATTCAGCTTTGGACAATATAAAATGGCATAATAGGAGATTTCACAAAAAAGAAATGAATGCCCTGGATGAAGTCTTGAATGAAGTTCTAATTAATCAACTCGATGAGAAAAAATATAAATAACATTCACAATTGGGAAAAGGTTGTGAAAATTTTTATTATCAAGGAATAACAAAAATTTTTTGATCAAGATATTTTTAGAGACTTTTAATTCATTTCTCTTCTATTAAAAACATTTTACCTGAATAAAAAAGTTCCACTGAGGAAAATCTCCGTTTTCAATGTGATTGTAAAGGTCGCGAATCGAGTAGTCCGGATCCTCGGACGCCATTTTATTCGCCTCGTCACTCGTAAAGTTCTTTATGCCTTGAGCTGTCTGTAAGATCAGATTGAATTGTCATTAAAAGCAAATTAAATGGGAAAATCGAGTAAAAAGAAAATTCGGTTAATTTTTATCTACCAAAATGTATTCCTTTTCGAGTCAGAAAGTGGCCAACTATAGAATAAATGCTAATCCATGGTAAAAGGAAAGACAATTTATGCAACAGAAAAAGAGAATTTATCAAATAAATAAAATCCATTTGTTCTCATTTCCAAACCGTTTCATTTCTCTATTTCTGAATTTTTCTTGATACAAAAATAATCCACTTTAGTACAAAAATAAACTATTCAATAGTCTAAATGAATGCCTAGAAAGAATTAATATCGACCTTGGCGTGGAATTTACAGTAAACGGCCTCGCCACGTGCGTTAACCAACTTGAAAGTGTGTGAACCGTAGCCGTTCATGTGCCGATAGCCTACGGGCGTACCGCGATCCGAAAACAGAAACATCACCTGATGCAGCGACTCCGGACGCAACGAAAAAAAGTCCCACACCATTGTGGCATCCTTGAAAAAAAAGATGGCAAAATTAAGATTAAGTCTTTAGTCGCATTTCTAATATGTATAGTTTGAACGCATAAAGATTAAAATCTTTTAAAATTTTTATAATAGAAAGTGTTCAAAAAAACGTTATTCTCCATTTTTTCCCATATATTAGACAAATCCAAAAAATTCATTACAAAAAATAGAATCCTTATTTAATTTTTTTATGGATTCTCTCTACCGTGTAAAATTGACTTAAATAAGATTTGTTTAATAAGGTCGATTAAAAAACATGCCTTCAAATGCGTTACAGGATTACGCTTTTGCGTGTGAATAAAGTCGGGAAAGAGATGTGGATCGCGAATGAAAAAAATCGGTGTGTTATTGCCGACCAAATCCCAATTTCCGTCCTCCGTGTAGAATTTCATTGCGAAACCGCGGGGATCACGCGCCGTGTCCGCGCTTCCACTTTCGCCTCCTAGAAAAAATGGAGAAAATTGCTAACAAATTCGATCTGTGAAGCAAAGGCAAAACATTAAATTAGAAAAAGTAGTGAAAATAATTTTGCCCATGCTTTTAAAATCAAAAATAGCGGCAAAACGCGTAATTAATTTTTTTTTTAAATTTATTAAAAGTATCTAATCTCTTATCCCACCTAAAAATATTACGCAATTAAATCAAGTTAAAATTTAAAAAAACCTGTGCTCATTGAGATTCTAAATAAGATATTTAATTTCGAATAATGTTTCAAGTTTTTTTTCAACCTAAAATTTTTTTCTGAATATTAAGCTCACTTTAATCTTCCATTGTGATTTTGCTTTTCGCAAACAAAGTTATTCAAATTTAGAATAAGAACAAACCCACGGTAGAAAAGCGAATAAAACAGGGCGTGCGTTTGCCAATTTCGCTAAAGATTTTTGCCCGACAATATTTAGTAATGTCATGTGTCACTTCGAAATAGCCGTGCGCACCGGCGCCCTTCGCGTGCACAACGCGCTCGGGAATACGCTCGCGGTCAAAATGGGCCATCGACTCCAAATAGACGACGTCTTGCAAAAGCATTGGTCCGCGCGGTCCCACCGTTAGCGCATTTGTCTTGTCCCATACCGGCACGCCGGTAGCCGTCGTGAACGTGTCCGGCCTCTTGAAAAAAAAATATATTCTTATATAAATATTGAAAATGTGCTTACTTAATAATAATAATAATAATTTATAATAAATCACGACTAGTTCATAATGTGATTCAATGTTAAATATTAAGTGAGAACAAATGGTTAAATGGAAACAAACAAGTAAAATAAGTAAAATAAAATAAAATAAAATGAAATCTCTTTGTATAAGTTGCCTTTTATATAAATTATTCTGTGCAAGTTCAAAGATGTGCATTTAAAATATAAAAAAAACTTGCCACTTTGTTGTTTTTGTAATTTTCCATTTGCATTGCCGCTTTGTCCGCCATTTTTTGTCACTAAAAATGGTGAATATTAGCAAAAATATACACATCCATTCTAAAAAGGCAAAACGAAACAATCGGAAACAGTCAATCCGAAAAGTAACGCGAATTCTTAAGGTATATTTAAAAGTTCATCAAAAAATAATTATTGCCTATAACAAAACATTAGAAATATAAGAAAAACTGAGAAGTCAAAAAGTGTTTTTTCTTCCAAATATAAACGAATAAAATGTTTAACCCACAAAAATAATCAGCTACGTTTTATTATTTATCTTGGAAACTTATTTTTTACCAATTAGTTTTTGCTCGTTTGTACATTGTGTATAGGGGACTACAAAATTTTCTTATCACAAAAATTAAAAGAAAATATGAAAAAATAGCAAATGGAAAAAAGAATAGAAGGAAAAAAGATATGGATAGAATAGAAAAAAAAAGAGAAAGGAATGAAAAAATAAATAAATGAGAAAGTAAAAATAAAGGAGGGAAAAAAAACAAAAAGGACGGAAATAAAAATAAGTAATATTATTTTACTCTTTACAAAAATTATCCTAACCAAAACAAATAATACCTAATTATTAAAATCTTTTAAGGTTTAATAAACATTTCCTGTGCACAATGGGATCAACTGATCCTAATTCTAATTAGATCGTGATCCGAAATCAAATTTTGGTTTTAAAAATCGATGTTTTTGCTCTAAAAGTGCAATTTTGTGTTTATTATCGGAATGAAAATGACAATCAGATAATTCACAATTAATTAAATCGAGTTGATCTCGCCTTCATGCATGTACCTTTTCAAGCATTTTTAACCATGCTCAAAAGCAATTTCTTTTTTAGTATTTTTTCTTTAAATTTTTTTATTATTTTATTGTTTATTTTATTCGTATTATACAAATCTTATTACATCTTTGATATAAGCTCGGTAATAAGGATTTAAAAAATACTGTTTTTTTATGAATTTTAAGATAGAAGAATAAAATAAAACTTATTTTTAAATCAAAACATCGAGTTACATTGTGAGTGACCGATACCAGTTCCAGAAAGTTTTTTTTCTTTGAATTTGCAATAGAACTAAGAACAATTAACTTTAAAATGCCAAATATTTTATTTAAATCCCCAAAATAAGTAAAATTAACTTAATTTGTACCTTTACATTTTTAAGAAGTAGAAAAGTAGAATTAACTTAATTTGTGCCTTTACATTTTTAAAATTTTATTCTGTATTTTTATTTTGTATTTTGTACACTCTCACGATTTTTCTTTCAATTATTATATGTATGATTCAAGGCGACACGGCGAATAATATTGCAAATTTTTGACAGAATATACAGTAATCGAGCAAAAATTTGAAAATAGTTCGAATGTTTAAAAGACATTTCAAAAATTTTCGCGTGTAATAAAATCGTTTATTTTATTCAAATTCATTTTTAATTGTTGTGACGGAGTTATAAGAAGAAATTCTAAGTACGTGATCAAGGTCCGTCTGGCTCAGTCGGTAGAGCAGCAAGTTTTTGACAAAATATATGCTCCGGTTAAGCGTTGGTCGCAGGTTCAAGTCCTGCCACGGAAGTTACCTTTTTCACATACACAACATTAATTTATAATATAAATGATAAAAAAAAAGACGAAGCGACAACTCGAGAATTAGCTTGAGGGCCAAACCAATTTGCGTTCGGCTGTCACGCACTTCACAGACGTGGTCAATCACACACACACATGTTGCAATCGAACAGCGCATTTCTTAGAGTGGATTCATTAAAAATCTGTCTCACACGATCGTCGCTATTTCGCACGCATGAAACGCTCGGCGGTCGACATTCATCGCACAAAGAACTCTCTTCATTAAAAAAATATGCGTTTCAGAAGAAACGAAAAATAAAGTGAAAATTAACATTCATTACAAGTCAATAGTCATTCGATTCGTATTTTTTGTGTATATTTGCATTCAATAACAAATAACTTTACTTTTATTATTTTACTGCAAACAAATTTTGTCAAATTTCAATTCCTATTTAATCCTAATTTCGAGTGTATAAAGCCGGATATTTTGAGCCAAATTTAAATTGGCGCCAATGAGTTCATTCTGTTGAATTGGATCCAAGCGAGTCCAAATTTTGTGCCCGCCTTCGTTTCAGTTTCACAAATTTTAATATTGAATTATAAATCTAGAAAATTTTATTAATCTTAAAAATGTAATCATTTTGCAGTGTATAATTTATGTATAATTTTAACATATTTTTATGTATTAGGTACACAATATAACAAAAATCATCCATTTCCATGCCGTCGTTGATATACAAATTTGCTGGAATTGTAACCAATTTCGCTAGCATATCTTGTATACAAATATAGCCATTCAACTAAAAGTGCACGGCATTGCGCCTTTTCGTTTTTATTTTCATCATACCACAGCAATAATTCTATGTCCAATTGTAAGTAGATTACTTGAACACTGAACACTTGAAGATCCGTGTCACACGTTGTTATCCCGTGGTGGATCATATAATCGCCGCTTATATTGTTTCCTGTCTTCTGCTAATTGTCTCCAATTAAGTTCTATGCGCTTTTCCATCAACTTTCGCCATCTTTTCGCTGGTCTTCCGGGTGGTCTTTTGCAGTCGTATGGCCACCAAAATGTAGCTCTTGTCGTTCATCTGTTGTTCTTCCTTCTGGCTACGTGCCCTGCCCAAAGAAGTTTTCGTATTGTGGCTGTCTCATATGCGTCTGCGAATTGTGTTTTCTTTCTGATTTCCTCGCTTCTGGTTTTGTTCTGATTTCCTCGCTTCTGATTTTGTTTGCAATCCGATTGCTTTTCTTTCCATTGCTCTTAGCGTTGTCGTTAGCTTGTGCTTCTCGCACTTCCTCATATTCCATCCTGATCCGTATATGAGTGCAGGTATTATCTTGGTGTTAAAAAGATGTGTTCTTGCTTTTTTGTCGTTTGTTTTCTTTAGGATTTCTTTTATGTTGTTAAAGCTTAACCATGCTGCACTTCGTCGTCTGCGTATTTCGATTTCGTGTTATCTTATTAGATGATCCAATAATGAAATATTTTCGCCACAGATCAAAATGAATTTTAGCCGAAATAGATCGTTCCAGAAATACATCATAAAGGAACTCAAAATTTTTATTATAAAAATAAATTTTAAAAATTTTAAAGTATTATACAATGAATTTACAATAAATATTGATTGCAAGTACCTAAATTATATATTATTATCTCAATCATTGGTAAGCATAATTGTTGTACGACATCACGATTAAATTCGCCCAAATTAATTCCGTTAAGAGTCAGCAGGGTATTCCCTTGTTGGAAATATTGATCATGCAAAGAGCTGAAAAATCAACCAAATTTATATATCAAAAAATTAAAAATATTAAATTATTTAACAAAAAGAAAATTGTTAAAATATTACTCTGCCTTTTCCAAATTGTTATTGTTATGTCCGTACTATTGGAATAACAAAGAAAACCTTTGAATAACTGAGTGATAGACTACACACCTCAGTACAAGTTTACAATATAAACAAAAGAACTTTATTCGCCTCTTAATAAGCCACTACAACGTACTTACGTAATACTACAATACAATTATGATATTAACGATGATCTACATAGTAGAATACAGCTATACAGTGATACACAAAACTGTACATAAGATAGTGAATAAAATGGTATAAATAATTAACCATTTCACTCTGTCACAACAGTTATTATAATGCTTATTCCTATGTCAGTTAATAAAACTTTTCTTTTTATTTTTTAAAATTCGAAAATTTAATTTATCCTTTTTTTTATCTAAAAAGTACAAAAGACTTTTATTTATCGAGCTTTTAAGAAATGTGGAATTAAAATGACCAAAAAAATTAAATATAAAGAAAGACTTAAAATATGTAATTTACAAGACCTTAAAAGCAGACGTACTTTATTCGATTTAATCATAGTATGTAAAATCCTGACTTATTCAACACATCTTGATCCCTGGATTTACTTCCAGAAAATATTATAAGTAATAGAAGGGCTCTATCATTGCGAAATCAAAATACCTCTGCTAAAAATCACAATTTTTTTGTCAGGACAATTAATCCTTGGAATAAAATATCGGAAGAAATAATTCTCAGTAATAATTCGGAACTATTTTCTAAACGACTTATGAAAGCGGGAATTCCCAAAACTCTGGCTTATGGCAAGGAAGTGATTTTCGAATAATTGTATTTTTTTTCCTGTTTATAAATAATTAAACCAAGGGTTTTATTTACTTTATTACATTGTTTTATTAAATTGCTGTATTATGACTACGTTAGTGTACCTATGGTACCTGTTTGTCCAATAAATTATTATTATTTTAAATTTTACCAATTCATTTTTTGTTTATATTTGTGCATTAAAGTTTGCCGTTTAAATATGTTAATTTTTTTATTAATTTTTAAATTAATTTTATAAGACTTTCTCTTTGTATTTTAATGCTCTATAAAGCGCAAAAAACTTCATCGGCTTTAGAAAATAATCACTTCGAAGACGCGCCCTGATTACGACTACGATTACAACCGTTCGGTGAGCCTTTTTACTAAATTTTGGTTTATATTTAATGAAGTTTTGTGGAAAAAAACATCACCATGATCCGTTTGATTACTTATAAAACCCTTCCTTTATGCCTAGATTCGGCCCAGTTTACCTGATTACGTTCCGCTTTGCAGAGCCAAATTGATTTTAGCAACGCATATTTAACCACATATTAATTTATCCATTTTTTTGATTGAGAGCAGTGTTGTGACTTGACTCCGGCAAACCCATGACAGACTAGCAGAGCACCAAGATATTTTGCCATTTTTAAGAAAAAATATCATGGGTTTGTTTGCTCGTCTGCCAAAAATGCCGGAGTCAACTCAGAGGCAAGTCACAACACTGATTGAGAGTCAAAATAAGCCATTTTAAGAATGCCGAATGGTATAATAGGGCTTTTATGGAAATATGCTGATGGTACAAATTTTCTAATTGATATCGACAAATGACAAAATTTATTTTGAGAATCTCTGAAATCCCTGAAATTTATTTAACAAAAATTTTTGTTTTATTTTTATCAATCCTTTTTTTCTTTGAGTTTTAATCTTTTGGTTTTCAACCTTTTCATCTTTATTTTGTTTTATATTATCAACATCAATTGTAGGTAATAACCATGGAGAAATGCGTACGCAACGAGTCGAAATTGATCCGAGATTAGTGGAGCTGCATGCTCGAGCACGTCCATTGACTAAAGAGCAGAAGCGTGTACTCGTCGATCGCTACACATCGCCAATTTACCGGTGACACGCGCCGACGGCAGCAAATGTCTCGGTTTCCTAATTGCGTAAAATTATTTACTCGAGCTCTCGAGAGCTATTCTTTTTACAATTCATTTTTTCCACTAATTTTAGTCACAAGCAAATCAATAGACTTAGTTATTATGTATAGAGAAATTAATAAATAAAATGATAGGGAGGGGGAAATGGTGACTTACTTTATTTTACAATAGTTTACAATAGAGACCGAGTTCCATCCCTGATTCCAATGTTGCCTCAAACACATTTTGGTATACAAATTTGAATTTCAACAAATTTCACATTTTTCAATAAAGTTTTATTTTTATAAAATTTGTATTTTACAATATAAAAATTTACAATATAAAAAAAATCAAAATTAGGAACATAATTTCAATCACAATTTATATCTTTATTTTTTTTTTCATATGCATTTATTATTCATTTTTATATAATTTTAAAATTTTTTATTTCGTACGGTGGGACCATTTTTATTAAAATGCTTTGTCATAAATTGAACATATCGAGTACATATAAAGATAAATACAAATGCAAAAATAAAATTTTTTTTAATTTTTGAAATTTTTTTTTTTTTTGAGGGGATACAAATAAAATAAATGTTGAATGCAAATGATTTTTAAATCATCTTAAAATATTTAGTTAACTCGAAATTTTTTTTGTTATGTAGAGCTTTAAAGGATCGAAAATAATGAAATAATTATTTTTCCTTTTACATCAACTATATGTAGAATTCGATGAGCTAAAATTTAAAGACATTTATTCATTTCATTATTTTCGATTTTTTAATAATTAGAAAGATTGACAGGACGAGCACTTTTTTCTCTTGTAATTCTTTTTTTGATGGCAAAAAACTCATTCTTTTTTTCAGGTGATTTGCATGTATTCGAAATTTATTTCTTCTTTGGTCCAAAAACAATAATTACAATTCTTTTGAAATGCAGAAAAATATTTTTTGATAGTGAATTGAATCATTTTTCAGTTTGTTTTTCTTATCCATTTTTGTTATTAAAATCTGCATATTTAGCAATTTATTTGAAAAACTAATTTGATTAATTGTCAATATGAGCTTTTTAATGTTTAATTTATAGTGAAAAATTCGAATGCATTTTTTATCAAATTTAATATTAAGAATTGAATGTATACTTTTTAATTATGCTAGTTTCATATTTTTTATTCTTTTTGCTGCCCTTTTTATAAATCTATTTTTACAAAAAATTATAATTTAAATTTTTTACAACTAAGTCATTTTACTTTTTTTAAAATTTTTCCAGCTATAATGTATAATTATTTTATTAATTTTTATTTTATTGCTTAAGCCAAAATCTTTGAAATATTTTGTAATATTCTTTGTGGCTTTATCGTTATACTTTTTGAAAAGAGTTTGATGTGATATCTGAAGATAGTAGATCCAATTTGCAGGAACAATAATAAAATTAAGTTTCTCAACCTCAAAATTATTAGAAAAAATATTGCGGCAAAATTTACTTAAAACTTATAAAACTAAAAACATATTTTTGTAATAAAATTTTTATTTTATAAATGAAAAATGCAAAGCAACTTTGAAATAAAAAATAATAAATTAATAATAAAAAAAAGTTTTTCCATGTATATGCATATTATGTTTAATAAATTTTCTTAGTTTACGTTTAAATTAATAATCTTTGCTTTATATTATTCTATATATGTAAGAAAGCAAAATGTCTGTTTATTTTTATATTTGTCCACGGCTTTTCACCTATTCAAACTCAACCAATTGTCTCAATTTTTGGGACTTGGAGGTTTTCTGGGTCAACTGAAGATGGTGCAATCAGTTTTTTGAGATCCTGTGCGGGACCGCTCCTTATCCTACTTGGCAAAATGCAATCAAAGCTGCTAAAAATTTTTACATTTTTACTCGGGGCTTTTCAAGAGCGCTGAATTCAAGTATGATAATATTTTCTTGATCCGAGTCTTTCTTGACCACATTGAATTGAATATTAAAAAATGCATATTATATTTAATATTTTTATTTAATTGTATTAAATAATTTTATTTTATTTTTATGTTTTTGAAAAAAATGATATCGCTGCTCGATGTATCATATATTTTTTTCCTCAATTTTCCTAAAGATTTCTTTTATTTTGGATCTAAATAATTTTTAATGTCAATTAAGTAAAATTTTGCAAAATTTCTTAATTTTATCAAATGCTATTATAAATTATTTTTTGAAACTCATTTTTAAAAATGTATTCGCATGAATAAATTCTTTTATTATTTCCCTCATATTAACATCTTTAATAAGTTTAATAACAGCAAGTTTATATTAATCGATCAAACACGACAAGCATATTATAGAATTAAGAGAATATGATAATACAAATTTAAAAGAATGTTGGCAATACTTTTCAGCAATAAATATTTCCATATAAAATAAAAAATCTAATACAAAAATGATATTATATTCGTTGTATATTTTTATTAAGCAATCGTTTTTCTGTTTTCTGACACAGATAATAATTTCTAAGAATAGAATATGCCGATTAGTAAGTTACCGGTATTATAATAAAAATATGCACATAGTGAATAATCATTACTTAGCTACTAACAAAAACTATTTAACAAAATATGCTCATTTAGCAAAAATCCATTCTTGTAATTTCTATAGATAAAATACGCCGAATTTTTCTATTTTAAAGACTGTCTTTTATTTTAATGTCTAAAAATCCTTTAGTTTATAATTATGCAAAAAACTAAATATAAAACTTAAATCAAAATAAAATAAAATGTAATTTAATTTAAAAATGTAAAAGATGATGATATTAGAATTTAACAATAAAAAATACATATTACGAAAAAAAATTAAAAGACAACAACTAAACAACAAACTAATCTTTATTATATAAAATTTATAATAATTTTTTAATCGAGTTAACAATTCTAATTTCTTTTCCGAAATAAGTTTTTGTAAGATTATTTTTTAAATAATTTAATTTTAATTTTAAAATTAAATTTTTTATCTTTTTATTTTAAATATCAACATCCGCTTGCTTCCCGCATTCATACACCCGTCTGACCGTATTTGATGTTAATTTCATTCGAATTTCATTCGTTTAATGGATAAATTCATTTGTGAGCCATTCAAAAAATTTTGCATCGAAAATGCGATCTCGCATACCACTTTGATCGAGGGATCGAAATTTTTCGTCGTCTTGGAAATAATTGTGCACACCGTGTACCCGAAAAACTTCGTGAAAGTTGTTTGTTGTGGGCATGCGATATTGAGCTTGTAAAGCGTTTAAAAAACGGCATACGATAATACCTAAGAAAATTTAATGAAAATACTGTTAAAATCTTTAAGCATCATTTTCTTTTGATTTCGATTTTTTAATTTTTGAAAATTTTAATGAGATATCAAATTTACACGTTTTTGATCGATTTTTTAAAAATGTCTTGCATAATTTTTCGACTTTCGGCTCAAAACCTATAAATAAGTAAACTTATTAATTATTATTTTTTTAGCGATTAGCGACCTTGAATCCTCTCTCCTTCAATCGCAATTCAATAACATTTTTTTCATTGTTTTCGTGTGTGAAGTTTATCGATCGAAATGCAAAAACAACTCGTGAGCTGTGTAAAAAATTCTTGAGAAAATAAGTAAACTTATGCATTTATGATTTATACTTCAAATATAGAAAATGATGGATACCTCCCGTTATAAATCAAAATAATTATGATTTAAAAAATATGTATAAGTGAAAAAAGTTTATCTTTTTTAAATAAAAATTTTTAACATTTATTTTTATAAGGCTTTTTTCTAAACATTCTTGAAATTTTTAATAAGAATGAATGAAATAAATACCGTATCGTTGCGCAAGCTGTTGTGGGAACGCAAGACGTTGCTCCAGCATATGTTCAAGATGGCTTTGTACATGATTATCTTCACGACATAAAGGAACACGCACATGTCGCAGTTTTCGCTCAAATACTTCGGTAACACGCAATGGTCTTTGACCAGTAGATGATTTTTTACCTGAGCGTTCACTTTCGTCCCAAACATTATTATCATCTTCGATCACTGCAATCTCAGAAAATTTATTGAATATAGGTCAATTTTTTTAGCAAAAATATTACTTACTATATGTTGCATCCTTTTCTACGGCAATTTTTTTTGGTAATACTTCTGAAAGTAGCCATATATAAAGGCATAAGTCGGATGCTCCAACTAAAATTTAAATGTTTTTTATTAATAGCTTTTTTTAATAAGTAATTTCTACTAACTATAACTCCAATTAATAGCGCATTTATCGTCGAGATCCAATTGCATAAGCTCCAATTGTTCCTTTCTATAAATCGGATACATGATCGCCTGTTGTTTCTTCGAATGACCCAGACCCAATGTGTGACCGATTTCGTGAACGAGTACATGTGGAAAACTGGCACCATCGCGCGAACCATTTACATTCCAATTTTCGTAATCATCCAGATGAATATCACCGTTAAGCGTACCACGCGACTGGTAATTAGGGTAGAAGGTATGGGCTAGAATATTTGAACCGTCTAAACCTGGACCGTCAAATTTATGTGCATCGCCATGGTCGCCTTCCGCCCAAAGGATGGTAATGTCGGCAACGTCGGCATTTGACGCCTCTTCAAATATAAGTGACAAGGACTCCATTGAGCTGATTTTTACTTGCGAGGACCATAAATCAAACGCTTTTCGCACAGTCTTCCTAAGAGCAGATTAGGTTTATTTTCATGCGTTTAATAAATGAAAAATTTAATTTATTTTTGTTTTTTTATGCAAATTAAGTTTTTTAGTTTTTAATACTTCCTTTTTTTCTGCTGTTTATTATTATTTTTTTAAATCGCTTTTGGATCATCTGATTTTTCATTTAGCAATTTTTTGACTACACGTGAAAAAAGGAAAAAATTATAAAGATAGCGTGACGTCGAAAGAAAAGATAATTGGGTCATTTTCTCGTCGTTTCAAAATCGAAAATCCATTAAATTTTGAATAACTTCAAATCTCCAAATTCTATCCAATAGCGAATGAATTTTAGCTAAAACTGTCTTCTATGTTATTCTTTTTAATCAATTATCATTTCTCAATTTCTGGATTTTGCTCATGTATTAGAAAAAAATAGAACGTTGTGAAAAGGTTCGCTATTTTCGCCTTTTTTCGGTACACTTCTAACGAAGTACGAAATTTGCATTTTGAAATTTGGAACAAAACGAAAAAGAAGACAATATGTAAATCAAAGTGAAATAACGAGAAGAATGGTCTTTTCTTCCAGAAATTTTAATTGAAATAAAAATGGATTAAACTCAAAATTCGAACAAAATTTTCATTCATCTGAAATACAAACAAATTTTCGAAGTAATTTTCAGATTCAACATACAGAAAAACGAAGAATAAATTTCAGATATAATACATAAATAATTTATATACATATAAAAATATGTCTAAATAATCAAAATTATATTATGCATTTTTAATATATTCAATATACTAACTTGATCTCGTTCGCTGGAATATCCTTGGTATAATTTTCAATAAACCAACTCAACTTAAGTACATTGTCGTGTACCTTATTCTCCCATCGTGAAATGTATACTAAATATCGAAAATATATATTATGCAATTTCATTTTGTAAAGGAGCCAACTTTTTAATGAATCCGTCGTAATATACCTACCGAATCGTTTGCGACGTTCACGTAAACGAGACACATCGCTATTTCCACAACGTGGCTGTGTCATTAGATTGATAGTGGCATGATCTAATCGGCCAGTTGACGGAATACCAGTCATGTCTTGAAATGTACGAAGCGCATTTTGCAATTCGTGCGGAGTGGGTAATTTTGATGAAGATAGATATCCAAACTCTGCCAAATATTTCTAAAATATGATTTTAAAAAATCTAGTATTGATTAATGAACTAAAATTAAAATATAAGCGAAACGTACAACGGCGAATTCATGTCGTGTTAATTCACCATCATTTACAGATTTGATGTCTGTATTTTCATTGCCGGAATGCTTTACATTGTTAATATAACGTTTGTTACGCAAGCGGTGAAATGAAATATTGTCAATTGTTCTTTTTAAAATAAATTTGTCAGATTTAGTGGGTAAAATATTGTTGTAGGCATACTGTAGAGGTGCTGCATGTGAATGAAGAACTAACAAAAATAATATAAACAATAAACTATTCACAATTAGGTATTGTCCGGTTATGTTTCTATATACATGTTTTTCGGAATAATTAATGAAAGAATGTATATGCCGTTGTCGTGTATTTGATCCACTATTAAGAATTGCTGTTGACAAAAAGATAATTGGAGTAAATGACCGATTCTCTATCGATTTTTCAATCGACGCAAAGGACCCATTCGTGGGTGAGTGACGCGAGTGTGTGACCGCGCTGCTATTGCAAGCATGCAATGATGGTATTCTTAGCGGGAGTAAAGAAAACTTTTGATTCTCATTGACACAACGGTCTTCGCCAACTCTGCTGTCGGAAGATGAGCAAGGGTAGCATCCTTCAATGCCATCCTGTGCTACATTATCGATCGCCATTCGTCGTAATAACCACAAATTTGGTAATAATTGCGACGATAGCGGATTATTTGTGGCTCCAGCAGCAGACGCAGTAACAACTCGTCGTTGATCGGGCACGGCTAACGTCATGCTGTGGTCCACTGCCCACGCTCTATATAAAGTATAATTCTAAATAGAGTTAAAAAAGAAAAAAAATACAAAATACAAAATATATAGAAAAAGTTCAAAAAATTTAAAAATATATTTAAAAATTATAATCGGAAAAAAATAAGTTTTTAATTTTAATTTAAATTTTTTTTCTTTCGTTTTCGGGTGAGCAGAAACAGCAGCAACAATAACATAATAATAAAAAATTAATAATCTAACGGTAGCGACGATGACGATAACGATGAAACGGCAGACAGACGACACTATTTGTGAAAAATTCTTTGGACTAATTCGGGGATATGTCTACATATATGACATAAAAATACATAGAAATACACAATTTAATAGATACATATAAAAACATATAGTAACTGATCAACCGGTTAAAATCACTTTTTAGGAAACAAAAAGCGAAAATATTTATGGCATTGCTCAAAATAAAATGAAAAGAAAGTAAATGGAAGAAGAATAAGTAGAATTGAAGTAAAAAATAAAAATAAATTTGAGAAAAAGCGGGTAAACGAGAAGATAAATGAGAAAATGAAGAAAAGACAAAACATATAGAAAAAATGAATATAAAATTACGTTTTTGCTGCCGCCACTGCCGAGCTGTTGAGGCTGTTTCTCCAAGTTCCCCTCACCTTGTCGCTGATCTTCTCTCTATTTTCGTTTCGATCTCAATGCATCATTTTATACAATTGCAATTTTGTTTTTCTTTCTTTTCCTTAATATATTTTTATATTTTTTATTCAAATTATTCTTTTTTATTTGTTTTTTACTTAATTTTTTATATTTTTTACCCCTGTTTTCTATATTATTTGGATTTTGATTTTGATGTATAAAAAAGAAAAAAAAATGAGAAATGAACAAAAATAATAAATAGAGAATAATAATTAAATATTTAACGAACAAACAAATTTAAATTTCCTATTGTACCAAATAAAAATTACATTTCTAAGATTTTATTTTGGAAATTCTAAAAATGCTGTATGCCTTTCAAAATTTAAATAAGATATTGAGTTAATAAGAAGAAAAATTCTGATTTTATATAAAATTCCCATATCCGGTTTAATTTATTATCAAGGTTACAGTAGAAAAGAAAAAAGAACTAAATTCAACATTTCAGATTAATGAAGAAAAATATCAAAGAAAACACGAAAATTAAAAAGAAAATTTTTAGTTCAAAAATTTGCACTCATTTTTCAAATTTTTGCAAAGAAAAGATTTCCGAAACAGCACAAAGATCAATCGGAATTGGCATTTTGGCGCCAGTAATTTAAAAAAAAATTCACGCTCAAATAAACAATATTTGAAGTTACACACAGAAATTTTCTTTTTATTCAGATTGGCATTATCTAATTGTAAGACGGCAAAAAATTAGAAAATTCAATACGTTTTTTTTTTCATCAAATAGCTTTCATTACAAATTTTTTATAGTGTGTATTTACTGTATTTCAACATTCTATTTTTCTTTTCGTTTTATTAGTCTTTTTTCGGAGTTTTTTTCGACTTTTGATATCTAAAAGTCCTTAACTTGCAAATTTAGCGCTATAAAACAAATAAAAATGATGAGGAAATATGATTAATTTTTAAGGGAATTGTTAATAAATAATTAATGTCAGAAAAAAGTACAAAAAATAGAAACTTTTTTCATTACGTAAAAAATTCTTCCCGATTTTTTCATTAGTTTTTTTAAATAAAAAATCGCACAAAAATCGTTTAAAATGAAACAAAAAAGAGGTAAATAATAAACGAAAATACATGAAATGACAACCAAAAAAGGTAAATAATAAACGAAAATACATGAAATAAAATCAAACATTAGTTTTCTTATTTGACAAACAATTTTGATAAGATGACAATAATATAAACAAAATAATGTACTATAATGCATAAAGAAATCCAGTCATATTACAATACTTTTAATTCTCATATGTTGCAATATTAATTTCTTATAGCATGTTAAGAAATGCAAATACATGTGATTCTACAAAATAAAAGTGATTGTTGATTGTTTGGAACAATATTTGAAGTCAAAAAAAGATTAGATTTAAAAAAAAATTAAAATCGCGTTCTCAATTAAGGATCGCAATGATTCAGATTTAGAAAATAAAAGAAGCGCACGTCTTTACACATTTTTTATCTTGATGAGCGAAAAAAAATAAAAGATAATATAATTAATAAACGATTAAGGCAGGTGTTAAACTGATTAACAGAAATAAACTCCTAAAAATAAACTCCCTAGAATATTTTGTAATAATAATTATTATTATAATTTATTACGCTTGAAAAAGCGTGAACAGTCCAAAACAATTAAATGTAAAAAATGAAATAATTATAATAAATGAAGTAATTATATTTAGATAAATAATTATAACATTTATACTATTTAATATTGAAATAGACTTATGCTTGAAGATCAACAAAAAATATTTGATTTATATTATTTACCTAATTTAATTACCTAGTTAATAATTGTCATTTTAATTATCAGATACCGCATCACTTTTTTTGTAAAGAAACTGCTATTTTTTAGTTTGAATCTAATAAAATTTCAAAGCAGGGTATATTTGAAGATAATTAAAAAAGAATTAATGCCACATGATTATAGTGATAAAAATGCATAAGGAGGAAGAATCTCATGTATATTATTGAAATAAAAAAAGAATAAGAAAAAAATAAAGTTGCATGAAAAAGAGTGAAAAAAATATTCGTAGGATTAATTTGTTTCATTAAGTTTTAAAAGTTACAGCATATTTTCAAAATCAACAAAAACGCTTTTGGCCAAGATAGTTCAAATTGCATTCAACCGTAATTCAAGAAATAATCGCCGCAATGCCATTTAAAAAATTGTCGGGTCAATGCCATTTACATAAAACAATTAAAATTACATTATTACTATTAATATGTATACAAAAAATATTCCACAAATCTATGAGATTACAATATTAATTTTATAAAATTACACATAATTATTATAAAAAAAGAAAACATAAACAGATTTTCAATAAACCACCCCTGAAATTTGTTGAATCTATTAAATTATTTATGTATGTTGTAAAGAAAAGATGTGAGCTTGGTTCATGGAAATTGAGTTGCAGAAATGGTTGATGAACAGAATTCAATTAATTTGACTCCTGGAGAAAAAATGTGAGCTTGGTTCATGGAAATTGAGTCGCAGAAATCGTTGATGAACAGAATTCAATTAATTTGACTCGTGGGAAATAACGAGAAAAAAGCGAATGATTCGTAAAATTTTGATTTTTCAAAATTTGACATTAAAAAACTAATTAACGAAAGAATGGAAAATATGGGAAAACTGAGAAACATATGACAGGCGAAAACGAAAATATAAAGGACAAAAAAACGAACAGGAACAAAGAAAAAATGACCTCGGCACTCGAAGGCCGGCCTATAATCGTATAGCGTAGTTTCGCTGAGATATGCATTAATCAAAAAAAATTTAAAAAAATCAAATGCATTCCCACGTGCTCCTATTGTGGTGAGACAAAATAAAAGAGTGCGAATAAAAAGAAAATTATAATATTCGCTTAACGCATCGATAAATAAAATCTTAAAAAATTTTTTAAAAATTATTTTCAACCTATTTCAAAAATTTAAAATGAGGACTTTAAAAATATATTTAAAAACAAAATATGCAAATAAACCCAAAAAATAGAAAAAGGTTCAAATTAAGATGCTAATAGCTGAATTGAAAATAAAATTTCCAAACACAATACAACAAATGTAACAATATAAAAAATTTGATAATGGAAAAAAATTTTTGAATAATTCCTTTTAAAATTAAAAATATATTATTTTTGCAATTCTTATAAAATGTGCCGACTTTACGAAAGTTTGCTTATAAAGAAAATAAATTTCTATAAAAACTCTAACATTAAAAATAACAAAAAATATTGAAAATAAAGTTACGAAAAATAATGTAATAAAAGACAGTAATCAAAATTCTCATCAACAAATCACTATTAAAACTTATATAAATAATTTATTATAATTTTTCAAACAAGAATAGCAATTTGTAAGTCAATATAAAAATATATAAAAAATGTCAATATTTAAAAAAATCTTCATACATTATTTACGAAAGCCACGAGAAGCCGTCAATGTGGCTGGCGTCGAGCTGTTGATAATATTCACGAGAACGCGCCAGACTCGTCTCGAAATCGAATTTCGGTTTATGATTAAAGAAAATGCGAAGCTTAAAGTCACTATAAAAAGTCCACTGATGCATAACCAAATATGGATAATACGGAGATGGAAGCTGAAAACGAAATCATTAGAACATAGAACTTCAAATCAATGCCATTCAAAATATCATAAAACAAAACTGGTAAAAAAAGTAGTTTTCGATAAAAAATGAAAAAAATTGACTACATAATTTTCCAAAACAAAATAAAATTTTAACTTTTAATAGAAATACCTTCGCAATAATCGAATTGCGATTAAACAGCATCGCCCAACACCATGCTAACAAGCAAAGAATCCAAAAGATCGGAAAGAACAAGTAGAAGGATGTGTAGTTATTGGAAAAGAGAACGCGCTTCGATTCAAAACTTTCACTACTACAGCCGCTAATGTTGCCCTGCAAAATTGTAAAATGACAAAGAACAAAAGAGATTAAAGAGCTATAAACTTAAAAGTATGACTCCTATTTTAACAAAAAAGGGTTAAATAATTTCATATTCTTCAGAAATTCAAACCGCATTTCGATTGTATAAAAGAAAGATCTATTCACAGCTCAAGGACTCAAAAAAAACTTTTAAAAAATTATTCAGAAAAAAGTAAATATAATAGGTAGTGAGAGACACACCTCATCGGAGTTGATCGGCAAAAGAATGGAGTCATAAATGTTCTTGACGGGCGTCTCGTCTGTGATGAGCACCACTTCGTGGCGAATCTGGTCGTCATCGATCAATTTTTCAGCACATTTCAACAACGCAGCCGCCGCATTGCCGGCGTAAGTCATCTAAAATAACAATCATTTTTGCAAATATAATCAATAATCAATAAAAAAAATGTTTGTATTTTTAAATTCGATTATATAAAATTATTTTCAATTAAAAAAGATAAACATGTGGTCACAAATTTTTACATGATTTTTCTTTGATAAGACTGAAAAGTATGTATGTATATTGTGCATATGTTACAAGTAAATTTAAATAAAATTTTAAACATTAACAATATAACTTATTTGAAAAATATAAAACATTTTTTTTATTGAATGTAGGATTAAGTTCGTCAATGAAATACACTCACGTTTGAAACGAATCATTGAAAATGGTCATTTTCCGCTATTTTTTATGCCAGATCAATTATTTTTCCTATTTATAAAGCATGTTTATACACATTTTGTTGTACAAAAGATCGTTTTTAAAAAATTGTAAATGGATCATATTTGTTTGAGGTAAAATTATTGGTCATTTTATAATATTTCAAAAACTAATAGTATTTGCCAAAAATGTAAGTAAAAATGTGTATATTTGTAATGTCGTGTATACGAATATTTAAGCAAAAGATAATATAAAAAGGCAAAACAAAATAAATGATGACTCAATGAAAACTACCTGAAAAGTACCACTTTCGTCGCCGATTTTCGGCAAAACGCGAATATATTTGGAGAAGAGAATCGCGTCGCAGAGCAAAGAACGACGATCGCCCTCACCGTAGACGGCGCCCACGCGAGCGCAAATGTTCGGCACACGATCTGCTAAAAAGGTGAATTTTTTTATTAAAAAATCTACAAATTTTTATGCAAATAGACTTATTTAGTATAAAATATTAAAGATGAATTTTTTTATTAAAAAATCTACAAATTTTTATGCAAATAGACTTATTTAGTATAAAATATTAAAGACTTGTAATATTTAGAAAAAAAATATTTTAAAGATTGATTAAACCGCTGCAAAGCCCAAACAACTACACAGTAACAAAATAAAGCTGTCTGATTAATAACTATTTTTACTATAATATTCTAAACAATAACCGGCGTTCAAGAGCAACTGTTCTGCGCGATGCTTGCTGTCACAGTAGGCAGGAAACGGGACTTCAGCGCGAAACTTATCGTAGTTTATCTCCTCGCGACCGTAGATATTCGGCCAACGTGTAGAGCATTGAAGATAGACGCTGCTCAAATGCACAAGCTTTGTGCCATCGCCAACCGATTTGCACAAGTCCACGAGTGTTTTGACAACTATAAAAGAACACTGCCAATGAAACTAACATATTTTCAAAAAAATTAATTGCACTTGAAGAACATTAAATGCGAAAATTTGAATAAGATAAAGATTACATGAAATAGACATAAGCACAAAAAATAGTTCCAATTTTCGAAATATTTTTAGTGTTTTAATGTGAAAATTAAATGTATGTAAATGCCAAAATCCAGCTTACAATTCACGTTGATCTCATTCAACTTTTTATCGTCGGGAATCAAGGAAAAGTCACATGTCTCGAATAAATTGAACACCTTAAAATAGGACAGATTTTTTATAAAAACATTTTTCCCACAGAAAAATTAAAACCAACCACTTTAGAATTCTGAAAAACGCTCGACAAGTTCTTCATACCGGTCACGTAAGTGACGTTTTCATTGATTTCATTGTTGTTATTATTGTCAGATTGAATGTCAACTGAAAATTTTTTTTATTGTGTCGTTCTATTTAGTCATGAAGTAATATAAAATTAAATAACATTGTATTCTAGTTTCAAAGATAACGTAACACTTAAAACATACCGCGTTCTTTGTCATTCCAAACGAGAATTCTCTTTGCATCAATCAGCGAAATCAAATGTTGTCCAATAAGAGAATTTCCACCGATAATGCCAACTTGTTGCATATTTTCTAGCAATATAAGAATAAAAATAGGAAATAGGAAAGAGATCTCTATTTAAATCTTTACAAAAATCAGACAATAGCTATTTACCCCTTCTTGAAGCTAGAATGATCCAATTATAGAAGGATTTTTTTTATTAATCCGAAGATGAGCTTTTAATCATTAGAGTGGAAAAAATTTGAAGAAAGATCAATCAAGATTATATATCTTTTTTATAAGATTATATATCTTCTTTATGTATAATAGTATAAAACTTTTGTGATACGAAAAAATAAAAATAAAATTCGCGCACACGAAAAAGTATAATATAATATTTATTTTATTGCATACATATAAATTGTAACTTAAAGCTCAAAGTTTAATTTTTAAAATTATTTTTTGATAAAAGAATTTTTTCAGTAAATAAAATTATTTTTTTACATTAACTTTTAATGAAACTAAAATATAATCTTTGCTGTTATAGAATCGACGGAAATAGAATCCACCACAGCCTTTAGCCAGATAGCTGTGAATCATTTTAAGCTATGAATCATTTTAAGCTCTGTCCAATATTTCCATATTATCGATATTTATTATTACTTTTATTTATTTTTGGAATATGTTCACTTTTTTTGTTTTTATTCATAATTTTTGAACATGAGTTTTTTAAATATAAATAGGTTTTACTTTTTTAACAAAATAAATCGTTTTAGCTGGCAGAATACAAGATTAATAAAGGAAATGAAAAGTAAAAAAGACACTCGAACGCAACCAAATGCAATGGCGCCGCCAAAAACATAAATGTTTGGGAGGGAGCGTCAAGAATTAATCCCAAAAAAGACAATACTTTTTTAAATAGGAAAAAAACAATTTTTCTTTTCGTACTTCGTTATGATTATTTTTTCTAGACAAATGAAAAAGTACACGATTACCGATTCCGAGACCAAAAAGGAATGCATAAGATAGAGGGCAAACTTAAATACCTATAAAGTGCTATATGAAGTGTTTTTAAGATTGTTACGTCTAATTTTGCGGCGTGACTAAGACTTATTTTTGTTATGTTTACCAGTCTTTTATCAACGTCATTGCTATCTTATTGAAAAGGAAACAATGAAATACTTAAAAACACCTAAAAACGATGCACAATATAAACAGTATTTATACGGCTCGCAAAAATGATTTGTTCATAAATTAGGTATGTAAGTTTTTGCAATTTCATATACAGGATGGCCCGATTGCATTTTTGTTATAACTTTTTTATTACGCAACTAAATTGTAAAATTCTTTTTGTATTCGATTCCCAAGACTGTAAATAACTGTTTGACACCAAGCTTGTCGATATTGGTTTCGATTTACAAATTTGCTAATCATTTAAACTTTTGCCAATTTTTCCAATGGTAAAAAATGTGTAAAATTGACTTGAAATTGGCTCAATTTTTGAATTCGAATTTTGCTAAAATTCAACTTATTGGGTTAAATAATGTCAACCATAATTAGGTAATTTTATCCTCATTTTGAACCAAAATGTCAAAATGATTCAATATAGGCCGGATGATTAAATCCATCATTATGTTACGAATTTTAATGATTTTGCTATTAATCTATTTTTGAAAAATGGTAAAAAAGTTTAAATGATTAGCAAATTTGTAAATCGAAACAAGCTTGGTGTCAAATAGTTGCCTAAAGTCTTGGCAATTGAATACAAAAAGAATATTACAATTTAGGTGCGAAATAAAAAATTTATAAGAAAAATGCAATCGGGGACGAATTTGAGCTAAAAAAAATTTAAATTATGTGCTTACATATAAATTTTATTTTATGAAATTATAAAAACAAAAATTATAAATACTACCATAAGATATTATTGCCTAACTTTAAATGATTAAGATTGTAAAAATAGAAGTAGTTTAGTAAGTCTACTAACAACAGCAATAATGTCATTGGCAAGTCACGAGGATGTAGCACTGCGCCGAATCAAAAGCCTTTTTGCTTCTGGTTAGTATTATTGAATGAAGAAGCATATATGTATAAAATAAATATAGCAATTTGTGTTATCTTGGATTAAATTATCGATAATTTATGCAGACCTTTTACCACACACGGACAATTTCGAGGAAACAAAGACATTTCTTGAAAATGTGGTAGACATTCTTATTAATTACATTCGTGCGGAGAATGATCGTTCGACAAAAGTATTGGAATTCCATCATCCCATGGAAATGCAACGCATTATTGATCTTTCCATTCCAGAACGACCAATGACTCTTGGACAGTTACTTAAGGCAATTTATTTATAATTATTTTTCCAATAGCTACTTAAAATCTTCTAGATAATACTTTTAAAAAAGACTTTTAGTGTTGTGAAAACGTACTTCGTTTGGGCGTAAAAACGGGTCATCCTCGTTTCTTCAATCAAATTTCATGCGGTCTAGATATAATATCAATGGCTGGCGAATGGCTTATAGCTACTTGCAATACAAATATGTGCGATTTCAATCTGATTTTATATCATAAATATATTTTTTCATTGGGTTCAAAAAATTTTTAAATATGAAATTATTATTAATTCAGGTTTACTTATGAAATTGCACCAGTTTTCATCTTAATGGAAAAAGAAGTTACACGTAAAATGATCGAGTTAATCGGTTGGCCTCCTAATGAAGGCGATGCGATATTTTCACCCGGTTAAATTTTTAAAAAATCAAAAAATAATCGTCTATTAATGAATTATTAGGCGGCGCAATAGCGAATATGTATGCCATGAATGCTGCACGTCACCATCATTTTCCGCGCGCTAAACCACTAGGAATGACCTCGGTGCCCACACTTTGTGCATTTACTTCTGAAGATGTGAGACCACATATTTTTGTTAAAATGTAAAAAATGTTAAAATATTAAATTTCATTTAAGAGCCATTATTCAATAAAAGGTGCGGCTGCACTGCTCGGTATCGGAGGCGATAATTGTTTCAGCATTGCCACAGATGAGCTGGGTTGTATGCTTCCAGAGGCATTAGAAGCGAAAATAGTGCAGTGTAAAAATGACGGTATCGCAACATTAATTCGAAAATTTTTTATTTACCTACGAAAAAACGGATAAAATTCTACTATAGGTCTATATCCATTTTTCGTGGTTGCAACTGCTGGCACAACTGTCTACGGAGCGTGGGATCCATTGCAGAAAATAGCGACTATTTGTCAGCGACATAAAGTTTGGTTCCATGTTGATGTATGCATTTATTAAAAATCAAATTTAAATACTAAAAAAATTTGGAATAAAAAATCTATTTACACTTTTTGAATAAAATGAAGCGTATATAAGATGATAATTTAGCATTAATTTTTTACTTTCGAAAAATCTTTTTTATTTTTTTGGCACTTACAATTATTAGATAATTGTTTTTTAATAAAAGTGCATATTATATAAACTTAATATAGAGTTAATTCGACAGGCCATTCTCCCATCCTAAATTACAAATATATTCTATAAAAAAGGAAGCAAATAAAATATATGTAAGATATTGAAAATTTATTTTTAAGGCAGCGTGGGGTGGTGGAGTGCTTTTAAGTCCCGAACATCGTCATAAATTATCCGGCATTGAGCGTGCCAACTCAGTGACATGGAATCCACATAAACTGATGGGAGCAATCCTTCAATGCAGCGCATGTTTCATTCGCCATGAGGTGTGCAAACAATTTGTTGAGAGATTAATCAAAATTTTTTTAGGGATTGTTATTTCAAGCCAATCAAATGTCCGCCGATTATCTTTTCCAGCAAGATAAACCATATGATGTCAGCTTTGATACTGGTGATAAAGCTATTCAATGTGGTCGACATAACGACATTTTTAAACTATGGCTGATGTGGCGATCAAAGGTCTACATTTTTTACATCTCTATGTCCAATTTACCTAATTTAAAAAATGATTATTTAATTTTAGGGAATGGAAGGGTATCGTAAACAAGTTAACAGACTTATGGATTTGGCTGCATATTTTACGAATCGAATTAAAAATACAGAAGGTTACGAAATGGTTATTGAAAATGTAATGAAAATTTATTAAATCATTAACAATCATGCAAACTAATATTTATTTTGTGAGCACATTTCAGCCAGAATATTTGAATATCTGCTTTTGGTATGTTCCTCCTAGCATTCGTCATCTCGGCGATAAGGAAAAGAAGGCTCGACTTGAAAAGGTTAGAAATAAATAATTAGAAAGATAATATTTAATTTTTATGTAAAGAGTAAATACTTTATATTTTAAATATTCAAACAAGTTATTTATCATTTGCAATTTTAGTCTATTATTTCTTAATATCTTTTAGATAGCACCAAAAATTAAAGCTAAAATGATGGAGCGCGGCACGACCATGGTCGGTTATCAACCTGACAAACAACGACCAAATTTTTTCCGTATGATTATCTCAAATCCAGCCATCACTAAAGCCGACCTTGATTTTCTCGTCGACGAAATCGTTGATATCGGCCATTCACTTTAGCAAATAAAAAACTTTCTTATTTCCGGTCTAGCCAAAATTGAACCTTTTTAAGTTTGACAAGATCAAATTTAATTAAGTTAAAATCTAAGTGAAAAAATTTTGGCCAGGATTGAAATTGATTGATTTTCTCTTAACATGATTGGTTTTCGTTTAAGGTCATTCTTGGCCAGCTAAAAATCAACCAATAAAATCCTAGCAAAAATTCGATCTTGGCTACAACTTACATACATATTTTTTGCAAGTTGATTAATTTTTGAAATTAAATTTAAAAATTTAACCGCCACCACGCTTCAATGTCCGACGAAATCTGTATCTAAACATTTTTATTTAAAAAAGTTATAATAAAAGCATTTATTAGTAATAAAATATACATTGCATATACACTTACGTTTTATTAATATTATCCAATTAAAAATTGAAGAATCATGCATATGTATGTACTTAATTATGTGTAAAATTGTCGATTTTAAAATTCAGATAAACGCTGTGGTTCAATTTCTTCATTTAATCATTTCGCCCCAGCTTTTCAATCAATTTTCAATTAATTTTGAGATGAAAAGTCTCGCAATCGTAAATTTGTTGTCAATGTACCAAGGTGATTTGACAAAAATTATGAAATCAAAGCTACAATGAAATGGTGAAAACGAAAATTTTAAAAATTAACAATTCATTAAAGGGCACATAAAAATTGGAACGAGATTAGCGCTGTATGAATAGCGGGAGAAATAAAGAAAAATGTTCACGATGTCGCCGTGACCTGGATAATTCGTGATAATTTTTCACGTTAACATTTTATTAATTACATCATGTCTTTTGCTTATTCATTTTTATTTATGTGCTACAATATTTAGACTTATGTTTTTAATATCGGAAAAAACATATACTTTACAAAAATTTAAGCGATAACTTCATAGCAATGTCTAAAAAAATTTTTCTGACGACTAGAATTTTCGATGATCAGTAATTTTAATTGAAATTTTGGAGACAAAAAAGTTAATTGACAAATTTTGCATATTTTTAAATTGAGAATATATTGGGCTATTTCATGTTTTAATATGGGGTAATCTATTTCTTTTTTATTTCGTAAAAATAACATATTTTTAAAAATGTTTAGTAATGGGAAATCATTGTATGTATTATCAAGTTCGAAAGTATAAACCGCCCTATATATAAGTTAATTTTTCTGAAAGGTCAATGAAAACGAAAAAGTGGCTAATACAATTTATAAATAAAACATTCATGTATGGCTTTATTGGAAGAGTTTAAAACAAGCAAATTAAAGATTTAATTTACCTACTTATCATTTAAACTTTAATTGTATTTATGCATACATATGTATTTATTGTCCATTCATTTTCTACATACGTACGCATATTTTACATATTGCACAAAGCTAAAAAATCATTCATTCCACCTGAAGTGCCCTTTGTCGCGGACAGCTGGAAGCGACGAAAGATCAAAAAGGAATAAAAGAAAAAAATTTTAGTATTAAGGATTCATAGTATTTTTCACTGTAATATAGAATGTGAAATAAAGTTAAGGAAAGAAGAAAAAAGAAGAAAAGTTATTTCTCCTTTTTGCGCAGAAAGTAATCCGTTCGCTCATTTTTAATGTTTTTTCACTAAAAAACTTCAAAATTCAATTTATTTTTTTGTTTCCTTTTTCCTGAAATTTTATATTTCAAATTTTTGTCACTCATCACATCGACGGCATTTATGATCAATAAAATGAATAAAAGCTAAAAAATCGACGCGATTAATTTTTTACAGATAATTTTTTTCATTTTGAGAATATTTTTTAAAGGTCAAAAAATTTTTTTTTCGTTTCTGGATTTAATTTTATTTGATTGTATGATAAAAGATGTTTATATGTAAGTTATTTATATTTTTTCTATATGTTTGTTCTAATATATGAGAAAATGTTTACAAAAACCATTATTAACTGATAGAGAAAGGTGATAGTTAGTTTTTTTATTGCCTAGTTTATAATTTATTACAGGGTGCGGAAAAAATTCCTTGACACTGAGCGCTAATATTTTGTGAATAAAATTGTTTTTCTTAATAATGTTTTGAATTATTGGATTCGCCATTTCTTTTTCGAATGGTATATTACATGTTTGTAAATGGTTTGTTTTCAGATGTCTATTGATCGTCAAAACTTTGTGCCTAAATTATTCCCTTACATTAGCAAAATTGGCGTCAGTTCGAGATTTTCGGCGTGCCAAAGCAAACCGTGTCTGATGTAATCAAACGTTTTAAAGAGACCGACAGATGAACCGTTCCCGGAGTAAAGGACCATTAACGAAAATGCGCTGCGCGCCCCGTTTGACCAATTTCCAAAATACTTCGACGCAAATGGAGAAATTTTCGAAAAAAATTCGTTTTAAATTAAAATTGATGCTCTTTCGAATGTTCATATATTTTGTTGGTTTTGTTAAATAAAAATTTGTTTCATAATATATTTTTCCTATATTAGTTTTCATTACTTTTTCCTCACCTTATGTAATAAACACAAATAATATTTGTCTATAAGAAAGTTTAAAATTAAAATTAGAGTTACAAGGAAAGTTAATTTATGAAGCTCTGGAATGAATAGAATAGAAAAATAAAAGATTTGAGGATGGCTAAAGAAGCATTTGAAGCTGGAAGCAAAATAAAAACAAGTTGTGGAATATGCTTATATTGTAGCCTCTTTGATTGGCTTGCCTTTTGTGCAAATGCTTGCGAGATAAAGAAGATGAAACCGTTATAGTTTGCTCTGCTACACTCACTGCATATTATTTCTATTGATTTAAATTTCTAGTAATAAATTTTATGTTTGATTGAATGAATTTGCTATTTTGGTGTGGAAAAAGTTTACGGACTTTTTTTGTGTGTGAACATTTTACATACTTATATAGTTATTTTTATATCCATGAATCGTTAAAATAATTCAAAATTCACCGTAATTCCGATTTCCGACGTTTCTACCCAATTTTTTCTGATTTTTCAATTTTGTTTGGAATACCAATTTCCGAAATTTTAAAATCATTTCCTGTACATCCCGGCTATTACTAGAAAGATGGAACTTCGGA
Source organism: Bradynema listronoti (assembly GCA_024678965.1). Classification (NCBI taxonomy): domain Eukaryota; kingdom Metazoa; phylum Nematoda; class Chromadorea; order Rhabditida; family Allantonematidae; genus Bradynema; species Bradynema listronoti. The sequence continues at coordinate 501,695 of JANLNO010000006.1, forward strand.
AAAGTTAAAAAAGAAAAGTTCTAACTTTCCAAGCCAAGTTTTAACTTTTCTGAAGTCATCTTCCCCATAATAGCCGGGATGTACAGGAAATGATTTTAAAATTTCCGAAATTGGTATCCCAAACAAAATTGAAAAATCGGAAAAAATTGGGTAGAAACGTCGGAAATCGGAATTCCGGTGAATTTTGAATCATATATATATATATATATATATATATATATATATATATATATATATATATATATATATATATATATATATATATATATATATATATATATATATATATATATATATATATATATATATATATATATATATATATATATATATATATATATATATATATATATATATATATATATATATATATATATATATATATATATATATATATATATATATATATATATATATATATATATATATATATATATATATATATATATATATATATATATATATATATATATATATATATATATATATATATATATATATATATATATATATATATATATATATATATATATGCATTCAATAATAGATATTTTATGTTTTAATGCTTTTTTCGTGCTTTACTTTTTAACAAATAACGCGCAAAAAATCATTTTGCAAAATGTTTATTTTTTTCGCATTATTTTAATTCTGGAATATTTTTATACTTGTTTGGCAAATCCACTTTATTCTTTCATCCCCTTCCCATTATATAATATATTTCCGAAGCGCATCACATCACGTTAAGTCACTTTTTTTAACATTGTTATTTCTAAAGAACAAGTCTGATATTTTCTACTTTCCCGAGAACATCTATTGTAATTTTTTATATGCCTTATGTTTTTACAAGACAAACAAAACATGCATATGCATTAATATCTATCTATGACAAAAATTAAACACATTTTAACAGTAATAGTCGTAAATTAGCTGCAAATTTTAAATTTATTTAAAAATGATTTATACATTATGTATATTATAGTTTATATTTCCGATAGATTTTTATAAATTTTCATCATACAAATTTATTTTCTCATATTTTTATATGAAGTCCATTTGGGAGACGAATTAAACGGAAATGAGCAGAAAATGAGAGAGATTTCTCTCAAAGAGAAAATAAATATGAACAATTAAAATAGCCAAAGTTAAAAGTGAACTTTTCTCTTCAACAAAGTAACTGTGTGCCCATTATGCCACCATCCTTTTAAGTATTTCTCGAAAGTAGTGCGCATCATGTGTGATCTTATCTCCTGAGGGAATGGATTAGAATAAATGTTGAAATGCGAATATATTTTAAAGAATGACAACTATTTAAAAAAAACCAAAAAATTTAAAATTAAAAAACATAAGAAAAAAGTTTACTAATTGGAAAAACATTGCGAAAATCTCCTGGAAAACTTCCAAAAATTATCCTCTTTAACAGGCTCTTTATTTCGTATTTCCTTTCTCCCTTATTGTGTTATTATTTTTCAATAATTTATTTCAAGTATGTATAATCTTCTACGTTTCATCATTTTATTTTTTCTCAACAATACAAATGTAAACGCTTTTAATTCTTATTTAAATTGAAAAATGTATTTTGTGTTAAAATTTATAATTTCAATTGTTTGATTGCATAATTGTAATTTTTCGTATTTTGCTGGTTGATCATTACACACTTATAAATCGCGTTAATCGTATTAATTAATTTTTTAAATTATAAAAGTTTAAACTGTGGACATTTATGAAATGTAAATGTCAATAATATGACCGCTTCAACGTACAAATGATAAACTTTATTTTGCTTCAAATTGTTATGTGTTCGACATATTTAATTCACCATATCACTTAAAAGGATGACTAAGTTTGCGCGCTTTATCCAAAAATCTTATTTTATTGTAATTTGATTTGTACTTTTGCTTTCTTCAACATTATCTTTGTAAATATATATATATAAATATTGTATGTATACAAATTGAATATTCGCGTTAGCATTTATTTTCTTATCATACATATTATATGTGCTTATACATAGAACGTTCTTATCACTTCCGAGTTTTGATTGACGAAATTCTATTAACTAATTATTCAGTTAAAATTTAATTCTTTTTCATCACTTTAAGCATTTTTATGCGTCTATTTCACGATATTCTTATATTTTTGCATTTTGTGCAGGCTCTCTATTCAAATTCCGCGCGATCTTGCATTTTCCCCGATGATATCGCTAAAAGATATTTAATGTTTTTTCTTTTTTTAAGTTTTAAGTTTTTCATTTTCTCTTTGTGTCCGCTATTTTCACTTTATTGACCTATTTTGATCAATTGTACTTCTAACATATTTTTTTCTTAAAAAGGCAAAATATTCAACGCTTTTTGTACCGTTATACATTAGTATTAATATGAAAATTTTTAAATCCAATTTATTATCTGGTTACATACATATTCTTTTGAATCAAACAATTGATTATATTTATATATCTCAGTCAAACCTCGCTACTATGACATTCCCATAATATGACATCCTCGCTACTATGACACTTTAGGTCGGTTCCGACAAAATCCCATATGGAAACACGGCTACTATGACACCCTAGCAGTTTTTGACCCTCGCCACTATGATACCACATCGAATACCATTCGATGTCAATTTCTATTACTATTATCGTTTCGATCTCCAAAAACGCTATCTTTCGATTCGCAAGATCCAATTTTTAGAAAAGACCGAGCAAAAGCGCAAGCGAACTGACCTCTCGTTGGAGCAAAAGAGAGATCCTCGACGCTGCGAAGGCAGAATCCAATCAGTCGGTGCTGGCAAAAGAATTCGCCAAAAAATGGGGCTTCGAAGTCAAGAGAACGACCGTGATCAGCATTCTCGGGATGAAGAAGTCGATTGAAACGGCCATTGAAGCTGGAATTCCGTCAAAGCGCAAGATGCTGACGTTGTCTCACATTTCGAAGCTCGACGAGGTAGTGCTGATGTGGCTGAAACAAGCGAAAAAGTCCGCCATGGACTTCGTCATCTTGCGTGAAGTGGCATCCGCGCAGGAATTGCTCCAGAGATCTGAACAAGTGATAATCCGATGGCGCGATGTCTGGGCTATATGGCGGGTGCTTGAGAATTTCTCAGCCCAATTCCTCGAGTTTGGCGCGCGTGCAACGCGAAGTGTGTGATTTTGCGTTGTCCTACTGGTAACAAACTCCTGCAATGCTGCGGCGCTGCAATTCGGCTTGTATGTAATCTAGTTGGGAGCAGTAGACTTTGGAATTGGTAGTTTGATCGCGTGGAAGCAGCTCCCAATAGACCGGACCCGACACCGACCACCAAACACATAACAGTATCTTCTTTTGATGTGGATCGGTTTGAGGCGTTCTGACGTGAGCTGAGCCACTGGAGTTTGGCTTTTCGGTTGTCGTACAAGATCCATTTCTCATCATAGGTGACGATTCGATCCATGACTGAATTTGTGCAACAGCCAATTGCAGTCGAAAATTCGCCGAATTTTTTTCCTTTCGTTGAGCTCATATAGGACAGTTTGACCGCGTTTACTGTTTTTGCCCGATTTGTGGAGATGACGAGAAATTGTATTTTTTGAAGAGTGGAAACAACGGCCAATCTGCGCATGGTCTTTATTGGATCGGATTTGATGGAGCGGAGCAGTGCCCGTTTATGTGGAAAGTCGTCCGGAACATGCCTTGTCTTTTCGATATGTATGGCCAAAACGAAATTTTGTGAACCAGCGGCGACATGTGATATGGGTATTTGCTTTCCTGCCCAATGTAGCGCAAATGTTCCGGATTGCCTTAGCTGCATTGTGTCCCTGCTTGAACTCGTGAAACATGAGCATGCGAATTTTTTGACGATTTTTCGACATAATGAGCTTTTTTCGAAAATCTATAACTTTATAATAAATTTAACTAAATCGAACTTTTATATACCCAAATATTTGCAAAAAAAACGGGTTTTCAAACCATTTATTCATCATACATAACAGTGATAATAAAAAAAATTTTATTGACGTATAACACGGGTGTATCAAAACTTTTGGACCAACCTTACCTAAAATTTAGTAAATTTAGAGTAATTTTTTAAATTAAACTTGCACTTACACTCACAATTATTTGTTTTCATATATAAATTTTTAAAACAAATCGTATTATGATCATTTAAGCTCAAGATTAATTATTAAATAAATATTTGCGTTAATGCGAAAAACATGAAAATGTATGTGCAAACATGTACTAGTAATAAAAGCTTCTTAACTTTCTTAAATACGACGGTTTTATTTCTTTTTTATTTTTAAGTAATTATGAATTTATCAATTTTAAAACAATAAATGGTAATTAACGTTATTTAATTTCTTTTGAAAATTATATTTATATCTATATAATTATTGATTATGCATATGTAAAATGGATTAAATAGATAAATTACTTAAGCTTAAATAAATATGACAAATATGACGTACGAATATAATTTTTGCTATTCATAATAAAATATATATATGAAATTAAAACATTTATTAAATAGGTAGTAAAAATTAATGTTCATCCTACATTGATGGCAAGAGAGGCTAAAAGCATGTGTACGAACGTAACGGGAAACAGCAAAATTCGATTTTTATTAATGAGGCGATCTTCTATGATTAGGCATTATCTATGCATTTTGCTTGCTCTAACTAGTTTATTAGCATTAACAAAAGCGCAAGTTCAAAGAAATGGAGACGACACATCACCAGGCAGTTGCGATCAAAATAAGTTTTTTCTATGTGCAATAAACGGCGCATGCATTCCGCGTCAGTGGCTTGCGGACGGCGAAGATGATTGCGCTGATGGAACTGATGAAAGTGAAGAAATTTATGCTGCATTACAAAAAACAAAGCCTAATAAAGTCGAGAGACCAGTTACAAAATCAAAGGTACTAAATTATAACATGAAAAAATTGATTTGTCAAAAAATTTTAACAATAAGTTTAGCTGAGTGGAACGGTCGATCGAGATTTATTTAGAGACGAGCAGGAACGAGATGAAGATTTTTTTGCTTTAACCACTGAAACTGTTACTTCATCAAAAAAACCTCCCACAAATTCAACACATTGTATATCTGAGCAAGCTGATGAAGCTCGCCGATGTTCCGCAGATATTCAAGCTTGGGCGGATGAGTTCCATCATGAGTACAGCAGATCAAAATATGTCTCACTCTTCCGTGATGAGAAAACGTTCGTTTTTAAGTTATTAACATTTTATGTTAGTTATGGTTTGAATTTAATTCATATATTTATAGAGTTAAGTATTAATATAATTTTTGTATATTATTTAAGATTATTGCGCGTTGAACGTGGTTGTGCACTTCTCCCTGCCTATCTATCATGTGTGGATGCATTACCTGCCGCATGTGAACGACATGATCCCCATGCTATGAGTTTAATAGATTGGCTATCCGCACAAACTTATTTATGCGAGTTCTTAGTACCGTCTCTTCGAGAACATTATTCTTGTTTTGGAGACGTGCAAATAAATAATTGTAAAATTCCTACTACACCAGCAAAAAAGTGCTAACTTCAATTATTTATTATTTTCGACAGATTATTCTGTATTTTAGTAATTAAATTTTTTAGTGAAAGCATGGTATGTATGGTAGTCAGCACTACATTGGAAGATTTAAATTGTGTAGAAAAAACAGCAAACTCAAAATGTGATGAACAAGCTCGGGAATTATTTTTGCCTTTGCGTTCAGACACCGAAAATTTGCTCGTAGATTTAAAGTGCCCGCCGCGTGTGCAGCTGCAGGATACTACGCAAGATTCTACAACAATAATAAATTTGGTAGCCGAAAAGGCTGAAGAAAATGAATCACAAGTTATCTCTAATGCAAGACAAGTACATCCAGCTACAAGAAAACTGGCACGAAAGCCAGCTACTGGAACTACTGAATTGCCGGCCGTATCGACGATTTTGTCAACTAGCGCTATATCTAACAAAAACGTTATAGATTTGAGTAATGCACTTGAGGCTCTATCAAACTTAGAATTAGTCTGCACGCCAAAGCGTGGCGTTGATTTGTGGGCTCCCATACGAGCAAAAATTTGTGCTCGCCGAGAGGTGTTTTCAAAGCACAAAAAATGTTATGAAAATGTCTTACACCAAACAGAAAGCCGATGTGCTTCACAGGTAATTAAAAAAAATTAATAAATTAAAAAAAATTAGCTGTAAAATATAAATTTTTAGCTTAAAAACTCGACAACTTGCAACGCTATTGATGCTTTTAATAAAAATGTTGATTGTGTAATAAGCGTTTTAACTGATGCTTGTCCCACGGAAATTCAAGAACTATTAGTTGACGTGCAAGAGAAACTTAACGATGAAGCAATCGCACACAAATGCTATCAGCAGGTGACGGAATCTTCCAATACTGCTAATATATCTGCAAATATGGATGGCTTTACTCTATCGCCTAAAATGCAACGCTGTGATGAGATTCAGGTAATAAGACAGGATGTGATAAATATTTCAGGTAATTTATTTAAAATGGATTTTAGGAAAATACCGCTGTTACTTGCCTCGTCGAGTTGATTGAAGTGAATCAACAGCTGCCGCATTTTGCTTCAATAAATTTTTTGGCCGAACTAAGTGATTCAAATTCTACTGTTTTGAATCGAATCTGCGAGCTTTACACGCGCTATGAAAATTGTATACGAGTCAATGTTTTTAAAAATTCTACAAAAAAGTGCGCCTTCAATTCGCCTCTAAACACTCTTGCGAGGTTTAATAGATATCAAATTACTTTTAATTATAAATTAAAGTTTAATAATGATGTCGATTAGGCTTGGGCTTTCACCAATCTGTACACCTGAAACACGCCAGCTTATTATTGATAGTCGAGAATGTTTATTGAGCATTTCTTCAGAGATTAGCGCAGAGCATTGTCAATCAGGTCTCCAACGTCTGAATGGCACTGTCGAAATGATGTTAAATGTACGAAGTTAATAAATAAGTTAATATTTGTAAACTTTACATATATCCAATTATTTTAAGGGAATACATGGTGAAGCTTTACTATGCAAAACATTTTATTTAATGCGAAACAGCTTTGATTGTGGCGAAAATGTGATTCGTGAAAAATGTGATTCGCATTTTTATAATAACATTCAGCAAGTTAAACAAAAAGTAAACTTTATAATTTTTACAAATAAAAACTTTATTGTTGTTGAGAAGAAAAACCTCCAGTGGATCAATGCCAATGAATTTTTCAGATGTCTGATATTGGAGTAGAAGAGGGTTGTCCAATAGATGAGCCATTGGATCTCAATGAAATTATTGCACGCCCGGTTAGTTCAACCCCTATGCCATTTGCTTCTAGAGCGCCAATTGCGAGTGCACCACCACTGCCATCGCAATCTTGCGAGACGGATGCACAAAAAAAGTTTAACGAATGTATTCGTCCACTGGTGGCATTCAAACCACATCCGCTCGCAGTCATAAAAACACCAAAAGATATAGACGACGCATGTCGTGCTTTTAAGGCATTCAAGCAATGCCGTGATACAGTTGACTGTAATCCAATTTGGGCACGTGGAATGTCAGCTATGTTTGAATATTCATGCGGAGATGGATATGAAAACTATTCGAAGGTGAGTGACTATATTACTATTAATTATAATTGGTTTTTAATTTTGTGCGTATTTGAAGGTCAAAACATGTATTCGACGTGTGACAACGCGTATGGATATCCGTGATTGTGTTACAGTCTTCTCCAAAAGTCCACCACAAGAAGCGTGTCGCTCTGCAAATAAGTTGCTGAGTTGCGCTTTACCGCATCTCTCCGAAAAATGTGGATCTGATGCGATGGCATTTGCGCGTGAATATGTGAGGCGCTTCACACAGACCATCGATCCTAGCTGTCAATTGACTGCGAATGGTAAAATTAAGTTACCTAATAAATGACATTATATTAATAAATAAATGACATTATATTAATAAATAAATTACCATTATTTACTTTAAAAAATTTAGACGCTCATTCTGGTCGACCTGCAATTAATGCGTTAAACTGCTCTGCTGAAGATAAGGAGTTGGCGGAAAAATGTGCACAGCCTTTTGAAGCTGTACATACTGATCTCGAACGTCTCTTTCAAGGTGGTTTTCAAGCATTGCTTAAAAATGTCAACAATATCGCTCCCATTTTTGCACAAGGTATGTTTTCTAGCTAAAAATTATTATGTATTATGGTGTGACTTGGCTCCGAGTTAACTCCGGCATTTTCGGCAGACGAGCAGACAAACCCATGATATTTTTTCTTAAAAATGGCGAAATATCATGGTACTCTGCTCGTCTGTCATGGGTTTTCCGGATTCAACTCGAAGCCAAGTCACAACACTGTATAAGCTAAAATAAAAAAATTTAAGGTTGCAATTTTACTAGCGAGTTTCGCAAATGTGCAAGACCCGTGTTAGAGCGTGCAGAAGCCAACGAGACTTCGTGCGTCCTTTCTAGTTGCTTTATGCGAGCTGGTGATGGGATTTGTGACCAACCAAACGTATCAGAGGCTATCGACACGAATTTGCAATGTGTCTTTAAACAGGTTTGTAAATTCAAATTACAATCTATTTTGATTAGAAATTATGAATGTAAAATATTAAATTAAAATCAAAACATCGTTTTAAATTACTTTATTATAGATTGCAATACCAGATTTCGGCAAATGTATGCGCTCAACAATCGCTACAATACATCAATTTACGTTGGAGGCGCTCCGTGATATATTACCAAAATTCGTTGATTGTGTCGAACCGATAGTGTTACGCGCGTGTGGTAGTGTACCATTGAACGTATTGCGTGCGCTTGGCTCACGCAACGTTTGTCCAGTACATGACGCGGGAGACAATGCCCTGACTCCATCACTCACAGTAGTACCAACACCTGCACCAGTCAAATGCACGGTAGAGCTGTTACGTGAGTTCGATAGTTGTATGCGACCATTTATGGATAAATACAGCTTTATGCCAGTTAAATTGCTCAATCTCGCCAATAATACTTCGGTAATTAAATTTATAGGTACATATAACTTTTAAACTTTTAGAAACAGTATTATTGTATTTTTAGGTTTGTTCTGATTTTGATACTGTAACACAATGCATCGAAAAAAATCGTATATGTGAAAAGGCCGGCAAAGGTAGAGCGGTGCGAAAACTTGTTGCACAAATTTGTTCCAATAAGCACGCATTTGATCAACGTGTAGAATGTTTGGAAAAAATTGTTGCATCGAAAAAGGTTGTTTTTACATTGCCTTTTATCTATTTTTATTGGGCAATATTTTAAACTTGTATCTAGTTTCGAATTTTTTCAATATTATTTTTGTAAACTTAAAATCAACATATTAATTAAGGGCATCGAATGTATGAGGCCATATAATGAAGTGATTAGAGAAAGCGGAAATATGAGATTATTATGTTCGAATTTAAATGCTACTACGGAATGCATGGCTGAGAAAATTTTTGAGGAGTGTCCACCTGACTCGCTTCCGTTTGTCTATGACTACACGAACATCTATTTACATGATTCCACTGAGAACACAAATGAATCATGCGAACTCACTGCTCCAACTGTTTTCGTGCAAACCGGATGCCCTGAAGAAGAATTCGTTAACTATCTCAAATGCGAAGCTTATATTGATAAATATCATTTCCAACCCATATCGATTATAAGGTAATCTAAAATTAGAATGTAAATTTATTTAATTTTACTTTTTTAAGAGATCCATCAATGTGGGATAAATTCTGTAAAACGGTAGAAATGGATTATCGACCATGTTTAAATGCGTTAACTTGTAAATTTGAGCCAACAATGTCAGCAACGCTTTCTCTCTTCGAAAACGCCTGTAACGATTCGTCGGAATTGGGCCGTATGCAATCCAGCATAGCCGGTTGTTTAGGTGAAGTTACAAAGTCTAAAGATGAATGTTTAAAGCCATTTTTGGCCGTCGATTTGCTTAGTCGTGATGTTGGCGGACAGATTTGCATCGTCGTAAATAATTTACTCGAATGCGCCTCAGCCACTCTTTACTCTAAATGTGGCGCCGATGCGCTCGTACACGTGTATACACTGCACGAAATATGGACTAGAGGTTATAATGCCAGCTGCACATTAAGAAGGCCATCCTCTAGTATGCTAACAACACCTCAACCAAATGAACCTTTAACGAGTTCTACGAGTTCCACAACTGGTAATGATATAGTAGATATCTCGAAACGGACCGAAAGCAACATAATCACACAAGTTACGGAGAAGGAAACGGAATTCGATGAACAAGAAAGTTCTGACTCAAAAACAACTTCATCAGAAAAAATAAAAACGCCAACAACCGTTGCAACAACATTAATAACTGAAAAACTAACCACAACACAAACAACAACAGATACACCAAGTACCGCTACAGTGGACATAAAAATGCGTGATAAAACACCAAGTGGTACGATAATTAATTTCTTTTTATAATTTATTATAAAAATACACAACTAAAACAAGCATCTATTTGAATAAATTTAAATATTTTAAATAATTTCAAACATCATTGAATTTTTTTTTAAAAATAGAAAATATTTATAGAGACATTACTTTCCAAATAGCTATAATTTAATGAATTGTCTAAGAGTTGAAGAAATATGTAGAAATCAAAAATTTAAATATTTTTTTTACTACTTAGATATTAAAAATAAATTTTATTAAAAATTTTATTTAAAGTGATTTTAGGAAATGGAGCGGTTCGCGAAACATTCGGTTCACTTATCTCCATTGCGTTGCTATTCTTGTACTTGTCACATTTTAATTTCATTGTCTCTTCCAATTCTGTATTAGATAATCGCATTTTGGGCTAAAAATAGGGGTAATATTGAATTTATTATCGGTGAGCTTAAACCACTCAAAAATAATGATTTTTTGCTTAAAAATGAGAAGTTCACTGCGATCTAATAAAAATTTGTTAAGAAAATATTCAGAAAAAGTACTAAGTATTTTCATTCTATATTTATATTTTAGACAAACGTTAAGTGGCTTTATAAAAAATAAAATAATGCTGCAAATTACCATGTAACAAAATCATTCATATAATTTTTATTCATGTAGCAAATTTACTTTTTATAATACAAAGAAATATATGTATTCATTAAAACAGGTCATTTTCAAAAATAAAGTTTATCATGCGCAACTCTCTTAATGTTTTTCTCTAATTTGATTTTTGTAGAAAGCGGTCTAAAGCACTTTTCATATTACAAGTTATTATTGCAAGAGATTGTTGTAATTTATCTTCCGTGATCAAAAATGTTTCAATCTCAGATTTTGAGCGAATATTAAGTTAAATTTAATTTCTATTGTTTCTATAGATCGAAATAATACTTTCATTCATAGAAGCTCAATAATTAAACAAGTAAATTTTAGCTTTCTGTTCTTGTGTTATGAATTTGCTTTATTTGATATCGTTGTAGGATTGAAAACTTTCATGAAAAAAATTTCGAGTAATCGTTTTAATTATGGATGAAATTACAGGGTGGCGCAAAAAAACCGTCAATGACATTATTTGCAATAACAACTTTATTAACGATGAAAATTAGAAACTAACAATAAATATCAATAAAGAACAACTTGGGGTATAATATATTCAGCCGGTTTCGAAGTGGCCTCCTTGTGCGTCTCGGCAGAGCACCAAACGCCTCCGAAAATTTTCTGCTGCGCCACGCACCTCTTCCGGCGACAATCGGTCCCATTCCCGACGCAAGGAACACTTCAGCGCCTCCAAACTTTTGTGGGGCTTTGCACAGGCCCTAGCCTCCAAAATGGACCAAATGCTGTAGTCCATCGGATTGAGATCCGGCGAGTACGGCGGCCATTCCGACGATGTGATGAAGTCTGGAAAATGAGCTTTGCACCAGTCCTGAGTGATTTTCGCTTTGTGAGCAGGCGCGGAGACCTGTTGGAACGTCCAATTTGCATCGCCGAAGTGCTGCTGGGAACACGGAAGCACTACGGCCTCGAGAATGTCGCGGCGATAGACTTCTTGGTTGATTTTGACCTATTGATCCACGAAAACCAGAGGTGTCTTGCCGTTAGCACAAATTCCAGCCCAAACCATCACGGCCGCAGGGTTTTGGCGGTGTTCGACGATTGCCGACGTGCCGGGGACATTTGCGGACCAGCTCCTGTCGTTCTGGTGATTGTGAGCTTGTTCGACGGTGAACAGCTTCTCATCCGTGAAGAGAATTTTGTCCCACTGAAGGGGAGCGTGGCGACGAAGAAGTCTTTTGCATCTTTGAAGTCGTACGCGCTTGTTGTTGTCGGTAAGGAGCTGCACTTTTTGGAGCTTGTAGGGCTTGAGATGGAGATCATCTTTGGCTATTCGGAGTACAGTTCGCCTGCTGATTCCTGTCTCCCGAGCGATTTTTCTCATGGACACTCTCGAATTACGCCTAACTCGCTCTCGGATGAGTTCCCGGTTCTCCGCGGTTCGTACGGTGCGCTTTCTACCGCTTCCTGGACGGCGGCCATCGTGACCAAGCTCCTGGAATCGTTTGATAGTGCGGCAAACGATCGCTGGGTCGATTCGAAGCGAACGCGCTATCTCACAGTTGCGTTTTTTCAGCTTGTGTAACGCCAAAATTTGAGCACTTTGTTTTGACATTTCTAAAAGAAATACTAAACAAGCACATAAAAACATCAAAATTTACAGACTTGTACAAAAAAATACGGAGAATAAGATAAGATAAAAATAGAAACAAAAAAAGTACAAACAATCGCGTCGGGACACAACAAATTTTATTGACGGTTTTTTTGCGCCACCCTGTATTTTAATTACTTTTGACTTATTTTTGCTATTAATTTTTTAATTACATAATTTTAAATTTAAATGTTATTTAAAAAATTAATAAGTTGTTTTTTTTCCTTTCTCGTCTGTAAATATTTAGATTTCAAATCTAAATTTTTTATCTTTTGCGAAGATGCATATACTTATATGAATAAAATACATTCACATGTATAATAATCGATGACAAAAAATGTTTAAATTTTAATAAAAATAAAAACAATAAAAAATTTAATTAGCATTAATGTTTATCTTTCTTAATTTTGAAATATTTTTAAATCATAAAAATTCTATAAATTACATAATATTATGGATATTTAATAACAAAATGAGTACATATTTTTAGTTGTCTACCTCAAAAATCTTAATTTCGAAAAGCCCAATAGGTGTCATTTTATGTGTTGTATAAACTAACAACTTGAATTCATAACAATAATATTATGAATTGACTTTTTGGCACTTCTTCAGTTTGCCACTTCTCAAAATTTTAACCCATTCGAAACCAGAGCATTTTCTTTTTTTTCATATTTTTTTGAGGCAAAAGGCGTTCAAACTTATCAGCAAACCATTTCCGTTCGGTTATGTTTTATATAAAAATGTTCACTTTTACTAAAAACAAAATTAAAAAAAAAGTAATTCAAATAATTACATGTCACTGTAGTCGCTTTTTTTGCAATGGTTTCGAATGGGTTAATGTGAAATTATTTTATTTTTCAATTTTTTTGGTGCATTTTGCGGCAATAACCAATCTTAAATTGGCGAATATGAGACAAGATTTTGTATATATAACATATACCATTAAAATCTTCGTAATTCGTGGAGTCCGAATAAGCATTTTTTACACGATCTTTTATGACCCTTTGCATGATAGTGCTTTTACATAAAAAATGGTAAAAATTTCTGCTTTCTTTTCGTTTTGCAATTTTTGTCATTTTCCGCGTCAAAAAATTTGGATTGTTTTGTCGTGTTCGTGACAAAAAAATTGTAATTCTTGTCATTTTCTACTTCGAAAAGTCTTTTTTCTTGCCATTTTTTGTAGACGAAATTTCTGCTAAAGATTTATTTGATACTAATAAATAAATAGTGATTGAAGCAGCACTTTTGGCTTTTATTTATATTTGACTTTTACCTACTTTAAACATCTTTCCAAAATTTTAAATAAGCGTTTTAATGACCCTCGAGTGAAATCCCACCAAAAAAAAATTTTATGCAAAACCGGTTAGTGCCAAATATCTTTTCGGCAAAAAGGAGACAACTTTTAAGTTGAAAAATTACAATTCGTCCGAAAATTTTAGGGTGTCGTCAAAATTTTGAACAGTAGGGAAACTGAAAAATTATCGACTTTTTAGTTATAATTCTTACTTCTAAACTTTACATTTTAAAGTTTTTTAAGCGACCAAATAATGTTTGCAATTTTGGATTTAAAGTTGGAACAAGCCTTTTTTTGTGTTTGAATTGCTTTCGGAATAGGTCACTAACTGACCAATATCCAGCACTGCATCATTTGTTGGCGTTGGCATGCGTGTCAATTTCACGCGCATGGAAATCTTTTAAAAATTTTTAATTTAAAAAAAGATTGATAAGCGGGACATCATGTGCTATACTTGAGTTACGAATTTTCAATAATCCAAAAAAAGCATTCTGTAATTTAGTTTAGATTTTGCTGTCTCTTATTCCTTTGTCTTGAATTACTTTTACTTCGGTTCGGCTAAGACATTACTAATTCTCTCTTCCCTTTGATATTAGCCAATAGGCTTAAGTCTGGCATTTTTTCTATTAAAACACATGCGAAAACGTCTAATTTGAGATTTTTTAGAAGTTAGTAGCACAGTATGCACTGTAAAAAACTGTGGGACCGTGGCATAGGATGTTATCTTATTCGTAAAACTTTTTTTTAATTTTAAAAATTTTTTAAGGTCCATAACTCGAGTCTTTTATAAATCTTACCCATCTTTACTTCACTTTATCGTTAATTTGATACTTTTTTGAATTTGTTATTTTTGTCGAAATTCGCAAGATCTTCATATTCGTGTAAAACCCCAATTTTTTTTTTAATTTTTATGTTTGTTTTGTGAAGCAACAAAATGGATTCATCCTCTTCTGCAGCTGCCAATTCTATGCGTCAAATGTTTGTTCCAACGTTCATGTCGCCAGTCAATAAACCGGAATTGCCGCTGAAAGTTGTAATAAATGCTAAGTATATCGGCACGGTTATTGGCCACGGAGGCTCAACTATTCGCGAAATTTCAAAGACTACACGCGCAAAATGCATGGTGGACGTTAACAATCCTACACGAGATGTGAATGGAAATAAAGAGAACGCCGTGTTTATCACAGGATCGTTGGAAAATTGTTCGCAGGCCTGCCTTAAAATCATGCAAATAATTCAAGCCGAGTTGGAAAAGGAACGCGGAAAAAATAGGTAACTTTTTATTTTTTGTTTTTTTTTGGTATTCTTATTTTAGTATTTAGTGATCCGGTCGTACTAAATATCCGTGTTCCAAATCATTTGGTCGGACGTTTAATTGGTAAAGGTGGTTCAACCTTAAAGAAGATTATGGAGGAGACTAGTACGACTATTTCCGTTAGGTGCGTAGATTAAATTTCTTCAACGCTATTATTCAAACAGCATGGATCGATCCGATTTTAGTGACTTGAGAAATGGTTTGGAATTATATTCGTTATACTCATCCGACGCCGCAATGTTCGAACGAGTGATCACTATTCGTGCTGACACTATAGAGGCGGTTTCAAATGCGGAGCGAAAAATCTCTTCCAAACTTCGCAATTTTAATTCGAACGACTTTAATATTGGTGTATGTTTTTTTTTTTGCTGAAAGCGATTCTATAATTATAAATAGAACCACTATTATTCTTCTATTAAAAGATTTTTAAAGTAAATTGTATTTGTTAATTTCATTTTGTTCCAACGTTCATGTCGCCCGTTAATAAACCGGAATTGCCGCTAAAAGTCGTGATAAACGCTAAGTATATCGGCACGGTTATTGGCCACGGAGGCTCAACTATTCGCGAAATTTCAAAGACTACACGCGCAAAATGCATGGTGGACGTTAACAATCCTACACGAGATGTGAATGGAAATAAAGAGAACGCCGTGTTTATCACAGGATCGTTGGAAAATTGTTCGCAGGCCTGCCTTAAAATCATGCAAATAATTCAAGCCGAGTTGGAGAAAGAGTGCGAAGGAAATACGAAGAGGTGTATTGTTATTGCAGCTAAATTGTTCTAATATTACTTTTTTTTATTTTAGTCTTAAAATCACCTTAAAGATTCGTGTTCCAAATCAGTTGATCGGACGTCTTATTGGTAAGGGCGGATTGACTGTGAAGAAGATTATGGAAGAGTCGGGCACGTCTATTTCTGTTAAGTATGTTGATGTATACTTTTTTTAATGAAATAATTGGATAAGTGTTAAGTTCTGAGTCTGGCATATTAAAGGAATGTGCCGTTTGATAAATGATTTCTGTCCGAATTACACATATAATAATTAAAGTTTTATAATTTATTTAATCAAAATTTTTGAAATTTTTATATTCTTAAATATCTTACGAGTTATTTTTACAGAATATTATTTGGCACATAAAAATGTAGGCATGCAGCGAACATAGGATATGGGGTTTTTTAAATTTTAGATTATATGAACAATGGGTCATTTGATTGATTATTCAAGAGTTGATCGAGAATCATTTTTTTTATGTATTCGTATGGGAGAAAACAATTAAAAAAGGTTCAAATTATTTTTTTAGCAACCTGCGAAGCGGTTTTGAATTGCATCCGATGTATACCGACGGAAGCGCATTCGAACGTGTTGTCATTATTCGCGCTGACACTATGGAGGCGGTTGCGAGTGCGGAGCGAAAAATCTCTTCCAAACTTCGCAACTTTTACGAAAATGATTGTAACATGGAAGTATGTTTTGGATATTAAATGGAAGATTTTTAATACAAATATACTAGCTTTTATTTTTAGTTTTTAAATTACTTTTTTTTTGTTGCAGAAGTCGCTTTCCACCGGTATGGGAAATTTAGGCGCCGGACTTATGAATGTATCTCCGTTCTACATCGGCTGGCCGGACCCGCTTGTCGGCGCGCCAGTCTTCCATCACACCGCCCAGCAGGCTTTTCCAACGCCATTGCTCAAGCCCGCGGTGGTCGGCGACGCCGGCGGCGGCGGCGGTGATGCGACGGCCAACGGGGGTGCTGTTTTTCACAATGAGAACTGTCCGGCTGCGAACACCACCTCCGGGGCCAACTATTGTCTGTCGGGGTCGTCGTCTATGGCCAGCGGTCCGATGCACTCGACAATGTACTTTCAGTCGCCGATCAACGGGCTCTTCTATCAGCAGAAAATGACGATCATGCCGCATCCGATCCAGCTCAATCAGCGCGTCTTCGTGCCGAAGGCTCACTAGGTTGATGGGTTCTGTTATTTATTTTAGAGAAAAATGAGATAATAATTTTTTATGAGTGCCTTATTTAATGGCTGTTTAAACTATTCTAGAGGATGGATATAAAAGTTGTTTGCGTTTTGTTCTCGTACCAAAAATTGTTGTTTTTATTTTTTTTTTTTGCACTTAATTTCCGACGAATCACATTATTAGGTATCAAAAAAAAGAGAGAGCGGATTAAACTCCATGCAAAAGACTTTTTTCTGGACTAAAATTAGCTTAAACCAGGGTTGCCAGATGTCCTTTTTAAAAAGATTTGTTCTTTTTTTTTGAGGGGGTCTGTTCTTTTTTATTTTTTGTTCGTTTTTTCCATTTTTTGTTCTTTTTTGTTCGTTTTTTCCATGAAGAATGGCTCTCTTAGACACGGGATCAGGAGTTCCGAGAAGTATTGATTGTTGAGAGAATAAAGAATCCGACCCGAAAAGTTAACGAAATAGACCAATTCAGATGATATTTTTAGAAAAATCTTTTTTGTTCTTGGAAATTATCAATAAAAAAATTTTTTCGTGCCCAGCGTTCTTTTTTATTCTATTTTCATCTGGCAACCCCGGGCTTAAACTAATTTTTTTCAATTTATCATATTTTTTCAAAATTATTTGCAATAATTTTTTTTTTCAAATTATGCATGCAGAAAATACAAAAAAATTTATTTTTTTTATTATTATGTAACAAACTCATAAATAACGACAAATAACTATAAAATATTTATGTACAAGTGTAAAATTATTAAAAGGTCGAAAAAATCAAATTTCTTGCTAGAATTGTCGGGCGGGCAATGATTGAATTTGTTTTTAAAGCCGTCTTCGAATCAAAAAGAAAAAAGAATTTGAAATTTCTGAAATTGCTAATTTCTTCGTTAATTTATTAATGAAGAATATAATTTTGCCCGTTTTTTTTATTTGTTTTTAACCGAAAATCTGGGACCATACTATATTGTACTAAAACAATGCAGAGATTGGGTTTTGAACCTGAATGAACACAAAAAGTTCCATAACGTATAATAAAAAAATTGAGTGTCCGCTTCGGACAAGAGAAAAAACGATGAGCCTTTCATTTTTATTCAGCCTCTATTATGTGTTGTTGTAATTATGGCGATTCACATACGATGCTATATGTTCAGACGCCATCGTTAAAGCGCACCCGTTTCTTCTCGGTGCCATTTGTCGCCGGCCCGTTGTTGGTGGTGGAGTCTGCGGTCGTCATGCCGACGGGCGTATTCCTTGCGTCGATGTTGATCGAGATCGTCGATAAGGGTTTTGGCACCATGGATGGTTTTAACAAAAGCTCGGGTCCGTTCGGACCGTTGGCGACGGCCAACGGGTTGGGAAAGGAGAGCAGGCTCTCCTGCGACGGAATCAGCCGAATCATGTCCGAGGGTAGATTTCCCAGCGAAAGGCCCCTACTTGGCATAATCGGATAGCAGTTGGCCTGCATATAAATGTAGCTGGCGGCGACGAGGAAAATCAACGCCACGACAGCCAACACGCCCGCGATGATCGTAATCCAGAAGCTGTGACCCTCGAACCCATCGGGCGTCATACCGCTGGCAGAGGTTCCGTTGCGTTGGTCGGCCGCAGTCCGATCGCCGCATCGCGACATGCAACCGAAACTGCCCGCATTGACGTGGCCGAGATCACGCAGCCAGATGTCCACCCACTCGCGGTCGCAAATACACTCGCGAGGATTGTCTACAAAAAAAAAAAAAATTATTAATTTTTTGGTCAATCAAATTGACAGTCGACAATTCAAACTGAAATGTGAATTGAAACCAACCAGATAAATCGACAGCTTTAATGCTTTTCTTGTCCCACGAGTCAAAAAGTCCCTCCGGCAAATAATAGAGGCGATTCTTGTTGAGGAAAAGTTTCGTCAAATTGAGTCCTTTGAACGCGTGTTGACTAATCTGAAAATATATACAATTTTGAAGAAATAATAATTATACAAAAAAACAATTTTTCTAATTATTTCCTCTCAGTCAGGTTCCAAAAAATTTCCACAATCAATTATGTCAAACCGATTGAATTTGATTATGGTCGAGGGCTAATTCCTTGAGGTTGGACAGCACGTTCACGTCGCCATCGTCCACCGCGCTGATGACGTTGCCCGAGAGAAAGAGTTTGCGAAGATTTTGAAGCGGGCGCAGCACCGACTCCACCACTAAAAAATGGCAGTGGATATAGAAATTGCTTCTATGACTAAAATATATTTTAAAAAATATATTCTTATGCATTCCAATTCACTTTAATTTTTGATCATTTTTATAAATACTTTTCGCTATCCTCACAACAACAATAATAATGGACAGAAAATTTTAAAAACTAAGCGGAATCACAATAAACTTACGAATGGTCTTCGGGCAAAGAAGCGTTTTTATGCGATTGTGCTGCAGCGACAATACGCCCAGTCGTGGTAGGTTCTTGAAGGTGCGACAGCCGATTTCGGAGATGTTGTTTTCGGCCAACGACAGTGTCGCCAATTGCGCGCCGTCGCCGCCGCGCGCCAACAACGAAAAGTCGTTGTCGGCGAGGCGCGTAATCGCATTGCGATCGAGGCTAAGCGTTCGCAAATGCAACAGGTCCTGCAACGAAACGCGCTGCAAGTCGGCAATGCTGTTGTTGTTAAGGTAGAGGTGCTCCAACTCGGTCAGCGATCGCAATTCCAGCTGTAATAATACATACAAATGTCTTATGCTGTTAAAAGCATAAAAAAATTTATGACACAAACTTGGAAAATTTTGTTGGAGCCGAGGTTCAGCATCTTCAATCGTTTCATGTGCAGAAACGCCTCCTTTTCGATGTGACTTATGTTGTTGCCGTTGAGGTTCAACGTCTCCAGATTTGTCAGACCTCGAAATGTGTTCCTAACAATCAATCAAACCATAAAAGATAATAAAGGATGTAAAATATGTAAAAGGATGTAAAAGGCCCAAATTGTTTTTATTATAACTTTTTTACTTTTTAACCAAATTGTAAGATTTTTTTTTTGCATTCCATTCCCAAGGCTTTACCATTTCGTTTGACACCAAACTTATCGATATTTGGTTTCGATTTTCGAATTTGCTAATCATTTAAATTTTTTTTGGCCATTTTTTCGAAAAACAAGACATTTTCATTGGGTTGGATGGCATAGGGATCAACTCATTTTAAGCATAAAACCTATTTCGGACTACTTTGACTTTTTAGTTGAAAATTCGTTCTATTATTTAAGCTATTAAATAAAAAATTAGCGAAAATTAATTCAAAAATTTGAACACATTTTTTTGACCTTTGGAAAAAGTGGCAAAAAAGTTTAAATGATTAACAAATTCGAAAATCGAAACCAATATCGATAAGCTTGATGTCAAACGAAATGGTAAAGCCTTGGGAATCGAATGCAAAAAGAATTTCGAAAATCGATTGCGTAATAAAAAAGTTATGACAAAAACACGGCGATAATTTGGGCCTATATAAATACGACAAATACATGATAATAAAAAAAATCGATAAATGAAGGAATGAATAATAAGGAATTCATTTAAAAATTTCGAAATTCATAAACGAATTTACTTTGTGATATTGACGATTTTGTTATTTTGCAGATTTAGCGTTTTAAGATTCGTAAGCGAGTCGAAAGAGCCGTCTTCGATCGACACAATCTGGTTGTTAGACAATTGTAGATCTTTCAAAAGCTTTAGATCGTCGAACTGATATTTTTGTAGTTCATTCAATTTGTTTCCTAAAAACAAAAAAAAATTATTTTTACAATGGATTTCATTTTAAAATAAATTTTAAGAGGTTGAGAGACGAACCAGACAAGTCGAGCGACTGCAATGAATCCAAGTCGGAGAACGTTTTTCGCCCAATACTTTTAAGAATGTTATTCTTTAGCGAAAGGACCTGCAAACGCTTTCCGATACTGCTGAATGCGCCTTTTCGAAAAACGCTGAGACCGGAGTTTTCAATGGCCAATACTCTCGGTCGGACCTAAATAAGGATATTATTATTATGAGTATAATTGATAAACATCAAAACTATTAGCTTCACATAAATTTTTTCAGTATTAAAATGTCGAAAAATAAAAAAAGATAAAAATAATTTTTTTTTATTTTAAATACTGTCTAGAAAAAATTAGAGACAGGTATCCATGTATGTTAATTGCATTTTTATATCATTTCTGTCAATTAATGAGACAATGGAGATAAATTATTACTTTTGCGAACATGTCATTTGGTAGGATATTGATCAACGAATTCCAAATCCACAATCGAGAAATGATTGTGCCCGAGGGCAGTGCGCTAAGCGATCGGAACACTGACGGCATGTTCTGACGCGTGCAGCCGATCCATACCGTTGATTTTTCATCGTTATTAATGGAAATGTCTTCGTACAGCGCGCCCAATGAGTCGGGCAGGCAGCGGCATGCGGGGGCCTGAAATTTTATTTATAAAATGCATCATCAAAAGTCGATACGCTACTTTTACTAAATACTCATTTTTGTTTATACTATTCTTAAATCATTTTCAAAAAAAAAAATCTAATTAGACTTCAAACTCACTCCATCAGATCCGCTAACATTTCGAAATATGTTATCGATATCGGTGCACGAATCCGTTGGAATCGCCGACGTGGTAGACGTGGCGGTCGAGGTTGAGACTTTTGTTTCGACGGACAATGTCGATGGTCTTCCAGACACGACGTCTTCCAGATAGTTCGGCTGCCGTCGTTGGGTTTTCAGTTCCGAGGCCACGGCATTGCCACGGCAAATATAGGCAAAAATAAATAAATTAATAAAAAAGTTCATTCTTTTTTTTTTTTGGAGTTTATGTCATCGCATCGGAAGGAATATTGCGTATTCAAGAGGCCTATTGGCTTTCCTTAATGTATACATTATTTATAAAATATTGAGGAAAAAATTCACATGTATTTATATCAGCTGTTGGATCTATGACTGAATATGCATAATAAAAATATAAAAGGGTGCAGGAAATATTAAAATTATGTAAATCATTAGTTGTGCGCGAAAACATAAATCTTAAAAAGCAAAAACGAAAAAAAAATGTAAAGCATTCGGCAAAACTATGAAGTTGAAAAGCCGTGCCGACCGGTAAGAAGTCGAAAAAAAAATCGCCATCACGATTTATGAATGGTGAGAGAAAGGGCCAAATCGCGAAAATAGTTTTTCGATAATGGAGCGAAATGCGAAGAAGTGAAAGCAGCATCATCATTATTGTCGTTGTCGTCGCTCGTGCACTGGTACCAGGCTGCGGTAGGAGCATACAACAACGTGCATTTGTTGTTGTGTATGCACACACATATACACACGGATATGTGTACGCAGCACAGCGGGAAGTATGTGTGTGTACATATAAAGTGTGCATACAACACGATAAAAAAGAAAATACAAGCAAAATGCGTACGGCAAACAGGCATCCGTATGATGAAGGAAAAAGGAGGACAAACATGTGTGCATTAAATGCTCTTTCTTACATGTTCTCTAGTTTCATTCAATTTTCGTGTTCCCTTTCGGATTGCTATAGCCGAATTTACACAAATAGCTAAGGTAATGTATTTCTCTAGATTTATAATTTGATATGCGTCCAACGCATTCCTTTTGTTCTCAGATATTCGCTTATATGCACCGCCGCGCTAAAGACAAACAGAACAAACTTCCATTTCAATGCCTTGAAAAGTAAAGGAAAAAGTTTATTTGTTTTTTATTATTTTTTACGCATTGTTTGTGGACTACATATGTAAGCAGCTGTGTATGTGTTTTAGTAGATGCATGTATTCATTTTACACACCATTTACTTCCACAATTGTCAAGGTCGTCCTAGCGATACATTAGGAGGGCACATACACTCTCCGCGCCACGAAACATTTCAAAATATTTTGCTGGATAAAAAAGAATTGCGTTTTAAATTTTTTGTGACCGTTGGAATAATTAAAAGAAACTAGAATTATTGTACTGTGGAATATATATATGGGCTTCGCCTACCAATAAAAAAAAACATTTTATTTTGTAATTAGGATTATGATATTGTTTTAAAGTTAGAATTTATTATAAATAATGAAAAAAGAAACAAGAACGAATGAATTATTTCAATCAAATGGAAAATAATTGTGTCCGGTACGACTTGTTAAAAGCCAATATAAAAAAAAAAACAAAATTCCTTATTTTTAAAATTTTTAAATATTGATTTTTAAAAATGAATTGAAATAAATTCTTCATTTTAACGAGAAAAAAAAACAAACTATAAAAGGGAGTTTAATTTTAAAACAGAACATTGGAGATGATAATCGAAGGAATTATATGAGGTGATGGCATCTTAAAAAAGCGTCGAACAGTGGCCGCCAACTTGTTCCTGATAGACCTCAATCACATCATCCTCCTCCATTTCCAGCGATTTTGGCGTGTCATCGTCGTTGATACGGCGACCGTCAAAGAGGAAGCGCAACGTGTTCACGGACACACCGGTACGCTCCGCATACGACTTTTTCAGCTTGCCCATGCTTGTGCCAAACTTCACGCGAAAATGTACCTCGTTCGAGTCCTTAAAAATATAACTTTTAAGGTGATTTGAAGGTGGAATAAAGTCAAATTCTTTCGATAAAGCCAAATTGTTTTTTGGATAGGGCGAGCAATTTTTCGAAAAGTATCCATTTCATATTCATAATATGATTAAGTGAATTGCGAAATATATCCTACTCGCAATTTAAATGATAAAAAAAATATTTTTTCTATACCTGTCCAACAACCTTCAGCTTGATATATTCCGCAGCTGGAGGCGCAGCGCTTCCACTGTCTCCACCGGCATTCGACTGTTCCGCGTTCTCGCTCATTTCGATCAATTATATTTGATGAATAGTAGGACAATTAATTCTAAATAATTTTTTTGTCAAAAATTAAATATAATCCAATTTTTTGCAATAATAAACCGGTTGCCATTAAGAAAATTCTCAAATTTTAAGTTCATTATAACTAAAGATATTTCATTTTCAACATATTATGCTTATAGAGAAATAATAAAAGAATGAAAACTCAAAAATTTTTCGAGTGACCACGGCTTAGGAGGCTTATGAATTTAGGGGCAACTTACCGAAATTTCAAACCAATCAATAAATAAAATTTATTTTGAAATCAATAAAAAATTGAGTATGCGAATAAATTGTCTATAAGACGTTTAACATTACCTACTTTAAGCAATTTGATTACTTGCCGTATGGGAAAACATCCAAATTGTTTAGAAAGCAAAAAATTTCTTAGAAGAAACCCTTTTTTACTTATCTTTTTGAAATTTTACAAAATATTCAGCCGCGATTTGTGGCGTCTTGCAAATTGTGGAGCAAATTTGAAAAATTAATTATTTCTTTAATCAAAAAAAAGGAATTTGAAAAAAAATTTTTTTGTAGTCTCGTTTGAATACGTTTTTTTTACAAATATATAGGCATTAAATCTAATAAAAAGATAGAAATGAATCGATAAATAATCATTTATCCAAATGTTGATTCTTTAAAAAATAACTTAAATAACATTATACATATCATATACCATTAAAATCCTCATGATTCGTGCAGTCCGAATATGCATTTATTTTTTTTCGGAACCCCTTACAGGACCTTTATATAATAGTACTTCTGTATAAAAAAATAATAGAAATCCCTGATTTCATTCCGTTTTGCAAATTTTGTCATTTTTCCTGTCAAAAAGTTTGGATTGTTTTGTCACGTTCGTGACAAAAGATTGTAATCCTTGTCATTTTCCATTAAAAGTCTGTTTTGCCATGTTCCGTGACAAAAAAAATTTGGTACGCTTCATTCTTGACGTTTAACAACTTTGGAGTATGCTAAATATTCTGCGTCTACATCAAATTTGCCACGATTGTCATAGTCTCTTAATTCATCTCCGTCAGTGCTGGCCGGTTCTATATTCCCCAGGTTTTGCATAAAATTGATGTTTTTTGGTGGGTTTTCACTCGAGGATCATTAAAAAGCGCATTTAAAGTTTTGGAGAGATGTTTAAAGCAGGTAAAAGTAATTTGTGATTGAAACAGCATTTTTGGCTTTTACCTGCTTTAAACATCTTTTCAAAACCTTAAATGTGCGTTTTAAGAGTGAAAACCCACCAAAAAACATCAAATTTGTGAAAGACCGGTTAGTGCCATATTCGCCAAATATCCCAACTTTTTTTGATAGGCAGATTAAACAAAATTAAAATCAAAACCAACTCCACTTTAAATTCATTTTTAGACTACGGGCGAAATAAAGCCTAAAAAATATTAGACCTTGTGACAAAACTTAAAAAAATGTTTAAAAATCAAATTTATTTAAAATTTATTAATTTTTGTTTTGTTAATTAATTAAAAAATTGTTTTTTTTCTTGATTGATCAGAATTTTTTAGAATCGTATTTTGAATATGAAAAAGGATACATTGGAGGATAAATGGGCATTGATACCCTCGTTTCTTAAGACTAAGGGAATTTTCAACCAGCACACTACTAGCTTTAATTATTTTGTTGATACGGATATTCGGAATATTATTCAAGCGAACAATAAAATTTTGAGCGATGCAAATCCGACTTGGTATCTTAAGTAGGTATCTTATGTAATTTTTATATAACTTTGGCTTTTTAAAACTTATTTTTAGATATTTGGATATACGCGTTGGAATGCCGTCTAGCGAAGAAGGTTTTGGTCTTCTTAACGACAAAATCACTCCGCACGAGTGTCGATTACGGGATATGACGTATTCGGCGCCCATCTACGTTAATATCGAGTACATGCGCGGCAACGTGCGCGTCGTGCGCAGCAATTTGGTCATCGGTCGCATGCCAATAATGATTCGTTCATCGCGTTGCATTCTCTCTCGTCTTACGACACTTGAGGATATGGCACACGTCAACGAGTGCCCCTACGATCCGGGTGGTTATTTTGTTGTGCGCGGCTCGGAAAAAGTCGTTCTTATGCAAGAGCAGCTTTCCAAAAATCGAATTATGATTAATCGCAACTCGAAAAAGGAGCTAGTTTGCGAGGTGTTGTCCACCACACAGGACCGCAAAAGCAAAACGTATATTATTAATAAGAAACGTCACTATTACGTTAAACACAACCAACTCGCCGAAGATATTCCCGTTGGTGTGATTTTTAAGGTGATTTTTTTAATTCAATAAAGTTTTTATGAGTACCCTAATTTCGCGTGTATAAGGCCGGTGGTGTTTTGAGTCAGATTTAAATTGGCGCCAATGAGTTCATTCTGTCGGATCGGATCCAAGCGAGTCCAAATTTTGTGCCCACTTTTATGAAACCGAGACAAAGGCGGGCACAAAATTTGGACCCGATACAACAAAATGAACTCTTTGGCGTCTCCACTTTCCACCCACGAGGATCAATATGACGAAGAGGAGATGGTTTGTAGAATTTTTTGTTTAATATTAGAAAATCAAATTTTTTTCTATCATTATAGTTAAAGTCAAATCTTTTTTTTCCTTTTATTTAAATACTTCTTAATTATACCCTAATTTCGCGTGTACCGGGTGTTTTGAGCCAAAATTAAATTTAAATTGGCGCCAACGAGTTTTCATTCTGTTGTATCGGGAATCCGTTGGGGGGTCCAAATTTTGTGCTTACTTTTATGAAACAAAGGCGGGCACGAAATTTGGACTCGCTTGGATCCAATACGAACAGAGAATGAACTCATTGGCGCGAATTCAAATTTTGCTCAAAACACCCGGTCTTGTAAACGCGAAATTAGGGTATATGCAAGAAATTTGTTCAATTTTTAGGCAATGGGCTATGAATCCGATTACACAATTGCATCGGCGGTTGGTCAGGAAGAGGAGTTTGTTGCCGCAATTGGACCGTCGCTTGACGAATGCGTCTCTCTAAAAATTATAACCAAAAATGACGCTTTGCGTTTTCTGTCTACAAAGGTTGGACTTTTTTTAATGAGGCTTTTACATAGGTTCTTTGTAATATTAAATGTTAGAAGTCTATATTGAATCGGATAGGTTTGTAAAGCGACGATTAAATTTGAATTGAAATGACGTAATTTACAATAATTAAAAGCAATTGAATTTTCACTTTTAAAGATCAAATTGCGCAAGTTTGGCGTCGGTCCGAACGCGAGCACATATCAGCTTTTGCGCGAACACGACGCGCTGGACTTTTTGCGCAACTCCATGATTTGTCATGTGCCGGCGCCTGGCGGGCATATGAAAATGAAGGCCGTCTATTTGGGGCTAATGATTCGCAGGTTTGAATTTATACGAATTCTTTTGTCAAACTTTTTTATTTTTTATCTGCAATTTTCTTGTAGACTTATTCAAGCGGAACGCGGCGATTGCGACGCGGACGATCGCGATTTCTACGGCAACAAACGCATCGAATTGGCCGGCTCTCTTTTAGCGCTTTTGTTTGAGGACTTATTCAAGAGGTTTTCTTTAATTATTTTATTAGGTTGAGGCAAAATTTTTTACCCATCCGTAAAAATTTTTTTTTCTACGATAGATAGAGACGTGGGTTTTTTTGCATTTTGTAGAGCGTTATCGATTTGTTGGGGACGTGTTTTAGCGATTTTTAAAATTTTCATTTTTAGCATTTTTATAGAGGAAAATGCAACGAAAAAAGTGCATGTGGCTGAGCATTTTTTTCGGAGTGTAATCCAATGGACTTGAAATTTTTGCTATGAGCTCCCCTTACATACAATATTCCACTCTATAAATTTGAACCTGATCGATTGGATAGGAGCCGAGTTGTAAAACTTCAAAAAACGTCGAAAATGCCGAAATTTGTCATTTTTTGCAGGCATTTCTCTATCTATCGTAAAAAAAAAATTTTTTACGGATGGGTAAAAAATTTTGTCTGAACCTAATAAATTTCTAAACTTTTCTTCCAATCGATTATTATTTCTTAAGATTTAACACCGAACTAAAAAGAATAGCCGACAATCATTTGGTGAAGAATCTCGCCACTCCACTCGATATTGTCAAACATATGCGACAGGTAAGCAATTTATATTTTTGTCAAAATGAAACGTGTTTTGAGATTCTATGAAAATCGGTTTAGGATTTGATAACACACGGCCTAGTGAACGCGTTGGCCACCGGAAATTGGACAATTAAGCGCTTTAAAATGGAGCGGCAGGGCGTTACGCAGGTCTTGTCGCGGCTCTCTTACGTCAGCGTACTGGGTTTGTTGACTTCTTCTTCTTTGAAGCGCATTCAAAAATTAGCTCTAATGATTTTGGTACAAAGAAAAAAGATTGCGACAATACTTTTGGATATTTTGGATATTGTAAAAGTTATAGCATAAATTTGAGAAATTCTTTTAGGAATGATGACGCGAATAAATTCCACATTTGAGAAGACACGAAAAGTGTCGGGTCCACGTTCCCTGCAGCCGTCTCAGTGGGGAATGATTTGTCCGGCGGACACGCCGGAAGGCGAATCTTGTGGTCTGGTGAAGAATTTGGCGCTTATCAGTCACATTACCACCGATAGCGAGGAAGAGGTAAATTATTTTATATTCAAAAAATGTCTAGTTTTATTTACCTTTATAGCCGGTTCTTCGGCTTCTCTTCAACGTCGGTGTGGAGGACGTGCGGCCGTTGAAGTTTAGCGTGCTGCATAATGAGTTAATTTTATTCTTATTTTTCAGTTTTTAGCTATTTCACATTCAATTACCCTAATTTCGCGTGTATAAGGCCGCGGGTGTTTTGAGCCAAATTTAAATTCGCGCCAATGAGTTCATTCTTTTCGTATCGGGGATCCGTTGGGGGGTCCAAATTTTGTGCCCGCCTTTGTCTCGGTTTCATAAAAGTGGGCACAAAATTTGGACTCGCTTGGATCCAATACGAACAGAGAATGAACTCATTGGCGCCAATTTAAATCTGGCTCAAAACACCACCGGCCTTATACACGCGAAATTAGGGTAGTTAATTTGCGAGGATCTTTTCTAGTTATTTTTAAGATTAAAATGGGCAATGTTTTTGTTTTATTTTTTAAAAAGATTTATATCTAGCTTTTATATTTTCCTAGGTTCTTTTTTATATTTTGCTAGGAAATAGTTTTAAATTACATTATTTACCGCATATCGACACACATTGCATGAAAAAGGTAGAATTTTTCACTTTTTCTAGGGAATATTCGACCGTGTTTTTGAACGGTGTACTCGTTGGCCTCACCTCCGATCCGACACGCATAATTGATACAATTCGAAAAATGCGTCGCGAAGGCTATCTGAATCACTTTATTTCGGTTTCCTTCAGTAAGTCCACCAACTCTGTGTGCATTGCCAGCGATGGCGGCCGCTTATGTCGACCCTACATCATTGTGGACAATGGCGTATCCGCTCTACAACAACGTCACATTGATGTGCGCAATTATATATATATATATATATATATATATATATATATATATATATATTATATATCGCTTTTACAAATTAATAATAATTTAATCATGAAGATTATATAAAACATATCAATTATTAAACATTTCTTTAAAAAGTTCGCTAATTATGCGACCATTTTAAGTTTTTTTTTATAGTCCGTTAAAGGAGGAGAGTTGGCGTTTGACGATTTAGTGGAGATGGGATGCATCGAGTACCTGGACGTGAACGAGATGAACAACGCGTCGATTGCCGTGTACGAGCGTGAGATTCGAGAAAATACAACACATTTGGAGGTATTTGAATATAACCAAAGACCAATTTGTTGGCTGCTGAGCCTAATTGTCATTAGCTGGTTTGTTATTGTAACATTGTTGAGATATTCAGATTGAACCTTTTACACTATTGGGCGTTTGCGCGGGTCTTATCCCATATCCCAACCACAATCAAAGTCCTCGAAACACCTATCAGTGCGCTATGGGTAAGCAGGCGATGGGCGCAATCGGCTACAACCAACAGAAGCGAATCGATTCGCTGATGTATTTGGTTGTGTATCCGCAACGACAACTTGTCAAATCTAAGGTTTGACTTTTTGAAATTTTTATTTTTTTTTTACATTTTTATTATATACTTTTAATTTCAATTGACCCATTGAATTTTATTCGTTGTTTATTGCTTTAATAAGAAATTCCTTGCTTTAAAAAGCTTGTAGGCTTAGAAGCCAGCTAGATGAACGCTTCATGATCCTTCTCCCAACAACAAAGGCCGAATATTTCCGAAAAATATTGTTTATAGCCATTGTTTTGACTTGGCCAATTTTTGGCCGGGCGGGTAGGTTTGAATTTAAAATGGCCTGCCATGTCGTATATATAATCAATGGGCTATGCAGGAGGGGGGGGGGGAGAGGGGGAACTGGCTTGACCCGGCTCAAGTCACAAATGGCCGCCTCGGTTCATCTCAATTATCAAACCAATCCACTAATAAAATGTTTGAGTTTTTTTAGACAATCGAATTTTGTCACATGGACAAGCTGCCGGCCGGACAAAACGCGACCGTTGCCGTAATGTCGTATAGCGGATACGATATCGAGGACGCCTTGGTTTTGAACAAAGCATCTTTGGATCGTGGTACGAATTATTTATTAAAGGACGGGACGCATGCCTTTCAATATGCCTTTTCTGACAATTTTTAAATAGGGTTTCTTTAGAGGTTTTTTCACTTTGATCCTATTTTTTGGGGTGAAGGACTCGGAGTTGAGTTTTGGCATACTAGAAAGGGCACAAGTTTAGAAAATTCTCTACATGAATCGTGAAAAAATTTTTTGATTTGATCCCTCCTAGGACCCGATGTTGCAGAAAAGAAATAATTAGAAAAATTGTCGGAAAAGGCATATTGAAAGGCATGCGTCCTTTAAATGATTTCCCCCTTTTCGAATGCATATTATTTGATAAAAAAAATTTTTTTTTTAATTCTGGTCCTTTTGAGTTTCCCATTGAAAATGTTGATTTTTTAAAATTACCTAGGATTCGGTCGTTGTTTGGTGTATCGGTTCGCGAAAAGCACCTGCCGTAAGTATCCGAATCAGAGTTACGATCGATTAATGCCTCCCGAGTTGGACAAAAACACCAAAAAGCCGATGCCGCGCTACTCCGTTCTCGACAACGAAGGCATCGTATTCGCCGGCGCGAAACTTCGCCCGAAACAAGTTTATATTTGGTTTTAGTTGACTTGTTATGCGTGACCTGTGAGCGCTTCTATCCATAAATATATGTTTTCAATAGCTAATAAATTGTGTAAAAAATTTCAGGTATTAGTGAATAAGTTCATGCCTACGGTGCAATCGGACTCGACCGGCCTCAATCCGACGTCGTCCAACGCGGAGTATAAGGACGTGAACGTAAGCTACAAGGGCGCAATGAACGCGGTCGCGGAACGCGTTCTTCTCACATACAATGAGGAAGAGCAATACCTAGTCAAAATTCTCTTGGCACAATTCAGGTACCTCTTTGCTTTGTCTATTTTTCCTATATGTAGTTAATTTTTTTATTACCCTAATTTCGCGTGTATAAGGCCGGATTTAAATTGGCGCCAATGAGCATTCTGTTGTATTGGATCCAAGCGAGTCCAAATTTCGTGCCCGCCTTTGTCTCGGTTTCATAAAAGTGGGCACAAAATTTGGACCCCAACGGATCCGGTACGAATAGAATGAACTCCAATTGGCGCGAATTTAAATTTGGCTCAAAATACTCGGCCTTATACACGCGAAATTAGGGTAATTAGTTTTCGCTCAAAGCCGTAGTCGCATTAATTTATTCCACGTTTAGGCGTCCCGAGCTGGGCGATAAATTCAGCAGTCGACACGGTCAAAAGGGCGTTTGTGGTTTGATTGCATCGCAGGAGGACATGCCGTTCGATCAGTTTGGAGTTGTGCCCGACCTTATCATGAATCCCCACGGATATCCGAGTCGTATGACAGTTGGTAAGCTCATGGAGCTCTTAAGTGGAAAGAAAGCGGTATTCACCGGCCAGCTGCATTACGGAACGGCGTTTGGCGGCGATAATCATGTTTGTTTTATTTTTGACTATTCGTGAAATAAATGCAATGTGAATATTTAATTTTTGCGTATTTAAAGGTGGAAGAGGTGAGTAAAATTCTCACATCATACGGCTATAATTTCCTCGGCAAAGACATGCTCACGTCCGGAATGACTGGACAGGCCCTGAGTGCCTACATTTACTTCGGCCCCATCTACTATCAAAAGCTCAAGCATATGGTATTGGATAAAATGCACGCGCGAGCGAAAGGACCTCGGTAAGTTTTTTTACGAAAAATTATTGTAAACAAAAATTTATTCAATCATTAATATTGATATAGCGCCGTGCTGACTCGTCAGCCCACCGAAGGACGAGCTCGTGAGGGTGGTCTGCGCTTGGGCGAAATGGAACGTGATTGTCTTATCGCCTACGGTGCTTCGATGCTTCTCATGGAACGGCTCATGATTTCTTCGGACCAATTTCAGGTTTTTTTTTATTTCGCAGAGGATTTCAAATTTAGATTTGTTCAACTTGTGTGCACTTAATCAATAAAATGTAGTTGTGAATTTTAATAACATTCGACACATTCCAGGTGGATGTCTGCTCAACGTGTGGACTCATCGGCTATACGGGATGGTGCCAGTACTGCAAGAGCTCTTCGTCCATGGCGCGAATCAAAATTCCGTACGCCTGCAAGTTGCTCTTTCAAGAGCTGCAAAGCATGGGCGTCGTCCCACGTCTTTGCACGGCCAATTATACGGATGAGAATTGAGAATTAACGAAAATTGCTGTTATTGTACATTTGAAGTCTAATTTTACTCTTTTCAGTTATTCGCGAGTCGTTTATAATTTTTCTTTATTAATTCAACTGTTGTTAGCTATTTGTTATTGCTTTTTATGAGATTGATTATATATGGAAATTTGTTAATTTATAAATTTTATTGTAAGAGAAAATATTTGAAACAAAGTAACAAAAATATTAATTAAGTTTTCGATCTGATAAACATAATAAAATTTAAAAGAAATCATTGCATATTACCTGAAATTTGGCACTTCGGTCTAATCCAAAAAAGAGAAAACAAAAAGACTTTTTTATTTTGTTGATTTGGCTAAGCAGGTTACAGAAAGATGAATTATTATATTCAAATAATATGATAAATGCAAATAAAAAGTTAAAAACATCTAGCATTCGTATAAAGCACTTGAAAGAGTTGATTTTGTATTAAAAATTGACTTTGATCCGATAAAAGTCAATTTCACCTGAATATGAATGTTTCAGAAAAATTAATAGTGTCATCTTAAAGTGTGGTGATTTGACTCGTTAAATTTCTTCGACTCGGAAAGTGACTCGGAGTCACATAGCCTTGGAGCCTTCAATACAATGTATGACGACTCCGGACCATTTTTGGATAATTTCATGGAGAAAATTAGAGTAAATATAATATTAAAAAAAATACATGGCAGAAGTTTTATCTCAAAAGTTAATAAATAATTTTTATGGTTGAGCAAGTTACTTTGGAGCTGGCTCTGCGTTTATTTAGGTAAAATGGCTACGAACGCAGAGCCGAGCCAAAACAAATCGGGTTTTGGCGGTATTTCATGTTTCGCGAGTGCTGTGCCCCTTGTACTCGTTGCAATCTACTCAACAGTTCATCGACGAACATTTGCAATAAATTGTATCAGTACCCGTATTTCTATCCGTATTACTATCTACCTTAATATAGCTATTGTTTTAAAAGTACAGTCGAACCTGCCTAATTGGGCACCTCTCGGGAGTGCCCAATTAGAGAGGGTGCCCGATTACAGAGGTTTGCGAAAATACTCTAGACAACTTTCCGATGGGAACGTTAATCGCCAAAAACGAATACTTCTCGAATAATCTCTATTCCATCAACTCTTTATTTCGCCTGCACACACTGACAATAACTCTTCTAGCTTACAAACTTTGTCAAAAATTTATTGTTCAATATAAAAAAATTTATTTGAAATTTTGTCGGGATTGCCCAATTAGACAGGGTGCCCAATTACAGGCCTGCCCAATTAGACAGGTTTGACTGTAATAATAATTAATTAGATAATTAAATTGTAATTGAATTTGTTTAAATTCATTTATTTCTATTACAGTCTCAAAAAATAAATTTTTTGATAAATATACCTAAAAAGCAAATATTTTAAAAAAACTTTAACACACAGTCAGTAAAAACATCAATATAACAATTTAAAATATTTTTCATTTAAATACATAAAAAATTGAGCCTATTTTTTGGTTTTTAATAAAAATAAAATGCTAACATTTAATGTTTTAATTTTTTGCCTATATTCTTGTTTAATACTCTAAAACAATAGCTATATTGCCCGTGTTTTTTAACGATATTTTATAGATTATATTTATGTATATAGATTATTTACATATATTTTTATTGGGCATGGCGGAAGATTTCCAAGCACGCTCCAAACAGAGCTCCAGTTACGACGAAATCGTACAGGTCCTAATAACACAACCGGACGAAAACCAAGAATTGACCAAAAAGATGGAACTTGTCCGGCTCAAAGACAAATTCGTTCTGGACAATAATCAACAGATAATTTTAAAGAATAAAGAGTTCGTGAAAACGCTCCGGACATATTTCCGCGATTCAAATTCGAATTGGCTCATTTTGGGATCAAATGAACAAATTAGAGGTCCCAACTAATTTTTAATAATTTTAATAATTAAAAATCCCACTAGAGTATTGTAAGACTGCACTTTGCAAGAGTTGATCAGGACTTTTTTCTTCATCGCGAACAATAGATACTACATTTTTGGCGAGGTGGTTGAACAATTTTGTTCTATGTAATTAGATCTATGTTTCTCTATTTCTGAATCGCACCGTTTCATTTTTTATTCTATTATGGCCACATACATAAATGTACTTGTAGTACCTGTTTGTCCAATAAATTATTATTTAAAAAAAATTTTATTTTTAAAAATAATTTGTCAAACAAATTGTCAATTATATATTTCAGCTTATTACTAAATTTGCTTGAAGTGATTATGAATCTAATTACTCAACTAATACTTAATAAAAAAAAGTTCAATTATACGTATACAAAAATTTGTTAATTTATAAAAATTTTATTGTAATAGAAAATTTTTGAAACAAAGTAACAAGAATAGTAATTAAAAAGAAATGAGATCACTTAGGTCTTCGACGTGATTAACACAAATTTAAAAAATTGCATATCACCGGAAATTGAATCGTCGGCTCAGAATTTTTTAAAAATTAGAAAAAATACTAGAAATCTCAAACGTTCAAATTTTTTTGGCTTTATGAAAACAGTCTTTCATTTTCGAATTTTCAAACGTGAAGCCAAGTTATTCATTTTCGTCAATTTCCAGAGGTTTTCTAGTAAAAATGGAAACACGGTCAAGAATTTTATATAAAAATTTTCATTCAGTACTACAATATCAACAACTCGATCCTACGTTATTATCGCAGTTGAAAGATTCAAATAAGTTGGGCCATTTGAGTATGCCGTTGGTTTGGCCTAAATATTATTGACAAAATAATAATAAAGTATATTTATGGGTTAAGATAAAATTTTTGAAAAATATGTAAAAATCATTATAATCGTCTCAGTATAATACTTTCTACATATACTTTTTTCAAAAATATTTTGGAAGAACAAACGAAAAATGCCAACGTTTTTATAAACAAACAAAAAATTTTATTACATATTTTGACTAATAAATTAAAGGAAAATGGCCGAGACGATTATTTGAGCCGAAATTGAATGATTATTACAAAATCAAATTCTTCATTAAGACTGACTTCCCAATAGCTTTGTGTCGGCGCGCAAAAGAGCGCCCAACGTCTCCTGAATACATTCGATGTACGAACTCTTCATCGACAGCTCAATTTCATTTCTCAATTCAAACAAAGACTTTCTCATTGTCTTATCGCCTTCGTTCTAAAGTCAAAAAAATTATTGTTTTTTAAACATCTTTTAAATTTAAGAATAAAATGATTACATCACTGTTTTTTACGAGCATGTCGATATTGAAGTCGGGAAAGCGAATAATGTTTTCCGGCTTCGATGCATCCAACTTCTTATCCTTCATCAGCGTCACTTCGGCGTCGAGTGATGATAAGCGAGAGGACAACGCAGCGCGAACTTTCTTCAAAGCCTCGGCGAGTTCGCCAACATATACTGATAAGAGGCTGAGAATATTGGACTCCTAAAAATTGAAAAAGAGCATTTATTTAGCTCAAACATAAACACTATTAAATGGGATTAAAAATAAGAAAATTGAACAAAGTATTGTTTCGAATATATTTTTACCCGCAAATTCTTTTGCTCCGACGAATTTTTCGGACCCGAATTCTTGGCTGTTTTCTCTGTCGCGTTTCCATGGTTGACTGTATTACCCGTTAGAAGTCGTTCGAGGAACTTCAACGCCAACAAGGACGAAACAATATTTTGCAACGAGAGAGCTGAATGTTTGAGAAACTCGATAAAATCGAAAAGAAAAATTTCTTTCGTATTATCGGGAAGCTTCGAAACAATCACTAAAAGTAGACAAAAGAAAAAGTTATTAAATTATAAGAAAACTATCGACTAAAAAAATAGAAAAAAACCATTGTTAAGAATAGCGACTAGCTCGTCAACTGGCGGAAATTTATCAGCGGAAATTTCGTTTTCATTATTTTCCATTTCCAAACGCTCGAAAATAGCCGAAATTACGTCAAAAATAAATATCGGCACTCGGTGATATCCACCTTCCAAAGCCGTCGCCATGTTTAAAAGCGAAAAATTGCCGAGAGGAAGTTTCTGGAAAAAAAATTAAAAATAATTAATTCAAAAAAAAAAATTCGAATCCTCTTAAATATAAGAAAAATAATAATCTATGGGCTACTCTAGACATTTACAAAATAAAACAAACCCTATCTTCGACCTCTTTGTTAAAATCTTGTGCAATTTTCAATTGGTTTTTATAAATTTCAAATTTCTTTTTAAACTCCGCCAACGACACATTTTTTTTCGATAAAATTCCAATCGTTTGACAGAATGCATTTTGCAACTTTAAGGCAGTGACCTAAAAGCTTTCGAAATGTCTCTTTAAGACAGGGTTGCCAGATGAAAATAAAATAAAAAAGAACGCTGGGCACAAAAAAAATTTTTTTATTGATAATTTCCAACAACAAAAAAGATTTTTCTAAAAATATCATCTGAATTGGTCTATTTCGTTAACTTTTCGGGTCAGATTCTTTATTCTCTCAACAATTAATACTTCTCGAAATTCCTGATCCCGTGTCTAAGAGAGCCATTCTTCATGGAAAAAACGAACAAAAAATGGAAAAAAAGAATAAAAAATGGAAAAAGAACAGACCCCCTCAAAAAAAGAACGAATCTTTTTAAAAAGGACATCTGGCAACCATGCTTTAAGACTTCGTAATATAACGAAAAAAAAATTACAATTTCTTCAAAAGATTTCCGCTTAATTATGTTCATTTGCTCCATACAGCAATCACACGTTGTCCCGGATACAATGCAAAAATCGCGATTATCACAAAGCTGATTCCATTCTGAAAATGAAAAATAATAAAATTAGAGAATAAAGAAGTATAATTATTATGTTAACTGTTAATAGAATTCAAAAAATTTAAAAAAAAACCACTAATACAACTAAAATAACATGAAAAAAATAATTATTATTTATTTAAAAGCATCAATTAATATTATTTTTAGCACAAACATAAGCGAGAGAAAACAAAATTTGATACCCGTCTCGGCGTCATCACCGAAAATTGTGCTTCCCGCCAAATCCAGTGATTCAACGCTGAAAATCGACGATAGCGCGCGATTCATAATGTCCGTAGCGGCGGAATAAACCGAATAAATGCACTTTCGCTGAAAATCGGCCAGCTTTACAATCTGCGAGAAAGCCCCACTTTTATAGGCGTTAACACAGCATTCGGAAACCTTAACAAATATTTTGTAACACATTTTATAATATATATTATAAGAGATAATTGGTAACAAAAAGTACAAAAATTTTACATTATTTTGTTCCATAATTATATGGATTAAACTCTATTGAATCGGTCATTCGTGAAGATAAAGACTATGTTCGGCAAAAAAATCAAGAATTGAAATTTAAATGTTCGATTCGCCGTATTTAATTTGATTATTTGTTTCATTAGTGGTCAAAAAAAGAAAAAAGAAATTTAAAACTATAAAAGCATGTCCAAAAAATCACTGAAAAAACCTCGCGTTCGCTCTGATCGTATTGAGCGCTGATGGACGTGTAGAAAATAACGGCCGTTCGAAAGCGTCCGAAGCGTTCGGCCAAAAAGAACTGCATAAAGCCGAGACTGTCGCGTTGAACGTACTTGATGTCCAGCTGACGGCACAACGCTCCCACGCGTCCCACCTCGCCGAAAATGGCGTATAGCCGACACAACAATATTAGCACGCTGCGATCACAGTCGACATATGTGCGACGAATATGCTCGAGAACGATAATCATGGCGAACATATTCTCTGATGCTGAAAACGAAAAAAAAATAGAATAATAGAAGCGTAAGAAAAAAAAATATAAGAATATTCAAATAAAAAATTCTTTTTAAAAAAGTGAACAAAGGCCTACGCTTGCTGCTCTCTAGCAAATGACCCGCGATAAGAGACCCGTACATGGAAGCGATTTGTCCCGCCTGAAAGTGTTTTGCTGGCAGTCGGCCCAAAAGTCGACGTACACGATTCTCACGTTCGATATTATCGTTGGAATCCTTCTTCTCGTGTGAAATCTTCGCCATTACCAACTCCTCGCGAAGAATGTCGTTCCAATCGGATGCCACCATAGCAAGTTCCTTCTTCTACAAAAACAAATAGATTATTTTGTGTAAAAAATATTTGCAATTATAATATACAAGGATTTACCATGTCCGTGTCCTCGTCATTGCATTTCGGTGGAGCCAACGAACTCGTGTAATTGATCAATTCATCGTAATCAGAGAGCTGCAACAAGTGCAAATAAAGCTTCACGTCGTTGAAGCAATACGGTTTAGTGTGCGAGTATTCGATGAGCTGCTTCATGTATGTCGTTGTCGACTCTGAAAAAAAAAGAGAATTTTTCTCTAAGTTTATTACTCGCCAAAAAAAAAAAATTTTTACTTAAAATTAATAGCCAAAAAAAAAATATTTACTTAAAATTAATGGCTTAAAGAGACAATACAATGTGCAATTCAAAACCTTACAATACTCATTCCATACTCAAACATTCGGTCTTCAATCCTAGGCGTATTTGTGAAAAGAGTAATTGAGTTGAAAATCGAAAAAGAATAAGCCCAAATTCGAAAATATTCCTTACGTGTGTCGAGCAGCGCGTCGAGCTGATCGTCGGTGATGTGTCTATTTTTGCGAAAGCGATTAATCATTTCCAAACAGGCGATAAGCGGCCCACGGCGAACACCCGGCTCATCGATCGCCTTTGACTTTTCCAAGAACTCCCAACATGTGTTTATGAGTTTTTTGAATTTTCTAAAAACAGTTTTTTTTAAATTTTTTTCACCCCAATGACAAAAACAAAAGAAAAACCAACGGCCTAAGATTATCAAAAGAGTCGTTTTCGATAGCTGCCTGATCGATTGAGCGGAAATAAGCGTCGAATAGAAACTGCCAAGCTGTCCAATCGTTAAGGCTAAAAAAAAATAAAAAACCTAGGCTTAGTAATTTTCGATTTTCGATCCAAACTTATCGATATTTGGTTTCGATTTTCGAATTTGCTAATCATTTAAACTTTTTTTGGCCATTTTTTCGAAAAACAAGAGATTTTCATTGGGTTGGATGGCATAGGGATCAACTCATTTTAAGCATAAAACCTATTTCGGACTACTTTGACTTTTTAGTTGAAAATTCGTTCTATTATTTAAGCTATTAAATAAAAAATTAGCGAAAATTAATTCAAAAATTTGAACACATTTTTTTGACCTTTGGAAAAAGTGGCAAAAAAGTTTAAATGATTAACAAATTCGAAAATCGAAACCAATATCGATAAGCTTGATGTCAAACGAAATGGTAAAGCCTTGGGAATCGAATGCAAAAAGAATTTCGAAAATCGATTGCGTAATAAAAAAGTTATGACAAAAACACGGCGATAATTTGGACCACCCTGTATATCATTAAAAAAATACAATTGAAATCATTGATCATTGTTTGTCATATTAGGTAATAAACTATTAAACCCTACTTCCTATCCAGACATCGCACGGAGCGTTCAATGAGCGTGTCGAATTCGTTGCTTAAAAGATAGAGACGATTTAAATAATGATAGTTTTTCGTGCCCTCTAACATGTTTTCATGAAAGTCCGGATTGTTCTCCACGTAGCTAATCGCCTCCTTGGTCTTACCGCGCAACTCCAAAAGAAACAAAAAAAGATCCACTTCTGAAATAAAAAAAAACATTGCAAAAAGATAATCTAGTCATTTTGATATTCAAAGCAAAATGAGAAATGATATAATTAATTTGAACCTTCGCCTTTGAAAGTGTATGCCTGAGAAATCGCCTTGTCCATCATTTTCTCTGCCAACGGATAGAACATTGTCGGGCCAAGTTTACTGTTACTTATGCCCTGAAAGATGTTGAAAATGAAAAAATTGATAATGAAAAGAATTAATTCACTCACCGCATAATAAATTTTTATCTTTGTACAATTTCGAAATATTAAAAAAAAAATCGAACTAACCTGCATGATCACACTCATAATGCTCCACATAAGATAGGGCGTCATGTTGAATTCCTTGAAGAGTTGCATAGCGACTCGCTGCTGCTCCTTATAGTTGCCGATGCGAACGTACGCCAAAAACAACTGCGACATGATGTTCTCGTCGCCCGGATTCTTCTTCGCCAAAAAGTCGTAGATAGTCGCGATGCGTTCGGGCATAAAACTCTCCTAAAACAACTTTTTATTCATGGCTCGAATTTATCCATTTTCAGTATATCTATTTTTAGAAGAGATAATACTTACACGATAGCAATGACATAAGGCCTGAATAAGATTTTCGTCATACTCCGCGTTCTCGCGGACTATAGTCTCAAGCGCCATGATAATCGGAAACGCCTCCGTTCCCTTCTCCGTTCGAATCAGAGCCAACGCCTTTAAAGCCTAAAAAAATATGAAAAGTTATGCTTTGCAACTAAAAAATGTTCTTATTAAAATCCGTATAATCTTTATTCCCAATAAAAGAATACCTTCGCAGCTAGCAATCCGGAATGCTTTTTCAACACCTTGTCCGCTTCCTGAATGGCCTTTTTGTTCTGACCACTATCCAAAGCGTCTGAAAAAAAAGAGAAAATTATAAACGAAATTGTAACTATTGCATTAAATCAAAGCATAAAAACCACCATAAACCAGACGGAGTCTACGGCCCTGGATGGCTTGATCGTTCGACTTTTTACCCGACATGCCTCGTAAGACGAAAAATACACTTTTTGTAACTAAAAATTTTTGGCCAATAAATTTATAATAGTCAATAAAATTGTTCAAATTAATTGTATAAATAATACAAGTCAGTTTTTTTAACCGAGTTCTAATTGTTAAAAAGATTTAAATGAGTCAGCTTTAACCTTAACTTGTAACTTTTTATACTTTAATGACTCGGTGCCAAAAAGCATGCGACTAAATAAGACATAACGAAAGCTGAATCGACGTTTATTTAGAAAAAACATGTTTACTCCTAGAGTTTTTTGACAAAGGTATTTTAATAGATTGAAAAAAACCAACAAAAAAGCGCTCTGAGAAAAGACTTGGCTATTCAAAATATCACAACGTGGACAAAAAACTCTATGGGAAAGAAATTTAAATGATCACCGACTAAGTGATAGCGAGGATCAATTGCCTTTTTCTCATAAAACATTGTTTTTATAAATACTAAATTTTTAAAATTTTATGAACAAAATCTTGTCGGGAGTTGAAATATTTCAAAGAATTTTCTAATTGCCCAAAGTTCGGGTAAATGAGACACGGCGACGAATTTTTGAATATTGACTTGGCCTTCATTCTGTTATTTTGTGTCTGGTAAGCGTAAAATTTAATGAACGTCTTCATTAAAGCGCGTCCAAGCTACAATTTAAAAATTTTGAGCTCAACTTTGTTCATAACAGAATGAGAGCCAAGCCAATATTCAAAAATTCTTCAAACGTCCGCGTCTTATTAGAGCAATTAATTCGTCAATAAATTGACTGCGAAAAAATCGAATTGAAAAATTACCAATATATTTGCCATTTGTAAAAAAATTCGATATTGTGATTATAAAAGAAAATAATTTATTGGAGAAATAACAATTTATTTAAAATTATTTAAGCACAATACATTAACAAAATTTTCTTAATTTCGCAGCTTTTCTTTCTTCATCTGAGTGTCTTTCAGTGGAACAATTAAGTTAAACACCTTCTGAAAAAAAGAAATTTATAAATATGTTAAGTAAGAAAATAAAAAATAGATGTGCGAAAACTTGTGAAAATTTTCAAAAGCTTGGCACACATATTAAGTTTTTATAAAATTGTTGAAAAAAAACTTTCTGACCAACCCAATAAAAAACAGCTTTCGATTTAATTGTTAAGCTTACTTAATTGTTAATTCATAAGCTCTTTAGTAAAATATGCGGAAATTAAACTTGAAATGGGCACTAAAAAATGTTTTCATCCCACAAAAATGCGTTGCATTTATCTATTTTTTCAGATGAATCTAAATGCATTTATGAGAGATTTTTAACAATCTATGCGAGAATTCATCGCTTTTACTAAATATGATAAATTTTCCAGCAAGAAATGTTTATAAAAAAGCGTAAAACTAACGTAATCCGCTGTCGAGTCCTTGGGATCGACGCCGAAAAAGCCGGTCCTTTCGAATTGGAAGTGGCCGCGTGACGCCATTTCGTTGATGGACGAGTCGACGAGTGCGTCCTCGAATACCTTCATCGGCGGAATACACCCCTCGTTCTTGCCTTCTTCGGCGCTCCTGTCCACGCTACATATACAGTCAAACCTCGATAATCCGTCACCCTTTGGGACTTTTTTTTGGAATTTGTTTTTGTTTTAAATTTTTTACTTTTTAACTAAATTGTAAATTTTTTTTTACATTTGATTCACAACTCCCTGAGAATTTGTTTGACATCAAACTTGTCCATATTGGTTCCGATTTAGAAATTTTAAGGGTGACGGATTAGTGAGGGTGACGGATTAGAGGGGTGACGGATTATCGAGGTTTGACTGTAATGAAAGTTAGCATTTTAATTTTTCGATATTCAAAATTAAAGGGCTTACAATTCGTATGTCCGCACTTGGCAGCGAATCGGTCGCGTGACCCAGTGAATAAAAGCTTTTGGCTTCACCGACGACTCGCCCGACTTTGTCGCTCTGACGCGAAGTTGAGTTGGTTCGCCGGCAGAGTTCTGAAAAAGAAATTACGTCTCTAGAGAATTGACTGAGACAATAAATAAAATCCACCTTATCCATAGAGACGAGCTGAAGAACGAGGCCGATGTGTTTGAGTCCAACGGGTTGCTGTGCGGTAAGACGCCGAAAGCCCTTGCTGCCCACCTAAACAAGTCCTCAATGAAATTCGCGTTAATTTATGAGGAAATTCTTCGACAATACGACCTCCTCAAAGTCAGACTTTTCGATGTAGAGCACGCCATCGACGGCAACTTTGTGCGTGGACAAAATTGGCAGGCCCAATTCCGCCGGAAAATTCTTCACCTCGAGCGTGGACGGCAACTCTAATTCGGCAAAGTTCTCGATGCACACCTCAAGGGGACTTAGAACTGCCATCGTTCTAAAATCGAGTGCAAATTGAAAATTGTCGAATAAAGAGATGAGCTTTTACCTCGGCGCGTTCACGTTCAAATAGTCGCGCACGACGGAGTCGAACAACGACGGTCGGATCGTCGTCTGGGCAACGGTGAGGCCGAGTTTTGCGACGAATCTATTAATCGCCTCGGGCGGAACGCCGCGGCGACGCAACGCGGATAGCGTGAAGAGGCGTGGATCATCCCAGTCGCTAAAATGAATAAAATGCAATATTTAATTCCCATTGGATGGGTATTTTAAAAGCAACCAACTCGACAACGCCGTCCTCGATGAGTTTGAGGATTTTACGCTTCGACAAAACCGTATTTTCCATATCCAAACGCGAGTATTCCCACTGTACCGGACAGTATACGTCCAGCGCGTTGCATAACCAATAATATGAACTTCGCC
Source organism: Bradynema listronoti (assembly GCA_024678965.1). NCBI lineage: Eukaryota > Metazoa > Nematoda > Chromadorea > Rhabditida > Allantonematidae > Bradynema > Bradynema listronoti. Next base: position 546,126 of record JANLNO010000006.1, read on the forward strand.
TAAGAAAAATTTGCTTAAATTAAAGAAAAAAAGTTTTAAGACTTGTTTTCAAACAACTTTGGAGTCGCTTAAAGACAAGTCAAAAAAAAAGTTTATCGGTTCCATCTCCAAAGCTGGATGGCCCAACATCATTCACAGCTGGTGAGAATAACAAAGACTTTTAGAGTTTAACATTTTTTTAATTTGTAAGAGAATAATACAAAAAAAAAAAAACTAATGCATTCGCTAAAATAGATCGCACTAAATATGGAATTAAATAAAACCATTTGGAAAAAAAACAACAATTACCGCGTCTGGAACTCTTTCGTGCACAATGAATGCGTTATATTCTCAATTGAATCGCAAAGGCAATGCGTGAAATCGTACGTGGGATAAATGCACCTGAAAATTGTGTTTTATAATTAAGAATTTCATCATTACACTATTAAAAAAGAATATTTAAATATTTATTCCTACTATAATAAAATAAAATATCAAAAAATAGGCGCAATTTAATTTTAAAAAATGATATCTACACGCTCTTAAAGAAGGCATTTACCCAGGGTTGCCAGATGTCCTTTTTAAAAAGATTCGTTCTTTTTTTGAGGGGGTCTGTTCTTTTCCATTTTTTATTCTTTTTTTCCATGAAGAATGGCTCTCTTAGACACAAGATCAGGAGTTCCGAGAAGTATTGATTGTTGAGAGAATAAAGAATCCGACCCGAAAAGTTAACGAAATAGACCAATTCAGATGATATTTTTAGAAAAATCTTTTTTGTTGTTGGAAATTATCAATAAAATATTTTTTTCGTGCCCAGCGTTCTTTTTTATTTTCATCTGGCAACCCTGGGCTTAAACTAATTTCGCGTGTATAGGGCCGGGTGTTTTGAGCCAAAAATTGTAAATTGGCGCCAATGAGTTCATTCTCTGTTCGTATTGGATCCAAGCGAGTCCAAATTTTGTGCTCACTTTTATGAAACCGAGACAAAGGCGGGCACAAAATTTGGACCCCAACGGATCCCCGATACGAACAGAATGAACTCATTGGCGCGAATTTAAATTTGGCTCAAAACACCCGCGGCCTTATACACGCGAAATTAGGGTGAATAGGAACGGCAATTTTTTAGTTTTTGCTTCAGACCAAAACCATTTTATATAGAATTTTCGGCTAGACAAAATGGCATGTTTATATAAGAGATTGATACGAAACAAAGAAACAATAGCCAAAAACAATCCCATCGTTTACGACTAGAAGCGCCTTCTGTCGTTTTCGCGACAAAAATGATTTCATGAGTAGCGCTTTGCTTTTAGATAGACATTTTTAAGATAAACTTGTTCATGATTATGTAATCTTAATAATATAATAAAATTTCTTATTATTTATCTATAATAAATCATTTTTTCTACTTTTTGAATTAAAAATTCCTAATGATTTTTTAGCGAGCGTAGATATAAGAAGAATTTTTAGAAAGCCCTTACCATTTGTCGCCAGTGCGATGATGTGGCAGAAATTTTATGCGATACGCTACCGGATCAATTTTGCCCTCTTCGAGAACGATTTTCATGCGAAGCGTCGCCTCTCCCTCGTCAAATGCGCCGTTCTTCATTTGCTGAAAATAGAAACTTAAAGCAAATATCAAATTAAAAATGCAGAAAATATAAACGTTAACTGAGCAAAGACTCATAAATTTATTCGATATTTATTAATAGAAATTGGAAATTTAAGTAAAAAATGTATTACCTCAAAAAGCTTCAACGACTCTTCAATGGGTCGATCGCGCCACGGCGATGGCTTCACGTCGAATCCGCGCATCTCCTCCACATTTTGATGGCAAACATAAGCGTGGCCTTTGCGAATCAACTTAATGGCCCACTCGTAAAGCTGATCAAAATAATCGGATGAATGCGTAATCTTGTATGGCTCATAGCCTAGAAATAATAAAAATTTTGCTGTTAAAATAAAAAGTAAATCGCGAATTGCCCCTCTCAAAACTTACCCAACCATTCAACAATTTCCTTTATGGCATTAAAAAATTTCTCTTCTTCTTTTTCCGGATTCGTGTCGTCGTAGCGCAAAATGCACCTACCGCCCATCGCCTAAATACAATGAGTCCATTTAAAATAAAAATATATAGGATAAAGAGTTAACCTTGGCAAAACCAAAATTAATGTAGATAGCCTTTGCGTGTCCGATGTGCAACACGCCGTTGGGCTCCGGTGGGAAACGTGTAACGACCAAAAAAAAGTGTTATTATTAATTAATCAATACACTCAAATACACTCAAATTTTTGCCAATAAAAAATAATAATTGAAATCAAAATGAAATTTTTTTTCAATATTTAACCTTTCCGTCGATGGCAGCGACGTGCTTCTTTAAGAGTTGCATTGTGTTCGGCGTGACAACATATCCTTCAGTTTTATAGTTCTCGCCGACCTTGTGGAATTGCCCAAACCAGGCGATCGCATCCGTGGCCATAGTTAAATAATCTAAATATGTATAAATTATTTTGAGTTTAGAAACGTAAAATAATGTAAAATCGATTTAAAATTGGAATCGAAAAGAACGTAAATGCCTTAGTAAAGACTTCTCGTTTGTGAAAAGAAAAAAAAGGTTCAAGTATTATCATGCATGAGGCAATCCATGTAATCACTTGCAGTTCGGCTATGTGAAAAAAAAAGAAATTTTTCAAAAAATTTAGTCACATTTGTGGCATTTCGTCATTTTTTTTCGCATTTTTAAAAATGAAAAAAAAAATTTTTGCAAAAATTTTTCTCGATCGAATTCTCGCGGCGATGACGGCGAATAGGAAAAGTGCGTACTTTAACTGCGGGAGTCTTTCGTGCTACAAATATATTCGCGAATATTCGTATCGGAAAGTGTTATGACGGAGTTATAAGAAGAAATTCTAAGTATGTGATCAAGGTCCGTGTAGCTCAGTAGGTAGAGCAGCGCTCCGGTTAAGCGTTGGTCGCAGGTTCAAGTCCTGCCACGGAAGTTACCTTTTTCACATACATACACAACAGAAAGGAATACAAGATTAGTCCTTTGATGATTGAGTTATTAACAATTATTCTAGATGGCTTGTAATGATTTCAAAGTAATCCTTAAGCGTTGACCACGTTAGAGTGTTGGCTCTTTTGTGTGTCATTACAATCCGACTGTTTCACTTAATGACATAATAAAAAAAGATATTTTATTATTAATTTGTTTGCTGATTAATACTAAATGGTAACATCGAATAACCAATCGTCCAATCCAATAATTTATTTTCAACAAAATTTTAATTTACAAATATGCAATGCAAATAAATTAAAAATGTCTAAAAATAACCAAACAATTTAAAAATTTTACGAGGCGCTTTTAATGGCGCACCCTTTACAGGTATGAGTCGGTGGTCGTGCTGAAACGAGGGAAGTGCTTGGCAACAATGGTTGGGGAGTGAGGCAGCGCTGGCAAAAGATCAACCCACACATAATGCAATGTATGCGGCGATCGAAGCGTGAGGCGAATTCTCGTCGGCATTCCGGCGACGAGCACTCGTCCGCCTGCAACAACGACTGCCAACGCATTGCGAAGTTCTTCGGCTTTCCAGTCTACACAAAATTTAAGAGAATTACAGTCAAAAATATTAGAAAAATTCTTCGTAATAAATAGAAAAATATCGAATAAATCATGCTAGGAATAAATTAAATAAACATGGTATGGGAAAGCTTGAATTATGCATATATATGTGGCAGTAAGAAATCGAGCCGCCATCGCCTTTTTAAATTAGTTTATTTGATTTATTCCTAGCATAATTTATTCGATATTTTCTTATTATTTTTTTACATTCCCTTTTTGAAAGAATGAAAATACCAAAAAAAAGAGTCCGTGAAAATAGCTGATTGATAAATAATTAGCAGTGAAAAAAGAAAGTATGTATTGAAAGTATTTTTGTAGATATAAATGTCCAAAGTTTGGCATAATAAAAAACCTCCTTGAGTTGGTTTTCCATGAATCGAATGTGCCGCTGACAGGCTAGCGCAACGTCCACCAGGTATTCGCGGGGTTGAATGCCCGTGTCAAATCGATTGTACATTGCGGTCCAAATCGTAAATGCGGACGGACGTAGGTCTACGTCATTTAAATAGGCGGACGAGTTCTCCTTTAAAAAAAAAGATGCAAATATTGAATAATAGTGTAAATTTTCAATTTTTTTTCGCAAAATCGACGACAATATTTAAGGGGAATGTGGAAGAGAGAGAGAGTTTAATACCTTATAAAACGGATTCTTGTAGTCCTCAATGCGCATGTCCATATGACGCCAGAGGGATTGCGTTCGCTGTACTACGCGCAAATCCTTAAATTACAAAATTGTGTATTGAAAGTGAATATTTTGCGAAAAACTCACTCTTCTATCTTTGTCGCAATTGCCGACAAAAGTGCCGTACTCGCAGGAGTATGCGTGCTCGTTGATCTCAAGCAAAAATCGCTCGTTGAATTCGAATGCTAGCGGCTTTTTACGCGTCAATTGCCAGACAACGTCGAGAAATTGCGTGAAAATCGGTGAGGTCTGAAAGGAATAATAAAGTTGTTTAAAAACAAGTACTGATTTTTTTACAATGATAAACTTGATGTAACAACAGGGTTGCCAGATGAAAATCAAATAAAAAAGAACGCTGGGCACGAAAAAAATATTTCATTGATAATTTTCAACAACAAAAAAGATTTTTCTAAAAATATCTGAATTGGTCTATTTCGTTAACTTTTCGGGTCAGATTCTTTATTCTCTCAACAATTAATACTTCTCGGAACTCCTGATCCCGTGTCTAAGCGAGCCATTCTTCATAGAAAAAAAAGAATAAAAAATGGAAAAGAACAGACTCCCTCAAAAAAAGAACAAATCTTTTTAAAAAGGACATCTGGCAACCCTGTGTAACAATAATTCTATAAAATTTTTCCACTAATTCTATCAAAATGTATTTTAAAAAATTATTATCATTTTGAAAATTGATTAGGATTAAAAAAATTGATCACTTAAAAATGTTTAGAAAGTTTGTTTAATCAAATAGAATGTAAATTTACAAATATACGCTGAATTGTTCATTCGTCTATTTAAAAAAACAAGAAAACTTGATTATACCTCTTTCGATCCTTCTTCGCCGTTCAACGCGACGTGTGCGCATCGATCATCAAACTTGAATCCAAAACCCAGCCAGTCCTTGTCGAGCAAGACCTATAACAATAAATTGGCCAAGACAAATTATTTATCGAAAAAAATTAATTGTAAAAAATTTTATTTAAAAAATCGTTTAAATTTTTTTTCGAATATTCATTCATCGTCAATGGTCGAACCTGAAATCCTCTGATCGTCCGATAGAAAGGATCGAGGATAATTTGGGCAAGCGCCACCGCCTGCGACGTTCGATCCCAACCATCCGAGCAGTGCACCACGCAAGACGTGCCGCGCAGGACTGCCTCGGCGATGAACTTGCCGCATTCGAGAAGCGACCGCAAATGGTGTAGCCAACCGCTCGCGTCCACGCCCTTGAGATAGTCGGTAACGGAGGCCGGCTTTTGACAGACTAAAATATAACGTTCTGATTGGTTTTGTCCTAAAATTTTTGCCGTTCCTTTCCAGCTTGTAAAAAAAGAAGAGTCAAACCGTCCAAAAGTTTCGCCTGACTGTTGCGCATTACATGAATGTTCTCAATGTCGAAGAAGTGGAATTGCATATTCGTGTAGTTGCGAATATCCTCGAATCCTTTGCCTTGCATTTTGTTCATCATCGCATTGACCTTGGGTCGTGCGTCGACGAGAAAAAGCGGCGAATTTGAGGTGGGGTTGGCCCGCATGATTAAATTCATAAGATTTTCGTCCTCTATGCATCGCGCGCTGAAGCCGGACAGCGGCTGCGAACATCTGACCATAAAAATATTTAAGAAGAAATTCTGAGAGAATTTATAGATAATATATTGCTAGGCAAATAAATTGAGATATTCCCATATAAAATGAAGTTTAAAGAGTGTTGTGACGGAGTTATAAGAAGAAATTCTAAGTGTGTGATCAAGGTCCGTGTAGCTCAGTCGGTAGAGCAGCGCTCCGGTTAAGCGTTGGTCGCAGGTTCAAGTCCTGCCACGGAAGTTACCCTTTTCACATACACAACAAAGAGCTATTGAGAAAATATTTTGTGCTGTGACTTAAATGATTCACAAGGAAAGACGAAGGAAAAAGGATGAACGACTTTTTCTTTTAAATTTCAGTTGTTAAGAGTCATCATGATTCCCAAATAACTCAGCAACAATCCAAACGCAATTTAAAGTGTCAAAATCGCTTAAGAGAAGTCGACATTCTGTGCCCAGTTAAAATCTGGATTTAAAAAAACCTGCAAATGGACGCGCCGTTATGCTTATAGTAGTAGGTGAGAACGGGTAGGCGATTACGACTCCGAAAACGACACGAGCCGATGAGAAGTTGTGAGGTGGCCGCCGCCGGGATCCACAACTGCTGCGGATATGTCTCGCAGTAGGCGTAGCCGGCATTGAAATCGGTCTCTTTCCACGCCTCATCGTTGACGCCCTGCCGTTGGAATTCGGCGCGCCAGTCGAGGCGCCACCACTCGCTGGCGCCATGCTTGGGCGACGCGAGACGCAACGCCTTAAAGCCCGTCTCCTTGTGCATGAACGCCTGCGAGTCGTTGATATTGACTAAAACAATTTACAAATTTATACTCTACAAATAAAATCAGCCAATCCTATTTTTATATCCAAGTCTAATAAATCCCAACAAAAAAAAATTCATTTCTTCCAGTAAAATACGCCAAGCCCGCAAAAAAATTTCTACTTTTATTACGCAATGCAATTACGCACATAATCGACAATTTCGAATCAGCATCTCGTAGAGACTTTGGCAGTCTTTATTCTTCGCCAACAACAGGGTGAGAACAAGAAAATGCTTGCATTTGATGACCATCCGCGAGCCGGCCGCCGAAATTTGCACGCGTTCCACCGAGCCGATTAGGCCGTTGGCCACCTTCAAAAACAAACACTTCTCATCATCAGTTATTTTTTTATACTTTTATTGAAAATTGAATAAAATGAATCGTTTTATAATCAACTAAGAATAAGCAAAACAAATTTTGACACAATCGAAGCACGTACCCAAATTTCTTTGCCGTCATTGTCCGCTTTAAAAATGAAATGAGATGAGGTAATGTGAACGGTGCCCAATACGCTCGACTCCGAGCCCAAATGATCCATCAAATGCACGTTTTTAATCTATAGATAAACAAGATCATTGAATTAATTTTTATAGAAAACTTTACGCGCCTACCTTTGGCAAGGGAACCTCCAAAAATCTGCCGATCATTATAATGCCGGGCAGCCAATTAGCGAAGGTGGGTTAAAGGAACGGAGATCAAAACAATATCACAGCTAGCTTAAAATTAAAACTCTGCAATATACAATTTATACATTTTCTATGTCATACAATACATGGCATTTATAATGTTATTGTCTATTACTGATTGATATTCTAAATCGGAACCTAACTAATAATTTTCTTTTTAATTATTAAAGGTTTATTTCCAAAATTTATGTAAGTAAATTTTTCAATGAAGGCAAAATAAATAAATTTATAAATCATAATTGGCTAAACGTTTTTTTTCCAAAAATTTTTTTTTACAATTTCCAACTAAAAAGTGTAATTAAATTTTTCGATTATGTAAGAAAAATTGTTTTTGTTAGATATGAACTTTATTGTCATAAAAGCGTTTACGGCTAGTCAAAATCAATACAATAGATGAATGATATTATCAATAATGCTTTTTTAATGATATAAGAGATCGTCGTTAATGAAAGGAGTGAGAAGTGGTCAAAAGTGCTTATAGCTCTTCTCACTCCATTCGAGTAATTATAGCTCAGAATTATCCTCGATGGAAGTCCCTTGTGTCTCCTGGGAATTGTGTTCGGGAAAGACGTACTTCACAATCCATGGATGCTGCATCACCTGCTCAAAGTTATAGCGTTTCGACGGCTCCCGTACAAGAAGCTGAAATTTATGGCTCTTTGTATGCAAATCATTAACAAAGAATTCAGAGAAAAAAAAAGTTGAAAAATTTAATTTTTTGCCCATTTTTAATCATTATAAGTTCAAATATCAAATTTGTAAATTGTCACTAATATGAACAAGTTCATTTTTCAGGATTTGAATAAAAAATAATTTTTAAAACTCGCTCCGAAATTTAAAAAAAGATATAAAAAAACCGAGAAATTGCTCAACCGTGTAGATTAAAAAAAATATGAATATGCCAATGAAATTTCCAACAATTTGTTTGGTGGAAATATAACCGATAAAAATGTTTTAAAAATTCTTATAGTATAAACAACAAAGCGTACATTTCGAATAAGGTCACGCGCTCCGGAGCTCACGTGACTCGGAAATGAGTAATTGACGTTGGTGATTTTGGTGTACGTGTCGTGTTGGCCGGCCGACTCGAACGGCGGTTTTCCGACGAGAAACTCATAGCATAGCACGCCAACCGACCAGTAATCGACCTTCTCGTCGTGATGAACGTTCTTGATCATCTCTGGCGGTAAATAGTCCAGCGTTCCGCACATGGTTTTTCTGTAAGTTTGAAAAGGCATGTTCCAATATTGCATCGAAATGTTTTTTGGAGGATATTTAATTTTTGGTTGTTTATTTTCAGAGATAAAAAATATAATATGGCAAATTAAATAGAAATGTCTTAATTTTTTAAACATTCAAATGGAAACCATGGAAATGAATATGTTTTTGAGGGTAAAAGGGCTGAGAGCATGAAAGATAAAAATTGTAAAAGATCTCGAATTCAAATTTAAAATCGGAGGTATAACGTGATTATATTTTTAATTTCGGAAATTGAAAGGGCAAAAATGCCTGAAATCGGAATTTTTTTTATACCAAAAATAAGTATTTTTTAATTTATGAAACTTTCGGAGAAATGACCAAAATTTAAGAAATTGAAAGAAAAAAGGAGTGGGAAAGCCGTGGCACCTCTATCGTATTAGCTTGGCAAAAAAGTACTTCGACAAAAATTTCAAAATTCTAAAATTTTCTGGAAATAATTCAAATAATTTTATAAGTTTGATAGCCTTGTAGAACATTCTCGAAACTATTATTATATGAGTATATAAGGACACGCGCGCAGAGTTTTGTTAATTTTCACTAATGATTAGTGAAAATGAGGAATTTCTCATTGGAATTTTCAAGGAATTTCTCGCAGATCTGGTGACTGGTGATGAAAGTTGGGTAGTCTAAGACAACAATGGCAGGCACGCCGTTTGGCTCCCGCGGGATGCAGAACCACCAGCTCAACTGAAGCCGAACCCTCACCAGTGCAAACATCTTCTGTGTGTTTGGTGGGATGCGAAGGGACCGATCTACTACGAGTTGCTGCCCGTAGGCATGACTGTCACAGCTTCTGTGTACATCGATCAGCTCCAGAAATTGGCTGATGCAATGCAAGAAAAACGTCCAAGACGTTCAACAGTTCACTTGCTCCATGACAATGCTCGACCACACGTTGCTTCCTTCACCCGCCAAAAATTAACCGAACTTGGCTGGCACACGGTTGCCCATCCGCCGTACTCACCGGACATTGCACCTTCTGACTACCACCTGTTCCGACCGCTCAAGCATTATTTGCACGGAAAAAAGTTCGACAAGTATGACGACCTCAAAATGGCAGTCGACAACTTTTTTTTATCTCAGTCCTCTGAATTCTGGGAAAAAGGCATAGGTGCTTTACCTGATAAATGGGTAAAAGTTATTGATGTCAACGGTGAATATATTGTTTAAAATTATTTGTTCTGAATAAAGTTATAAATAATTGAAAAAAAAGTTAAATTTTGTCGAAGTACTTTTTTGCCAAGCTAATATATATGAAACGGAATAAATACCTCCTGCTGGTGGCGTGAACGGACCAGCCGAAATCGGCAATTTTCAGCGTTCCGTCCGCTCCAATAAGAATATTCTCCGGCTTGATGTCGCGATGAATAACATTCTTCGAGTGACAATAGTTTAGCGCGTCCGACACTTGGAAAATATACTGAAAATGCGGCGAAAAATATTTCGCATAGACGTATTCGATTTTTTAATATCGTTTTGTTGGAACTTTTTTTGCCATATTGTATTTTAAAAAGTCAAATTAAATTACACCGAAAAAATTGCTTTGAGAAGAGGCGAAATTGTGATAATTTGGAAATTTTTAAAATCAAAAACCGTTATTTAATAATTATATGACAATTCCGCAAAATCGAACCTTTGCTGTTCGACTCTCGTTGAAGCGACGTTCACTTTGAAGCACTTTGAAGAGCTCGCCGCCGGGCGCGTACTCGAGAATCAAGTAGACCTTCTTTTGGTCGTGAAAATAGTTGTACATACGCAAAATGTTGGGATGTCTATATAAGCAAAAACAACAAGTTAATAATCCCATAAAATATCTGAAATAAAAAAATAGACTCACTTCAAATGAGCTTGAATTTCGATTTCACGTATAAGTTGATGTTCAACATTACCTTTCATCAATTGAGACTTGAATAAAATCTAAAATATTCTCTAAAATTTATATTGAATTTCGAAAAGCAAAAATTAAAATTATAATAATAAATAATACCTTAAGTGCGATTATGATGTGATAATATTTGTCTCGAGCCAAATAAACATTTCCAAACTTTCCCTTTCCTAATGGTCGACCAATATCGAAATCAGCTAGAGTCCATTCTTTATTGCTATAAAAAGAAACCAAAATATAAAGTTGCCAAAAGCTTTAAAAAAATCTTACCTTAAGGTTTTTCCGCATTGTGAATAATCGCGGCCATCAATCTTTTTGGAATTTTTTGATGTTGTTTGCAAAGCTTCTGCTTTAGCGACCTCCATTAAAAATGAGTTTCTAAAGACAAAAAGATTCTATATGCCATTTTACTAAAAATCCATTCAACCATTTAAATAATATATGAACAAAAACGGAGAAGCTCAAGAAAAAGAAAGAGATTAAATCACACAACTTTAAATTGGTTCTCTTGGGTCGTTAAACCGAAACGAATCCCGGGAACACAACCAACAAAAAAAGGGGGAATAAAACAGGAAATTTTTATATAAAAATGAGATTGTGCCAGAATTCTGCATTTTCATGATATCTTCGCGATCTGTTCGCTGCACAATTTTAGGTATCTAATTTAAAAATAATGACTCGGAAAGAGAATTAAGCATAGCCGAGAATCATATTAGACATGTAGCACACCCGGGAATTTAGAGCGAGCTCGAACCATTCAGTAGAGCAAAATCAAATAAAATAAAGCCCGCCAAAAATTTCTTTCAGGCTAATCCAGTTAAAATTTAAATTCACTAAAAAACAATTTCTTTTTTACAAATTAAATGATTGGTCCAAAATAGATGATCGATTGATTAATTTTCTATTTTTTAAAATCAAACCAACTACGAAATGTTTGAACGTATCCCAATAATATTATTAAGTACATCCCTTTGTTTAAATCGCCGATATTTGATTGTTTAAATTGTCGATATTCGTCCCGACAATCGGCGTAGCGGCATGCGGGCCGAATTGGTACGTAGCAGCTTTGGCTTCTGTAACGATTCGGCCAGTCACGAGAGTATCGTTGGTGAGCAGCGAGTTCCGCGGCAGGAAGGACTCGCGGATCGGTGCCTGCAACATCGTCGATCGCAGGATGGCAGCGGCGGCCTAATCGAAGCCTTTTCTTTCTTAAAAGGGCAATTTTGAGATGTGTAGATAGCGTCCGCCGGGTGACATAAATTTTATCACTTCACCCTTGCCGACCTGAGAATTAAAAAAGTTCGTGGCTCCCCGTTGCACGTCCCACCGAGCCGGCTGGATACTCCAAAGCCGCATAGATAGATTTTAAAGGGCCGAAACTAACGACCCTATCTCTTACTCGGTCATCTACTAATGAGGCTTGTTGAGTATTTATTTCTCTCATTCTATATGTAATTCTTATCTTTTTTTTGTTTTCATGACTTTTATTTTGTCATCAATTTAGTATTCGTTTAAATCCCCAATGATTTGTTAATATAAACAGTAAATTGACTTGTTAATGTACACACTAAAATGTGTGATTTCCCGTGATTTGATCGTATTTTTTGTAGCATAACTCACTTAGGTCCAAAAAATATGTAAAAAACTGATCAAAACGGGCAATACGAAAAAATATTATGGAATATAACTCATAAAAATAAACTTTATTGGATATTAAAAGACATAATCAGCGACTAGTTGTTTAGGTCATTGTTTCTGACAACTAAACTTACAAAGTAAAAAAAATCAATTAAAAAAATGAAAGTTTGTTGGATTAGACTTCGTTGATCTGGACAAGGAAGCATCTTTTACTTAGATAATTTAATAGACTAAAAAATAATATTTCTGAAAATATAAAATATGAATAATCAAAAATAGAGTATAAATTATCTACATTAATGATACTAATTATTATTGTTCACCGAAATTTTCACAATTTCAACTTTGGCTCTTTTTAAGATATTCAAAATTTTTTATTTATTAGTTTAATCGAATACGTCTTATATCAAATTTCTAACTAAAATGTTCAAAAAATTTGTTTTTTCAAAAATATTCTTTGAAAATTTCCAAAAAATAAAGAGTGGTCTTACATATTTTTAAGCGTAGCCTTTTTCAATGTTAAAAAATATTCCGAAAAAAGTCAAATTTCAGATTCAAATAGCTTCTAAAAATTTGTATTTTTTTGTAAAATTAATTTTAATGTCGGAAAAAATTTTTACAAATTTGAAAATCCCAAATATCAGTGTAGTATTATATTATGAAAAAAGTGTAGGAAAAAAGAACGGAATGGAATGAGATGTCTTTTTTTGTGATGTATTTACATGTGCACGAACGATTCAAATGATCTAACGAACACAACTGTGTAGATTCAAACGTGATCTCGTTGTCCGGTTATTACCCGACTTGGAAAACACATGCCAAAATCTCAGCGTCTCGTCGCCGGCGCCAGTCACAATGGACTCGCCATCGGGCGAAGCCGCCTAAAAAAAAATCATTTGAATGAAATTAAAGTAAATTTAATCTTCATAAAAAATGAAATCTATTTGATCGCGGTTAATTGAATTATTAGAGGGCGTATCGACCTACCAAATAGAGAACGCGTGATGTATGACCGTTGAGCTTCGTTATGGGCTGCATGCTCGGATATTTCCATAGCACAATATGATTGAGCGAATAGCCGTGCGTGGATACCAGCTCGCTGCTGTGCTTCGACCAGACCACGTTGCACACCTGACTGCCCGTGTCGATGCACTGCATGGCCTGGCCGGTCATCGTGTTCCAGAAGCGAAGCGTTCGATCGGCGGTACCGCCGCCGGATACGAGCACGCCGTGGTGATGCGGCGACCAGGCGAGCGCTTTCACGGCGGCATTATGCTCGGTGTACTTCTGCATGGGTTGATTCTTGCGTGTGCTCCACACCAGCAGCTGATTGTCATTGCCGCCAGAGGCCAAATACTCCTTATTGGGTGACCATTTTAAACCGCATACCTTTAAAGAGAAAAAATCGATGCTTTTTTGATGAAAAAGAAAAAATTGTGAAGAAGGTCGTCTCTAAGTGTAGGAATTTATTTTTTACACCGAATTTGCCTTCAATTTTCCTAATCGCCGAGATTTTTCCTGTGATCTTTGTCTAACCTAATTTAAAAAGAAACGGCAACATAAAAAGAGAAAAAAATGTTCCCTTAATTTCGCGTGTATAGAGCCGGGTGTTTTGAGCCAAATTTGAATTCGCGCCAATGAGTTCATTCTCTGTTCGTATTGGATCCAAGCGGGTCCAAATTTTGTGCCCGCCTTTGTCTCGGTTTCATAAAAGCGGGCACAAAATTTGGACCCTCCAACGGATCCCCGATACGAACAGAATAAACTCGTCGGCGCCAATTTAAATTTGGCTCAAAATCTTATACATGCGAAATTAGAGTGGTAGAAAGAAGATTGAGCAACCAACAAAAATTTAATTACTTATAAGTATAAACTCGTGTCAATGTAATCAAAAAAAAAAAATTGTTTGGAAAAAACTAATGAGCGTGAAGAATGGTGCTCGTTGCCTCCATTAAGTCTTAAATACTCGCAAATATAGTTAACCTCTTGTCGGTGCGCGTTCAACGTGCGTTCGAGGCTGCCGCAACGCAGATCGCGTTGAACGATAAGCCGATCGCGTGACCCGGAGCAGACGGTCTCGCCATTCCACGCCAGGCATCCGATGCGATGCGCGTGCGCCTTGTATTCGTGCAGGCGCTCGGGAGGATTGGAGTGAACGTCCCAGATTTGAAGGCGTCCGTTTTGCGTGCCCACCGCTAAATAATCGCCGCGTTCGGCCCATTGAACGGAAGTGACGGAGTCGTTTTCCGTGCTCAAATCGCACAATTTCGTCACCGTCCCGTCGCACGCCTTCCACAAATAGACGCAGGTACTGAGCCCGACGGCGAGAATATTCTGCGAGGACCAATCGACGAGATTCAAGTAGAAATCATCGCTGAGCTCCGGCGCGTCCAGTATTTTATATGGATTTTTCGGCACTTTTCGCTGCGGTTTCCGTGGCGATTTCAACAGACGTTGGCTGTCGAGCGAAAGTGGACTTAACGAGAATATGGACGAGACGTCATCGCACGATTTGCCTTGAAAAATGTAAATAGTTTTATAAAAAATGGAAATGTTAAAATAGAAATTTTTCATCTTTTCCAATTCGAAACCTAAATTTTGTTCGAATAAATCTTCAAACAAAAGTTCAAAGTTTAAAAAAATTATCAAATTTAATGGTCTAAAGATATTTAAATCTTTTTTTTTTTAAATTTCTTATGTCCAAAAACCAATATAAAAAATGATACTTCGGTAAGCGTATCTAAAGAGAGAAGAGCCTTGATCGCGCTGTAGTACTCGAATACCACCAGAACTGCCATAATCACTCTATAAAATGTTTAAAAGCTTTGAAAATTACTTGTTTGTTTGATTATTTTTTATTTTCAAACCATCAAAATCCATTTTTTAAATATTTAAAAATAATTTTTTAAATATTTAAAATATATATTAGGCATTGAGCTTTATTTTTAACTTCTAGACTGGGCCTAAACATAAACGAAGTATTGGATATAGACAAACTTCAATTTGAAAGCCGGTAAAAATCAAAAAAAAGTTAATTTTGGTTGTTCGATAAAAAAATGTTAAATATTATTGCAATTGCTATCGATTTATTTTTATTTTCTTAAATTACAAAGCATTCCATATTCTCACCCGAATATCGATAATGCTGTGTTTAAGCAGTTCGTTTTTTAATAATGCTTTATGCGTTATATTCTCATGACATGGATCGTCGTTTTGTGCCGGCGGTGAGCTGGATGCCACGTTATTGTTATTCGATGGTGTGGTCGGCGAACTAGAAACTTCAGCGGTCACGTTGGACGAAGGACTCTGATTCAAGTTGTCTTGGAATAGGCGACGAGACGACGATTTATTGGTACTATCAAGCAGCGGCGACGAAGCAATGGACGCGTATTTGGTACCCCATTCGGCGGCGGTTTGGCGTACCGGGATGTAGCGATCACCGCCGTCCGGACGATATTTTGTCGGTGTTGTTTGCGGCGATCCCCGCTAAAAAAAATTATTATTACAATTGTAAAATATTTTTTTTGTGAGATTCGTGTATAATAAAAAACATTACCGGTGTAACGTATTTTTGCGGGGAGACAGGACGCTGGAATAGTCTCTGTAAAGAGTCTTCGCTAAGATTACACCCAATATTTGTTGGAAACATGGTTACGCAATGCCCTTATACGTTTCAAGCCTTTAAAGATTAACATTTATAAAAAATGCAATTAATTTAATTTGAAAGTGATTTCATTCAAACTTCAATTGTTCATTCTAACAAATTAAAAATTTATTTTATGCTTCGCATAAAAAGGTATTTATTCCCTGTGAATGCGACACATTATTGTGCTATACGAATCCACTTTTTTTCCCTTCAACAAACCGATAATTTACTTAGGAGTGTTTCAAACACTCTTAAACAAAGCTCTCTATTTGTCTGGTGCTCTTTCGCATTCTCTTGCGCGTTCTCGAGTGATTACTACACATGCAAGCATGTCAATTAATGTCTTTTACTACTATAACAGAGAAATCGCTGCGAAATTAAACACTATTTGAATTGCTTTCGAAAAACTTTTTTACAACGACAAATTATTGGCGTTCTCGCGAGATTTTTTTTTTGAGCTCATTTATTATTTTATAATACATCGGATTGACTCTCATTTATACCGACCTATACTTCGATTATGTGCCATTATTATTGAATTTTTCTCGAAGAAATGGACGATTATGAGCTTACAGTTTTAATGAAACTCGAAGTCTTCGTTTTTCGCTTACCACCTCTATCAAATAATCGCGGTTACAAGTAATTAAATATAGGACCTTTAAATATAAAAATAAAATTTTTAACTTGAAAACTAGCCCTTTGTCACTTATTTTAGAGCTGCTGATTGGAATTTGAACAATCCGGACTGGATCGGGCGGCTGCGCTTGGTGAGTATTGGAAATAAATTGGAGATTCGGCTTGAGGATAAGACTTCGGGTAATTTTTTTCAATTTATGATCCAACAATACAATATGAATTTTATTTATTCAGAACGAATAGATTTAATAAAAATTTAGGAAGTTTATATGCAAAGGCGATAATCACAGAATTGGGCAGTGTTGATTTTGAACCGGTCTCGGATTCGTCGCGTTATTTCGTTATTCGTCTACGAAGTAGTAGACCGCTTTTAAATTAATGAGCAAATAATTTATTTTCCGCAACTTTTAATTCTTAAGATGACAACGGGCGGACAGCATTTGTGGGAATTGGATTTTCGGATCGTAGCGACTCATTCGACTTGAATGCTTCCATTCAAGATCACTTTAATTCGATAAAGAAATGCGAAAACGAGGCGAAAAACGAAAGCAATGCGCCAAAATTGGATTTGGGCTTTAAAGAGGGACAGACGATTACGGTGAATCTTGGGGTAATAAAAAAATTTTTCGCTATTTCAAATCCATTATTTATATAAATTCGATATCTCTTGGGAATTTTAAAACTAATTTTTAAAATAAAATAGTTATGATTTGTTAGAAGCCGTCCAATTTAACGACGAAATATTGATTTAAGAAAAAGTCGGGCGGAGAGACGTCCACGGCCACTTCGCGTCCGAAAGCCCCCGCTCCACAGGCCAGCGGTATTGTGCCGCTTCTGCCGCCTCCGCCCTCCAATGCGATGAGCAATCGCGTGCGTAACAGCATCGCGTCGTCGAAACTCAACGAATCATAATAATAACACTAAAATAATTTTACTTTTCTTCGTGCAATATATAACATATACTAAATTTATTGAATGGAATGGGAGCTTTTTTTTATTTGTATCATACGCACATGCTTCATTTTCTGCGATTTTTTTTCAAATATTTATTCTTCTCTATTATACATGTACTTAATCGACTTCATTTTCGTTTACAAATCCAAATGTTCGCGGTTGTCTGGCCTGGTTGGTTGTCGAAGTAATATGTAATAAATTATTTGCTATTTGAAAAAAAGAGATATTTCTTTATGCCATTGGTTGCTTCTCCACCGATTGATATATATATCGACAATTTTTACGAAACATTTTCTTTAGCCTAATAATTTTTTTCAACTTTTTCGGCTGTTGATTTGACAAACATGAGCGCAAAGATCGGCGCGGTGACCAGGCTGAAGAAGGACTATCAGAAACTCGTCAAGGATCCGGTACCGTATGCGATTGCGGCGCCGCAACCATCGAACATACTGGAGTGGCACTATGTTGTCTACGGTGCACCGGACACCCCATATGAGGGTGGGCAATTTTTTTTTTACTATGCACATAAACATTAATTATTTAATTGGGAGAATGAATATTTTTCGATTAGCATTTCTTAGGGGGAAACAACTTATGCGGTAGTAATGAATGTATATAAAAAAAATTTCTGATTGAAGCCTAAAAATTAAACTAAATTTTTAATTTAATACTTTTTTTTATTACTACTATTTATTTGATTTTTTTTATTAGATCACCCCCCAGGTTCGGATAAATAATGTTCGAAGAATTTTCGAATATGGACTTGGCCTTCAATCTGTTTTAAACAAGGTTTAGTTCAAAATTTTTGAATTACAGCTGGAACGAGATGTGATTTAATGAAGATGTGATTAATCCGCTTTAATGAATTAAATTTTATGTTTAACCGACACAAAATAACAGAATGAAAATAACAGAATGAAGAATGAAGACCAAGTCAATATTCGAAAATTCTTCGAACGGCCGCGTCTCAATATTCACCCGAACTTGAGGTGATAAAAAAAAAATTTTTTTTAAACTAGTTTTTAAACACTTTTCAGGCGGCTACTATCACGGAAAGCTGGTGTTTCCGGCCGATTTCCCATTTCGTCCACCTTCCATCTGCAAGAATTTTGAAATTTTAATCCATTAATTTGTCTTTTTTTTTGTTAGAACTAATATAATCTTCAAAATAGATTGCTGGCACATGTTTTTACACATCGTAAATTATCAATTGAGTTTTTTTTTCAGATATGATCACTCCATCTGGACGCTTTCAAGTGAACACGCGTTTGTGTTTGTCCATCTCCGACTTTCATCCCGACACGTGGAATCCGTCCTGGACGGTTTCCACCATTCTCATGGGATTAATTTCCTTTATGAACGGTTCGTTATTATTAATAAAAGTTCAGGAAAAGAAAAAAAGGATTGAACCTGTTCTTACAAATCGTTGCAAAAAGCTCCTGGAAAAATATACACGTTTTGAAATTATTATAATTTTTAGTTATATAAAAAATTTGAAATTTTATTAGCCTCAATTCTGTTAAATGTTTAATGGTCAAATCTGTGTTAAAAACAATTAGTAAAATGGCAAAAATCGCTCCAAATTCTAGAAAGTGCGCCAACGCTGGGATCGCTGTGCACGTCTGACGCTGAGAAGCGCGTCTTTGCGCGTCGCTCTCGTGAATTCAACTTAAAGAATAAAAACTTTTGCGAGTTGTTTCCGGAACTAGCGGATTCGTTGAGGGCTGACGCGGAACGCGAACGACAGGCCGCTATCGCGTCGGGCGCATCTACCAATGCAGGCAACAATGTCTCGAGTCCATCACGAAGCGAGTAAGTTTTAACTTGATTAGACACCTTAATTTCATTGTTTGAATGTTCTTGTCTGCTCTTATTATAAATAATAATAATAATTTATTACGATAATTCGCGACTAGTTCATAATATAATTCAACGTAAAGCATTAAGTGAAAACAAGTGGTTAAATGGAAACAAACAATTAAAATAAGTGAAATAATATAACATAATGAAATGAAATGAAATTAAGTGAAATGAAATGAAATTAAGCAATTCATAAAAACAAAATGGGATGAGAAGTGAAGTTAGAGTGGTTTGGATTTATTTAATAGCTTAGGTAAGGGAAAGCGAAAGCTTAATTTGGATAGAGGTAGTGAGGTTATGTGTGATTAGTTTTGGAAATGGTCGAGTGATGGTTAAATTCTTATAGCTCATTTTGGTTTTTATGCCAAGATAAAAATTAATATCCTCCCGATCACGACGACGCCGTTTCACCGGTCTTTTAAATTGAATTCAAAACCCACAACTACCAAGAATACGTAGCTCGAGGGGAATGTTTTAGGCAATTAGAACCGCCGATTAATGTAAGAATAGGTCATTTATTTTAGTCGAAATAATTTAATTTTTTATTACTTTATATAGATTATTGCGAATAAATGAACTCAAATTATTTAAAACATTTTTTACGTTTTCCGATTAGTAGAAACTTTTTTTATATTTACCTAATTCAGTGAAGATACTCGGGACTCCTCTTCTCTGGCGGCCAATATTCTAATGATAACCGGCGTGGTGATTCTCGCGTTGGCAGTGCGCTACGTTATCCTCAGCGCCACATGAGCTTGTCCCAGCATTGTTTTCTTTCTCTTCTTCAACGCGATTACTCTCCATTTGTGTATAGAATATAAAACTGAAATTTTATTTTCCCATTTTCCGTGTGAAAATATAGCATTATGCTTCTCACCTATTGGGTTTCAGCTTCCAACACGAAGTTTTTTTTACATTTTTCATTACTTGCTGTTGAAAAAACACATGTATTGATTATATTTTATATTTTATAAATGTACTGGTTTCTTTCTACCCAAATCTTTGAACAAAAAAAAAAAAATCAATTTCATTTTGTTATTTTTCCGATGCACATTTCCAACAGGCAATATTACTATTTTGACAATCAGCGTTATTATTATTGGAATTTTAAGAATTAATATCTATTATTAACAGAATCGTCGAATTATTAACCCAAAAATTTACTTGGAACTCATTTCTCACTAACAATTTTCTGTTGAACGGTCTATAAGCATAAAAAATATTAAATTTTAGTTGTGCAGAATGATCATAAATCAACAAAATCATACATTTTTGATCGCTCTGTACATTCCTTCCAATGTATTCATTAATCTATTGGAGATAGATAAGAAATTTTTAAATGTTTTAAAAATAAATTTTTATTACAATCCGAGCTCGAAAACAAAACAAAAAAGTTGCAATTGCACATTAAATACTTATAATACTTAGATGCACACGATTTTATGTAATAGTACATCTGAATTAATGGATTCAAATATTATATCGTTCACTTTTTTAAAAGTAGAATGTATATTGATACAAAAGAAAAGAACAAAACTTTTCCAACAAATTTCAAAGAGAAATTATAATAAATTTTATTTCGAGACCAGATACATGGCTGTTATAAACGTGAAAAATCGGACGCTATGCATTTCATTGATTGTCATTTTGCAGTTTACAATCTTTTGGCTTGGCCGTTTTTCCGCTCAAATTTCAAATTTGGATAGCCAAAGTGGGTAATAATTATGAGCTTGCTTCTAAAAAATTAATATTCGAAAATTTTAGCCGACAATTTGAAAAAATGTCCCGAGGAGGAACATAGGGATGTAGAGCGAACGGATGCGGACAAGCCATCCACCTACCTATTCATTGCAATCATGTCAGAACCCAACGACGTGGAACGCCGACAAGCTATTCGCGAAACGTGGCTTAAGTTATCAACTAAAACACCTCAACTTTATCGATACATATTTCCTATTGGTGCGAAAGACGCAAGCGCAAACGAAATCGCCGCGTTAAAGGATGAACAGGCTAGAACATCGGATCTAGTCTTATTTACCGAACTTGCTGAGGATTATCGAAAATTATCGCGTAAAACGGCGGCAACAATTCGACATGCGGTGGAAAATTTTAATTTCGAATTCTTTCTAAAAGTCGACGTCGACACGTTTGTAAGGTTGGGAAAATTTTTGAGCGCTTTGCGTGATGTAGCCCATCCCCGTCTTTATTGGGGCTTTCTTGACGGTCGTGCAAAGCCATTTAGAAAGGGCAAATGGAAGGAATTGGATTGGATTCTCTGTGATCGTTATCTGCCCTATCAGGTTACGTTCAAATAAGACTTAAAGTTAATATTGTGCACAATATAAGAAATTATTTAGTTGGGCGGTGGTTATGTATTATCGGGTGCAATAGCCAACTACATTGCAAAAAATCACAATCTTCTACGTTTCTACGCTGCTGAAGATGTGGCCGTAGGCGCTTGGATAGCCGGCCTAGACGTAAAGTACATACACGATCCGCGCTTTGACACGGAGTTCACATCGCGTGGTTGTAATAACGAATATCTAGTTACGCATAAACAAACCGTGAAAAATATGCACGTATACTTTGCAAATATTCGTGATCGAGGTGCGTTATGCACGGAGGAGCGACAAATACGCTCTTCATACATTTATGATTTTAATGTGCCGCCCAGCAAGTGTTGCGTGCGGCGAAACGATTCCTCCGTACCATAATTATTTGTTTTCCACAAAGTCATACAACCTGAAATGTAAATGTTGTAAAACATCTATTTATATCAGGGTTGCCAGATGTCCTTTTTAAAAAGATTTGTTCTTTTTTTGAGAGGGTCTTCTTTTTTTCCATTTTTTGTTCTTTTTTTCCATTTTTTGTTCGTTTTTTCCATGAAGAATGGCTCTCTTAGACACGGGATCAGGAGTTTCGAGAGAAGTATTAATTTTTGAGAGAATAAAGAATTTGACCCGAAAAGTTAACGAAATAGACCAATTCAGATGATATTTTTAGAAAAAACTTTTTTGTTGTTGGAAATTATCAATAAAATATTTTTTTCGTGCCCAGCTTTCTTTTTTATTTGATTTTCATCTGGCAACCCTGATTTATATTAAAATTAAAAAAAAGAAGAAGGACATTATCGCCATGTATACATAAAAATCTAGTCTATATTTTTAATTAATAATTTTTGCACTTATTTTTTACATCACAGATCTACTTTTTGCGCTCATCATTTTCTTTTTTTTTGTCGAAAAGAATAAACAATGTCTTTCATTTTAAGATTGATTTTAAATTATCTATATTTTATTTTATTAACTACTCATTTTGCAATCCACTTAATTTGCAATCCACACAAATGTTGTTTAATAACTTCAACACGCTGATTCTAATTTTTTCGTTTTGGTCACGAGTTTTTTGTCAAACAACTTTTTTTTCTGCCACAATCATGCGCCGATATTTTGTTTTTTTTAACAAAATTTTTAAGCTGACCGAAACAGAAAAGTTTTATCATTCGAAAATATCTATGCCGGTATGTTTATATCTTGTACTCTATTATTTTTATAATCCAATTTGTAAATAATTTATTGATTTTGAAAAAAGCATTTTATTTTCTCATTTTCTACAGCCAAAAGCAAATATAAAAATGAATATTTACTTTATTTTTCATTCAGATATGTACAAAAAGGAAATGAAATCAAAAATATTACGAATACAACAAAGCATCCAATAAATTATTAGATAATAAGTTGATTTCTACCATGTATATATATAATAATATTGTGCATAAGAAAGAATTGTTCAGAAAAAGAATGCTTACAAAAACATTCCGACCAGTAATTAGAGAGATATTAAAAAATTTCCCTAACTTTTATCAAACATTTCCTAAAGTTTTCAAAAATTTCTACATAATTTTAAGAAAATAACCCGTCACAAAAACAAAATCCTATAAAGACTCCTCTTCTTCAGGCCTATAAAAAGCGTGTGTGGATAGCCAGCCGAACCGTTTCGGCGGCCAAAAACGCAAAACGACGCGATCGTCGACCAGAGCTAGAGGAATGGCACCATATTCACGCGAGTCCATCGACATCTCTATATTGTCGCCGAGAACGTAGCAGTGGCCGGGCGGAATGAGTAGTTGCTCATTCTCGTGCGTGACTATGTCCATCTCTTTGTGCGATAGCCGTTTACAGACGGTGATCTGGGAGAAAAAATGAATCCTTAGTCTTTTTGGAAATATGATAACTTAAAAAATATGGAAATTTGTTATTTCGTATACCAAAATATGTTTATGACTAGAAAATTATTAATTAAAAGCTAAATCTTCAAACAAACCCCGGAATTGTTTGGCGGCCTAAGGCAAACAATATCGTTACGATGCAAACATCGCATAGCTACGCTTAGGCGTTCCGCAAAAATTATGTCACCTTCTTGCATGGTAGGAAGCATAGAGACACCTTTGCAATAGATGATTGCACCGCAGTTATTACCGAATACAACCGCGGCGGAATACGCGTATACGAGTCGTTTGACCGTCCGTAGTAAAGTAACGTCCTTAAATGCCTTCCAGACCATTTACCAAAACGCTAGGAGAAAAGAATATTAGTAAAAGTCGCGAATTCATAATCCATATGCACTTGAAAATTCACAACCCATAATTTATAATTATACATAACGTGCTTAACCAAATTCGTTGAACGAATTTACAAAAATAAAAATAATTTGAAGGAATTTTGTCTTAAAGGTGAAAATCCTTTAAAAAAAATATTTGAAAATTTGCATAACTAGTGGTGGGTAACTAGTTCGACAATGGTTCGCTGCTCAGCGGTTGACTCGCGAGCCAATTGGGCTAAATGGTTCGATTTTTTGACGTGGCTCAGAGAGCCAGTTATTCAGAGTGTCGGTGGCTCGCCAAATTTTTTGAGCCAGCTTCCGACTTTGGCTCACTGGCTCGCGGGCCACTGAGCCGACGTGTAAAAAATTTCGAATTTGGCTCGCGAAAAAATACGAAAAATTGAGCCAATTTCAAATGGCTTGTGGCTCGCGAGCAAAGTGCGCGAGCCGTGGCTCACCTATATGGCTCGCGAGCCATTGTAAAAAATTTGGCTCGCGAACCACAATTGAGCCATTTGTGAGCCGTATGGCCCAATGGCTCGCAAATTTTAATATGTAAAAAAATTTGAAAAACAACAGATATATACATACGTAATTAAAATGTTATTAAACTGATAAATTTTTATTTTCATAAACAACAATAACAATAATATGGCCGAAAATATGTACAGCGTGTCCCACTAAAATGTTCTTTTTTTAAAGTTGAATCTTTTTTGATACGTTTTTGACTAATTTTTGATAAAATTTTCAGAACGCACTATTCAGATCATAAAAGATATTTAACTTTAAAAAAAGAATATCTTAATGGAGCACTCTGTATATTAAATTTTTAGCAAAAAAATATGGCCGAAAAGAAAAGAATATTAGTAAAAGAACAATATAATTATCGAGAATAGAATATTACCCTGAGATATAGAATATTATCCTAATTTCGCGTGTATAAGGCCGGGTGTTTTGAACCAAATTTAAATTGGCGCCAACGAGTTCATTCTGACGGATCGGATCCGTTGGAGTCCAAATTTTGTGCCCACTTTTATGAAACCGAAACAAAGGCGGGCACAAAATTTTGACCCCTCAACGGATCCCCGATACGAACAGAATGAACTCGTTGGCGCGAATTTAAATTTGGCTCAAAACACCCGGCTCTATACACGCGAAATTAGGGTAGTAAAAGAACAATCTAATTATCGAAAAAAATTAAACAATAAAGTGCTTGTTAAATAAAGTTCACGCTTACAGACATCCAAAAAACGTTCATATGTTATATGCAGCGATGACCATCTAGTCATGGCCGGAAACAAGAGTTTTTTTCCACTTCGCATAAACAAATCCCTTGTTGCGTTGTGCGATTTCATAAACTTCCCAAGAATCGAAAATACTTTCTATAAAAAATCAATATTAATTAGAAAAAAAGAAAGAAAAAACACCTTTTTTATTAAAATTGCATCCGGGTTATTCTCGATAGCATCTTTAAGAACCAATTGCAGACGATGCGTAGCACAACTAATGTGTGTTCTGGCCGGAATATAGGGAAATATGATTTGCTTCTTTGAGTATGGCCTTAATGAGCACCCTCATCTTTTGCGATTCTTTCATAATTAGGATTTTGCAAAGTTTTGTGCGTCATATTTTTCGTATTATTATTATTTTCGTTGATAATTTTCTAAATTGTTTCATTATTTTATAAGAGTATATAAGAAAATAAAGAAAGATAGTTTACCTTAAAATAATGGTTTTCAACGTGGGACATTGGGAATGTCGTGGTGGCCGCATGAAGTACAAAATTTCTTTTGATGTCATTTTAGCAGTCTTTATAATGAATTTGAGCACGACTCTAAAACTTAACGACGGCAATGAGATGCCAATATTCGGCCTTGGCACTTGGCAATCGAATTCGGGCGAAGTGAGCTCTGCTATTAAAGCTGCATTAGATTATGGTTATCGACTTCTTGATTGTGCACACGTCTATCAAAATCAGCCTGATATCGGTGAAGCATTAACTAAATACTTCAAAAGCAACGAGAAAAATATTCAGGTTTCTAACTTTATATTTTGTCACTTTTCAACAACTAACTTAGCGCAAAGACGTCTTCATTACGAGCAAAGTTTGGAACACGTATCACTCGTACGAGGCCGCCGTCGGCGAAATCGATCTGATCTTGAAGGAACTCAACTTAAACTATATTGATCTGATTCTCATTCATTGGCCGATGGGCTTCAAGGAGGGTACCGGCGAATGGTTTCCACAGGATCCATCTAATCCCTCCAAAGTTCTCTTCTCCGATGTCGACTATTTGGAGACCTGGCGCGCTCTTGAAGCCAAACTTAGCGAGGGTAAAATTCTCTCCATCGGCGTATCCAACTTCGGCTCCGCGCAAATTCGACGAATCCTTGACGTTTGTAAGACAAAACCCGCTGTAAATCAGGTGCACATTTTTTAAAAGATCTTCAAACATATTGAGCATCAAGTAATATCTTGTCCAGCTTTTAGGTGGAGTTGCATCCATTCTTTCAGCAAAAAGAGTTACGCGAATTCTGCAAACGCGAAGGCATTATTTTGACGGCCTACAGCCCGTTGGGTAATCCTGGCGGTTTGCCGGAGGCTTTCCGAAAGAAGGACGATCCCAGCATTTTTATCGATCCGACCCTCAGCGAATTGGCAAAGAAATACAATAAGGTGGGTCGTTTTGCAAAGGGCTAGCGTAAAAAGTTTCTACGTTTTTTTGAAAAATTCAATAATAAGCAAATTTTTTCTGAATTTTATTATTTATAGTTTATAGAATAAATAATTATTTTTTGATTTTAAAGTTTTGTTTAATTTTATTTCGTAGCGATTTCTCACTTTTCGGAATTGATTGTCTTTTAGACGAATGCGCAGGTGGCTTTGCGCGGGCTCATCCAACTCGGCGTATCGGTCATCCCAAAGTCGGTGAACGCGAACCGCATTCGCGAAAACGCCGACATTTTCGACTTTGAGCTGGACGCGGAGGAAATGCGCCGCTTCGAGGCGCTTGATTGCGGCCGACGCTTTGTGGACTTATGGGCTCGCGATGGCCATCATCCCCATTTCCCGTGGCAGACGAAAGAATAAACGAAACGCTGTCGAGTGCCACTTTTTTATTAGGTTGGTCCAAAAGTTTTGATACACCTGTATTTACACGTCAATAAAAATTTTTTTATTATCATTGGAAACATTTTGGTATATAAAAGTTCGGTTTAGTTTAATTTATAGTTATAGGTTTTTTAAAGAAAGCTCATTATGTTAAAAAATCGTCAAAAAATTCGCATGCTCATGTTTCACGAGTTCAAGCAGGGACACAATGCAGCTAAGGCAATCCGGAACATTTGCGCTACATTGGGCAGGAAAACAACTAGATATATCACATATCACCGCTGGTTCACGAAATTTCGTTCTGGCAATACACATCGAAAAGACAAGGCACGTTCCGGACGACCCTCGACCATTGATAAACGGGCACTGGTCCGCTCCATCGAATCCGATTCAACACAGACCACGCGTAAATTGGCCGTTGACTTTCACTCTTCAAAAAATACTATCGCTCGTCATCTCCACAATGATGATAAAAAAATTTTATTGACGTATAAATGCAGGTGTATCAAAACTTTTGGGCCAACCTGCAATTTTCTGTATTGAACGACACGCGTCCTTTAAACTAAACCGAACTTTTATATACCAAAATGTTTGCAAGAAAATGGGCTTTCAAACCATATATTCATCATACATACCAATGATAATAAAAAATTTTTATTGACGTATAAAAAAATCTATCAAAACTTCAGGGCCAACCTGCAATTTTCTATATTGAATGGCATGCGTCCTTTAAGATTATTGATTACCAAAAAAATATTTTTACTTTTAATTAACAAAACATATTTATGTGCACATGTATTGAGATGCTCGCCAATGTTAATATAGGCTAGTTGACATCAATTTCAACTGATTATTAAAATCGGCCGTTACATATATATTTTTATATTTTTGTAAAAAGTTTTATTTTAAATTTGTGATCAACTTATATTTCATTTTTATTAAAATTACTGTTTACTAAAAAAAACGTGCACAATGAAATCAAATCAATATTTAGAGTGTAGTAAATTAAAAAATTTACTGCGATATTATTTATTAGTGGCCACAT
This sequence comes from Bradynema listronoti, assembly GCA_024678965.1. NCBI lineage: Eukaryota > Metazoa > Nematoda > Chromadorea > Rhabditida > Allantonematidae > Bradynema > Bradynema listronoti. The sequence goes on from JANLNO010000006.1 coordinate 574,130, forward strand.
AAAACAAGTTATTTTTTATTTAAAATTAAGTATTACATTCTTTAAATTTCCATTTTTCGTTTCACTGTATGGCAATGGTTAAGTTAAAATGGTTAAATCTTGTAATAGAATTTTTAATTTTGCTATATTTTACATTTTAAGCATTTAATTGTTTTACTTTATTTGATTTTTTATACATATATTTATAAAAAATAAATCAGAAATTGATAAAATAGAGAGTGCTCTAAAGATCTAATCGTCATCCAATATACTTAACATTTTATTTTTTCTTCTTTATTTTGGTATGTGAACTAAGTTAAAATTATGATAAATATCTGATAATAAAAAACTTTAAGTTTTATTCAAAACAAAAAAAAAAGAATTAAAAAACATTGATATGAAAATACACTATGGAGGAGATACATACAATATTTTAATTTTTAATTTGACTGTTTTTTCGTTTACACATTAGCAGGATAGAGATTGTATGAGTAATGATGTCCAGGATTGCCGGACTGCATCATTCCGTTGGGCATGATGGGCTGTGCAAATTGCTGGGGTGAGAGCCATAGAGGTGTCTCAGTAGATCCACCGCTTAACATAGCAGCCGTTATTCCAACACCAAATGGAGCTGATAAACTATTCTCGCAAACTCCATTTGATGAAGATGTCATTGCGGTAGTTGACATGGATGGAGTTATCATTGCTCCGTTTGCGGTGTTATTTATTGATGACCACATAGAAGCTGACATTAATTGCGAATTTGAACTATCAGGTTCACTAAACGCCATAGCTTGTCCGGACTTTAATTTATCTCCATCCATTACACCTATATTTTGTAAAATATTAAATAAGATTAATGTTATATTATAATTATTATTATGTCCTATTATTTAATATAAAACATTTTTAAGATGTGATATTAAAAAGACAATTTTATGCTTATTTATATACCCGTTAAATTATTAAAATAATTTTGACAGGGAACGTCTTCTAAAGACTTTACGGAGGACAACTCCTTGCTACAGGGAAAAAATTTTTTTGACCGAGATTAAACATGTGATTTGAAAGCTCTCGTTACTTTAATTAAAACAAGTGAACGTCACAACCTGTCCCTCTAGGATTTAGATGAAACTTCGTATAATAGGGTATTTCGGGATGGGGACACCAATGACAGTGGTCATTCGTCACCTAAATTTGGTACTTGATGTCTTTTGAGGAATCGCGGGTTCGAATCCCTTCGGGAGCAGTAATTTTTTTGCTTTTAAAAGCGTCCTAATGCATTCTTTAACCATTATACATTACATAAATGCTATTTTTATTTTATTTTTCAAGTAATAAAACAATAAAATAATTTTTATTAAGGATTATATTTTAACATAAAATGTTCAAAGCAATAGAAATTAAAATAATGTGCGCACCTCGCAAAAGACAATTTGTTACAATTACATTTTGAATTTGGTAAAGGATCTTGTAGACAATATTGGGGAGTTTTGAAAGTCTTCATTGTTGAAGAAGTTGTCATCTGGGCTAACTTCAGTAAAATCGATTCAACAGCTGACTTTTCCGTGATTAAATACAATAAAAGTTCTTAAAATGATTTAATTAAACAAAGATAAAATTTAATAAAACTTTATTAGTCATATCTTTAAGGAAATTATTTGTTAATAAAGCTACAAAATCAACAATTGTCTCATTTTTGGGCAAATAACAATTTAGAAAAATTGACAAATGGAATAAAGGTTAGCATACATTGTATTTTATGCAGAAATGGATCACGTTGAATATACAGGTTGGCCCAAAATTTCCCGAAATTTTATTTTAAACTTTTATTAGTCTATAAAACTACGAATTCTTTTTCGGATTTTCATTTTATTTTTGTATTCTCAATTATTTTTTACATAAACATGTAAATTTTTTTACGAATCATCTTTACTAAAATTTATAGTAATTTTAAAAATGGCATTAACTTTTACAAAAAAAATTTTGACTTTGACGGATTATTACAAGTTTAATTTTTAACACTTGAACACTTGAAGATCCGTGTCACACGTTATTAATCCGTGGTGGATCATATAATCGCCGCTTATATTGTTTCCTGTCTTCTGCTAATTGTCTCCAATTAAGTCCTATGCGCTTTTCCATCAACTTTAGCAATCTTTTCCTGGTCGTTTGGGTGGTCTTTTGCAGTCGTATTCCACCAAAATATCGCTCGTGTCGTCCATTTGTTGTCCTTCTTTCTGGCTACGTGCCCTGCTCAAAGAAGTTTTCGTATTGTGGCATAGATATATTTTCATTAGCACAAACAGTTTTCATCCGTTTACACGCGAAGAGAATTTCGAAAAAAAATGGGCATTTTGGATATTATTATCGAATCTACTCATGAATTCTCGATAGTTTCAATGAAGTGTCTCAAGAATGCGTGCAAAATGGATTGGAAGAAGGGTTACCGATTATAAAAGAATCAGATCACGCAAAAACTGTGAAACTAGAGCAAGAAGAACAAGAAGTCGTGGAGAAGGAGACTGAAATTGTGGCTGAAGCACTACCTGATGAATTTTATGATCTGTTTGAAAGTTTCCATTTGGTTTTGATAAAAATTTTAATGGATTTTAATTTTATTTTATTGTTATTTGTTCTTCGAATAAATTATTTTTGCTTTTGAAATGTGAAAAATAAAAAAAGTGTTTGAAACAAAAAATAAAAATAAAATTCGAAAATGTTTGGTAAAGTTGCAGAACTGCAAAGTTTTAGAAAATATTGCAAAAAATTGCAAAAAAAATTTATTGAAAAGTGAAATTCGTTTCTGGACGAGTTTGTTTTATAAGTCGCAGTTTATCCTCCCTAACTTTGGGTAACAATATTTCTGAAAAAAATTATTTTAGGACCAGTGTCATGACTTTGCCGGAATCAACTCGCAGCCAAGTCACAATACTGTTTAGGATCGGTTCCTTTGATTTTTTGTGATAATGTTCTCAACTCCTGTGATAAAATTGAAGCCTCGGAATTTTTATTGGTTTAATTTTAGTTATGGTAATGCCACGTTTATTTTTTAAAGCATTTTTAAAATACAGTCGACTCCCCCATTAACATAAATTCCCATTAACATAAACCTCCCATTAACATAATCGTTTTGGCAGCTTGGTTGGTTTTCACCCATTAGCCCCCTTAACATAACGCTCCCATTAACATAGTTAACGCGCAGTCCCTTGGCGTTATGTTAATGGGGGCGTCGACTGTACGTATAATATTACAATCGCATTGCAAGATCTTACGTTAACAAAACTCGTTATAAATTTAAAAAAAAGTAGAAACGAATTTTTTGTGTGTGGCTCTTTTCTAGATTATTTTTTTCTCTTTTGAAAAATTAATTCTGTTTTTTACATCCATACTGATGTAAGTTGAAAACGAGAGAAAATTAAAACCTGAACTTTAGCAAAAAAATAAAAAAATCGTGGGAAATTATATTTTTACCTTTCAGTTTCTGTTGGGGCGGCAAGCTTATGTTGAAATCAAGGGCAGCCGATCAATCTGCTAAGCGATTTATGAATGGAAAATTACATGTACAGTGATAATTGATAATAGGGAGTCGTTTTTTTTTACTTTGTTGGGATTGCTGCCAGTCAAAAGCAATTGATAAATATGAAGTTTTTTAAAATTTTTCTTCTTTAATTTTCTATCAACTAGATGGCGGAAATTTTTCAAAAGAGAAAAAAAACAAGGAGGGTGGGAGATGCAAATTTTCACCACATTTTTTGATATTATTTAAAAAAGATCTAAGCGTTTTTTGCGTGTAGTCGGCATTTTTGTGAAATATTAAGCGACCATCTCTTTGTTTTCAGTTTACTTTCCTCGTTTTATGATTCCGCTAAATCATTGATTTTTTAAATTTAAATGTAATTTATAGGCTCAGTCAAATTTCAAAACAAATTTTCAAAATAAAAAACATAATTTTTATCTGAATTTTTTAAACCATATTCCGGAAATACAAAGAAAAGGTTTATATTTTTCTAAGTATAAAGATTGTTATATTTTTATTACTTTTCACTTCTCGTGTCGCCGCAAAGTATTTCATATGTTTCACATCAATGTAAAATTTACGACTAAACTTGCCAAAATCTCCACTTTTCGCTGATACTCTTGATTTATTTTTCTCGCTATCTTTTTTTTTATTTTAAATTTTTTTAAAGATGCAAAAAGTTGTTCAGTATAAATTTAACTTATAAAAAAGTACCTAAATGAAAAAAAGAAGAAACTTAAATATCTTCTATAATTGCACTTTTATTGCTTCAAAGCTATGTATTCAGCCATTTTTTATGGATCCAAAGACAATTATTTAGTTATATGTACATGTCTAAAAAACATTTTTAATTTGGGTATTTATTATCAGGAACCATTAAAATATTTTAGTTTATTTAAAAATGTGTATGTATAAAAAACTACTTTGAAAACGAACGACGAATCGAGTCTTTGAAGATGCCGCCTTTTAAGTGTTAGCCAATCTTTTAAAAATAACAAAGTGATAAAATGAGCGACGCTTATGTTAAAAAAAATCATGTTTAATATAGCAGAATTGAGATGCAAAATAGATATAATGTAAAGAATAGAAATATTAATAATAAACAACATTTTTTTGAAAATTTAGAAAATTAGACAATCTTTAAGATTTTGGCCCACCCAACGATATGCTTTGTTGTCTACTTTTTTATATCCATTCCTTTTTTTCATCCTGAACACATTATATACAACTAACGTTACATAGTTCAGCTTGCGACAGGCCAAACTATTGTTGTCGTTTATCGTTTTGATTTTCGTTTTCGTCCAGCTTCGATTGTTGTTGTCATTGCTTAATTTACTAGGTTTTTACGCTTCTTTTAATTTTACCGCTCCTTGAAATGAATTATGATAGTAGAGCATTTTTCGCTTTCTTCTCTAAAAAATATTTTCTTCCTCAATTTCTTCAGCTGGAAATTTAAAATTTTACATGTGTGAAACTTTAAATTTTTCTTGATTAATTAAATTTTTATTTTTCAAATTAATTTCAATTTATTAGTTAAAATCAAATTTAATTAATTTTAAGACATATTTAATTATTTTACATGTTCGGTTTGTCAAATTTTTTATTTATTTATATTTTAAAAATTACCTTGTTGATTATGTAATCAAATAACAAGTAAAAATTTTTAAATTTAATTTTGACTGCATTAGATGGTTTTACCTTTAGCTTTTCCCCATTCTTCTTTATAAGTATACTTTAAGAAAATATTATTTTTATTTTAAATACATAATTATGTATGTTTAATTTCACTTTCTAATAAAATAACTCATTTTTTTAAAAAATTCTTAGATTTTTTTAAAAGTAAATGCAAGTATTTGTGGTTTTTAAAAACATAAGAAAGGAAAACGTAATAAAAATGCTTAGATGGTGGTTTTTTACTATATTTTAAATTCAATATTTTTTCTATGCCTATATTTATCTAAAATATTCTATTAAATTATTAAGATAACTTACGGTATCGAATGCTTTACATAAATGAGAAGAAAAGAATTTCGAGTAAAAAAGCAATAATAATGTTTGTTCACTCGTTTAAATTCTCGTTTAAATTCGAACGTGTTTAATTTTCCCAAACGCATATCATTTGCAAATTTCCCATTGTTGTTGATGTTGAAGAGCGTTCCGTTCCGGATAAAAGATTCCTCAAAAAGACAAGAAAATAAAAAGGCATTTGATTTCGATTTTTTTTGAATGAACGAAAAAAGTATGACCTTGAACATTCTAAGACAAAGTGAAATAGCAACTACAATAAACAACTGATAGAGGTGTTATTATGTATATTTGAATATCGCAATATAAAAGTTTATATAAATTATAATGTGAATGATATTAATAAATAAGATTTATATTCTTTTAAAACACAAAAAGTATTATGTATATAAAAATTACTAAGTTTAAGCTTTAAAATTTTTCTATATTGAATTTAAGCATTTACTAAATGTATTATTTAGATAAATGACAAATTTATTAGCGTTTTATTTAGTTATTAGAAACATAATTATTTTTTAAAATTTTTAAAATTAATTTTATAAATTTGAATTATTATTTTATTGAAAATAAACATTTTTATTTTAACATCTCTGGATGTGTTATAAATAAAGCAAATTTCAATTTAAAAATTAATATTATTTTTTAAAAATTAAAATCAAATTTGTAATGTGTATTATTCATTTGCTTAAATATTTAATTTTTATTAATTATTGATTTGCGTTTGTTTTTTTTATAAAAAATATTCTTCAGAATAAAATTTAAACATATTTAATTTAATATTTATACATAGTTGAACTATTACTTTAAATTTTCAAATGACTGAGATAGAGCAGGAAGAATAAATTATATTTCTGAATAAATTCTCTTCTGCATAAATTTTATGCGGGATGAGTTTCCGGAAGCTCTTCCTAAAATAGAAAAATATCGCCTAGTCATAATTTATAGCATCTTAAAAACTGATTTTTTTGATTTATGTTTTGTTTTTATTTTTTCCAAAAAATTTAAGTGTTTTAGGCTTTAACATAAATTATTCACAAATTTAATTAAGTTTAATCAAATTCAAACTAAAAGTATTGATTTATATATTAATTTTTGTTTTTTAATGTATGTAAGTAATGCAAATTTTATCATATTATGTTTTATTTTAAAAGTTGCGTATTGATTCTATTAAAATAATAAAAGTGAATGAATTTTATGATAAATCTTATTCTACAACTGGAAATTGCTTTAAATAAATAAAATAAATTTCTTTAACTTAAAACAAAATACCGCTATCCGAAATTTTTAATTTACCATTTTATCATTTGTTTGAGTCTAACCGATCGTAAATCTGCTATTGAAACTTGCCGATAAATCAAAAAGCTGCTGATTTTTGGCACTTCTCTTACAAGATCGCACTGTTTAATTTTTATCATACGATTCCGAATTTTTGATTAAAAATATTTTTTAATTTAACTTATAACTAGTACTAACATAATTATTTGAAATAGGAAAATATAAACTCTACCAACAGAGCATACTGGCGCCGATCTTATGATCTGATCATAGATTCAATTTTTTTTGTATTGTCGTGCGCATCATTCAAACCGCCAATTTTCCGCTCGAGCGATATTTAAACCGCTTTGTAAAACGAATAAGATACTTTCTATTAGAAAAACAAATTAAACAACAAAAAAGGAGTGGAAGATAGGAGAAACGAAGAAAGAAAATTTTCTTGAATTGTTTAAGTGTATGTATAACTATATAATGTTTATTCTATAAATTTCATTCAAAAAAAGCTTAAATTAGCATTTCTGCTAGAAGCTAAATATACGGTAAGCATTTGCATTTTTTAATTTGTGAAAACTCGTTAAATTAATTGGATTTTTTTTCATTTTCTATTTTTAAGGAAAGCTCTAAGCTCTAAGAAGTCAAAAGTGTAAAAAATTAGTTTATGTTTTTTGGGAATATTATATAAAACAAATACACTCATAAATTAATACATTTATATCTAATTAAACTTTAACTTTTTTTCAAAAAGTAAATATGTAATTTTTAAATTAAAAAAAACTAAAAGTTAATATTAGATTTAAGATAAAAACAAATAATAATATTATTTAGAAAATAATTTAAACAAACACCTCTTCTTAAATAAAATAATAAAAAAATAAAAATAACATGAATAAATCATTTAAGGTTATGATTTGCATACCATTTTCGTGAATGCCACGCTTCACAATTTCGTAAAACTTCTTTTCAAAATTTTTCCCTTATCCTTTGTTAGTATAAAACAAGAGGTCCCTAAGAAAGAAAGAAATTTCGCTTCTTGAAAAACGTTTGAAAACGCATACCAATGGCACAGAAAAATAAAATGAATGGTCGTAAAGCAAAGGTAATGAAAAGTAAATCGAAGCATTTGCATTTACAATTTACAATACTTGTTTTATATGCAACGAAAAGTTCTTATTTTTATTTCAAATCGAATTACAAATCGACAAGTGGCTTTTTAATTCGTTTAATTTGCAATTATCTAAAATTTAGGTTCTACTTACAGAAATTAAATTTTTATTTTTGTTTTTCGAATTTTCTTATTTTTCTTAAAAATTAAACAAGAAAAAATACACATGTACACTTTAATTTTCGCATAGAATAAAAATTTTAAATAATTTTACAATACTAACCCGAATCATGCATATTATTTGTGTATTAAAATATGTATGCACGTATAACACATGCATTGTACGCGCTCATTAATTGTCTCATTAAATTTTATTGGATTTTCTTTTGTTCCCTTAACATATACTCAACACAAAACTACAGTCAATGTTGTTAATTCCATGTGAAAAAATACGCACAAACGCAACCGCTACTAAAACAGTAACGGCAAACTAACATAAAATTCAATGCATTTGCCGAGCCAACATACATATATACACAATATGCAATATGAACACTTCTGCATTCGTTTTGATACCGTACTAGCCATTCAAATAAGAGACGATTTTGCTATAAATGTATACGCGGAAAGTTTTACTTAATACTTTACAAAACAAATAGGAAAAAGTCTGGTTACTTTCAATAGTTAAATAAAAATGTCTAAGTAAATTTAAAAGGATATATATAGAACTTAGCTTTAAACAATAATGAAAAATAATTAATTTTTACAATACGAATTTTATAAATATAAGAAGTATGAGTCAAATCTCACTTTCCAAGCAGTAAATATTTTTTTTAACTGGAAACTATTAGTTTTATCAGATAAAGTTATTTGTTCTTAGTAAAATATGATTATTTTTATTTTCGATGTGAAGGTTTAGAATAAAAAATTGCGCTCTTAATTATACTCGATTTTCTCCTCTAGAAATGAGCATTTGATAGATATGGATGTGAGACACCCAAAACCGTAAAACTTGCATGTTTCATAAGCATATAATAGCTAATTTGATTTACAAAACAACATCAGGCGGAATGTGTTATTTTTTTATCCGAATTCAGTAATATATGAGGTACACATTTGAATAAAAAATAAAGCGATTTCAGCTTGCACGAACATTTTCATTCGATGACCAAGTCGACATCATTTTATTTGGTACTAAACTTGTTATTATTTCTTGTTTCGGTTTCCAAATTTTATAACCGCCTTTAAACTTCTTTGCCACTTTTTCAAAAATGAAAACAAAGTTATTAAAATTTATAACAAAAAATCAACTCACTTATCAGATATATTTTCAACTATTATAACTTTTTAGTTGAAATTGGAAATAGAATTCATTGTAAAAAATATTATTTAATCTATTGAATAAAATTTTTCAGAAAATTAGAATAAAAATTGAGTCAATTTCGAATCACTTTACTTATTTTTGACTTTGATAAAAGTGGCAAAAACGATCAGCAAATTCGGAAATCGAAAAAATTTTGACAAGTTAGGTATCAAACAAAATGATAAACTTTTTGAAACCTGCTACAATGCGTATATAATATAACTTTCATCTTTTGTTAACGTATTTTTGAAAATCAAACAATTGCTTTTTCACAATTTAGTTAAAAAATAAAAGTTTTAACAAAAAAAAAAAAATCACGACGCCGAACTAAAAATAAAGTAGTCATTTTTCTTAAGCTTCTTACTATGTTTTAATTTAAATTCTTGAATATGTATATATTTTATAATTTATAAAATAATTTCATTTATATTAATTTGTGTTCATGAAAAAAATTAAAATATAAAAAACAATGTTTAAAATGAAAATGACACTTGTGACTGACTATATAAATTAACTAACTATATAAATTTCTTCTAGCGAATTTCTAAGTAAAAACTAAAACAATTGAACATTTATAAAAGAAAATGAGTAAAAGAAGTCATGATTAGGCAAATGGAAGAACATGTTGTCGATATGAAATAATTTTTGAAAAAAAAAATAAAAAATAAAATCACATTAAATTTTACGATCTTTTCATTGCCGAAATCAACGATGGCAAGGCACAATCCCCTGCGCCTTCGTTACATCACGGTTGTGGTTCTTGTCGTTTGTCATATCTTTTTTGGTATTTTTTCAAATAAAATTATTTCTCCGCTGCTTTGTATATATTTTAAATTTCTATTGACTTTTAATATGCATTTCATATTTCTTCATTGAAAATTTCAAATTTAATGTGATATTTTAATTAGTTTTTCTTATAAATTTTATTTCTCCTTTATTAAAATACTGATTACAAGCATAATTTATGTAGGCTGTTGTTTTATTTTAATATAATGCATATGGTTCAATTTAAAAAATATTTTTCAATATTTTATAATAATAAAAAATGGTTTTACATATCTTAATAATTTTTTTTAAATTTGATAAGATTTAAAATAATTAAATAATATTTTATGATTTTAAAGAAAAATGCAATAATTTACTAAAAACAATATAATAAAAAGTTGAATATGGTTTTTGGGATTGCCAATTAACAATTTTTACGATCTGAAATAAAGATTTTTATTTACGCCGCTCTCGTTCGATAGTGAAAAAAATTTAAGCATATGTATCTATTGCGAGTCGGCAATAATATTATGGCACTTTTGGACATAACTACTCATATATTTCATAATTATTTTTTTGCGGCGTGATATTTTTTACGAGTTTTTCCTTATTTACCGAGATAATGTAGATACACTTTTTTCAACACCTGGGAAAATAAATAAAGATATCAAAAAATTACTGTATGTTTTTAATATCACATTTTTAAATATTAATAAAATTTCCTTTTTATATTTATTATTAGCTTTTTTTAAATTAAAATACTAACATATGATATTCTAACATTCAAAAAATTTCCATCTCTATATAAAAAATTTTGCTTCATTTTTATTCGAAATTTATTTGTTACATTTTATATAAACTTGACACATTATTTACTAACTTTAAAAAACATTAAGATTATAAATCAAAACCAACTATAATCGTATAAAATTTTTATATATTTGAGTTATAAAAACTATATAAATTTCTAAATAATTCCCTATGCGGCAAAAATTGAAAAGAAAATTCGGATTTTTTTTTAGAAAAAACAAACCGATAGATTTGATAGGAATATTGAAAATAAGGAACCACCTTTATTTTTCATTCGCTGAGCAAAAAAAAGGAAACTAAAAAGAGAAAAAAGCATAGTAGCATTTCCGCCATTCGCTGTCTACCAACCCATAAAACAGCCAATAAATTAATTTTAAATTTATTTTGAGTGCGTTGCGTATATACTTAAATAAATAAATGTACATACACTTTTTACGTATGAGTGTGTATGAGTGTGCATAAAATACAATTATTATGTGCGTATATAAGAAAATGCATATATAATATAAGATCTTATATTTTATAAATTTTTCAATTTTTACTTATCGTTAGTTCAAATTCTCTTTTCTGCTCTATTTTGCTTATCTATAATACTTTTCTATTTGTTTTACTTTTTATTTTGGATGTATTAGTCTTTCTTACGGTAGAAATGAATTCTTTTTCAAGAAAATATAAAAGTAAATTTTTCTTTTTTCTGGGTGCTTTGTGTAATTTTGTTGGAACGTTTAGAAAACACAAAAATAACAATGAGAAAATAAAGTATGGAATGAGCAACCAAAGGAAAAGAAAAAAAAGAAGATAAGAAAAAAAGTAGAAAAGAGTAAAATTAAAAACGGCTGGTAGAAAGTCAACCACAAAAACTAATTTAAACATCTATTCTTCCCCTATCGATTTCACTCTTTTCTTTTTGTTCTTGCAAAATTTTAAAATTTATAGTTTTCTTTGCTGTCATAAGCATGTGAGAACAAAAAAAGAAAACAAGAAAAATAAATTATAAGGTGCAGTATAATTCTGGAAATCAGTCAAAGAAAGAAATGATAAAAGTTAAATGGAATAAAGTTTTAAAAAGACAAACAGAGAAATGAATGGAAAATATGTGGCAATGAATAAAAAATTGTAGGCGTATGTTCGAGACAACGAAAGTAATATTTGATTGAAAGAATTACAATATACGCAATGAAGCTTTTTTCTGTTTCTCTCTATTGTCTTCATTTCAAGTGTTAAATTTTTTCTAGAACCACCATTGCTGTCACATCTTTGCAACGAAATGAAATAGCGAAAAGAAGGTATTTTCAGCCGCGTAAAAACAACAAAATAACCTCATGCCTATAATCATTATACAAAGACGAGTGTCAGACGCACTGCAGTTTTTCTCCTCACAAACAATGATGAAGGTGTTACGGTGGAGCGTGAAATGCTCCGCATCGCGCAATAAGAACGCCGATAATAGGCCGAGCGCTCGTAATCAGCCCATCACCATCATTTATATTTATTATTAAGATAATGATGATAATTGCACTATACATTTATAGATGACACTAATATTAATACTTAAATAATATTTATAATGATGTGATAAATATAGAACATTGGTGAGATAGTTTCTTAATTGAATTATTCCATATTTTTAAATGCATACATTATTAATAATTTATTATTTTTTATTATGTTAAATAAGCAATTTTACATACTGTAGAAAATACAGGGTGGCCAAAATTAACGGTAGGATTTGTTTTGTTATAACTTTTTTACTTTTCAACTAAATTGTAAAATACTTTTTGCATTGGATTTTCAAGACTAGGATTTTATTTGACACCAAGCTTGTCAATATTGGTTTTGGTTTACGAATTTGCTAATTATTTAAACATTTTTGTCACTTTTTCAAAAGGTCAAAAATGTATAAAATTAACGTTAAATTGACGCAATTTTTTATTTAATAGCTTAAATAATAAGAACGAATTTTATCTCGATTTTCAACTAAAAACTCAAAATATTCCAAAATAGACTTAATGCTTAGGATGAGTTGATCCTTATGCCACCCACTTTAATGGAATGGAAATCTTTTTTTCTAAAAAGTGACAAAAAAGTTTAAATGTTTAACAAATTCGTAACTTGTAACCAATATCGACAAGCTCGGTGTCAAATAAAATTCTATAGTCTTGGGAATCGAATGCAAAAAGAATTTTACAATTTGTAAAGTAAAAAAGTTATAACAAAATAAAAAGTAAAAAAGTTATAACAAAAATAAATCCCGTCATTAATTTGGACCACCCTATACATAATTAAAAGTAAAATTTAGAAAATATTTGAATGTAATAATTTTATTTTTTATTATTATTTGACTAAGATAATATTCAATATTCACATTGATATCCAAGCTACTAATAACATAATTACAAAGTGGAGAATACGGGCGATTCGCTTCAGCGCCTGACGCAAATGACGCAAGGCATAGGCGACGTTATGGCGAATGGCGTTGATAATATCAAAGCTGATGCACCTCCAAATATGACGACGGCCGCTGCGGCAGCACTCGGTTTCGTAAAAATGGAAGATGTTGGGGGAATTGCAGGTAAGTAGATTTAAGCTATCACTTTTAGACTAGAGCAACATGAAAATTAAAAATATACATAGTTTAATTAATTAGAAAGAAATGAAGAATTTTTCACGAGTTCATAACATTTGAATTTTAATCAATTTGATAAATGTCGAGATAAAAATTATCTATTAGTTAATAACTTCTTTATAATTAGAAATTTTCAAAAAAGAACGTACATATGAAAAATAATTTTACATTTCGTATAACTAACTAAAAAGGCTCAATTACTATTTATCTCATGAAATTGTTGCTTATTTATTTTGAGTTTTCATTAAACAGACTTTGTTCAGTTTTTATGATATGCAATAAACTTTTAAAGATGCATAATCGTTCATTATGAATGTTAGTGCATTAAAATGATTAAATAAAGTTTATGACCTTTTAACGATTTTTTCTCTTTAAAATAAAGATTTTAGTTTACGAATGTTGCAAATTAACAAGGCTAATGTGAATGTGCTATTTTGTTTCTTTTCTTATTCCCGTTCATTTTATTTTCCCATTTTTCTCTTCGATTAATTGGTTTTTTAATCATTTTCTGAATTTATTACGCCATTTTCGTTATGGCGCATTTTGTCAAATACAAATAATGCGGATTTTACATTACAAAAATTTACAAAATCAAAAGCAAAAATTTATTTAAAATAAAAAAATAATTGAAATTGAAATTGAATAAAAAATCATATATTATTATAAAAAATCATACAATCCAATAAAGTTATCTAAAAAGTAATATTCCTTAATATATTTTTACATCAGTTTTTTTTTCAAAATAAATTTTAATTTTTTTGAATTGTAGACAGATGAAGTGTAAGATATAAAATGATTTTTATATATGTAAATATTTACAAGTTAATATAAATTTTTTAAACAAAAAGTGTAGCTTTTAATTTATTAGGTTGTAACATAATTATGGTCGCTTTTTTTCAAATGTTTGTAATTCTGTTTGTTTTAAACGGAATATTTTTTCATATATCGTCGGAAAGGGAATGGTTTGGGCTTTCTGATGACATATGATTTGTTTTGTAAAATGTTTGTTAACGTTAAATATTTTGTTTAAAATGACAGACGATCGTGAGTGTGTGAGAGTGCTTTTACGCGAACGATTCAAAAATGGTGATAAAGCTGCTTGAAAAATTAACGAGATGTTTGGTCGTGATGTGATTACAAAGAGGCAAGCACAAAGATGGTTCAAAATGTTTCGCGAACGACTTACCAGCATCGAACACAAGTAAGGCGATGGGAGACCCATCAGCGCTATATCGAAGAGGAGCTTGGCTGGGAGCTGCTACCTCACCCGTCTTATTCGCCCGACATTGCGCCATCTGACTACCATGCGTTCAGGTCGTTTAAAAATTTTTTGCGCGAACGGCAATTCAAAAACAACGACGACCTCGAAAATGGGGTTCGCGAATGGATCGAGCAGAAATCGGGTACGGACTTCTTCAAGCGAGGAATCCGCAAATTACCGAAGAGATGGATGACCGTGTGGTTGACTAATGGCGATTATTTGATCTCATGACTTTGTTTTACTGTAGCTTTAATTGTTGAAAGTTTAATAAAAAAAGCGACCATAATTATGTTACAACCCAATAGATTAGGTCTGCAACAAAATATTTTACTATTTTTTATAGAACGACTATTTTTTGGATCTAATATAATAAAAGTTTTTGTAAAATAAGTTTATCTATCTGAAAGAGCGTTTTCTTGAGAATATTATGACAAAAAAAGTATTTGTAATAACTCAATTTTTGGGGAAAAAATTTATATTTATTGAGATATATACCAAAATTGAAAAGTGCCGAATTTGCAATAAAAACGTACTTTTTGAAGCAACCTTTTTGGAATTAATTTTTTTAGCTTTTATAGGCCTAATTAATAGTACCATAGGAAAAAAGAATGATTTTGAAAAGCTTTAAAATTTTCCATATGTCGATGAGGATATCGAGGTACTCAAAAATTTTAAAGTCTAAAATAGAAATTTGTATGTAACTCGGTTAATATGTTAGATACAAGAGTCATTTTGGTACAGCCAAATAGCCCAGAAAAATGGCTTCTTATCTTCCATAACTTCGAACTGTTATAACAGTAGCTGAAATAGAGGCAAAAACTTAGCAAAAATTCAAATTCTTTGAATCACAGCAGGCTTCAAGAAATTCTTCAAGAAAGGCATTCATTCTTTGCATGAATGTTGATCATGAGTTATAGATTATGATGGAAAATATCTCTTGGATTAACTAGATGTTGTAGTTTTGTTTTTATAATAAATGTCGTAATAAAAACAGAAAATACTTTGTTGCCGACCTAATATAATAGATAATTTTTATATATTTTCTAACGTTCAATAATTTTTTAATTGTTCTGTTTTTAGACGTTATCAAGAGCGCTAGCCCATCTTCTGCATCATCTTCATGTGCAGGAAATGGAAGCATCGTTCCCACCGCAGCGCTAAATGCCGTTTATCAGTCCGGCTTTCAACCTCCTCCGGTTTGGCCTAATTTTTATTATCACCAGCTAGCGGCTGCGTCACACTCATCAGCAGCTTTTGGTGCTGCGGCTGCATCTGCGGCTGCGTCGTGTGGTTGGCCATCCAGTGTCCAATCTTCTGATTATTATGTCTCGCAATGCCAGAATTATGGTTTGTATAATTAAAATTAAAAAATAATTTCTAAAATAATTGCTAAAAATAAAATTAGGTATTATAAAAACTTTATATAGCGTCGACAAAAAGTTTCCGTACTTTTTAAAAAAACTTGTATTTAAAAAATTTTGCTCTTTTAATTTTAACGGCTTATTGTATTAAATATATTTTTTTAAAATTGATTAAATAGCTTATTAAATTCCTCATATTTTTTTATTGTAAAAAAGTTAAAATTCATTGAGTCAAAAAAATTATAGGTGTATTTTAAAAGCATATGACTTTAATTTTTTTTCTTATATCATTTTTAATTTTTAAGATTTTGTTATTTTCAGTTTTGATTTTACGCATTTGTAACGAGCAAATTTTTTTTAAAATAAAGTTAGTTAGACTTTAAAATTACCTGCTGTAACTTTTTATAAAAAAATACATGTAAAAAATAATGGAGAATCTGAAAATACGATAAGAATTCTAAAAATATTAAGAATTTTTAGCTTTATAATTACTAGAGTTGAAAAAAAGTAAAGGAACTTTTTGTCCACCCGGTATATAAGAATATTATAGGCTCCAATTCGAAGAAAACTGGTCGACAAACTTATACACGGCATCAAACTGCAATTTTAGAATCTAGGTTTTCCGATAATAGATACGTCACAAAAAAACAAAGAGAACAACTGCGTGAAGACACCAAATTAAACGATAGACAAATAAAAATATGGTAAAATATTGTATTTTGTTAATGAAATTGTATCTTATAAATAATTATAAATATTTAAAAATTAAATTTTCTTAAGGTTTCAAAATCGAAGAATGAAACAAAAGAAAGAGGAACAAAGAAGAGAAGATCATACAGAACAAACACCGTTGACAGCAAACCCACCATCAAAATTAACAAATATGTCTAGCGGAAGTGTTAGCAGTTCGGATATTAGCAAGGGAATTATTATGCCAGCAAATCATAATCATCGTCAACAACATAACCAACAGCAACATCAATCTCGGCAACAGCTGCAACAATCGTCACTAATATGTGAAATGTCACCTGAATCGTTTCACAAAAATCTAGTCTCCTTATCGCTCAACGAACTTAACCAGTCGGCTGATGCACTTATTGGCACGCCAATAGACACTTCAACTGCCTCCGTTGCAGCCACGGCGGCAGTAGCTAATTTTGCTGCTGGTCTCGCTGGTGGCTTCATTCCTACTGATCCTAATTCTCATAATATTTTAAATCACCACATGCATCAACAAAATATTCCTCATTTTAATAATTTAACGGGTAAGCATAAAATTGTTTTATAATAAGCATAAAATTGTTTTTTTAATAATAAGCATAAAATTGTCTTTTTAATATCATATCTTAAAAATGTTTTATATTAAATAATAGGACACAATAATAATTATAATATAACATTAATCTTATTTAATATTTTACAAAATATAGGTGTAATGGATGGAGATAAATTAAAGTCCGGACAAGCTATGGCGTTTAGTGAACCTGATAGTTCAAATTCGCAATTAATGTCAGCTTCTATGTGGTCATCAATAAATAACACCGCAAACGGAGCAATGATAACTCCATCCATGTCAACTACCGCAATGACATCTTCATCAAATGGAGTTTGCGAGAATAGTTTATCAGCTCCATTTGGTGTTGGAATAACGGCTGCTATGTTAAGCGGTGGATCTACTGAGACACCTCTATGGCTCTCACCCCAGCAATTTGCACAGCCCATCATGCCCAACGGAATGATGCAGTCCGGCAATCCTGGACATCATTACTCATACAATCTCTATCCTGCTAATGTGTAAACGAAAAAACAGTCAAATTAAAAATTAAAAT
This sequence comes from Bradynema listronoti, assembly GCA_024678965.1. Taxonomy (NCBI): domain Eukaryota; kingdom Metazoa; phylum Nematoda; class Chromadorea; order Rhabditida; family Allantonematidae; genus Bradynema; species Bradynema listronoti. Next base: position 592,046 of record JANLNO010000006.1, read on the forward strand.
ATTGTATGTATCTCCTCCATAGTGTATTTTCATATCAATGTTTTTTAATTCTTTTTTTTTTGTTTTGAATAAAACTTAAAGTTTTTTATTATCAGATATTTATCATAATTTTAACTTAGTTCACATACCAAAATAAAGAAGAAAAAATAAAATGTTAAGTATATTGGATGACGATTAGATCTTTAGAGCACTCTCTATTTTATCAATTTTTGATTTATTTTTTATAAATATATGTATAAAAAATCAAATAAAGTAAAACAATTAAATGCTTAAAATGTAAAATATAGCAAAATTAAAAATTCTATTACAAGATTTAACCATTTTAACTTAACCATTGCCATACAGTGAAACGAAAAATGGAAATTTAAAGAATGTAATACTTAATTTTAAATAAAAAATAACTTGTTTTATGTGGCCACTAATAAATAATATCGCAGTAAATTTTTTAATTTACTACACTCTAAATATTGATTTGATTTCATTGTGCACGTTTTTTTTAGTAAACAGTAATTTTAATAAAAATGAAATATAAGTTGATCACAAATTTAAAATAAAACTTTTTACAAAAATATAAAAATATATATGTAACGGCCGATTTTAATAATCAGTTGAAATTGATGTCAACTAGCCTATATTAACATTGGCGAGCATCTCAATACATGTGCACATAAATATGTTTTGTTAATTAAAAGTAAAAATATTTTTTTGGTAATCAATAATCTTAAAGGACGCATGCCATTCAATATAGAAAATTGCAGGTTGGCCCTGAAGTTTTGATAGATTTTTTTATACGTCAATAAAAATTTTTTATTATCATTGGTATGTATGATGAATATATGGTTTGAAAGCCCATTTTCTTGCAAACATTTTGGTATATAAAAGTTCGGTTTAGTTTAAAGGACGCGTGTCGTTCAATACAGAAAATTGCAGGTTGGCCCAAAAGTTTTGATACACCTGCATTTATACGTCAATAAAATTTTTTTATCATCATTGTGGAGATGACGAGCGATAGTATTTTTTGAAGAGTGAAAGTCAACGGCCAATTTACGCGTGGTCTGTGTTGAATCGGATTCGATGGAGCGGACCAGTGCCCGTTTATCAATGGTCGAGGGTCGTACGGAACGTGCCTTGTCTTTTCGATGTGTATTGCCAGAACGAAATTTCGTGAACCAGCGGTGATATGTGATATATCTAGTTGTTTTCCTGCCCAATGTAGCGCAAATGTTCCGGATTGCCTTAGCTGCATTGTGTCCCTGCTTGAACTCGTGAAACATGAGCATGCGAATTTTTTGACGATTTTTTAACATAATGAGCTTTCTTTAAAAAACCTATAACTATAAATTAAACTAAACCGAACTTTTATATACCAAAATGTTTCCAATGATAATAAAAAAATTTTTATTGACGTGTAAATACAGGTGTATCAAAACTTTTGGACCAACCTAATAAAAAAGTGGCACTCGACAGCGTTTCGTTTATTCTTTCGTCTGCCACGGGAAATGGGGATGATGGCCATCGCGAGCCCATAAGTCCACAAAGCGTCGGCCGCAATCAAGCGCCTCGAAGCGGCGCATTTCCTCCGCGTCCAGCTCAAAGTCGAAAATGTCGGCGTTTTCGCGAATGCGGTTCGCGTTCACCGACTTTGGGATGACCGATACGCCGAGTTGGATGAGCCCGCGCAAAGCCACCTGCGCATTCGTCTAAAAGACAATCAATTCCGAAAAGTGAGAAATCGCTACGAAATAAAATTAAACAAAACTTTAAAATCAAAAAATAATTATTTATTCTATAAACTATAAATAATAAAATTCAGAAAAAATTTGCTTATTATTGAATTTTTCAAAAAAACGTAGAAACTTTTTACGCTAGCCCTTTGCAAAACGACCCACCTTATTGTATTTCTTTGCCAATTCGCTGAGGGTCGGATCGATAAAAATGCTGGGATCGTCCTTCTTTCGGAAAGCCTCCGGCAAACCGCCAGGATTACCCAACGGGCTGTAGGCCGTCAAAATAATGCCTTCGCGTTTGCAGAATTCGCGTAACTCTTTTTGCTGAAAGAATGGATGCAACTCCACCTAAAAGCTGGACAAGATATTACTTGATGCTCAATATGTTTGAAGATCTTTTAAAAAATGTGCACCTGATTTACAGCGGGTTTTGTCTTACAAACGTCAAGGATTCGTCGAATTTGCGCGGAGCCGAAGTTGGATACGCCGATGGAGAGAATTTTACCCTCGCTAAGTTTGGCTTCAAGAGCGCGCCAGGTCTCCAAATAGTCGACATCGGAGAAGAGAACTTTGGAGGGATTAGATGGATCCTGTGGAAACCATTCGCCGGTACCCTCCTTGAAGCCCATCGGCCAATGAATGAGAATCAGATCAATATAGTTTAAGTTGAGTTCCTTCAAGATCAGATCGATTTCGCCGACGGCGGCCTCGTACGAGTGATACGTGTTCCAAACTTTGCTCGTAATGAAGACGTCTTTGCGCTAAGTTAGTTGTTGAAAAGTGACAAAATATAAAGTTAGAAACCTGAATATTTTTCTCGTTGCTTTTGAAGTATTTAGTTAATGCTTCACCGATATCAGGCTGATTTTGATAGACGTGTGCACAATCAAGAAGTCGATAACCATAATCTAATGCAGCTTTAATAGCAGAGCTCACTTCGCCCGAATTCGATTGCCAAGTGCCAAGGCCGAATATTGGCATCTCATTGCCGTCGTTAAGTTTTAGAGTCGTGCTCAAATTCATTATAAAGACTGCTAAAATGACATCAAAAGAAATTTTGTACTTCATGCGGCCACCACGACATTCCCAATGTCCCACGTTGAAAACCATTATTTTAAGGTAAACTATCTTTCTTTATTTTCTTATATACTCTTATAAAATAATGAAACAATTTAGAAAATTATCAACGAAAATAATAATAATACGAAAAATATGACGCACAAAACTTTGCAAAATCCTAATTATGAAAGAATCGCAAAAGATGAGGGTGCTCATTAAGGCCATACTCAAAGAAGCAAATCATATTTCCCTATATTCCGGCCAGAACACACATTAGTTGTGCTACGCATCGTCTGCAATTGGTTCTTAAAGATGCTATCGAGAAGATTACTTGATGCTCAAAATGAGCTTTCTTTAAAAAACCTATAACTATAAATTAAACTAAACAGAACTTTTATATACCAAAATGTTTGCAAGAAAACGGGCTTTCAAACCATATATTCATCATACATAACAATGATAATAAAAAAAAATTTTTGACGTATAAATACAGGTGTATCAAAACTTTTGGGTCAACCAGCAATTTTCTATATTGAATGGCATGCGTCCATTAAAATAAAAAGAAAAACAAAAAGCAATAATTTATTTTTAATTATAAATATATTAGCTTGGCAAAAAAGTACTTCGACAAAAATTTCAAAATTCTAAAATTTTCTGGAAATAATTCAAATAATTTTATAAGTTTGATAGCCTTGTAGAACATTCTCGAAACTATTATTATATGAGTATATAAGGACACGCGCGCAGAGTTTTGTTAATTTTCACTAATGATTAGTGAAAATGAGGAATTTCTCATTGGAATTTTCAAGGAATTTCTCGCAGATCTGGTGACTGGTGATGAAAGTTGGGTAGTCTATGACAACAATGGCAGGCACGCCGTTTGGCTCCCGCGGGATGCAGAACCACCAGCTCAACTGAAGCCGAACCCTTACCAGCGCAAACATCTTCTGTGTGTTTGGTGGGATGCGAAGGGACCGATCTACTACGAGTTGCTGCCCGTAGGCATGACTGTCACAGCTTCTGTGTACATCGATCAGCTCCAGAAATTGGCTGATGCAATGCAAGAAAAACGTCCAAGACGTTCAACAGTTCACTTGCTCCATGACAATGCTCGACCACACGTTGCTTCCTTCACCCGCCAAAAATTAACCGAACTTGGCTGGCACACGGTTGCCCATCCGCCGTACTCACCGGACATTGCGCCTTCTGACTACCACCTGTTCCGACCGCTCAAGCATTATTTGCACGGAAAAAAGTTCGACAAGTATGACGACCTCAAAATGGCAGTCGACAACTTTTTTTTATCTCAGTCCTCTGAATTCTGGGAAAAAGGCATAGGTGCTTTACCTGATAAATGGGTAAAAGTTATTGATGTCAACGGTGAATATATTGTTTAAAATTATTTGTTCTGAATAAAGTTATAAATAATTGAAAAAAAAGTTAAATTTTGTCGAAGTACTTTTTTGCCAAGCTAATATTTTGTTATTTTTATATATGTTACAGAAATGCACGGCCATATACGTATTTTCCCGGCAATATATGTACGACAATCTTGTGATAGACGAACGATTAAAGAGGCGACGCACGTCTATTATTAATAGATCAGAAATGAATAATGATCGACTTAAAAAACGAATCGCCGAACAATGGGAACGACAAATAGTTTTTGCAATTATTGATTATGCAACATCCATACGAATTAACGGGGAAATAACGAAGCGATGTGCTAATAATAATAATATTAATAATAAGAATAAATGTAATGAGCTTAATTTAATAAGAAGTCGAATGTTTTTATATGGAAGAAGAATGGCTTTTCATTACCATTTGGAATAATAAAGAAAAGAAAATAGTAGAAAAAATAATAGAGGAAATTGATGAAAAAAATATCCCGGTGGAAGTCGAGAAGACAAAAAAGGTCCAAAAGAATCAATTTACATTTAATATGCTACACACTAAATAACATTTTAAATGACATTATTCAACGACAACCTACAAGTTTTTACTACCACTAATAACTTCACCCCAGCAGAAGACGTCAAGAAACAACCAAACAAACAATCGTGCAATTGAAAAAAGTCCAACACTACACAGATCAACGAGAAAAAGTATAAAGAAATATGTATAAAATTGATCATTTCTTAATTTTAACAAAAAAAATTCCGGGTTCAAAGATTTTATTATTGTTGAAATTTTTTCATTTTTATAAAAAATGTTTTCAAATAAATAAACAACAAATAATATATGATAATATTTTCGTCAAATAAGCTGATTGGTCGGTTAACAAAAATTCAGATACAAATAAAAAAAAATAAATTTATAAATGAAATTTGATTGTAGTAAAATATTTTATTTTTCTCATTCATTCATTTGCAAAAAAAAACATATGCATATGTATGTAACCATTATCAATATTATTATCAAATTACATTAAAATTTCAAATTAAATCTTTTGTGCTTTGAACCAAATTTAAATTGAGTTCATTCTGTTGTATTGGATCCAAGCGAATTCAAATTTTGTGCCCACTTTTATGAAACCGATACAAAGGCGGGCACAAAATTCCAACGGATCCGATACAACAGAATGAACTCATTGGCGCGAATTTAAATTTGGCTCAAAACCCTCGAAAATAGGGTAAATCGATATTAAAAATCTATTTTTTTTGATTTCTTATTTAGTTTTGATTCATTATAAAAGAGTGTATTTTTCACGTTCATTATGTTTTATTATTATAATATTTTTCTATTGGATCAATTTGAAAATTAAATATAGATTTGGAATCATCGCATTTTAAGACTTTTTTTTGACATATTACTTGTTGCGCATTAACTTTGAAATAAGAAATTTTTAGTGATATTACATCATGTATCTCACATATATACAAATTAAAAAAATTATTCGATGCTCGATCCAGATGAGGATGTGTTGTCACCAGTTAAGTAAATTTCGTTACGTTCGGCATTAAATCTAGTAAAGCATGAACAGTGAGCAATGTGATTTTCTTCATAAAGTAGATATTGCAAGTGGTAAATGTAATAGATAGCAAGACGCAATGTATCCACTTTACTGAGTCGTTTTTCACTAAAAATAATTATTTAGTTTGTTTAAAAGACGTACGTTAAACCATTATCAATTTGTTAATATAAAACATATTAGGTGTACATACTTTCATTTTTATTAGTTTTCTTTTATTAATGAATAAAATTCGAGTGACTTAATTCAACAAAAACAAGCATATATTCGGTATTTTAAATAAAAGCTTATTTTTTGACAAACATACTGTTCAGCGATTGGAAGATGACTTCGTAGACGTTCATAACCTTCGTTTACACATCGAACACGGTACCTTTCACGTTCATTACGTTTCCATATCGTAGTTCCAAAGCTGAAAAGTAAAAATTATATACACAGTAGGATGTAGTAGAAATAATTTAAAATTTCGGAAATCGGAAAAAATTGGCCAAAAACCTCAGAATTCCGATATCACTGATAGATAATATCAGCATTAGCAGAAAAAAGACCAGATAGCTCTATCATTTATGTATACAGATCTAGAAGACAACGAAGACGAGGAGGAGCCAATTGAGGAAATTTCGTTCGAAGATGCTCAATGTGGGGTGCTGGCTGCCAGACGCTATCTGATGAATAACGACTGCGACGACAAACGAGACAATCAAGGCGTGCGACGTGCTCGAAGACAAGATGCAGAAGCTACGCCAGAAGAAGATGCAGCCAACCATACTCCAGGGCTTTGCCGCGCACCAGGAAGCGGACGAAAAAGACAATCTGCTTTAGCAGTTGCAAACTAGAATAGTTATTGTCGCTTTAGTTGACTGCAGGCGGAATAAAGAGTTGATGGAATAAAGATTATTCGAGAAGTATTCGTTTTTGGTGATCAACGTTTCCACCGGAAAGTTATCTGGAGTATTTTCGCAAAACCTCTGTAATCGGGCACCCTCTCTAATTGGGCACTTTTTCGCGGTCCCGAGAGGTACCCAATTAAACAGGTTTGACTGTATTTTTATTAGATAAAAATGCAAAATTTACCAACCCATACTCATTTAATTGAAATGGCAATGGGACTGTAGCTTCTGGTGCAAATGGACTTGTTATTTTCTTTTGTTTTTCTTTGCAAATATCATTTCTGTTTTCGTCGTCAATGTATTTCTCATATTGGAATCGTTTTTGTTTTAAACCTGCTTTTTGTTTTTCGTTCATTAATATTTTGTTATTACGATCATTAATATTAATTTGTGTTGCATTTAGTGGTTCAAATTTTGATAGAACATCTTGTGGAATGTTTATGAAATCGGAAAATGAAGCAACCGTTGCTAAAGTAAATTGCTTCTGCTGTTCTTCTTGCTTACAATGTTCTCTGTTGATGATTGTAACATTATTGTTTGTTACAGTATTCATTAATTCGTCTCGTACAATATCATTTTCAGGTATTCTAAATGTGTTTACGGAACCTAAAAATGTTTTTTAAATATCCATATATTTATATATAAAAGCCTATTTGAGATGAGTTAAAGATAAATGTGTATAAAACAAAATGTTACTATTTAATTCTGACGAAATTAAAGTTGATTCATTTTGCAATATTGTTGTAATTCCATAGGGAACTAATAATGGTTGCGATTCTTGTTGATTTTCGAATGGCGCTTGCTGTTTTTTCTTAGAATCCAGTTTTTGCCCTTCAAATTGTTGTGAATAAAAAACATTTGGTGGGAGTTCATTTTCTTGAATATTTTTAAAATTATCGGCTGAATCCATAAATAAATATGACGAATGATGAAATTTTTATATGCAATGCTTTTTTACCTCAAAAATTTTTTAATTGCAAATGATATTATTTATTAGTATTCAAAAGCAAATTTATTTAAAAAAATAAATCTAAAATTTGACAGCTGGGAAAATAAATATAGATTTTGGTTTGTTTTTCGATCTGCATTGAAATTTGAAGTCGAGAAATTTCACTGAAAAATATCAAAGAACCGTACCGTCATTTGCTTTGCTACCAAATTTTAGCCGACTAATTTTTTGTTTTCACGTATTGATTATATTTATTAAATACTATTACAAATAATTGTGCCGCTTCAAGTTATAAGGTTCTATTTATTAAATATTTAAAAATTATTTTCATTTATTAAATGTTTGATTTTTTTAAATTATTTTTACATTATTCCATGTTTTTTTTTGTAAAATATTATATAATATTTTCTGATATTTAAATTTTAAAGTTTAATATTATTATCAAAAATTTATTAGGTACATATTTCTGAATTTTCATATTGTAATTTTCATAATTTATTAAAATTTATCTATAATTAAATGTCAAAAATGTAAATTTAATTAATTTTTTTGTTGTAAAGCTTTTCACTATTTAAAATATATTCGATATACTTTTCTTTTTTTATCATGATATAATTAAAACCGTAAAATAAATTTAGAAATTAGTCTATAACAATAATATAATAAAGAAAAAATAATAAAATGCGGTTTTTTAAATTTAGCAATAATGCTATTTGTCATTTTTAAACAAAAAAAATGATGAAATTATTATTTTTTGATATTAAAATGAATTTTGTAATTAGTTTTTATAGAATTACAACAAGAATTACGACAGTTTATTACTCATTAAGAATCTAACTTATGCAAGTTACTTATGAAACTAACAGCTTCAAATGTCTTAGAATTAATGAAATCCACAAATAGGTATATTCCAGCAAATACCGATAAAAAAACACAATTTAACAAAAGAAAAATTCAAAAGTTTGATCAGAAATTCAGTAAATTATAATGTTAAGAATAATTGTCCCGTAATTATTATAAATTGAGAATTAAGTACTAGTCGTAAACTAAAAAAAATTTATAAAGTTGTACTAGATGAATAAGTATTTATAAGAGCTTAACTACCTATGTATATACATACAAAAGAAGAATATAAAAGATGAAAATTTATGCATCGTGACGTTTAAATTCGTCGAAAGTGTCGCGAAAAGTGACGCTAGAATTACGACGTCGTTTATCGCTGCCATCAGCGGCATCAAACGGATTATTAATTTTTCGATTATTAGCTTCATTTATTTGGTTATCTGCTTCGGAGTTCATGTATTGATCACTTGGTATAAGTGAATGACGACTAGAAGTAAAAGCATATGATTCTTTGCGACTTCCTAATGCGCTCAATCCTATCGCACGCGAATTCTTTCGAATTAATTCAGCTAATTCACCATCCTCCTCTGCTAATTCCTGAAGAGTTTCAATAACTGGCTCGTTACCGGCCTTTACGCTTTCAAGAGCTTTTTGCAGAGCCGAAACCGAAATTCCATGTTCAACAACACTTTCTTTACGATTATAACTATCAGCAGAGCTTAGTTTTTTATTGCTTCCATTATCATCAAAAAATAGATCTTCAGAAGCGCGATAATTGCTGTGGCTTAATGTTGGAGGAATAGTGTGGGTTTTTATAGGTGGTACAGCACCACGTGTGTAAATTTTGGCAAGAGCCAGTCGAAGCTAAAAATTTGCAGTAAAATACATTCATACGAATATAAGTAAAAAATATTTTTCGTAAAATAATTGATTTTCTTTAAATTTAAACTCTTGCCTCTCTTAGAGAAACCACTCCAATCAGATGTCCGCGATATGTTACATAAGCATGATTTAAACCAAGCAAACTAAATAAAGTGTGAACTTTATAAAGAGATGTGCCGCGAACTAATTGAAATGGCGCAGCATCGATTGCCACATCGTCCAAATCGATTGGACGACGTAATTGCATGGTTCGATTTGTTAAACTGGATGGAGACTAAATATAAGAATCTTATAATTTTAATCAACATAATACAGGGTGTCCCACTAAGAAGTTCTTTTTTTAAACTTGAATAACTTTTTTATTTATGAACCGATTTTTCTGAAATTTTCAGGATCGACTATAAACTCTTTGAGAAATTTTTTCGCATAAAATTTTTTTTTTGCGCGCGCAAATTTTTTTTTTGCGCGCAAATTTTTTTGCGCGCGCAACATATTATAGTGCAATCGACGCGGAATTTCGCGCTATTTTCAATGCCGTTAAAATCAGGTAAATTGCTTCACTCTATCAAAAGTTATGACCAAAAAACTGAAACCAAATATGCAAAAAAATAAGAAATTTTATTAAATAATTTTTGCAAATTTTTGCATATTTGGTTTCAGTTTTTTGGTCATAACTTTTGATAGAGTGAAGCAATTTACCTGATTTTAACGGCATTGAAAATAGCGCGAAATTCCGCGTCGATTGCACTATAATATGTTGCACGCGCAAAAAAATTTGCGCGCGCAAAAAAAAAATTTTATGCGAAAAAATTTCTCAAAGAGTTATAGTCGATCCTGAAAATTTCAGAAAAATCGGTTCATAAATAAAAAAGTTTTTCAAGTTTAAAAAAAGAACTTCTTAGTGGGACACCCTGTATAATTAAAAGATAAAAATTTACCGCTTGATTAGTATCATGATGCTTTTGAAAAAGTGGTGTTGTAGGTCTATGAATAAAATGACGATCTTCATGTAATGGACTTATTGATAAAAGCGTGTTACCGCATATATTGCGATCATTTAAAAGTGAATTTCGGTAACTTCCAAGCAATTCAGAAGTTCTAGCACTCTTTAATCGTCGAAGATTAAGTTGGAGGTTTGGGTCTGGGCCAAGATGCAACGTTAACAAAAAGTGCAGATATTTACGTGCCACCGAACCAAGTAAAATATGTTCACCTAAGAATTAATGCGTAAATTACAAATTACATTAAAAAAATTATTGATATTTATTTACCATCGTCTGTGACCAAAGGATATGATCGAAGATAAGGTGTAGCAATAAGCAATTCACGTAATTCTTTATAAGTTGTTTGTCGCGTAATATAAACAACATCTCGAACCATTATTTGCTCCACTTTCAATGTGTGAACACTAAATAAATTAAAAATTATATTCCGATAGGCACATACATTATTTGGCAGGTATTGAATTTCATTAAATTTTTTCGGAAATCGGAATAAAAAAAGTTAAAAATCAGAATTTCGTGATATCATCATATACATATGCATTTTAAAGGTTTAGAAATTAATCCTTTTTAACTAAATACCTAATACGAGATGGGGGTAATTCAGCGAGATGCGGATATCGTTTAATATCAATAATACTTTCATAAATAGATGGTTGTAAAAAACTGCTCACAGCATTCGCTATCATTAAGGCAATCTAAATAGTGTATCTATTTATTAAATTGAGGAAACAAAAAAAATTATTATAAAAAGTTACACACAACTTAAAATATTATCATATATAATGGCAAACAATTGATTGGAAACTTTTTTCACTTTTTCGTTTCCAATCTCCTAGGGTGCGCACGACCAAATATTTTGTTAAATTAAATATGTCATTTTCTAGAGAATTTCAAGAGCTTTTAAATGGTATATTCAATTGAACAACTTTTTTAAAACTTCATTGTACAATTCAACAAAAACTAAGACCATCCAAAAATAAATCGGACAATTGATTGGAAACTTTTCCATTTCGGGAGTTTAAACATTTTTATATCCATTGATATACGATATTTGTATTAAGAAGTAATAATTAAGCCTAAAATAAGTAATTTAAGTCAAAAGAAATTGTAACATTCGTATAAGCTGCACTTGAAAAACTTAATTTTACCCTAATACGGTAAAAATCGACTTATGATCCGAATATAAACGACGTCGTAATTCTAGCGTCACAGAAAAATGAATGGTGCCCTCTTTAAAAGCACGAAATTCTGTATTATATATTGTGGAATTGAATAAATTGAATTCCGGGAACTTATAAATAAAAGTGCTCCAAAAGTCATGACATCGAAAAAACATAAGAAAGGTGTATTTTCCTTTAAAAATTGATTTTTCTTTTATCGTAAAATTGGACCTTCTGTCTTTTATAAGTCATGCCACCGATTTTTCTATTTCCACAACATATTATGCAGAATTTCGTGCTCTTTAAGATGGCACCATTCATTTTTCTGAAAAATCCATATTTGGATCAGAAATCGATTTTTACCGTAATAGGGTCGATTTTTAATATAAAATTTTTCAAATGCAGCTTATACGAATGCTACAATTGTTTTTATGATTTAAATTACTTATTTTGGTTTAATTATTACTTTTAAATACAAATATCATATAAACAATATAAACAATGGATATAAAAATGTTTAAACTCCCGAAATGGAAAAGTTTCCAATTAATTGTCCGATTCATTTTTGGATGTTTATAGTTTTCGTTGAATTGTACAATGAAGTTTCAATAAAGTTGTTTAAATGACTATACCAATATGACGAAATATTTGATTGTGCTCACCGTGGGAGATTGAAAACGAAAAAGTGAAAAAAGTTTCCAATCAATTGTCCGCCAATGTATATTGAAACTTACTAATACTGGCAATAATGGACTTAATTGACCAGTTGTTTCGCAAACAATGACTGCGATTGATAAGGAATGGGTTACAGCTCCCGTGTATGCCGCTGCTCCTATTAATATTTTAAATAAAAACATAATATTAGCTTAATATGTTTAAGTTACCGACAACAGCATAAAGGCCGGGGTAAATTTGGGGACCTTCAGGACCACGAATACCATCCGGAAAAAGAACTACCATCATTTCCCCAATAATACGGCCACCGCATGCGCCGATAACAAAAGAAGGAACAAAAATACCAGCTGGGATAGCAAGAGTAATACAAATTGCAACAAGTAAATACTAAATTATAATTTATTAAATTTATTTATTTAGACAAAAAATATCTTATTGTATTTCGATTTCACATTTTTCATATAGTAATTCTACAAAATTTTTTTTATAAACCTTCAAATTAAATTTTTTTAGTGATTTTCTTACATTGATAAATAAATAACCAAGTAATGTTGGAAAAATATTCGGCATGCTATTTCCCTTGTCAAAGTTAGCATAACCATGCGTCCATCGAGAAACAATATCGTCATCACATCCCATAGCACTAATATTATGCAAAGACATTGTACAATTGTTGATAAAATCGATTAATGTTTCGCGAAATGTGAACTATAGTTTTGATAAATGTTTATTATTATTTATTAATTGCTGCATGTAAATAATAAGTAACAAACTTTTCCCGCAATGTATTGACCAAATCCGTCCGGATATGTAACTACTCCCACAACAAATGCCATAAAGATAGTAAAAGATAAACTACTAAAATAAAGATTGACTAGTTAAACAAATTAAACTTTTAGTATTTCTTACTTTCGCCCAAAAATTGCTTTGTAAGTACGATTTCGTTTTCTGAAATATGTAATTCTTCGATGCACGAGTACAAACATTGCGCCCAATATGCCACTCAACAAGCTGAATATGTTAATTATTAAAAAAAGAAAAATCAAATTTCATTTCTGTAAATAATATCACCCAATAATTATAAACATAGGAATCTCTTCGATTAGGAAAACTTCGTTAGGAAAGCTTGTTTGATAGTATGCAGTAATTGTCCCAGCTAAAAAAAGCTTAGATTATAACTCTTTAGACTATATTTTATTTTTTAATAAATGCATACCTATGTGTGGAGGGATTACCACAGCATTGGCAAATCGAAAAATTAGCGCGCTACAAGTCGTTGCAAAAAATGAACGCCAATAATTTTTCACCGCAAAATATTTTGAAGTTGATTCAATTCCATATAACACAGCTAAAATTTTTAAAATATATTTATTTATTATTTTTTTATTCACTTATGCGAGTGACTTGTACAAGTAACCTCCAGCAGGACTAGAAAAAGTACATGCAATACCAACGCTACATCCTGATGATAAAATTTCTAGCTCACGGCCTTCATTAGAAAAGAAGGCATTTGATTGCCAAGCTTTGGTCATTTTAGATAGGAGGGTGCCAACAATTGCACCCATATGTACGAACGGTCCCTATATTTATTGTCGAAATAAGTTTGTAAAATACTTTAATTTATTATATGCTCCAATTTCGTCCGCAAACCTTTTTTTGCTATAACTTTTTTTATTTTGCATTCGATTTCCAAGATTTTAGAATTTTATTTGACACCAAGATACATATTGATTTCGATTTACAAATTTGCTAACCATTTAAACTTTTTATGTTACTTTAAAAAAACATTTTCATTAAAGTGGTTGGCATAAGGATCAACTCATCCTAACCATTAAATCTATTTCGAATCATTTTGACTTTTAGTTGAAAATCGAAGTAAAATTCGTTCTAAAGGACATTCTTTAAGCTATTAAATAAAAAAATTAAAAAATCAATTCAAAAATTGCGTCAATTTAATGTGAATTTAATACATTTTTGATCCATTGGAAAATATAACAAAAAAGTTTAAATGATTAGCAAATTCATAAATCGAAATCAACATTGACAAGCTTGGTGTCAAACAAAATCCTAAAACTTAGGGAGTCAAATGCAAAAAGAATTTCGAAAATTGATTGCGAATAATTAGCAAACAAAATTGAAGCACATTGTACTTCATATCAAGCTTAACAAAATTAATGGCTCTGTTTTGATTAATTGGGTTTTGTCAGCATTAACTTTACAAAAAGTAAATAGGAACAAAGCCAAATAGAACTATTTAATTCTTATTATATAGAATATTTAAACTAACTTCTTTGCCAACGGGAATACCGCTACCAAGTGTCAACTAAAAACGTGTTTTGTATGTATATTCAATTTCAAAATAAAAAATTTAATTAGTAAATTAAAACTTACAATTAAACTAATAACTTTCGAAATAAGTGTTCGAAATGAGAGGTAGTTTTGTAACATAAAACCATTCATGATTACTTTAACTTCAGGAATTCCAGAACCTAATTTTATTATGTTAGTTTTCCAAAAATTATTTTATCAAGTTATAAATATTTTATAAACCTATAGCTTGTATAGCTATATATCGACAAACGAGTGCCGCCGCAGTAACAAGTACTACCATATAAGCAACCCAAGATGTAAATCCTATCGTAGGATCATAAGAGCGAGCAAGATCGAATAATATCACGCGGTCTTAAAGCAAATGTTAAGTTTAAACATTATTTCTTAACATTGTTCTCAATCAATTCAAAGTTTATTAAATATTTATTTTAATTGAAATTGTTTACAATGATTAAGATATTCGTAGCTAATATCAACAGAAATTGAAAGAACAGCAGTAATGAATCCGAGCATTGCTGACAAAAACCAATCCTCAACAAAAAAGTGCACGATATTGTGCCAATGCCCTAAATATTTATTTTTAAAACCATTAACATAAATACGGATGCAAATATATTTATTTTTACATTTGTTTTTTATTTGAAGTAATAAGTCTTTATAGATTATTCAAAAACATTTTAAGCTATAAACTGTTTGATTATTTGTTTTGCCTATGTCGCCTTGAAATATTTGCTTTGAACATTTGAAAAAAATTAAATTTTGCTAAATTTTTGGATAAAATCAAAATCAAACTTTTGATTGACTGATGAAACGTCTCATGATTGCAAGAAAATTGTTCTTGAATTTCATCTGAAGCATCTTCTGAACTATTAAAATCTTGGGATTTGATAATTCGCTTTTCAAATGGTACATTATTGTTGCAATTGGTAGTTTTAGTGATATTTGCCTCGGCTGTGACATCGGCCGAAGAACATGACGCGACATTTTCACTATCTTCATTTTTCTCATCGGATTCAATCAGGGACTTTTTTTGAGGATCCGGCGAACTAAATGACATTAAATTAAATTTAATTTAATTTAGATATTAAAAAAGTACATTTTTAAAATAAATAATACAGGGTGACTTAATTTGACATCCGAATTTTTTTCTTATAACTTTTATTAATTTCCAAAATTTATTATTTTATTTAATATGAAACATGACAAAATTAATTTTGAAATAACGAATTTAGTAATCATTTAAAATTTTGGCCACTTTTAAAGATAAGCAAAATTAAATTATTTTTTTCGATAAAATAAATATATTAATTATCTTAATTTGCTTGTGTAAGGCCGGCCGTTTTGAACCAAATTTAAATTGGCGCCAATGAGTTCATTCTGTTGTATTGAATCCAAGCGAGTCCAAATTTTGTGCTCATGCTCACTTTTGTGAAACTGAAACGAAGACAGGCGCAAAATTTGGACTCGCTTGAATCCCACACAACAGAATGAACTCACTGGCGCCAATTTAAATTTGGTTCAAAACAGCCGGCCTTATACACGCGAAATTAGGGTATATAATTTTTTAATATATTAATTTTATAATTTTCTTTCTAGTATAGGAAAAGTTATAAGAAAAATATAATATATAATTTTATAAAAAGAATTTTCTTTTGTTCGCATACATAAATTTTTTGTTTAGCCTAAGAAAAATTGATTTTCAATTTCATCTAATCGAAAAATAATTTGGAAATTGTTTTATAAATATTATATACATACCCAAAGATGCCTGACAGTTTTGAATATAATATAGGCAACATTTATTTAAAGTTCTTAAGTGCCAAAAATATGATTGATCAGAGACTTCAAAGTGGTAATGGAACATGCATAATAGTTAAATGCGTAACAATCACAAGAAAAAGCGCGGAATTGGATAGAAATTCACGCATGAGAATTTGTATTAAAAAGAGTTGCGTGTGTAATATTTGTACATTCTTATTTTTTTGCTATTCCAATGTGTTTCTCTATGAAAATGAAAAGTAGTGTTCTTATATTCTCATCCTCAATGATAGATTATCAAATCGCAAACTTTTATATATGTATTAGCTTGGCAAAAAAGTACTTCGACAAAAATTTCAAAATTCTAAAATTTTCTGGAAATAATTCAAATAATTTTATAAGTTTGATAGCCTTGTAGAACATTCTCGAAACTATTATTATATGAGTATATAAGGACACGCGCGCAGAGTTTTGTTAATTTTCACTAATGATTAGTAAAGACCATATTCGAGCTATCATCTACTACGAGTGGCTCCAAAGCAAGAGTGCAAGCGCGGCTGCTGCAAATATCAACAGCATAATTGGTGAAGGGACTGTTCATCGTGCGACGGTCAACAATTGGTTCAACCGCTTTGCGAACGGAGATACAAGCCTTGAAGATCATCTGTGTGTTTGGTGGGATGCGAAGGGACCGATCTACTACGAGTTGCTGCCCGTAGGCATGACTGTCACAGCTTCTGTGTACATCGATCAGCTCCAGAAATTGGCTGATGCAATGCAAGAAAAACGTCCAAGACGTTCAACAGTTCACTTGCTCCATGACAATGCTCGACCACACGTTGCTTCCTTCACCCGCCAAAAATTAACCGAACTTGGCTGGCACACGGTTGCCCATCCGCCGTACTCACCGGACATTGCACCTTCTGACTACCACCTGTTCCGACCGCTCAAGCATTATTTGCACGGAAAAAAGTTCGACAAGTATGACGACCTCAAAATGGCAGTCGACAACTTTTTTTTATCTCAGTCCTCTGAATTCTGGGAAAAAGGCATAGGTGCTTTACCTGATAAATGGGTAAAAGTTATTGATGTCAACGGTGAATATATTGTTTAAAATTATTTGTTCTGAATAAAGTTATAAATAATTGAAAAAAAAGTTAAATTTTGTCGAAGTACTTTTTTGCCAAGCTAATATTTTTTTGATGTTGAATTCGTTTTATTTTCTATGGAAAGTTTATTAAATTCATAAATCACAACCTATTGCTTTTAAAGTAAAAAAACGTTTATCATATAAATATTTTATAAACTTGCATAATTTTCATTTTTTTAAATTTTATATTTTTATTAGATAGTTCTATCTTTGTGCAGTAGTTTTTAATAACAAAATGTTTCTTGTATAATAATTGACAATTTAATTTGTTAACTGATGCTATTTGTATTGTCGTGTAATTAAAAATACTTATTATAATATTTATTATTTGCACTTTATTTTATAGAATTGGTTTGTTTAAAAACAAAAACGTTTTATAACAAAATAATAAAATAAATGTTTATGCAAACAGTTATTCATGAGTCAAGCTATTTTTTTCTTATTTAGACAATAATGTTTGTAGTTGATAATGACAAAGAAACATTTTTCAAAAACAAAATCTAAAAAATTTAGCGTTTGGCAAAACAATTATTTTCTGTAATAAGTTAAAGTTTATGAAATAATAGCTTAAATCAATACTGTCAAAGTGACGTCAAGAATTTGAGAATTCAAGTCAAGAAATCGAATAAAAATTTGCTTCAACTCTGAACAGAATTTTTAAATAGGAAATAAAGTCAATTTTTGGAGAATCGGTTTTTTAAAATAAATATTAACTGTAAAAATATATGAGAAGCTATTATTGTGACGAATCAGAAATTACTATGTATTATATCATATTTATTTTGTATTGTATATTTTTTAATTTATATTTAAAAATGCTATAATTTAAATTTCATACCACAGTCTCGTTGCAGTACCATTGATTGCTTTAGATGGGATAGATAAATTTAAGGATGCTGGTGGTATACGGCCTATTGTAGCCATAGATTTTGGTGCGCTGCTCGGTATAAGAAATTGTATGTCATGTACCGTATCCGGCATATCGCATGGATACACTCAATAATAGTTTAGTGTCATTCTTATATCTTTTTTACTAAATAATACATTATAAATACAGTAAATTTTTGTGATTTTTGAAAAATAAAAAAACTGAAATATAATTTTGTTACACATTAAGATTAAGTTTATATGTGTATAACAATTAGTCAAAAATAAGTTAAATAAATTATTAAACAATAATTATAATACATAATAATATGTTTAATTTTGTATTGGATTTTATGTGTATAGAAAAAAGTTAAATAGGCATAAATTTTCAAATAAAAAAATAGCCTATATAAAATTTAAAAAAAAATACATTCAATATATATGTATATATAATAAATTTTCTTAACTTTTTAGTGGAATTAGTTTTAAATTTGATTAAAGAGTACTTTTAATTATTTAAAACATTAATTATTTTTAAATCGAAAAATATTTTGTTTACTCAAAATTTGTGAAAGTCATAATTACATAAATTAATCAAAAAAGGAATAAAAATAAAAATGAACTTTTAAACTTTTTGTCATTATAGAGAGTTCGTCCCAGGTTTCGTTTTAATTTTTAATTTTTAAAACTAATTAGCAAGATCGTGCATTTTGTTTGAAATCAAAATTATCGGTATTGATTATGATTTAAAATTTTGATAATCATTTGAACTTTTTTTGCTACTTTTTCAAAAATAAAGACAAAATCATTAAGATTTAATAAATGGTATAAGAATCAATTCATCTTAATATTCAAAACTATTTGGACTATTTTAAATTTTTAGTGTTAAAATTTATTATAAAAAGCAATGTTTAATAAAATTTAGCAAAAATCAAATTAAAAAATATAATCTATTTCAAGTCAATTTTATTTATTTTTGATTGAAAAACAAGCAAAAAAGTTCAAATGATTATCAAATTTGTAAATCGAAACTGATATAGACCATTTGAATTTAAAAAATCTCCATACTCTCGGGAATCAAATAAAAAAAGAATTTTGAAAATTGTTGTAAAAATAAAAAAGTTATAACAAAAACAAAACCGGACTTTGTATTTAATTGAATTATTATGCCAAAAATTTTTGAGAATGCATAATTTAACACATCTTTTAAAAGCTAAGCAATTTGAAATGCTATTTGCACCCGATGTTAAAAATATTAATGCAAAATTTTTCTAATATTTCAACTCCAATTGTAGCAGAAAATTAACGCTTAAACAATTTTTGATGATTATAGAAGACCATAAAGCATCACATAAATCGTACATTAATTATAAATATAAATTGATGGATGATAATTTTGTCAAAATGTATGTACCTAATTAAAAAGTAAAAATTTATTAACGCACATATATTTATGTAATTTATGAGTTTATTTTAAAAAAGAGAAGTAAATAAATATTGATTGTGTGCGAAAAACTGTTCGATTAAAACGGTTAGAATTGATTCTTCCTTTTGAAAATTAATTTATTATTTTAAAAATATAAATTAAATTTCTTTTCAATTTAAATTCTAAAAATTAAAATTAAAATATTTTGCATAGAGTTCCAATTTTCTTTTTAGAATTCAACAAAATTATTTTTACAAATATATGTCGAGAGTAACATTCTTAACATTCAAATAAAAAAAATTATTTGCAATATAACTTTTTATAAAAATAAATTCCAAAATTCTATTTTTTAAAATCAATAAACAAACAAAATTCAAAATAATAAAAAAATGTTGAAAGTTGTTGTGACAAAATAAATTTTAAATCAAACAAATTAACAGCAATTATCAAAGGAAAATCGACACATATAATAGGAATTCAGATAACAAAATAAAAATTTAAAAAACAAAATACGACGCTAATACAAGAGTCGAATACAAAAAAAAAGGAAATAATTTGCTTTTTCAAATAGACGAAAGAATTTTTTTCTTTTTTAAAGACGGTTCACGTGTTAGCTTCTTGTTAAACGTTCCGCTCATCCTTTTTTATAGCACAGTTCTTCAAAAAGTATAGAAGCTAGCCTATAGTCACTGAGGACAATCTTGTTTCTCTTTCGGTGACGAACAAAATGATATATTATATAAGGCATTTCCGTCTTAACACAATTTTATACGATCATTTTTTTGTAAATCGCTCGTTTTAAGCGAGCAAAAAAAATGGAACAAAACTTTTTTTCAACTTTTTATGATATTTTTATTTATTAGTAATAGTTAGACCCAAAATAAGTAATTTAAGTCATATTTTTTCGATTAAGGATGATTCTTAATGTAAAATCGACTTTTTCAAGTGTTGGAAAAAAGTTTTGTTCCTTTTTTTGCTCGCTTAAAAAACGAGCGATTTACGAAAAAATGATCATATAAATTGTGTTAAGACAGAAATGCTTGATATGATATATTATTTTGTTCGTCACTGAGATAAAAGCAAGGTTGTTCTTGATGACTACAGGCTAGCTTCTATACTTTTTAAAATAATCACATTAGAAGCGAAAAAAAATTCTTGTTCTATTCTTTTGCTCGCTACTGTATATAAGAAAAAATAAAAATGATATTCTTTTTTAGCAAGGTTATTTTTCTTCGCCAAATAAAACGAGGAAGTATTAAGTTCGACAACACAGAACATATCATTATTATACATAAATATATCATATAATTTTCAGAATAAAAAATAATATTTACATAAAAGCAAAAACAGTTTAGCATGTAAAGAATAACATGTAATACAAAATTAAATATTTATGTGTGAATGTATCTCTATTCTCATTTAAAATCTGTTTATATTTTTTTGTAAAGCACTGATTTTTTAAAATATATGACAATAAATATTTCATATACAATAAAAACAAAAATATTCTGGAAATTTTGAGCATAATAAGTGGTTAGGCCGTAAAAAAAAATAATTCTGTATATTCATTTTCTTCATTTTTTGAAAACGGGTCCGTCAAATAATTAAATTAGTTTAATTCTCGTTAAAATTTTTCAATGATTAAAATTTTACAACAACGTCAAAAAAAATTTATTATCGTCAAAAAAAAAATTACTTTGATGACCGGATAAAAAGTGAAGTATCTTTCAGACATAAATATTCAAGTCAATGTGTATATATTTTGTATCGAATAAAGTTCGTGTTTTTATTTCTCAACGGAAGTATATTTATGATTTTGTTGATTTAATATTAATATTTTTATGGTTTACAAGTTATAAGGTTTACTATAGAACATATACGAAATAAAAAGTTGAGTAAGGTAAAAATCGATCTGTAAAAATTTGCTTTATTGTTTTTTTTATTCGCCTATTAAAATTCCCCATAAATCATGAAGATTATTTTTTTGTCCGGTCATTTTACTTAAAAGTAAATATGTAGATTATTATTCATTCGTTTTTTTTGTATAAAAAATAAAAAATAGCTTTATTTGCAAAACAATTTGAACCGAAACAACAATTAATCACAAGAATTATTTCGGTAGGGGTGTCTGTGCCACTTTGACAAATTGGGATGTGGACGAAAAATATGTCGATGATTTTCCACCACCAGACGTTCCGAATACGGCTGAGTCCTGGCCGGATAACGGAGTTGCACTAATAATCTCGACACCCTGATGTGGCGTAAAAGAAATTGTGGAGACAGCACCACCAAAAATCGCCGACGTTTTGTTGCCACTTGTCCCCGCTCCCGTAACGGTTGAGGTCGAAGTTTTTAGGCCGAGATGTTGTCGACGCTCCAATTGCCGCTGCATTTTTTGCGACATTCTGTAAAAAAAACTTTCATTTTTCAACTTAGCGATAAACAAAATACAACAATTTTGCATATGTTGTCGCCATGTCTTCGCCAGATTTGAATTCTAGCGCGTTTTATCAATATTTTTATCTCAGATCTACAATATCATTCAGAAACAATTTAGTCTAATTTCGGGCATAAAATGCGCAGCAAATTCCAGATTTTGGCATTTCCTTCAGTTTGTTATTATAATGCAAAATGGAAGTTTACTTTTTTCAATATATTTTTTGATTAAGATCTTTCGATAAGTGAATGTTAGAAACTTCAATTTTTAAGATATGCCTTAACGATCAATATGTTTATATTAAAAAAATAAATAATTTAATCTGATAATATATTTAATCTGAGTACAATAATTAATGTTAAAATTATACACACAACATATCTAAAAATCGCTCGTTTATCAAATTATTTGAATATGAAGTAAAAGCACAAACCGGACACGCGTATTATTATTGACAACAGCAGCACGAATCCGCCCTCCGGACGCCATTGAAGAGCCGGATTGCGCGTGTCCGAGTGTGAACCCTACATTGTTCTGAATAACATCCTCCTGTAGCTCGCCAAAGTTCATTCGATTCTGTTTTTTGCGCAATTCCGTCTGTCCCAGACGCTCTTTTTGCTTGCGAACGCGTCGGCCGCCACGCTTCTTGCTAGCCTTGTCGAGCGGTTTCGGTAACGCCTTCACGTTTTTAATTGGCGGCGGCTCCAATTGCTTCTCCAACTTTTGCTTTATCTCATTGAAGAGACGTTCGCCAATGGAGCCGTCCGGCGCCGTATGAAGCGAGTCGACACGCGCCGCCAAAGTGCATTTGCCTGCAATGAGACGAGCCGCCTTACGTCGCATATCCGGCGGCAAAGTTTGCACAATGGGATGATAGTATATGAAACCGGCATGTGGTAGAATGGATGAAGAGCTGAAGCCCGACAATGTACGTTTTTGTTTACCTAAAAAGTTTAATTATTTTTTGCAAAAGCTAGCTTAAAGAACGCATTTAAGTTCAATGCAGAAAATTGCAAGCACTTTAAACAAAAAATCAATTTCTCTTCTTTTGTTTTTTGGCGACGTTTATTTTTTTATATATGTATATATTTTTTTAACAATTATTACAAATTGGCAGAAAGAATGGATCCACATCATAAAAAATGCTAATATTCGAGAAGATGTGCCGATTGAAGGGTTGTTTGAAGAAGAATTCGAAGAGCACGAAGAAAATGATGATTTTGTAAATGATGATTTTGAAAAGGCGATTTTTTATCAATATTTCTATTTGATTTTGTCTTGTGTATCAAAAATAAAATTTTACTTTTTATACGATTTATTTTATACGCAAAAATTATAAATAAATATATAATTTTTATGACAGTTTGTAAGTTTTTGCCGCATTTTTTATAACATGCAATTTTCTGCATTGAACGACACGCGTCCCTTAAAAAAGTGTCCGCAAAAATTTTTTCGATCTGTCATAGATGAATACGTTTTATTAGATGATGGTAAAATAAAATGGATTTTTCCAAACAATAAAATTGTTCCAAGATTCGATATAAAAAGGGAACGAACCGAGAATGAGAACATTGCAAGCCGGTTGCTTAGCGAGTGGGCCCAGGCCACCGGCCTGTGCGACCAGCATTGCGGCCGTGCCGGCGTTGACGATCCGACATAAATTCGGCGCAATGCGCGTCATACGCTGCTCCACAAAAAAATACATGTTCATACGTTCCTGGTTAAGCTCATCCACCATTGCACATGCCTCGTAGATTACCTAAAAGATAAGGAACTAAAATAATTTTTTATATATTGTTGTAAAAAAAGAATATAAAATTGAATGTGATCTTATTGTTATCCATTATCCTACATTCAATTGTGAAATTAGACTCACCTCGAGCTCGTTAGCGTCGAGAAGTTTGCCTTGTGAAGTGGAGGCGGTAACGCTGACGACAATGCACGTGGCCGGCGGAAGAACGCCGCCTAGCAATTCCTTATTCTGACCCTTTGTGTCGATGTCGTTGCCGAGCAGCTTCACCGTGTTAATATAGTCCAAGGGCATAGGCACAAGCGATTCCAACTCTGGGAAACGTTTTTGGTATTTGTCGCGAACGAATTTGTGAATTACGTTAACTTCTTGATCGATTTCGGTTACTAGCTAAAAAATGACAAATGAAAATAATAATTCCATTAAAATCGAATCCACTTAAGACAATATACCCTAATTTCGCGTGTATAAGGCCGAGTGTTTTGAGTCAAATTTAAATTGGCGCCAATGAGTTCATTCTCTTCGTATCGTCGGATCCGTTGGGGGGTCCAAATTTTGTGCCCACTTTTATGAAATCGAGACAAAGGCGGGCACAAAATTTGGATCCCAACAGATCCGATACAACAAAATAAACTCGTTGGCGCGAACTTAAATTTTGCTCGAAACATCCGCGGCTTATA
Organism: Bradynema listronoti; assembly: GCA_024678965.1. Taxonomy (NCBI): domain Eukaryota; kingdom Metazoa; phylum Nematoda; class Chromadorea; order Rhabditida; family Allantonematidae; genus Bradynema; species Bradynema listronoti. The sequence continues at coordinate 616,608 of JANLNO010000006.1, forward strand.
CACGCGAGATTAGGGTGTATAGCAATTTGAATAACCTCAGATATCTTCACGACTAATTTGTATTGCGGATCGTTTTCGATCGGATTCGTTATTGTCGGAATTGAAGTCATCTTAAGATATTCGTGCAAGTCTTGAAGCAACGTCTTATACCTGAAAAAAATTGAAGAAAAATTTCGAGAAAAATAATTATTAGCCACACAAATTTTGCTAATGACCATAATTTTTTGTGCCCACTTGATGCTCGGCTTTAATTTAGTAAAAAAAAAATTGTAAAAAAATCCATCTAACCGATTTCCAGATTATTCCAAGCTTTTTTTTCAATTAAAACATCAATAACATTTTTAAAAGGGCTTGTGAAAATAAACCACAATTTTTTGCGTCGAGACAATTATAGGCAAATGGATAAGAGAAAATACCGCTCAGATTGCGTGAGCTTGGCGATGTCGCCGATATGCGCATAGCCGCTCGTGTCGGGTAGCGGCGCCGCCTCGGTGATCTCGTCAATATCGTCGTCGTCGTCGTCGTCCGCGTCACCGTTGCCGCCGTTTTCGGTCTTGACGCCGTTGCCGTTCGACGTTGTGACGCCCTCCATTTCGTCGTCCTCGGGCTCGTCCAAATCGGCAAGAAGTTCATCCGCTAACGACATGTTTTAACAGCTTTTTAAAGTATAGAAAATATGTGCGTACTAAAACAACACAAAAAATGAAAATATATAAAAAAACGTATATAATCTATGAGCAAAAAAAGATATTTTAAGCTAGATGTATTTTACTCGCATTAAAAATCAAAAAAAAAAAGAGAAAATTTTCTTTTAAATCTTTAACAATAATATAACAAAAAAAAAAAAATTATTTAACAAATCCATATAAACAAAAAAAGAGCAAAATCAACGATAGAGAAGAAATCCGACAAATTTTCGCATAACATCCTCGTCGAAGTGCTCCACCTCGAGCATATTTTCATAGTAGGGTTTCGGCTTGTAGAGAGGAAGGCCTAAAACTGGAGTTACATCGAATTTTATGCCAAAAAATTTTACATAATAGAGAAGGATTCCTTAACCCATTCGAAATCCGAGCATTTTCCTTTTTTTTCGTGTTTTCTATTTTTTGTGCTGTTATCAAAAAAGCGTTCAAACTTCTCGGCAAACCATTTTCGTTCGGTTATGTCCCATAAAAATGTCTACTTTTATTCAAATAAATAAACAAAAAAAAAAGTAATTCAAATAATTACATGTGGCCGTAGTGGTTTCGAGTGGGTTAATGAAAAAATCTTTTTATAATCATTCAAAGTTTTTCCGGATATTTTATCTCGAGAATGGGTTTAAACGCAGTGGACATTCGAATAATTGCACATTCAACGGACCTTTTTCACGCCATACTAGGTTTTTAATGGCGCCCTCGCGATTGAAAAGATTCAGCGTATTCAACTGTACGGCCACCAAATCGAGTCGACCGTCCACGAGTTGAACGGTTTTCACGAGAACGGGTCGACGAAGTGTGCCCGATTGGGCGTCCGCAAAGTCGGATGCGCCGCTTTTAGTGCGAGTCGCTTGCGCGACGGCCGCGCCAAAGCAATGGAGAATTGCGTTGGCGGCATTCTGCTCGCTATAGGCCATAGATAATATTATAGTAATATAATTAATAATTAAAAGGATTATTCTACTATGCTCAAAAAGCAATTATATAAAGACAGGATTTTTAAATTGAATTGCCAAAAAGTAAATTATAAAGATTCTTATTCATTAATCCGGCTAATTTTTTTTAAAATAAGTCTTATTTTTCATTAAAAAGCCTTTCTCTTATAACAGCTTTCAAGCGCCTATTATAATTTCAAATTAGTAATTACGTTGTCCACGGATATTTTTGATCCTGCACACGCGTACAAAACACGCTTCCAATATGAAGATTGTCGACAATAGAGCGCGGTATCAATGGCGTATCGTTGTAAATGTGTGTCGTGCCAAGATCAATAACCGGCGAGATGGGATAAACGTCCGGTACTTTTAAGGATCTAAAAAAGCTCGAAAAAATGTATTTGATGCGTGAAATGTTCGGCGATTTTCAACGGCCATTAATGCAATTTTTCAAAAAAAAAATTTTTTTTTTTATTTCTACACTTCTTACTCTTTTGCTTTCTCATTCTTTAATCTCGCATCATTAAAGAATGTTCAAGAGTGAGAATTTCTTAATGATGCTTCTCCTTTGACAGATTCTTAAAAGTCGCCAAATATTCTCCAGCTCCACCTCTTTTGAATTAATCTAGTTTAGAAAAACAAAAGCCGAGATTTAAAAAAAAAATTCAATTTTTAAGTTATAATACAAAAATTCTTGAACACTGCTGTGTATGGAGTTCGGTCTCCGTCTGTTATAGACCAATTCGCTAATTAAACAATGCTTTATTTAACAAAGGCTATAAGATAACACAACAACAAGAATAATAATAATAATAATAATAATAATAAACGAGAACAATTGCATATGCAAACAGGCGCCATAATTACATTACGAAATACATACCAATTCATATAATTGGTACAAGACCAACATTATTTGAATATATGGCCAATGACCACAACAAGCACAAATTTAATTCGAATTAATTTGAAAAAAATTTCAAAAATCAAGTATAAAAAAATGTGAAGCACTCTAGGATACGTTCGAATTAAACTTAACAATTATCAAAGAAAAAAAATTATTTGCCTAGTCTCCTCGACTTCGTTATGATCGACTAATGGCGTGAGTGGACGCTCCAGCTGAATAATCATACTAGGTTGTTGACGAAACGCCAAAGACAGCGGAAAACCTGACGCCGAAGAAGGAATAAAACTGCTTAGTGGTGCATTAAAGTCGCATCTAAAATTAATTTAAAATAGGCTTAATCCGATGGCAAAAAAAAATGAATGTCTAAGCAAATGCACTGGTTTAAAAGTCATCGAATTTTTGCAGTTTTTGCATTTTTTGAAGCGATAAAATAGTTAAAATATTTCAAATAATAAACTTAAACTTTTTAATCTTTTCTAGTACAAGTTATAAGTAAACATTGGGTTGTAACATAATTATCCGCGACCTTTTCGAATGCTCAAAAAAATTAGCTTGTTTTTGTTCGATGCTTATACTTTGTGTGCTGTTGAATAGCTCTTGTTACGGACTTTGGCATGTATTTTATTTCACGGCTCTACGCCTATTGGATCGCGAGATATTCGATTTGGAATATCGAATAAATAAGCGATTTTAAGCACATTCTTGCAGGGGCATTTTGAACAGAATAATGAGGGAAGCTGCGCTGCTCGCGTAGTGAATGAAATGTTTATGCGGTATCGATTCACCATTATCAATATTTTCAGAATTTCATAGCGACCCAACATTTCCGTTAAGTTTCCGAGCAGCAGAAGTGACTCTATAACATTGTACAAATCGTAAAATTGCTCTTATAATTTATCGACTATTCGATATTCTAAATAGAACATCTCGCGAGCGATCCAATAGGCGTAGAGCTGTGAAATAAAATACATGCCAAAGTCCGTAACAAGAGCTATCCAACAACACACAAAGTATAAACATCGAACAAAAACAAATTTTTTTAGGCATTCGAAAAGGACGTGGATAATTATGTTACAACCCAATAATATTCAATTTTTAATTTTCAATTTTTATATATTTAATTTTTAATTTGGAAAAAAATCAAGTTATAATAATCAAATTTGAATCATAAGAAATATTTTAAGCGAAAATAAAACAAACAAACCGATAATCGGAAAGCAAGGAGCCGAGTTTCTGGAGTAACGATTGTAATGTAAGTCTGTACATATTGCACAAAATAATGTTGCTGAAATCTTATTCATTATTTAAAGTTAAGCAAATTAGAAAATAGGTGAAAAATATTTAAAAAATGGCAATTCATAATTTTTTTAATTTTATAAAATGACAAATGTTATTATTAGAAAATCCAACTTTCGCTTCTCGACCGGAGTGCCGTAAATCCTAGATCGTTTGACCCAAAAAAGTATGGGATCGTGTCGGACGGGAAGCTTCTCGAGAGTGGGATCGTAATGCTCGCCGTGCATGATGGCGTCTCGAATTTTGTCCGCAAACGCGGCGGGCAGTAATTTCTCGATAGGGTGTTGCGTGTAAAAACGTTCGGGAAAGTCGCGTGCCGGCGACGCGTTTATAATCGCGCATGCCTCGTCGATGCCATCGGTTAGCCCGATTTTGCCTTCGAACAAATAGGACTTGTTGGCCTTATACAAGGGATTATCCTAAAATAAAAATTTAAAAAAATTATTTTTTGAGTATATAAAAAATTAAGTTGATTCTTAAAACAATAAGATAAAAAAACGAACAATTAAATAAAAAGTACCTAGTTATTAATAATAATTTAACCTCGTCTCGCTTTTTGATAAGATGTGCGGGTGGCTGGTATTCAAGTTTTTTTCCGCTGAGATTTTTAAAAAATTCAGGATCTAACGGATCGTGCACTTGAATATTCGCTTCGACCAATTTGGGATCCATGTAGAAAGGTTGTCGATCCATCTCCCTTCGCAATCGCAACTTATGTTTGAACACACGCGTGAAAAAGCGTCCATATTCGTTTTGTGGTTTATATCGATGGTAAGGCATCGATATATGGTAAACTTTATCCCTCAATTAGTAAATTCAATCAAAATTAGAAGAATTTCTCATTATAAAGAAAAAGGAAATTCCTTAAAAATTCTCAAATGTCACACACACACACACACACACACACAGTATTTCCAAAATCATAAAATTTTTAACTAAAAATCCAACTTAAATTAAATTTAAAACGAAAGTTAAGCCAATTTTGTTTTGCCACGATTTGTTTTCAATATTTTTGAATTTCATTTATATAAATATAAATTTATATTTTTTGCTTTTATATGCGGCCGCGGCCGCATACATGCGGTATATTATTGTATATTGTTGTTTCATGATGAAACTTTCATTTTATATTTTTTAAAATACTGGATTTTTTTGCCTCAAATGTTGGAAAGATCAATAAGTAGAAGGAGGAGGTGACTAGTTTATAAAATTTTTCATTGTTTGGCAAGAAAATTTAGTAAAATTTTTCCACTTTTGAAAGAAAAAATGGAAGACAGCCATTGCGCTTTCAACATCGTGATTAGATATTATTTAACTTGTTTTTATTTATCTTTTGAATTTTCTATTAATATATATGCTTTATATGTATATAAATTTGTTTTTGAGTCGAGAAAACACGATTTTGAAAGCGCAATGGCATGCACATGTTTGTAACAGTTGATTTAGTTATTTTTTTTTTTTTTGACACTTTAGTTTCACTTTTTTTGGGGAATATAAAATTTTTTTCGGGAAATGTAAACTTTTTGTAAGATGTAAAATTATTTTTTTTTTGGGGAGATGTAAAGTCAGTCAATAAGTCTCCGGTTTATGAGGGGTATTACCATAAGATCGACAAAGTGAGTGAAAATGATAATGAGAGGGAAAAGATTTGCTGTCCGAAAATTGCGAGCAAAGTTGTCGAGGTCATTTCACGATACAATAATTGCAATAAGCGTGGCTATGCAACTGATAATTTCTGGTCTCGTAGGCATCACCGCCGTTGTTTCAACTGCCATCTTCGCCGTCAAATTTCCACGTTTCTCCACTCATTGAATTTTCGTTTCGTTATTATTAATTCTCTCCCTCTATTATGTTTTTGAAGAAAAAAGTGTATGCGACACACATTTTCCTTTTCTAATTTAAATTAAAGAACGTTTATTTTAGCAAAGTATTTATTTATTTTTTTAATTTTTAAATTAAATCTGGAATAAAAATAAAAGGGACAAGATTTAAATATGTGATGCACCTTGAAGAGTGTTTAACTATTTTAAACATACCATTCCAACATTTATATGATTAAACGTTCATTTTATATCTCTTTGAAAAATTATTTTTTGTTATAATTTTTCGTAAAATTTACGAGTATGGTATTTTAACAAGTCGGTACAAAAATTATGCCATTCGATTCCCCATGATCCAAAACGATCGGGACTGAAAAAGTTAGTCGTCGCTCGTACCCAATTTTGTGGAGCCCCGTAAATCGGGAACCAGGTACTAGCGATGGTCAATTTTTTTAGTCCCGACTGTTTTGGACCATGGGGAATCGAATGTTATAATTTTTGTACCGATTGAAATATCATATTCTTAAATTTTAATTTTTCAATTTATTCTAAGTTCGGGTAAATATTGAGACGAGGCCGTTCGAAGAATTTTTGAATTTTGACTTGGCCTTTGTTCTGTTATAAACAAAGTTGAGATTATTAAAATTTTTAAACTACAGCTTGGACCTGCTTTAATGAAGGTGTTCATTAAATTTTGTGCTTAACCCACACAAAATAACAGAATGAAATATCATATTCTAAATGAAAACCAAGTTAATATTTAAAAATTTTTCGAACTGCCGCGTTTACCCGAACTTACGGTAGTTTAATAATTATGATGGAAGTGGAACATTTCTTGATAAGAAAGCATCATAAATTTATACAAAAGTGTCTTGCGCTACTTCCGTCAGCTTACACAGGTTTTCAATGCAGCAAGTAAGTTTTTTCCGCATTTTTATACTTTATTAATTTAATTTGTTTTTATTTAGACCTACTGTTTTGTTCTTCTTACTCGGAGGATTAGACATTTTGGACAAATTGGACAAGGAATTAGCGAATCAAGATAGATGTAAAATTATTGATTGGATTTATGCTCATCAGCTTGACACAAAATCGGGTAAGCACTAACTAAAAATAAAAACTTAAAACTGAATTTGTGCAATTTTTTATCGAAAAGAGAAACTCAATAACTGAGTAAATTAATAATATATACCCTAAGTTCGGGTGAATATTGAGACGCGGCCGTTCGAAGAATTTTCGAATATTAACTTGGCCTTCATTCTTCATTCTGTTATTTTCATTTTATTTTTTTGTGTCGGTTAAGCATAAAATTTAATGAACGTCTTCATTAAAGCAGGCTCAAGTTGCAGATTAAAAATTTTGAGCTAAACTTTGTTTATAACAGAATATGAAGGTCAAGTCAAAAACTCTTCGAACTGCCGCGTTTTATTTACTCGAACTTAGGGCAATAAAAACTTTTCAAAACAATTTATGCTCACTTGGGTGGGAACTAATTTAATGTTATATATAATATTTATAAACCTTTATTTATTTATTGGGCAATCATGCTTTCTCTTTTTAAAATGATAATTATGAATACATGTATGTTTTAAAATAAAACTTTAATTAATTTATTGATTGAATTACAGGTCAGCCTGTGGAACGATGCGGCTTTCGCGGTTCCATCATTACCGATTATAACAAAACTGAGACTGAAAATAGTGTTGAATTATGTATATACGATACCGCTCATCTTGCTCAAACATATACCGCACTTTGTTGTTTGTTGATGCTTGCCGATGATTTTTCGCGCGTGGACAAATCTGCTATATTAACAATGGTTGGCGCTTGCCAAAAATCGGACGGAAGGTGAGAAATTGTATTGGGCTGTCCCATAATTATCCGCTGTTTTTTTCAAAAGTTTCAAATTTGCTTATTTTTTTTTAACTTTTCTGCATCATATTTCTCTAGCTCTTGTTATAAGTTATCTTATGTATTTCGTTTTATAATTAATGCATTTTTAAATTTTAATACTAAAAAAGTACGAAAAAGTTTAATTGGAAAAAATCGGTATTTTTTCCATTCAAAATGAGCATTTTTAATTTGTGTTTCAAAGAAAAACTTTCTTTTCTACATAAAAATTAATAATTAAAAATTATTTTTTTTTGAAATTAACATTACAGAATTCTTTAAAAAACGTTATACTTTTATGATTCGGTATTTTTAAAAACAAAAAATATTTTTTAACTAAAAATTGAAAAACATATTTTGAAATGTATACATGCATTAAACACAATTTTGTCTTACAGTTTTTATGCCCACGGTTCCCAGAATTCCGAAAACGATATGCGCTTTGTTTTTTGCGCTGTGGCCGTTTGCTTCATTCTCAACGATTTCTCTCGCATTGACATCGAACGTTTGGTTGACTTTATCGGCAAAAGCGTCAGCTACGATGGCGGTATTGCGCAAGCGCCGCATTGCGAAAGTCATGGTAATAATTTCAGAGAAGACGATTTGCGAGAAAATATACAAATACATAATGGGTGTCTCGTATTTTTTCCACTTACACTTATTAAAATTACTATAATTATTTTCCTAAAAGTAATTTTTTCTAAATAGATAATAAAATTTACGAATTAACGTAAAACATAATGGATGAAAAAATTATAATATAAAGAACGTTAGAAATTAGCTCTTTTACCTTCCATTAAATTAAAAAAAAATGCGAGAACTTTTCACTCACTCTGTATAACATCGCTTCGCTAATCTCAATACGAGATTTTAAAGATTTAAAATTTAATTGAAGAGTTATTTTATAAAATAAAAAAAAATAAAAATCAGAATATGTGCGCGTGTTTTTTGAAGGCGGCTCAACTTACTGTGCTATTGCCAGTCTCTGGATGCTGGGCAGACTCTGGGATCATTCGGTGTTGTCACGCCAACAAATTGAGCGCCTCAAAGCGTGGGCGGTCTTTAAACAGGAAGTTGGTTTTCACGGTCGTACCAACAAGTCCGACGATTCTTGTTACGCGTTCTGGATAGGCGCCACGTTGGCGGTAGATTTTACTTCCGGCCCCTTTTTTACCTCCTTCTCCAGCAGTCTCGAATGATTAATTGATATTATTAGGGATTATTATTGACTTTAATAGGGTAAAACGAAAATAAAGAAAACTTCTTCGGATTGGAAATTTTGGCAAAAAATTTTTTGTTATTTCACTTTTCGAATACGCACAGGGTTGCCAGATATCCTTTTTAAAAAGATTTGTTTTTTGAGGGGGTCTGTTCTTTTTTCCATTTTTTGTTCTTTTTTCCATTTTTTGTTCTTTTTTCCATTTTTTGTTCTTTTTTTCCATTTTTTGTTCTTTTTTTCCATGAAGAATGGCTCTCTTAGACACAGGATCAGGAGTTCCGAAAAGTATTAATTGTTGAGAGAATAAAGAATCTGACCCGAAAAGTTAACGAAATGGACCAATTCAGATGATATTTTTAGAAAAATCTTTTTTGTTGTTGGAAATTATCAATAAAAAAATTTTTTCGTGCCCAGCGTTCTTTTTTATTTGATTTTCATCTGGCAACCCTGAATACACATTATTTTTAAGATGTTGAATAACGCGCAATGTCTCGTGGACGAATCAGAAATACGACGTTTTCTTATGTTTGCGCAAAACGTGTCCATTGGCGGTTTCAGCAAATATGAAGATAGCACACCTGGTCAGAATTTTTTTTTGAAATACGCATGGTAAAAATTTTATGGGAAAATGTATTAGTGAGAAAACAACTTTTTGAAAAAAATTTATAATATTCCATTTCGGCCAACTCGCAACATGATATCAAGACTATAAAAAAACGGATTATAAAATTATAGTTTTTAATACTTCGGAAGAAGAAATTAGAAAAATTTTCGAAAAAATATTATTTCAATCCACTAATTTTTTATGAGTTTATAAAATATTTTTGTTTTCGTTGAACGAAGGCTGTTTAGATATTCTGCACACCTACTTCAGCCTGGCGGCGCTTTCAATTTTCGGCGAACCATCCCTACAGCCTGTCTTCGCTCCATTGAACATCACGCAACGCGCCTACGATCGCTTAAGACGGTTGCATACTATCATCAACAAGAATGATGCTGTACATTGATCTTTTTTAGTGGCATTTTTATATTTTCCTATTACTCTGCGATATGTATGTTAGGGATGTATCGGAAATAATTTTAAAATTTTCCCGGAAAACGGAAATCGAAAATTTTTTTTTAATTTCCGGAATTTTAGCCATTTTTTCGAAAATCGAAAAAATGGCTAAAAATCTCTGAAATCGGAATTCCGGTACACCAGGGTTGCCAGATGAAAATAAAATAAAAAAGAACGCTGGGCACGAAAAAAAAGATTTTATTAATAATTTCCAACAAAAAAAAAGATTTTTACTTCTCGGAACTTAATACTTCTCGGCACTCCTGATCCTGTCTCTAAGAGAGCCATTCTTCATCAGATAGAAAAAAATTTCAGTGCAGTTGAAATCGAAGTTGGTCTTCGTCGCCAAAATCGCCTTGATGGTTTCCACGCGCAGTAGATTCCGCTCTTTCGTCCATTGCACGGAAGAGGCCATCAGAGGAAACGCAGTCGGCCGATTGGAAGGACTGGTGATGACTCACGACGTGGTAAGCCCAGGCTACTTCAGCTGCAGTCACCTTCTCGTCGAGATCGGTCGGGGCCGTCAGACTTGGGAGGAAGTGCGACAACGATTGATTTGGCTTTGATGGCGGCCACGTGCTTCGGCTTCGCTTGATGCTGTGCGATAGTTGCCTCCCCCATCGACGCCAGACTGATGTCCTCATTGCAATCGGTGCAGGTCGCGTATTTCTCGCCCTTCTTGCTTCGCTTAATACCTTGAAACTCATTGGAGTACTTCTCTTTGAAAAAGTTCGTGCGCTTGCGGAACATTTTCTAAATATTCTTTGTTTTTTTGCTTCGATAGCGATTCTCAATAGCGATAAGCAATATGTAGTGTTACTGAAGGCTCAGTCGATGCCGTTTCAAATCGTTTCAAGAAAAAATCGTTTCAAAAAAATTAAAAAAAAAACAAAAAAGAACAAAAAATGGAAAAAAAGAACAAAAAAAGAATAGACCCCTCAAAAAAAGAACAAATCTTTTTAAAAAGGACATCTGGCAACCGTGCGGTACACCCTTGATGTATTTTTTTATTGCTCCGTATTTTCTTTTTTCTATTGCTTGTATATTTTATATGATTTTTTTTTATTATTTTTGAAAAATGAAATGTGTGATAATAATTTTATATTTTGAAAAATTTCGGTATTTAGAGCTAAATAACAGTATTAATTTATCGCCGTTCTTTTTCTAATAAGATCGAAAATTCTTGCATTTTGACAATGATGAAATTATTATGTTAAGTTGAAAACAGTGATGGATAAGTGGCTCACCGACAAGCGTCTGGACTCTCTTCTTTTTGCACGCTATTTCTCAATAAAAAATTTTTCTTTTCTTTTCGGCGCCATTTTTTCCAGTTTTTTCAATTTGTGAAGTCTAACTCAATAATTTTTTAATAAAATTACTCCAAAATAAACATGAATCGAGCTTTTCGTTGTAATGAAAAGTTTTTTCAAAATTTAAAAATTTCTATTCCGGACCAAGTCAGAATCTAATGAGCCATTTAGAAATTCGTAGCTCGCGATGAAGAGAGACGAAAAAGAAAAAAAGTATGCATTTTATATTTTTCAAAAATAAAAAAATATGCGTTTTTTTCGTCTCTCTTCATCACGAGCTACCAATTTCTAAATGGCTCATTGGACCATAACTTGGTTCAGAATAGGAATTTTTAAATTCTGAAAAAAAATTTTTCATTACAACCAAAAGCTTGATATTGATGTTTATTTTGGAGTAATTTTATTAAAAAATTATTGAGTTATAGACTTCATAAACCGAAAAAAACTGTAAAAAAATGCTATCTCGTCGAAAAGAAAATTTTTTATTGAAAAATATATATATATATATATTGAAAAATAGCGTGCAAAAAGAAGAGAGCCCAGACGCTTGTCGGGAAGCCACTTATCCATCACTGGCTGAAAATATATTGATGAAAGATGCCATCCTTTAAATAGAACGCAACGATTTATCAAATGTATTTATGTATATTTGTCGAAATTGATTCAATAATTCCGGTCGCTTTCTTAAATTAAAAGAATGTCTAAAACAATTTTTGAGCTCACAAAAAATTTTTTTTCACATTAAGCTTATTCGAAGAATAATAAAAACATATTTAACTAAAGACTACCTTAGCCGAATCGAACAAATGTCTGTGCTCGTTTGCCAAAGCGTACGAATGTTTGTGCGCGCTTTCCAAATCTAACAAACGTTTGTGCTCGCTTGTCCATTGGCGTCGAAGGCCACCTATCGAAGTTATGGGCTACATCCAATGGTTCTTTATCTGTCCTTGACGAATAAATGTTTGAGTTAATGTCTAAAAAGAATTTTAGGATATATGTATCTAATTATATTTATTTAAAGACGTTAAATGAATAATTGATTTATATATATATATATATATATATATATATATATATATATATATATATATATATATATATATATATATATATATATATATATATATATATATATATATATATATATATATATATATATATATATATATATATATATATATATATATATATATATATATATATATATATATATATATATATATATATATATATATATATATATATATATATATATATATATATATATATATATATATATATATATATATATATATATATATATATATATATATATATATATATATATATATATATATATATATATATATATATATATATATATATATATATATATATATATATATATATATATATATATATATATATATATATATATATATATATATATATATATATATATATATATATATATATATATATATATATATATATATATATATATATATATATATATATATATATATATATATATATATATATATATATATATATATATATATATATATATATATATATATATATATATATATATATATATATATATATATATATATATATATATATATATATATATATATATATATATATATATATATATATATATATATATATATATATATATATATATATATATATATATATATAAAGTTAAAAATAAATATAGTTCAATTCAAAATTTATTATCACCGTTATTTTGAAGCAGTTGAGAATCGCTTTCAGATTTAAAAGGCACGAGGACGTATTCTGTTGGTTCATCTTCGTATCTTTGATGCTGCCCATTTCGTAACTCTAAAAATTTTTATTTTCCTTATTTATTAAAGCCAATTTGTTCCTGTGTCTGTTTTATCATATGTTTAGTGATTGAAATAGAATAAATACAAAAAACTAATTGCCTAATAGTATATTTGGAAAACCGATGAACAGTTTTAAGTTTTAAAATTTTAAGACTGCACTTTTCAGCCACTTTATAATGCCTTATAGCAGATATAAACAACATTTTAAATATATTTTTAAATATATTTCATTTTTGTACATATTAATTATGCATTCGAATAACAATTTACATAATGTTGAAAAATGAAAATATTATAATACCCTGTAGTAATTCTGCAGTTTCTGCAACGCTTTGCACGTTTTGTGCGCGCTCAGCATCAATTTTTCTCGATGCACCTTTTTCGTTCTCACGAGTGGATATCGAAGCACTATTGCCAAAGTGAAAGAGGCCCGCTATCAGACAAATAACCAAATTTGCTAATTTCATACTAAAAATCATACCAAAATAAATTTGTAAACTTTCTTTATATAATAATAATTTATTGGACAAACAAATAAGTACACTTATGTAGCCATAATACAATAAAAAATGAAATAGAAAAAACGGATTATAAAATTATAGTTTTTAATACTTCGGAAGAAGAAATTAGATGCAGAAATAGAAAAAACATTGGTTTAATTAGGTAAATAAAACAAAGCAATATAAATTATTCGAAAATTACCCCCCTAATTTCATACTAAAAATCATACCAAAATAAATTTGTAAACTTTCTTTATATAATAATAATTTATTGGACAAACAAATAAGTACACTTATGTAGCCATAATACAATAAAAAATGAAATAGAAAAAACGGATTATAAAATTATAGTTTTTAATACTTCGGAAGAAGAAATTAGATGCAGAAATAGAAAAAACATTGGTTTAATTAGGTAAATAAAACAAAGCAATATAAATTATTCGAAAATTACCCCCTCGCCATACGCCTGCATTTTTAGGCGTCCTACTTTCAAAAGTCTTTAGAAAATATCTCCGAATTATTACTGAGAATTATTTCTTTAGATAATTTATTCCAGAGATTAATTGTTCTGACAAAGAAATTATGATTTTTAGAAGAAGTATTTTGATTTCGTAAGGATGGAGCCCTTCTATTATTTACAATATTCTTCTCAAAATATATCCAGGGGTCAAGATGAATGATATAAGTCAAAATTTTATAAACCATGATTAAATCGAGTAAAGTACTTTTTAGGTTTTGTAGATTACATATCTTGAGTCTCCTTTCGTAGTTATCTTTTTTAGTCATTCTAATTCCACATTTCTTGAAAGCTATGAAAATAAAGGTTTTTTGTACTTTTTCAATTCTATTAATTTCAAAATTATTGGGTGGATTCCATACTTCTGCTGCATATTCCAATTAGGGTCTAGCATAGGTTTAGTAAGCTTGAATTAAAATTTTAATATCACGGAGAATACGGAGAATTTCAAATAAGCTGCTTTAGTAATATGCCCAATATGTTTGGAAAAACTTAATTTGTTGTCCCAAGATCCCTAACAAATTCTGATGATGGTATTTCAACATTATTATTAAGAAAATATTTATGGTTATTATTTTTACCAAGATAAAGGTGCAAAACACTTAGGAATTACACTTAAGAACACTTTAGCAATTTGCAGTTTCCAGTCTTCTGCCAAATTTTCTAAGGATAATAATGCTTTTTCTAGGTTGTTGGTATTCTGGTCTTTGTTTTGGTTAATATATTAGATTGGTAAAAATTTATGTCGGCAATGTTTGTTTGGCTATTTCTTGAATCTAATAAAAGATTTTTTAAAACAGTTTTCTCTATTAGAAAACGTTTTCTTGCGAATATTATAATACAAAAATTATTTGTAATAACTCAATTTTTGGGCCAAAAATTTATATTTATATATAATCAACCAAATTTGAGAAGTGCCGAATTTGCAATAAAAACGTAATTTTTGAAGCAATTTTTTTAAATTAATTTTTTAATGCTTTTTTAGGTTTAATTAATACTCTCAAACTTCAAAATTGCAAAAATTTGGGAGTTTAATTTCTTCGAGTCACAGCCGGCCAAGTTCTTAAAGAAGGACATTCATTCTTTGCATGAATGTTGGGGATGATTTATAGATCATGATGAAAATACCTCTTGGATTAATGTGTTGTAGTTTTATTTTTATGATAATGTCGTTCCACATAAAAATAGGTATTATTTTTTTGCTAACCTAATATAACCTAATATCATCAGCAAAAATTTTGATTTTTACTTCTTTTGGTAGATATATTGGTAAATCATTAATATAAATCAAAAATAGTAAAGGACCCAATACAATTCCTTAAAGTACTCCAGATTTTACAGGCATTGATTTGGATAAATTTTCATGAATTTTTACTTGGAAGGATTTATTGGGAAGAAAAAATGTATGTATAATCGTTTTCCTACTTGTTTCTTACTTTAATATCATATTATATAATATATATCGATTTAATATAAATTATAAACTAATAATTCATAAACTGAAAAATAAATTATAAACTGAAAATTCTAACTCGATTGCTTAAAAAATGTTAATAATTGAATAAAAAGTGAAAATATGACATGCACATTTATTGTAATATAACTAAACTATATCTATGAGGAGATTAATATTATGAATAAAAAATGATTTTAAATAATTCAAAACATTAAATGTAACAGTTTTTAAAGTGTTTAATTTTTAAATTAAATATTTTGCATCTGCACAAGTTTGTATATAATATGAAGAAAAATAAAGGAAATAAATTGTAGATACAAACTTGTGCGGACAGAGATAAATAAATTTAATTAGTGAAGTCTTTTTCGTCTTCGTTTAACGTTACTTAAATATGGTTTTTGATTAAATTTGCTAATAATACGATGTTATTAAATTCTAAAAATGATTAAATAATTAGCTATAACATATATTTTATATATTAAAAATACGATAATTTCATTTGATAATATGATGCATTAATTTTTTCTAATCGTTTTATTGCATTAAACCAATTAGTAAAGTGTATTAAGTTATGAATAAAATATATGTTAAGTGCACTTTATTGTAATTTTTTCTGTTTGAAAAGTTTGAAATATTAATTACCTAATTGTTAATATTTTTCAGACTTTTGAAAAAATAATAAAAAGTAAAATAATTCAAAAAAAGCTAAAAAATAATGTAATTACATCAATGAATAATGTTTTTTCATTTATTTTTTTAAACTCAATCGGTTTCCCGTAAATTTTTTAATATAAATTTGTTTATTTTCTTTCTGACTATTTAATTTATTTAATTTTATTAGAAAAATTTTTCTATAAATACTAAACCGTATAAGCCCTTTTATAAATCAAATAACATATTAAATATTGTGAATAAATACGAGCATTTTGCAAAAAAATTTACAATTTAAAATTGAATTTACTTAAAAATTCAAAGATAATAAAAATATTCATTTTTCGTATATTCGGATAAAAATTTGAGCTAAAAAATCTGAAGAAATCTTCAAATCCTAAAAGGCTCATTTCGAAATCTGGTGCTCAAAAATGCTTCGAAATAGATATTGCTATAAAATAGCATATTCTTCTGGAGCAATGCACAAAAGCTTGTTTATAAAATGAAAAAAAAACTTATCACAGGGAGCGGCAAAAAAAATGACCTCTAAATTGAACTTATTGTTGCCCGAAAAACTTTAAAGTTCAGAATTTCTACACTTTTTTAAAAGATTCTACATTAAAAATAGTATATATAAGCAATGATTTTGTGAGCTTTTCACTCTGCTTATAAGTCTTTTCTGGGATGACGACAAAACAAGAGAAAATTTTGGCGTTACATGCGCTAGGAAATCGGTACTGTGACATTGCGCGAAAGCTCCGCATCGACAAGTCCAACGTCAGGCGTACTATCAAGCGCTTTGAGGAGCTCGGCCATGGCGGTCGCCGTCCAGGAAGCGGTAGAAAACGCACTGTGAGAACTGCCAGCAACCGGGAGCGCATTCGAGAGCGGGTCAGGCGAAATCCGAGGGTCTCGATGAAAAAAATCGCCCGCGACACAGGAATCAGCGACCAAACGGTACGCCGAATAGCCAAAGATGATCTCCATCTCAAGCCCTACAAGCTCCAAAAAGTGCAGCTCCTCACCGACAACAACAAGCGAGTACGACTTGGAAGATGCAAACGACTTCTTCGTCGCCACGCTCCTCTTCAGTGGGACAAAATTCTCTTCACGGATGAGAAGCTGTTCATCGTCGAACAAGCCCACAATCACCAGAACGACAGGAGCTGGTCCGCAGATATCCTCGGCACGTCGGCAATCGTCGAACACCGCCAAAATCCTGCCGCCGTGATGGTTTGGGCTGGAATTTGTGCTAGCGGCAAGACACCTCTGGTTTTCGTGGATCAAGGGGTCAAAATCGATCAAGAAGTCTATCGCCGCGACATTCTCGAGGCCGTAGTGCTTCCGTGGTCCCAGCAGCACTTCGGCGATGCGAATTGGACGTTTCAACAGGACTCCGCACCGGCCCAGGCGAAAACGACTCAGGACTGGTGCAAAACCCATTTTCCCGATTTCATCACGTCTGCAGAATGGCCGCCTTACTCGCCGGATCTCAATTCGATGGACTACAGCATCTGGTCCATTTTGGAGGCCAGGGCCTGCGCAAAGCCACACAAAAGTTTGGAGGCGTTGAAGCGTTCCTTGCGTCGGGAATGGGACCGATTGTCGCCGGAAAAGGTGCGTGGCGCAGCAGAAAATTTTCGGAGGCGTTTGATGCTCTGCCGAGACGCACAAGAAGACCACTTCGAAACCGGCTGAATATATTATAGTCAACACTGTTGTTCATTGTTTTTTGTTGTTAAAATTTGTTTTTGTTGAAAAATAAAAATTTTATAAACTTTTTGCTAGAGGTCATTTTTTTTGCCGCTCCCTGTATATTATTTTCACTTTTTACTAGTCATAAACAATACTGCTTTTTACGGTTCAACCGCAAATTCTCGCCTAAAACATTCTTTCTTTTGTGTGCATAATTGAAAGCGGTTTTGAAAAGTTTGTCAAAGCTGAATATTTTGACTTTTTGGCATGTTATGACGTAATTGTTTTAAATATTATATTTGGCCCTACTGGAGTACAGAAATAGAAAAAATGGAAAATGATAGCTTAAAGATGATTCTTACAAATAACTCTAACGCCACAAAATTTTTTATCAACTGAACAACATTCCAATAGTATTTAATTTCGCAAAATAGTTTAAAGAAAGGAATAAAAAGTACTGTAAACAAATTTTTATTTACATTGGAAAAAATTTTTAGTGTCAGATAACAGGTGTCAATAAACTTCCATGTAAGAAATAAGTTATGTCCATAAGAAGATACTTGGAAATATTAGAAATAAAAGAAGATTCTTGCAAGAAAGGATTAAATTTAACATTTAATAAATAAATATGCGAGAATTAAAAAGGTAAAAAAGAATGGGTAAAATGTAAAAAAAATACGAAATACTAAAAAACAATAAAAAACTATGTAAGTGCATTCAAAAAGTATATAGCAAGAGGAAAATTGAAAAATAGGAATATTCCAAATCAAATATAAATATTAATTCATTTATGTATGAATTTCAAATTCAGGAAATTTAAACTAAAAATCTATTTTTAAAAATTTGAGTTGTAAGAATTTATTTTTGTTGTGTTAAATGGCTACAGCATTTTTCATTTATTAAAAAACAAAAAATATAAAATGCTTGGAAATGATAACAAACAATTAGACTTCAAAATGTCCTCTATTTCGCTAACTTTTGCAATATTAGGTGTAAATAAAGTTTGTTTTAATATGGTTTCTTCAAAATTCGGATTAATTTAACCTTCGAAATTATGTTAAATTAAAAAGATTCTAACAATGAAAAACACAAATTACCTACTAAAAAAATGTATAAAAAGCTAAGGAAAAATTCATAGAACTTTAAAGTGTTACGGCAATGAATAATTAATGCAAATTCCGTCAAGATAAATGTGTCGTTTTTAATTTATCTAAAACATTATTCTACGACTTTTATGCACTTATTATTGTGAATTTTTACATTTAGCTATTCTACAATATAAATTCAGAACAAAAGAACAAAAGTATTGAATATTTATCTTAAATAAAATATATTAAATATTTATCTTAAATATTTTAAAATCTCAATATTTATTTAAATTGTAAATCAATTAAATATTAAAAAAAACTTTTTTTAATTAGTATTCTTTTATTGTAACTTTTCATATATACATAGAATATGTATATAATTTTCATAACAAAATCTATTTTCTAAAAAAATTACTCCTGCAATGTCTAAGAGGTGATGGAAAAATGTATAAAAAACATTAGAAACTTACTCTTTTACAAATTACTAATATTGTATTCAAGGAACTTTCCTCCTGTACGTATAAAATTTTTATTACCTACTTTCTTTCCTGCAAGAATTTTTGTAAATTTATTTTCTCTTTTAAGAAAGTTGAAATTAATTATAATCTAAAACAAAAAGATTTTGATTTTAAATGTTATAATCAAGAGTTAGTTAATAAAGAGTAAATTTAAAGACCAAAAAAGCAAACTCTTTAGGTAAATAATTATGGAAAGCAAATTAAATTTATTTTTATTGGCTTATATAAGCTAATAAAATTATTTAGATAATAAAATTATTTTTATAAACGTAAAAATATTGATAAAAACGCTAAAAGTGAAAATGAAAATCAAAAACCATCTTAAGTCAAAGTATTATTTTTAGAGACTAAAAAAGTGCATAAATGCTTAAAAAGAATTGATAATACATATAACTGGTAGAAAAGTTTATTATAATATAAAAGTTATATTCTTTCATTGGAAATAATTAGTTTATTTATTGTCTTATAAGAATTAATTTCTAATAAATATATATAATAATTGCAAAATAAAATACTTCAGAAGAATCGTTTTTAAGGAATTGGTGCTTTTCATGCAAAACCGTTTCAATAAAATTTAAAATTTATAGAAAAATTTCAATTTTGCGAAAGTATTAAATCGAATATGTCACCTTTGTTAAAAATAAAGTATTCATATCAGAATTACATAATTTTTACAAACAATACTTTTTTTCAATAATTATATTTTCTCAGCTCTACAAAAACCGTCTTTACAATTTATATTGTCTTAATAAAATATTGGCAAGGCAAAAACAAATATTGTTTTGAATAGAAAATTGCAGTTGAAATCGATAGTCAAAATAATTAATTTTTTAAATTCTTCCTCCAAAGAGGAAGACATAAAAAAACCAGGAACACTTTAGGAATAGTACGGTTTGTAATTTTTTTAATTGATTCAATGACGAATAAATGAGGAATTGGCAAAGCAATAAAACTAGGTAGTTAGTTTTAAGATGAAATTGAAAATTAAATTGCCTTTAGCACTAAAGAATTGGTATGAAAAAAGCTAACCGAAACGCCCTTTATGTACTTAATTTGATTTTTGATGAAGAATATATAATAAGATTTTAGATTTTGCGTTATTTTTTCATAAATTTGTGCATAATTAATTCATTTTGTTATTTGAGACGTTTAAAATGAATATTTTTCATTTAAAGTTTATATTTAAAAAAATATTTAACTATTTTCAGTTTCAAAAATATTAACTACATAATACTAGAAAAAAATTTATAAGTCGAATAATTTTACAATTTTGGAGTGTGATAAAGAAGAGAAAAGGATGTAAAAACAACAAAAGCAGCAATTAATAAAAAGCATATCATTGCATTAAAAATGCATAAACTTTGACGCCGACACAAAAACATAAAGAAAATAAAAAAATTTTATTACATAACTTTCTAAGAAAAGAAAATGATGATATGTCTATAAAAACAAAAAAATATATAAAAATATTAAACAACAAAAAAGAACAAAAAACCAAATTTAAAATATAAAAATAAATAAACATCAAATGCCAACATTTTTCAATGGCATGTTTGTGCCACTTAAAATTGTTAGAAACTTAGTTAACATTTTATTATTAAAGTGTATATAAATGAAATTTATACTTTTGAGAAAGACTTTAAATATGTTATATACATTTTTATTAAATTTCCTTATTAAAATTAAAAACTTTTATAAAAAATTTATTATAATATTGTAATTAGTCATTTTGTAGTTGGCTTGTTAATAAAGGGGAAGATAATTATAATAAAAAAATTTTTTTGAGTTTTTTATATTTCATCAATAAGCGTTTTAAATGATAAAAGAACTAGATAAAAGAAAGAATAAAGAACCAAATTTTGTGCCCGCCTTTGTCTTGGTTTCATAAAAGTGGGCACAAAATTTGGACCCCCTTCCCCCACCCCCTCCCCAACGGATCCAATACGAAAAGAATGAACTCATTGGCGCGAATTTAAATTTGGCTTAAGACACCGAGCCTTATACACGCGAAATTAAGGTACTAAAAATAAATTTAAAAAAATATAATAATTATCTTAATGCTTTGTATCAAAAATACATTATTTTATTTTTTATTTTTCAATAGACATTTTTAATTTTGTGTATTGTACATACATTAATATAGTATTTAAAAAAATAATATTTAAAAAAGAGATGAATTAATCGTGTTCTATATCGTAATTTTGCAACAAGTTATATGTATTCATAAAAGGATATAAAAAATTTATTGATTTGAAAATCATTCGTGTTCACATTTTTTATCAACAACTAGATATGCTTAAAACGAATATTTCATATTGGACCGCTCGTCAATAGGAATGTTATCAATTGGCCTCGAGCTATCGTACACCACTTCCATTGATATTTTTCTTTTAGAATCGACTTCATCTTGTTCATCAATTGAGCGTTTGCTTTGGATCATATTTCCGATGGGATGTTCATCTTTTAGTGGAATGTTTGATGGGACAGATAGTCGCAAATACGATTGTTCGTTATTTTGACCACTATTGCCGGAGTTAATGTGAGGAGCGGAATTATTGTCGATTTCATTTGTGTGCGATTGTAGATGTTTTACCATATAGCTGCGCCGTGTAAACAAACGCCGACAATCCCCTACCGTACATTGGTACCTATATCAATATTTTTTATGATAATTATTAAATGAATAATTATCATACAAATTAGAAAAATTAAATTGTAAACGAAAGAAATCTATCAATTGATTTTTGAATCGAATTTTTCTTGTGAATGTTATATTTTATATTACCTATTTTAAAGTCTAAAGAAAATAAATACAATATGAAATTTATTATAAAAATTCCAACCGTTTAATGCCAGCATGAACAATACGTTCGTGTTCGTTACGAGCTGCGACGGAGACAAATCGCCGCCCGCAGTCCCAAGTACATTCATGGGGGCGTTCACCTAAAAAATTGAATAATTAAATTTAAACATTTGCAATTATAATTTATAATTTGTTTCCGAACTTTTGCCACACATCCCGTACATAAATAAACATTAGATTCGGAATCCCATATTTAAAGCCGACACTTTCTAGATATATTTTTAAGTGGCACAGCGACATTTGCGCATTATA
Organism: Bradynema listronoti; assembly: GCA_024678965.1. NCBI lineage: Eukaryota > Metazoa > Nematoda > Chromadorea > Rhabditida > Allantonematidae > Bradynema > Bradynema listronoti. The sequence goes on from JANLNO010000006.1 coordinate 639,115, forward strand.
CACGAGATTTGCATATTATTGTTTAGCTTAGTGTTAAGCTTAGATTTTCTTGCTCAGAATTAGGCGCTAGGCTTAGGCTTAGGTATAGCCACTTATGCTTAGGTTTCGACTTGGGCCTAAACCTAGTTTTATTAATGCGTAAATGTCGATGTGACATTTAATGAATAGATTTTGAAGATCATGTAAAAAATGTACGGAAATTTATTTGTTGGAAAAATATGTGAAAAAAAAATAAGTGATGTAAAAATAAAGTAGGATATGCTATATAAATTCACGGACCCGTATGAAAGCGGCGAATGTGGACGCGAAGCGCGCTATTGGTGGAACATCCGAGTCCACAATCGGCGCACACGAATGGCTTCTCGCCGGTGTGCGTACGCATATGCGCCTGAATTTTGGACGGATGCTTGAAAATGAGTCCACAATCCGTGCATTGCGCGACCGTCGGCGGATGCCGGTCCTCGGAGCGGTATTCGTCGAGTGCGCGTGACGATGGCGCGCCTCGCACGCTGGCTGTAAAAAAAATACTCCAATTGTGGCAAAAAATTGGCGTTAGATAAACATTTCGCAAAAAAAAAATATTTTTATTCCTGCAAAGTGCAAATTTAACGCTTTATACTTATTGAAAAATCTCGGCTCGGCGAAATGATTAGTCCAATGATTAAAAAATGTGATTTTCGGTTATTAGTCCAAGATCACTTCCAACAGGAAAGGATTGATCTGTGGGGCCTTCACGTGTCTTTACTGGGACCAGTAATATCCTTAAAAAATAACAACATATTCGTAGAATAAAAAAGAAGTCTTTATTTTCTTAAAAATTACACGCAGCTTTTGTAATTTGATTTTTTATTCAATTTTATTTTTTTTAAATTCTCTTTAAAGTAAAAGAATACTATTTATACTTTTTTATTTTGATTAACGGCTTACGGCAAATACATTTGCCTTTCTTTTATAAAAAAAATAAACGGAATGGGGGAGCAGTGGCCCAGTGGCTGTGCGTGAGGGTTTCACTTTGCTTGGGATGAAGTTCAGTTCCATCCCCGACCCCATCTAGGTTCTTCCATATTTGGATGGACAATGGGTACCACACATTGCACATTGTGTGGGTGATACGCGGCGATGCTGACCAGACCCAAGCCAGGCCGCATCAGCAATACCGCATGAATATATGCAGCAAACCAGCCGAGATTTCGGTGGCCCATCCAAAACCCGCGAAATGATTAGTCCAAGGTCATTTCCAACGGGGAAAGGATTGATCTGGAGCCTTCGCGTATCACGTACGTTATCATTTAGTCTTTATTCGGTTATTTTTTTAAGGGAGCATTAACCTAGTGGTTGTGCGCTAACTTTGCTTGGGACAAAGTTCAGTTCCATCCCCGACCCCACCTAGGTGTTTCCATATTTGGAAGACCATAAAGATACCAAATTGCACATTGTGCGGGTGATATGCGGCGGTGCTGACCAGACCCAAGCCAGGCCGCATCAGCGATACCGCATGAATATATGCAGCAAACCAGCCGAGATTTCGGTGGTTGGATGACTCTCATCCAAAAACCCTCAAAACGATAAGTCCAAGAGCATTTACAACGGGGGAGGATTGATCTGGGGGGCCTTCACGTATCACTATTGAAAAAAAGCATTAAAAAAAGTTTTCTTTTAATAGTAAATCTGGTTTAAAAAAATAAAAACGAAGAGAAATTTAGCGCTAGAGAAAAATTAGAATATGTAAATGCGCGCATACCTCTTCGCGGATTGTTGTTGACGCCGCTTGTGGTGGGCGCGCTCATATTGCGATGATGAGCGGAATCGCCGCCGCCGTCGTAGACAACTTCGTCCGCGTCAAATTTTCCGTTAAACTCGCCGAATTTGCGGCGCCAATTCGCGGAATGCGAATGCGTGGACGCCGCCGCCGTCGACAACTTCCCGTCGACGGCGGCGTCGTCCGGCGATAGCGTCGACTGCTGCGATTGTACGGGTTTTAGATGCGGTTGCGGAGCGCCTTGTCTGAAAAATCCGGCGAAAACTTTTTTTTTAAAAAAAATATCGGCAAAGAGAAAAGATCGAAATTTTCGAATTGAATGAGGAAATCGAATTCAACAAAAATCCGATTAGATTGGATATAATTTTATATAGCATCGAGTTGCGAAAAGAATGCATTTAAAATCTAAGATTTGCTCAAAACACCACCGGCCTTATACACGCGAAATTACGGTAACAAATAGAAAATATTTTGAAAATTCATCGTTCAAAAAGAAATTTAAGGTGACTTAAAATTTTGAAAAAAAAAACATTAAGCTTTATAAATACGACTTAATAAATTTTTATACATACTCACAAAAATCATTTTCTCTAAATCACACTTCAACATTCAAGAGTCTAATAATGTTTTTTGGCGGCCACAAATGTGATCCAAAACATTGCAGAAAAAAGCTTTTAAAAATAAATTGGCATAAAATAAATCGCGAAAAAAAAAGAAATACCGCCTCAGTTTGTGGTGAACGCGAATCTCGTGGCCGTTTCGCGACGCGTTACTCGGAAACTTCTTATTGCAAAACGAGCAAAAGAAGGGCAAGTCGCCGATGTGACGTTTCACGTGCATTCGATACGGCGTGCGCTGGGAGAAGTCCTGTCCGCAAAACTCGCACGTGAACGGTCGCTCGCCGGTGTGCGTGCGCATGTGCGCGGCGATTTTCGACGGATGCCGAAGAAACAGCCCGCAATATTCGCAAATTTTTGTCTGCGAAAAAAATTGGAATGATATTCGTGCACGTAAGGCATTCGCCAATCAATACATTAATCGAATGTATTGCGTCGCTTTGAAAAGTTTAAAAAAAAGCGTTATAGAAAATTAGTTTTCAATTCAAAAATTATTTTCCGGCCGATATATCTCAGTCATCAATTAAACAAAAATGTTCTTCAAAAAAAAAAAGAAGCCAAAAAGCCCTGCCTAAAATATCGGCAAAAACTTGTTTTTATTATAAACGTTTCAATTACCCTAATTTCGCGTGTATAAGACCGGGTGTTTTGAGCCAAATTTAAATTCGCGCCAATGAGTTCATTTTGTTCGTATCGGATCCATTGGGAGTCCAAATTTTGTGTCCACTTTTATGAAACTGAAACGAAGGCGGGCACAAAATTTGGACCCCCAACGGATCCGACGAGAATGAACTCATTGGCGCCAATTTAAATTTAGCTCAAAACACCACCGGCCTTATACACGCGAAATTAGGATAACAAATAAAAAATATTTCGAAAATTCATCGTTTAAAATTTTTGTGATGCCTACCGTGGGGCCACGTCGTCCGTGGCGTAGCGCCATGTCAACGGAAATATTGGACGCGTCGCAGAGAAGTTCACAGTCACCTGCGCCCGTGTAGAACCCGTTTGTGGTGCCGGCGGCAGTGTCGTCGGCGGTGTCGCTACCCGTATAGGATGAAAACCTACTGTCCTCGTACAACGGCGCGCGATTGTCGCCAGTCTCCGTTGGCAAATGAAGCTGATGGTGCTCATCGTTGCCGGTGCGATTGTCATTATTGGAAGTGGGAAAATTCTTTGCCGCCGTTTCGTCAACGCGTGCGTACCCGTCCTCTTCATTCTCTTCTTCGTCGCCGTAGTAATAATAGGCGTTATGATTATCTGATCGCTCCTTGAACTCGTTTTGTTGATAGATTTGGTCGTCTCGAAATTGGTCGTCGTACAAGTAGGCGAGATTCGATTGCTCGTCGTACGCATTCAATTGTAGATTTTCGTTAGAGGGTTGCTCGTCGAAATAGTCGCGAGTATAGCCGTCTCCGCCGCTGAAGAATGGCGGAAACGGTGGTCGCTTTACGTCGGCGTGTTTGCTCACATAAAGCTCCTCGTTGTTATTGTAGTGTGAAGTGGCTTGGTATTCGTCGCCAGCGAAAATTAAATTAAAAGGATCGTTGTTGGCCTGAAAATTGTGAACGTGATCAAAACTAGCCGACGGAAACGAGCCGGAATTTCCAACAAAGTTAGCGTTTTCGGCCTCGTAACCAATCCAATGCCGCCGTCGCAAAATACTATCACCCACCACGTCATTCATATTGGTAGGTATAGTAATGAGTTCGGATTGACTAAAAATTAAATAAAAATTTAATTTATTTATTAGCTTGGATAATTGGATATTTTGTAAAAAAATATTTTGTAAAAAAACTACAGCATCATAAAAATTTTCTTTTAATTTTGCTAATTTTTACAAATAACTAAATTCAAATCAATAATAAAAAAATGAGTTATTTAATTGTATTTATAAAAATTCAATTTTCTATAAAGTTCCATTAGAGTAAAAAATTTTTCTCCATTCTAGGCGTTTTCTCTCGCACATTTTTTACCATTATAAAAAAATATTCATTTACTCAATGTTATTGTCGATTGTGTTAATTGGCGTCGCTAGCGAGTCGTCATATTTCAAGGCTTCGTTAGTATAGAACGCGTTATTCGGCTGGCTTTGGTCCAAAAAAGCGCCATGATCGTATTCCAAATCATCTTCATCCACTTGTTCGTAGAGTAACAAATCCTGTTCATTGAACATTTCTAGCTGCGAAAAAAATCCTAAAAATGTAAAAATTTAATAGTCTAAATATCAAGTTGAAAAAAAGCCTCATTTAATAAACCAAAACGAAATTCCAAAAATATAAATCGGCACATTAATGTACTTTTAAAGTAGTGGAATTTAAAAGTGAGAGAACACATTTAAAAAATTCCAATTTTATTAAGAAAAAGGAAATAAATGACACACTTTTACGTGCCTCCTTCGTCTCAAATAATTGTGATCATCTCGTGACTATAGCGCAAAGAGAAATAACCCGATGGCGCTCCGTACATTTTTGAAAATTTTTGTTGAAGTGATTTGAAAAATTTTCAAAATACACAATGCCAACCGGAAAAAGTTTTTTCTTCCTTTCTTTTTGTTGGTTTCATTGAAAGACATTAATGAGATGATATACGTGATATATTTTTTTTTGTCACGCAAAAATTTATTTTTTAATGGATATTTTTATATATCATTGTTTGAAGTTATGAAAAATTAAGTCGACAAAAAAGCAGAAAAAGGAAGAAAAATCGAGTAAAAGAAGTGAAGGCACAAACAAATTTACAAGGCAAAACGGAATTTTAAAATCATTAATTTATATACATACATTCCTGTGCAAAAAGATATTTTCTCCATAACCTTTTTATGAATCGGTCAAATTATATGAAATTTTATCAGAACATGTGTATTTGGACCAAAAATAATCTGTCATAATGTTTTCACATAAAAAATATATAAAAAAATAAATAAAAATAAATTGGAATACTAGTAATTAATTGGACCTTCAGCGGCCTTCGGAAGTGCTATCATTCTTTTCTTCATCGACTCTATCAACTTGGAAGTTGGATTACGATAAGTAACCTTAATTTTGTATTTTTTTACTGTATTTTACTAATAAAATAATATAGTAGTTTAAATTAAAATCACCTGCATATCATACAGCACAAAATTTAATACCATTATTCAAATTCAAAGATTTAATTTAAATACAGTAGAATACCGGAATACTGTAGCTCTTATAAAATCTTAATTAACGTGCCTAATTTTTGCACTGTTTTGTAATTACCGTATTTCCTAAATTAGGGACATTTTAAAAATTCTGAATGTTAGGTTTTTTAGCGCTCGAAAACTTGTACCGATAAGTGCATTTTTATGTCAATTGAACCTTTAATTAAAAAAATTTAATTTCAAACTTATTCAACGTCTTCAATTTACATTTTTCATAAAAAATTGGCTATTTTGGGCAATTTTCTGAATTTTTAGTTAAACTTCAAGCATTGTTTTAGCTGAACAAATGGACGAAATATTTTGAAAATGCACATATCGCTACAACTTTTCGAGTATTACAAAACCTGGTATTCAAAATTCTTAAAATTTTCTAATTTAACATATAGGGTAGTTCCAAATGGTATAAAAATAGTTAAATTGAGATTTTATAAGAGCTACAGTATTCCGGTATTCTATTGTATTTAAATTAAATCTTTGAATTTGAATAATGGTATTAAATTTTGTGCTGTATGATATGCAGGTGATTTTAATTTAAACTACTATATTATTTTATTAGTAAAATACAGTAAAAAAATACAAAATTAAGGTTACTTATCGTAATCCAACTTCCAAGTTGATAGAGTCGATGAAGAAAAGAATGATAGCACTTCCGAAGGCCGCTGAAGGTCCAATTAATTACTAGTATTCCAATTTATTTTTATTTATTTTTTTATATATTTTTTATGTAAAAACATTATGACAGATTATTTTTGGTCCAAATACACATGTTCTGATAAAATTTCATATAATTTGATCGATTCATAAAAAAGTTATGGAGAAAATACTAGTGCTTCTATCTTTTTGCAGGAGTGTATGTATGTAGCTGGGTTGGTCTGTCACAATCCTTCATGATCTCATTCTTCCTTCATGATCTCATTCTTTTTTTTCTGGATTTACTGGCACTTTTGGTTCCTTCCACCCTGGCTAAACAGCCATTTTTTCGTTATTTGCTCTTTAACCTTTCATTTAAAATTGGAATAAAATTTAGAAAAGAAACATGACCAAGAAGAATTAAGATTAAATAATATTTGCATTATTTTTCGTATATAAAATATTTATTCTATATTTACATCAAGTTTTCGTGTGGATTAATCTCTTTTTTAAAAATCATCATTTTTTTATCCATATTTCTTTTAGGATGTCGATTTCGATTGAACAAATTCAAGAGCTTAGCGATGATGATCTCCGTGCACAATTGACGAAATTTGGCATTAACTTCGGACCAATTGGCTCGACTACGCGTAAGCTCTACGAGAAAAAGTTGCTTAATTTTGTCACGGGCACGGATCAGTTGAGATCGTCGAGTCCACTGCGTACGGCCGATGTTTCAAATGGATCTCGTCACTGCACGCCGCAGCCTTCGGATATGACTAATGGCTCGACACACGCCTCTCCGCTAACAATTAATAATTCAAAGCCGCTCTTTACACAAGACAATGGTTCGACCGTGTATATTAGCGGCAGTGGAGACGCCATTCCACAAAACCAAGTTTGTTTTATTTTCACGCTTTTTTTGCTGAATTTTTTCAATTACATATCGACCTATCAAATAATCAATGTTTGTTTTTTAGCTAAAGCAATTTAATTTAAAATATCAGAAAAGAAAAATATTATGAGAATTTATAAATCATTGAATAAACCTTTTCATATATTTTTGACATTTAGATAATATAAAACATGTTAATGAATTTTCTATAATCCTTTTTGAAAACGGACTCTAACTAAATAACGAGCCGATATTATTAATTTTCAATTATTGAAATTGTCGCAATTCTTATCTGCTAATGAATAATCTGCCTTCTTTATTATAGATGGTCGATTTCGATAACGATGTGGCCGACTTGGATCAGGACGAGCAAGAGGAGGTGGAATGCGGCGAGGAAAGTGTACGCTACTTGACTCCCGAAGAGGCTGGCGCTCGTTTCTCTCTTTTGAATACGCCCGTCGAGGAGGAGTATGACGAGGATGACGGAATGACGTCTTCTACATGGAGAAAATGTATCTTTATCCTGCTCTTCGTCGTCACATCGGCGGTCGTCTTTAAGATTGTGTACCTCGATAAAGGCAACGTCAACTTGGCTCCCATCAAGGGATATATCCTATCGTTGTTGCCGGTCGTCAACAACTCCGTTTGACAAAAATAACGATCTTTGAATGAAAAAAACTAAGCCAAACCGACTACTCTGATTTGGTCTATTCGTGTCTGGTCTTAATCCGTTTATCTTTATCATTATTTATCGAATGGCAAAAAAAAATTCCCCAAAATTTTTTGCTATTTTTTTGGGGAATATAAATTAATTAGAAAATTGAATGTTATTAAACCTAAAATGAAGGCAAAAACGAATCAAGATCTTGGATTTTATGTTCATCTTTTCTTTGTTGAAATTTCTTTTCTCGAAAACTTGTATTTATCTGAATTTTCCAAAAAAAATTCTTTTTAACCTCCAAAATCGAATTTAAATTCAATTATTTTGAATTGCTTTTTCGAAATTCGAATTATATATCTTTTTTGCTTTGGATTGTAATGATTTTTCTTTTTCAACTAAATATTTTTCGAATATAAATCCATTATTTCCTTCTTTCTATTCGCTATTGTATAAGGTTATCTTTGTTGATGATTAATTTTGAATCTTTTGCGTTATTTACTATCAAAAAATTTTGTTCGATAATTCTTACAAAATAAAGTATCAATCATTCAGTCTTACTTGGAGATTTTTTTTATTCGATATTATTATAACTTTTGTATTTTGAGAATTGCTCAAAATCTCTATTCTCAAAAATAGACAAAAAAAATTAGGTAATATGAAATTATCTCTTCATTGATTTCATGGCACTAATCGGTAAAAGAAAGCATTAATTTTATATTTTTAAGAAGATCTGAAGAAAATTTTTAAATTATTAGGATTCTAAAGTAAAAAGCTCAAAATCACGGATCCAATTCGTTCCTCATAATCAATCGAGATCGCAACAATAACAACATTTATGTGTGTGTGTTTATTCTTTCCAATTTTGATATAAACATTATTAATTTAGATCTAATGAACAAAATTAATTATACAATTTTCAAGTATTTTATTACACCAAGTATTTACTTTATTTTTATTTTATTATACATGACTGAGAAATAAAATTTCTTAATTAATTGATTTAACAGGTTAAAAAGCCATTTATATATCTTTTATTTATATTTTTCTAGGTTTTGAAAAATTCATTAATATCGAATTCTAGGAAGTCGGCAGATGTCAACACGTATGTGATTTTGTGATATCAATTTTTTATTTAAAAAACTTTTTCATAAAAGTACATTATTATTGTATTTTTCAAGTATTTTTTTAACTTCATGTTTTATTATTTTGCTTATTAAATGGATATATTTTTTTATATATTTTAGCGATTTCATAGTAACCGTTAATTTTAAATTTGCCAAAAGTCAATCATAAAAAATTCGGTTTTTAGTTATTGTGTAATTTCAATCGAATTTTTCGGCTTATGTTATTTATTTTCTAATATATTTTCGGTTAGTGTTTATATATTTTTATTTTTCGGACATTCTATTCATACGTGCATATAAATTTGCTTAACTTACGTACACTTTTCGATCATCGTTATCTCTACGTGCTTTGGCTAGTCTGAGACCTAGGGAATTATATCATTTCTTCATCACTTAAGTCTTGCATTTATGTGAGAAACGTATGCATTAAGTGACTAGCTGACTAGTGCTTATAAAATTACTATTATACGTGCTAAATATTTGTATTCGTATTCTATTTTAATATTTTTTTCTTTACGCTATGTTAATGTCGGTTATGTTTTCTTTTAGTGCATGTACGTAAGTCATAATGTAAACTTTGCATTGTGGTCTTATTTGTTAAAAAAAATTTCGTTTGAGGCCATCCATCTAATAAAGGCGCCATTGCCGCCATTTTTGCTTTTATCTCATGTGATCTCATACCTTTTTGTAGCTAGAATTTTTCTTTTCATTGACTCTTTGCATGTAATTAACTACGGCTTCTGTTATTACTGTCTCCTTTGCTTATTTCTTTAGTATCTTTTCTAAAGAGACTAAAAACTAAATTTTATGATGTAATGACAGAGAACAAATGTACGTTGTTTAAGCCAGAAAAAGATTCGCTATAAAATTCTATACTAACTTAACAGCTAACATAATAGCAGGCACGCCAGCGGAAAGCAGCGCAAAAATACTTATGTTGTATCAACTAGCCATTCTGTTCATATAGAGAAAAGAGTATAGTGATAATGAATATTCTCGGTCTAACTAGCTGATTGACTGCGATGAATACATGCTAAATTGACTTGCATTTGTATCCCTTAACTGCCTTTTTTAATCTTCTCTTTTATTTCTTTTCTTTACTCGACTTTTCGTTACAAAATTTTGCTATGTGAATTTGTTTCTTCAGGCGAAATACTTAATTGCCTGCATGCATTTTTTCGCGAGCATTCATTCGTAAGCCGTCAATTATTGTCAAGGAAAGCATATTCTATAGGAGTTTATCATTTTACTTTGTGTGTACGTCCGACCCTGGCTTTAGTCCTTACATAATTTTAAGCATGTGCGTGCATATTATATCTAGTTTTACTTGGCGATTGAACCATACTGATCGTAAAATTTACACGCTGTGTTTTTGTTGTTGTTAATTCGGCCGTTATACAGAAAAATTTCCTTTACATATGCTTCTTTGAACTATATACGTAGAATTTATGTAATATGGATTTACTGTGTGTATTACGCATATAGTCTTTACATCTTTCTGTTGTGTTGTCTTTTTTCCTATTGAACACAATGTATACTCGGAATGGCAATATGTTTCGTTATTTTCAATGAAACTAATAAAGGAAAGGGAAAAGGAGACGCGCATTTTTTAATTTTGTTTGTTTCTCTAACATTTACGGGACTAAATGTTCGTGAGTACACTAAATTTTGCCGAAAATACAAAAAAAAACAATTCGAAAGTTCGTATAGTATATGTACATAATATTGTGCGTACACATGCGTAATATTTATTACGTATTTTAATTTGGCTTTGTTGGTTTAAAATGTCATTATATGTCATATACATATACATATGTATCTGGTGGGCTTTGTTTGAGTAATTTTTAAAATTATCAGCATTGATAGTAATTTTTTTATATATGTACAATTTTTATGTATGTATCTTGATTTTAAATTTAATTAGTTTAGCTAAATGAAATTCTAATTTTTATTGATATTTTATATTTATAATAAATGAATAGCTGGCTATTATTATCATATTTAATATATTCGTATTTTTATTTATTTACTTTTTGTGGATCGACTTTATTTTTTTAATTCAAGAATTATGAACTTTTAAATCTGCCATTTTTATAAATAATTACTGAGAGTTTAACGTAATAAAAAGTGTTTTTGATATAGGTAATCACTTTTTATTTATTTTTATCTTTAAATATTTTTCTTACAATATGTCAAATTTCTATAATTTAAGGAGTTTTTGTAGATACATATAAGTTTTTTAAACATCTTAATATATGTAAAATAATATGTGCATAGATATGTTGCTTATATATGAAAATATTTTGTATATGTATTTGTGGTTTTAAATATATTTTCGGAGAAACGACTTATTGGAATGGAGGGGTGGACGACAGACAAATGTCATGATTAATTTGCGTTTCGACGTTTTTGTTACGCTGCTACTGGAGGCTTTGGAGGGTCGCATTTTTGTTATTATATGATGAAAGTAAAAAAAATCGCGAATGAATGCAAATAAGAAATGAGAAATTATAGATAAAAAGATATTGTAAAACATGAAAAGAAGAGAGATAAAAGCATAGTCTGGAGAAAACTGTTACTTTTAACAGTTTTTTTTTTGAAAAATAATCCAAAAAAGCGAAAAAGAAAAGAGAATTTAATTTAATGGGATAGGAGAATGAATGCATTGCATCCGCACTTGTAATTTTTGTATTTTTATGAAAAATGATTGACCAAAATTGATTAACGTGGATTCGGGCAAACATTTATTGATGTTAAAGGCGTTTAAAACACCAATAATTTTTCGCACTTTTGGTTTTTACGTAATCTTTTTAATTTTATCTTGATTTTTTGTTGATTTTTAACATTATTACATTATTAAGAATTGCGGAAGTTTTATAAAACTTATATTATTTACTATAATTGTGATCTAAATATATAAAAAGATGCATATTAATCATAATTATATTTTTACAACGAATATTTTTATTATATATTTTACTTGCTTTTTATTATAAACATTTATATAATCGACTTCCCGTTCCCTCAAAAAAATCATAAATATTCCTCCATAGTAAAAATTTAGAAAAATTTAATGATATCCTATTTCTTAATTTGATTTGCTTAAATCCGGATTGGTAATTTATGAGTTATATTACATTTATATTTATTTTATTTAAGTATTAATTTATTTAAGTACTAATTTTGTTTTAATTTAAATTTATTTTCAGTATTCCCTATTCTTTTCGAACTTGTATTATGTAATTAATAGTACTATGGTGATTTGCTGAATTTGTTCAGCAGGTTGATGCTTCCTTTACTGGTCAATTATAGAAAGAAGCTTGTACTTTAAAGGTAAATTATTTCGATATATTAATTTTTATAATGGATTTATTTTTTACTTGTTTTAGTTGTCGCATAATACTATTTGTTTGCTTTCTGAAAGCATTTACAAGTTGCCTTAGTCACGACGTAAAAATCGATTTTCTCATTTCAAAACATCCATTTTGCATAATATCATCTCAGCATTTTTTAAATTTAATCAGCTCGACAATTGCAACATTACTTAATCAAACGAGTGCGGCAAAATTGCATTTAATACAAAATCTTTATATATTTACGCATAATCGTTCGTCAAGTGCCAGCATATCATAAGCGGAACCGCCAAAACGGGCCGCCTCAGCAACGCAACGACGGCCCCCATGGCCTGTTGTTTGAGCGAGGAAGCTCGCGAGCAAAAGCGTATCAATCAGGAAATAGAAAAACAGTTGCAGCGCGATAAGCGCAATGCACGGCGCGAGCTCAAACTTCTTTTGCTGGGTTAGCATATTTATTTTCGTTGTTTTGATTCTCGTTTTTTGTAATGCAATAACATAATACACATAAAAATTATTTTTAAATATGTTATACCTGAAAATATATTGAAAAATATTTTTTGAATATATATTAGGTACGGGTGAATCGGGCAAGTCCACTTTTATCAAACAAATGCGAATTATTCATGGAAATGGTTATTCGGATGACGACAAAAGGCAGCATATTCGGTTGGTTTATCAAAACGTTTTTATGGCGATGCAGTCGATGATTCGGGCTATGGATACATTGGAAATACCGTATGGCGATGCCGCTTCCGAGGTATTTTACTAAATATGTGATAAAAATAAATATTAATTTTTTAATTTTTATTTTTTGTTTGATTTTTGTTGATTTTTGCTTATTTGAATTTGAAAAAAAGTAATAAACTTCATGTTTGTTTAATATACTTATCCAAAATATTTATTCTCACAGGACAAAGCAAATGTCGTTAGAGCGATTGATTATGAGAATATTTCTTCCTTCGAGGAACCTTATGTAACATATATCGCGGATCTGTGGAAGGATCCCGGAATTCAAGAGGCTTACGATCGACGAAGAGAATATCAGCTCACTGACTCAGCAAAATAGTAATTTTTAATAATGCAAATGCTAATATAACACGATTGAAACATTTTTGATATCCTTATTTGGCATTTAATTAATTATCAATAATAAGTAAAATATCTTAAATTACAATAATTATTCACTTTAGTTACTTAAATGACATTATGAGACTGGCACAACCGAACTATTTACCATCTGAGCAGGACATTCTTCGCGTTCGAGTGCCGACAACCGGAATTATCGAATATCCATTCGATCTTGAGCAAATTGTTTTTCGGTAGTCATATTTTAAAAATTGTAAAGGGATTTACTTTTTTAAAAATGGAAATAAGAAATGCTTTGAAAGGATTTAACTTGAAATTCTAATTAATTTTGATTTTTTTTAAATACCCTCATTTCGTGAGGCCCGGCACACATCCACGAGAATTTTTTGGCATTATTTTCAAATTTTTTTCGAATTCTCTTCTTTTTTCCGTTAATAAAAACGAAGAAACAAAAAACGTAAAAATACCAAAAAAAAACAATAATGAAAATATGATAAAATTTAAATATTCAAAAAATAATTCCAAAAATACGCATAGATAATGGATAAGTCCGAACCGATCTGACATCTTGGCTTATCTTCACGCAACTAGAAATCAATATTTATTTTGGAAATAATGTTTTCGTAAAAGATACATTAAAAAAGACAGCTATTATTTTCTTCCTTTTTTGTTAAATTTAAAAAAAATCATTATTTTTTATTTTTACTTTAGTCTCGAGACTTTTTAAATAAATTTTATTAAAATAGAAAAAGATGTATATAATTTACGCTCGATTCATTAATTTCAACTTATAATTTTTGAATTTGAATAACTAACACGCTTAACACTTTTAGAATGGTGGACGTCGGCGGACAAAGATCCGAACGACGGAAATGGATTCACTGCTTTGAAAATGTCACTTCAATCATGTTTCTCGTCGCGCTTTCCGAATATGATCAAGTTCTCGTCGAGTGCGATAATGAAGTGAGTTCTTTTTTAAATTTATTTAACAATGTTTTTTTCCAAAAATCATTTTATTCGCTGTACAGATTGGACACTTTTTTTCGCTTTTTTGTTTCCGATTTTATAAAAAAAAATTGTAGAACCAAAATATTTCGTCAAAGTGAATATGTCATTTTGTATCAACGAAAAACTCTTTTTGCACTTGTTTTCATGTTTTACAAATTATTTTTCTGTCCAAATTTGACAAATGTTCTGTAGCATGGACAAGTTTTCTATTTATCAATTGATTATTTTTAAGCGCTAATTTTATTGCGTGATTTTTAATAAGCATGCACGCATAATTTTAAATAAAATTGTTGTTTTAACTCGTATGCATACGCGTATAGATCCATCAAATTTGTTATAACTTTTTAATTTTTAAATTTTTTTAAGTCATTTCAAGTTTGTACTTCGTTTGATATTAATTTGTTAATCTAGTAACCGTTTAATTGAGTACAAAAATTATGTGGAAAAAAAGCAAGGCTAAAATATTGTAAAACAATAAGTTCATTTTTGCTTGTTAAAACCACAATTAATATTCTTGATTAGTCCATTAGCTATTATTTTAAGCAAAAAAATAACGGTCGATTTAATTTTTTTTAAAAAGTGCTCATAAAAATTTGTTCTTTTTTATGTTATTTTTGGCATCTCTGAAATATAAATTTAAATTTTTTACAATTAAAAGGGAAATTTATAATTAATCATTTTTTTGTAATTTAGCATTAAAAAGATGAGCGAAGAATTAAATTACATTAATAAGCATCAAGGGGAGCAGTGGCCCAGTGGTTGTGCGATAGGTCTCACTTTGCTTGGGATGAAGTTCAGTTCCACCCCCGACCCTACCTAGGTATCGCCATATTTGGAAGACAATGGGTACCACATTCCACATTGTGTGGGTGATACGCGGCGATGCTGACCAGACCCAAGCCAGGCCGCATCAGCGATACCGCATGAATATATGCAGCAAACCAGCCGAGATTTCGGTGGCTGGATGGCTCACGATTAGTCCAAGGTCATTTCCAACGGGGGAGGAGTGATCTGTGGGGCCTTCACGTATTCGCGTAATAAGCATCAATTTAAGAGAAAATAAAGTTTATTAAAAATTAATTTTTTTTAGAATCGTATGGAGGAGTCCAAAGCTTTATTTCGGACGATTATCACATATCCCTGGTTTCAAAATTCGTCGGTAATACTTTTCTTGAATAAAAAGGATTTGCTAGCTGAAAAGATTCTTTACTCTCACTTAGCCGACTACTTTCCCGAATATGATGGTATGTTTTGACATAGTTTCGAATTATTGATTTTATATTAAATTTAAATTGTCAGTTTACAATTACAATTATTTTTGATAGATTGGAATATTTTTTAATTGAGATTAAATTAAATTAGTTTTGACTACAAAGAAGTTATTTTTTCCACCTTACAGGTCCACCACGGGATGAGGTGGCAGCGCGCGAATTCATCTTAAAAATGTTTGTAGACTTAAATCCCGATTCAGAGAAAATTATTTATTCACATTTCACTTGTGCCACTGGTAAGTTATTTTACTTATTTTTTACATAATTTTATTTTTATTACATTCTTTTTTTACTATCTAAGCTAATTTTCAAGATTCTTTCAACGATTTACCAATTTTCAAGGCTCATTAATTATTTTGATTTTTACAAATTTGCTAGACTTTTGAATATATTGTTCTCTATATTCAATTTTGGAGATAATAGTCCGAAAAATGATTTTAAAAATTTCTATTTTAATCGAACTTTGATTTTTTATTTACATAAATATTTTATTACTTTTGAAAGTGAGACAAATTGTATTAAATATGCCAGTTGATATTTTCTCCCATGATTATGAATTGATTTTATTTTTATTTTATTTGAATAAGTCGAGTTTTTTTACTAAAAAATAGTTAATTTTAAAGATTTTAATTTTAATGTTACATGGCTTAAAATAAAAAATAAATAAAATCAATTTAGTACAATATAGCCGGTCAATTGAGATCAGTTTTATTTAGTTTTAAAATTCCCTCACCTAGTCTTTAAATAAAAGTAAAGAGAACTTATTAAATAAAAATTATAATGAAAAATGCTTTTTTCAATTATTTTTTTATTTAAAAAAATGATCAAATGACTCGGAAATTTGTTTAGTATCGATGATTTAAAAAATATTATGATTACTTTATATTGATAATTGTTATTGCAGCGTTTTTTTAAATTTTAGATACAGAAAATATTCGATTTGTGTTTGCGGCGGTAAAAGACACTATTCTTCAGCACAACTTAAGGGAATACAATTTGGTGTGATCGAATATAAATTTTTTTTTTCTTAAACATTTTTTGACGATTATTTTTTAATTATTCTTCACATTTTCTTCCATTTTTCCAAAATTTTCAAGTCTCATGTTGTTCTCTCAAAATCAAATCCGATATTATATATTAGATTTTCTATGAGTATTTTCGATATTTATCTTCGTAGTCAGACTTTTCCTATTTTCCCTTTTTTAAAACACATTTTATATAACTCATAGTTTTCTTTTCCACATAACTCGTAGATTCTCTTATCGTTTTTCTAATTTTTTACCCCTTATTTTTTTGTCAACCAAAAATTTGGAGACCTCCCCGCTCAACGCAAATTTATTATTATTTTTTCTACACAATTCATTTCACATTAGAATTGAAAATCATTAGTTTAGGCTAGTTTTAATAATGGAGAAATATGATACTTGAAAATTTTTTGTTTTAGCACTACTACTTAATTGACTTTAGATAGTAAAATTCAACAAATTGATTTTTTGAAATGTCACATATTAAAACGATAAAGTTTTCAGAGTTAAACCAATTTCTTCCAATTTTCAAAATGATAATTATTTTTTCTATGTAAATTTTTGTTATCTTAATTATGAATGCTATATTATTTTTTTGTTTTCTTATTTGGTATTGCTGCCACGCTAATATAATAATAAATTTTAAATTTGCGAAAAATAAAAATTTTAAATATTACGAGTTTGTTATTGATTGCATAATTTTAATTACCTATTCGTGTTATTGTTTATTAATGGAACATATAATTTAACATATTGGGTAATTAAAATTTGAATATTTACATAAACAATGTAATATATCAGATAAGAGATAAAGACTTTAAGCATTAATTTGAATATTCCAGTAAGATTGATAAGGATTTAGATGATAATTTTACGATGGACAAATTGCATCTCGAAATTACATACTTATTGTATCTGACAAGATGCATATCCGAAAATTTAAAAACAATAATAATAATTTACTGGACAAACAGGTGCTATAAGTACACTTATGTAGCTATAATACAATAAAAAATGAAACAATGCGATTCAGAAATAGAGAAACAAGTTTAAATAGAACAAAACAATATAAATTATTAAAAAACTACCTCCTCGTCATACGCCTGCGTTATGGAGACTCCTGCTTTCGAAAGTCTTTAAAAAATATATCAAAAGTCTTTTAAAAGAATCAAAATCAATATTTAGAGAAAGCATTAATGCTGCAAAGAAAATCCTTTTATACATACCAATATTTTTTTAATAGTAAAAATATTATATGTTGTAGGCGATTTGTATTCAGCTGAAGTTTATTTTCGAAGAATTGTAGATATAATTATATAATTTAATCCTTTTTATTCGCGATTTTTGTTGTTTTTTAAAATTAATTACCAAACAAAAATTTCAATCAAAAATTTGAAAGATGTGACTTATTTAAAAATGTTTGTTTTATAAGTAACATTAATTTTTGAAATATTTTAATCATAGGAAGTTGCATTTTTTTCCGTTTTGTAATAAAACAGTGATTTTTTAAAATTTCCCTCAAGCTTAATAATTTGATGCAACAATAATTTGATCATTATTGACATGTTATTTTGGTTAGATTTTAATTACCATCTATAGTTCGTTATTTGGTGAAGATAGGATGCCAAAATCACGGCACACCGATATTGAAACACAACGGCGAAACTATCGAAAAAGATCTTCAATAGACGCTTTATCTTAAAATAGGGTAATACATGCCAAGAGCGGCAACTGATAGTAATGGTTCTTCAAATAAGAATTTGCTCGAACCATCTTTTTTTAATTAATCTTTTTAACGGTAGGAAATTTTCAATGGCATATTTAATAATATTTGTTTTTTTTCGTTATTGCGACAATTAATTTATCGATGAGTACATATTAATATATTTCTCATGTTACTCATAAATAATACCTTAAATTTTTCAATCAATTTTTTATTAATTAAGGTTTTTGTTAATTAATTTTAAAAAATAACAAATAAAAGTGATATCGGACCCAAAAAAATTTTTTTTAGGTTTTCTGGCACGGGGAATTCGAATTTAATAATGTTTCTCACTGATTTTGTTGTTTTTGTGCAGTTTTTGAAATTTTCTAGTTGCACGTTTAACTAGCCTTACATGTTGTCTTTTTTAGTTTGCCAACGTACTAACATGAATTTTACACAACACGTCGAGTGAACAGTGAAGAAGAAGCAATGCGAGTGGTACTGCGCGAGATTTTATGGAGTCTTATTTGGCGGAGTGCATATGTAAAAAGCGCGTGATCCTTTCACCGTCATTTTGCAAGACATCGCTTTTTGGCCCGTCTAATTGTTAATTATTTATCCTTGTTTTGTTTACTGTTGTTAGAATTATGTTAAAAATTATTCCCCGAAAATGTCAAAAACTGCACAAAAACAACAAAATCAGTAAGAAACATTATCAATTCCCCGTGCCAGAAAACCTAAAAAAAGTCATCAAAAAAAATTTTTTTGGGTCCTATACCACAGAAGAATCCAAAAAAATTGTGAATAAAAAGAAATTTTAAAAAAAATTTGACTAAGTTATCATGCACGTATGTAAATTTTTTATTGTTATAAAACCAGATTTAGTATACATTTTGAATTCTCATCGTATTTGCCATTTTTAGTTGTCCGTTAAAAATAGTTTATTCGTCCTGGAGCGATGATGAAATTATTGGCGTTCCGTCGTCAGTCTCCAAAAGTGTATGTCGTTCGTGCGAAAAAGCGTGGTGCGAAGATATCGTGCTCGCATATTTGTCAACAAATAATCGGCGGGTGCAGCGCGTGCGCGGCCATATTTAAAAAAGTAGAATTCAAGGCCAGGAGCCATGATCGGTAATCTAATTGGAATTAAATCGCACCGATGGACGATTATATAGCCATTTCAACGTAAAAAGTATTGCGGGGACACCCCCAAGTATGAAGGTTAAAATGTCTACACCTGTTTCTAGATATTCGAAGAGATATTTAATTGCAATTTTTGAATATTATAATTGAAGCAATATTTGCCACTATGCTTCTATTATTGAATACTTTTAAATATTCATTATTTCTTTTTCTATAAAACTTCAAGGTTTTTTTTGCTTTTGTACATAAATTATAAAACAAACTCTTACTTATTCTACTCAACGGGATCTACATAATTAAGATATTGCGTGCACAAAATTTTGAAGGAAGATAATCTAAAAATGTTGAAATCTCATATTTTGATTAAATTTCATTAAATCCTACCTATGGTATTATATTCATCTATAACTTATACATTTATGCAATTACAAAGCGTCGGTTGTGCTCTTCTTACACTTTAATTTTTTTTCTTTATTGTGCTCAAGCGCAAGCTCAAAATCGAGGTGCTTGATAATTAATATTCTTATTTCTATTGCATTCTTTGTACGCTTGACGCGTGAACTCACTTGAATTTGTAAATTATTCCGTCTCCGTAGGAGGCTAAATTATATTTTCGTGTGTACGTGCTTTGCCGTGCACACTTGTACAACAAAAGACGGGTCGCACCGACGGAACGTTTCTAGGCGGGTGTGCCAACGCGCCGATGGCTTGCTGCCTCAGCGAGGAGGCGCGCGAGCAGAGGCGTATCAACCGCGAAATTGATAAACAACTGAAACGCGATAAACGCAAAGCACGTAGTGAGCTCAAGCTCCTTCTTCTCGGTAAATTTATTTTGTTTAATATACAATCATCTATAATATATACAGATATCAAGACATATAAAATTTTCATTACAATACATACATTAAAATTTTGACAAAAAATGTTTCATTTGAATTTTAAAGCTAAATACTGTATCATTATATATATATATATATATATATATATATATATATATATATATATATATATATATATATATATATATATATATATATATATATATATATATATATATATATATATATATATATATATATATATATATATATATATATATATATATATATATATATATATATATATATATATATATATATATATATATATATATATATATATATATATATATATATATATATATATATATATATATATATATATATATATATATATATATATATATATATATATATATATATATATATATATATATATATATATATATATATATATATATATAAAGTATTTTAATATTGCATTACTATATTTATAAAAGTTAATACATACACAATTACGTATATTAGGTACGGGTGAATCAGGGAAATCAACTTTCATCAAACAGATGCGGATTATTCATGGAAACGGCTATTCGGATGATGACAAAAGGCAGCATACACGTCTCGTATATCAAAATATTTTTATGGCTATACAATCGATGATTCGGGCCATGGACACGCTATTAATATCATACGCGGACGAATCATCGGAGGCAATTTTTCATTTTTTAATGTTATTATTAATAGAGATACAGTATAATTTTCAAAAAAAGTAATTTATTATCATCACTAATAAAATTAGTTACTTTTTGTTATTTTTTTATTATTTTTATTATACTCATGCACATATTGCAAGACTTTTGAAAATTGAAAGACTTTTGTCCATGAATGTATTTCTCTTTGTATATCTTTCTATTTGTTTGCATAGAATTTTGTATTTATCTAATATAACATTTTCTTGCTAATTAAAATAAGTTTTAGGAAAAGGCAAATGTTGTTAGAGCTGTCGACTATGAATGTGTGCATTCCTTCGAGGAACCTTACGTATCATACATAGCGGATCTGTGGAAGGATTCGGGAATTCAAGAGGCCTACGAACGACGGCGTGAATATCAGCTTACTGACTCCGCAAAATAGTGCGTCAAATTATAATTATTATTAAACAAGAACTATTAAACACCTAAATTAGAGTAATGCATTTTTAAAAAATTGATTTCAGCTATCTAAACGATATCGAGAGAATATCACAGCCGGATTATCTCCCAACCGAGCAAGACATATTACGAGTTCGTGTACCCACGACAGGAATCATTGAATACCCCTTTGATTTGGAAAAAATCGTTTTCAGGTATGTAAAATAAAGAAAGGATTCTGAAATTCATACACATCAAACTTTTTAAAATCCATTACATTCATTATTATTCTACATTAGCTTAATACATACATATTTTTACTTTGATTTTTTATTTTAGAATGGTGGACGTCGGCGGACAAAGATCCGAACGACGGAAATGGATTCACTGCTTTGAAAATGTCACTTCAATCATGTTTCTCGTCGCGCTTTCCGAATATGATCAAGTTCTCGTCGAGTGCGATAATGAAGTGAGTTCTTTTTTAAATTTATGTTAATATAATTACACGCTCTTTACATTTTTTACACTATGTTTCTTTTCAATTATCCCTGCTGTTTATTTCCACTTATCCCACTCATTTTGCACTTGTGTAGAATCGAATGGAAGAGTCTAAGGCTCTTTTCAAGACGATCATCACATATCCGTGGTTTCAACAGTCGTCCGTGATTCTCTTCCTTAACAAAAAGGATTTGCTTAAGGAGAAAATTGCATATTCGCATCTCGCTGATTACTTTCCCGAATATGAAGGTTTGTGTCCTTACCACATACTCACTCTTGTAATTACCTAATATCAATTTTCCTTTTATATTATATTGTTATATACTTGCATTTTTTAACCCTGCAACATATCACATGAAATATTTTATTGCAAATTTAAGCAGCGTTTTTTAAAACAATTGTAGGACCTCCTCGCGATGATGAGATGGCTGCCGACTTTATATTAAAAATGTTCATAGAACTCAACACTCCCGAGCCAATTGATCACAAATTCAATAAGGGAGAGTCGAGTCCCGAGAAAAGCATATATTCTCACTTCACCTGTGCTACAGGTAACAATATTTATCGAAAAAAGAATACAATTTATAATTATAATTATGGAATTTTTGTCGTGGCTGAAAAACTTTTTACCACCTGATGAATCGTAAATAATTTCTAGATACGGATAATATTCGATTCGTCTTCGCCGCCGTTAAAGACACAATTCTACAAATTAATCTAAAAGAATATAATTTGGTTTAAAAATAAATTCCCATTCTGCATGCATAATTATTTTGTTGATCGTGCTGAAAACTTGCGCGAGACGCAAGCAATTTTTTTTTTCTTGTTTTAGTCAATATGTTGAAAGCTTTAATTCAACATTCTCTTACACTTTAGATGTTCTTTTTTATGTTGTTGTAAAAACTGTACGAATAAATTATAATAACAGAGAGAAGAAAAAAGCCATTTTAAAAAAAAATATGTAGTCGATTTTATAATTACTCCTCTTTTTGTTCTAGTTTTTCAAATTCTTGCAGATTTGAGGAGTGAGATTGCATAAAAAAACTAGAAATTTTTAATTGAATATTTAAATTAAAAAAAGAAATTTTATATATTAATAGGTTTTATATTCTCGCAAGATAAACTCCGTTCAACGCGCTAACGAAAAACAATAATGAACAAATATGTAGGAGAGAATTACTTATTATGCATCCAAATGCGCGAAAAGACGTCGCGTCTTCTCTCGTTTATTTCGATTGCCGTGCTTCTTACTAGCCAAAAGCGAATCGGCGGCGGCCGAAACGGAGGCGCTCTGAACGCCACCGCCGGTGCCGCGAAAACGAGCGCCAGCCGTTTTCGCGTCGAAAAAGGCACGATCCACGCGCAAATTCGTCGACTCGTCGTTGTTGAGCAAATTGCGCTTGTCGAGCTGAAAAAAAAGAGAAGAGATAATCGCTGTATAATTTTCAATCGAATTGGAATTCGGCGAACAAAATTTCAAAGACTATATGCTATTGGGATTGAGGGGGAAATTTGCGCACCACGAAACTTCTTCCCAATAGCTTAATTCATTTTTTGAAAAAATTTTTTATAATGGACGAAAAACCTGTTCAAAATCATATAGCTTGTCGAGCGCGCAAAATTTACCGCGCGACATTTGCGCGGCCAAAGTCACGCGTCATATATCAAATAAAAGCGTGCTGATTCCGAATATGTAATTGGTTTTCAGATTGGTTCAATGCAGGGTTGCCAGATGATGTCCTTTTTAAAAAGATGTTCTTTTTTTGAGAGGGTCTGTTCTTTTTTCCATTTTTTGTTCGTTTTTTCCATGAAGAATGGCTCTCTTAGACACAAGATCAGGAGTTCCGAGAAGTATTGATTGTTGAGAGAATAAAGAATCTGACCCGAAAAGTTAACGAAATAGATTAATTCAGATGATATTTTTTTAGAAAAATCTTTTTTGTTGTTGGAAATTATCAATAAAAAGAATTTTTTCGTGCCCAGCGTTCTTTTTTATTTTCATCTGGCAACCCTGGTTTAATGCAAAAAAAAAGTTGGTCAAGCTTAAAAAAGGAACTTCTTAATGGGACATCCCGGTAGTTTTATGACAAAATAATTCTTCACAACATTGACGAATTAAACGACCAAATATCAATGGCGGTTGCCAAAACAATTAATTTATCATAAAACGATTGATTATGGGATAAAGACCGTCCGAACCTGATATACAAATAAGCTTTTATTTAGAAAACATTTTTCTTTCTAATAAATGTATGTCACCATCCAATGAATTATCGCCAAAAGAATAATCCACCAATTTAATGACTTGTATAATTTTGCAAAAAAAAATGGGATAAAAGCATACAACCAGTTAAAAAGTGTACGTCTCCGAAGGTGAATTTGCATATTTTTGGTGGAATTATATCATTTCTTATTGAAAACCTAGAGCACTATTCACCTGCTTCAGCAAATTCTCTCCGTATTCGCTGTGTGGCTTTCGCCTTTGTGCGCTCTCATCGCCAACACGCCGGTAGGTCCACTCGTCAAAGGTGGCTTGCGACACGCCCGGCGGACTGGCGACCCATTTCAGCCGGCCGTCGACAACGTCGCGCAGAATGAGCCGAGCGGAACGCGAGCAGTCGGGAACGCCCGCCGACGCCATAAAGCCCTTCATAAAAGCGACGGTGGTGAGCAGCTCGTGAGCGGTGGGCGCGCGATCACCGCGCTCGTGCGCCGCCGAGCGCGGCAAAAGCACCGAGTAGAGCGCCTCGAACTGACGGCGAGGCACGCGAGTGCAAAGCAACTGGATCGGCGAGAAATAGTCGCGCATGTTGTGAATCGGCAACACGCCTAAAAAGAGGCGCAAAAAATTGAAGATGTTTTTGAAACGGATAGAAGGGAATCGAAAACACGCACAATTGAGAATCATTTGGCTGTTGCTGAACCCGAAAGAGGGCATCACCAATCCGGGGCAATCGCAAAGCGTCAACTAAAAAAAACAACAACCTTTTTTTCGAAAAACAAATGAATGACGGAAAAAAGAGCCACCCAATAAAATTGTTCAATTATTTTCTTCGTACCTCCTCGTCGATGACGATCGTCTGAAAGTGTTTCGTTTTTCCGGGTGTGGCCGAAACGGAAATCCTCTTCGCGCCGACGAGACAATTAATGGTGGAACTTTTGCCGACGTTCGGATAGCCAACCATTCCCACCACGAAAGCGTTGCGATCGGGTTGAGCGGCGCGCGCTCGCTCCTTCAGGTGCTCCAATAGCCCCTAAAAATAGATAGGCAATGTATTTAAGAAGATTTTGAAACAGGGTTGCCAGATGATGTCCTTTTTAAAAAGATTTGTTCTTTTTTTGAGGGGGTCTGTTCTTTTTTCCATTTTTTGTCCTTTTTTTCCATTTTTTGTTCGTTTTTTCCATGAAGAATGGCTTTCTTAGAGACGGGATCAGGAGTTCCGAGAAGTATTGATTGTTGAGAGAATAAAGAATCTGACCCGAAAAGTTAACGAAATAGATTAATTCAGATGATATTTTTTTAGAAAAATCTTTTTTGTTGTTGGAAATTATCAATAAAAAAATTTTTTCGTGCCCAGCGTTCTTTTTTATTTGATTTTCATCTGGCAACCCCGTTTTGAAATGATTTTGTTGTAATTTTTTTCTCATTCACAATTTCGACTTGAAAAGTATTCGAGATAATAAGGGGCAAAATTCTGAATCAAATAGCCAATTTTATTGTCTTCAAAAAAAAAAAGAAAGTATTTTTAGTCAAAAATGCGCAAAAGTCAGAGGGCCCCCTTAAAATGATCACCCTAGCGGATTCGATAAATGTGAACGAGTCGGAACTGGTCGATTGTTCATTCGCGGAATGATTGTCATCGGTCGTTAAGAGTTGTGGAACGGAATCGTGCAAATCCCCTCCCTTCTCATCCGCAACGTTCTCGGCATTTTGCGCGGATTGTGTTGCACTCCTAAAAAGTCATCACAAATTTTTTGCCGTCCAGTTCGTGGAATATAAAGAAAAATGGACAAAATTATAAACCACTAGCTATATGAATAAAGGATCTTCACTCTAAAATGACCAAATTATATCGGCATGTCA
The DNA here is from genome assembly GCA_024678965.1 of Bradynema listronoti. Classification (NCBI taxonomy): domain Eukaryota; kingdom Metazoa; phylum Nematoda; class Chromadorea; order Rhabditida; family Allantonematidae; genus Bradynema; species Bradynema listronoti. The sequence goes on from JANLNO010000006.1 coordinate 665,112, forward strand.
GGTTATTATTGCACGTTTTTAAGTAGAATGAAATTTTATTTTTATATCTCTACATAAAAACAAAAGAGTGACTATTAAGAGACATAATCACATTAATGATTCCTTGCCATTTCTCTGGGAGAAGATCGATCCCTTGCTTAAAGAAATCCTCGTCTTTCGAGTCAATCCATGCCTTCACGCCCGATACTAAGTCATCGAAGTCCTCAAATTCTTCACCACTGAGAAAATTCTTTACAGAGCGGTTTTTATGCGGTAGTCAGTAGCGGCTGCATCAGGGCTATATGCAGGACGCTCAAGAAGCTCCCAACCCTTCTTGTCAATGGCACTGATCGACAGTTAACCGCCGCGAATTTAAAAACGTGCAATAATAACTTGACAACCCAATACATTTTTGCACAAACGGGAAGAGCAATCACCACAATAGGCAAAAAAAAAAAAACACAGTGGTGATTCTCCGCTACATTTATAATTTGAATGGAAATGGACTGAAAAAATACGCTAAAAATTCTTTTTTTCCTTCCAAAAATTTCCCACCAAAAAATAGCCGAAATGCCCTGCTTCTCGAAATAATTGTGCCATTCGTGAATTTGTTCGCGCGTCAACAAATCGGCCTTATTCACGAGAATCAAACTGCCCTTTAGCGGATCGACTTCCCGGACGTAGGCCTCGAGATCGGCGCTGCGAAACATTAGTGGATTTCTCGCGTCCACTATCTGCAAAGAAATAATGCATATCAAAAGGAGCGCTGAGGTCATTAAAATTAATCTTGAATGGAATAATTTTAATCGGAAAACTTGTTCCACGAATAAAGTTAATTTTGAATTGAATAAAAAATTTTTTTTTTTAGTTTTAATGTTTTTTTCTTAATCCGCCCATCCCAAAAAAAAAAAAAAAACATACAAACCTGAACGACGAGATCGCTGCGCTCGATAACGCGCCACAATTGACGCCACAGCTCCAAATTTCGCTCGAACGGCGTGAGTACAACATCTGAGCCCTGGAGAAATGTGCGCAGCAGTTAAGTCAATACACAGCACGTAAAATGTAATGTTAAAGCAGGGTTGCCAGATGATGTCCTTTTTAAAAAGATTCGTTCTTTTTTTGAGGGGGTCTGTTCTTTTCCATTTTTTATTCTTTTTTTCCATGAAGAATGGCTCTCTTAGACACAAGATCAGGAGTTCCGAGAGAAGTATTAATTGCTGAGAGAATAAAGAATCTGACCCGAAAAGTTAACGAAATAGACCAATTCAGATGATATTTTTTTAGAAAAATCTTTTTTGTTGTTGGAAATTATCAATAAAAAAAATTTTTTCGTGCCCAGCGTTCTTTTTTATTTTCATCTGGCAACCCTGGTTTAATGCAAAAAAAAAGTTGGTCAAGCTTAAAAAAGGAACTTCTTAATGGGACATCCCGGTAGTTTTATGACAAAATAATTCTTCACAACATTGACGAATTAAACGACCAAATATCAATGGCGGTTGCCAAAACAATTAATTTATCATAAAACGATTGATTATGGGATAAAGACCGTCCGAACCTGATATACAAATAAGCTTTTATTTAGAAAACATTTTTCTTTCTAATAAATGTATGTCACCATCCAATGAATTATCGCCAAAAGAATAATCCACCAATTTAATGACTTGTATAATTTTGCAAAAAAAAATGGGATAAAAGCATACAACCAGTTAAAAAGTGTACGTCTCCGAAGGTGAATTTGCATATTTTTGGTGGAATTATATCATTTCTTATTGAAAACCTAGAGCACTATTCACCTGCTTCAGCAAATTCTCTCCGTATTCGCTGTGTGGCTTTCGCCTTTGTGCGCTCTCATCGCCAACACGCCGGTAGGTCCACTCGTCAAAGGTGGCTTGCGACACGCCCGGCGGACTGGCGACCCATTTCAGCCGGCCGTCGACAACGTCGCGCAGAATGAGCCGAGCGGAACGCGAGCAGTCGGGAACGCCCGCCGACGCCATAAAGCCCTTCATAAAAGCGACGGTGGTGAGCAGCTCGTGAGCGGTGGGCGCGCGATCACCGCGCTCGTGCGCCGCCGAGCGCGGCAAAAGCACCGAGTAGAGCGCCTCGAACTGACGGCGAGGCACGCGAGTGCAAAGCAACTGGATCGGCGAGAAATAGTCGCGCATGTTGTGAATCGGCAACACGCCTAAAAAGAGGCGCAAAAAATTGAAGATGTTTTTGAAACGGATAGAAGGGAATCGAAAACACGCACAATTGAGAATCATTTGGCTGTTGCTGAACCCGAAAGAGGGCATCACCAATCCGGGGCAATCGCAAAGCGTCAACTAAAAAAAACAACAACCTTTTTTTCGAAAAACAAATGAATGACGGAAAAAAGAGCCACCCAATAAAATTGTTCAATTATTTTCTTCGTACCTCCTCGTCGATGACGATCGTCTGAAAGTGTTTCGTTTTTCCGGGTGTGGCCGAAACGGAAATCCTCTTCGCGCCGACGAGACAATTAATGGTGGAACTTTTGCCGACGTTCGGATAGCCAACCATTCCCACCACGAAAGCGTTGCGATCGGGTTGAGCGGCGCGCGCTCGCTCCTTCAGGTGCTCCAATAGCCCCTAAAAATAGATAGGCAATGTATTTAAGAAGATTTTGAAACAGGGTTGCCAGATGATGTCCTTTTTAAAAAGATTTGTTCTTTTTTTGAGGCGGTCTGTTCTTTTTTCCATTTTTTGTCCTTTTTTTCCATTTTTTGTTCGTTTTTTCCATGAAGAATGGCTTTCTTAGAGACGGGATCAGGAGTTCCGAGAAGTATTGATTGTTGAGAGAATAAAGAATCTGACCCGAAAAGTTAACGAAATAGACCAATTCAGATGATATTTTTTTAGAAAAATCTTTTTTGTTGTTGGAAATTATCAATAAAAAAAATTTTTTCGTGCCCAGCGTTCTTTTTTATTTTCATCTGGCAACCCTGGGCTTAAAGCTATACACTTTAAAAAATTTTCTTTTTTTTATTGTACAAATTTACCTCGGATAAGAGACAAAGATTTCTCTTCCACACGAGAAACGTCTCGACCTCGATTGCGTTCAACTCGTCGGCCGTCGTGTACAAACTGCGATGCGGTCGACGTGGAATACGCAGCAAATATCCGTAATTACGATTGAGCTCATCCAGCGGACGCGACTTCAGATCCTCGAATTTCACAATACTGCTTTCGGCTCTAAAAAAAGAGAAATAGAAAAAGTGGGAGAAAATTTTTCCCTCCGCTTTCAATAAGACAATAGAAATTAATTTGCATTTGCATTCCATATTGAGTCTATTTTTATAGAAACTAATTTAGAAAAAAAAAATTTCCTATCCATTTATTGTTTTAAACCAGGGTTGCCAGATGAAAATAGAATAAAAAAGAACGCTGGGCACGAAAAAATTTTTTTATTGATAATTTCCAAGAACAAAAAAGATTTTTCTAAAAATATCATCTGAATTGGTCTATTTCGTCAACTTTTCGGGTCAGATTCTTTATTCTCTCAGCAATTAATACTTCTCGGAACTCCTGATCCTGTGTCTAAGAGAGCCATTCTTTATGGAAAAAACAAACAAAAAAGAACAAAAAAAGAACAAAAAATGGAAAAAAAGAACAAAAAATAAAAAAGAACAGACTCCCTCAAAAAAAGAACAAATCTTTTTAAAAAGGATATCTGGCAACCCTGTTTTAAACTAAAATTTGTACCAGTTTTAAGACCAAATAATATTAACGTTTGTTGATCATTACCTATGAAAATCTTCAAATAAAAATGAAGGATCTTCACTCAAAAATGACCGAGAATAATTTTGCACACTAAGGAGGAGCAATCACCAATAAGTGAAAGGATAGTGATTCTCCGCTAGAATGTGCATCCATCCATCAAAATCAAACAGCTTCTCTGGGCATAGAGAAAAACAAACGAAAATTTACTTTGAAAGAACGCGAATATCGCCGCGTTCCGCCTCAAAATTCGTGCCGGCCAATTCGGCATTTGCGAGAAATTCGATCAAATTCGTTTCGTGAGTCACCGAGTCCACCACTTTTGTCGGCGCATCCTAAAGAACTCGAAAAAGCTAATGGTGCAGAAATTTGGCCACTAACATTGTACTACGAAACATTTTTCTTCCTAATAAATGTATGTCACCGTCAAATGAATTATCACTTAAAAAATAATCCACCATTTTAGTGATTTATAGATGATTTCGCAAAAGAAAATGGAGGAGATCATACAATAAGGTGAAAGTGTACATCTCCGAAGGTGAATTTGCGTGATTAGGACGAGAAAAAAGCCATTTCAATTGGGCAAAAAAGTACGAACCTCTTTAACGATGTTGGGATTTGGCTGTTTCTTGGACAAGGCCTTTTGTGTGTTGACGAGGCCGTTGCCGAGAGATTTGTTCGGACCGGTGGGTCCACGAGATTTTATTTTACGTTTTGTCATTCTCCTAAGCGATGAACGAAATTAAAAAGTGCTCAAAACCGAGAGGTTAAATCTAATGAAATAGGCGAAAAAAAATTTTCTTCATAAAAATTCCCATTTTATACAAAACGAAATAAATCCTAACAGAACAAAGTCGTTTTTAAACGGTCAAGACTTTCATTTTTTCTAGCGAATCGAAATAGCAGCATTATTCATCAAACGCGAAATTAATTTTTCTCATAGTCAACGCTTCAATTTAATCGAATAAAATATCAAATAGGTGAATGTATTTTGAATTGTTGAAATTTTGATTTTTTCTTTCTTTCAAAATATATTCACGATATATACGAAACTATTTAACTTTATTTACTTGGACAAAAATTGACTACAATAAATGTACGCTTATGTTTGCGGATAGAAAAAAAAGAAAATAAATTACATTGTTTTTGTTTGAAATTTCAGAATATGAATCTGGACGAAGAAATGGAGCATAATCAAGAATTGAGGCAATTTTTATTTATTTTTTTTTTAAATTCTATGTTCATTCATTTTATGAAAAATCAAAAAAATTGAAAAAGTATTCACTCTTTTAGCGAAAACGAGAATCTCGAAAGAGACGCACAAGATTTGGAGGATATTGACGAATTATTGGAGGAGCCGGTCGGCGATGTGCCCGATCACTTGAAAAATGCTTCAAAAAGGATGGGACTTTTGAATTTCTAAAAATTTTTAGGCGAAAAAATTAATTAAAAAAATTTTTCTTGAGTTGGAAAAATTACATTTTAATTATTTCTAACCGATTATTTTTAGCTTAAAACGGGTGCTTGTTTATCGTGGTCTCGACCACTTTGACGTGCTTCCCGACGGATGGGTGGAAGTCACGCATAGCAGCGGTCTTCCCGTATACCTGGTCGGGATTTTACAGATTAGACTTTTTTTGTATAGACTTTTTTTTGCATGAGAATGGCGATTAGCGTGTGTTTTAGCACAAAAAATCGCGTTGCTGCACCTTTTCTCGGCCGTATTTTATCGGTCCTGGTTCGGTGCGCCTTCACAGCGTACCGGAGTCGGCGATTCCTTGCCTCTTCTATCATAAGCTCTGCACGGAAGCGGAACAACGTGAGGGCGTTTTCGCGTCTTCGGAAGCGAAAACCAATAACTGCGCGGACGAGAATGGAATCACACCCGCCGCAACGAAGAGCGATGCCTCGGCCGTCGGCGACCCATCTCCGGCGGCGCCGCCCTTTCCAAGCTCAATCGAGAATAGCGGCTCTGGCACAACCGCCGGCCCCACCGAATGCCCAATGAAGCGCAGCGAAATTCTCGAAAAACTCAACGCACCGGCCATAAAAATTAAAGTTACTATGAAAAATTTCGATAACTAGAATAATTGTGCCGGCCGGAGTTGAAATTCAACTTTTATTTATTTCGATTTTGAGAGTTTAATGCAGTTATAACAGAACTTTATAGCAAAAGCATTTTTTATACTTTAAAAGAAATGAACGCTTAATATTTGTATTAAATGCGTTTTTTATTTGAGATTTATGTGAGCATTTTTTGGCCTTTAGCGAAAACTTTTTTTAGATTATTAAAAAAGGTTTTTTTTTAATTTCCAGACATCTAACGACGTGCAATGCGCGCAGTTGACTCCGAGCGCGCTGCACGAATACGCGCGTCGACGTCTTAAATTTAAGAACATTAGCGTGTACCGGTTTGGAAAGTGGCGCGAGGCGCGCAACTACTACAAGGCGCGTAAGTTGCAAGTGATCGCGCCATATCCGTCGCTCTCCGACCACTCGCCGACGTCGCCACAGAAGCGGCGGCGGCGAGCGTCGGGCGACTCGACGACGACGACGACGGCGGCGGCGGCTGCCGGAGACGCCAACGATGAGAACCTGGAGGAGGAAACGGCTGCGGCGGCCAGCGCGTCCTCCTCCAACTCGAGCGCCATGCGTCCCGGTCTGTCCGGCAACTTTATGCTCATCACCGTCCCGTCGATGGACAACGTGACGAAACCGCAGCAGAAGAACTTCTTTCTCAACCCGCAGGGAAAAACGTCCGTTAGCATTTTGCACGAGCTTATTCAGAAAATACTTCACGCGCACGTTCGCTATTTCTACAGCGAAACCAGGTTAAAATAGTTTGTTTTTTTTTTTTAATTAAGGAGTTTTTGAAAATGAAAATAAATATTAAAAATAGAGAGGATAGACTTTTTGATAGACTTTTTTCGGAATATTTAAAGAAATTTTTTTTCCGATTCTATTCACCACATTTTCGTAATTTTAACAATTTTTCAATTGATCTTTTTTCAAAATTTCTTCACGAATGCGATTAGAAAACGTTTGAATTAAACAATTGTTATTCTTTTTTTTATTCTAGAAGCTTTTTGCTAAAATTCACTTTAAAGCAGGGTTGCCAGATGAAAATCAAATAAAAAAGAACGCTGGGCACGAAAAAAATTTTTTTATTGATAATTTCCAACAACAAAAAAGATTTTTCTAAAAATATCATCTGAATTGGTCTATTTCGTCAACTTTTCGGGTCAGATTCTTTATTCTCTCAACAATTAATACTTCTCGGAACTCCTGATCCTGTGTCTAAGAGAGCCATTCTTGATGGAAAAAAAAGAATAAAAAATAAAAAAGAACAAATCTTTTTAAAAAGGACATCTGGCAACCATGCTTTAAAGTTATTTGAAGTTTTTTTTTTAATTTAGAAATACTGCAACCCCATACAATTGTGTGGCGAAATTGGAGAAGAGTTGCGCGAACAGCAAATACATAACCGGCTCAAATATTAGCGATCGGCTCCTCTGCCTTCAGGAGCGTTATCGTATTCAGGAGGAGCGGGATAGTCAAAATGGACAGGGTTCGTCTCGTAATATTTGCACAATTTTTTATTTGATAATTTTTCGTTTCTAAAACAATTTTTGAAACAATTTTACGCGTATATATATATATATATATATATATATATATATATATATATATATATAGAAAATGACGTCAACAAGGGATATATTACGGTGGGCGAGGGTTGCGGTACCAGCAAGAAGCACGCCAAGCTTATTGCCGCCAAAAAAGCCGTGGAGAATTTGTTTAGTGGATTCATCGAATTTGACAACGATTGTGTGGCGGTCACCAATCCGAATCCCAAGTAAGTTTTGTTTTTATTCGGCTGAAAACTGTTGCCTATAATTGTTGGCGCTCAAACGAATTCATGAATTGTTTTAGAGGCGATGGGGCCGTCGCAACGAGCGGTGGCTCGAACGAACAAGTCGAAGAAGACAAATTTCAAATTTTTGAGAATTTGGACGTATGCGATTCTCGTGTGCCGGATTGGAGCGCAAGAGCCGGACAACCGGCACCATATCTCATTTTGCAGGTGGGGTAAAATATGATTAAAAAATGATTAACAAAGAATTTTGACGAGTTTTTTTTCAGCCATATATTTTCAACGCTAGAGATAATTGAGAAAATTTTGTTTTAGATTCCAAATTTCCAAAATGGACTAACTTTTATTTTTTATTGGATAAAACTGGAATTTTCTTTTAGGAATATCTTAAGCGACATTCGGCTTTTGGTGACACCGAAATTACCACTAGCATACGTCGTATTCGGTATAGAAAGCATCGTTTCGAAATGCACGTCGGCAATCAACATCACGTCACCGTCGACTGTCCAAACAAACACGAGGGCAAGCAGAAAGCCGCGCAGGCCATGTTGAAAAAATTCCTTCCCGAGGTCTGATTGTTTTTTATCGCTTCTTAAACATAAAACATAGAAAGTCGGCTTAAAAGGCAAAACTATTCTGTAATTCTATTAATTTAGTCTAAAAATTTTCCTAAACATTAATTGCCTTTTTTGGAACAAACGACCCGCATATACATATGAGCTATTTAATTTTTTTTTGAATTTAAATTCCATTCTTAACCACTAAATGGGAATATTGCCATGTAAAGAAAACGACATGGGGCTCCATTCTGCGTGTATACGGCTACGAGGCTCAACAGAAACAAAAGGAGGCGATAAAGAATAAGGAGAGCATTATCAAATTGCAAGGTTTACAATCAATTAGTTTTTTTTTCTTACAAATTTACGCATAAAACATAATACATTTGCGGCGATTAAGCATTTTCGAGAATCACAAAACAATTTTGTTTACATTTTTTGAACGCGAAATGTTTTGCGATTCAAGAAAAATACTTACTGTCCGGAAGCTACCTAAATATTATTATTTTAAATTACTATTTTAATTTTTTTTTTTTTTGAAAAGCTTGTTTAAAATCGTTATACATAAATTGGAAAAAGGCCGAAAACTATCAAAAAAATTTAACTTATAATCTAAAAATGACTCTAATTTATTATCCGATTTCACTTCAATGTTCATACAAGTTTTTTCTGCGCTCGAAGAAGGATACGTTTCAGGTGAAGTACGACTGCAAAATGAAAAGAGCTCCAATAACATGGAGCCGAATAACATCATACTGGACAAGCTGAAGAGCGAAATGATGAAAATATCCGAGAGCATAATCGACAAACGCTTCAAATCGTCACAATTGAGGGATGGCGACGTGCCGGCGGTGAAGCGTGCGCGTCTCGAGGCCGCGTCCGGTCTTCCGACGTTGACCGACACGCAAGTGGAAGCGCTCGAGGCGCTGTTGAGCGCACAGCGAAACCGTCGACGCGCCGACGCTATCAACACGTCCGAGCTGCCGATTCTCAGCGAAATCCAACTACGCGAGTTGTCCGCTATGCTAACGCAACTCTTTCCCAACAGCGCGGTCAAAGTGCCATCACTTACATAGGGAATTTCTATTCTAAATTTTTATATTCGAATATTTTATAAGAATAATTTGAGTTGACAATTTCATAACTTTTTATTTAGAATAAAATAAACTTTTTTTCAATTTGTAAAAGAAAAATTACCCGCATAAATATAATAATGGAAAAAAAAGAAGTCTGATTTGAGCAAAAAAAAAATACATAAAAAGAAATCTAAGGATTAATCTAAAAACTAATAAAAATTTTTAAAAATTCTAATAAAAAAATTATTCTCGAGTTTTTCTTTCTGCCTAGTTTAGCTTTTCTTTTTAATCAAATGTCGAGGTAATTACATCGGTGTTCAGTGACGGAAGATTATTCCACCAGTTTTTCAGCTCACAAATCGCAGTTGCGTTGCATTGTACGCTCTGAGTGTTTTTCAATTGTTTGCTTTGGCTTATTACGGATTGTGAGGCCGTCTCCGTGGACGATTGAATCGAGGTTACAATTGCGCCGAAGTTCGGCGACGGCATTATCCCACTTATTTTGCGTATAGGCGGTGGTTGGCAAACGCTGTCTGAAACAAACGAAACGTGGTCCGTACGTAAAATTTGTACCTAATAAAATATTTAGCTACCTGGCATGAGACTATTGTTCAACGTCGCATGGGCTGTGCGATTCGATTTATCGATGTTATTGCGTTGTTGCCAAACCGAAGTTAGGTTTGTGGTCTTTTCGTCATTCGTTGGAGTATTTAACGATTGTTTAGGAGAACGCGCAGCTGTGGAATAATGACGATGAAACGCAGAGGTGGCGCCAGCCGGCGGTGCACGTCGTATAAGCGAAGGAGAATTGCCGCGTTTGGTTGATGTTGTGCTTACAGGAGATGTAATCAAATCAAAGCTTTCAGTGGGTGTCAAAGAAGCTTGTTTCTTTTTGTCGTCGTTCGAAAAATACATGAGATGATTAGTATTTTTCTTGAGAAAATAAGTCTTTTTTTAAAACATAAGTAAAATAATACCTCATCAACGCTCTTTCGACAAGCAATAGCCGCTTTCGAGGAGTGATTTTGCGTATTGATTTCTAAGGCATTCACAGTGATTATACTTTTCGAACTTATGTCAAACGCAGGAAATTGGACGCGTTCTTGATCCTCGCTGTGATCAGACCGCTCTTTATCAATTAAATTGCCCGGTAACATGGAACATATGCTTTCCTCATCGTTATTTATTCCAGAGCTTGTACTAGCGACTTTCTAAAAATTAAATTAAATATACTTACTTTAAATTCGGAAGTAAAAGCTGAGGCTATTCGAAAAAATTTTGAATTTTGATTTTCATTCTGTTTTAAACGAAGTTGAGCTCAAACTACATCCATGGCCCGTTTTAATGAAGATGTTTATTAAGGAACGCGTCCAAATGCAAAGAAATTTTGCTCACCCTTTTGCTCATGTTTTGAATTGGCGCCGACGAGTTCATTCTGTTGTATTGGATCCAAGCGACTCCAAATTTTGTGCCCGCCTTTGTCTCGGTTTCATAAAAGTGGGCACAAAATTTGGACTCGCTTGGATCCAATACAACAGAGTGAACTCATTGACGACAACTCAAAACATGAGCAAAAGGGTGAGCAAAATTTCTTTGCATTTGGACTTTAAATTTTATGCTTAACAGATACAAAATAATCGAATGAAAGCCAAGTCAATATTCAAAAATTGCCGCGGAGTATTCTCCCAACTTAGGTTATATTTTATATATACCGTATAAGCAACCCTGTTAGCATATCTTCCACACCGTAAAGATTGTTCCTCAGATAAGGAGCTTTCTTCTGCATCATCACTTGTTGTCGTAGTAGTAGTAGTAGTAGTAGTAGTAGTAGTAGTAGTAGTAATAATAGTAGTGGTAATAGCAGACAATAGTTCGGCCGTCTCGGTCGTTGGCGAATTACCGCAACCGCCAATCACCACAGCCGCTGCGGCTGCAGCGATATTCTGTGTGGATGGAATAATGGACAATTTTGAGTAAGTGTATGGCATGTCATAGCCAAAAACGTTTCGTAATGACGATAAAGGAAATACATTTGTTGATTCTTTTCGACTGGTCTTACGCATTTTACGTAAGCAAAATTCCAACCATAATTTTATGGTTTGTTTAGCCACCTCTTCTTCGATAATATATTCGAGTTCTTCACGTTGAAGCAATTCTTCCAATTGTAGTGATTTTCGAATGTCTACGCTACGATATGAAAGCATACTATAAAAAACATATTTCTGAATGTTTATTTTTTTTATATTATCTATCTATATACTAAAGCACGTCGTGAAATGAAACGTCGTCGCCGTTACGAAGCTTTTCCATTTCGTAGCACATATGCTTGAATAAAAGACGATCCTTGTTTGGATCAACTTCTAATCGACCTTTCAATAATCTTAGCAGAAACTTGACGCGATGAACGGGAATGACGCCCTTTTGTTCTACGTCTACCATATTCCAAACTAGTTGAAAATTACGAATATCTGCATAACTGAGCAGCGCATCCTCTTCACTTGAATAAAACAAAGAAAAATTCTCCATGATGATTGCTAAAAACTAACATAATTTTTATCTTTATAATTAAATATCAGTAGAAAAGTAAAATTTGAAAATAAAACATACCAACGAGTAAATTACGTACAATGTAAGTAATAATGAGATAGAAAGAACAAAAATAAATTATTGCTCCATAAAAATTTCCACAATCACTTTCCCAATAATTGATACCGGGTCTCCAATAGCAGAAAGGTGCACTTCGCTGCAAATTTATTTTATTTTATACATTTGCCTATTTTTATTATATACTATAATTTCCCTATTGTTTATTGCAAAAATCAAACCGAAGAATCGTGCATAATGTCATTCCAATCCTAAAAATTACAATAATTAATAACTATGTATATAATTTAATGGTTTATTCTAAAAGATAAAATGAAGATTCTATAATACTTCGCCTGTAATACTGCGAAATAATACCACTAATGCTTCCGAGCCCGAGCGAAAATTAGCATGTCTAAAATTAACAAACATTTTAGCAACTCAATAAACTAAATAAACGAAAAAAAATCGACAAACTTCGAAACGGCTTGCCCATATTTGACCATTCCAAACAAAATAACGCCCGTATAAGCGTAAAACAACATTAATAAAGTCATGGTCATAATAATGAAGAAACTCCGAAACATACTCATTACTACTGTCAACATTAACATTTTTAGTGTCGAATTACGATCTACAAAAAAAAAATTAAATGTTTTTCTAAAAATTCCATTTTTAAAATTTTAATAAATTGATAATCACTTGCTAGCGTAAAGAATCGCAGTACGACAATCATGTAACCATATGTATATGTAAAATTTTTTAGTCGTGTCACACCACCAGCGGATGTCGTGCCGCTCGCTGGTAAAGCGACAAAAAAGTGCGTGACTACCCATAGAATTCCAGTCGCTGTGATGAATAGATCAATACGATTGCGCCGAGACTGCCAAAAACCGATTGCAGTAGATGCAGACATTTTAAACAAGATCTAAATATTATTTGACAAGTATAGATGTTTAGCAAAATAATAGTATTTGATACTTTATAAAAGTATAATTTATAATATAACCTCGAAGGCAAAAAGACAAGTAATGACTGCAGATGCGGTGGTAACTAAGTAAAGTCGATATGGTTGTTCAATTTCTTCATCAACGTTCCACGGCACCATAAGTGTACAAGAATTTAAGATTACTAATGCCGTAAAGATCTAGATATATAGGAACGCTTAAGGAATATGTATATATTATTTTTTAGGATAATGAATAATACATATTTTTAATAATAATTTTAAACCTTATTAAAACGATCGCTAACAGTAAATTGATAAAGTGTTGCACGAAATAGTGAATCACTAGATGGTTTTGGCGGCACATGTAGTGGTTGCGCCATCTTCAATCGTGCTTTCAAATCATGCCAACGACGCTGATCTACTGTTAGCAGAGCAGTACCCTAATATACATTTTTTATTATTGGCGTAATTTGGTGGGTACACATTTTATTTTATTTTTATTGTAAAATATAATAAAATAATATAATAAAATAATAAAAAATGTATAAGCTACTCTATTTTCTGTATAATTCGCAATAACAACGCCGACAAAAAGTGTGAGCCCAATCATACAACCAATAAATACGAAGATATGAATGAAGACTACTGCCCACTGAAAAAATTTGTTAGCGTTTAATGTATTGTGTAGAGTTTTCTAATTCAAATTGTTACCGGTCCTTGTCTAGACCAAAGAATATCTCTAATGACATTCCATCCTTTATAAGATAATGTCTCAAACAATGCCAGCATTGCATTACCTATATGGTCGAAATCAAAATTTCGCGGATTTGTCCTATAAATAAAACGTTTTAAAAAATAAAAATTGATATTCGTTCTAAAAATAAAATTTAAACCAAACACGCGGAACAAGAATCCTTGGATGTAATTCATCGCTATTTTTACCATATACTTCCATTCTAGTAACAAAAATTTTTTGCCAAAATACACCCGTACAATTTTGCTAAAATAAAATAAATTACATCTTATATTAGCATGCTAATATAATATTTACCCGTGTTTGTATAGTAATATCATTACATGCTGCTAATTTTCCACCGACAGATTGTACACCGAAACTAGCGAAAATGAAAAGAATGATTACCATAAGAATTGTGACCATAAGAATTTCTTTAAAGCCACGAATAAGCTCAACGACGACACGGCGAATGTGTGGTACGAGTGTATAAATACGAAGCGGACGCATTGCACGACAAATCATTAAAAATTGTGCTCCTGAGTTAATTTCTATGTGTGTTGGCATTCGTATAAGAAATATTAAACTTGTCTAAAGAATATATTCTATTTATATTCTTAAATTAATTTCTTAATTAAAGACGTAATTTTAAAAACTTACAAAATAGATAAATATAGTCATTAAGCCACCAGCATCACGCACTAAGGCGTGAGGTGTAAAGAATAATCCTCCAGAAATAACTTTTGCAACCAATTCAAATGACATCGCCAAGACGAATAAATAATCAGGAATCTAAATTATATCATTTAGAGTCTAAATCGTTTTCTAAACTTTAGACAACGATTTATTCAATGTTTTGTGACAAAATATGCTGTTAAAATTAGCTGAACCTGTAAATAGATGTTGTTCATAACAAGATTCTCTCCAGTTGTGGGCCATGGACTTTCAAAAAGCATGGAAACGCAGGAAATTAGTGTAAATATGACCATTGTCCAGTCAAGATATGGCATAAGTCCAATTAATTGACTAAAATTTATTCAGATTGTATTGAAAATAAAAAATACCTTGAAAATAAAAAATACCTATTATTCATTTTTTTAAGATTAAAAAATAGGACTCATTATTTATGTATACTTTTTATATCATAAAATATTCAAATCTGCCGAATTTGTTTATAATCATAGCCCAGAAAGGAAAAGAAATTACGACAAACGAAATTACAACCAATACACCACGCTATTTCAGCATGCTGAACGAGAATTTAGGAAACTATTTTTTTTACTAATTATATTTTTTACTTACTGTAGTTGTTTGTAACGTTTTGCAATGTTAGCCGCACTCTTTGAGCCATTCATTACGTTTGCAACTATTTCATTTGTTGCTGATGACAAACCGTCTGGACAATAACGAGCATGTACAACGCGATGACAAAATTTACGCAAATTTGAGTCTCTTCCCACAATGAACAATGGTCGATCAAAATATGGATGGTTTTCGCGCATATCCTCCTCAATGCGCCTTCTATAATATAACACAAATAAAATATTGTTCTATGTTAAATTTACCATTAATTTTGAGCATTATAACGTTGTTTATAATATCAACATTCTAAGAGAACCTCGTCATTTCAGCAATTTGTCGTTTTTGTTGCAATATGCGAAAGTCTATTTGGAGTTGATTGACTTCGGGGTCAGCTGCTCCAAATCGTCTCGCACCACTGGCACCAAATGCGCGAGCTGCAGTGTCTTCAAAATTTGTCGATGTGAGAGCTGTTGCGTCTGCGGCATTAGCTGTAGCACTTCCAGCAACACAAGTGCGAGATTGGCCGCCCGCTCCGCCGCCAGTTACCACGTCACCGTTTTCGTTAGTAAAAATCTTGTCAAAAAAACCAATTGATTTTGAACGACTTTGAATATCAAACCGTAATGCAGAGTTTTTTGTTGCAGTTCTGTAATTGTAATTTTTTAATTAATCATCTATTGTAGGATTGGTAATAACCTTAATAGAGTATACAGATTAGCTCGTATTGTTAAATGTCCAACATGACGAACGAAAATTGGTAACAGATGATAACGCAATCGTTTCTGCGTACTCTGTAGTACAATTTTACGACTTCCTGATTCTAAAATGTTATTCATGATGATAACGTACGTGATACGTGAAGGCTCCCCCGTTGGAAATGACCTTGGACTAATCATTTCGCGGGTTTGGATGAAAGCCACCGAAATTTCGGCTGGTTTGCTGTATAAACATGCGGTATCACTGATGCGGCTTGCAAGGCCTGGTCAGCACCGCCGTATCACCCACACTGTGCAATGTGGTACCTATTGTCTTCCAAATATGGCGATACCTAGGTGGGGTCGGGGGTGGAATTGAACTTCATCCCAAGCAAAGTGAAAACTATCGCACAACCACTAAGCCACTACTCCCCTTCATGATAACAAATAAAACTAAAATAATTAATTTATTACCATCATTGTAACGATGATGAATGGGTAAAAATGTGGCAATACTAATTTCATCGCCTTCTTGAATGAATTGCACAGCAAAAGAGTCGCGAAGCCGCGGCATAGGAAACTCTCCACCAATATTACCGCCATCTGCAAGCTGTCGTAAACTTACCTGTAAATAAATCTTTTAATTTGTTTTATACGATAAATTAATTAACAGTATTTGTAAATAATTAATTGCCATTTGTGGGCGAGTTGGAAACTTGTCAAATATGCGCAATCGCCATGGTAGTGTAGTGCGCATACAACTGATCTAAAGTTTAATTAGAATGATGAATATATTAGAAATGCATGTACAAAAACAAGTTACTGCTTCTTTAGCTTTTAGTTGCTTTATTTTTTTCAATTCTTCATCCATTTCTAAGTTATCAAGTATTACAGCGACAAAAAGGCTTAATAAAATCTTAAATTAAAGTATTAAATTAAGATTGAATACAAGTTACTAGAATTTTATCTTACCAAGGTGACAAAAAGATGATAAGCAACAAAATAAATTGCGACAAAAGGGACCTAAAAATTATTTATGCATTTATAACATACTACATAAATTCACATGCTTTCTGAAATTTAAAGTTTATAGAAATTTTTATATATTTCTGCTGATACCATTGGATCGTCGACCATACGCAGTACTTCGACAACGAATTCAGTCCAGCCTTCTTGTGTAATAATTTGAAACATAGACATAAATGCCTGAAATATACAATCAATGGCACAAAATGATCTGCTTTTTGTTATAACACTTTTATTTCTCAACTAAATATCAAAATTACTTTTTGATAATTTCATTTGCAAATTTATATATCGAAACTACTTTTTTTTAATTTTGAACTTTTTGATCGTTTTTAAAGAATTAGGAGACGAATGGATCAAGTTGAACTATGTTATGCACTTTAACTTACTCGGTAGTTCGAAACCTATTTTGAATTATTGAGACTTTATTAATAAAAAGAAAGATTAAGTTTGTTGTTAAAGTTATTAGTTAGATGGAGTTTTAGCAAAACCAAATTAAACAATTGAAGACAATTTTACTTATTTTTGAGCTTTCGAAGAAGTGGTCAAAATGTTCAAATAATTATTAAATTTGTAGATTGAACATTGATACCGACACGATTGCACATTGGTACAAAAGAATTATTCATAATAACAGATTTTTGGAATCAAAAAATAATTTTGAAAATTGATTAAAAATTTAAAAAGTTAGACAAAAACAAATTTGGAAATTGGGTTACCCTGTATAGTAAAAATAAAAATGAATTATACACGTAAGATTGCTTAATAAATACCTGTGGAAATGTTTGAAAGTGATGAAGATTTGGTACCGGAGAAAATAATTGGAGCGATACAGCTGACGCAATCGTTACAAAAGTGACTGTAAAAATCACTAATCCACCTAATTTTTTGCCTGGACTAAAGATCTATAATAAAAATTGGTTCTATACATATTTTTTACTAAATTTTTTGATGCCATTTTCTAAAATCCCAAATGGTGTTCCTTAAATTCTATTAATATTTTTTAAAGCAACACAATGGTGTTTTTTTAGCAAACTACCATTCATTAATTTTTATTTAACCTTATAAACAAAATCTTCAAGCATTGGTGATGCCTTTATAAGTCGCATAATCCGAAATAGTTGAAAATAAGTGAAAACGTTACGATCATAGAAGAATTTTATTATGTTTAGAGAGCTGCCTACACACAATATAAATTCAAATTTGAAGATGTTTCGTTTAAAATAGGCGCGTGCGCCATAACATCCTATTTTAACGGCGCATTCAATGTTAAAAATAAGTGTGAAAACGCACTAAAATATAATCAGTGGTAATGTGAAAAAAAATTGCGGTCCAGCCCGGCTCGTAGAAATAAAAAAAAGGCTGGTCCGTTTTGACCCGATTTGAAATTTGATAATTTTTGGCCCGATAAAAATTTTAGAATAAAAAAGAATTTTTGTGTTCATGAAAAAAATTTTACACAATTCATGTATTTATTAAAAATTACGTTTAGATTTTTTAAAACTTTCTTTTTTTTTAATTTGACAACAAAAATCGACAAAATTGTGGCCTAAAAAAATCGGGCCGCAGGCCGGGCCGACATTTGGCTCGGCCATTAACCCAGCCTGGCCACCCTTAAAAAAATAAAAATAATTTAAAAAACGATTATGTACTTCTATGTAATAGTAAATTTGGCGGTGGCGTGCATCGCTTTTGTTATGTCGATGAACAAAAGTTGCATGAATGATAGCGTTTGCCAAAACTAATGTCACAAGTACACATTGAAATGCGGTACTACGTAAAATCTGCATTTGGCATAAAATTATAAAGTGATTTTTTTAAATGAAAACATAAATATTAATAATATTTACCGCCTGAAATTTTCTAATACGTGCACTAACATTTTTATTTTCTTTATCGAACCGGATAAGTATCCACCCATCCTCTGTTTTTTCAATTCTCTGTAAAATTTTTTTTAAATATATGACTAAATGAAGTGTAATATCTACTTGTTTGAAGTCATCGTCAATTGTAACTTCCTTTTTCTGCCACATTTCACTGAACTGAACTCGAATTTCGGCAAATGTTTCAGTTATTACTGCAATAAATACGTTCTAAAATATATGTTTTAATATAAAAATATTCATATGTAAGCATTTGGATATTTTTTTAAATTTAACCTTAACTAGCCAAGCCAGAAAAAAGATAAGCGTCACAAAATAGATAAAGGCAATATGTGAAGGAAACGAATCAAGACAATCGTAAAGTACATATACCCAGCCTTCTTCAGAAGCTGCCAGATATACTGTAAAAACGCTTGCACCTATAAAAATTTGGATTTTGTTTAATACTTATAAAACAATTAACAACTCCAAATAATTATAGACTTACCAAAATGATCAAACATTCCATAAAAACCCTGACTCTTTGCGCTTAAATCTACTTTCATACATTTCATCTCACCGGGACATTGATAACCGCCGGCACCAGCGGGAGAGCACATTGTGTCCGGAATAGCCAGATCGTTAATTGTTACATTTCGTGCATGAGTACCTAAAAGGTAAAATAGATTAGCATAAATTGTTGATTAGGCACAAGCTTTATTTTAATAAAATTATAGATAGGTACTTAGAAATTATAAATTACATATATAAAAGAAAATTACATACCAGGAATCACGCAATGATAATCCATATGCGAAAAAAGTTGAATACCCATAATTGCATAAAAGGCCATAAAGAATACAAAAAATACTGTAACATTTTGCACTTGTGAACTCGATCGCCTTAATTAACTTTATAAAATTTTTAATTTGATTAATGATTTAATACCTTAAAAGTTGTTGAATACGATTTTGTGGCAATTTAAATTGAATAATTAGACGTATCAATCGAATACTGATCATTGGTCGTACGCAACGAATAGTAGCAAAAGAATCTTGATATACGAGGCCGAGAGCAGGGAAATTGCGTACTACAATTTCGTAAATATGCAAAAGGAATGAAAGCCAATGGAATATTAACATAACGAAATCAAATTGATCCCAACGACGACGAATATATTCCGAATTCTAGAAAAAAATTTTTAAATCACCTAATTTTATTTATATGTACAAGGTGTTTTTTTTAATTATATTTTTGTTTTCTTTATAACTTTTGAACTTGTCGATATAATTTTTTCGATACAACTTTTTTTGCAATATCGACGCAGAATTTCAAGTCGAATCGAATAAGCTATTATACATTGAAATTCAACGGTTTCGGTCAAAATATAATCAAAAAACCAAAAACATTCGGATCAAAATATAATCAAAAAACCAAAAACATTCATAAACAAAAATGGAATCTTAAAAAAACACCCTGTAATTTTAACCAAGCAAATTGTAGTATTACTCCGTAATAGGCAATGCGATTTAACTTAAGTATTGCTTCGACAGTAAATACGCCAACAATTATTGCATCAACAAAAACAATAGGCCAAATAAGATGTGGTATAAGCCTGAAGGTATGTGACGTATTCAAGCATACCGTAACTAGCGACATAAGACACGTCAGTTTGAGAATACGTTCCGCAAAAATACTTTCCAAAATATCTAAATATTTTGTTTAAAAAACTTATGTATAACAAATTTCTAATTGCTAATTACATATGACATGTATGTAAATATAATGATTTAATACTTTGTTGTTGAATCTTTTTTGTACCACCTATGGATGTCGCTGCCAAAAGATCTGCTATTACAGCTAAAAATTAATTATTATTGGAATTTATTTTCTTAAAAAATATCAAATAAATAATTAATTTTAAACTATAAATTCACCCATAGAATCACGTCGGGGATTTTGCATTAAATTTGTGGGTGGACCTATGAATGAACGCCTTCTTTCAGCTAAAATTTCAATACAAATATTAAAAATAAAAAATTAATCATTTATGAAAATGACCTCCTCGTTGTGCGGAAGGTGTCATTTTGCGGAGCGGCGGTTGTTGTTGCTGTTGTTGTTGGAGCATAGTTGTTGAGAGAATCGCTGCTTTTGCCACTGGAACAGAATGTTTATGATTAACACTCATAAAAAGACTCATTTTTCGATTAGAAGGGAATTGCACATCTTTAGTGATAGAACCTGACATTCCAACCAAATCAATACTCGCATCAATACTTCCGAAAGCTCCTACATTATCGTAATAACCGGCATAGCGCGCTAAATGTGCGCCCGCCGCCGTAACTATACTATAGCGGCGTGCAGCAGCATTGCCAGAAAACGACCCACGTGAGTCAAAACTTTGTTGGGTATTCATTTTATAATTCATTTTTATTTCTAATTATTAATAGTCAACAACTAACAATAAACAGTTTTGTAGTTAAATTTGTAGATAGCATAAGTATAAAATCTTTTTTATAATATTATTATTATAGTTAATGTTAGCAAAAAGTGGCATCGTAATTGATTTGAGAAAAGATGAGATGATGACAATAAAAAGAGAATGCCAACGAAACTTTCATAAGTTTTGGAGAGCGTTTGGGAATTTTTCTCCCGCTGCATTGCGTGATAGCAATTCGAAAACTAACATTGAAGACAACTCTTCGGCGAACAACGAGATTTTGCATGTTTGTCTTTTTGATGTTGCATTTTTGCCGCTGCTCCGGCATTTCTCTGAATATTAAAAAAAATGCCCACTATTTTTTTTACTTTTCTCCCGGCTCTTAAACAATATTTATATAAATAAAAAACGAAATGAAACGCTGAAAAATTGAAAACGAAAAAATAAACTCTTTTATATATAAATTGGCAACGTATCATTTATTACATTAATAAAAAAAATTCTAACACATACATATTGAAGTATAACAATAATTTATATTAATTGTTTTTAATTTATTCCATTTTATTGCTTAAAAATTCTATCAAATTTCCCCCAAAATATGTATATCCATAAAAATATTTACTTATCATATTAAATTAACTTTTATGATAAATTACCGATGCCAACAGAAATCATTATTAAATTTAACTTTTGAAAAATATTTTTCTAATTTAGTAAATTAATCTATAAACTAATAATAATAAGTAAATATTAGTATGTATTAAGACTTGTTATCTTTAATAGCTTAAATTAAAGTACACAATAATAAATTTTACTAAAATTTACCTGAATTTAAAATTGTTGATTATGCAAATCCATGAGTCTATTCAAAAAGAAATAACGCTCGAAAAAATGTGATTTAAAGATTTTCACATAAAAAATTGCGATAATTTTGTTACTGGACATTTCCTTCGCGGAAAAGAAAACTAGAAAGTAAAAAAATTAAACACTCAGAAACATAAAGCGACAAAAATAGCAAAAAAGAAAAAATTTGCATTCATTTTTTTACTCTTACTATAGATGCTTTAAATAATTTTGTTAAATCTTTTTATATTCATTTTATAAATGACTCATTTGCATTAAAGTATGTTATTTATAAGTTAAAATAAAAATTACTTATATTTTTGAGAATTTTTTCGGTTTATAGAATAAATGCGAGTTGTATATTTTGTTGGTTTGCAGAAATTGATATAGATATAAGGCCTATGAAAAAATATTATAAAAAATTGCCTTTAAATAGCAAAAGAAGGTTTTTACCCAGCATAAAAAAAGACTTTTTAAAATCGTTTCTTACAAAGCAAAAGCAATGATTTTTGAATGTAAATTGGATGTTGCAAAAAATTATATAATAGTATATTGCGAAAGGATTTAATATCTAACGCACCAAAGCTATTATTTATTGAGGATGATTATATTAAATCTCTTTGCCATGTTATATTATAAATCATTTTGTGCTTGCATAAGTTAAGGTCAATTGGCAATTTTGAAAAATTGTATAATTAATTGCAATGTTGTAAAAAAAATTGGCGATCTGAAATTGTTTACAAGCAAATATTCTGATTTATAAGCTATAAAAGCTATATTAAACAAGATAAAAAAGAATAGAACTATAAAAAAGAATAGAACTAACTGTTAACAAGAAAATTTAGCGATTTTGGATGAGAAAAATTTTATTTTATTTTATATTAATATACTAATTTTAGCGAAAAATGTTTCTAAATAATATTTCAGATCCTTACTTTAAACTTATCCATTATAAACTTGCTTTTTAAATATCAATTAACCAACACTTTTCTAATCAACAAGATACGCTTAAAAAATTAAATTGACAACGAAACGATCTTAAAAAATGTATTTTTTTCGGTTTATAAAATTCATTATAAGTTGAAAGCTATTCTTATTCGGTATTTAAAGTTATACTTTAAAATCGCTCAGTTATTTCTAATATACAGTAAAAGGTATAAGCATGCATATGATAATATAAAGCAATTTGTTCACTTTTTATATAGTTCGTGTTGAATATTTTTGCATGTTTTTTAGTTGTGTTCATTTTTTCTCATATTTTTAAATAAAGTAGACGAAAAAGCACTTCGCGAAAGCCAATAACCTAGGCAGATTTTGTGAATTGAAAAGAAAATTTTTGGCATTCAAATTCTTCATTTATTTATTACTTCAGCTTTACCAGTTCTCTATAAGATAAAAAATAACAAAATGAAAATTAAAGTTTTCATCCATATTTTTTTATTGTTTACGCTTTAAGCAAAAAGTTATCAACATGTGCATAGCTATTTTCATGTTCGAAAAGTTTATATAAGAAAATTTTCGTTAAATTTTTAAAAATATAAAAATGAAGAAAATAATGAAAATAAATAGAATAACAAGAGCAAAAAAACTTTTAAATTAAGAAATTTTAGCAGAAAAAAATAAATTTTTCCATTCATTTATTATTTTTATTAAAAAAATAAAGTATGTAGAAATAGAAATATGCTAAATTAAAAGCATAGATTTGCAATACAAAGATAGAAGCGCACGTGTCGAAAATATTTGCTCAAAAATGTTTCGGATTTTTTGCAAGCAAAAACTGCAATTATAACTAAAATGAAAAGCGCAAAATTTGATGAAATTTTACTAACTACTAACAAACGTTTTTTCTGAAAAAATAAAAAAAAATATTTTCAATTTTAATTAAGCAGTAATTAAGCAGTACTTGGCTTCAAGTTGATTCCCACAAATCCATGGCAAACAAGTAAAGCACCATTAAAAAAATATAATGGGTTTGTTTTCTCGTTTACCAAAAATGCCGGAGTTAAAAAAAATTCAAACGGACAACTTTCAAATCAAAATGAGGTATATAAGGAAAAAATGAGTCCTGGAGAATGCCACCTAATTAAACTTCATATTTTTTGAAAGTCTATTTATACTTTTAATTCAAAAAAATAAACTATTTATTTTTTAATTTTTCTAATAAAAATGTATTTTAGAAAAGATAAATATATTTATTTATAAATTCGATTAAAATAATTAAAATAAATTAAACTTCACATCGAGTTCAACAATTTTTACTTCATAAAAATGAATAACAATAATAATAATTTATTAAAATAAATAGTTTATTTTTTTGGACGAACGTGCGAAAAAAAACTTAACAAACACTACATCAAAATAAAACAAAGAATATTATTAACAAATAATCTACTATAGACATTAAACTTTCATTTAAAAAAGTTTTTTATCAATCCTTATTTATTTATTGGATTATTATATAATTATTGAGTATTTTTTTTAATTAAACTTAAAATTAATATAATAAATTAAAACAAACATTATAGAATCAAATAACTACTTAAATGTTAATATCAGTAAACCAAAGCTTGTCGAAGTAAAGGAACAAAAATTGGGGAAAATTTTAAATATTATGTAAGAATTGTATATATCTTCTTTTGGATTATTTACAAAATTACCTAATAATTGTGTAGCATTAAATCCACCAGGTCTACATATATTTCTATTTCTAGAGCTTGTGCGACGATTTCCAAAAAGTTTAGACCACCAGATGTTGCGACGATTTCTACCAATCGCACAATCTGTTGTCGTTGTTCCTGTAATCCGTTTTTCACTTCCAGTCGATGCTTGAACATCTGTTTGCTCATGTTTCATAGATGACGCCAATCGGCGGTTTACAGACATTATCCCTACGAATTTTTCTAATATATATTAATTAGTCAATAGTTTCTACTTAATAAAATTTTTAAAGAAAAAACTGTTATAACCGGATATACACAAATTTATTATAAAAATTGATGGATTGGCAAATTCTTTTTCGTGCGCAATGAATAATATTGACACATTAAACTTAAGTTATGATAAATTATTGAAGTATAAATAATCAAATCGGGGTCGAATGTGAAAAATAAAAAAGATTACCATTTAAAAAATGACTAATGCAAGATTTTTCTGGTTGCTCTAAAATATGAAATTCCCTCGGGAAGAAAGAAAAAGAAAAACGTAGCGGGAAAGAATCCTGCCTTTTGTTTCATTTCAGAGTTTACGTCCTTCCCTTACTTTAACAACATTTTATCAGCTCTATTTCTTCCGTACATTCCACTAAGTTCACGCATTATTTTCGATATTCTCTTTTCATTTAATGTTGTTTTTACTTTCTTAGCGTTTTAACGTATGCAAATATGATTCATTCTTCAGATTTCTATTTGGCTTCATTTATTTCTTTTTAAATTTTGTTTACTCTGTATACTTCCATATTGTGCTTCAAACAATGGAGTCTCTTCCTGCAATAAGTTCCCGTGTGAAATTTTAAAAGCTTTTAAATTTTTTTTGGCAATAAACCAAAAGAGAAGTTGGAAATTAGATACATAATTTAAGTCAAGCATAAAAAAACAAATACGCCTACTTAATAATTTACATGCTCATAAGGACAATTTGTTTACAAATGTATTTACTGTGTACAGATATGTATTAATATCCTTAATGTTTTTTTATTCAGGTTTATATCTTTTAGTTTAATTTGCGTAAAAACAAGAATTTATTAAATAATTATTGCTTTTAAAATTTTTTCACGTCAATTGCACATATAAAAATAAAATTTTAAATGCTGAAAGAATTCGAAGATAATTTGAAAAAAAAATTCGAAAAATAATGCCAATTCAAAAAAATATTTTTTCTAGCAATGTTTTTGTATAGTTTTTAAAAAAAAAATTTTTCAATCATTCTTTGGTCCTTTTCGGTTGTCTTTCCTCTATTTTTTATTCTTTGAAATTTTTTTGCTCCTTCGATAATATAGAAAATTCGGGTTAGGATCAAACATAGACTAAGCCTAAAGCAAACTAATGGAGTTTCTTTTTCCGGAGGAGATAACAATTGCTAAGCATTTTTTTAGGTCGTAGTTTTTACAAACGTAAATTATGTATTTTCAAATTTCAGATCGATTTAATTTTTTGCAATTTTTTTTTGGCCATGACAAGTCTTGATGATATTTTTACACATGTTGACATCCTGAAAAGTCGTGAACCTGAGATCAACGAAAGCGAGGTGCGTAAATTAAAATTAAAATATCTATGTACATAATGAAGCGAACGTACAACACTTCTTTTTGTATCTATGATTTATACACATATTGCTATGACTATTTATTTTTCCAATTAAAATGACTGAATTCGTTCTCGGCACCCGAAATAAAAGATGTGCTATTTAAGACACATTTTAGAAGAGCGTTGAAGGTGTGAGCGAGAGGAGGAAAATCATCTAAAGCGACAGAGCTTTAAATAAAATAAAATTTAGAAAAAAGAAGATATGATAATATTTTAGGCCTCAGAAACACATTTTGGAACATTTTGTTATTTGATTTGGTCCTCGTAAGCTCCTTAGGAGGCATTTCCAATAAAAATGACTATTGAATTCGTTCTCGGCACCCAAAATAACTCCCATATAGAGTAAAATTTATTTGAAATTTTTGGGGAGGCGGTAATGTGCGCTGACCCCAAACAATATACTATTTTTAGGAGATTGCAATTCTTGTTTAGCTTTTTTAAGTTCACTCTTGGGAAGAACATACATAGTTATTAAAAAATCTCAAATGCATATAATTCATCATTCTGATTAAGGTTGTACCCTCTCCGTTTGACGATATACCGAAGAATAAAATCAAATGCGATACGCCGACTTCCTTTCTACAAATTGTGTCGATGAAAAAATACAATGAGCCGGCTATTTACACCGACGAAAAGCTACCCGATGTAGGTTTTCATTTTCCTATATTGCAAATGGATTTAAAAAGTGCGCAATGTGAGATCGACCGCTTTTTCTCAGGGCCGTTTTCGCGCACGGTTCGTGATGCGCGGTATGGAGGCCGAAGGCATTGCCGCCAATAAAAAGAACGCTAAACAAACAGCGGCGCGAAATCTTCTCTTCACCATTATCGATTGCGGCATGCACAAAGAGTTTTTCATTCCCGGCGAAACGCCCGATGATGCTCGTGAATACGTGTATGGATTTTTCACAATTTTTCATATCAAACTTTGACACATTAGGATGTCTTGTTATTCCCTCTCCCCACCCTCTAAAATTAAAAAAATCTTGGTTAAAAGAAGGAATAAAAATCAAAAGCTAACAAGTAATGACATTTTAAATATTTCTACAATATTTTTTAGCAATTCGCTTAATAACACTAATTTGGAAATGGATGAGGACGAAAACTGGATTTCGAATTGCAATCAATAGTAAGTTCTTAAAGTATAAAAAAATATTCCTGCATGATTTTTGTTTTTGCAGCAATTTTTTAATTTTTTTTTTTATTAAAGCTGCCAGCGAAAGAAAATGACTGCGCCACAGTTCAAATTCACAGAAAGACGGCACGAGAACGGTTATTTGTTCACGTGCACGGTCGTGTCGGACTCATTGAATGGGGAGGGCACGGCGCGCTTCAAAAAGGCCGCGCAGCAATTGGCCTGCAAAGAGCTTTACGAGAAATTCGTCGATATGCGTATTAATTTTTTTTTTCACATGTCAAAAATAAAATCCGTTTTTATTATGTTATGCATTTTATATGGGACGCTGCAAGAATATTTTTTTTTTGAAATGAAAATGATTGTAGATGGTCCAATGCCGGCGGCTCGATCACAATTGTCACCAAGCAACGCGAATATCCCAACACAAGTGGATTCCGCAAGTGAGGTCACGCCGAATGCAAGATCATTAACGGGTCAACATTTGGCAACACTTTTGCGTGAGATATCCGAACGATCAAGTGCCGACCCATTAACGGATTACGAAAGCACATTGAAGACGATCTTGAATTCTAAGGATCAGGCGGTGGCCAAGGTGTTTGACCTAAGCGTCGGCGATAAGCTTCAATACACTTTTATGGACACAACAAACAACGACGATGAGGAGTGTAAGGGGAATTCATTAATAGTAATGATCATAGAATAGACTAAAAAAATTTTAATTTTGACTAAAGCATCACTAAACTTGTGGCAAATTGTGATAGTTCATTCTTTATTTTTGTTTTCCAAAAGTTTAAATTACTCATCTACAATTTCTAGATTATCAAGTGTCTCTCGAAATCAGAAGTACGCAGAAGGGTCGAACGGAAAACGTTTTCGCAGGTCAGGGTCCCACACAGCGTGCCGCGCGTGAGGACGCAGCCTTCCAAGCGCTTCAATTTCTTTATTTGTTCGGAAATTTTGTTCAAAAATGAGTGCCTTCAAATAATTTATTGTTTAATTGCTCCTTCAAGACCTTTGTTTTTTTAAATCAAAATTATTTGATAAAGTTAAAATTCATTTTTGGCTTATAACAACAATCCTGCGTCATTAATATTAAAGGACGCGTGTCGTTCAATACAGAAAATTGCAGGTTGGCCCAAAAACCATCATACATAACAATGATAATAAAAAAAATTTTATTGACGTATAAACACAGGTGTATCAAAACTTTTGGGCCAACCTGCAATTTTCTATATTAAATGGCATGCGTTCTTTAAAAATAATAATATTCTACATAATTATGCATTCTTTCAAAATTTTATAACGAATGGCAAATTGTCACAAAATTTTTGTGACAAATAACATATATCTTCAGCTGTTAAAATTGTAATGGCAAAAATTAATTACCCTAAGATCGGGATGATAAGCCGTGGCACGGCGAATAATATTGCAAAAAAAGAACAATTAGCTATATAATTATACAGTTAAAAATTTTTGGCATTTCGCCTATATTTAAAAAATGTAATATTACATTAAATAGGATTTGGAATTTGACAAAATTTGTTTGCAGTAAAATAATAAAAGAAAAGTTATTTGTTATTGAATGCAAATATACACAAAAAATTTTTTACGAGTCGAGTGACTATTGACTTGCAATGCATGAATGTTAATTTTCACTTTATTTTTCGTTTCTTCTGAAACACATACTTTTTTCGTACCACGAATAAATTTGTAGAGCTCAGGTAGAATTAATGAAATGTTAAAAAGCTTTGATCCATTAAATTCCCCGTTAAATTTTCTACCTCTTGGTGCAGTTTAGAATCGATTAATACGTTAGAAAAAAAGTTAATACGCAAAGAGTAGGTTGATGTCAAATTTATCATTTTTTGAATTGGTTTTGCCCTCAAGCCGATTCTCGAGTTGTCGCTTCGTTTTTTTATCATTTATATTATAAATAAAAAGTGATTTTCAATGAATAAACGGTTTTATTACATGCGAGAATTAGAACGACATTTTTGAAATGTAATCTTTTAAACATTCGAAATATTTTCAAATCTGCGCCCGATTACGATATATTCTGTCAAAAATTTGCAATATTATTCGCCGTGGTGGCTTATGGAACAAATTTGTCTTGAAACGAATTCGTTCTTAAATTTTTTTTTTGAAAATTTTGCAGTTTTTTGCAATTTTCTCATGTCTTTTTTTTTGGATTTTCATGGACATGTTTTATTTTAATCACGCGTTTTTGGGGTTCATTCACACTATTTTACACATTTCAAATTTCAAAAGCAAAAATAATTTTCAAAAAAAGTAAAATACATTTGAATTTTTTACCCTTTGCCAAGCTGCGGCTTATGCATGGGAAACGGCTCATCATCCCGAACATAGGATATTACCTGAAGACAAATAATTTTACTTATTTTTAATTGCCATTATTCGTCGCAGTTTTTTGATTTTTATTTTAAAATGAAATTCGTCTTGCAGCGATTGTTTTAAAAAAATTTATCCATTATAGTCAATTATTTTTTTCTTTCCCAAAAGGCAATTTAGTCGTTTTTAATTCTTTTATGACGTAAGGTAATAATAAATTTACCAGCGCTATTAAGATTTTTTTCGATTATTAATATAATTGATATATTTCGTCTTGTATTAGAAAAGCTTTGTAAAATAATAATTGAAATTTGAGTTTAAATTGAGCTTTAAAAAATATTTTTTATCGGACGAATGTATTTTAAATTTTATTTAGGAACTTTTTAAACTTGTTATTAATTCAATATGGGTCGTGTTCGTACAAAGACCGTCAAAAAGGCGTCTCGCCAAATTATCGAGAAGTACTATACCAAGTTAACCTTCGACTTCCATACCAACAAGCGCATTTGCGAGGAGATCGCCGTTATTCCAAGCAAGAAGATGAGAAATCGCATTGCTGGGTAACTTTAACAGCTATCACTAATCTTTTTTATTTGTTTTTATATTATCTAGATCATGCTTTCAAATTTCTTTAATTTATAAATGGAAATAGGATATGGATTTTTATTAACAACCCGAATTTTTGTTTTCTCTTTTTACGTTATATGGAAATCTTACGAGTTTTAATTTTACGCCCTAAGTAGAAGTCCAATTTACTACTTATAGCTTCATCACTCATCTTATGAAACGTATTGAGGCCGGTCCCGTTCGCGGTATTTCCATCAAGCTTCAGGAGGAGGAACGCGAGCGACGCGACAACTACATGCCCGAGGTCTCATTTCTCGATCCGTCTGAGCATCCCAGCATCCAGGTCGACCAGGAGACAAAGGAAATGCTCGAACATTACGTATGTTTTTTTCGTTTATTTTTCTCTTTATTCGATAATTATAAAATATGTTTTTATTGTGCAGAGTGGCCCAAATTAGCGTCGGGATTTGTTTTTGTTATAACTTTTTTACTTTTCAAACAAATTGTAAAATTCTTTTTGCATTGGATTTTCAAGACTTTATGATTTTATTTGACACAGAGCTTGTCGATATTGGTTTCGATTTTCGAATTTGCTAATCATTTGAACTTTTTTGCCACTTTTCAAAGGGTCAAAAATGTGTAAAATTGACGTTAAATTGACTCAATTTTTTGAATCGATTTTCGGTAATTTTTTATTTAATAGCTTAATAATGTCCTCTAGAACGAATTTTACCTTGATTTTCAACTAAAAGGTCAAAATGGTCCAAAATAGATTTTAGGTTTGGGATAAGTTATGCCACCGCCACCCACTTTAATAGAAATCTTTTTTTTTCGAAAAAATGATAAAGTTAAATGATTAGCAAATTCGAAAATCGAAACCAATATCGACAAGCTTTTCGAATTTGCTAATCATTTAACTTTATCATTTTTTCGAAAAAAAAGATTTCCATTAAAGTGGGTGGCGGTGGCATAACTTATCCCAAACCTAAAATCTATTTTGGACCTTGACTTTTTAGTTGAAAATCAAGGTAAAATTCGTTCCACAGGACATTATTATTTAAGCTATTAAATAAAAAATTACAGAAAATCGATTCAAAAAATTGAGTCAATTTAACGTCAATTTTACACATTTTTGACCCTTTGAAAAGTGGCAAAAAAGTTTAAATGATTAGCAAATTCGAAAATCGAAACCAATATCGACAAGCTCTGTGTCAAATAAAATCATAAAGTCTTGGAAATCGAATGCAAAAAGAATTTTACAATTTGGTTAAAAAATAAAAAAGTTATAACAAAAACAAATCCTGCCGTTAATTTGAGCCACTCTGTATTTAAAAATTTCCCTTGAATTATAGCGCTGACAATATTCACTAATAATTTTTTTAAGAAATGAATAAAGCAATTCAATTTTTAGTATTATGTTTAAAAAGAATATTTTTATAGTTGATGTTTTTTTAACTAAATAGAAATTTATTTTGATTTTTATGCCATTAAAAAAGTAGTCAAATGTCCCAAATTTACATAATCAAGATCTTACATAATCAAGATCCAAAAATCACGATAATTTTTTATTTTGGGTACTTAATTACTTCTCAGTTAATACCGTATAATTATGGTCCTATAGTCATCAGCAAAAAAAAAACACGAAAATTTACAAATTCTCGCACAGAATTGCTCGCTTGATTTGTTAATAAAATTTTTTAATTGTATATTTTGCCTCATTTTTTCAAATAATTACCGCAGGAAAATCCGTTCAAGTATTATTGGGTTGTTCCATAATTATGGATTTTTTTCGGATGCTTAAAAAACAAGTTTAATTTTGTTCAACATTTATACTTTGTGTGTTGTTGGATAGCTCTTGTCGCAGACTTTCGCGTGTATTTTATTTTATGCTTCTACGTCTATTGGGTCCCGAGATGTTCGATTTAGAATAATGAATAGTCGATAAATTATAAGAGCAATTTTACGTGAACGATTCTCATAAAGTCACTTCTGCTGCTCGGAAAAATAAAATGTTAGGTCGTTATGGAAATGTTAGTTATGGCGGCTACATTTTTAAAAATTTATAATTATTTTATAAATTCTACAATATTTATAAAAAATTATTTTCGAAAAATTAAAAAAATTTGTTTACCTAGCATTTCCCTATTGAAAACGTTTATTTTTATTTTTTATTTTTAGAACATCAATTTACCGATCGATGTTAAGGGCGTGCGCCGCTAAAAATCTTTGTGGAATATAAATTGGTTATTTTATTGTTGATTTAATGTGTTAATGGAAAAAGGAATTAAATTGTTTTTAATTAAAACTCATTTTTCTATTTCTACAAACAAATTAAATGGAAAAATATCTGTTGCTAAATTTTTCATAAAATCTAAGGTCTGGTTTATAAATTAAATAATTTAAGGCTGAAATTTATTTTACGACCCAAAAATTAATATAAAATTACATTAAAAATATTCTTTAGCATTCTACTTTCGAAAACATTTTATTTTACGCAATTTCAATAATACAATTTATAAAATGACTAGATTCTTAAATTTTATACAAAATATTAACATCAATTTTTATGCCACTTCGAAGTAAATGGGTTTCAAATTCTTAATTTAATATAATATAACATAATTTAATACAATAAAAAGCTTTAGAAATAAAGTTCGAATCAAAAAATAGTTTAATACTATTCTGCACATATTTATATAAATGAGCGAAAAGATCAAAAAAATAAATTAATTAAGGAACCTGTATTTTTAAAACGTAATATAAAAGTCACACAACATTTGCGCAACATCTTTTAAAAAAAATTTTAATTCTGTTTTTTAATTACTTTTTGAAAAGTGTCTCGATTTAAAAAATATATAAAAAGAGTGTCGAAAAAACCTATTTTTTCTGGACAATTCAATATTTTCCTAATCTAATCGATAAAGTTTAATTCTTCATGAATTAACTTTACAAAATAATTTAAAAAATTTTAACCTAACTAAACTTAAAATTATGCAAATGTTTCCTGTACAAATATTAATAGGAAAAAAAGTAATATTACTATAATCGAGACATGTCAAAAATGAAGTGATTGGAGAGTTTTGAAAGCACTAGTATTTCCATATGCATCTTACGTGAAAGAATTAAAAAACCTCAACAATCGAGATCAATAAATTTTTTGCAACCATTTGAATTAAATATGAGCTACAAAGAAATGCATGCAAAAAACTAAAATTGTCGAGAAACTAAAACAATTGTATGTATGTATTAGTTTCTGGACAAAGTAATTATTTTAGAACTAAAAAAATATTCTAGACTACTAACGAAAATGTCTTTCTTTCACTACATTAACTTTTTCATACAGAACGTTTAACCTCCTAAAAAGATAAATAGAAAATCACATTATCGATGAAACGTTGGAAGATTTCAGGACGGAAAATTTTCCATAAAATTTCAAGCTTAGCCCTAATTTTAATCATTAGGAGTTACTGGCTTCAGTTCCGTTATCTTTAAAGTGTTTGTTCTGATTTATCGCATCACCATAAGACTTGATTACATTTAAATAAATAATGTAGTAAGGAACATTAGCAATGTAATATGTTTCGTTTAAATATCAATTATTAGGTGTAGCTGGTAGTTAAATTATTAAGTTCTGATAGATGATCTTGACGGATTGTGCGAGTTCGTCTTACTAAAATTATTTTAATGAAATCTTGAGATATTTACGACTTCCTTTGCCTAGGTTTTTTTCAATTTATTTAGTTTGACTTTTTTCTAATTTCCAAAAATCTAAATAATATAATGTACATAAGTAAAATAATTTGTTTACAAGATTTTCGATTAAAAAGGCGAGCGCGTCTGCGACTATGGTCACGTGAATCAGCTTGTGCTGTTACCGTACGTACAACACCATCAAGAAGTTCATCATCTACATATTATATAAGGTTTCAACATAAATCAATCAAAATTTAATGAAGTCGAGCTGATTAAAATATCTATTAAATTAGAATAGGCAAGATTAGAGTTCTAATAAATAGTATTTTTTTATAATTAAAAATATATGGCAGTTCAACTTATTTTAATAGACATTATTCTAATTTGTTCATTTAAAAAAATTATTATTATATACATTCGCTATTGTTTGCATTGTTATCGGAGCGAGTAGTTGAAGAACGCATTGCTAAAATGATAAATTAATCAAAAAAGTTTCTTCGTAATTTTAACTTTTTGTACCTTGAATTTGGGAGGCATTTTGTTCAGCTGTCGGCTGACCTCGCCGCCTCCCTAAAGTCAATGTACCATCTCCATTGCTCAAGAAAAACGACATTTGTTGATGACGCTAAAGTAAAATAAATTTTTTAAAAATCTTTGAAAAAAATGCAATTCATAAATTAGGGCGAAGGGAGCAATTTAATTTTAGATAAAGTTACTTCGCGATCAGTTATTTCTGTGACATTTGAAGCCTCAATTGTTGTCTGCTGCCGTTTATTGTTGCCATTTGAAGCTGATGCCTGTGCAGCGCCGATCATCATTCCTCGTGTTTTATTTCGTTCACGCTTCTCAGCCATTCGTTTACGCATTTGCAAAATTTTGTCACGATTTGTACGATATTCAAGTGCAAATTCGATTACCATTTTGAATACGGCAATTGGCTTTTGTTCCTTTACTTCTGCAGGAGCATATCCAAAATAAAGAAGGAACGCGTTCCATCTAAATTTGAAGAAATATTTTATAAGAAAAGATCTGTATTTGAATACTTGAAAATTATTAAAAATAAAATTAGTATCAAAAATTTAATATTTAACCTATGCATTGTAGTTCGGTGTACATGTTTTAACCTATGGATTCGTTCTGCCACTTCAATAAGAAATGTATTTACTTTATTCTTCATTGATGAATTATTATCGCGATGTGAAATTTTTACTACATAATCGAAACAAGCTTTACACTCAGTTTCCATCTTTTTTAAATTATCCAGAACGGCATCAAAGTCCAGCTTAAGAAATAAAAAAAATGACATAATTTTTATATCGACATTAATTTATTATATTGACAATCTCCTACTCGTGAACTACGTGAGACAGCACCCATTTCTGAGTATAGATCAGTACCATCAGGATAATGGTCAAGCATATATTCAGCTAAATGATGTGTCAGTGGATATTTATGTACTGGATCTTTTACTTCGGATGCTCTTGATAAATAATCCAATTGAAAGGCTTTTATCTAAATTTAATTTAAAAATAAATATTCACAATAAAATAATATAAAGTAGGGAAATTAATTTTTTACATCTGTGCCGTTGAGTGCATTGCCAATTGTTAACAACATTCCCATTGCCACTTTAAAAGTTTTTGATTCTTCTATCTCTTTCATTGCATTGTTTAATTCCATTAATGATTCTGCCACATCCTATAATAAAAAAAATACAAATACAATACAAAATGTATAAATAAAAATTAAGTTAACCTTTTCTAAATTGTGATAATCGAGCATAAAAAGCCATAAACGTAGTCTTTCTAGTAAACAATCGATTTCACTTAGGTTAAACAAAAATTGTTCTGCCTGACCAAGCGGAGTAGATGGGTTTTCAGCTTGCGCTTCTCGAATATGTTCCACTTCCTCCAATGATGGCATCATTGTGCTAAGAATTTTTTCAATACCTTCCTTATTTAAAACGCTAGCATCAAACTTCTAAAATGTTTAGAATAATTCAATTGTATTAAATATTTTCTAACAAAAATAAATTTCTAGTATACTCGAATAGCGGTAGGTATAACAGTGATAGGTGGTAGTTTTGTTAAACCAATATTTATGGCTTGTGATCGTTTTACAGAAAGAACTTGAAGAACTTGCAGTTTCGTTTCTCCACCAGATTTCTAAAATTTAATTATCATATAATTAAAATAAGTAAAGTTTTTAAAATTTTAAATTTTTTTTATTTTAACTAATTTTCTTATTTTAACTAGATACATAAAATTAATTTTACATTTTTAAATTGATCTACCTTTATTGGTGTATCTTTTTGCTTTTGTTCAAAAAGTCGTGAGAGTTTTGATATGTCGATTTGTGGAACCGTATCTATGTTATTCCAGAAAGTACCTTTCTGTTTTAGTTCTGGTATTGGAAGCGCATCAGCATGTGCCGGTTTCCAATGCAATTTTAATGTACTGTTTGACGAAGCTGTTGTTGAACCTGAGTTTGCATCAGCTTTTCCATTAATACCAATATTTCGTGATCCAGACATATTAAATGAAAGTGGAGGTGGTGGTGGCATTCTCTTTGCACCTGGAGCGGGAGGAGGTGCAGGTGGTGGCGTACCCTTATTTCCTATCATGATATTGTGATCTTGTGCTGCTTGTGCGCTTTTTACTAATACGAGTGGATCCTGTTCGAATTCGGTAAACGAAGAGAAATCCAAATCATTGATGATCATCGGTTTTTCTTTTAGTTTCTCAGCTGCCTAAATTATTATTTTTTAATTTTATTTTTTAAATTTAATAATAAAAAAATATACATTTATAAAGTAAAAAAATTACCTCGTTCCATTTGATTTCCGATTCTGATTGTCGGTTAATTGAATCAACAATTCCGCGTCGAAAAGCAGAATTTTCCATCTTTTTAGCTCGTTTTTGTAACATTGCTGCAAAACCACCCGCGCAGCCGACGTTATTTGTTTCTTCGTCCGAATCAACAACATTTGGCTAAAAAAGTTTTTTAATAAAAAATCTCTTTTTATCAAAAATATTTTTACTTTGAACACAGTATTATTTGTCGGGGGTGGAAGTGAAGGCGCTGGAGGTACATTACTCGATATAATTTTTGATGACTCAGGAAATTCCATATGTTTGGTTTCAGTCGGTGAAAAAATATTTGTTGGAATACATGGAGGCGGTGCTTTTACAGTATGCTGTTCTTCTTCATCCTAGAGTAAAAAACGCATCAATCGAATTCTTATATTCATTAATATAATAAAAAAAATTTTATCAAATAATTTTCTCTAATATCTGCCTATGATTTTGTTTTCTGTTTGTTAATCTAAAAGCTATTACCTGTATTATTTTTCAAAAAATTATTTGAAAAAATTTTTGATAAGCTAAATTACCATTATATTTTCTTTTTCTTCGACGTTATGATTTGTGTCGTTGTCGTAAAGAGATACTTTTGACTGTGATTTCATTTTATCCATGATATAATTATTAGTATTGATGCTATTTTTATCAAAATTACTTGAACTATTTATAGGTGAAGAGCTTAATATTTTATCTTTGTTATCAGCATAATCATTTTTAAATTCTTCATTGTTGTTATTGTCGTCTTTCGCTTTTTGTTCTACTTTATATTCTGAAGATATTTGTTGTTCGACGAAATTGCGCCAGGGCAATTTTTGTTGCGTTTTCGCAGTAACAGTAGACGTATTTAACGTAGGTTCATTCAACTGGAATCCGTTTTGTTTCTGCTTCTGGAACTGTTTTTCATAATCTTGCTTATATAATTCGTTAATATTTGATGTCGTAGCCATTTGTAAATGCTCTTTTTGTTTTCGCAATCGTTTATTTCTACGTTCAATGCTACTCAAGCCATTATTTTGATTGAAATTATTGGTCGAATTGTAATTGTTAATATTTGATCTAAAAAAATACATCAATAATCATTTATTGTAAAATTATCAATAATATCGAAAACCTTATTTTGACAGAGTCATTAGTGTCCGATTTGCCATTGTCACTTTCTAACGCGGCATCTTCCTTACGAACTTCCTGTTCGTAGTGCACACATTGTTGACTAAGTTGTGGGTTGTTTATTTTCAACATAGTTTCAATAGTTTCTTCGAGTCCCTGACTTTCAAGCACATCTACGATGTCAAAGAATGTGTCCTATATTAAAATTACATTTATATATATAAATGTCAAATTTTGTAGAAAAATATTTTAAATGGATACCTGATCGGGTACACCGTTTAAAGTTTTGTTAATTACTGTCATCGCGAATATGAGAGTTTCTTCATCACTTGCTTGACGTTCATTAAGAATTCGCATTATACTGGACCATTCCGGGCGTCCTAAGTTCATATTTATATATTCACAAATTCACCTCGATTTTTAAAAATGTAAATAAAAGAAATGAATGTAAATTTACTTAAAATAAAAGAAATGTAAATTTACTTAACATTTTTTACTTAACATATTTTTCTAAGTTAATTATAAATTATATTTAGAAGTATTTGATAGGGAATCAAATTCTGAATCGAAGTGATACTATTCATTTTCTTAAACGTGTTTTTGTGATTCTTAAAAAGTTGGACGATGTTGACAAATCCTCAAACGTTGCTTCACCCTTAATTTATACCTCTAGATTTTTCAATTTTCGAAATGGCAGCTAGTAATAGTAATGAATTAGACTCCGTGTATTCAACAAATACCAATAGTAGTTTTAATGCCGTTTTGACCACAAGGCGATACTATAATTTTAAGTTATGTATAGTATGTGTACAATTAATGTGCTTATTTTTTAACAAACAAATCATTTTACAAATCTCAAAAATGAAAAATTTGAAATATTTTTGCGTACACATATTTCAAAGAAAGTATAAAAGTCCAAATAAAACAATAAGGAAGAGACAAACATTGAATAGAAAATTTGATTAAATTAAAATAAAGCTGCGCAAAAATTTGATTAGGTCCAATTTTTGATCCGGAATAAATGAAATTAGCGCATATTTAATTTAATCTATTTTTGTGTTGTGTAAAAAACAACACCTTATTTTAAAAATAAATAAAATATTCTTATGTAATTTTAAAATAATGTAAAAAACTTGCATTTGAATCTAATAATTGATATATCCAGCTTATAGTTTCATTGTTAGCGATTATTCCGTTCATTCCATCTACATAAAGCATAAGCTGACCAATTGCTATAAATTTTATATAAATTATTTTTATTTTAAAAAGATGAAAAATGTTTAAAATGCTTATATTTAAAATTCTTTTTTCTTATATACCCCGTAATATATGGTTTTGGTGATTTTGGTCGCAAGTACGACCTATCTGAATTAAACATTCAAGACCGCCATTGCGTACAAACTCGTGTACTATGTCTTTATCATTTTGAAAAATCGACTTAAGTGAAAAAAGTGCACGCCGTTGATCTCGACCCGACATATGTGTGAGTTTTTCTATAAATTTACATTTATAAATATATTCTTGCTTATTTGTTTGTTTGTTTATTAAAAAAGGTATTCATTTTTTTTCCATTTTAACTATGTATTTATTATGATATTTGCGCCAGCACTAAATAAAATTATATCGTCGCTCAAACAAATACTTTCAACATATGTGTATTAATTTATACAATTTATTCTTATTTATAAAATATTCATTATTTAAAAAGATTTTTCTAAAATATCTAATACAAAATTTAAGGTCGTACCTATAATTGATTTGACACGTAACTCCGGTTGCTGACGTACGACGAGGCTGCATCTACTAAAATTAAAAATTGCATTTAAAATACATATTTATGTATAATATGTATAAAATTATCTAAATTATCAGATTATTGGGAATACATATCTACCTAAAATCTAATTCTGTAGGATCTACTTTATCCTCAAGCCTATCGCTGCCATAATCGCATATCTTATTTTTAGCATATGGTTCCGCTATACACTTTAATTCAGTATCCTTTTTGTTTCTCAAAATAATATCCGAAAAATTTGCAGAATAATTAATCGTATAATTTTGATCATTTTCATATTCTTCGTCGCAGAGATGTTCTGCTTTTGGCATAAGAATTGAAGTTCTTTTAGCTTTCATTTTTGAATGAGCAGAAAATTTTCGCCTTATGACATTTGTGCTCATACTAAATGATTTTTCTAAGGTTGCATGTTTAATCATGATTTTATCGTTTAATTCATCATCATTTGTATCTGCATTAAAACCCCAATTATTTGACGAATCCTGCGACGATGTAGTAGGCGAGCGCTCGATTTGAAGAGAATCCATAGAAGAAAAATATGAAGATGGAGTGGGTGATGAATTTAACTTTAAACTGTTCGTTTTCCTGCGTTCTAATGTAATTTCCTTAAAATCTACCGATGATGTTGTAGAATGAGAAGAATCTATGCCTGTATCCTGATTAATATCATCATTAGTACAAATTTTTGTAGATTCTGTAATTGTTGGCCTGTTATTCATAATTTCATCATTATTTATTGAATTTTTTACAACTTGTTTCGTTATATTATTAATTTCTGAACTATCAGCTTGTAGATTATTTTTTTCAAACACTTTAGGTAAATTATTATCTAAAGTCTCTGTTTCCGTTTTTATATATTTTTTAGTTTTATCAGAAGTCGTAGGAAGATATAATAATGAATTCATTGTCAATGTTCTTTGTTGTTCTCGACCATTTTTTAAGATTTTTGAAGTTGCTGGGTCGCATTGAGAATATATATTTTGTTTTTTTCCTGGTGATTGTTTGATGTAAACTTCAGACGTAGAACTATTAGTATTACCATTGTTTATTGTTCTACAAAAAGCCATTCCCATAGACTTGTCGGGAATTCGATTGAGATTTATTGGTTTCGCATCGATGCTATTAGCACATTCCTGCAATACATTATTACATTCAGATAATTTATTATGGGAACAAGAATAAATAGATGATCCGTCGTTCGACATTGCTATATTTCGGCAAAGCCTTACGATTGGACGTGGTGTTATTTCTGGTTTGGATTCAGTTATTGAAGATGAGGAGGAATTGTTTTTATTTTCAAAAATCCCATTATTTTGGATATAGTCTTTTTGACTCAATGAAATCATTTGAGGGGTTTGTTTGGCATTTAGATTAATTTGTGGCAAATCTAAAGTACGATGTTGATTACTACTTGCATTTTGAAGAATAGTGGAATTTGTTTGTGATTTAGCGTAATCTTTCTCATCGACTAATACATTTGAATCACCTGTTTGAAATTCATCATCAATAAAGCGCATTTCAACACCTCGAAAACTGAATGGAGAAATCACATTTATTTTAACAGGATTGCTTTTTGTCATATTATATTTTCTTTTATAAGAATTTTGAGATGCATCGTTAAAAATATTATTTTGTTTTGAGGTTTTAGAAATTTTCGAATGATTTTTTTCTGTAAACGAATGCCACTCAGGCAACTTTTCACTCGTCGTAGTCTTATTCGGCAACATCGACGAAGCGGTAAGAGGACGATTTTTTTGTGCATGCACTTTATCATAATGTAATTGAGCCTCGGACAAAATGGAATCGTTCACTGATTGATATTTTTTTGTTGGAGTTAACGATGCATAACTGAAGTCACAAGATGCAGTGCGATTCGTACCGTACATTCGTTTATACATTCCTACTCGTGATATTGAACACGAATGGATTGACGCAGTCTCATATTGTGTATTTTGATTATTTGAGTCAATCTTGCTATCATGATTATTGTTATCGATATCAATTTCGTAACAACGCAATATCGGTGTTGAACATACATTATTAATCGAATCGTTTATGGAAAAATTTGACATGCGAATTATAAACAAATTACACTTGACAAACTGTTTTGTTCTAAATAAAATTAATTTTTATAATTTTTTATACAGAAAAGAAAAAATAACAAAAAAATTTCTCAAACAATGTAAAATCCATAAAATTTATAAATCCATAAAATTTATAAAAAAAACTCTAGCACATATGAATTTAA
This sequence comes from Bradynema listronoti, assembly GCA_024678965.1. NCBI lineage: Eukaryota > Metazoa > Nematoda > Chromadorea > Rhabditida > Allantonematidae > Bradynema > Bradynema listronoti. Next base: position 706,833 of record JANLNO010000006.1, read on the forward strand.
AAAAATATTCATTGTGATTATAATTTTTAATAAATTTCAGTTTTTAACTAAAATTCTTATTATACTTTATATTTTGATTTTATTCTATTTTTGCGTGTCTTTTTAAAAGAACAAATTGTATTTTCAAACAATAAATGTATTCATAACAAAATATGTATATAAATATGAATATAAATAACAAAAAATTTACTGCGCATGAATATTTTAAACAAACATTTCAAATAATTCATTCTTTCTCAACTAATTCAAGTGTTTAAAATTTTTAAAGTTCCTTTTCTCGTAAATATTTTGAAAGATTTTCTTGCATTTGTGATAATAGATCGAATTTGCACTTTTCTCAATGATAATGCTAAAAATTATACCAACTTTTAACAAAAAAGAAAATTTCTTTAAAATAAAATTTGAAACAAATCTTAACGAAATTGAAAAATTATAAGTTTTAATATATGCATTAATATATTTGATTAAAGAAAAGTATTAAAAAACCCACACCAATATATTAATAATATGAAGAATTTTTAAGAGCTTTGACTTGAAAAAAAAATATTTGACTAAAATAAAAGAGAAAAATTTGAAAACGGTAAAAAATTTACAAAAAAAGATAGAAAATTTCGTTTACAAAAATAATTTCCCATAAACTTTTTATTTTATCTAACTATATATTAATTTTCATTTTCTATTTGCTTTCCATTTTGTCTTATAACTTTTCCAATTTTCTAAATCATCTTTCTTTTTTATATACCTGATAGAAATTTTTGTTTTTATTTTTCTGTTTCACATAAATCTTTTTTTTTTTTACTTTTTTCTTTTTAATTGTCTTTTTTGATTGTATTCTCGCTAATTATAATATAAAAAATTTTCACCTTCTTTAATACTAATAAAAACCCTTATTGCTTCTTTTGTAAACACTTTAAAATTCCACATTCAGGTTACTATGCACATATTAAATATTTAATAAATATATTCATTTGATTTTTCTTCAATTTTCTATTCAATTTCTTCTCCAATTCTATACATTTCTTTTTTTCCCTCCTTTTTCTGATGATCAGCACTTGATTCAATAGAACAAAAGCAAACTTTCCCCTTTTTAAAAAAAATACAGAATGTAAAAGTGCTTTAACCAAAAAGAGTAACACACACGAAATGAGTAGCCAATTTCCTACAAAACTTTAACTAAAGCGCTGTTGTCTGTTTATCCGTGTGTCGCACATGGAAATTTTCAAAATAAATTTTTTTTTGACTGAGATCTTAAAAACAACATTGATTCTGTATAATGTTGTTGTTATTTTGTCGCAAAAATAAGCCAAATAACGAAAATTAATTGAGGATATCGTAAACAAGCAAAATATGTACACAACTTTTGTTATTTTTTGCCGAATTTTACTCAAAATTGGATGAAAAGTTACAAAATATCGTAATTTAGCTCATTTTAATGACATCGTTGTTAATTAATGCGCATTAAAATCTAAACTTTTAGTATTTTGTTGTCATTTACATGTTTTAACAATTGCCATAAAAACGTCAATTTACATTAAAATATATCGTAACGCTGTCAATTTAAGAAATTTTGTTGTTGTTTTGCGCCAATTTTTTGACAAATAAAACGCAATAGTTATATTAAATATCGTAAATTGTAACATTTTTATAAACTTTTTTTTAAATGTAACAAAACTAATAATAAAAGTAGTAATCGTAAAAATTTTTTTTCTGATTTCGGACTTTTAATATTGTTGTTAATGTTTACATGTAAAAAACAACAATTATTATTTAAAGAAAAATGTCTATTTATATTAAAACATATCGTAACGTTGCCAATTTAAGCAATTTTGTTGTCGAAATATCCGTTTTATGTTTTAGCATGGACATCAAATTGTGAACCTTTTACATTAGTGTTGTTATTTACATGTAAGAGACAACAACAATCGATTAGCGAATGTCATTAAAATGTATTTGTCAATTTTTGTTGTCGTTTTGGAGCAATTTCTTAATACGCAAATATAAAATAGCTTAAATTATAACAATATTATAAATTTTCCCTTTTAAAATAACAAAACGAAATTATAACGTAAAATTTTTCCAGATTTCGAAATCAAAACAAATTTACACGTTGATTTGACGGGATCGAATCGAGTTTATCAAAACAAATGGGCACTTAAAAAATACTTAAAAAATACGTGAATATTATGAATAATTCTTTTACGGCGCCATCTCATTTCAAAGTGCTATATAAAAACGACTACTTCTTAGAAAATGCATTTTTTTCTAAATTTTTGTAAATACCAACGAAAATAATTTTCATTTTTCCGAAAATCGAAATCGGCTTTGAAATTCCAAAAATCGAAAATTTTTAGAAAAATTCAGAAAAAAATCGAAAGAAATTTTAAAAAATAAAAATCAAAAATTTTATCACAAATCGAATTTCGAAAAAATTGCGTATACAGGATCAATGGAAATTTCAGAAAATCGAAAATACTAATTGCACCTCTGATACATATGTTTATATTTATTATTAAAAAAATTTTGTTGCTCTATCTGATAACTTAAATTAAGCAGTCGCTTTAGCGACTGCAGCGCTTTCTTATGCGGCGGCGCCAAACATTTTAAGGGGGTTGTATAAACGCCGCGTATGCGGCGAGCGCGAATTTTCTAGTTATAAAGTAATATTTCTCAAAATTATAAAAAAATCGAACACTTGAAGACTTGAAGATCCGTGTCACACGTCGTTATTCCGTGGTGGATCATACAATCGCCGCTTATATTGTTTTCTGTCTTCTGCTAATTGTCTCCAATTAGGTCCTATGCGCTCTTTCATCAATTTTCGCCATCTTTCCGCTGGTCTTCCTGGTGGTCTTTTGCAGTCGTATGGCCACCAAAATGTCGCTCGTGTCGTCCAAAAAAATCGAATGAAATAATAATTTAATAAATTATTGTATAAAAATTAAAGCACACAAAATTTGTTTTATTAAAAAATTGATAAAAAAGATAATTTTGTTAAAAATATTTTATTTTAGCTTTTCAGCAGTTAAACAATCAAAAAAGAATAAAAAGTGAAAATAAAAGTGAAATTATTTTTTAAAAATACAAACAAGATATTCATTCTTCTTTTTTCTCGTCTTCCTGTTTTCTTGTACTGATGTTGCTGGCGTTTTCCAACGATAAAAAAATTTATGGCATTCAGTGTCCTTATTTGCGATAAATTTTGCAAAGGCTCAAGATTTCTACTCTCAATCAATTTTCATTAACTTCATATTTTAAAATTCTTTTGTTTAACGGAATTTCTGCAGAAATTTTTGCGCAAAATTCCCGTTTACATTTTTCATTTTTAAAATTTGAATTTTAGCAAAACTTTCACTTTCTAAAATTCCTTGCAAAAAATTTGATATTATGTTAAGTAATAAATTAAAAAGAAATCTAATTTATTATATCTATATCATGAAATTAATTTATTTTTTAAATTTTAGATAATATACATGTAAATAACCACGAAAAATATAATTTAAGAAAAATATAATTTAAGGTAAAATATTATTTAAGGTAAAATATTTTAATATCAAAGAATGATTCATAACATACATATTTGTATATGCAATACAATATTGATTTTTCATTTGAAATTAAATTTTGCAGAGGCTCAAGCTTATTAATAAATTATAAAGGCAAATAATTATGATTAATGTTTTATGTAAGTTACAAACAAAAATAAATAAAAAAATTACTGATAAGACAATGATAAAAACAATTCCTAAAATTCTTAAAGTTAAAATAATAGTTCAAAAAATGTTAAAGTTTTGCATCAAAAATGCGTACTTTATATGAATATAAAATACAGCAATTAAGCTGCCAGAACAAATATTATACATGCAATAAATTCCTTTTTGCATATTACATATAAACTATTAAATAGCAAGATATTCAAATAAATAAAACAATGACAAATCAAAAATTAAAATACTAGCAGAATATTGAATATAAGCTTACAATTTAAACATCTCATTATACCAATGTTAATATAAATAATTAAAAAAATTCTCGTTTATATTTTTCATTTTTGAAGTATTTGCAAAATTTTTTAAATATTATTTTGTTAATAATACAAAAAGTAAATTTAAAAATGTGTACAAGCATATTAGCTAACCTTATTTTTATTTTTTTTATGAATTAACATATCTTTTGAAAAAAAACTTTAAAAAAACGAATAAAAATGATTTTTATTTTGAGGATAAATTTTAAAAAAAGAATTTTTTAGATTTTTGTTTTAACTCATGAATGATGTAAAGAGTATTAGGTAATTACGAAAAGAATTTGCGTTAATTATTTTATAAAAATAGACAAAGGGGAAAAAATACATAGTATAACGGAAATCCAGCGCATTTCGTTTCTTCTGATTGCATCACTAATGCAAATTTACGCGTTAATATTTTTCTACCCTGGATTAAACAAACGAATATATGGTATATGGCACAAAAGTTTTGACGATTATTTTAAGTTTAATATTGAGTAAAAGGATTAGTTCCTAATTTTTATGTTATTTTCAGTGTTATATACTCAATTATTTTGCATATCGGTATTATAAAAAAAATTATCGCTTTAATAAAAAGTTAAAAAGCAAATTTTTATAAAATTAGCAAGAATAAAGAATTCAAAATTAATACGTAAATTAAATTAAAAACGAATTGAAAATTAAAATTTAAATTATCATATTTGTTTTTAAATTGTTAGAATTTAAATTCTTGTTTAAAATCTAGCAATTTTTTAATAAATAAAAAGTTTATAAAAAAAGTCTACTTCAAATGGTACTAAATACATTTAGAATATTTTATATTGAAAAAAATAGAAATTAAATTTTAAAGACAAATATGTAACATAGATTAAATAAAAATCAGCAAAAATTAAATTCTCATAGAAATTTCGCCTTATTATAGCTGATAATTTTAATTATATCATTATTATAATAATGTAAAAAAGTACTTCTTAGTTAAATACCCTGTACTTTAAACAAATTGTCAACTAATGTTTAAAAAAAGTATTTTCAATTTCAATAAAATTTAAAATATAAATTAATGATTAAATTAATAATGAAAACGTACGGATCATTTTGTAAAATTTGAAGCTCTTCAGATTGTTCCAAAAGAGAAATTTCACTATAGAGAATTGAACCTAAATCGCTGTTAGCTGAAGGAGACAATTGCAAGACTGCATCGCCACTCTGAAAAAAGTCATTTTATTTAAATTATCTTGTCGTTCGTATGAACCAAATTTATATGACTGGATAAGAAAATAAAATTATATTTATGTATTACATACTGAGCACTAGAATTTTTTATAACTTTATTATTAAATAGCTTAACTTTATTATTAACTTAACAAATACAAAAAAGCCCAGAAAATTCTTTAAAAAATTGTTCAAATTTTTTTTTCATTTTTAATGCTTCTAAAAATTTGCTTTTTGGTTTAATTTTATTTGTAAAAAAATTAAATTTTAAATTTTATATTTCAACGAAAGTTGATAATCGATTTTTAATAGCTTATATGACGAAGATTTTCGTGCAAGATATTGTACAAGTATTTTGTATAATTATCCTAATTTATGTTATTAAATTCATTTTTTAGTAAAAGTATTTCTCTATTAATGCGAAAAATTAATTTGTAAGAAAAGTAGCTTAGGCATAAATTCAAAAAAATTAAAAACTTCCAATGACTAAATCTTTGAAATTATAAAAATTTTAGATACTAGTATTACGAAGGAATAAAATGTTTTTGAAAACTTTATGATATCGTAGATAAGAAATTGCAGAGTGTTAATTTTTATATGTAGCTATTTTATTTAAAAAATTGTGTAAAACTGCCGATTCTTAACATTTTTAGAATTTTTTATTTATGAATTCCTCATTATTTTTTATATAATTTTTAAACAAAACAATTGTTTTTATAAAAGCTACAATCATTTTAAAGGTATGTCACAAAGGTATGTCAATAATCAAGTCTAAATATGACAAAGTTTTTAAAAATTCAAAATAATTTGTTTTTAAAATTAACCTGTAAAATTTTTTTAATCCTAAAAATGTTAAGAATTGGCGAGTTTACTGATTACTAGAATTAAAAAAATTGTCCGAACTTTTCAATGTATATGTACATATAAATTTTGAATATGCTAATAAAAACGAATCCTTTGTATAAGTATTAATTTTTACCTTATGTGGAGCGTGAAGTTGTCGAATAATTTCCGGCATCTCTTCGCATATAGGCTTATGAATAGAAATATTGTAAACAAGAGGTTTAAGAGGTTCACGTGAGCAACTGCTCGTAGATTGTAAAAAGGGATCCAAATCATTAATATATTGAATTCGACATCGTAAAACTTCATTTTCTGTAGAATCCATACTAAATAATTTTAACATAAATTTTATGTTTTTTTAAGTTGATTAAGTGTGTTTAAAAAAATTAATAATATAAAAAATGTATTAAAAAATCCATAATACAAAAAAAAAATACTTAAAAAAATTAGATACATATCAGGGATGCGTCGAAATTTCCGATTTTCGAAATTCGGCGTTTTACTCCTCCGATTTCAGAAATTTTAATATATATTTCGATTTCCAAAATTTAAAATTCATTTCCGACCCACTCCTGATGCATATGTATATAAGTAGGTACATGTATAATATTATATATTATAAATATATATTTATGATAATTTTAAAATTTTAAAATTAATGACTAAAATTTGGATTTAGTTTTAAAATTCAAAATGAATCATTAAAATAAAATGGGATACGCCTTTGATAAATGACACAAAATAAACATTAAAAAATCACCAGCAAATCAAAATTTGCATGTACATGCATGTATTTGTAAACATGTGTATATTTACGTTTATATAAGCAAATAATTTGAATCAGGAGAAAAAAAGTTAGATTTTATATTTTAGAAAATAAATTGAAATATTATGATAAAGACGATTGAACGTTAATAATTAGGAAGATGCTAGAATTTAAAAAAAATATGTAAGCAACATTTTCCTTATTTAGCTTGTTGATTGTTTATTACGTTATTGCGCACGAACCATGAAACAAAGCAAAAAAAGTAAAATGTCTGCTATAATCGAGTCACAGAAATCAATAAAGAGGATAATTTCGTAAAATGTGAGAAGGCGTGAATGTGTGTTAAAACAGAAAAAGAGATCACTGCAGCGTTTTTGCTTTTTGTTATTCGCTCAACTTGTTGTTGTTGTTTGTTGTTATTGATGTGGGAAAAAGAAGCAGCACGCCGAGAGAAAGAACCAAGAAAGCTAATCATTCCGAACTGGATAAATATCTTTTTATTTTGCACCTTTTATGCTTCTTTTTATTTTATTTTTTAATTTTAAAAATCCCAAAGTTTAACTTCACTTTCCTTGCTTAATTTCTTTATCTTTGTTTTCTCTTTTCATATTTGTTTATTTATTTAAAGTAAATACATATAAAAGTTTGTTCTCTATAAAAATGATAAAAAAAAATTAGCAATTTAAGCATAAAACAAAATCAAAAGAATAAAATTTAAATGTGTTTTTTCTATATATGCAATAGCTGTGCATATTATTATGCACTTATTATTTTTAATATAAAAAAATTATATACATAATTAGCTTATTAATAATTTGTTAATGAATTAGTAGGTGATAATATTTAATGAAATTATAAGAAATATTCTATGTTTTTGAAAAAAAGAGCGGCAAGAGTTTTTAGTTAAGTAATAAAAAGTTAAAAAAAACTATAAAAATTTAGAAAATTGTTTTTAATTTATAAATATGTATAATTTTAAAATATATTTTATGTCTAAAAATTAAAAATTGATACATGGACATAAAAAACAGGAAAATGTTTAACGTTCAAGTATAAAAATAAGCTCATTAACAAAAATAATGTAACATATGTTTCCCACATAAAAGTGGTTTTTTAAAACTATTTTCTATTTATTTTATTACGTAAACATTTGATTCATTAAATCTTAAAAATAAATCAAAAAATAAATATAAAAAAAAACTAAGCATACATTTACTATATATATTGATATTTAAAATTGGTAAAAAATTTTTTCGATTTCAATAGGTTATTTTTCTGAAAAAATGAAAATCAAGCAAAATACGTTCCCCACAAAAGTGTGTTTAATAAAACAATAAAATTTTGTACATATATATTTATGTACATATTAGTGAATAAAAAAAAATTATATTTGCATAGCATATGAAAAGCAAGAATTTAATTTTGCACTGGCCAAAACAAATTTTTATTTTGTTTGAATTTTGTCATCTAAAATTGCGGCCTTTGTTTTTACATTTCGAAATGTTGTCAATTTACAAATATGAAATAATTTACTTTTACTTGTATTTTTATAAGAATTATTTTTAGAAAATCTAAAAAGTAAAAATATTTTACAAAAATATGTATGATATGACAATTTCGCAACGCTTGCTTTTAATTCTTCTTTTTAAATTAGTTACGGTTCAAAATAACAATTAATCTATCAATTAAAGTTACCATTTAAAATTGAAAGTTACGATTTAAAATTGAATTTCAAAGAAAGAATATACATACATACATACATATACATACATATATATATATATATATATATATATATATATATATATATATATATATATATATATATATATATATATATATATATATATATATATATATATATATATATATATATATATATATATATATATATATATACATATATATATAATTAAACCAGTTAAACTACAATTATATGTAATCATAAAATAAAAAAGTTTTTTAAAAATCAATTTGGATCAATTTAAAAAAGGCACAACAAATGGAATAAAATATTTTTCGCACTTTCGTATTAATCATCAATTTCTTTTATTAATATCTATATATAAAGGAAATTTTATAATATAAAAGAAATTTATAATATAAAAGAAATTTTTTTATTTGAACTTTTGTTTTTTAATTATACTTTTTTAATACATAACTTTCGTAAAAATCATTTTAAACTGCGTGATATATATGTGGTTTAAAAATATTAATAGTTAACAAATTAAGACAAATCATTTTTAAAAATTTTAATGTTGCTTTTTAATAATTTTTTTAGAATTTATAATAAGTTTTATTTAAGAATATTGACGATTCAATCGTCCATAAATAATTATATATATGTATATTTAAAATTATTATATACATATTAACAAAAAAAATTACATACATACACATACAAGCATTTTTGATTTGTTATGTTTATTTTTATTTATATCAATTCTTCCACGTAATTAGAAGGAAAAAGACCTTTTTTATTGCCAATTCGCCCTTGCCACCATCCGGATTCATCTAAAATAGAAAAATAATATAATTTTGTAACATATTTAAATTAAGTATAGTAAATTTAATTCAAACCTTTTTGGAGAAGTTCTATTATTTGACCTTCTTGAAAAGTGAGTTCATCAGTATCTTGTGCCTCATAAGGATAAAGTGTTTTTACAGTTGGTCCTTGAATTTTAGATTTCGGCTTTGGAGCGGGACGAGGTCGAGTTGATGGAGTTGAAATAGGATAATTGTTTGTTGGATGAACAGTATCTTAAATAAAAATATTTTTGTGCAAAATTATATTTTTTAATATTTTATTAAAAACTTATACTTTGCTTAGGAACTCCAATAAACGCTGCTTGATTATGTGTCGTATGTTGAATTACTGCGGGTCCACGATTGGGCAACTGATAATGGTGCTCGTCATCAGATGTTTGTAATTTTGTTTGTAGTTGTGCAGTCAATTGGTGCCTTTGGTGCGCAACTCCATTCGCTTTTGTTCTTACACATTTCGTTGTTGTTATTGGAGTTTGCATTAAAGGTGCTATATTATATAACATTATCAAATATTTTAAAGCAACATTTTTAGTTAATTTATAATTAAAATTTATTTTATACATTAGTATTTAATTTCAGACTTTGACTGCATTCCTAGTGTGTATGAGGTTAACATTTTAGTAAAGCTTAGGCGCAACATTTTTGAGACAACTTGATTTTAGATAAACTTTAGATTTGAGCGCTTGTATAATTGAAATTAAAAATCCAATTTAAAATTAAAGTGTTCGCAAAGATGATAATTAATTTATATTATTTTGTCAGTTTTAGATGTAAAAATTTTATTGATTTACAAATATTTTATTAATTTAATAAAATCCAATACAAATAAATTATTTTTATAAAATTTACCTGTGTTACTTGGTAATCCTGAAGCCACTTCCACTAACAACATTTTTCCTATAACCTTCGTCTTGTATCGCAATCCGTTATTATCATTATCGCTTATTTTTCGAAATTCTATTCGGCGTGTATTTGTACCACCAAATATATCGTAACGTAATTTTTTCAAAAGAATACTATATGAAGTTTTAAAATCGAGATACAAAGTTTTACCCGTCCGTTCATTATATCGTTTACTAAATACTGCTTGTCATTAAAATTTAATAAATATTTTGTTAATAAAATATTTTTACAAACCTCAAAACCGATATCACTTCAGTTTTTAAAGGAGTTTCTAAAAGATTAGTATAATCGTTTTCTACAAATACAACAAAAAAGTCGTCCTGATAAGGGCTTAAACCAATTGTTTGTATCTTTTCTAATGTAATTTGTCTAAATCGATAAGCCTTATAAGATAAGATGAGATACATTATATTTTTATAAAGGATACATTTTACATTATAAAGCTTACCGCTTTATTACTTCAATTAGCTTTCCTTTATTGATACCACTTTTCTCTATTTGCCGACCAACAAGAATAAGATGTTTTGAAGTTACAAGTAAATCATATTTGCTTTTCTAAATTTTTTCTTTTTTTTCTTTCAAAATTAAAAATATTAGGTATATTAAACTGTTAAATTAAAATATTCGCATTAACTCAATAAATTACTTAAATTCAATTTGGGCTGCGTCTAATTTTAAAAAATTACTTTAAAAGAACGATCATATTTATTTATTGTTTGTGCAAAATCAATTTTTTCACGTCGACCGGCAATTACCTAAATAAATTGTTTTCAAATACATAAATTTTAAAAAAGCTTATTACTTGAAGTGCGGGATGATTATTTTCAATACCGATATAATCACCAACAAAATTACGGTTTAACGAGCACCGCCGTCTTTCCTTTTTACCAAACAATAAATCGCTAGCTTCTTTCTTAATTAAATACATGTATATACAGATATTTTTTTTATCTAAAGTAACATATTTTATTACCTTTCGTCTTACATGATATTTGGATGCTGTAAATTGACGAAACGCTTTTTGAATTATTCGTGCATAACGATCATACTTACGTTCTCGCGATTCTTCCAAAAGAAACAACTAAAAGTATGAAAATTTTTCAAAAATAGAAAATTATATATTTTAAAACTAACCGACTCCGGATTTTTTATAAAAATTTTAGTTTTTCCAAGTTGTAACTGATCCGGCGATAATTGTACCGATCGGCAAATGATCTACATTTTATATTAATGTAAATATAAATATGTACGCAAAAAATTAAAGCATAAAATACCTCGCATCCATGACGCGCTTCTCCGTTATAATGCGGCCAAGTCTCTATACACAAAATAGCGTACCGCCACAAAAACTTCTCAAAAGCACGGCGATATGCATAGCCTGCACGTCGTACACGTATATTCTCTTTAAGACCAAGATAACGTACTTGATGTAAAACTCTAGATTAGTGTAATATTTATAAATAATTAAAACTATCCTTTTTTATATTCCGTATAAAATATGTTACCTATATGCATCAAATTGCAAGGGTGATTTTGTCTCGTTAGGCTTAATGCAACGAACATAGTGTGGGGTGCATTTCATTAAAGAATCTACCAGATGATTTGCTTGTGTCTGTAACTAATAGATCATATTTTTTTAAATTTAAAGGCAACAAACTTTACTCGAATTTTTGTCGAAACACTCGTTGGTTTTGTTTTTATCCCGCTAGAGATATTTTCAGGAAAAAGAGCAGATATAAATTTACTATAAATTATGTTTATCACATAACTAATTAAATAACATTTAAAAATTAAATTTTCAATTACTTATTTAAAAATTTACAAGTTTATTAATAAAAATAATTAATTTTCGACTAACTTATTGCTTCCTTTCATAAGTTGAATGAGATCAGGATAGAGAACGTCACGATTTCGATCGCAGAAACCATCAACTTGATATATCACCTATACAAACGTAATATTATACATATTATATTATATTGAATGATGAATGGGAAAAAATGAATTAAATATAATAAGACTAACCTCGCCAGCATAATGTGTTACAATAAAAGAATGTGCTCCATTACGGAAATGTTCATGTCGTGCTACCTGTTGACTTAATTTAACTAGAAATTTTAAGTCAACACCCTCACTTTGGCCATGAATTTGAGCACAAATATCATCCAAAAGACACATGATACCTAATATTAATAACATTTATTGTATAAAAGTTATTTTATCTGTGGTAAAAAAGATATTTTGAGGCATACCTGGTGGTTTTTTGCCTTCAATGAGTTCACAGACGACACGATTATCAAAATAATCAATAGGGGTCCATTGTATACCTTCAGAAATGTATTCTTCTTGTTCTGCGCGCAATGTTAATTGTATAAAAATTTGTTGAAGTTTTTCATTTACAAAATTAATACTATAATTAGTCTTGTAAAAATCATAGTTTTTAATTAAAGTTTTTCTTTTAACAAAACTAACCAAAATTGCTCAAATCCATTCTTCTCAAAGATTTCAAAGCCATAAATATCTAAGATCCCAATTGACATATCGGACGCTTCTGCGATTTCAGTTCGTAATGAAAGATTAACAGTTTCGACTGAAATCAACTATAACCAATACTTTTTTGATATGAATATCATTTAGTTTTGACTAACAAGGGAACTTCATTTCCACGTGATTCGCTTATTAATAAAAAATTTGTTTTATACAAAGAAAAATATGCTCTTTGAAACAATATAAAAAAATTTTCTATTTGAACTCATAGGGAAATGAAGTTCGTTCCCTTGTAAGCCATAACTAAATATTTAATTTTAATTAAATATTTTAATTTAATTAATTCGAACATTTTTTTGGTATTTCAATTTCAATAACGTAATTTTAACTTTGATCATTTTTAATTTAAAAAACTCTGCCGATTTATTACAAATAAAATAATATTGGAATAAATAAATTTGAATTTATTAAACAGTGCATTAAAATTACCAAGGTAATCGAAGAGGCGGGCATAAAGAGTTTTAACCCAGGCGTCCTTTGTATAAACAGCTTGTTCGACATTTAAGTTGACATCAATTTGTTCCATATCACGACCCCATTTAGATTCCATTCTTCGCCTTGTAATTTTTTCCTAGCAAATAAATGTAATTTCTCCATCTTTATTAATGATTGCATTGTTTTTTACCTTAATTGCATCTGGCATTATTCCCAAAAGATAAGCAGGAAATTGTAAATCTATAAAACAGTTTGTTTTATCGCCGGTTATATATTTAAAACAATTATTAATACATACAATCATCGCTGATTACAGATGCATAATTATCTCGTTCAACAAAAGAAATATTGCCTATGTGTAAAATGGCCGATACAATTTGAAGCACATTTAATTGATCTTCATCGCTAATTCCAACTGTTTTCATTGCTTGCTTAAAATTATATATAAATTTTAAAATTTTGATTTATTTAATAATTTTGAATACAAGCAAAATAAAATAAAAAGTTTACTAATGTCTCAGCATAATCTTGTGAATCATCAGTGCCGACTGCTTTATAACATCCACTTTGATTCAAGTAATTATAATAATCAACCGTACTAATTCCAAGATTTTCTAGAACAAGTAAAATAATTTAACATATAATAAATTAAAATATATTAAATTTATTCATTCTTCATAAAGATCGAACACCTTTAATATCAGAGCTAGCACCGGCAATGAGCTGATAAAAAATATGAAAGTTACGTTCACCAAAACTAAGACTAGAGACACGGCTTTTTTCGAGCAGAAAATTTGATATTCGCCCTCCAATAGGTTCGCCACCACGCCCAAACATGATTTCAACATATTTTCCGAAACGACTAGAATTCCAATTTCGTAAAGTTGCCGCATTACCAAAAGCTTCTAACAGTGGATTTGATTTAATGATCACATCTTTAACGCGCTAAAATAAAATGTTTTTTATTATTGTTGTTTTTAATAATTTCTTATTAATATTAGTTTATTTATTTATACTTTACAACCTGGACACGCTGGCCTCCGCCGGATATTTTAGCAATATAATTCATAATAAACTTGGCAGCTACAGTTTTTCCCGCACCACTTTCTCCACTAAAATCATTATTTTTATACAATAGAAATATCTAAAAATTCAAGTATTTTATGCTCTCCAACTACCTAATAATGGAGCATTGTCTTTCGCTATCGATCATCATATTCTTGTACATTTCATCGGCAAGAGCATAAATATGAGGCGGATTTTCGTACTGTGCAGCACCTTGATACAATTGCATATCTTTCTCCGTAAAATATGGCATCTCCTTGAAGGGATTTACAGATATCAATACCGGCCCGATATACGTCTGTATAAAAATACATATGTGAGTTAAAATTAAAAAAAAACAATATAGCTTGTACAAATATAGCTTTAGCAGTTAATCGTTTTTGTAAATTATCAACTATTGCTTCTTCAGAAAGTGAACGTAAAAGCACCATATCCTCGACTCCAACATTTTGAACATTTACGTGTGATTGCCAATGGAATGGCTATATTTAAACATGATTAAAAATAATTTATAAAAAAATTGAAAAGAACAAACCATTTTTATAATTTAGTAATATTTAATAATTTATATTTATACAAATAATAAACTAAATTAATTCAATAAATAAATATACCCAATATGTATAAAAATCTAAATTATAAAAAATGTTAATTTATATGTGTAAATAAAACTTTTATAAATTTTTTTAGAACTGAATGTAATGATACGAAACATAAAAATATTAAATAAAGAAATAATTTTGTATCAAAATTTATGCATTTTTATACTTGGTAAAAATTTTATATTGTCAATTTTATTGATGAGTATAATATACAAATCAATATTAATATTAAAAAAAGTATTGTAAAAAACAAAGTTGAAATTGAAAATTTCAAAAAAAAAAAATCGCAAAGAAAACTTTATGGATGAATCATTCACAAATGTAATATCATAAAAAGAAAAAAAAATTATTTTGATATACATATTAAATGCATATTCTTTGATTTTATTAAATTTTAAACAATAACAAATATCGCTTTTTTAAAAGCTGATTAAACTCCGGATTTTTTTAAAATTTACAGCATCAAATAAGATAAAAGCGAGAAAAAATCATTTTCACCTTTTTTCTTTTTTTACTTTTTTTGCTTTTTTTAGAATATTTGAGTTTAAATTTCAATTACATTTTTACATTTTTTGCATTTTCAATTTTAAATTCAAAAATATAAATAATGATGATTAATAAAATTTAAAAAATCATTCATTTTACAAATATAACACATATGTCTGTAAAAATATGTGATTTTTATACTAAGATGGTACACAGTCATACACATTTTTGCATGTCTATCCTATTTGTGCATATCTGGAATTAAGTTGTTATTTTAGAGTGTATGTACGCACATATACACTGAATAGATTTTTAAAGGTATATGTATAATTTTTTGTTCTAATAAAAAGAAAATTATTTTGTTGTTCTTCAGATTAGAAAGTTTGAAATAAAGAGTAAATAATGTTTTGAACAATGTAAAAATGTTTTTGATCTTACTAACTATTTAGTTGTTTTTTGCTTCTTTTTCTTGTTTTTTATGTATAGTAAAAATATTTATAATTTATAAAGCGTGTTTTGTATAATAATAAAAAATTTAAAATAGAATAAAAAAATATTAAGTAAATTAAATAGATTAAGCTAAAATTTCTTATAAACAAAAATTATTTATTGTAATTGCATTGCAAATAAAAATTAAAGTTCAAAGAATAAATTTTATAAAAAATTATACAAGATTTCTATGCTTACAAAATATTAAAATTGTACGAAATTTTTTTTCGCTTGAGCACAAAAACAAGCCCGGAAAGTTGCTCCTTCAACTGAGCCTCGACAAAAGCAGCCTGCAACGCGTCGACCACCATCTTCTGCACAAATTCGTTTGCATGTTTGAAGTAAACAGGGATCCAATGAACCAAAAGAGCTAAAATTTTTAAAAAATGTCATTATTTTAAAAATTAAAAACAAAAACAAAATCTTTGGGTATTTTAAGAAAAAAAAATTATACGAATAAAAAATTAATTACATAACTATTTATTATTTACTTAATGTTAATTCGTAAATATTTTTAAAGTTTAACCATGGAAGTGTGAGAAACGGACTACATGTTGCCTTACAATTGCCGGCTTTTACCATATTTATTGTAACGGTTCCAAAAATAATTACAACAAATATATAATACCAACTTTTCATTGCAGATTAAAATTTAATAATCTTTTGAATTCCTTTTACAAAGTTTTTCTTTCAAAGTTATAAAAAAATAACTTCAAGTTTTTAAAGTTAATTTTATTTCTCTTTTCTTTTTCATAAAATTTGTTCAATAATTATTAATTTTTGTTCCATTCAAAACTATTATGGCCATTTTTAAACGACTGAAACTGGTTATTTCTTTAATACAATCCTTTAATTCAATTTTTATTTTTTAATTTAACTAAAAATTAATTCTTTGCTATTGATAAATAAATTAAAAGTTTAATAAAATTAAGCTTTTTAAATTAAAAAATAAATAAAAGACAAATAAATAAAAGTTAAAATTTTAAAAATACAAGGTGCTCAAAAAGTTTGGGTTTTTTTTTAACTTTAGTAATTTAAATAAAGGAGTCAATTTTTAATATTTTATTTTTTAGTTTACTTTTAAATTCTCCAAAAAAATATACCGTATTTCCTCTAATTGAAGCCCCCCCTCCAATATAAGCCCCCCCTCTAATATAAGCCCCCCTTGGAGGTTGAGTAAAATATATAAGCCCCCCCTCTATTATAAGCCCCCCTAGAGGACCATTTTCTCTACACCGTTTTTTGTTTTTGTAATATCACTACAGTCGAAGCTCCCAATAGTGGCAACTCCCAATAGTGGAAAATTCTATATAGTGTCACTTTTTTTGATTTGGTTGGTCATCACGATTGTCAACCTTATAAAAAAACTCTACATAGTGTCAATATTCAAAAAATTTATAAAATTTTTTGTCCCGCCATGAAATTTATTGTCCCGCCATGAATTATTTTTTGTTATTTTTTGAATTGTGTCAAAAAATGGATCTTGTTCAAGCGTATGACAGCGATGATTACAACGAAGAGGAACAATTCGATAAGGCAAGGAAACGCAAGGCCTACTCAGTGGATTGGAAATTGGACGTTGTCAACTATGCAAAGCAGATTTCTATTCATTCAGCAAGCGAGAAATTCAAAGTAGATCGCAAGAATGTCCGAGAATGGGTAAAGAAAGAAGAGGATCTGAAACGACTCGTGTAAGTTTACTTTTTGCCCAAATTATATTTGGGCAAAAAGTAATAAAATACATTGCTTCAAGGAACACGGTCCAGTTCCAGAAGGATTACAGATGCTCAAAGAAGCCCGTGAAGCCTGTGACGAAATTCCAATTCAAGAAGAGGTCGACTATGAAGAGGACGATGAGAACGGATTTTTAAGCGATGTATCTCTAGAAATTGAAGATTTATAAATATTTCCGTGATATTTTTATTTTATTTCCGTAATATTGTTAGTTATTTCCGTCATATTGTTAAATTTGTTGAATAAAATGGTTATGAGTTTTATATTTTGATGAAATTTTGTGAAAAATATTGCCTTTTTTCCAAATTTTTCGTCGCGCCTTCGGCGCGACGACATTAAAATATACAAGTCCCCCCTCCAATATAAGCCCCCCCTCTAATATAAGCCCCCCCCTATAGGGTGATCGAAATATATAAGCCCCGGGGCTTCAATTAGAGGAAATACGGTAAATGTAATTGAGAAAAAAAATTCAGTTGCAAATTTTTTTAAATTAGGTAAATTTTAATTTAATCCCTTTAAAAAATTTTAAAAAATTTCTCTCTATTTTGTTTTTGCTATAACTTTCTTCGTTTTGCATTCGATTTTCAAATTTATTTTTTTAAATTTTGTTTCCAAAATGATGCCTTTTTCTAAATTTAAATTTATTAATTTAAATTTACAATTTTTTTTAATGTTTAAAAAATAAATTTAATTTTTTTATTGGTGAACTTTTTTGCAACTTTTTTAAAGATCTAAAAATAAATAAAATAAAGTTAAAATTGACTCTATTTTTTACTTTTTTGTTAAAATTTTATTTAATATATTAAATAATATCTTTTACAACAAATTTTACTCTTATTTTCAACTAAAATGTCATAATAATCTAAAATATTAGGTTGGTCAGAAAGTTTTGATACACATCAACAATTTTATAAAAACTTAATTTTCTACAACAACAATGAATCATTTTCATCAATATATTCGCCATTCTTTTGTTCCATTCTTCGCCAAAGAGGGCTCAGGATTCCATGTCGGTAAAAGGCGCGCGACTTCTGGGCGAAAAGGTCCGCCAGGGCCCGTTCGATTTCGTCATCTTGCGTGAAGTGGCGTCTGCACAGGAACGAAGACCTGAACAAGTGATAATCCGAGTTGATAGTGTGACCGCGTGGAAGCAGCTTCCAATAGAATTTTTTGCTTTTCGTTGAGCTGTTTGACCGCGTCTGCTGTTTTTGCCCAATTTGTGGAGATTATGAGCGATGGTATTTTTTGAAGAGTGGAAGTCGACGGCCAATCTGCGCGTAGTCTGTGTTGGATCGGATTCGATGGAGCGGAGCAGTGCCCGCTTATAAATGATCGGGGGCCGTCCGGAATGTGCCTTGTCTTTTCGATGTGTATGGCCAGAACGAAATTTTGTAAACCAGCGACGACATGTGATATGGGTAGTTGTCTTCCTGCCCAATGTAGCGCAAATGTTTTGGGTTGCCTCAGCTGCATTGTGTCCCTGCTTGAATTCGTGAAACATGAGCATGCGAATTTTTTGACGATTTTTCGACATAATGAGCTTCCTTTGAAAACCTATAACTTTACAATAAATTAAACTAAACCTAACTTTTATATACCAAAATGTTTGCAAGCTTTCAAACCATATATTCATCATACATAACAATGATAATAAAAAATTTTATTGACGTATAAACACAGGTGTATCAAAACTTTCTGACCAACCTAATGGCTTTAAAAATACATTTTAATGGTTATTTGAAAAAAGTAGCAAAAAAATTTAAAGGCCTGCCAAATTCTAAAATCAAAATAAATATTGTCAGGGTTAAAATAGTAGATTCTTGTGAATCAAAAAAAAATAAAAATTTTAAAAATTGTTTGCTAAAAATGTTATATCAAAAACAAAAACAAAACCGGAAATTTTTTAAAATTTGCCAGCCTAACACATAAAATTTTGACTCTTAAAACATTTTTAATTCTTTTTTAATGATCTATATAAAATAAAACATAAAAAAATGAATAAGTTATCATACAAAGAAAAGAATCTAACAAAGAAAAATAATATGGTGAGAAAGAAGTAAAAGCAAGCATTGATGAAAGTTAAATAAGTGATAACACGTAATATGTACGTAAAAGTACAGAAGCAAAGGCATATTGAAAGACGTGCCATACTTTTTTCTCTTTCATCCTCTTCATTCTGTTTTTGTAGTATTTATTATGATCACTCACATTCAACTCGCCGTTTTCCGGTCTCCGTTTTCGCTTTATTTTTAATCCTTTTTCGAAATAAAGAAACATAAAGAACTGAAAAGGGAGCGAAGCCTCATTTAATCATTCGCCTTCATTAGCGTGCTCGTGCCACACGACTT
Source organism: Bradynema listronoti (assembly GCA_024678965.1). Taxonomy (NCBI): domain Eukaryota; kingdom Metazoa; phylum Nematoda; class Chromadorea; order Rhabditida; family Allantonematidae; genus Bradynema; species Bradynema listronoti. The sequence continues at coordinate 726,810 of JANLNO010000006.1, forward strand.
ATTATTTACCTTTTTAAAAGCTATTTCTTTCTTTCTGCAATTCCCTTCCGTCTAACTTAATTCATTTATTTCGCTCTAATTAGCCTATACATTATGCTCTCTTATATTCATTTAGCTAACTTACTTATATTCATTTTAAGCGTCTTAATTCAACGTTCTTAAATTTTTACTTGATAATGTTAAAAATTATTAGAAATTAAGAGTGAAAAAATGCATATCAAATAGATGCATTCAAATTTTTGAATCTAAAAGACAAGTGAATCATTCAAAGATAGCAATAAAATGTAAAAAATATTACACTTTCTACCGAAAAGAAAAGGGGATTATAATTGAAAAAGATTAGCATTGTACGTTTTTTATATCCTGACAACCGGAGGTCGAACAAAATAATAGCAACGAGCTAGGATTTTATACTGAAAAATCGTTCTTTAAAATTTAATACACTAGATATTAATGTTTTAATAAATTTTTATAAGTATTATATTTAGAACAATGCTTTTGTCACCTGAACAATTTGCACGCCTTACCGAATATGCATCATGTATGAAATTTAATTTAATTTTTAAAATATTATATATTTAGCAAAGCATAAATGTAGATTCAAGTCATAAATTGCTGGATATGTTAGTCGAATTTCAACCTAACGGAATGTTTTTTAAATATTTGTCGGATGATTTGCAAGTAAATTAATAATTAATTTTGTTTTATTCATTCTTTTTTTACTATTATAATCGTTTAATAATGTTTTTGATATACCTCTTTTATTTTTTAAGTAATTTAAAAAAATTTTGATTTGATTTCCATGACTTTAAATTTTTATTAAATTTTTGTTTGATATCAAAAATGTTAATATTTGTTTTATTTTATGAATTTAGCATTTGAACTTTTTTGCAACTTTTTCGAAAAAATAATATTTTAGCATATCAAATGATCACATTCAAATATTTAAACATATAGTTTGTGATTAAAAATAAAGATAAAATTCATTGATCAAGTTATTATTAAACAATTGGAAAGAATTTTGGCAAAACTAAACGAATAAATTTAGGATAATTTGACATATTGTTGATTTGAAATAATGATAAAACGCATTTGTATTTGCATATTTGATATCAAACAAGATTCAGAACTTTTAGAAATCAAATAAAAATAGAATTTCTAAAATCGATCAAAAAATGAAAAAGGTATAACAAAAACAAATCTAAATGCTAAAATTCGGCTAATTTTATTACATATAGACAATTGATTTTGACGGATTTACACATTTCATGAATTGTTATTTGGGAGCTGAATTGCCCGCTGATCTAATACAGCAGTTATTTCTCTCATTTGCCACTAATCCTTCATATTCAGGTTTGTATTTTTATATATAAATTTAAAATTTTAAAGTGGATATTTATTTTTTTATTTTGTATAATTTTTGTTTCACGCTTAAAAAGTTACTATTTTGTTTGTCACTAAGAATACCGGAAATTGAACCAAATAATAATTTAATTGCTTTAAAAATAGCCGAATTTTCAAATTGTTGGGATAAAACAATTCACATACTTACATAATTAAAAAATAATGAATTTATAAAAATAAAACAAATATTATACATTTTGATTTAAAAAAAGTTATACCAATTCTATGCGTAAAAATATTAATTCAGTGATTAAATTTTATAATAACTAAATAATATTTATTGTTAGAATCTATGCAAACAAATGATGATAATGAGGTTTTGCTGCGTGGGGCGTCATCTTCTGATATTGGAGCAAACACATTTATGTTACGACAAATACAACCGTGTATTTCCGAAAGGCGCTTCTCCATATTTGAAGACGCATTGCAAACCGTGAAGAATGCCTTTTCTAAAGATTCAGGGGTGCTTATACATTTTTTAAAATTTTTGGAACTTGCGTCGTAAACTATATATATATATATATATATATATATATATATATATATATATATATATATATATATATATATATATATATATATATATATATATATATATATATATATATATATATATATATATATATATATATATATATATATATATATATATATATGTTACGGCCAATACTAGAAATCGGCCATTTCTAGAAATGGCCGCGATGTCGGCCATTTCTAGAAATGGCCGGCCAAAACTAGAAATGGCCGGCCAAAACTGAAACTGTAATAATAAATGACTGTAATAATAAATGATTGTGAATTAGCGTATTAGCGAAAAATAGACAGCAAATCATTTATTATTACAGTTTTCATTGTTACAGTTTATTATTACAGTTATTATTACAGTTTTTTGTCTTTGAAAAGATTTTTTTATATCATAATTATTTTGGCCGGCCATTTCTAGTTTTGGCCGGCCATTTCTAGAAATGGCCGATTTCTAGTATTGGCCGCAACATATATATATATATATATATATATATATATATATATATATATATATATATATATATATATATATATATATATATATATATATATATATATATATATATATATATATATATATATATATATATATATATATATATATATATATATATATATATATATATATATATATATATATATATATATATATATATATATATATATATATATATATATATATATATATATATATATATATATATATATATATATATATATATATATATATATATATATATATATATATATATATATATATATATATATATATATATATATATATATGTTGCGGCCAATACTAGAAATCGGCCATTTCTAGAAATGGCCGGCCAAAACTAGAAATGGCCGGCCAAAATAATTATGATATAAAAAAAATCTTTTCAAAGACAAAAAAACTGTAATAATAACTGTAATAATAAACTGTAACAATGGAAACTGTAATAATAAATGATTTGCTGTCTATTTTTCGCTAATACGCTAATTCACAATCATTTATTATTACAGTCATTTATTATTACAGTTTTAGTTTTGGCCGGCCATAATTATTTTGGCCGGCCATTTCTAGAAATGGCCGATTTCTAGTATTGGCCGTAACATATATATATACAGGGAGTAAAATTAGATTTTTTCAAATCTAAGGATATAAAAAATTTATTTTGACACTTAGTTTTTTTCAAAAAAATTATCAAAATATGTATATTTATTTGCAGAAAAGTGACAATTTACATCCACAAAATGCAAATGCTTCAGTAATAGCTGTTGCGGCTGCAGTAGCTGCTTCACACGAACTGGTTTTGAAATTTATATAATAATTCATTTTATAAATAATAATTATTTCGGTGCGGGATATATTAATAAGTTCGATACTAAAAAAATTCTTAAAGAATTCTTTATTAACTGTTCGAATTTAGCCAGCATTAACAAATCGTCGTATTCCTTTAAAGCCTTTGGTATGCTATTTAAGTTTACTAGAAGGTGCACCTCCTGAAGATAAGTTGGAATGTAAGTAATCAGATTTTAAAAAAATTATGCTAGAACAACAATTGTAGGTAATTGTATCATTATCATTTAGTTGTATTCCACGTTTATGATTCGGATGGAAATGGTTACTTGGATAACAAGGCATGCAAATATTTAGATTAATCTCATAATGTCTGCATATATATGGAATTTGATTTAGGAAATTGAAAGCATAATTGAACAAATGATGAACGTTGCGAGATATCAACAATGGGATACTATTGAATTGGAACCTGTAAATTATCTTATATGTATCTTTAAATATTGTAATTTATAATTTATTGTGATATTTTTAATTAGTAATCTAACTACCCATGTATATTATTCTTTCTACATTGTTTAGATCCTTAGACAAATGATGACGGAAATCGACTACGATAATGACGGAATTGTTTCTTTGAGTGAATGGAAGCATGGCGGCCTCACTACAATTCCCTTACTTGTGCTACTCGGATTTGATACTGTATGATAAGACATGACAAATTATGAACCTATATATGCAGTGCTATAATATTTACAGGATATGAAAGAAGACGGGTGTCATATTTGGCGATTGCGACACTTTAGTAAACCAACTTATTGTAACGTCTGTGCGAATTTACTTCTTGGTTGGGGCGGAAAACAAGGCCTTGCGTGCACTCGTAAAATTACATATTGTTTTTTTATCATTTTGTAATTTAATGATTCCTCTCTTAAGTATGCAAGTATACTGTACATGAGCGCTGTGTTCGTGCTGCGCAGAATACTTGTATACACACGTACAATGCAAATCCAGCAAAGCGAGATGTAAAAATGTATCATCACTGGATTGATTCGAATAACGCTGGAAAGTGTGCAAAATGTAAGACTACTGTACCTATATTTCAAGGAAAAATTTGTCGATGGTGCAAGTTTTTGGTATAATTAAAAAAATAATTTAAATTTATATCTCCATTTTTAAAAACTGTTCCTATTTTAGCTTCATACAAAATGTATCGAAGTTTGGCCGAAAGAATGCGGTAAATACATATTGTTCTATTATATGCATACTTTTACATAAATTCAATTTAAAAAATTAATATTACAAGTAAATATGTTACATATTCTTGCAATAAATTATTATGATAAAAAAATTGTTCGATTCAGCTTTTATTGTGTTATTAATATTATTATTATTTTATAGACTTTGGACCATACTCATATCATATTCTTTCCCCAATTTATATCATTCCCAAGTTTCTTGATCGTTCGCAATCGCAGCAACAACAACATTGTCAAACTTCTACTTCTTATTCGCCGTCGTCCAAAAGGCATAATTCGTGTAGTATAGATAATGTGGGCATAACTCAATTTCGGACTCGTCAGAAAAGTGAAATTAATGGAAAACGAAATATTCACCGTTTCAGTACAATATCGAATAATTTTTCGACACCACACGGGTACAAAAATGGTAACGGGCATAATTATTCGTCAACTGTTGGTACAGGACAATTCACGTTAAGTGGCGGAAATAATTTGCTTCAAGTGAGTAGAATATATTGTATTAATAAAATCAAATTTAGCATTTCATCAAAAATTTCTAATTTTTGATAATAATATTGTAATGTCTAGTTAAAGGTGGTGTCGCTACCACCTAATAGTCGTAATCGACCATTACTTGTACTTATCAATCCGAAGAGTGGCGGTCGACAAGGCGAACGCATTTATAACAAATTTCAATATTTGCTTAATCCTCGTCAGGTCTATGATTTATCTAAGGACGGACCAGAACCTGGGTATATTAATTATATACAGGGTGGCCCAAATTAGCGGCGAGACTTGTTTTTGTTATAACTTTTTTACTTTTCAACCAAATTGTAAAATTTTTTTTCTATTCGATTCCTAAGATATTTGGATTTTATTTGATACCAAGCTTGTCAATATTGTTACGATTTTTGAATTTGTTAATTATTTAAACTTTTTTGCCACTTTCCAAAAGGTCAAAAATGTGTAAAATTGACGTTAGATTGACACAATTTCCTGAATTGATTTTTGCTAATTTTTTATATAATAGCTTATATAATACCCTCTAAGACGAATATTATCTCCATTTTCAACTAAAATGTCAAATTAGTTCAAAATAAGTTCAATGCTTAGAATGAGTTGATTTTTATGCCACCCACTTTAATGAAAGTCTCTTTTTTCGAAAAAGTGACAAAAAATTTAAATGATTAGCAAATTCGAAAATCGAAACTAATATCAACAAACTTAATGTCAAATAAAATCATAAAGTCTTGAAAAATTGTAAAAAGAATTTTACAATTTGGTTAAAAAGTAAAAAAGTTATAACAAAAACAAATTCTGCCGTTAATTTGGGCCATTCTGTATATAGAAAATTTTAAAATTAATTATAATAAATTGACACATTTAATACCCACATATTATGTTATAGATCAAATTTATTCAAAACAATTAAAAATGCAAATATTCTTGTATGTGGGGGTGATGGAACCGTCGGATGGGTTCTTGATGCAATGGGTAAAAAAATAATATTTAAATTAATAATTAGAATAAAATTTTAAATGGATACATAAATTGTAGATAAAATCGACTACGGCTCAAATAATAGGCCACCAGTAGCTGTATTGCCACTCGGTACTGGAAATGATTTAGCAAGGTATACTTTTCTTTCCACTCAAGACTCGAAAATTATTTCGTCGTTTTTATTTTGGTGAAAGATGTACCGATGAAAATTTTCATATAGTGTATATTGAACATTCATATAGTGTATACTCAATATATCAATGAATAAAATACTAGCTTTTAAATATTTTTTACTAACAATGTAAGATTATACATTTTTCTTTCAAAATAATGGAGACGAATTTGTGAATAAAAAAAATGCAACATAAAATTTTAGGTGCCTTAAATGGGGTGGTGGTTATGAAAATGAACCACTAGAGAAAATTCTACAAAGTATAGAAAAGGCTAGCCAGGTTGTTTAGTTTAATACATTTACATATTGTCAAATTTGACTAATGGGTTATAGATATATATGGATCGATGGCAAATTACAATTGAGCAAACAAAAAAATATGATAAAGGCGACCCACAACCTTATCACATTATAAACAATTATTTTTCAATAGGCGTTGTAAGTTTTTTTAAAATTTATTTATAAACAATTTGTTATTAAACAGAAGCAATCATATCCTATGAATTTTAATAGGATGCATCAATTGCTCATCGTTTTCATGTGATGCGTGAAAAATATCCAGAGAAGTTTAATAGTCGAATGCGTAACAAATTTTGGTACTTTGAATTAGGTACTAGTGAGACACTTTCAAGCACTTGCAAAAATCTGCACGAACAAATCGACATTCTTGTAAGTAGAATTAAAAATTGTTCTACTCACTTTTTTATATTAATTTAAAAACATAAATTCTAGTGCGATGGTGAAACAATTGATTTGGGAAACGGTCCTAATCTGGAAGGCATTGCACTATTAAATATTGCTAGCATTTACGGTGGCAGTAATTTATGGGGAAATAGTCGAAAGACTAACACTTCATGTCACATTCCAATAATTTTTCCGCAAATTACTAATAGTTCCGTGCAACTTCAGCATCGTGTGCAAGTAAAATGCTTTGAAATCACTTTTAAGATACTAAAAAAAAATTTTTATAGGATGTCGGCGACCGTCTCATAGAGGTTGTAGGCCTCGAGTCGGCTATTCAAATGGGACAGATCAAAGCGGGTGTTCGAGCAGCTGCGAGACGTCTCTCGCAATGCTCAACAGTTGTGATACAGTAAGAACTAAAAATAACATTTGAATTACTTTACGAACATTCATTAGCTCAAAAAATTTATAAGATCCTTATCATAAAAAAATCATTTAAAAAATTTATTGTTACCAACAATTTGTTGATTTATAACTTTTAGGACGCACAAATCTTTTCCAATGCAAATCGATGGTGAGCCGTGGATGCAACCCCCATGTATTATACAAATCATACATAAAAATCAAGTGCCTATGCTAATCGGTTGTTAGCCTTTTTTTCTCTTTGATGTTTTTCACAAACTTTCCATTATAAAATTGGTAAAAAAATGTTTAGGAAATCGAAAACGAAGTACGTGGAATTTATTAAAACGTCAAATAACAACTGACACGTAGAGTACGTTAAAAATAATGTGCATAGTGCGGAAAAAGTACAATATATTATATTAAACCTCGATTTTACTGTTATGATTTTTATGTTGTTTTTAATTATTTACATTTTATTTTTTTATTTACATACTATTTATTTTTTGAGAAGAGCAAACATAACAACAAATTACAAATAACAACTAAATACTATAAATATACGATGATTAGAAGAGTGAAGACTTTCGGAAAAATTACTCATCACTCACGATTATTTTGCAGCCTCTTGTCGCTAGCAGAATCGGAATTATCCTGTTCAAGGTTGTCAAAAACTTGTTTCACGTACTCATTGTCCCCAATCAATTCGTATAGGCGCTCCACTGAGGCGGCGGCCACTGAGTCGAGCCGCACTCGATCACCAGTCGTCAACATTTGCGCCTCGGCGGAGAGAATTTTAAAGTCACGAGCATTTAGCTGGTTCTCCGTTTTATAGAGGTCCATTGTGCTGCAAATCAGCTCAAACTTCTCACCTTCGTCTCCATCCTGATCAATCAGCTGTACATCTTCGCACTCTAATTCGATTCCGATTTCTTCCATCTTAAAATTTTTTGAATTAATTTTAAAAATAAACTAAAAATATTTATAAAGAAGAAAATCATTTTTTTTTTATCAAAATAAATGAACCTCTCCCAGGGAAAGTTTTTTGGATTGTTTAGTTATCGAATCAACAACAATAACGCCTTTCTCTTCAAAACTGCTGCCAATCAGGTTGTCAGTTAACTGAAATTCGGGCACCTAAAAATAAAGAGTCAAATTAACCACACAGCGTCTAACACATATAATATGAGAATGATCTTTTGAATATGTTTTTTTAAACAAAAAGTTTCTTCTCAATTTCATTTTTTAAACCGATTTTTTTAAATTGTTTGTTTTTATTTTTTAATAATTAAAAAGCAATATATTCTAATGAGCAAATTCGTTGTTAACCTTCTTAAGAATTTTCGCAATAGCGCCCTGTGCTCTTGCCTTTGATTCGGCCTCTAGTTTCACAATGAAATATGAATTTCCGGGTCCACGCAATTGATAAGTGACTGAGATATCGGGTTTATCCTTAATCATTGACGATAATTAGCAATCAAAATATGTTCAAATGTACGGTTATTTTTTTTAATTTTAAATAAAAAATTATTAATTATTAGTAATATAAATTGAATTACCCTAAGTTCGGGTAAATAAGACGTGGCCGTTTCGAAAAATTTTTGAATGTTGACTTGGTTTTCATTCTATTATTTTGTATCTGTGAAGCATGAAATTTAATAAACACCTTCAATAAAGCAGGTCCAAGTTGCAGATTAAAAATTATGAGCTCAATATCATTTATAAGAGAATGAAGGCCAAATAAAAATTCGAACGGCCGCATCTTATACGCCGGAACTTAGGGTAGTAATATAAGCAAAAAAAATGTTTTTTTTAATCAAAATTCTAGTTCAATTAAACAAGACTAATTGGAAACAATTGAAGGATAACATATTCATCAATCCTTTAATGTTCAAATAAAAATTTTTTAAAAATTAAATGCACCTTGAAGGACTGTATAAACTTGTTGAAGGTGTCTAGAGGCAAAGACTCCTTAATATAATTGCGCTCCAAATCGGCGATGCGTTTGTTGTTCTTGGGATCGGTATCGTCGGCGCGTAACGCACTGCGTAGCATATTCAAATAGAAGGTGATACGACGCGAACGTTCGTCATCCTTTTTTGCTTTTGTGGCTTTGATGTTCTGCCATTTGGAATGACCCTTAAGCAGTAGCGGCGATGTGACCAAACTTCGCCGTTGTAGGAATATAATAGTGCGATTTCTGGTATTGGACGGAATTGTAATTGAGTGCCGCATGGAAGCATTCGTTATGTAAAAGATGCAACGATAAGATCCAGTAGCTACCTCTAAGGTATCCGGAAAAAATTTATGCAAAATCCTTGAAAACATCTAAACGAAAGGATTAAGCCAAAAAACCAAGTCTAACATATAAATTAAAAATAATAACAATGGCTATGTTTTGCCACTTTCATCAGCATGTTTTTCGTAATAAAAATCTAAAATCATTTATTTGAAAATATTATGAATTAACCAAATAATAACAACAACAAAAAATATTTATATAACGAAAATTAAGTGAAAAAATCATTAGAATTAGTTTTAGTCACATTTCCTTTTCTTTAAATGCATAAATCTCTTTTTAAAATTTCAGCTTGGGCATGAAAGCACAACCAAAAAGGGTAGAGATCGAAAATAAATAAAAATTCACCGCTTTAAATAAAATTAAATTCACCAAAAAAGTAAAAATAAAGCTGAGACAAGAATAAAATGAGATTGCTAACAACTAATAATAGCAAAAAATAATAAATCGGCGGTTAATTTATTCCACCTCGGCGACAACATTCTTGTATTTACTCATAACGTCGTGTTGCTTACCGCCGACGAGCATCTCACGCGACAAAAGCGATACGCCCAATTGATGCTCCTTCGTAAAGGGCTGAGCCATAAGTGGAAACCATCGCTTGGCTGCCATAATCGCCTCCTCAATGCTAAGATTAGACTGCGCTTCGGAAATATGTTCCTGAATCCATCGCGGCAGTTTTCCCTTTTTGTCCGCACGGCAAAATCGCTAAAAATAGAGCTAATTATAATTCAAATATTTCTTTCTAATAGACATTCATTTAAAATTGAATTCACAAAACTAAAAAATATATATAAACATGTGCATATATATATTTTTTAAGACAATCCATGAATTTGAATTGAGTTAACTTTTACAAGCGGCGTTCAATTAATTTATTTTCCCTTCTCAAAAAAATAAAAAATAAAAAATTACTTTATCCGCAAAGATCATAAGACCGTAGTCCGTTTTTCCTCGTAATGCACGACCCACACATTGTGCCGCATGTCGCATAGCGTCAAATGTGAGGAAATCGTTTTCTCTAAAAATTTGAAACTTTACATAGTAAAAAGCACAATAGTATGTATTATAAAAATAAAATTTGTGAAGGGGGAGAACATTCTAAAATTAGCGAAATGCCCAAAAAATACTTGCTAAATTTTTCAAAATTTCGAGTATTTTCTAAAAAAAAGGTCCGGGGCTGAAATGCTGGTACTATGCATATACACTCCTGTTCAAAATTATAGCGCCACTTTAGAAAAATAAAAAACTTTTAACTGAATTTGTCAAACGACGTTAAACTTTACCATATGGCTTACTTTTAGATCGAAAATATGATGGAGTAATTAATTTCACATTATACAAAATATGTTTTACGAAATTTGAAAAATACTGTAAATTGCTTGATTTCAGCCTGAACAAAATTATAGCGCCACTCAACTTTTCAACGCTTATTTTTAACATAACAAAACAATTTTAAAACAAATAATTTATATTTTGTTGGTCCGCCTTTAGATTTTACAACGTCAAGAAGACGATTGGGGTTTTTTTTATAAACATACAATCTTACACAACATTATAGATAATCCGCAAAAAAACAATTTAAAATAAACGTTGAAAAGTTGAGTGGCGCTATAATTTTGTTCAGGCTGAAATCAAGCAATTTACAGTATTTTTCAAATTTCGTAAAACATATTTTGTATAATGTGAAATTAATTACTCCATCATATTTTCGATCTAAAAATATGCCATATGATAAAGTTTAACGTCGTTTGAATAATTCAGTTAAAAGTTATGCCATTTACTAAAGTGGCGCTATAATTTTGAACAGGAGTGTAGTGGAAATGTTCTGGACCGGGCAATTTTCAATTAAGACCGAGTTAGGAATGAAAAATTTTAGAAGCCGGATCTGCCAAAAACGGGTTGGGCCGGTCCGGGCCCGCTGGGAATGTCTCTAATATAGTCTGTTTTTAACCAGAAATTTTGGACAGAGTAGAGTCGGGCCAGTCTGCCGGCTCGGGCCAGCCAAAAACTGGTCGGGCTTGGTCGGCCAGGAACGTCTGTTGTAGTGTGGTATGTAGGTTAGTGATTTCAGTTGTTTTCATGATTGTGCTTTGATTATAAATGGCTCATGAGCCATTTAGAACATTTTGGTTCACGGGAAAAATGTTTGGACTAATATATTTCTATTTAAATAGAAATATATTAATTTTTTTTCTTAATTTCTAAAATAATAGTCCTTAGCTAATCGATACTTAAAAAAATAAATTATTTTTATCCATTCATTAAGAAATAAGTCATGGCTCATGGATCACAAATGGCTTTGCGCCATTTAATAAGCCAAGTCACGGTACTGGGGCGTATTTATTATAAAAATATAATAAACGTTAAGTACCTGTAAAATTTCTAATCACTAAAAGATTGTAAGTGAAAAGATACCGAATGCCGAACTGATCGCGAAGATATTCGAGTCGAGCACGTAGAATACGACTTTCCGTATAGACGTAGGGAATGCCCAACATTACGACGGCACGTCCTAAGTGATGCGAAAAATCGATGCCCTCCGAAACCTTGCCGCGAGCCACCGAAAATAGAATTGCGCCGCGCCCGCGATCACAGGCCTCGACGTATTTCTCCAGCGCGACGGATGTCTCAAGCGCGTCGGTGGTCTCGATGAAGAGTAGCTTGAGCTTTACCAGCTCGTCGATCATTCGTTGCTCGTACCACATCGCCACAACGTTCTCCATGTACATGTAGCTGGTGAAGAAGACAACAATGCCGTCGGGTACGATGTTGGCCAATTCCAGAATCAAACTGCCATAATTGCGAACGACGGACGGGTCCTCGCGGCTTTCAAATCGCGACGTGACCTCGACCTGGTCGTTGCCCTTCGCGACAATCATCGGAAGAATGCATTGTCTGGCAAGTGTCATTGACAAACTTGTCACAACAACCGGGTCGAAGTCGAGAATTTTCGGATACATATCCAGCGGAGACAATGTCTAAAATATGCCGCCGGGATTAAGTTTTTAATAACAATAAAAAAATAACCGATAAATTAATTATATAATGTAAAAATATTTTTCCTGTGAATAAAGAATTTAATTAGAGATTCAAAAGGTGAAATAAATAAAATCGAATTGGCCAAACAAAACTTAAAGGACGCATGCCTTTCAATATGCCTTTTCTGACAATTTTTCTAATTATTTCCACAATTTGTTCTAACTTTTTTTCTACGATAGATAGAGACGTGGGTTTTTTTGCATTTTGTAGAGCGTTATCGATTTGTGGGGGACGTGTTTCAGCGATTTTTAAAATTTTTATTTTTAGCATTTTCATAGAGGAAAATGCAACGAAAAAAGTGCATGTGGCTGAGCATTTTTTTCGGAGAGTGATCCGATGGACTTAAAACTTTTGCGCTACGAGCTCCCCTCACCTACGCTATTACGCTCCATAAATTTGAACCTGATCGATTGGATAGGAGTCGAGTTATGAAACTTCAAAAAACGTTTTTTGAGGTTTCATAACTCGGCTGATGCTCAGCCATATGCACTTTTTTCGTTGCATTTTCCTCTATAAAAATGCTAAAAATAGACATTTTAAGAATCGCTGAAACACGTCCCCCACAAATCGATAACGCTATACAAAATGCAAAAAAATCCACGTCTCTATCTATCGTAGAAAAAGAGTTAGAACAATGGAAATAATCAGAAAAATTGGCAGAAAAGGCATATTGAAAGGCATGCGTCCCTTAAGCTAGGTTTTAGAAAATAATTGAATTATGCCCGATATTGATGCAAAAAAACTAAACTATTAAAGAAAAAAAAATTAACGGCCTATTGCGCAAAAATAAACTCTACACATTCATTTTCATTAAACATATATTTGGATTTTCTCATAGAAATATCAAACAAAAGTTCCTACGCCGGAAGTGATGACGACGGTTTGGAAGCGATCGAGCACGGGACGCATGGCGATGGACGCGTCCATACAATTCAAGTGCAGAGTGCAGTCCGCATAGACGTCACCGCCGGCGCCGGACTGCTTTGTGCCGTCTTCGGACGGCTCGAGTACCACCGAAAAGCCCGTCGAGTAGGTGCTGACAAGTGTGGCGAAATTCGTCAACTTTACGAGTACGCTAAAATCGGACACGTCGGCCAGCTCGAGCGTTTTCGCCAAACTCGCGAAGCGCTCCGCGCAGAATCTAAGCGGAGATCCGAAAAATTTTAATTCTCTGATACAAATGGAGTAAAATTAGTGTCATGGAAACGAGATCGGCAAGTTTGCCACCGAACACAATGCTATAAACTCTTACGAGGCAATTTTTACACAAAAGTAGAGGAAAGAAAAATCTAGAGCCAATTTGACCGATTCTTTTTTCTTCGTCTCGAAAAAACAATACTGGCTAGCCTTAACATGCGCACCTCATCGGCTTACGATCGATGAATACGCGCGATTTGATGTCGCGTAGAAAGGAGGCCGGGCTTTCAATTTGCACGACACGCGTGCGCATACGATGCTTCACATACTCCATTATGCGTCGCATAAAAATGATGAAGTGCTCGGCGGTTCGAATCGTTCCCGGTACGGCCTCTTCCAAAATCGCGTTCGGCAAGACGGGATTCGCCCAGGCGCGATCGATGGCGCGTTCCTCCTCCACGCGCTTCAAGTTCTCCACCAGACGTTCGTACTCCTGCCGAAGGCGTTCGCCGCTCGTCTCCTTTAGCTTTTTTACGTGCCTGTCGAGATCCTCAATGTTTCGAGCACATTTCTCCATTGATTTTCTTGTCTAAAAAAAAATGCATTCAGTCGTATAGTCAAGTGGAATTTTATTCATTTATTTTTATGCGTATAAAATGCAAATTTTTGATGCAGTTTTTTTCGTTGGCCTCTCTATTCCGTAAATATTTTCTGTATAATTAAAATGCGCCGCTCATTTCTAGCCTCTATATCCATATTGATTGGCCTCCTACATAAAATTTGCTTCCCGAATTTTATTCGTATCCGCTAGATGTAATAGTAAATTAATAGTAAATTAAAAGTCAACATGTTGTTTTTTACAAATCACTCACTTTTACTAAAAGCTATAGTCCTTTTAAGGATGCGTCACTACGTCTGAAAAAAAGTGCGAAAACTTTTCACCCACCCTGCGCATTCTCGAATTGGCTTCAAGAAAATTTACCAGGCTGACGCTCATCGACTCGATGCACACGTTGTCGATGTTGTGCGCCTCGTCGAATACAACACACGAGCGCTGATTCAGGTCTCGGGAAATTAGTTCGGCAATTTTGGGATCCAACAAATAGTGATACGAATAAACGACAATATCGGCGCGCATCACCGACTGTCGGGCCATAAAATAGGGACAATATCCATTTTCACGGCCCCATTCCTTCAAATCGTTCTAAAAAAGAATTTCGTTTTAAACCATGCGGATGCAATTGTCCATCCTCTTTGGCTAGTCAAATTTTTGTTCATTCCCGTTCTTCCTCTAGGCACACAAAAAAACTTATTAATTCGAAATACATGTATGTTTTAATCTTCAATAAGCATCAACACAATATACAAAAAAGTTAAAAATAAGACAACACAAATGATGGTTAGTTAAAAAAAACTAAACAATAAAGTGTAAGAGTATAATAAATGTTAATCAAATATAAAAACCGCTTATTAATGTATGCTAAAAAAATGTAAAGAAAAATTGCTTTAAATAAAACAATAAAATATATACTAGATTGTAAATGCCAGACGGTAGGCATAAATCGTTTTGCGCGTTAAACTTCTCGAAATAGTCGCAGCACGGCAGCTGCGGATTAAGCTTCCGTTTGGCGCGCACAAACGGCGCCGTCAGCCGCTGACAGGCGCCGTCGACGGCCGTGCCCACGCGAAGACTCGCGACCGCGTCGTTTATGCAGAGATTTTTTCGCGCCGACAGTGCAAGCCCAAGGTATTGCAAGGGTGCCTATAAGCGTTTATAATAGTTTATCCTCCTCCCCCACCCCCCTCCTCTTAGAATTTCAATATCCGGGAATCATTTTGTTCTAAGAACGAATACAGTAATCATTTTTACAGGCCTCTCAAAGAACCACACCAAACTACAGAAAAAAATTTTTAATCGAATCTAGACATGTGATACCTAATTCGAAAGCACTCATCACGCAGCTCAAAAATTGTAAAAGAACTATAAATCAATTTTGCTTTCTTCAGAAGTTATAATCGATTTTAAAAGATTTTAAGCCAAATTTTGAGCCATTCTAAAAAAAATTTTCGAAATTCCGGGAGGAAATAAACTAGCCATTTATAAATATACAAATTCAGTGCAATTTAAAATTTTTTTTTAATATTATTTTTTAAGTTTATTAGGCGTAGCTTCCGCCGGGCTGATTTCATTTTAAGCCTCACACATTTTAGATTGAAATTTAGGCTAAGCTTATGCATAGGTTTGGCTTTGTTACCACCATATTCAACAACAAAACTATGGCCAATACGAGATGATGCTGTAAAACCCAAGACTACGTTTAGTCTTTAAAAAATATTAAAAAAATTGTAAATAACAAAAAATCTATAATATTCTAATAAAAATCCTATCGGATAATACATAAAATCAAAATCGTACCCCGGCATTTCGATAATATCGAAAAAGATGTTTTAATTCCTCAACGCATTTCTCAATCTCGGGAATGGTTCGAGAGCAATAAATCAGCTTTCGTAAACGATCAGGATATTTTCGCATGTAGGCAATGACCAATGAAAGAAGCGAAACCGTTTTGCCCGTCCCGGACGGCATTTCCAATAGACAATGACCCTGTAATTAAGGATTTATTCCACTTCAATTCAATTATAAACATATTAATACCGGTGCATCCAGCGCCTTTTTGATTTGTTCCATGTATAACACCTGCTCGGGATAAACATACTCGTATGGGAAGTGAACGTGAAGACCATCAATATTGAGTCTAAAAAATCATCAATTAGCATAAATGAAGAAAAAAATTTATGTTACATATATTAATCATTTGCTCGAAAATACATAGAATCCACTATAACAAAAAGTGATAGGCATGACAGATACAAATATGTAGTTAAACCATACTTACTTCATTTTCCAGCGAATCCGTTACCACTCGTATTAAAGTCGAAAATTAAAAAATTACATAAGGCCATGTTCATTTTTTCAGCAGTAATATTTTTTAGCAGAATTTCAAATAATTCCAGAAGTAATTATTGCCGTAGTCGCAACTAGTGCGGTGTTTCCGCGTACCAAAAAGGCATTATTTTTTTATGTCAAATAGTGACACTTTTTTATTTAATGTCTTATATTTCTTTTCTGATGACGTCAAGATGATGTCATCATCAATTTAACGTGGATGCCTAAACTAGTTGTTGTAAAACTCATTTCTTATGCTTTTTTAAAAACATTACTGATAATATATTTAAAAACATTACTGATAACATTACTGATAATATTCAAAATGGTTATTCGATTCAGAATTTAAATATCTATCAATTACGTTTTGAATCGAAATTCCAAGTAACTTAGAAGAAAAGTTGGTTCTTATCTGTTGTAGCAAAAAAAAATAGATTTTCTGACACGGGAAATTCAAATTTAATAATGTTTTCAACTCATTTTTTGTTTTTGACATGTTTTTTTACAAACATCAAACAAAAGAAAAATAAATAATTATTAACAATTAAACGGGCCAAAATTCGGCGATATCTTGCAAAATGACGATGAACAAAAAATGAGTTGAAAACATTGTTAAATTCGAATTTCTCGTGTTAGAAAACCTAAAAAAAAATTTTTTTTGCGATCCAATAACCGCTAAGAACCGAAAAGTTGGTTAAATAAGAGTGGACTATGTTTTAAATTTTAACTTTTTTCCAAGAAACATAGAAACTTTTTTTAAAAGTATTCGATAAAAAAAATTTCGAATCCAATAGCATGATGACTTGTATTGAAGTCATTGTATTGAAGGACATTTTTTTTCCTATGTAACATCCGACGATGTGCACACAACATTCGTGCAACTTTTGTTTTTGATCAAATTTTTAGAGACGATAAAATTAATTAAAAAAAAATCAGTTTTTGTCATTTAAAAAAATGTGTATCGCTTTTTGGTATAAAAAAGTGTCATTTTTCGTTATAACGCGTATACACGATTTAGTACCATTTTGTGTATTCGTTCTATATTATAAACGATTATATAACCATAAAAGCTTTAACAGATGTAAATTAATAGTTTTTTAATTTATGTGTTAATTTACCGCGTTAATTTTATCGAACCTGACTAATTTTATTTTGGAATGTGCGTATTTATTATTTAATTATCAGGTATTTATTTTAGGACAAACAGGTACACAATATATACAAGTACATTTATGTTTGAATATTTAAAGTAAAATCTTATATATATAATTCATATTCTGTGCTTCAGAAGAATGTTTGAGTTGACTAACTCGAACATTGTCAAATTATTTTTTGTTGATAATTTTTTGCTTTGGAATTAAATTGAATATCGGAACGGTAATTATACAATTTTTAGTTGTTTTGAAAAATTGATCTTTAATCTTTTTTATATAAAATTCAATTTACAATATATGTATGTGATAAATTTATCTTCGCTGCTTAATTTATCATATTTTATTAACACCTACATATTTTTACAGGGGTGATGAAAGGTATTTTTTGTATGATTTTTTAGCGTCTTTTCAATGGCTATGCATTCACATATATGTATTGTCTTCCAAATACATAATATAATATGTGCATAGTCATCCATTCTATTTATCAATTTATAAATTTAATTATTTCATTTCAGTGTGTATAATATTTTATGTACAATTTGAGTAAAAATTAATTATTTTCTCAAATATCGGAGAAAAATATAAAATTGTTTGCTTTTCGTGTTTATTATTATTGCCCAATTGTCTTCAATAATATACACATTTATTAATTCATCAATACAAAATTATGTATTTTTAAATTTTTATTGTTACTTTCCGTTATCCCCAAAAAAATTTTTTTTAATGATTTTTTTAGATTTTCTGGCACGGGAAATTCGAATTTAATAATGATTCTCACTGATTTTGTTGTTTTCGTGGTTTAGTTGATAATTTTTCGCTATAATTTATGAAATAATTCTAACAAAATATTTAGGTTAAATTTGAGTACTTTTTTAAAGTACTTTTTTATTTTCTCACAATCGTTAATAAAGGTTTATAAAAAATAATAAATTACAAAAATCTTTGTCTTATTTTTGCGTTCATAAATTCAATATAGGGAATAACAAAAATTTATTGTTGTTTTTTCATATGCACATATTGAAACTTTTTTTCCAGCAACTTAATGCAAATTCTGGAGATAAGATAGGTTTTCAATTTTATAGATGACAATATCATTTTCCATAAATAAAAATCATTTAAGTGATATGGCTGTGTTTTATTCGAATGATTCATTCATGTTTTTTAAATTTTATTTTTTCTTTCCCAATTTATTGTTGTCCACATGTATTATCTTTTTTTTCTATACGCGTTCGCTTTTCCGAACATTTTGGCGTTTCATTTTATCCATTTTACAATTGCAGTTGTGAACGCTTTATTCTATGTATTTTTATTACAACTGATGCTGATGACGAATGCTGTAACGGTCGGCGATTAATTGTTTTATCTTTTTTCTACAAATAAAATTGACAAAATGACTGCTATAACCAATTTCGAGCTGTTACGCGAACAACAACAATCGTTATACGAAAATGAACAACAACAAGCTCAATATCATCAGCGAGAACAACTATATCATCAAGATAAGCCGATTCCAAAACCGCGAAAATCGCTTCTCAATCGAACGGATGATAAAGCTTTAAACTCATTAAATCATAGCATGAATAACAATAACAGCGATAAATCGGCTATAAGCCAAACGCCCTATACCAAAGCATTTAGTCCGCCGCCGATTGAAAAATTGGTTTGCGATGCTAGCACTTCCGTAGCGACTTGCAATTTGCTATTTTCGGACTCATCGTCGCCCACGTCACCGCCGCCAAATATTCCGCTGCCACCGTGTCCGGTACGTGTTCCACCCATTTCACTGCCTCCGCCATTGCCACCGCGAAACGTCGCCACTCGCTCATCTCTTTTGCCGTTAGGCAATGATGAAATGCATTCTGCCTCCGGCTCGAATCATGCCGAGTGCACGTCGGAGTCCTCATCCTCCACGTCAACAAGAAATCCACAGACTGTTGACTTGCTGAATACCTGTCTGAGCTCATTACCGTCATTGTCGTCGGACTGCTCGACTAGCTACTCGAGCACCAATTCTGCAGATGTAGGAGAACATTTCACGTTTGAACACAAGTTTTCCCTCGATATAGCGGATGATTGCGACTTTGTCGAGCAACGCAAATATCAGACACGAATCGATTGCCTCAACTCGGCCAGTATCATGAACAGCGGGTGCAAATCCGTCGGGGAGTCGGTGTGTTTCTCCGGCTGGATACGACTAATTTCATTGCCTCACGGTGTTTCGATGAAGAAGGAAACGGATGGCAAACGACGCTGCTGGGCAGTTATACGACAAAATCAATTCTCGTTTATGAAAAACGACGAAGTTAACCATTTTATATTTTGAAAGAAATTTGTTGATCGTCTTTGAGCATTTCGTAATTTTAAAAATTATAGACATCAACTTCATTTCTCGGTCCATTCGATCTGTGTCGATGCATTTTCGCGGGTCGTGACTCACAAAAGCACGAGGAAATTTCTGTGATATTTCGCGACGTGACCGTGTTCTCGAATGGAGGCAAAAATTCATTGTACAATTGTATAAAGTTTGTGCCTGAGGACAACGCAGACTACTGGCTGATCTTTCTTGCCAAGGTGGGGAACATTAAAAAATTTTTCTATTCCTTTTTTTAATTTGACAAATGCTTGAAAAATTCGGTATACTGTAACGATAAAAAATTATTGCTTTTATTTTAGTCTGAGGCTCTAAATTTTTTTCAAACAACTTATACATAAATAGAGTATCATGCTTTTTTTAAATTTCATTTTTTTTAAATTTTGAACTCATACTAAAATATATTGTAAATTAATATCTTTTCCGTCTTTCGGACTATTTGTTTTTGTGATGATTCTAAAAGTAGAAATTTTTAAAGTTTAAATTTAACCCGATTTATACTTAAATAGTAATATATTTTTTTCTTTCCTGCAGTGCTATAGCCCACAAATCGACGTTGTGCAGAATGCACTCGCCTCGGTGGACGTGTGCGGAAAGTTGTGGATTCGCCAGGGCATTTCTGGCACGTGGACGGAAGGGTGGGCGAATGTCCATCAACGTGAGTTGACCTTTTGGTTGTTGGGCGCCAACTCATTGCTCACCTCCGATATTCGCAAGATGATTCTTGTGAAACGCGACGTGCCAATTGCCGATTACTGTAACTTTATCGAGAATTCCGTAGGTGGACCGATTCTAATCGCGTTAGATGGCTGGTTTGTTCTTTATTTTATTTGTTAAATTATACATTTGCTATATACGTCCTATTCTCACCAGTCTTTAACAATAATATTCTTTCTAATATTAATATGCTGGAATCTGTACAACGCCGTATAACTCGCTCTATTATAAAACGATGCTTTAAATCATTCCGAATCACCCCTAATTATGAAGAGAGATTAGCACTTTTGGGACTAGAAAAGCTAAAACATCGTTTATTAAAACTTGATTTTATTTTGTTTGTGCATAAATTAATGCTTGTCCTTCTTCCTATAACTTCTCCTAATATAAACCTACCTAACTTATACTTTAAACGTGGCCGCCTATCAAATTTACTTACCCAATGCTAAAAATAATATCCGCAATAACTCATTTTTTGTTCGTGCAATTAGAAGTATATTAGGCTAAGACCTAAACCTGCTCTCAGAAATATGCCCACTAGTAATGCTTTTAGCTCTTTTGGCTCTTTCGAACGATCTAACTTAAAAATCTTAAAATATTTTATTACAACTTAAATGATGTTAATTTGACGTTTAAAGCCTTTGCTCAGCAGTTATAATTGCCCAAAACATTCGCCTCGAGCTACGTATTCTTGGTAGTTGTGGGTTTTGAATTCAATTTTTTTTAAATTAAGACCGGTGAAACGGAGTCGTCGTGATCGGGAGGATATTGGCATAAAAACCAAAATGAGCTAAAAGGATTTAACCATCACTCGAAGGATTTAACAACCAAAACTAATCATACATAACCTCACTACTTCTATCTAAACTAAACTTTTTGTTTTTCTTACCTAAGCTATTAAATAAAACATAACACTTCATTTCTCATCCCATTTTGTTTTGATGAATTGTTTAATTTAATTTAATTTAATTTAATTTAATTTTATTTTATTTTATTTTATTTTATTTTATTTTATTTTATTTTATTTTATTTTATTTTATTTTATTTTATTTTATTTTATTTTATTTTATTTTATTTTATTTTATTTTATTTTATTTTATTTTATTTTATTTTATTTTATTTTATTTTATTTTACTTATTTTACTTCTTCGTTTCCATTTAATCATTTGTTCTCACTTAATACTTAACATTAAGTCGCGATTATCTTAATAAATTATTATTATTATTCTAATTGTATTGAAAAATTTTCGAAGAAATTATGTTTAACCAATTTATGTCTACATGTAGATAAGTTGTTTGTGTGATTAATTTGAGTCGAAATTGTTAAAAAAAAATTGGCGTATTTCTCTTAATTACTTTTTTATTATGAATTTTTTGCAGTTCTTTATACTTGCAAGCGGAGTCCGACGCATGCACGGATTTGTGGCACACGTTCATCGGAGCCGAACTTCGCAATAACGGCGTCACGCTCGAAGAGAATCGACTCACCGCCGACAACGTGCCGGTCATTGTCGATAAGTGTCTCCGGTTGGTGGCCACTTATGGTCTGCATCAGCCCGGCATTTATCGACGCAACGGTTCCGCGGCACAGACACGCAAACTTTTGGCACAATTTCGTGACGGTTTGATTTTTTTTCTCATTATATTCTTAATCATTTTATATTTTTTTAAATTTTTATTTTATTAATTTGATGTATATGTGAGCGATGTCTAGGGGAGCAGTGGTCTAGTGGTTGTGCGATAGGTTTCACTTTGCTTGGGACGGAGTTCGGTTCCGCCCCCGACCCCACCTAGTTGTTTCCATATTTGAAAGACAATAGGTACCACATTGCACAGTGTGTGGATTATAAGGCTGTGCTGGCCAGGTCCAAGCAAGCCGCATTAGCGATACCGCATGTTTATGCAGCAAACCGGCCGAGATTTCGGTGGCTGGATGACTTGCATCCAAAAACCCTCGAAATGATTAGTCCAAGAGCATTTCCAACGTGAGAGGATTGATCTATGGGGCCTTCACGTATCGCGTAATTTGATGTCTAATTATCCGTCGTTTTTTAAAACAATTTTTATGAAGGAAAAAACCTTAATATTTAACAAAAATATGTTTAAATCATTATTTCGAACCATATTTGGCTATTAGGTTGATAATTAAATTTTGATATTTTTTGACATAACTTTTTTTTTTAAAATGAGATTATTTTATCTGACTTTTTTGTGGTCATTTTGATATATTACATTTTGTAATTTTTTCAATAATTATCCTGTAACGAATCAATTTCCGAAGGTTGCCCATATTCAAGATTTTGCAGGGTGCCAATGCTTAACTGACTACAGTTGCAATCAACAAGACTTGGGGGCTCAAAACTTTAACTCAATCGAAATGGTAATTCAAGGTCAAATTAAAAAATATAGGCGTGGATGAAAAAAAAAGCGGCAGACCAAAAATCATCGATCTGAAGGGTGTCTTCAAGAATTCTAGCACTAGAGCTTCAAAAATAATTTTTTTTTTGTCTTTGTAGAGGTCTAACCAGTTTGAAATTGATTTTAAACAACTAAACATTCATCACCGATGTTATATTTGTAAAAGTTTGATTATGTAGGATGAAACGTATAAAACACGTATTTGGTCCATTTCTTGGAAAAAAAGACTCAAAATCGAACACTCTCAGTTTAACACATGATAAGTTGTTTCGATTGGGATGAAAAATGCTCCACCTTAGCACATACAGTAAAAACATATCAATAAAAGGCAGATAATTAAACACCAACTTAGTACATTTGTATTTGTATTTTCTAACTTTTTAGACCCGTTCAACGTACAAATGGAGTCGATATCCGACGAAAATATAAACGCAATCGCCGACGTTTTGCGCTCATTTTTTCGCCAACTGCAAAAGCCGCTCGTACCCGAGAACGTCCATAGGCCACTTTTTCAAATTGGTCGATTGTTTTCTTCTTAGTTCCTTTTTTAGCCTTTTTTACTAAGTTTATTTAATTCAGAAACAATTCAATTTTTGATGATATTAAAAATTTGAAATAAATTATAAAAATGGGTTGGAGTAACTTATTGTTGGCAATATGTGGTATGTATACATATACTGCATATAATTTGTAGTTTGTTAACCCAAAACAGTGCTAACACAATCGCTGAAATAATTCAAAAAGTAGAAAAAAATATGCTTACATTTAGTGTTCCTAGTTAGGATTGGATAAATAGGAATTGTGTAATCTGAAATAAAAATTTTGCAAATTTATTTTTTTTTACTCCTCTCTCATTTCTCTATTTCTATCTTTTTTTTCCGCCTACAATTCTTCTCACAACTCAATGATTTAGTGGAAAACAGCGCGATGAGTGAGGCCGAACGTGTTGTCGCCTATCAGTCGGTTATTTTCTCGCTACCCAAAGTCTATTTCGCTACGCTAAAGCGACTTTTGGCGCATTTGCAGCAAATTACTTTTCATTCTAATAAGAATTTAGCGACCGTCGAGAATATTGCGAAAATTTTCGGTCCCACCATTTTCACGGTCGATAAAGTGGGATTTAAAATTTAATAAATTAATTTTTAGTCTTTTTTTATTTTTGATTTATTTACCTATTATATAATGCTTTATAATTCCATCTAATATAAAAAAATAGATTCATAACGCGACTTCTGACGCATTTGCATCATATTACGAAAGCTTTTATTCCTAAAAATAACACTTCTCATTTTACAATGATATAAACTATAGAAAGATGAAGAGATATCCGTGGATACATACTCAAAAGCGGCAACCACCGTTCGAGATCTTCTGCTTCGATTCGATAGCATTTTTCAAATTCCTGAAGAGGAAATAAATGCCAAGTCAAAACTCGATGAATTACAGGAGCAAAAGCCCAAGGTTTCAGCTGTTAGCTTCTTTTTTAAACAACGCTAAAATTAATGAGATTAATTTATGTGTAATTTAGGCGAGAGCCGAAGGCTTTCTTGTGCCGATCCATCTATTCGAAAAAGACAACAAATGCTTCAACGTGCAATGCGAGTGGAGCGCCATGCAGGCGGTGACGTTCCGCGTTGAGCGGCTGCTGGTAGCGTCGGACGCGTCGCTAGCCGACACATACGCGCTCTTTGAAGTGGTAAAGGACGGTCAATTAGAGCGACGTATTAGCGGCGACGAGTCGCTGAAATCAATCGCGTTGGGGCGTTGGCTGGAATGGCAGAACACCGTAACGGATTGCTATTTGCTGCTGAAACGCAACACTATCCTCTTTCAGCCGCAAAATATTCGTCCATTTGCGGATAATATAAAGTTTGCTGAGCCCGGGTCAAAGTCTTTCAAAACGTGTCAATTACGAATAGAATGTGGAACGAAAGTTGTTCAATATTCAAAGGTTAACTTTTGAATTAAAACGCTTCAATTTTTCTAAAGCCAATGTATAAAAATAAAAAATTGGCATTTTGTCTGGAGCCCCAGAATTCAGTTACGATCCTATTTATAGACTGCTTTTAATGGAAATTTCCAAAATTTGGTCTAAATTGAATCCATAGTATGTACATGATATAAATTTTTGAGTTATGGTCCATGAATAGATCAAAACTTGATCTAAACACAAAGTTAAAAGTTAGTTTTACTAAAATTTTAAAATATTGTACATATTTACTGTTTTTCTAGTCAATGAGACATCAAAACGAATGGATAGTGGATGAAATGCTATGGTTTGTCGGTCATGAAACCGATCGCAAACCGTCCTATCCATATACGCTAACATTCTTCACGTCATCGACTAAATACGCAACACGTTTTGCTGGCTATTGTGTAGCCTTTAAGGACGAAGTACAGCGCGATCAATGGCTTAACGCTGTGATCGTTTGCCGTCAGGAATATCTTCCCATGCCAATTGTCCAAATTTAAACTAGATATATTATTAACACGTTAAATACATATCTGATTTTTTTTCAAGGCATTTTCATAAATTATATTATGAACATATACATTTGTAAAATATTTAGCCAATTTAAAATTTAATTCGTATCTTTCGAGTTAAAATAATAGAATAAAAAAATAACTCAAATTGAAGATTTTTAAGTTGAACTTTACTACCAATAACTTATAAAAACCTATAGTTTCATTTTATTTTTTGCCTTAAATCATTCTTTTATTTCATTTTTTATATAGAATATAACTTTGATTTTATATTTATTTTATATTACTTTTTTAGGAATTTTGCTCAATTTTGGTGCATTTGACGAGACGTCATAGAAAAAAATTAAATTTTGTTGAAATATAAAATGTGTTTCCAAATTTATGGCACAACCTAATATTTTTTGAGCATTGCTTTATAAATAACTTTAATTTTTAATGTCAATAAATTAATTTATTAAAGTACCTAATAATAAAAATCTGTTTTTTTGTACATATATGATAAAATTCTTAATAAATAAAAAAGAAAATTGGCTGGAGAGAAAACAAAAAAAATATGGTATCTTTGAAAAAAATTAGAAAAAAGTCAAGGACATCACAATAATAGATTTCTTTAGAATTGATCGCTTGCCAAGTCCAATCATTCATATAAACACACAGTCGAGAAAAATCTATAGAGTTGTATTTTTTAACACTTCGTTCATTGCTGTCACGAATGTTGCTAAGTAAAGAAGGAAGTAAAGAAAGTTCTTGCGGTTTTGTTCTAACTTTTTTTCTACGATAGATAAAGACGTGGGTTTTTTGCATCTTGTAGAGCGTACCCGATTTGTAGGAGACGTGTTTCAACGATTTTTAAAATTTTAATTTATAGCATTTTTATAGAGGAAAATGCAACGAAAAAAGTGCAGTTGGCTGAGCATTTTTTTCGGATTGTAATCCAATGAACTTAAAATTTTTGCTATGAGTTTCCTTTATTACATCCCATAAATCTGATCTTGATCGGTCGGATACGAGCTGAGTTATGAAACAACGAAAAACGTCAAAAATTAAAAAAAAACTGCAAAAAATGAATATTAGGTTGTAAAGAAAAATTTCGGCATTTTTGCCGTTTTTTGGCTCCCATTTAATGAATCAGGTTCAAAATTTATGGAGTGTAATAGTGTATGTAAAGGAAACTCATAACAAAAATTTTAAGTTCATCACTCTTCTTCTTTGGATCACTCTTCGAAAAAAATGCTCACTTTTTTCGTTGCATTTTCCTCTATAAAAATGCTAGAAATGAAAATTTTGAAAATCGCTAAAACACGTCTCTCACAAATAGGGTACCCTCTATAAGATGCGAAAAACCCACGTCTTTATCTATCGTAGAAAAAAAATTAGAAGAAAACCGCAAGAACTTTCTTTACAACCTAATATTTTAGTAGCAAGTGATCGTTGATTATAAATCTTTTATGTTTTAAACTATAATATATTTTACGGAAAAATAAAGTTATAAATAAAAAATGTCTATGACCTTGAAAATATTTTACATAAAATATAAATGTATTTTTTTGTCAAATATTCTGATTTGACATTCAAATATGCCATAACATATTTAAACATATTTTTATTTACATTGTATGTATAAAAATTGCGTAAAAATGATCATTTTTTAATTCTAAAATATGTTCATAAAAGAATTTTCCGCGTTAATTCGGCTCAAGGAATGAAAAGAACAAATTGAAATAAATGAAAAAACGGGTACCAGCCACGAAATTGCGCCATTCTTTTCGTCTGTTATTGTTCGTTTTTTTTTTTGCTTTTTTCCATTCGTTTTATCCCTTTTCGTTTTTACTTCACTTTTTTATATTTGGGCGGTCCCATAAACTGCACGTGTTTTATATTTTTTTATGTCTGAAGTGCGGCTATATACGCATTTCACGCTAAATTTCCTTTCTTCAGTACATGTGTTGTTTCTTACTGAGCTCTTGCTTTGTGTGAGATGTATGTGACAGGCCGTGTCAAGCGACCAACGACCTATGATCAATCAGACTAATAGCCAGGTGGTTGGTCGATACGTTTGTTTTTCTCTTTTTTTCGTTTTTCTCTTTAACGTTTAACAAAAAATAAAACAAATTTAAAAAAACGTTTTTTTTTATTAAAGTGCAACATTTGTTATGTTCCTTTTATGTTACATGTCATGCCTATTTTGCATTTATTTTTTTTCTTTTTGTCATTGCTTTATTATATGTAAACAATACTTTATCAGAGTGTTTTTCTTATTATTTTGTTTGAAAATAACGATAAAAATTACAAAAAAAAATTTTTTTTTGCTGATGCCAGTTGATCAGTTTACTAAACTAGTATTTGTTATTTCATATGAATTACGTTTTTTTATTTTGCTGTTTAACACTTTTTATTTGTTGCATTTTATTTATTTTCCTTATACATATGTCTTCTCAATCAATCTTTTTTTTTCTTGAACTTTCCCCTTTTTCTTTAATTATAATCATTTATTATTAATCTTCGACCAACGAGTGAGTGCTCCCTTTTAAAATTAATTTATTTTATTTCAATATTTAAACATATTTTTTAGCAAGATTTAATTTTTGGTTTATATTCTCATATTTATTTTGCGTATAAGTAAATTCATAAGCATTTTAAAATTTTTTCATTATTTTTATAATTTATTTTTTCATTGCTTAATCAGGCACAGCTAAAAAAATTTTAACTGCAATAATTAATTTTTACTTGGCAGTAAATCAAACTAAAAAACATCATAAAATCATTGTGTATGATCCTAAAGAAATAAGGCAAGTAAAAAGAGAATGTAAAATTTTGCAAATGAATAAAGAAAACAGACGCCTTTTTCGTGCCAGTCGCTCGTTTTTCTCATTTTAAAAACATTTTAAAATTTTTGCCGTTTATATTCATAACAATACCGGATGATATTTTTTTAAATTAAATAAAATTTTTAAGTTTGTTGAGATAAAACAACATTTGGAAAAGTAGTAAAAATTAATTTTTTAAAAACACTTTATTATTTACAGTATTTTTATGAAACATATTTTTGATATTTAAATTAAACATGTATATGTAAAAAATTTAATATCATATTAGTGGAAACATTAATGTCTCTTTGTTTTTAACTTTTAAATGTACCCTAAGTTCAGATAAATAAGACACGGCATTTCGAAGAATTTTTGAATTTTGACTTGCTCTTCATTCTGTTATAAACGAATTTTAGTCCAAAATGTTTAAATTACAGTTTGGGCTTGTTTTAATGATGGTGCTCCTTAAATTTTATGCTTCATGGAGACAAAATAACAATCAAGGCAATATTCAAAAATTCTTCTAACGGCCACGGCTTATTTACTTGAACTTAGAGTACATTTTTTTTTAAATTTAAAAAATGTATTTTTAGTTTTTTTTAAATTATAATGACATAATATGTATGACAAAAAAAGGAAAATGCTGTCGTGAGAACATATCAAAAAAGTAAATTAAAAAAAGGAAATTGCGTAAGTCAATCAGCTATCTCCATCACGATTTTTTTTTAATTTGTTTTTTTGTTGTTATCTCTTCGATGTGAACAAGGTCGAAAATCGAACGCACGATCAACGAAATATACGTAATTTCTTGTGACTGGTACTAAAATATTTATTTCTGTTTTTTTCATGTTAAAAAAACACGAAACAGACAAAGATACGTACAGAGGTATATTTTTATTTTAAAAGTGAAACCGAAAGAAAAACCCAAGGTTTTAACAATATTTAAGTATCTCATTTTTTAAAAATTTTTTTAATGTTATGTTATTAAATTTAATTATATTCACTATTTTAAGTCAATAATTTATGAATAATGATTTATACGCATTTTAAAAACTTATAGCTATTAAAATTAGTAATTTTTAAGAATATTTTCAATGAAGTATAAAATAAATATTATATGCGCGATTTTGATTTAAAACGAAAAACAATGGCACATCGTAAAGCTATTAAATGAGAATGTTTTGAGGTATTCAGTTTTGTTTTTCGTCAATAACAAATAACTGTACGAATTTATATGTATGTATCTATTAACTATATTCATCTCAAAAATAAGGAAAATTCTTTAAACATAGTAACAAAAATATATTATAATATGTATTTGCCGTTAATTTTTCATTCACTATGTAATTTCGAGCTGATTTAATATATGACACAACAAGCCTTGGCACGCAGAAGGCATACATTCGGTACACTAATAACAAAAATGTTTTTTGAATTTTGAATTGTTTACGCAAAATTTTTTCAATATTTTTGTGCAAAAAACAAATAGTTGTTTATGAGAGAATGTTAGTATAAAAAAGTTGAAGTAACAAGGAAATTTAAGCGCAAATAAACATTTACTAAAATATTTGAATTATTAAGCGATTTTATATAGTAAAAAGAAACAATAATAACCGTTCGAATGTTTTTTAATCAAACTCAGTTTTTATTTTTAAAATATTGCTTTGATGGTGATTCATTACATTGCATATTTACAGCCTCGATAATAAAATTCAACGAGCCACTCTTAACGATAAGTAAATTCCAGCGGTCGACGTGAGTCAGCGTGTTTATCACTCCCATTTTCCTGCACGCAAAAATCACACTCCAATTCATTTGTTTATTTTATTAAAATGGCACTGGTTAACTGTCTGAAATTACAAAAGCAACAACGCCAAATTATGGATATTTGGGAAAATAAGCCTAGCTCTTCACATGTACCGAATCAGCTTCCAGATACTTCATCTAAATCTAGTGCTGAGCCCTTGTCGGATGTATTCTTATTTTCGGAACATTTACGCCTACCAACTAATAAAATTGCCTCTGAGAATAACGGCTATTGGCCGATTTATGACGCCGATGCTCAAGAAAATCTTCCCAATGTTGTTAGAAGCAATAATGGATTGTCATCACAACAAAATAATTGCAATCTTTTCTCAGCTCCTATTGGAATTTCGAGACAACAACAGCAGCCTCAAAATCCACCATCGTCGTGTTGGTCACCATTACTGTGTGACAATACACCTCTATTTTCATCATGGAGCAACATATACAATTGGATTAATACAAATGAGGTAATCATTTTGTTCAAAAGTATGACCATAAATGTATTGGAAGCATATTTTGCAAAAAAGTGATATTTTAAAATTTTTTTATTTAAGTAACTTAAAAATTCATAAATAGAGTGTTTTTTAAAGATTATATTTTTGTTTTTTTATAACTTTTAAACCTTCAGAAAAAAAATTTTCGATGCAAATTTTTAAAAATATGGTACTAATTCCAAGAATTTCGAACAGGCTACTACATATTGAAATTTAACGGTTTGAGACCGATATATGATTAAAAACCAAAATTCATAAACAAAAATATAATTTTAAAAAACACCCTGTATTTTTCGTTTTAATATATTTGAAATGCAAACGAAAATATTTAATTTTTATTCAAAATGAGCAAAAATAAAAATTAATATGCAAATTTTATTAATATCTAGCCACTAATCATTATTCATTTTTGCAAAATATTTTAAGATAAATATGTATTTAAGATAAATATTTTAAGATAATTATGTATTTAGTTTAAAAGTATTTTTTAAATTTAATTCCAGAACATATTCCAGAAGTTAAAAACATATATTATCCTTAATTTGGAATTTAATTTTCTCGTATATTTTTCCAAATTTAATGTGACAAAAATTAGCTTATATAGAAAATGGCTTTCGTTTTGTTTCATATATTATGTTATTCTCTCGTAGAAAAAGACCAGAAATCGTCTGCTCTTTTAAAGTAAAAAAAATGGTTAAAAATGTAACGCAAATTTCTTCCTTTCAATAGTAAATAAACAAAAGGGCATATAAAACATACATACATATTCATTTATTTCTTCATGCTTACGAATAAACGACATTTATGCATAATTTAGTTACATATCATTTGTTGTTTGTTCATAATATAAACAACAAAAGTCACTATTTTTAGTTAAATGTGAATGTGTTTTTTGATTTTTTATTTTATTTCTTTTTGTTATTGCATCTGTTTAAGTTCAACACACACATACAAAAAAGTGAAAACGAAAAGAAAAAAAGATGGCGAACAGCACCGGCTGGCACGAAGGAACTAAATACAAACACGAACGCTGAGTTGTTCTTTATTCTTGTTCCTTTTGAACGTCCTCTAAAGTTCTTTTCTCTATTTTTTTTCGCTGTTTTGCTTTTTGCAAAAAAAACAAGATAAAAAGAGAAAATATTTTAACGCAATTTTTCCAATATTCTAAAATTATGTAAATATATTTTATCTAAATTTATTATCTTTTTCCTATTTTACAGATTTATCTTTTCCAAAGATTTGTATTCCTTCCTCATAGTTAATTTTTTTCATTACGTTTCCGTTTTTTTATTTTAAATTTAAAAAATACGTTTTATGGTAAAAAACAAATGCTTGGTAGTGCTTGCCGATGATGTTATTTTTCACCACAAGCTGTTATTGTGGATTTTATCTTGTTTTTGAGTTACATTAATCGTCTATTTCCTATTTTATGTAAAAAATAGTAAATTTAAAAATCAAAAAAGTTATAAAAATGTTTTATGCAATAATTTATAAAAATGATTGAAAATGGATATAAACATAAATATGCATAAATGAAAAATGGAAATTAAAAATTTTAACTCAAACTAAAAAATATGCAAAAAAGTGCCTAAAATAAAAAGGTTAAAAACTGTTAAATTTTTTAGTAATATGCAAAGATTTCATATTTAATAAAAAAAATTTAATTTAATAATATAAGATTACGTTTAATTAATTTTATAACTGTAAAGATTACTAATTTTTTTTATTAGTATTTTTGTAGGTTGCCAGCCCAGCGGGAAGCGAAAATGAGGCATGCGTTGAAACTGATTATGTTGAGCGATCACCAAATGAAATTACGCCCCCTCCATCAGTATTGGCACCTCGCTTACCGTTTATCAATTCCATCAATGATAAGTACGAAAATGACAACGTTTCTAAAAATAACACCATAACCACGAACAGAAATGAAATAAATTCTGTGGCTCAATCATTTTCAATGGAACATAATCTTTGGGATCAGCCAATATTATCTGACAGTCAATTACAACGAGAAAACAGAATTTCACCCCTAAGTAATCAAAATAACAGTCAGCACAAAAATACAATAAATGGAACAAATGAGAATAACGCAGATTATTCTGATTATACGGATATACTTCAAGAATTGTTAAAATTCGATCCATTTAGTTTTTATCATCATGATACCACACGTCAGCAGAAACAGCAACAACAACGACAATGTTCCACTCAAAAACAAGAATCTCAAAAATTTAGTAATGCTTTCCGAAATGAAAAAATTTCTGGTATTCCTTTATTACAAACTCAGAGTTCCTTAAATGAAGATTGGTGGGCGCCGAAACGTCCAAATGTTTCGACTTCATATTCTATGCCATTTATCAATACTGCTGAACATGGAGTGTTTAAACGACAACCTCAATGTGATCAACATTCTTCATTTTACAATACGGCAACAAAAGCAGTACCAAATAGAAGCGATAGCGGTTATGTATCACGTAAAAACTGGGCTAATGAACACTCACATTTGGAAGATGATTTGTTTGGATTTTCAAACAATACAACCGCAAACAACGTTGAATCATTTATCAAACGTCCACTATTCTGGCAAAGCAGTGATAGCAGCAGCAACAGTAGCCGGAGTGGTAGCACTAACTGTGACGATGAACGCTCAGCTATGGTATGTTGAAAAATTATAATTAACTTTATTATTTTTTTTACAAATATTTTATTTATTATTAGTCATAAAAATATTTAAAAGACAAAAAATTATAATTATTTAGAATTATGGAAAAATTCACACTAACATCGATAATCGACTATTATTACACATCAATAAAGAAAACGTTATTCCACCAATTTCTGTAATCGAATCTATGATTAACTCTTCTCCTAAGTCAAATGTTAATACGTGTGACGAGACAGAACTTAAATGGTATCATCATAATCTTGAGCTACAGCAAAATGTCTACGAACATGTTTATAATATGTTCATGACAAAACAATGCCAGGAACCACAATCTACACAATTTACTCAACCGCCTATTTTTACATCTCAACCTCAACAACCGCTATTTGGCTTATACAATGGTCAATCTACGAGTGCTCAATCGCAACAACGAACACAAACTTTAACATGTCGTACAAACAGTGGACTTGAACTTCAATCTCGTCTAGAATTTTGCTTAGAGCAGTATAGGCATTTGGAAAAGGAACGGAAGAAAACTGAAGCAGAATTGGCACGTCAAAATCTTGGCAAGCATATTAGCTCGTCAAATCGTTTCCCTATTCCGCGTTTACCTGCAGCACCATCACGTATTGATCGGCTCGTGGTAGATTTTTTTCGCGAGCATGCACGCATTGTCACATTACTAGAGAAAATGGAGGAATTGCGAGGCGAGCCATTTGACGAACAAATTCACCGAATTATGCGGCAATTTCTCGATGCAGCTCGCCTTCTTCAACAATGTCGTCTCAATGAGAGAAATGCGATTCTCAAGCAACTAAAAGGAGAATTAGGCACATACAACGAAGAAAAAGGTTACATATTTCAACAATTTATTAAATATTTAAAATAATAAGCTATATTTAATATTTTTATCAACGTAATTATTGCGATTTTTCAGAAAACATTAATCTTGTAAATGCACTTAATACAATCAGTCGTGCAGTATTGCGTGCTCGAAGTGCAAATTGGTGTGCATTAATGTGGACGATTAATGCCGACAAAAAAGGGCAAAAGGCTAAAATTGCCGCGATTGTTAATGCTAATTACGAGTTGGAGCCGCCGGAGATTAAACTCAGCACACCCAAGTCCTAGTTAAATTATTTTGACTAGTAAAAATTCTATTTACATTTTATGCATATTATAATGTTATATATATTTATGTGAAAAGCTTTGTTGTTAGTTTTATTAGGCTAATTTTTTACATACATTTTCTTTAAAAAAATAATATTTAGTCATTTCGGTTATAGAATTTTTTATTTTTGCATATACATATTTATACAATTTTTTGTAAATAAATGCGGAGATCCTTTAAGTAATATATATACATATATATATATATATATATATATATATATATATATATATATATATATATATATATATATATATATATATATATATATATATATATATATATATATATATATATATATATATATATATATATATATATATATATATATATATATATATATATATATATATATATATATATATATATATATATATATATATATATATATATATATATATATATATATATATATATATATATATATATATATATATATATATATATATATATATATATATATATATATATATATATATATATATATATATATATATATATATATATATATATATATATATATATATATATATATATATATATATATATATATATATATATATATATATATATATATATATATATATATATATATATATATATATATATATATATATATATATATATATATATATATATATATATATATATATATATATATATATATATATATATATATATATATATATATATATATATATATATATATATATATATATATATATATATATATATATATATATATATATATATATATATATAATTTATAATTTCAAAAACGTTTTATTTTTTTTTGTCATAACACCTCCATATATTGGCTACAAGAATATTATAAGAAAATTTTATCGGATATGCCTTAATATTACTACATATTTACATTTGTATATTTTTTAACTTTATGTAAATGCTTTGAAATTTTAAATTTTTACAAAATTATAAAATATGTATTTTATCCTTAAAAATTATTTTCATATTACATATTATTTTTAATGATTTTAAAAGTTTTGTACACATATGAAAAAATAGGTAAATCTTTTTCAAGCAACCAAAAGCATAATATACTTTTGTATATGCAGCTATTGTTTTTTAGCTAACTCCGAATTTATGAGGTGTAATTTTTTTTTCAAATTGTTTTTTATTACATATAAATTAGTCACAATCATATGAGTAGTCCTTATTGTTTCCTGTCAAATTCACTTTTTTGCATGCGTATTTTACTCTTTATTAATAACTACATATATTTCCAATAATAAAAAAGATTTCAATCAAACAATTTTTTTATAATCAAAGAAATTTAATAAGTGAAAAAATTATAAAAAAATATGCAATCAGTGTGCATACTAAATTTTCATACAATTTTTCTTATTTATGCATTTTTTAAAAATATGATAGTCATTCTTAATACATTTACTTGGATTTGATAAAAGAAAATATAAAACATCAATAAAAATATAAATCATCAAAACAAAAAGTTAGTAAATAATGTTATCTTTGTTCGAGAAAATTTAAAATATTAAAATTATGTAACTAGCTAAAAGATTGAAAAATATGTTTTTAGGAATGTTTATAAAATGATTTAGTTGATCTTCAAACAAATTAATATTCCCCTAAGTTCGGATAAATAAGGCGCGTCCTATACAACAAACTTGTCCTGAAGCGAATTTCACTTTTTAATACAGTGTGGCCCAAATTGGCGCCGGGATTTGTTTTTGTTATAACTTTTTTATTTTTCGACCAAATTGCCTAATTTTTTTTTATTTGATACCCGATAATCCCCCATTTTGTGTGGTATCAAACATAACAACAAAATGACAACAAAAAAAACAACAATAAAAATGTTTCAATTTCCGAAATTGATTTCGACGCTTCGTCCGTCCACTTCAATACACATCTCGATACGACGTTCATATGAGTCGATGGAGCGGTCAATCATGTCCTGCGGCAGATTATCGAACGCCTGCTGAATTCTCGACTGGAGGTCGTCGAGATCGGTCGGCTGGGTGCGGTAGATTTGACTCTTAATCCAGCCCCACAGGAAAAATTGTTGTTCACACTTCCTGTGTCCATGATTTTGTCGAACCATTGTCGAATAGATTTGTCATTGGAAAGGTGAGCACTACGCCCAAATTTCTTGCGATACTCACGCTGAACGGTTGTAGGCGATCCAGACATTCTATACCAAACAACACACCAGACTTTTTGTTCAACAGTATACTCCATTTCTGAAAATCACACAAATTTCAAAACAATTATTGCATACGCTTAACATAAAACTTAATGCACAAATATGGTACCACACAAAATGGGGGATTCTCGGGTATCAAATAAAAAAAAAATTAGGCAGTTTGGTCGAAAAATAAAAAAGTTATAACAAAAACAAATCCCGGCGCCAATTTGGGCCACCCTGTAAATTTGCAATTTCTTAAAAAATTTTACACTTTTGTTTTTTTTCAAATTTTTTATATTTTCTTAGCTATTTATTATTGAATTGCATGCACATTTTTACATTTTAAAAGCAAAAATATTTTATTCAAAAACAAATAACAACAAAAAATTGCCCAGCACAATCGTTGCGCATTTACGCTACTAAATTTCTCCACCTTCGCTCTTTCTCTCCCAGCAATTACATAAACTACGAATAAGGTGTGGCAAGAGAAACCTGAAACCCCAATAGTCTACAATCAATAATTTAACAAACGCAAAAATCGACAGGACCAAGTCCTTATAACGCAACTTCTAGATGATATTGAAAAACAATAAGCGAGTAAAAAATTTTTTAAAACACAAAAAAATGAGCGAGAAAGTAGAGAGCAATTTACCACTAGCAAAAGTTTTTTTGAGAATGAGAAAAAAAAGAAAGAAAATATTTAGATGGTTGAAATGGTAAGAGCAAAATGCCAAGAAAGGAAGCGTGAAAAATTTGAACTTAAAGAGAATTTCGTAAACCAGAGTTTAGGACACCTTTCATTTTAAAGGACTTATTCACGGCCATGTCTAAAGGTTGGAGAATTTTTGTCAAGCCGCCTGGAATCAGAGATTTCAGAATGCTTTTGAATGGCAGCTAGCAGTGGTAGCGTTGTGACCTAAATAAACTTGATGCGCAAGTGTATAAAAACAAAATAATTTTGAGCGTAACAAGCTTAATATTGGAGTTAAAAGAAGCAGAAAGATAAAAAAAGCCAAAAAAATTAACTTATCGTTGTTGATCACATTGTTTAATGACCCAATCCTTGACGACGAAATCCGGCCAATGAGGTTTCGCGCTCAGAACTCTCGCCTGTCTCGATTCGACGCTTTCAAAACGTGGATCGCTTTACTCACTTCCCCACCATACATTCATTGATGTTGAAAAAATCTGCAGCTGATCGGTCCCCGTCCTTTTCGCTCGTAATTTGAATGCTGCAGTATAAGACTTTCTTCTCGAAGATATAAAACATAAGAAAGTTACGTTTACTAATCAAAACTTTAATAATGTTAACGAAAATTTCGAAAAAAACAACTACCTATTTTCGTCAATTTTCAACAAAAACAACAAAATTTTCAAGAAAAATTAAATATATTTCACTTTTTTACACTTCGCCAAACTGCGTTCTATGCATGGGGGCGTCTTATTAATCCGAACTTAGAGTACTCTAATTTCGCGTGTATAGAACCGGGTGTTTTGAGTCAAATTTAAATTGGCGCCAATGAATTCATTCTGTTGTATCGGATCCGTTAGGGTCCAAATGTTGTGCCCACTTTTATGAAACTGAAACGAAATTTGGACTCGCTTGAATCCGATGCAACAGAATGAACTCATTGGCGCATTTAAATTTAGCTCAAAAAACCTTATACACGCGAACTTAGAGTATTTAGAATTAAATTATCTTGTTTCCGATCCTCTGATAATCTTGCCTCATATTTGCTCAATATTTACATATAGTTATGTAAGAGATTTTACCCCAATTTATCGCGTATAAGGCAAGACCGCTGAGACTTTTAGAATTTAATCATTCTGTTATAATTAATCGGATCATTACAAAATTTTGCATTCCTATCTTAATGTTATACCCTTGCTATCAGATATAAC
The DNA here is from genome assembly GCA_024678965.1 of Bradynema listronoti. NCBI lineage: Eukaryota > Metazoa > Nematoda > Chromadorea > Rhabditida > Allantonematidae > Bradynema > Bradynema listronoti. The sequence continues at coordinate 765,604 of JANLNO010000006.1, forward strand.
AGAATAAAATGAGGAAGTTCCCAACTACCAGTAATAACAAAAGAGAATTTTTTTAAATAATATTTATTGGGTGTCCAAGAACAAAACGAATTACAACAAAACCGATCAAAAAAAACTCTTTTATTTCTATTACATCACTGCAAATTTAACTGTCGCTTCTAAGGCTTTCGTTGTGGGACAAATCCCATTTTAAAAGATGATGGGTCCACAACACCTCCCCTTGTCGAAGAATGCGTTGGTGGGGTTTATATAGAATCGGGGTCCAATTAATAAGGACTAGTGACTGAGCACACCTGACTTGCAGTCCCGATTCTAGGCTAAGGTCCAATCAATAAGGACTTGTTCGAAAACTCCTGCATAGCAGTCAAAGCCCTTCCCACGCACAAGCTCGACAGGATTGGTGAGGTGGCCCTAATTTTAGAGAAAATTTTTTTTACGCTTAGCCTTGGAATTAACAATAATGAAATTTTGAAAATTGTCAATAATAATTTAAAGTCTAATAATAGCTTTTTGACTTGGGGTTTATCGGAAAAGGTTTAACTTGTTTGCGGTTTCGTACTGGGTAACGACGTTGTGGGTCGGGTGCTACGATCGGGTTACGGCGCTCTGGTGCATTAGGGGCCTCGATCGGATTATGCAGTTCCGCCTCCGCCGTCTTCTCCTCCGAAAAGACGTGGTTGTCCAGCCACATTTTACGCATTTGGTTTGCATGGACTCGATGTGCCGATTTCGACTTATCTAGAATTAAATACATACAATTTCCGATAGTTCCAATTACTAAGCCTGGTTGCCAGGACCACTTATTATTACTAAAATGTTTATAAATAACCCTAGTCCCCAAAGTAAACTTAATAGGCTTAGTCCCATTTTTTAAATTAAAATTCTTAGCCATTTTTTCAATATACTCGTTCTCCTTCAGCATTTCATTCGAATCCGGACGAACAAGTGAAATTTCGGTCCGCAGCTTCCGGCCCATTAATAATTCCGCCGGAGATTTCCCATTTAACACGCGGGATGGGGTCGACCTGTAAGCGCGTAGGATTCCGGGTAACCCCTCCAAATCGTCTCCTGCTTTTCGTAACGCCCTTTTTATTATGTCAACGAACCTTTCTGCTTGTCCGTTTGACTGTGGATGATAGGGCGCCGACGTCAAATGCTTTATGCCGCGGCTGTCTAAGAACTTTTTAAAAGAAAAAGACCTGAATTGGGGACCATTGTCCGTTACCAAGACTCTCGGCATTCCATAAATGGAGAACGCATTCTCGAGATTTTCCATAGTACGTGAGATTTTGGCCTCCGGGACTATGTTAACTACGGGCCATTTGGAGTACGCGTCCACAAGGATCTCCAAGTAGGTTCCTTTGAAAGGGCCGGCGTAATCCAAATGAACCCGGTCCCAGGGCTCCGTTGCTTGCTTCCATGGACTAAGGTGCGTTTTGATCGGTGACTTTTGTGCTAAAATACAACCGTTACAATTTTTAACGTACCTTTCTACGTCCGATGTTAATCCAGGCCAATACACGTACTCTTTGGCTAACGCCTCCATACGCGTTACTCCCGGATGCCCATTGTGAAGCGTACTTAACACACGCTCCCGTAACGATTCTGGAATTATAATTCGACCACTAAAATTTAATAAATCGCCCTCGACTGCTAAAAAATTTTTAAGATTAAAATATGGCCTTAACGGGCCCTTAGGAGGCTTAGAAGGCCAACCTGATTTTATAAAATTTTTTATAGAGATTATTTGAGGGTCTTTTTTACTTTCTAACTGAATTTCCTTACTAAGTACTGACACTGCATCCAACTTAACTGCAAACGTCTCACACGTGTCCTCTAGGTCCACTGTCGCAATCACCGTATCTTCATTGTCCGGTTTACGTAAAAGGCGCGACAAAACGTCCACTTGTCCAAAATCCTGCGTTCTTGTGAACATTATTCTAAAATCATAAGCATTTAAGATTAAACTCCACCTTTGGAGCCTGCTTGTGGAATGAGCTGAAATGCCCTTAGCTGGATTAAAGATAGATAATAGAGGTTTGTGATCTGTTTTTAACGTGAACCTTCGACCGTATAGCATTGTATGAAACTTTTGTACTGCAAAAATCAATGCTAATCCTTCTTTTTCGGTCTGGCTATAGTTGACTTCCGCTTTAGTCGGACTTCGAGCTGCGTACTCGATTGCTTTTTCTGACTCGTCCGGCATTAGATGACTTAATGCCGCCCCGATTCCCACTATTGACGCGTCTGCAGACACGATTAGTGGAAGGTCGGGATTGAAATGAACAAGGTTCAAGTCAGACGTTAGAATAGCTTTCGCCTTTTCCATGGCCTTATCGCAGTCTGCATTCCACTCGAATTTTACGTCCTTGCAAAGCAATCTGTCTAAAGGTTGTCGGATGTCCTTAATTTGTTTTATAAATTTACTATAATAATTTAATGAACCCAAGTGTCGTAAACTATGTTTACGAAACAATTATTTCATTTTAATTTTAAATATCTATTTTTCTTTTCCGCTCAATTTTTTTTGGCATTAAGTAATTTTTGCCATTTTCTTGTAGCAATTTTCTTTTTTTTTTCTCGTTTTGTTTTTCTTTTGCTCTGCTAGTTTTTGCTTCTGCTTTTTCTGATTATTTTTCCTCGCCAGATATTGCATTCGTAAAGGGTTTGATTTCGATTTTTTCTCGCTTTTCCCCGTTTTGCTCGCTGTTATTCGCATATTCAAAGTAATTTATCGCTAGTTTCCCTTTGTTGACCGTTTTTTTCTCGCATTTCTCGTCTTCCTTATTTTAAGTTGATAATTTTGGACTTTTGTTAAGACTATTTTAATTTATTGGACTATTTTTCCTTTGACTTTCGTTAATTGTTAAATTATTTTATTTGTTTGTTGCATTATATAAATTTTTATTATAATCTCTTTTCGTTCTCACGTTCCTTAGGCTAAAGTTCGTGACACAGCGAGTGGTTACGATCCACATGTCCTCTATTCAACGTAAGGCCATAAGGCTGTTGAATGAGCAAGCGCTTGCGACGCTCGGAGGCTTGAGTGAAGTTCCGAATCTCGGTCAAGGAGAAGATCAGAGCAGCGCGGACTATGCGAGTTTCCTGAAGAAAGTGAAACGGCGATTAGATTTGGAAATCGAAACGCTACAGGAATTCGTCACGTCTCTTCGCAGCGAGCATCAAGCATTCGTCACGTTGAGAGGCCAGCTCACCGGTAAAGAGCGTGAGCAGGAGGACGAGCTGGTAAATGAGTTCTCGGAGACGGTTCATTACCACGAAACGATTCGCGATTTGTTGTCGAAAATAAAGGAGTTCAAATACGGCGTTGTCGCCTGCGAGGACGCGCTCGATGACGTGTCGCCAAGCGCGAACGTTGTGCAGATCCCGCCAATTCCGCCTACGGTGGTCGTGCAGGCTCCGCCAATACAATCGTTCACTCTTCCGCGGTTACGGCTGCCTAATTTCGACGGTAGCGTAACAAATTGGACATCCTTTTGGGATCGTTTTAGTTTCGCTGTACATCAATCGGATAATTTACCAGATGTAATTAAGTTCTCTTATTTGTTGAATTGCTTATCCGGAAGGGCTCGTGCGTTGGTCGAGGGTCTACCGGTGGACAATAAAAGCTATTCAATTGCGATTTCGATCCTCAGCGAAAAATTCGGTCAACGTAGTGCTACAATTAGCGAATTGTATAGTAATTTGGACGCGTTGCGATGCCGGGGCTCGCATAATGCGGCAGTTATCGTCTTCATAAGTGAGATTGAAAAAATTTTGTTACAGTTAGAGCATCAGGGCGAGGATGTCGAGGCTTATTTTTTGTATCTGTTGATAACAAAAAAGCTTCCGCAGTTTTTGTTGCGCGATATTGTCAAAGCGGAAAATCGATATCCTGATCAGCCGGCTATGAAAGTGCTGCGCCAGAAGCTCAAAGAATTTTCAATCGACTGCGATAAAGTTAATTCGATTATTCGTCACGGTGTAGCGGCTTCTGCTCGTCCAATCGAAGAATCTCGTAATATTAATAGAAATGTTCTTAGTAATGGTCCGAGATTTGTATCTCAATTTGGGGTTAGCTCGTTTGTGCCGCCCTTGTCGCGTGCCACGCCATTCGCAAATAGCCAAAGTGGGCAGAATAATATTCCGCTTTCTGGACCTCCGCGAAATTCTAATTTCGTTCGGAGTAGATTTCAAGCCTCACTTCCAGCTCCAGATAGTACTTTGGTATCAAGTTCAAATCCTAGTAATCGTAATCCTTGCTCGCTGTGTAACCAATTGAATCATTATGCTCCGAGTTGTCGTCAATTTTCCACGGTAGAATCTCGTATTAAGCGTCTTTCTGAGCTGGGTCGATGTCCGAAATGCGGATCACCAAATCATTCAGATGTTAATTGTTCCGTAAAAAAGATTTGTTTTACTTGCAAAGGTGATCATATGACGATGCTGTGTAAGCAAGGAGCGCAAGCTAGAGCGGCCTCGAATCAAACGAATGCGATAGTTACGGAGGATAGTACACCGATTCAGGAGTCCACAAATTTTCAGGGTGTAGCGTCAAGAAATACAGTTTTGTTGAAATGCGTTAAAATCGAAGTTTTCAATCCTAATCACCCAGAAAAGAAGTGTGAAGTATTGGCGTTGCTCGATGACGGTAGTACAACATCGTATGTGTCTCAAGCTCTTATCGATCATCTTCAGTTGAAGTCAATCGGCTCCAATACAATTTCGTTCGGGGTATTCAATGAACCTATTTCGCGTGAAGTTAAGTCCGATTTGATTCCGTTATCCATTAATTGTTCGTATGGAAGTCCTTTGGAGATTATCGCTCGTTCAATTAAGTATCTTACTCGTCCGATACCTTTCTGTTTGGCATCAGATGTGAATTTGTTCTCGGATAAAAACCCAATTATCTGTGAGTATGGAGCACCGGATATTTTAATTGGTGGAGACTACTATTATGATTTGGATCTTGTTGTTACTCATTCATTGCCTTCAGGGTTCAAGTTGCTCGAATCTCGAATAGGTAGAATCGTAGCCGGTAAATCGAACGGTCCAGCAAATTGTCTCAATCCTAACGGGAACGTTTACATTACTCTTCATTCGGATCTTGAAGTCAACGAACGAGTCAGCAAATTTTTAGAATTGGACGTTATCGGTATTGACGCGAAGGAGAATCGCGAGAAGTCCGATCTTTATGCAGAATTTCGCAACTCAGTCAAATTGAAGAACGGCAGGTACGAAGTAGCGTTGCCATGGAAACATGACCCTAATCATTTGTCGAATAATTTTGGTCTGGCTATAGGTCGTCTTCGTTCGGTTTTGAATAGTCTTCGACGTAAACCGGAGTTGCTGAAGAAGTACGATACGATCTTGAGGGAGCAGTTGGAGCTTGGTATCATTGAAAAGGCTCCATTCTTTAGCCGGGAAGTACATTATCTTCCGCATCAACCGGTTATTCGGGAAGATAAAGGGAAGGTGCGAATTGTGTATGATGGCTCTGCGAAAGCTTCGAAGGACGGGAAGTCGTTAAATGAATGTCTTGACCCGGGTCCGGTACTTTTGGAAGGTCTCGTCGGAATTTTACTTAGATTTCGAATTCCTCGAATTGTTGTAGCATGCGATATTGAAAAAGCTTTTTGCAAATTGGGTTGTCAGAGTCTGATCGCGACGTGACAAGATTTCTATGGGTCGAAAATCCGTTTGATGTGAGTGAACAGCCAAAAATTGTTACATATCGATTCGCTCGTGTAGCCTTTGGACTTACTTGTTCACCGTTTCTGTTAGCAGCTACTTTAGCACATCATTTTAGTAGTATAGGTTCTGCGTTGTCAAAAGAAATATTGACCAATTTGTACGTCGATAATATACTGCTTTGTGGATTAGACCCCGTTTCAGTTTTAAAGAAATGTGTGGATACGAAAGTGGAATTTTCTCGTATAGGAATGAATGTTCGGGAATTTGTCTCCAATGATTTGTCATGTCTTAAGGACCTCGCGGAAGAGGATTGTTTGCCTGGAGATAATCAAAAGTTCTTAGGAATCGATTGGAACGTTAAAGAAGATAAACTCGGATTTTCGATGCCAAAGTTGTCAGAAAAAGTAATTACGAAACGCGTCGTATTGTCAGTAATGTCGTCATTATTCGATCCAATTGGTCTGTTGAGTCCTTTGACGGTTCGTATAAAGTTATTAGTTCAACGTCTATGGCAGGAGGACTCGTCTTGGGATAAGCCGGTCAGCGAAGAGTGTGTTAAAGAATGGGAATCAATTGTTAATAATTGGTCGGATTTCCGTATACATATTCCTCGTTGTTGTTCAATTACAGACGCAGTTGAATTTTCACTTCACGTTTTTACAGACGCATCTAATTTAGCGTTTGGATGCTGTGTGTACTTAGTGTCAGAAAATAGAAACGGCATGAAGAGAGTAAGACTAGTTTTCGGAAAATCGAAAGTCAGACCACTTCGTGTGGGAGACTTTTCGATTCATAGAATGGAGTTGTTGGGCGTCGCGGTGGGAGTTAAGGCTGTTCAATTTGTGTATGATCAATTGTCGAAAGCCGAAATTAATATAAATTTTAATATTAATCTGTGGACCGATTCCTCGACTGTGCTACATTGGCTGAACGGCTCTGCGAAACAACAAACATTTGTGGAAAATCGCTTGAAGACGATTCGGGAAGCAAAAAATCTAATATGTCGTTACGTGCCGACAGAGGACAATCCGGCGGATCTGTTGTCTCGAGGTTGTTCGGCGAACGAATTAGAGTCGTGTAAAAAATGGTGGAAGGGACCTACTTGGATTTGCGATCAATTAGCGTGGCCGAGAGTTGAAGGGATTCCTATTTTTGCTTCAAAATCGTCGAGAGTCGAAGAGCATACGGTAATTGCTGCTATCGAGGATCCTCCGATTTGCGTGGTCGATGTGAATAAATTTTCATCTTGGAATAAGTTGGTTCGAGTAGTCTCGTGGGTATTTCGGTTCATTCGCAATTGTAAATTTCGTTTTAAAACCGTTGATTGGAATTTGAAACGTCATTGCGAGAAGTTCATTACGGTTGAAGAGCTACGAATTTCGCGCCTGTATTTGGTCCTTTATGCTCAGAAAGAATATCCGCCATCGAAAGATGAGAGGCTGCATTTGAAATTGTTCGAAGGTGAAAAAGGGTTGCTCAGGTCAGGAGGTCGTATAGATAACAGTTCAGCATCTTTTGGAACGTGTAATCCGATTTTCTTGCCGTGTAAGAGTCGCGCGACTATTTTATTGATTGGTCAATACCATCTTGATTTGCTGCATGCTGGAACTTTGTTAACGTTGTCTCAATTGCGCTTAGAATTTTGGATTCCCAGAGGTCGACGCACGGTCATGCAGGCGATCCGAAAAACTTGTATGACATGTAGGCGATTTAGTGCTCAGCCGTTTAAAACGCCCGAATTTCCACAACTACCAAAAGAACGTGTTCAGGTCGCCATACCATTCGAAAACGTTGGAATCGACTACTTTGGGCCCGTAAACGTAAAAATCGGATCGGATTTAAAAAAGATTTGGGTGGCATTATTCACATGTTTCGTCGTTAGGGCGGTTCATCTTGAAATAGTCTTCGACTTAACTACGAACGGTTTCCTCCTTAGTTTTCGGCGATTCGTAGCGAGGCGAGGAGCACCCAAGGTTATCTGCAGCGATAACGGCACTCAGCTCAAAATGGCGGCAAAAATGTTGAACGTTAGAGACAAGGAAGAATGGGCTCAAAAATTTCCGGATCAGGAGTTTCTTGAATTTATTGCTAAGAGAGGAACGCGTTGGAACTTTATCACGGAAAGGGCTCCATGGAAAGGAGGTTTCTACGAGCGCATGGTTGGATTAGTCAAGGCACACCTCAAGAGGTGCATAGGCCGGAAGTTGTTGGATTTGGAGGCTTTTCTGACGATTATCAACGAAGCGGAAACCATGGTCAACTTGCGTCCTATTTGTTTCGTCTCTGACAAGTTAGAAGGTTCCCCGTTGATCTCGCCAATGGATTTCTTGAATGCGCATGTGAAATATCGATCTTTGGATGGTTTTTCTGAGGATGGCGATTGTTTTGGTCTTCCCGATTCCCATAAAAAGCTTTTAAGTCTTTGGTCGGCCAGCGAACAACATTTGTCTAGATGTTGGGCCGTTTGGCGTCGGGATTATCTTTTGTCGTTACGTGAGCGGCAGAGGAGGCTGAATAATTCGGACGTTATTAGGGTTCCCAGAAAGGGCGAACTAGTTCTCGTTTTTGACGAAAATCTTCCCCGATTAAAGTGGTCGTACGCAATTGTGGAGGGGGAAGAGTCTGAGGAAGGCGAATCTATTAGATCCGTGCACATCCGCCTTCCTTCAGGCAGAGTTACAAAAAGGGCCATTAATCAGTTGTTCCCACTAGAAACGGCGTTTGAGGACTACGGGCAGAATAGGGAATCTAATCAATTTCTTATAGACAATCAAGCGAAATTGAGAACATGCGAAGAACCGAACCGCGAAAGGCGATCGACGAACAGCGAAAGGTGCGATTCGAGGTCGACTCACCGCGAAAGGCGATCGACTCACAGCGAAAGGCGCGAACCGAGGCGAACGACGCACAGCGAAAGGCGCGAACCGAGGCGAACGACGCTCAGCGAAAGGCGCGACTCGAGGCGAACGACGCGCAGCGAAAGCGGCGAATCGTGGCGAACGACTCGTGGCGCACGCTTGGAAACGATTCGTGGCGAACGACTCGAAACGACTCGTGGCGTACGACCGGAAACGATTCGTGGCGAACGACCGGAAAAAGCTCGTGGAGAAAGGCGCGACCAACAGGCGAAAACGTGCGAAACCCGACGCGAACGATAAGCGAAAAATCTGGGGCGCTCGGCGGGTTCTACAGGCGAGAATTGGCGTAAATGGAAGGAAAAGAATAGTAACCCCTCTCTTTCTAATTAAATATTTTTTTTTTTTTCTTTTTGGGGTTTTTGTTTGTTACACGTTTTTTTTCCTTAATAATTTATTTTTCAATCAACTTATATTTCTTTCCTTCATTTCTTTTATTTACACATTTCTTTTCTTTACTTAAATTTCTGGTCCCAAACACCTCGGAGCCTTTATTTCCCTCACTACGGCACCCATTCGGCGGAAAGCCCCATGTCCGTCAATTGGGAAGGCGTGGCATGAGCGGCCGTAAACCGTCTGGGCCGTAAATTAACTTCCTTAACTAACATCTCCGAGGTGGGCGGGACTGTCGTAAACTATGTTTACGAAACAATTATTTCATTTTAATTTTAAATATCTATTTTTCTTTTCCGCTCAATTTTTTTTGGCATTAAGTAATTTTTGCCATTTTCTTGTAGCAATTTTCTTTTTTTTCTCGTTTTGTTTTGCTTTTGCTCTGCTAGTTTTTGCTTCTGCTTTTTCTGATTATTTTTCCTCGCCAGATATTGCATTCGTAAAGGGTTTGATTTCGATTTTTTCTCGCTTTTCCCCGTTTTGCTCGCTGTTATTCGCATATTCAAAGTAATTTATCGCTAGTTTCCCTTTGTTGACCGTTTTTTTCTCGCATTTCTCGTCTTCCTTATTTTAAGTTGATAATTTTGGACTTTTGTTAAGACTATTTTAATTTATTGGACTATTTTTCCTTTGACTTTCGTTAATTGTTAAATTATTTTATTTGTTTGTTGCATTATATAAATTTTTATTATAATCTCTTTTCGTTCTCACGTTCCTAAGGCTAAAGTTCGTGACACCAAGTAGGCTCTAAGTTCCGGAATGTTTTTAGGTGGTGGCATTTTAATTATGTCCTTAATCCTTTCCGGATTAGGTTTAATGCCATTCCCGTTAATTATATGACCTAAAAATTTGATTTCCTTTCCAAACCAATTACATTTTTCGTAATTTAATTTAAAACCGAATAATTTTAATTTTGAAAATATTGTATTTAACCTGATTTTGTGTTCCTCCACGGTTGAACTACCTACTACACTGCTCCACATAATCATACGTTCACCCAAAATTTTTCAAAAATTAATTTATTTTGAACTTTTCATAAAATATGATAATTACAAAAATGATTGTTAGAGACTAACAAATTATAAAACTTATTTCCATATTGGATCGCACAAACATTTTTGTAATTGAAATTTGTAAAAATATCGTTTTGGCCGATCCACAAAAACATACGTTCACTTTTTTTTTCTGTTTAATTTAATTTATTTATTTTTTGTTATTTATTGTTTCTCGAATTTTTATGATTCTTTTGTCCTTTTTAAAGATAATGGCTCGTGGAATTCCGCTTTCCGATTACGAAAAAGGGCAAATTGACGTCAAAAAGGCAAATGGAATGTCAAATCGCGCAATTGCTAGAGATCTCAACCGAAGTTGCGATGTTATCAATCGATATGTCAATAATCCAAATGGTTACGGTACGCGAAAATCTCCTGGACGTCCTCCGTCGCTCTCTGCTCGCCAAAAACGAATGATCATTCGTCAGGCTTCAAACTCAACCGATTCTTGCTCAAAAATCAAAGCCGACTTGAATCTTGATGCTTCAATTGAAACGGTTCGACGTGTTATTTCAAAAAGCCAGTTCATAAAGCGCCGCAAAATGAAAAAAGCACCATGTTTGACAGCCCAACATCGCAAGAGACGCCTCGAATTTGCACAAAGAAACCAAAAGTTGGATTGGCGATCGGTGAGTTTTTGTGCTTTGTTTTTTGTTGGGTCATCTCTGTTTCCAGATCCTGTTTTCCGATGAGAAGAAGTTTAACTGTGATGGCCCAGATGGGTATCGAAGCTACTGGCATGATATTCGTAAGGAAAATCTTCGCTTCTCTCGTCGAAATTTCAAAGGCGGTGGCTTGATGGTTTGGGCCGCAATCGCTTCAACTGGGCGAGTGAAATTATGCTTTGTTTCGAAGAAGATGAATGGAGTTAAATATCGCTACTGCCTCAAACGTGGGATTTTACCTTTTTTTCGTATAAATCGGCATAAAAATTTTGTTTTTATGCACGATGGTGCACCCATTCATCGAGCTCGCGCTACCTCAGATTGGCTCCAGCGTAAACAAATCCTTATTCTTGACTGGCCTTCATGTTCCCCTGACATCAATCCGATCGAGAACGTTTGGGCTTTTATGGTAAAGAAGATCTATGCCGGAAACAATACGTATCGTGACGTTGGAGAGCTCAAACCAGCCATCATCGACGCTTGGCACCAGGTCGATCAACAGCTCCTCGATAATCTTTATATGAGTATGGAAAACAGAATTTTTCAATTAATTCGCCGAAATGGAGCTGCCACTGATTATTAAATGATGTTTTTGTTGTTATTTGTTAATGTTTTTTGCATAAAATAAAGAATTTTATAAAGTGAACGTATGTTTTTGTGGATCGGCCAAAACGATATTTTTACAAATTTCAATTACAAAAATGTTTGTGCGATCCAATATGGAAATAAGTTTTATAAGTTAATTTGTTAGTCTCTAACAATCATTTTTGTAATTATCATATTTTATGAAAAGTTCAAAATAAATTAATTTTTGAAAAATTTTGGGTGAACGTATGATTATGTGGAGCAGTGTATTATATCATCCAAATACGCGAATGTACCATCCAAACCGCTTGTCAGCTCGTCCATGATTTTCTGAAATATTGCCGGAGCAGATTTCACTCCGAAAGGCAACCTCGTATATCGGAATAATCCGAGATGCGTGTTGATTGTCACCAACTCCTTGGACTCGTCGTCCAGCTCCACTTGTAAATAAGCGTCCGACAGGTCCAGTGTTGAGAACAGTGCTGGGTAAAAGCTCAAAAATAGCTCATGAGTTTTTGAGCTTGAGTCAACTCACCGGCTCGTGAGCGTCATTTTCTTGATTCATTGAGCTACGCAAAGGATCAAGCTCGTGAGTCACTGAGTCAATTATGTTGCAATTTGGCTCAAAGCTCATGAGCTATGAGTCACTTTTTTGAGTTAATTTAGCACAATTATGCATGAGTCGAGCGGCTCATGATGTGAGCTAATTAGCTCAAAAAAACAAAAATGAGTCAAAAAAAAAGGAGCAGACTCATGGCTCAAATAAATTGAGCCATATGATTTTGACTCAAAAAATTTTATTTTTCAACATTTTTCTCTCGTGAGGCGAATGAGTCATTTGAGTCGATTCATGAGCCGACTCAAGGCTCATTGACTCAAATTCTTATTCAAGTGAAATAAAAAGAATATGATTATTATCCATAAGAGAGAGAAAACGGAGGGCAATGCACAAAAAATTAATAACAAACATACGTTGTTCGTCTATAACCGTTGTATAACTCTTTTTTTGCATATAAAAGATTTCTAAAATATCAAGTTATAAATACTATAATATAACAAAAAATGGGAGGGAGGGCGATTGCAAACACAAAAGAAAGCTCTGGTCGGAAAAGGGAGTTATGGAGATAAAAAAGACTCACATTGTCGTTTATAGCCAATTGTTTCACAGAGTCTTCCACTTTAATAAAGCTGTGAACTCGTTACGGGGGTTAATTGTATATCCGATTGAGGAGTTGTTGCCTGTTCGGAAATACATTCAATATTGGTATCACTAGCGGAAAATTCAATTTCATTCATCTAAAAACATGACACTACATTATTTAAAAGTTTCGATATTATAAATAATGATCTTGTTTAGAAAAAATATTCAATGATTATAATGTTAATCAAAATTATTAGTTGGCCTTTTGTATTTTTTATTAAGTATTTTAAAATTTGCTACAGTCAAACATAAAGTGACTTTATCATACAAAAGGCCAACTAATAATTTTGATTAACATTATAATCATTGAATATTTTTTCTAAACAAGATCATTATTTATAATATCGAAACTTTTAAATAATGTAGTGTCATGTTTTTAGATGAATGAAATTGAATTTTCCACTAGTGATACCAATATTGAACGTATTTCCGAACAGGCAACAACTCCTCAATCGGATATACAATTAACCCCCGTAACGAGTTCACAGCTTTATTAAAGTGGAAGACTCTGTGAAACAATTGGCTATAAACGACAATGTGAGTCTTTTTTATCTCCATAACTCCCTTTTCCGACCAGAGCTTTCTTTTGTGTTTGCAATCGCCCTCCCTCCCATTTTTTGTTATATTATAGTATTTATAACTTGATATTTTAGAAATCTTTTATATGCAAAAAAAGAGTTATACAACGGTTATAGACGAACAACGTATGTTTGTTATTAATTTTTTGTGCATTGCCCTCCGTTTTCTCTCTCTTATGGATAATAATCATGTTCTTTTTATTTCACTTGAATAAGAATTTGAGTCAATGAGGCTTGAGTCGGCTCATGAGTCGACTCAAATGACTCATTCGCCTCACGATGAAAAAGAAAAATTTTGAGAAAGAAAATTTTTTGAGTCAAATGAGCTATGTGAGTCTTTTGAGTTAGCTCAAAAATTTTATTAAAATAGCTCATTGTCAAGTGAGCTAAAATTTCTCTCAGCTCATAAATCACGAGAGGATCATAATTTATTAAGTTATTTTGGCTCATAAATTAAAAATGACTCATGAGCTACTGAGCTATTCAAATCATCAATTTGAGTTGCGTGACTCATATTGATGAGTCAAATAGCTCAATAATTTGTGATCCTCGCCATGAGCCATGAGCTGATTTTGAGTTATTACCCAGCACTGGTTGAGAACACCCCGCAGTTGTTTAGTTTCCTAAAAATATCGTCAGGTCTAGGTAACGGGTGCCGGTCCAATTCAAGCGCATCATTTAAACCAGTGGCAAAATCTGCACAAACGCGCAGTTTGCCACTCGACTTCCGTACTACGACAATTGGTGCCGCCCACGAGCTGAAATTCACTTTCTGTAAGACACCTAAATTTAATAACCGGGTTATTTCGTCCTTCACGGCTTCCTCACAGCCGATTGGGACCTTCCGTGCCGGACAAAAACTTGGTTTTGCACCTACCTTTAAGTATAAATGTGCTTGGGCTTGGGTACATTTACCTAAAACGTCGCTAAATACCGATTTAAAATTTTGTTTAAGGTTTAAAATAAAATTATTAATTTTGGGATTATTATGAGTTTTTGCTAAAATCGGTATTTTTGCGATAGGATTTGACAAATCCGATTTAAACTCAACTTTATTCGTATCCAGGTACAACGAATCTTTTACTGGCTCCGCAACGGAATCACAGAAAAGATTATTCCAATTTCGGCTCATTCGATTTATGATATCCAATTCCCAAATCCAATCACGACCCATTACGTCGATCAAACCTGCCGGAATTACAAAACATTCTAAATTCTTTTTTAAATTCGATAGCTTAACCTTAAGCATTATTTTCCCTAAGATATTAAAACTTTGTTTAGTGAAAGAAATACCTTTGGCCTGAGTTTTTGTTAAACTTGGCTTACCAATACGTTCCCATGTGGTTTCTGTGATCATTGTGGCTCGTGCTCCCGTGTCCACTAATAACGGGACATCACGCTCATTTAAATTCACCTCAGCGTACCACGGGTTCATTTCCGGCCTCGAACAAATTTCGGACTGGTTTACTATCACGTCGACAGAATTTAGATTCATTTTCCCAAATTTCCTCTCAGTATCGCGAAAACCTGAATGTCTATTTAATTTAAAACAATTTTCTCGGGCATGACCCGATTTCTTGCAATACGAACATCTAAACGGCAATTTATTATTTTGTACGGAATTTGGGGTAAATTTTTGAGGAGTATATGGTTTAATATTTTTCCTAAATTTATGTTTTACTTTTGAATTATATCCTTCGATTGTCATTCGGCTATTTCCGGCAACATGTTCGGCATTTTCTTGGATGGCAAGAAACCGCGTGGTTTCTTCCGTCAGATCCACGAGCCGCAACGTTTTTCCGTCCTTTTCAGCCAGTTCCATTCGCTGAATCAATTTAGTGCGAATATCCTGGAAACGGTTATCCATTCCACTAACATAAAGTATACACTTTAAGTCTTCGGCCGTTAGTGGAGGCTTTGCTCGTTCCGTGCTCGCGTTTACGGTGGCGCTGAATTCTAAAAGACTTTGGCCAGGGGCCTGTTTTAGATTGAATAAATCGTAACGTTTGATAAAAGTTGATTTAAAAATATTAAATAACTTTGAGAGATTTTTAATAGTATCATCCCACGACACCTCGTAAACCGATAATGGACTAACAGTGTCCGAATACTTTTTATACTCGATCGGCTTTAATTTACCTAATAATAACCTTACTCTTGCACTGTCACCCAGTTCCAACGCGTCCACTTCAAAAATCGGTCTGTGCCGCTCGAACCACGTGTCGAAAGTTAGCTCCTCGGCCCGGTCAAAATCGAACATCTGAATTCGTGTCGATAGGCTTGCGAATAGGGCCTCTTTCGTCTGCGCATCTGGGACAGCGGAAATCGAACCGCCTTGGTTTATTTTGGACGTGAGCATCTTTACCTGTGCATTAAGTAATTCTACCTGTTTGTTTTGAGCTTCCATAAACAACCTAAATTGTTCCGCGTCCATTTCCTATAAATTTATTTTACGCGAAACTATTGCTCAATAATCCTGATCGCCACTTGTTATACCCTTGCTATCAGATATAACAGAATAAAATGAGGAAGTTCCCAACTACCAGTAATAACAAAAGAGAATTTTTTTTAAATAATATTTATTGGGTGTCCAAGAACAAAACGAATTACAACAAAACCGATCAAAAAAAACTCTTTTATTTTTATTACATCACTGCAAATTTAACTGTCGCTTCTAAGGCTTTCGTTGTGGGACAAATCCCATTTTAAAAGATGATGGGTCCACAACACTTAAGTATCATAGAAAATATGTAAGTTAAAAAAGCTAAAACCACAGGATCCAATTGTAACAGAATGAAGGCAAATATTAAATTCAAAATCTCAAACTTATGCACGATAAATTAGAGTAATTCGCAACGACTGTTTGAATTGTTTATGCATGCTGTATTTTGATAGTAGTACTAGTTTATTTTTTGAATTTGCTCGCTTATTTTTCAATGTGTACACAACACTTGTAGGCAACTGTTAATTTTTCTTTCCATTAAGAGGTTGGAGAATGCGCGAATTTTTTTCGCTTTGCTTATCTGTTGTCGGATTTATTTATGCTTTATCGAAGATCGAATAAACTGAATTCCTTCTATTAATAAAATTACACGGTCCATTTGTTATACATAGTCGAAAAATTCGTTTTTTTAAATAAGAATGGATTACGATGGACTCGTCTATTTGCTCTCAATCACGGCTATCGCCTCAACATTGGGCTTATTCTTATGCGGTTTGCAAATTTGTATGCGAATTAGGCAACGTGGAACAACCGACGGGACAGGTGTTGCGCCGTTTTGGCTGACATCCGTTAGTTGTATTTGCTGGTTTGGTTATGGAATTCTTCGCGAGGATAGCACGATTCAATTTGTCAATGGAGTTGGCTTAATTATTCAAACCATTTACTTTATATATTATTATTCCAAAACAAGATTAAGGGTAATTTTAATTTATATGACTATCATTTTGTTTTTACTATGTATTTATATTTTAGCATTCCTTAAACAAATTGATTTTGATTGAAATTGTTGTTTTCTTTATGACATATTGGATTGTCGTCGCAGATTTAAATATATCCAAGGAAAGCATTTTGGGGATTGTATGCATGCTTCTTAACATTGCGACAATTGCAGCACCGTTGTTAGATGTGGTATATTAAAGATTTTGTTTATCATTTTAAAAAATATAGCATTTTAAAGCATTTTTGTTTTAGGGGCAAGTAATACGAACACAAAGCACGGAAAGTTTGCCATTTATGTTGTGTGCAGGCAACATGGCTGTTTCTCTGCAATGGCTTTTATACGGCTTTCTAGTCGACGATTTCTACATGAAGGTAAAAAAAATTAAAATTTAATCCTAGCGCTACTTGTTCAATTTTTTAATATATTCAATTTTTTAACGTTTTTTTTAAACTAAATCAAAGTAATTATATTAACAAGAATTGAAAAACGAAATATACGTGGCAGGAGGAATATCTTAAAAACAAACCTATTTTCGTTTGTACTATGTTTCTCTTTAATTTTAATATAAATGACAAAAGCAATTAGATGTAGTACAAACGGATATAGTATTGCAAAAATGTATATGTTGATAACGTGTTTTAGGTTCCGAACACAATCGCAACAGTAATATCGGCGATTCAACTTTCGTTTTTCTTAATCTATCCATCTAAACATAAAATTGTTTTAATCACAAAAGATACGGAAAGTCTTTTGTAGAGCCAAAAACAAAGTTCTACTTTTGGACTCGATTTGTTTTAGCCTAATTTGTTATCTGCTTTTTCAATGATTCCATATGCTTGTCTTTGATTCAACAAATGCTGGGTATTTTTTTTCTGATGGCCTTTGAAGCTTTTTTTTCTGCGTGTGTATATATAAATTGTATTCTCTTTTCGGTCAATCTTTTTTTACACTAACTTATTGTGACTGATTTTTAAAATTTTTATTTATTAGCTAATAGTGCGATAGAAAAAAAACAAATAGATTTTAGACTTTTTAATCTATATTTTTATTAAACATATGTTTCTTTTTTATTATTTATTTCTTCTCCTTGTAGAAGTATATCATTGCATCATTAAATTCGTTTCTATTTTTTGTACTAAGTTTTTGTTTGTGCATAATTACATATTTTATTACTTGCATAATTAATTTAATTTTTTCATTTTTTCTTTTTTTTTGAGTGGCGTAATCAGAAATTTTTTATTCTAAAATCTCTTAAATTTTCTGGCTATGGCACTTAAGCGTTTGTTGGTGTTGTATTCATTTAAGAAGACACAAACTAAATATTGTTGTCATTAGTTTTAATATGGCTGCTTAAATTATCATTGTTAGATGTTTTTTGGTTTATACATATATACATAAATCTTTTTATCTTGAAAAAGGATAAGAAATTTTTTTATACGTTTAATAGTCTATCATTTTTTTAAATTAGTGATGGTTTTTAGTTTATATAATTTATTTATAATATTTATTATTATTCATTAAAGAAGGTTTTTTCTGGGTTGCTAACTTGGACATTTATAATATATTTTTCTAAAATCTATTGTTGTACCAATGTTTTATTGCAAGATTGTTCCGCGTGTTGCGTACAGAAATAAATTAATTTAACATACTCATTGGCTTGTATTGGCGGCGGTATTTGTAATGTCAAAAAATATTTTTAATTTGTAATATTTTTATATATTTTTGTATGATTCCCTAGTTAATATATGCCGGATTTTAGCCTCTTTAATCATTTCATACAAATGCGACTAAATGAGCAGGAGTGTGTAGTGGGCGAACGATGCATACTCGTTCCTTACCGTGAGTGTCACGTACAGAAATATCACGATTGGATGCAGGTTTGTGCTTACTTCTTTTCGAGTATTAAGCTTAAAATGCTTTTCAATTATTCTAGTTCCAACATCCCAAAGCTTTAAGCATTTTTTTTTTGAAAAATTTTTTTGAGTAATTTTTAATTTCTTCCTTTTTAGAATGGGGAACTTTTGGAGGCCACCTCCTCTGAGCGTTTGACCTTGGCCGAAGAGTTCGAGATGCGGCGTTCATGGCAAACGGATCCCGACAAGTTGACATTCATCATCTTAGATGTCGAGACATATGATAAAGCACAAAATGAAGTAATTTTCTAAATAAATTGATTTTTTAAATTCTGTATTCTATACGAATATTAATGCTTTATTACCTATTTTTAAGTTTACTTTTTTTAATAACTAGCATTTATAATTGGCATGGCTCTAGGTCGAAGCAATGGCTGGCGATATTAACGGCTTTGTCATCGAGTCGGATTACGAAGAGAATCGCAACCGTCAAAAGCAAATCACGAAATGCCTTGAGCTGTCGGTGATGATTGCCGAAAAGGCATTCCGTCATCGCGGTCTAGCCACCGAGGCGGTAGCGCTCATGATTCTCTACGCCAACGCGAAACTGTCGATGCGCAATTTTGTGGCGAAAATCGACGCCGCCAATCAGGCCTCGATGCTTCTTTTCGAGAAGCTCCACTTTCATCGGTTGAAATTCGACGAGACCTTTCAGTGTTTCACAATGCGCTTCGACTTTGCAAATTGCTTTCAGCGACTGACCGAGAAGTTCTCGCTGAAAGTCGAACCGTACGTTAATGAATAAAAGAATTTTTCTCTAATAACTAACTTGATATGTCTAGGGACGAATGAAATCGGTTAATTTTTGTTTGTTTGTTGTTTATTTTACGCCTCTATGAGACATTAAATTTTATTTAATTTTATTTAATAATGCGGGAAATATATACACGCATATTTCTATGAATTTGTTTATTATTTTTACATTATTTTAGTGAAAATTTTTTTTTTTTGGTTACGGCGAAAATCACTTGAAATTTTTATGCCAAAAATTTAACTTATTCGAATTGTTCACTTGTGCAAATTATTGTTTTCTATATCATTTCTTTCATATACAACTTGTCTAAATGAGATGTTGAATAAAAATTTATTTAAACAAGCGAGCAAAAATAGTGTTACGGAATTTTCCGAAAAAAAATTTTTAAGATAATTTTTTTCTTTTTTGAATTTATTCGCGTTGTGCTGGATGATGTTATACATGCGCGTTTAGACATATTACAACAATGGCCTTTCTGTTTACGAATATTTTGAACGACTGCAACGATGCCCTACTTGATGCGAGGACAATAAACGCCGCAAAACTATCGTCAGATGCGAAGGTCGGAACGTCGGGTAAGATTTGCATGTACCAAAAAAAAAAATACATACCCTAATTTCGCGTGTATAAGGCCGCAGGTGTTTTGAGCCAAATTTAAATTTGCGCCAATGAGTTCATTCTGTTCGTATCGGGAATCCGTTAGGGTCCAAATGTTGTGCCCACTTTTATGAAACCGAGACAAAGGCGGGCACAAAATTTGGACCCCCCAACGGATCCCCGATACGAACAGAATGAACTCATTGGCGCGAATTTAAATTTGGTTCAAAACACCTGCGGCCTTATACACGCGAAATTAGGGTATTTTTAAATCGACATTTTGGCTTTATTTAATTGCTTTTTCTTGTATTTGATTTTTTTTTAATTTTAGCTTAATTTTTGAGGTTGAATCTTATTTTAACCCATTATAAACCAGAGCATTTTTTTTCGTGTTTTATTTTTGAAGCTGTTATCAAAAAAGCGTTCAAACTTCTCAGTAGACCATTTTCGTTCCATTATTACGTCCTATAAAAATGTTTACTTTTACTAAAAACAAGTAATTCAAACAATTACATGTCGCTGTAGTAGTCCGTTCGCTTTTTTTTTGCCATGGCGACATATCGTGGTTTCGAATTGGTTAAGTTTTGGCGAAAAAAAATTGCCAAAATCACTAAAAACATATTTTTTAATGTGGGAAAACAATGATGAAATTAGACTTTTTTTTAATAGTGCTGTGGCTTGACTCTTTAAACGATTCTGACTCGCTAAGTCACTCTCCGAGTACTCGATGACTCGTTTAGGAAACATAATGACTCCCGATTTTGAAAGAAAGACTCAATCAACTATTTTACCTTCTAAATGACTCGGACCTTATAAAGTCCCATCACCGACTAAAAGATTGTCGCTATAAGAAGCATAAATTTTAGACTTGCCAAATGCACAAAATAATCCATCGATTTCAAGTATTGTCAAGCTTGGATCCGATGTAGCGACTAACGTCGTTACGCACGATAAGGATGGCGCCAGCAAGGACGTACCTTCATCGGCCACCATTCAAATGTCGAAACGAGAGCGACGGCGGCAGGAAAAACGCAATAAATGGCAGGCCAATCGCCTCGAGCTTCGTAGACAGGCGAAAAAGCGGAGGCAAGAACGAATACGTGAGGCGATTGACGCGGGTGAAGTTGTCGTCGTAAAGCAGCGATTGGAGCACAGGCGAATGTGCGACTCGTGCTGTAAAATACACGTAGTTGTCGATATGGCGTTTGAGCATGTGAGTTTATATGAAACTTTTTTTGTGTATGTATGTATGTGTGTAAGTGTGTGTTTATGTGTGTATATGTAAGTGTATGTGTGTATGAATGTGTGTATGTGTATATATGTGCGTGTATGTGTGTGTAAGTGTGTGTATGTATGTATGTGTGTATGTGTATGTATGTGTGTGTATATATGTGTGAATGTGTGTATGTATGTGTGTATATATGTGTGTGTAAATGTGTGTATATGTGTGTATGTGTAAGTGTGTGTAAGTGTAAATGTGTGTATGTATGTATGTGTGCATATGTGTGTATGTGCATATATGTGTGTAAATGTGTGTATATGTGTGTGATGTGTATGTATGTGTGTAAGTGTGCGTGTGTGTATGTGTGTGTAAATAATACATTTTTATTACTCTAATTTCGTGTGGATAAATTAAAGCCGGTTTAATCTATATATGAATATTTACATAATCAACAGAAAAAGGAAAGGAATTTGAAATTTAATGATGCCAAGAAATTTCCATACATAAGCTCGTACGCGTGCATAATCCCGGACTTATCCATACGAAATTAGTGTAATACATGAGTACCCCACATCCTTGTATAAGACCGGTCTTATACAAGGATGTGGTTTTAGCTACGGGTATTGCGGAGCTGTCTCCGTCATCCATCTCTCTCACTTTCCACGTAATCGCGACTTAAATGACTTGTTCACAGAGACGTCTAACGGGTGAAGAAATTTCATTAATCCGCCAGGCGATCTTCGAGCGCTCTTTAATTGCATTTTTGGCGTTCTCGGTTGGATGCGATCGCGCTGAGTCGAGAATGAGGATCGATTTTGCCGGGTCTATAGATGGATTTCGTCGGCGAATCCGAACTTTCTCAACCCGATGTCTTGTGGTCGGAAACCTATCGTTTCGGTTCTCACAAAGCGCCAAAAATTGACTATTTTCACTTCATAGTCTTCTGGTAATTGTTGGCCAACAGACGTGGTGGCTCTAACGGAGAGACCCGTGCGCCGCATGGACTTGTAACACCAGTTTGCGCTACCGGTGAAATTTTCTATGCCCGACGCCGGGGCTCTTCTTTTTGCTTCAACACGAATCGCTATCGTCGAAATCTAATGAAAAATAAATGGAAAAGTAAAAAGAAAAATAAAAAAAGATGTTTTTTTTAAACGTTCTTCGAGTATCCAGACTTTTAACTGGTCCTCCAGCTCCGGTCATTTTGCCTATCGGTAGCGAAAAGCTCTCCCACCACACTTGCTCTCAGTACAGCCTCGCCGCTGCGCCATTTTCGCATAAGTCGCTCACCGACATGGGAAAATTTCGCGGCCTTTTTAATCCCATTCGCTTTACCACTTTCTACGTTGATTTCAGCGGCAAAATCGAGCGCCTTAAGTTTAAATTCTGCCGTGTACGAAGTTCTACGGGGAGACATTAGTTTGGAAACTTCACAAAATATAAAAAAATCACTTTAAGCACTAGAATCTAGTAAAAAAAAACATTAAAAAAGCAAAAATAAAAACGTAAAAAATATTAAATATTTGAAAAATACATAATGCTAAAAATATCCATGCATAAGACCGGTCATATCTATGGGGCGGCCCTATGCACGCAAAATTAAGGTGATATGAAATTATCAATATTACTGAATACATTTTTTTTTTGATTTAGTTAATGAACGACAACTTGATTCGGAAAACGTTGTCTCAGCTGGCGTTTTGCTATGCTGCCAATCGGAAAGCAACGAATCCTCTACAATTCTTCATTACTTCTCTTACAGGCAAAACACGAACGGTAATTGCATTTAATCAATAGGGATTTACAATTTACTATTTGAAATCATTTCAAAGTCCCTATTCGTCCTTTTTGCACATTTAGATTTCAAAAAAACTTTCGAGATACTCAAAGTAATTGCGGTATCTATATATTGCTAATACACATACAGAATTATGTATTAACGCGATTTTTTAATATAATAAATACTTATTCTTTTTGAAAATATACATATTTCTTTCATCGAATCAGATGTTTGAAAGTCGAGAAGGCAACTTACGATGGGATGTCAATCTTATGGCGGAACCGTTGGAAGAATTATGGCCTAAAACAAAAATTGTCTATCTTACGGCAGACTCGGAGAACGTTTTAGAATCTTTGGATGAAAATATGGTGTACGTCATCGGAGGTCTCATTGACCATAACGCTCATAAAGGTAGGTAAAAAAACACTAATTATTATACTTGAATATTAATTTGCGCATTTTATTTAACCCATAAGTGACGAGCACTTTTTTAAAAAAAATTTTTTCATTGGACGAGAGTTTTTTTCAAAAAAAAGTTCTGTGTACATTTTTGTGTACACGTCGTCCACTCCAGCATTTAATCTTTTAAAATGTTTAAAAACTTTAAAATTTCTTCTCAGTTATTCTAGAACTTTTCCGTTAAACTTATTTACCAAAATACATAAATATTGTTCTTAATTGTTTTTTATTATTCATTTTCGTTTAGAATGCTTTACCAAAATACATAAATATTGTTCTTAATTGTTTTTTGTTATAGATAAAAATAAAAAATTATAAAAAAATTATTCTATTGTTGCAAAATAAAATTTTTTTTTAATATCCAAATGGCAATATTCTTGCCGAGAGTAGTTATGACTTGTTTAGGATCTCTTTAAAGTAATAAGTCTATAAATTGTTACATTTTTTATAAAATCAGTTTAAAAAATTAATTTAAAAACCGTGTACACAAAAGTGTACACGTCGTCACTTATGGGTTAAAAAAAAAATTTTTTTGAAAAAAATCAGTTATTATTTTTTTTGTAGTTTATTTTTTTTTACTCTTATTATCATCAAAATATAAATTTAAGGCATTTGTTTGTTTTTTTTATATCAATTTTTGTATGTGAATGACAAAATTAATTAATTATTTTTAAGTTTATTAAAATCAAATAATTTAACAAATACAATAAGAACAATAAAGCCTTAAAAGATTATTAAATACAAATGGTTTTTTTATTTACTGTTAGCGTTATTTGCTTTTGAATCTTCGACCGCGGCGTTGGATTGCTTGAAGCCAATCGGGATGTTGTGCTTTTTCTGCCCTTCGATAGCTTTGCGTTGAGCTTTAACCTCGAGTTGGCCTTTTTCGTTGAGATTACACTCGATTGACTCGCGTTCCACGTTCTCAGGAAGAGTTAGACGACGTACAAAAGTCCGATGGATTGACTGTCCGTCGCCTTGGTTCTTATGCTCGCCTTGGATGACTAGCTCATTGCCTTCCATATCGACTTTGAGCTCTTCGGGACGGTAGCCGGCAACGTTGCAACGGAAGACGAGCGAATTTGAATCGCTATTGCGCTCTACATCGCCTAATTCCCGCTCCAATCGTTGAAGTTCACGGAAACCATCGTTGAATACCGAAGAAAGAACGCCGCTGCAGGGATGACGATTGAATCCCAACGGAATTGTAGAGTAGCGTTCACGAGGGAAGAATATATCGTCGAAAGAAATAAGAGCCATTTTGTCGCAGAATATGGTAGTTGTATGGATTTAGTTGAGAATATATATCAGTATTTGTCGTGCTGAAATGGCCGGACAGTTTAATCGCCATTCTTTTATACTATTCAAAGTACTGAAGAGAAATTTGAGAAAATAGAGGAATTGTGCAGAAATTTCTAGCTAAAAAAAATTTTCTATCTCATCTTTCACTGTTCTTTACCAGTTATTTCTAGAAAGAACATGAGATTTTTCTTCACAGCATTTTTCTATAAACGTTAATAATTTTTCTTTTTATGTTTGTCGACAAATGCACTCACAATGTATAATATTAGTGAAAAACAAAAAACGAAATATGTGTGTGTGCCCACTTTTAATCATATTGCAAATGTTTGATTCATCGCTGAAATTGTCCGAAGAGATATCTCTAGAAATGGACACACATATATTTCGTTTCTTGTTTTTCAAATATTATATGTGTAAACATTGTGAGTGCATTTGTCGACAAACATAAAAAGAAAAATTATTAACGCTTATAGAAAAATGCTGTGGAGAAAAATCTCATGTTCTTTCTAGAAATTTCTGCACAATTCCTCTATTTTCTCAAATTTTTCTTTAGTACTTTGAATAGTATAAAAGAATGGCGATTGAACTGTTTGGCAATTTCAGCAAGACAAATACTGATATATATTCTCAACTACCATATTCTGCGACAAAATGGCTCTTATTTCTTTCGACGATATATTCTTCCCTCGTGAACGCTACTCTACAATTCCGTTGGGATTCAATCGTCATCCCTGCAGCGGCGTTCTTTCTTCGGTATTCAACGATGGTTTCCGTGAACTTCAACGATTGGAGCGGGAATTAGGCGATGTAGAGCGCAATAGCGATTCAAATTCGCTCGTCTTCCGTTGCAACGTTGCCGGCTACCGTCCCGAAGAGCTCAAAGTCGATATGGAAGGCAATGAGCTAGTCATCCAAGGCGAGCATAAGAACCAAGGCGACGGACAGTCAATCCATCGGACTTTTGTACGTCGTCTAACTCTTCCTGAGAACGTGGAACGCGAGTCAATCGAGTGTAATCTCAACGAAAAAGGCCAACTCGAGGTTAAAGCTCAACGCAAAGCTATCGAAGGGCAGAAAAAGCACAACATCCCGATTGGCTTCAAGCAATCCAACGCCGCGGTCGAAGATTCAAAAGCAAATAACGCTAACAGTAAATAAAAAAACCATTTGTATTTAATAATCTTTTAAGGCTTTATTGTTCTTATTGTATTTGTTAAATTATTTGATTTTAATAAACTTAAAAATAATTAATTAATTTTGTCATTCACATACAAAAATTGATATAAAAAAAACAAACAAATGCCTTAAATTTATATTTTGATGATAATATTTAAGAGTAAAAAAAAAATAAACTACAAAAAATAAGAATTGTCAAAAAAGTTACGGGACAACCTAATATTTTGGTGACTTCATTACTTAAAAAAATTACTTATAATATCCAAGATGATTATTTGATTCAAAATGTTGTTCTCTATCGATTACTTTTTCAAATTCAATCTATTTTGAAAAAATTACAAAAAATTTAAAAAATGGCTTTACATTTTGATTTATTTTCTAAATTACTTACGTTTAGAAACTTATTTTAAAACGGAATCAACAGAGGATTAAATTTTGGAAAATTTTCAAAAATTCTTAAAAGTTGCATTATGACCCTTAAAAAGTTTGAAAAAAGCCTAACTTGAAAAATTCATAACTTTTTTTATGGGTTGTGAAAAGCCTATTATTAAATTTAATTTTCAACACTTTAGTATCTTATTGTGTCTAAAAACTTTTAAATACTCTATATTTACTTTTTAAATTTGACTTACATTGAATCATATAGATTTTTAATTTCAAAGGAATTTATTTAGGAATTTGTTTAAAATCTGCAATTGCAAACGGCTTTTCGCACGCACGATTACCAATTGAAAATTTTGTAAAATTGCAGACACGGAAGGTTTTTTAATTATTAAAAAAAATTTTTTGTAAAAACATTGCTAATTTCATTTTTTTCATATGAATAGGAAATTACAACCAAATTAGAAATGCTTTCATGAACTAATAAAAGTTTCATAATATTTATAGTTGAGCGAAAATTTAAGGTATTAACGATTAATCATGTTTTCGAAATTCTACTACATTTTTCTGCAACAGGAAATTGGGAAGAAGCTTTTTTCTCCGTTATTCCGACTCGTAAGGGCGTGGAACAACTCAATAATGAACTTAGTCACAACGTAAAGGAAAATATTGTTTGCAATAGTGACGATAATAGATAAAATTAAAAAGAAAGAATTTGATGAATTTTTATCAGTGTAGTGGAACTTAGGAACCTTTTTGTAGGGCACGGCCTATTTAACTTTATATAACTTCCGTTATAGTTGACCGATTCGAATTTTTTTTCTAAAAGATTCAATTGAAAAATACTACAAAAGTATATTTTTATTTTTTGTCAATAGTAACTTTTTTTAAACCGAGTTATAAAGATTTAAACACGAAAAAAGAAAGTAAGACCACTAAAACACGAAAAAAAATTTCAACTTTGAGCACGAATAACTCTACTTAAAGTTAATATTTGCTAAAAAATAAAAATATACTTTTGTAGCATTTTTTAAATTTTTTGGTCTTTTGGAAAATTATTCAAATCGGTAAACTAGAAGAGAAGTTATAAAGTAAAAAGGCCATGTTCTACAAAAAGGTTCCAATGTTCTACTTTGCTACACTGATCTTTATTTTTAAATACAGAATCTGTCAAGTGAAATCCTTGTGATGAGAATGATAACAAATAAAATTGTTTATTTATATAATTTTTTGCATATCCATAAGAAATTAAATAAATGTATGGCCATGCTTGATTTTGTACAGCCTATTTATTATTTTATTAGATAAATTCAAAAATTATTAAGTTCTTTGTACATACAATTTTTCTGCATATTTTCTTTTTTTAAAAATAAATTGTTATTGTGTATTTAGACCTGATGAATATTCAAATACTGTTATCAAAACATCTTTACCTACTTTATGGCTTCAATTAATACCATAATTATATCATTAGCTGAAGCCTGTTTTTTATCATTAACTGAAAACAGAATTATTTTATACATTGTTTACACTAAGCCGTTATATGCGATTCCTGTTTTGCGTTGTAAAAGAATTCTGTATGCTTCGACCCAATGAAGGTTAAATCTTCGGGCAATAGATTATACAATAGATATTTCTGCATGGTGTGAATTGCTCGTCGACGGTAGTTTGCGACTAATAAAATCGTCATTAGTGAATTAGTACACATTCATTTATGGTTACAATAAATATTTCCATTCCATCTATTCAGATGAAATGTTGAAAGAGTTATCGTGATTGTTATTGGTAGACAAGCAAAAATTACAGGCAACTAGCTAAATACAGTCAAACCTCTCTAATCCGTCACTCGTCGGGACCGAAGAAAAGTGACGGATTAGCGAGGCTGACGGATTAGAGAGGTTTTGAAAAAAAGCTTTGTAGTCAAGCAACAAACTGATCAGAAAAGATGGAGTCTAGTCAAATGTCTTTATTCCGGAGCCAAACACAGATAGAAGAACTCCTGCTAACCTAGGAACTCCAGGAGTGTTGTCTGGCGCATCGTTTTCCGGCGGATCTC
This sequence comes from Bradynema listronoti, assembly GCA_024678965.1. Lineage (NCBI taxonomy): Eukaryota > Metazoa > Nematoda > Chromadorea > Rhabditida > Allantonematidae > Bradynema > Bradynema listronoti. The sequence goes on from JANLNO010000006.1 coordinate 793,770, forward strand.
CTCCATCTTTTCCTCGAGCTGATCGCAAGCCTTCATCACGCCGGGTTTCCCGCTGTTCTTCTCCCTGAGCTTCCTTAAGCGAGATAATAGGCTCCTCGATCGGCGGCTCTTCGTTGTCGCTTCCTTCTTGCCCATCTTCACGCATGACCTCTCCAGCAATCTCCTCTTGGTTAGATCTCCGCTAACTGGCAGATTCTGTCCACGCGCTTGCTTCAGCCACTTGAGCACCGCTTTGTCGAGCTTCGAATCTTGAGCTTGAGTCAATCTCTTGCGCTTTGCTGGAACTCCCTCTTCAATTCCCGCTTCGATCGAGCTTCGCGAGTTCAGGATGTCATTGACTGTCGTCCTCGGAACGTCGAATTGCTTTGCCAGAGCAGACTTATTCGGGTTCTTTAGTGCCGCTTCTAGGATCTCCTTCTTCTTCCCAAGAGTGAGGTCACTTCGCTTGCGCTTTTCGCTAGACATCGCTAAAATTGATGAACTCAAGATGCCAAAAATTCCTTAAAAATGTTCAAAAAAGTGACGGATTATAGAGGGTCGGGATGACGGATTAAAACATTAATATACGCTAAATTTCGTCGGGGCCGAAGAAAAGTGACGGATTAGTGAGGGTGACGGATTAGAGGGGTGACGGATTAGAGAGGTTTGACTGTATGTACATACATATAAAGTTACAAAAAAATCACTTTATAAATTTTAATTTAAACAAAAAAACCTGAACAATGAGGAGGATATTCATTTGTCGATGTAATCTTATAGTTTTGGCACTCATTTCGCTTCTACAGGGTGTCCCACTAAGAAGTTCTTTTTTTAAACTTGAATAACTTTTTTATTTATGAACCGATTTTTCTGAAATTTTCAGGATCGACTATAAACTCTTTGAGAAATTTTTTCGCACAAAATTTTTTTTTTGCGCGCGCAACATATTATAGTGCAATCGACGCGGAATTTCGCGCTATTTTCAATGCCGTTAAAATCAGGTAAATTGCTTCACTCTATCAAAAGTTATGACCAAAAAACTGAAACCAAATATGCAAAAATTTGCAAAAATTATTTAATAAAATTTCTTATTTTTTTGCATATTTGGTTTCAGTTTTTTGGTCATAACTTTTGATAGAGTGAAGCAATTTACCTGATTTTAACGGCATTGAAAATAGCGCGAAATTCCGCGTCGATTGCACTATAATATGTTGCGCGCGCAAAAAAATTTGCGCGCGCAAAAAAAATTTTTATGCGAAAAAATTTCTCAAAGAGTTTATAGTCGATCCTGAAAATTTCAGAAAAATCGGTTCATAAATAAAAAAGTTATTCAAGTTTAAAAAAAGAACTTCTTAGTGGGACACCCTGTACATTGTTATGTAGAGAATTTTTTTGGCTTTTATTTAAATGTTCAGTTGCAAAATTAAATAAAAAAAGTTATGATTGAAATAGTTTGTAGGAGAACTTTTGCGTGCCAATGTATCATGTTGGCGAGAAAGTATTTTGAGTTTTTATATGGAACGACTATTTCTTGGATCTAATAAAAGTTTTTGTAAAATAAGTTTATCTATCTGAAAGGGCGTTTTCTTGCGAATATTATAATACAAAAATTATTTGTAATCACTCATTTTTTGAAGCAAAAACTTATTTTTATTGAGATATTTATATACCAAAATGGAAAAGTGCCGAATTTGCGATAAAAACGTACTTTTTGAAGCAATCTTTTTGGAATTAATTTTTCTAGCTTTTTAGGCCTAATTAACACTATCATAACAAAAAAGAATGATTTTGAAAAGCTCTAAAATTTTCCATATGTCGATGAAGGTGTCGAGGTACTCAAAAATTTTAAGGGTCTAAATTTGAAAATTTGTATATAACTCGGCTAATATATTGGGCACCTCCGAGAGGTGCCCAATTAAACAGGTTTGACTGTATAATAAACGTCGTTTCATATAAAAATGAAAAATACTCTTGCCGACCTAATATATAGAACAAAAATTGCAATTTTAGCTTTAGAGAGGATTTTGTACTAATTCTCACAGAATTTCTCAGTTATATTTTTTTTCTATTAATATGGACATTATTCCTGTCGCGCCCATCTCTGAAAATAGGTAAAATTTTAAGTTTATGCTTTACTTTAAATTTATATTAAATAATTTATTTTTTTTATATTTTTCTTGATTTGATTTTTTAGGCTACTTAATTTTAAATGCATCAATGTTGATTATTCGGTATTGGCGTTGCCGATGACTGGCATTCGTCTCTACGGCGTATTTGATTTCCAAGTTTTATTTGGTGTTGTGGAAATTAATCGCTACATTTACGAGGGCAAAAAGTACAACGAAAAAAATTTTATCCATGCCTCCATTCCCGATTATCAGCTGCCAGTATTTTTTTTTAATATGTATTGATTTTAGTAATTTGTTTAGCTTATTTAATTAGAAAATTACGAATAAATATTTAACAAATGTATGCCAGGATTTTGATTTAAAACTTTTGAAATTTTAGAAGTTTTTTTATTTATCAATTATACAATTATTAGCATTTTTAAAAAATTTTTAACTTTAAATTGTTAAACAATATTTATCCAAACAATATGCATTTTTAGTTATTTGTCAATATTGCCGGCACGGTGAAGGATACAGATTGTAATTCATTTGCTGTGCTAACAAGCCGTCTGCGTGATTTAGTCGACACATCGGTGGAAATTGCGTCGGAAATTCTCGCAATGGGTTCCGCTATTGGTGTTATTTTGCTACGGCATCGTATGGACTACGCGTCCAGCTTTATCGTTCAACAACATTCGCATGTTTGTCATGTTTTTATTACATTTTTGAGCTAATTCATTTTTCTATATTCATGCTATATTAATTATTGCGAAGTGCAGCATTAATGATTTTGTGTATCTAAGTTATTAAACTTTTTTTGATTCTTAACATAGCAAGATCTAATATCTTTTTTGAATAGTATTTTAGAAAAAAAATTGAATCTTTTATTTGAAGGACTTAAAAAAAATTTTTCAAGTAAAAAATTTAATTTCTTAACAAAATCTTGAATTGAATTTTCTAAATATTTTTTATTGAAAGATTTTTTCCATTATAGAACATTTTTCGTCTACCCAAAAACTTGACAGCGGCGTGGATGGCCGAAAGGTGTTTCTGCGTGACGAGTTCGTTGATTGAATCGGCGTATGCCTACTCGACGCAAGAATGCACCATAATTCGTACAATTGTGGAACGCATTTACTCCGGTATATTATAAAAAGTCATCCTAATTTATTGAGGTCGTTTGATTTAATGTTCGCCTTCAGTCTATTATAACTAATAGAATCGCTATAAAATGCCCCATTCTTATTCTAAGTATCATAAAGAATATTTAAATTAAAAATAAAACTCCAACATTCAACTATAACAGAATGAAGACGAAAATTAAATTTGGAAAAATTATTTTTTTACATTTACATAATTCTATTGTCTTGCCCAACTTTTTTTATTTATCTTTTTAATTATTCTCTTTGAAAATTTAAGAAAGATCGACCAAGCAAAACGGAAAATCTCGGTTGCTTTTGATCGGGAACAAGGGCGTGGGAAAATCCACGTTGATGCGATTCCTTGTCAATACCGTTTTATCGATGTACGTTTAAATATTTTTAGTGTTATTTGTAAAATATAAACTATTTAAAATATAAACTATTTGTAGAATATAATCTTTTATATAATTAGGATTCAATATGATAAGATGCATATAATTTTGACATTTGTATATATTATAGTTTATAATTTTTCTTTTCAGGGCATCGAACAAGGTGTTTCTTCTCGACTGCGACGTCGGCCAGGCGGAATTGACGCCTTCTGGACTCATTTCTCTTTGCGAGCTTTCTGAGCCGTTTTTTTGTGAGTTAAACATATTTAATAATTTGGAGACACAATAAAAAAAACACCCGCTATATTCCATAAAAAGCCTATTATATTTTGGTTTAGCCGCGCCATTTGCCATACAAAAACTAACATTCGATTATAGCTTCTTTTTCGGCGGAAATTCGCCGAGCGTCGATTTTGGGCTGTATATAGATTTGGTAAAGCGTTGCTTGATGCATTACGAATCGATAAAAACAGATGATTCGATTCTATTTATTAATACAGTTGGATGGATTGAAGGTTATTGATATTTATTATTATTAACTTTTTTGAATAAGTGCTTTCGAGTGGTCAACCTTAAAAAATTGGCCAAATAAACTAACTTCGTTTTTTTTTTTGCCTGATAGCTTTGGGCCACGATTTAATGTGCCATCTGATTGACGCGGTTCAGCCAACGATTCTGGTCAACCTTTTATCCGAAATGATGAACAATTTTCAGGTGGTGGAATTTTTTTTCATCTTGCTTTGATGAATTAATGTTAATTGCCTTTTAGTTACCAGTCAATTTTCGGGATATTGCTTGTAATTTTAAACGACAAATTCATAGCGGGTTTGTTCGTTATTATAATAATATAAATCAATTTTTTTGATTTTTTTTCCAACCAGAAATAAACTGAAAGTTAATAGTTCACTGGCTATTATTGAGCTAATTAGTTGTGAAACTCCAAAATATTTTCAGTGATTCGGCAAACACGTTCTATAAACAAACGTCGGCCACACTACGCTCGTTTCTCACGGCCGGCTATCTCGCTTCATGCCTATCCAAACGTCCCAACGCAACAACCAGCGACGAGTTGCGCTTCGCCGACGTCCGACCGTATCGTGTGCCGTTCGGCACCGTGGCGTTGTATTTTCAGCATGACCTGGCGCCGGTAGCTGACAGTATGGTCTTCGCAGCGTTGAATTGCGCCGTCGTTGCATTGTGTAATATTGAGTCGATCGACGAGGTCGGTTTCTGTGCCATCATGACAATGAAAATTTATTTATTTTAAATTTTTTGCCTTTTCTAGACATTTGTAAATGCATATATACTGGGTTTTATCAAAACATTTATGTTCTTTCAAATCTCCAAAGTAAATTACTCGGGGCACATTATATTCTTTTTATTATTTGAAGCTATCAGCCATTAGATTATATTCGAATCTTTGAGAAATCTGCCTTATAAATTCGAAGAAGAAATGTAACAAATGTTGCATAATTTATGGGATCTAGTAAAAGCGCAAATTAAATAAAATTCTATTGCCAGTATTTTGACCGACGACGAATTCGCGACGATCCAACAATGCCCGAGCGTATTACGGTAAGGCGGAAGAGCGTCCAAAAGAATAGGAATAGCGCCAAAGAAACCCGGCAAGAAGATCCGCTGAGAGAGAACATTCTCAACGAACATCGCACAACAATGATGCCGATTCTGCGTTGCTACGGCTACGGCATGATTCGAGCGGTTGACTTGGAAAAACGCATCTTCTACGTGATCACGCCCGTCGACACGACTATGCTCAACCTTGCGAATGTGTTCGCGTTTGGATACGAACTTCAAACGCCGGATATTTTGTTTGATCAGCGCGTCAGTTTTTCTCATTTTTTTTAACTAGAATTTTTTTTTTTTTGAATTTTCTTTGTCGAAAACTATGAAATTAAAAGCTAAAAAGGCTAGTTTGATTAAGCAACGACAATGAAATTAAAAAATAATTTTTATGTACGAATTTTCACTTGGAAAATTTTGTTGTAAGATTCAATTTTTTATCCATCTTAAAATTTTTTTTATTATTCTTGCTTTTTTGTATAGAGCGTTCAAAGCGCCCCGTATTTCGTCACGTTGGCGCAAACATTCTCACGAAATCACGAAAAACTTTTCTCGCCGTTACGCAACGTTTCTGGTATGCGACGAGCGCCTTTTGCCGCAGAGCGTGCGGCCAATACAATGTATCGCGATGCACCACAGGTCAAGCGGTGGAAATAGGACTCCGCATCGTGTGCGTAGTTCATACACATAAATCACTTGTTTTATTTGTAAATTATGATTTCGCTGTTGATTTTTCATATTCTATCTCTTTATTTGTTACATATTGTGAAAAAATAAAATGATGAATTTATTTTTTTTTCCTGATAACAAAGTTGTGTTTTTTTATTCATTTCAACAGAAAATCCTCATTTTATAAGAGCGTATTCGAGCACCTAAGTTCTGCCTGATAATTACTCTAATTTCGCGTGTATGAGGCCGGGTGTTTTGAACCAAATTTAAATTGAGTTCATTCTATTGTATCGGATCCAAGAGAGCAGAGCCCAAATTTTGTGCCCACTTTTATGAAACCGAAACAAGGCGGGCACAAAATTTGGGCTTCCTTGGATCCGATACAACAAAATGATCTCATTGGCGCAAATTTAAATTTGGCTCAAAATACCCAGCCATATAAACGCTAAATTAGGGTAAGTTTAAAAGCCACGAATTGCGGTGCGCCAATAAAACAATCAATGCCAAATAATTCGAATTTTTTCTAATCAGTGTTATAACAGGGAACGTCATTTTGTCTGGCATAAGAAAAACAAAAAATTTCTTAAAGATGTTTTATTTTTAGAATTTCTGAAATGAGAAATTTTTCTTATGGGAACATTGGCATTGTATAAGAATTTAAAGTTTTTTATGAAAATATACGGTATAGTATTTTCGCAAAGTGATGTTATGCTGCTTTAAATTTTCGGCAAGTTTTTTGGCATGATGTGAAAATCTAAAAAAATTTTTTTCTAAATTTATGTCTGTATTGATTCTTCTGTCACTATACGCTTGGATTGGGTCGGAGCCACGCCACCCTTGCCAATCGATAGTGCTCGTTTGGCTACAATAGTATACTCATCGTGTGTAAATAAAAATCCTACAGAAAAACCAAAAATCAGCATTTTTACAAAAATAGATAAAACGAATTTAATGGTTATAAAAATAATCAAGATTTAAAGCTAACATATTGTCTCATCAAAGTGTAAAAGAATCCATGTGGACTCATTTCCAATCGAGTTATAAGCAATATAAACCTAACGACTCAAACATAAATCCTCAAAATTTAAATTTTTACATAATGCCAATATTCCCGTAAGAAAAATGTCTCATTCCAGAAATTCTTAAACAATTTTGGAATAAAGCATTTTTAAGGCATTCACCGGTCTTCTGAATGCAAAATACAAAGTGGGGTTGCAAAAGGTTCTGTTTTAGGGCCAATTCTCTTTACCTTTTACATGCATGACATACTTAGAACACTAATTTTCAAAAAGTTAAAATCTTTTGCTGATGACACTAAAGCATATATAATCTTTGATAAAACCTCTCCAAACTATCATGCTGAACTTCAATTATTTATTAATCGTTTCTCTAAATGGTGCCTTAAAATTGGTCTCAAAATAGCCGTACAAAAATCAAATCTATTGCATATCGGATTTCAAAATCCAAAATTTGATTACACATTTAACGAAATTATTTCAAAACAGATAGTGTGCGAGATTTTATTTCTCCCAACTTAAAAAACATAAGGCGTAAAAGTTGCATTGCAAATATGAAATTCCACAAGGTATTTAGGTTCGTCAAAATTCTGCACTCGTCACAGCTATTGTGCACGACTATCACAATTGCGAAAAGTCGATTTCCATCATTATTGTTGAGCGACACTACCGATTTTGTCGTGATTTCCTCTCCATGTCGATATATTTATTTTTCTTGGGATTAATAAATGTTTATTGAATAAAATTTTTTTTATCATCTTACATCTTATTATAAATGCTATTGAGTTTTTAGATTATATGCGCTTTATTTTAGAAAAGTAAAAAAATTTTACTTTGGAAAAATAAAAACAAAAATAATTTTAATGTCACTGGCTTTTTTAAAATCTGTTTTTTGTTGACCTGTGTTTTGCGGCCCGGTGCTTTGTACTGTAGATACACAATTTGGGCTCAGAACCCAATAAATTTAAAAAAATCTCAAAGCCGTAATTTGCGGCCCGCGTTTGACGTTTTTGAAATCGTATTACACGGGCCGCAAATTACGTCTTTGAAATTTTTCTAATAGAAAAATAAAATTCCCTTATAAGAAAAAAATTAAAAAGTAGATACGTGATACCAGATCAATCCTTCCCCGTTGGAAATGATCTTGGAACTAATTCGCAGGTTTGGATGAGGGCCATCCAGTCACCAAAATATCGGCTGGTTTGTTGCATATATATCCAATTAATTTTTTTTAAATTTTCTTTATCGAAAACTATGAAATTAATAACTAAAAAAGCAAGCCCAATTAAATAATGATAAAAAAAGAATTTTCACTTTAGATTAGTAAATTAGACTTTTATGCATTACTGGGCACTAAAATTTTTTTCTTAATTTTTTTAGATTTTCTGGCATTGGGAAATCGAATTTATTGTTTTATCGCATGTTCTATTTGTTTTTGTCAAATTCTGTACAATTTTTGACAAATTTGTTAAGTAAAGCTTTCGCAGTTAGCTAAAAAAAAATTTTTTATGTTAAAAAATCCATTTCTAATTTTTTTTTATTATTCTTACTTTTTTGTATGGAGCGATCTGTATTTCGTTACGTTAGCGCAGACATTCTCACGAAATGACGAAAAACTTTTCTTGCCGTTACGCAACGTTTCTGGTATGCGACGAGCGCCTTTTGCCGCAGAGCGTGCGGCCATGCTGCGCGATGCATCGCAGACCAAGCAATGAAAATAGGACGTGTATTGTGTGCGTTATTTATGTTTTTTTATTCATTTCATCAGAAAATCTTAATTTGAGTACATTCGGATACTTACGATGGAAGTATAACAAAATATGTGTACAATTCATCAACTTAAGACAATTAAAAAGTAAAGAATATGATATACAAGAATATGATACATATAAAATTTTATACAGAAAACATAAAATTATCTACACATCTCTTCTGATGTCTTAAAAACAAATAAGCAATAAATTTATTGATGGTCGCTAATTTAAAATTAAAAACGGAAGCCCTTTGGTTGGTGCTTTGAGATGAAAACGATTTCATACTTGTAATTTACAAGTTGATATGTACAATTAATGAACGCATAAAAGAAAATTTGTTGGAAAAATGTCTGTTTCAACATTTGTATGCATTAAAAAGTGCAAAAATAAATTTATGAAGAATAAACGACTTACGGATAAGATATATTCGTACAGGTAATAAAAAAATTCGTTTCTTATCATATTTTCATTTTTAGATTTTTAGAAAATGTATTTGGTTATGCTCGGCACTTTTGCTAGCACTAGCATTTGTGATCATCATGCATTCAACACTGACTGACAAATGCAGAGCAGAATGGTTGGAAACTTTTGCTTATGCGTATAATATATTAGCTTGGCAAAAAAGTACTTCGACAAAAATTTCAAAATTCTAAAATTTTCTGGAAATAATTCAAATAATTTTATAAGTTTGATAGCCTTGTAGAACATTCTCGAAACTATTATTATATGAGTATATAAGGACACGCGCGCAGAGTTTTGTTAATTTTCACTAATGATTAGTAAAGACCATATTCGAGCTATCATCTACTACGAGTGGCTCCAAAGCAAGAGTGCAAGCGCGGCTGCTGCAAATATCAACAGCATAATTGGTGAAGGGACTGTTCATCGTGCGACGGTCAACAATTGGTTCAACCGCTTTGCGAACGGAGATACAAGCCTTGAAGATCATCTGTGTGTTTGGTGGGATGCGAAGGGACCGATCTACTACGAGTTGCTGCCCGTAGGCATGACTGTCACAGCTTCTGTGTACATCGATCAGCTCCAGAAATTGGCTGATGCAATGCAAGAAAAACGTCCAAGACGTTCAACAGTTCACTTGCTCCATGACAATGCTCGACCACACGTTGCTTCCTTCACCCGCCAAAAATTAACCGAACTTGGCTGGCACACGGTTGCCCATCCGCCGTACTCACCGGACATTGCGCCTTCTGACTACCACCTGTTCCGACCGCTCAAGCATTATTTGCACGGAAAAAAGTTCGACAAGTATGACGACCTCAAAATGGCAGTCGACAACTTTTTTTTATCTCAGTCCTCTGAATTCTGGGAAAAAGGCATAGGTGCTTTACCTGATAAATGGGTAAAAGTTATTGATGTCAACGGTGAATATATTGTTTAAAATTATTTGTTCTAAATAAAGTTATAAATAATTGAAAAAAAAGTTAAATTTTGTCGAAGTACTTTTTTGCCAAGCTAATATTACCTTGTTTATAACAAGAGAATTATTATCTAATATAAATTATTGTTTTAGCAATATTTTCTTCGTATTTATGCTCGAGGCGTTGGTATGGTTATCCATCCTGATGGGTTTGCTAGCATTTAAGTTATGGTGCATGCCCTCACACAACGACAACAACAGTAATGCGGTGGCGGATACACCCATGGAACATTATCAACCAAACTCTGTGATAGAAAGAAGAGAAAATTTCGCGCGACTTAATTCAATACCAACATGGTCAAATATGCGGCTGCCCATTCTTGAATCCACTTATGTCATGCCGGGTATTATTATTTTCAATTATAAAAGAAAATATATTAGAATTGTTGTAAGATATTAAGTTGGCGCTCCGACATTTTGAAAAAAATATTATTAAAAAAGCGAATATGAAAGAAAGATAAAAAAAAACTTGCCAACTAGCGTGCTATGGAACTGAGACTAAACCTAAGCCTAAGTCCGGAACTTTGGCTTAATTTTTTTTCTAAAATGTCATTTTTCTCAACTGTCTGGTTGAGCCATTTGTTTATTATTATACTTATTGTTAGTTGCCGATATTACTTTTGTGTATAAGTATTAATTATAAAAGTATAGGCTGCGTTTTGCCACGTCCTGGCGAACACTTATATCCACCACCTCCTCCACGCTATTCATCACTAGATTGCCATAAAAAGCAACCAAATTGTCTTCAGTTTGAAACACTAGAGCTGAACGATATGCAACTTTGCACAAATGCTGCATCCAGCTCAACAATTATTACAACCACAACAAGCTCCGCATTGATCATGGAATTGAAAAACACAGAAAATGAGAGACGCCAATCATTAAGCTCAGCTAGTCATCTTGTGGCAAAACTTCCGATTGGTGTACCAGAATTTTATGCAGCGGCTTCCTTTTTTGCTAGTCCAACCTTAAATGCTACGGTTAAGTTGCGTATTGATGAATCGAGGCCATCAACGTCATATTTTTCCTAATGAAAATGCAAAACAAAAAATACATTTGTTTATTGACCTAAAATATGTACATATATGATTGATTGTATTAAATTCACTTAATGTAACAAATATAACATTTGCAGCGGATTTAAAACCCCCTAAAATACACACATACTGAATAAAAATTTATAGCATGTTATAAATGCAACAAAATGAATTAATAGGTAAAAGAAAACAAGAGTATATTTTATGTATAATCTCATTGACTGCTAACCACAGTTTGATTTTAAATTTGCTTTTTGATCGCATTTTTTCACGCTATCACTAAGTGATAATCACTTCTTTTTGCACGGATCACAAAAATTGGTTAATTATTCGAGCTACAGTATTCATAGTAAGAATATCTTTATTCATCATGATGCGATGTGGTTAAAAAAATACAACTTTAAAGCAAATTGCGTTATTTGGAATTACTATTATCTTCTACTGTTATTTTTTAAAGGTTTTAATAATTTCTTTCAAAATTTAAAAAAGTGTTTTTTTATGTTATATATATTCAAATATACTTATTTTTATCGAATTATAACAATATTTATTAACTGTTTTGGCAAATGTGAATAGTTATTTTTTGTTAGAATTTTTTTAAATTTTGTGCTTTTTTTGAAATTAAAAATTACAAAGATGTGTGTATAAATTACGAAATTGATACGGATTTTTATTTTTAAATTAAGACAATTTTTTAATTAAACGGCGTTGCGTGACGTTTAATTATTTTTAGTAAAAGAGACTGTCACCGTAAATAAAAAAGAATATTTACATATAAAATAATTTACATACAAAAAAAATGCAAATGACAAGAATTGAAATAGACAATAGCACACTTACAAGCCAGTTTTAACATTGAAGATTGTTTTTTAAAAATACAGGGTGACCAGAAAGTCCTTGGACAAATTTTTTTAATCATAACTTTTTTATTTAAAAAGATATTTTTACAAACAAACATTTAAATGAAAGCCAAAAAATTTTTATATAATATCGTTTTAAAAGATCTTCGAAATTTCCGCATTTAGTCGCTGCGCAGGCCTCAAGACGCTTGCGGAAATTTTTGACGATGATCGCGAACGTTTTTTCGGATATTTCGTCCCGCCCACGCTTTCTGTAGAGCGCACTTTAAGGATTCAATTGAGCCGTGGTTTTTAGCGCAGGCTTTTTGCTCCAGAATGGACTAAATCACGAAATCCATAGGGTTTAAGTCGGGCGAGTTAGGCGGCCACAAACTCTTGTCAGTCTTGTTGAAGAGTCCATCGCCTGTTTTTGAAATGTTGTTGGCGCCAGAGGACCTCAAAATGCGTTGATGGTAGGTTCCGGCGTAGATTTTGACCTCGCGCTCGACAAAAACGAGCGGCATCTTGCAATTCTTGCAAATGCCCGTTCACACCATAATAGACTTGGGAAAGTGGCGACGCTGAACTCTTTTCTAAAAGTTCATTGTTAATCTAAAAGAGCAGAAAATTCTGTACAAAACCTGTTGAATTTCGAACAAGCTGGCGGTCGTTCTGACGATTAACAGAACGCTGAATTGTGAACAATTTCCCGTCGGTGAACAGAATCGACCGTTTTGTCTTTTTTTCCAAAAGACGCTGCGCGTTTTCGAGCCGTACGCGTTTCATACGATCATCCAAGTAATGACCCATTCCCAGCTTATAGCTACGAAACTGTAGCTTGATTCGGGCCATTTTTCGGATCGATTCGCGCCCAATCTTCATTTCTTTAGCTAATTTTCTCAACGGCTTACCGGAATTTCAATAAATTCGGCAATGCAACTTGTTTAGGTTCTCAGAAATCGTAACGGTACTCGGTCTTTCACTGCGGCGTCTTTCAGCGATCGTATTCAACTTCTTGTAACATTTAATGGCGCATGTCTGGAAATTCCCAGATCCTTTGCGATGTTTGGCGCTGTTTTTCCTTTATTGAACAGTTGAGCGACCGCAATTCGCTTGTCTTTCAAACTCGAAAAGTAAAATCGATAGCGAAAAACAAATAAACATGTTTGTACAAAATTTTACGCGCCACAAAATAGATTGTAACATAATGATACAATATACCAAAAACTGTACTAAAATTTAAATTGAAAAAATTTGTCCAAGGACCTTGTGATCACCCTGTACACAACAAAATTTTTAAATTAATATTAGGTAAAAATAAATTTTTTTTCGACTTTTTAGCATTCAATATCGCGGACAGCTATTGTACGACGAGTTCCGACTGCCGAAAATGCTTTTCACGTTAGGTGGTGCGTGCACCATGGGTGTTTTCATGCGCAACGAATATTTTTACTGCGATCGATCTACTATGAGTGCACTTCTTGACGAGCGTGCCTTCTTGGAATGTCGAAATAATAAAATAATGCTCGAGCAATGTCCACCCTTTCATAAATTTTTATATACCCAACAACGTTGTGTAGAAAAGCGTTTATCCACACGACAAAAAGAATCGTCACAAATTTCCACAAATGAGTTAAATTTGGCGATAATGTTCGATGATATGCAACGCCGAGACAAAAGAACAAGTAAATACATAGTTAAAATTTAAAAATCATAGGAAATCCTGAAAGTGTAAATGATAATTGAAAATTAAACGTAAAAATAATGTTAGGTAGCAGTCGTACCGGTGATATTTGTAATTACAACACCGATTGCCAAAGTGGGATGTATTGTTTGAACAGCATGTGTGCTTGTCTCTCCAATTATGTGGTTATTTCGGGCTATTGTTGGCCGAGTAAGTTTATAAAATATTAAAAAATTGAATCAAAATTTATGTCTCAGGAATCAATCCGGGTGATAGCGGGTGCATAGATGATTTACAATGTGAAGCCGTTTGGCCTGATGCTCAATGTTCTCGTGCCGGGGTTTGTGAATGCCCTGAACACTCAGTAAGCTATGTTATGATTAATTAAAGATAAATAAAAGGAAAACACGTTGAATTTTCTCAGGTCATCCAAAACTCGAGATGGCACAATGTGCATAACGAGTGGAGTACCTCCAGCCTGTCCATTGCCTGAGCCGAATAATCCAGGTTTCTAAAAATGATTAAAAAAAGAAAAGCATTAATCCATAAAAAAATTTAATCTGACAAGAATTATTAAAAATTTAGAAACACCTAATCCGGCAACGATATTAGCTAATGCCAAGACTCATCCTCTTGGTCAAGAAACATATATGCCAGTTCTGTGTACAACTTCAAGTACAGAGACGAAAAACTCTAACGGTGGTGACGGTTCAACCTGGTGCATATATCCGGATGGAAATTTAGATATTCATGTTGCTGATATTTATAATTGTGTCCCTCATCCACAAGTAAAAATATTTTTTAAACTATAGTTTAAAGATAAAAATTACAAAGTTATGTTTTCAGGTAAGATCAGAATACTTTCCAGAATATGCAAATACAATAGATGGAATATGTTGTCCTAACAGAGGTTGCGCGATAAAAAATTTATAAAAGTATATTACTAAAAGAAATAAATTTTAGCGTTTGTGTGTATACAGTCAATGGAACAGGGAGATGAACCATCAGTTCCACGATGGTGGTATAATTCTGTCACTGGAACTTGTATTCAGTTTTTATGGGATCCAAGTCAAACCGAAAATGTTTCACCGAATAACTTTCGGACTATAGAACATTGTGAAAGCTATTGTCGTGATAGTAAGCACACAAAATAGATTTATCGTTATAATTTTACAAAGTATTATTAAATTAGCGTGTCGACGTGGATCAGCACAACCTGCAACAAACAATCATGGAAGTTTACTTAATGAAGTTTCTATATCTAATTGCATGCATCAGACAGGTAGTTGCGCACCAGAATTTCACTGCACACTTATAGGCTCAAATCAAAATTGTTGCCCAACAATTGGTGAGTAAATTTCATTTGTCATCATTATAAATTTTAGCTACATTTGTTTAAATTATTTTTAATAATTTTAGGAAACATTTGTAGTGCACATGGTGGTCGTAACCAAAATTATATGCCTGCTGATCGATTTGATTCTGGGATTCCAATTGCTGGAAGGTTGCATAGATTTATTATGTTTGCGATATTGCGCATAATTAAAATTGATGTTACTTTAGTCGTAGCGTTAGTCGATTTTATTATGATGCAGAGCAAGGGAAATGTAATAGTTTTATTTATGAAGCACTCGGAAATTATAATAATTTTTTAACAAAGCAAGATTGTGAGAGCTTCTGTGCTAAACGTATGTTTAATTTTCTAAAAGTATCTAAATTCTATTATGTCTTATAATTATAGTTGTATGCGAATATGGTAATCCATTGCGTATTGGTGAAGAATGGCAACGTTGCGAGCAAGCTGCAGATTGCCCTCATTCACATTACTGTGATGCGGCTCATAAAGTTTGCTGCCCTACGGCACGTACGTCCTTTTTCACGATTTATAGAAATTTAATATATCCTAATTTCGCGTGTATAGTGCCGGGTGTTTTGAACCAAATTTAAATTGGCGCCAATAAGTTCGTATTGGATCCGAGCGAGTCCAAATTTATGAAACCGAGACAAAGGCGAGCATAAAATTTGGACCCCAACGGATCCGATACAACAGAATGAACTCATTGGCGCGAATTTAAATTTGGCTTAAAAAACCAGGTCTTATACACGCGAAATTAGGGTATATTAAATTATTATATTGAAATAAAATAATAAATTTAGAATCGATTTGCACACAACCGAAACGCCTCGGAGATTGTACAAGTAGCGTGCAACGATACGCATATAATGTAGAATTTTCTTACCATTTATTAATAAAAAACCGACTAAATAATCGAATAGGGAACAAGATAAAAAAAACGGCGAAAAAAGTACTTGATGTCAATTTTATTAGCAATTATATGTCCACTTTTAAGATGTCCCGTTTTTTATAGTTCTAATTTAATAAACCATGGTCAATGTCAAACTAGTAAATCGGTTAAGATTTAATAAATTATCCACAATTTTAAATATTCAAATATTTTCTCTTAAGGCAGCATCAAAACAATGCGAACCTTTCCAGTATACCGGATGCCAAGGCAATGATAATAACCAGTGTTGGGTAAGCGGCTCAGAAAGGCTCATGAGCCTCCGAGCCTGAGTCGACTCAATGGCTCGTGACTCGCGTTTTTGTGAGTCATTTGAGCTAAGGTGTGGCTCAGGCTCACGAGCCGGCTCGACTCATTTACTGACGACTCAGGCTCAAGACTCGTGAGCTTTGAGCCAAACTTTTGAGCCTTTTAAATCACGAAAAAAAAAATTTGGCTCAGATTTTTGGCTCATGAAATGAGTCAAATGGCTCAAAATGAGTCTTTTATTTCGAAGGCTCATGAGTCGACTCAAGGCTCACAACTAGCTCAGAAGGCTCAAAAGGATCAAAATTATCATTTCACAAAAAAATTTTTTTGTCGTTTATATTGAGAAAATGAGCCTTGAGTCGACTCATGAGCCGGCTCAAAGGCTCAAAAGCTCAATTTTGAAAACATTATAATTTTTAGTAAAAATTGGGGTCCGGGGGTTTTCGACGGTGTTGAATCTGAATATTGCCGTCATTTTACACCCAAATGATCCTAATGATCCTAATTAGGGTTCCAAAATACATAATTCTTCAAAATAAACATTTTTTAGTAAAAATCGGGGTCCGGGGGTTTTCGACGGTGCTGAATCTGAATATTGCCGTCATTTTACATCCAAATGATCCTAATGATCTTAATTAGGGTTTCTAAATACATAATTGTTTAAAATAAACATAAACATAATTGCCCATAATTTACTATATATATAAATTATTAAAACATAAAAATACTTACCTTAATCGATAAATCTAAACATAATTGTTGTGCAGCCAAATGTTTATTTTGAAGAATTATGTATTTTGGAACCCTAATTAGGATCATTAGGATCATTTGGGTGTAAAATGACGGCAATATTCAGATTCAGCACCGTCGAAAACCCCCGGACCCCAATTTTTACTAAAAATTATAATGTTTTCAAAATTGAGCTTTTGAGCCTTTGAGTCGACTCAAGGCTCATTGACTCAAAAAAACAAGAAAAAATATCATTCTTTAGATAGAAAAATCTTTGAGCTTTTGAGCCTTTGAGCCGGCTCATGAGTCGACTCAAGGCTCATTTTCTCAATATAAACGACAAAAAAATTTTTTTGTGAAATGATAATTTTGATCCTTTTGAGCCTCATGAGTCACTCTATGAGTCGACTCAACGCGGCTCAAAGGCTCACAAAAAGACTCAAAGGCCAGTGAGCCTTAAATTTTTTTTGAGCCGAATGACTCACCAGCATGAGTCGCATGACTCAAGTATGTGATTCATTCGGCTCATGTTATACGGAAAGGCTCGAGCCTAAGTTAGCCAAATGACTCAAAGCGATGATTCATTTAACTCACACGAAATGAGCCAAATGAATCAGAGGATCGTGAGCCTACCCCCTGATCCTTGAGTCGCTTTTGAGGAATTACCCAACACTGATAATAACTTTGATAACCTATTAGAATGCCAAAGGGTTTGTCGCAATATAGCAGGTTAATTCCTTTATATTTTTTTATAAAATTTATTTTCGATTTTTTAAGTGGAACCAAAATGTCCACAAGGTCGTTCACATCGTGATGCAAATGGAGATTTTGTTAAGTGCTTACAATCTGAAAACGGAGCTCCTTTGTCATGCCCACCTAATTATTATTGCTTTTTTGATGGAATCATCTATGGATGTTGTCCAACAAAGGGTTATATTAAGAATCTATTATTGATACATTAAAAAGTATGAAGATCTTATCTTCTAGTGTATACGTGTTCTCTGGGCGTGGATCGAGGTGTACAATGTGGTGCTGGTCGCTCATTTCGATTTGCATTTAATTCACAACGTCACACCTGCGAGTCATTTCAATATGATGGCTGTGATGGCAACTCAAATAATTTCCAGACACTCGAAGACTGCCAGAGTTATTGTGGAGTTGGCGGTTTGTTTTTTATTATTGCAACAATTTTTGAAGCTTTTCCAATTTTATAGGATGCCCAAATGGAGGACAACCATTGCGTGATCTATCAACGGGAGAGTTTGCCTCATGTACGCTTAATGAGCGACTAAATGGTTGTAAGGATGGTTATGAATGCGTTGGGGTAAACATTGGCGGTGGTCTAGTCAGTCGTTGTTGTCCTACGAAAAGTAGTCATTTATCGTCAAGTTTTAGGAGATGCCTAATTTTAATATTTTTAGCACATATCTGCTCCCTTCCACCACAGCCGGGTAGTCCATGTGTAAAGACATCAATTACACGATGGTATAATATAATTTTTCAATAACATTTTGTTACATAATATTATAATGCGCAAAAATATTATGTAATATTCTAGGTATTTCAATATTGTAACTCATGAATGAGGGAAATTCAATTTTTACGGATGCAATGGAAATCTCAATAATTTTTTGAATCGTGAACAGTGCAATAGTTTTTGCTCGTCAGCCGGTATGATTAAAAACTTTGTAATTATAATTCTTTTCATTAAGGGAAATTTTTCCAATTCATATTTTACTGATTTTGTTATTTCTTTTGTTTCTATTTTTATATAAAAATTTAAAAAAAAACAACTTAAACTTAATTAAAAGGGATTATGAGGAACTAAACAATTATTTTTTTATCTGTATCTGAAATACCTAATGTAACTTATATATTTTTTTATCTATTTATGTAAATATAAAAAATGAGCAATAAAATAATAAATGTGGCAATTAAGCATGTCTACCTGGTGAAACAACGTACAAAGATTCGCTAACGAATTTGCCAGCGGTATGCATACCATCAATGACAAATAGTTGTCCCGTAAATTATCGTTGCACACTTGATGCACTCAGTGGACACCATGTCTGTTGCGGTACACCACAACTAGGTTTTTTTTCATTAAGTAATAAATGATAAGGCATTCATAAACATCTATGTTTCGACGTTTTAGACTCGTGTCCCGCAGATGAAAAAGCTTTTGTTAACGCATTAGATGATAGTGTGCGCGAGTGCTCGATGAATATGGCGGGTTCTTGTCCCTCGGATTTTCTTTGTCGTTTTAATATCGCTCACAATCGCTATTATTGTTGTGCATCCCGCTCTAAAAGTACAATAATTTTATAAATACGATTTATAATTGATAATAAATTAATATTTAATGAAGATGTTTGTCCGGATGGACGTGCGGTACATCGACAACCGCAAACGCGTCAGCAAACACGTTGTGTATTATTTGTAGCAAATGATACTGTAAATAATGATTGTCCGAAAGGTTACAGCTGTCAATCGCGTATTGCCGGTGTCGTTCAAGGCTATTGTTGCACAAACTATGGTATTTAATTTAAAAAAATGTCTGAATACATGCTCAAACATAATTTTTTTAATTTAAATGTTCCAGTTAATGTTCCAAATTGAATTCAGCTCGACAAAAAATTTTCGAAATTTTAGTTAATATGAATTTAATTACCCTTTTTTGAGTCAAATTTAAATTGGCGCCAATGAGTTCATTCTGTTGTATTGAATCCAAGCGAATCCAAATTTTGTGCCCACTTTTATGAAACTGAAATGAAGGCGGGCACAAAATTTGGACTCGCTTGAATCCGATACAACAAAATGAACTCATTGGCGCCAATTTAAATTCAAAACACCCGGCCTTATACACGCGAAATTGGGGTAGTTAATAAGAAGGATTGAATTTTTAGAGGTTTGCAAAAATGGAGTAGAATTTCACATTGACGAGAAAACACAAGCTCCACCCCTGGTTTTCATTGAACGAAATGTGAAAATCAACGCCGATAATTATCAACAGCGGGTCCTCCGTGATGCACTAGAGCCGTGGGCGACGGAGCACTTCGACCTGGGGGGATTCACGCTTCAACAAGACTGGGCACCGGCGCATTCCGCCAAATCAACGATCGCCGTCTGCGAGGAGCTCTTTCCCGGCTTTTGGGGCAAAGATGTTTGGCCGCCAAACTCACCGGATCTCAACCCCATGGACTACTCTGTCTGGTCCATCCTGGAGCAAAAAATCTCGGCTACACGACACGCAAACAACGTCAAAACGGCTTCGACGCGTGCCTGGGAAGAAATAACGGTTGAACAGTGTGCGAGCATCGTCGGCAACATTCGTAAGCGGCTGAAGAAATGTATTGAGGCCGACGGAGGCAATTTCGAGCAATTGTTGTAATTTTTTTTGTTTATTGTTATTGTTATGGTTTTAATAAATGGTGTTTACCTTTTAGTTAGTTTTATTTGATAATTTATGGAGCAGTTTTAAGCTGTTAAAATATCCCAAAAAAGTACGGGAACTTTATTGTCACCCTGTATTTAATTAAGACTGTCCTCGTGACACCGTAGCGTTTGTTGACATGTATGGTAGGCCACATACTTGTAATATTTTACACGAAACATCATGTCCCGATAGCTATATTTGTGTAGAAACACGCGAAAATGGTGTAATCTGTTGTTCTAAGGATGATACCGACATTGTTACAAAAGCTAAACCATACACATCTTCACTTCTGGAACTTACCAAGCATTCATCCATACTTATTTCTTCAAGCACAATGTCATTAACAATAACAACAACAACAACATTTCCAACAATAAAAACAGTAACATCTTCAGCCCATCAAAAAACCAGCACAGAAAATAATTTCATTACAAAAGAAAAGTCTACAATACGAAAGAAACGTTGTCATCGGAATGAGCGGATCATTAATGGAAAATGCGTGTACGTTTGTATTTTTGAACACTCATTTTTTTATTATTTTATAAACATATATTATACTTTTAATATATTCTAAATAAAAATTCCAGCGCTCGAAAATTAGGTGAAAAATGCCAAATGAATAGTGAATGTCCGCGCACTTCGCGATGCGTTCATTTCGCATGTCGTTGTCCCGCAGGCAAATGGCGTCGAGGTCGGCGATGTATTTTAAAACAAAAATCGGTAGAAGAAGAAGCGCAATTAATGAAACCAATGAATAAACCAAAAGAACGTGTCACTGTTGCTCCTTTTGCTAATGGTCCTGCAATAACGAATAAAAATAGTTTGGTTGGCTTTTTTCACTCTATTGTGGATCAAATGAATTTATGCACGCTGGCAGATGTCTACGACATGGTGTAATATCGTTGGGTGCTGTTTGTGTAAATAATGCGCAATGCGTAAAATCGGCACGCTGTAATAATTTTCGATGTCGTTGCATTAATGGATATGCTGGATATAAAAATAAATGCTATGGTTAATTTTAATAACATATGTATAAAATATAATTTATTTTTATTTCTATTTATTTTTTCATCAAAACTATGCAATTTAGCGACTGTTTGTGATAATTACCGATATAGTATACCGCAAATAAGTGTTGGATCTAATGTTGTGCCATGTACTGCATCTACAACTGTAATTAAGTGTATGTATCCTTATATTTGTCGTTTTTCTCGAATTGTTCATGACTACATTTGTTGTCGTGCTAACAATATAACAATTCCATTAAAAAATAATTCGTATAGAACAATTTCAAAATATTCTTTTCGTACAAAAATTCCGAATACAACGCAGATATGGAAAAATAAACACGGTAATTCATGACAAATAATTTTTGTTATAAATTTTTTGAATTAATACACTTATAATAAGTTTTTAGGAAATCGTTTATGTGCAAACGGAGATAAGCCGTTATTATTTCCTGGCACAGATATTCCATTAAAGTGTTTTTATTTGGATAGCTGTCCTCGAGATTTTCGCTGCCTTAAGTATGTTCAATATAACAAGCAATTTAAAACATTAGTAATACATAGATTAATGAATTGATCAATAGTAAACATAATAACTAACAATGAAAATAATTTGATAGACGATTAAAAGTTGGTTTGCATAGTGATTATATTTTAGTAATATTTGTTGCAAAGAGAATAAAATTACAAATTCTACTGATTTTGAAAGACATATCGAAAAACAACAAAAATATCAATGGAATGAGCAACAAGGCGACAATTTACAAAAATATACCCAAGATAGTCAAAATAAAGATGATAGAGAACAAGCAAAAACAATTAATCAAGAGCTACATGAAGAAAAAAAAACTCGGCATTTCATCGTGGACAGTCGTTTTTTCAACAATGGCAAATAGTGATAAATAAAAGAAAATTTCGTTCTCATAATTTAAAATTATTGTTGCTTTAATTCCATATGTATATTTTATTTTTTAATTTTTAATTATATTAGAATATATCTAATTACAGCTTTGTTTTTATTATTATCGTTTAAAAATATTTATTAAATTTTTTTTACATGCAATTGATTTTTTGATAAAAATTAGAAAAAACAACATACATGCGTATTAAACAAACCCTTAAATAAAAATTTTTTAAAATGTGTATATAAGCTAAAAAACAAACTATTGAATAACAACAAAAAGCAATTGGATTTGAATTTGAAGAAAAATAGGTTCTTCCAAATTTGAAAAAGTTGCGTTTAGATTTTTATGTAATTTTGCGACCGCGCGTCATCCACTCGAGAAGTTTAAGAAGTCGTTTTATTGCGAGCATCAGATCATCTCAATTTCACTAAAAAATTATAGTCATGATGAAAGTCGCTTTTTTACAATAACATCTAAATATCATGGTGTTGTTTTCTAGAAAATATGACTATTTGTTACCCAGGAAAAAATATATAATGTGTTACAATTTCATTGATGTTATTATCGATTTATTGAATTTTATATAATAGTATACTCTACTTATCATAAAAAATTCTTCGTTGTCTCAAGGAATGAAAATATGAAATATGAAAAATCATAAATGATACATGCTTAACCTATTTTTTAAATATTTTTACACATGTTCACGAGCATTTGTAAACGCGCACTTTTATGTAGAATACTTATAAGTTTCGTTTAAAAAATTACCTATGTTCACCACTAACTAAGGTAATTGTTATCAATAATAACAATTGTTATAGGTAATTGTAAATTTTTAGGGAACTCTGAACTCTATGCTAATTCGATGATTTTTTGCGACGTTGGTAAATGCGACGAAAGTTCCAAATATTTATTAAATACGACCGTACACTATTATTATTACAATAGATTATCGAATAAATACCACGAAAACGTGACCATATCTCGGCGCAAACGCGCCGCCATCTTCCTGACGCCGTTTGGGTCGGGAAAGATCGAGCGACTTGGCCGCACGTAAAATGCAACGTAGCAAACGAATCGCTACCATATATTATACATTTCACGCTTCATTGGTCGAATCTTCTACTTGTTTTGCCATATTCATAGTCGTTTTTTTATTGAAAATGTGTTATATTGTCAAATGCGTACAACTGAATAACATTGAAAGTGGTGAAAGAATGTCCATTTTTGTAGTGGAGACGCATCATGCAAATATAAAAATAAACACTACCATTTGCCAAATCGGCGATTCATGTAATCGTCATTGCTTACATGTTCGACAAGGTGATTGGTGTATAAACGATGAACCACGTGAATCACTTTTCTGCAATAATTTCAAGGAGTAAAATATATTTTTAATTATCAAGTTAGCAAATTGTAATAGAGCCAACAATTTGTTCCTTAAAAGTTAACAAAAATATAAAAATCAATGTTTATAATAGTTAAATGTTGTTGTTATAGCCAACTAGACATTGATGAAAGTTCTTATTTGTCGTGTGATTTAACTATAAATAAATATGTGATTCGACATTGTGCTCACGGAGATATATTTATTGATGGGATTTGCAGTCGCTTTTATCGCCATGAGGGTTACAGCATGCGTTTTAAGCGTCAAGGTGTTGCAGGCTCTGGTCGCGTTGGTGACTATTGTTCATTTAATACGGATTGCTTAACGGTAAATAATAGAATTAGAGAAACTAACAAAAATTATAATTTTATAAATTTTTAGGGAATGTTCTGCTCAACGGGTATTTGCACTTGTCTGAGCAATTTTGTTGCTATTCAAGGCTATTGTTATTTAAGTAAATAATAATTTATTTAATATAAGAATTTCTATTTTTAATATGATAATAATAATAAATATGTATTTTAGAAAAAAATCCCGGTGAAAGTGGTTGTCAATATGTAGAACAATGCAATGCAGTATGGCCGGAAAGTCGATGCGAGAAAAGTCGCTGTGAGTGTCCAGAAGATGTAAATGGTATACCTTATCTTATGTCCAAAACACGCGATGGCATAGTATGTGTGTTACATTCGGGAGAAGATGGTGATCCAGTTCCAAAATGTCCATTACCTGAATACGATGATGACTTACTTACAATGCCAGTGTCACAAATGCGCAATGCAGCAATGACTGATCCGGATGACAAAGAAATTTCTATGGGCGAGCACATTAATCCGCTACAATTTTGTAATTCAGCATCAAGCGATTTTACAGCGTTTGTGCCAAATGGTGGTGGCGCATGTGTACAAGGTGTTGAACCATACAATACAGGAGTTGGTCAACCGGTATCAGATCTTTATGATTGTGTCCAGGTACATCAATCAATGGAAAATGTAAAAAATATAATGGAAGGCGTTTACGATATTCATCCACATTCTGATGGCATTTGTTGTCCAAATCGAGGTTAATTTTTTAATATTTATTTTATTGTTTTTGTAACTATTCATATATTTTTAGCTTTTGCCTGCATTCAGCCAAAACGCGAAGCAGATGGTGGTGCTACTACTCCAGCCGGAGTACGTCCTCGCTGGTGGTATAATGCAGTCACAGGTACATGTGAACAATTCATGTGGGATCCTTGGAATGAACGAGAACTTCAATCGCCTAATAACTTTAAAACGCGAGAGCATTGTGAATCATACTGCCGGGATAGTAAGAGAATCTTATTGTAAAACACTTATAATAAATATTAATATTCAACTTGAAAATTAGCTTGTAAAAGAGGAGCTCCGCAATATCGTGGTGGGGCTCACCAGCAAGATGACGAACCCATTTCGAGTTGTCAGACATCGGGCGGATGTGGTGTTAACTTTGAATGTACATCAATCGGCTCAATGCAACTTTGTTGTCCTACTGTGGCGCATGTTTGTAGTAATGCGGGTGGGCGTATATTCGATCCTCCACGTGCTACCCCATATGATGCAGGCGCGATTGTAAAGCGCACTTACAAGGAAACATTTCCAACATGTCACAGGTTCATCAAGCATTTGGAAATTTAAATACATTTTAACATATGAAATGGAATTTTAAGATATTACTATGATTCGGAACAAGGACGTTGTATGCCATTTACGTATCACGGTGCATTAGGCAATTTTAACAATTTTAAATCAACAACAGATTGTGACATGTTTTGTGCAAAGTTGCAATGCAATATTGGTTCTCCTTTGAAAATCGGTCCGAACAATCAACGTTGTGTTTCAAATGCTGATTGTCCTAGTACACATGAATGTCAGTCTGATCATAACGTGTGTTGTCCGCGGCCTCGTATGTTTTCCTATATGAATGTATTTATTCTATATATCTCAACAATTTTTTAAATATACTAATGAGGTATCTCATGCCCAGGTTTGATCCAAAATTTTTTTCCTGTGGTTAAGGGTGCTCTTCCATCCTTAGGAGCCATTTCCAGGGAAAATGACTATCGAACTTATTCTCAGGACCCAAAATATACCTCGGATACAGTAAAAAAATTTCGAAATTCTTAGGTAAAATCCACTGACCCCATTTCTAATTATTTTAGAAGCAATTTGCTCACAGCCCCTACGATTAGGCGATTGTAAACAGAGCGTGCGACGTTATTGGTACAATGCAATTACACGTGCATGTGAATTGTAATAATTATAAAAAAATAATGTTAAAAAATGAATTATTGTAATTCTACTATTTTTGAAGATTCGACTATACTGGCTGTCAAGGAAACGACAACAATTTTGAGACATTACTCGATTGTCAGAATATATGTGAAAATGTCACTCGTATGTCATAAATTTTTCAAAATAATTTTCTATAGTCTTATGTATCAATTACAGCTGAACCTCAATGCCCACAAGGCGACGCGTATAAAGATTATCAGGGCAATTACTATACCTGTTCGAATTCGGGAAATGGTAATACGTGTCCTGTGAACTATGAATGTTCATTTGACGGTTATGTATGGGGATGCTGTCCCACGAAAGGTTTTAAAATTAATAAATGACAAACTTATATTATATTGTTAAATAAATTTTTATAGCATTCACATGTAGTTTAACGGCCAATAAAGGTGTAGTGTGTGGATCGGGTTCATCGCATCGTTTTTATTATAATTCTCAAACTCAGGAATGTGAAAGTTTTCAATATAATGGTTGTGACGGAAATTCAAACAATTTTGCTTCTCGTGATAATTGTGAATCGTATTGTGGTGTCGGAGGCTGTCCAAATGGGGGAACTCCCGAACGAAATGAATTTGGGCAACTTATGGTACTTACAAATATTAAAAAATCCAACAAAATTTTATTAACAAAAAAACAGTAAAATTATAAAAAAATATAAAATGTTTATTGTAAATGCATACATACCGAGTGCAATAAAAGCTCGGTCACTTTTTTTCAACTTTTGGTAATTTATAAAATTGATGATTCTTAACATTTATAGGATTTTTATTTTATTTTCGAATTCTCCATTATTTTTCATATATACATGTAATTTTTTTATAAAACAAATGCTTTTTATAGTAATTTTAAAAATGTCACTACATCTAAAAAATATTTTTTTGCTAGTTACAAAGCCCTAAAATTGAGAGTAAAAACGACAAAATTTTGAAAATTAGAAATGATATGAGTTTAAAATTTACCTGTAAAATTTTTTGGTTTGATCAATTTTAACAAAAATTTACTATCATATATAAAATAAAAAATATGGAGAATTTAATAAACAAGCTATTTTAACAATTTGTTAAAAATAAAATTTGTAATAGGCTGTCAAAAAAAAGGGGGCAAGCAAAAAAAACTTTTTTCAATGAGTATCATTTTAAAAATTATTGTAACTTTTATAAAAAGTAAATGTTTTGTGAAAAAATTTACATGTATATGTAAAATGAAGAATTCGAAAATAAAATAAAAATGTTAAGAATTATCAATTTTACAATTTAGTAAAAATTTTGGGAAAATTATAGAATAAAAAAGAATAATTTTTACGTTTATGGAAAAAGTTTTTACCAAATTTATATATTTATTAAAGATTAGATGTTTTTTTTAAATTTTTTACCGCAAAAACTGAAAAATATGTAACTAAAAAAAAGTCTGTCCGAAATCGGGCCGAAAAAAACTTTCGGCCACTCTTAATTATCGTAAAAAATTTCGCTAGGTTTGTTCACCACAAGTTTCGTGTCCAGCAAGTCATGAGTGCACATCCGTCACTTCAGGAAATGCTGTTATAAATCGCTGTTGTCCTACTAGAGGTTTTATTCTATTTTTCAAAAAAAATTAATCAATTAATTATTTTTTCATTTAGGTAAAAGATTTGTTAATAAAATAAATTTTAGCCTACATTTGCTCATTACCACCGCAACAGGGTAGTGTATGCAGCGCATCAGCGGCCGGCCGGTATTATTTTAACATCGTAACACGCGACTGCACTCAATTTACGTATAATGGATGTAGCGGGAATCTCAACAACTTTGCAACACTCGAACAATGCAATAATTTTTGTCTTTCAGCAGCGTGCACACCTGGAGATGTCGCATATGTAAATCCGAACACCAATTTGCCATTTCAATGTCAGTTACAATTAGTTAAACTATTATTTATTTAGAATTGTTTTAGGCAATGCGGTATTATCGAATAGTTGTCCAACAAATTATGTATGCTTATATGATTCTTTATCCGCCAATAGTATTTGTTGTGGAGCGACTAGCATGTGTATGCACTTGTTAAACCAAAAATTTTCTTTTTTGATTTTTTAATAACTCTTAGCTAAATGTATTTTTAATGAAGAAGCAATCAATTAGCAATTAAACTTATTGAACTTTACTGGTGCCACTTGAAAAAAAAGCTTATGATATGAGGTTTATGAGTATGCTGATTACGAAAACTGCTTATTTTTAATATTACCAAGATTAAAAGGTCAAAATTTGTATTTAAAAAATCAACACAAAACCTATTATTTGTTGTTTTATATAAATTTTTATTAGGAATTCCTCCAATTGTAACGATGGTTTAATGCATTTAATGTTGATGCTATTAAAAATAAACACTGTTTTCGTGGTTAGCGCACTCATAAACCTGATACCATATTTTTAAATAGCGGCTCCAGTAAAGTGCAACTTTGGTGTTGAACACAAAGTAAAGCTGCTTATTATAGCGGTTTGTCCAGAAGGTGAAAAAGCATATGTAAATGCAATTGGTATGAGTGTGCGAGAATGCTTAATAAATGTTGATGGTTCATGCCCTGCAAATTATTTATGCCGTTTTAATGCACAAAAAAATCGCTATTACTGCTGTGCATCAATTACTGGTGGTATGTGTTAATGATTTTGTCTTATTGCATATAAATTATCTAAAAATGTGTTAAAATTTGAATTGGAAATATTTAAGATGATTTTGAATTTTTTCCGATTTGAAAAATATTGTGTTACCTCCGGGGGGATTCGAACCCCCATCGCCGGTTTAGGAGACCGACGCCTTATCCATTAGGCCACGGAGGCGATTGTAGAACTTTGCCCAATATTTCATTTTATGGTTTTTGTTTATCCAAACCATTTTCAATATAAGAATAATTTATTATTACTGGTTTTTTAATTTAAATTTTATTTGGTAAATAAAATTTAGATTTCTTTTTATTTCACAGCTATAAAATGTAAAATATTTGCTAGAAAAATTTATTAATTATTCATTATTAAAAAATATATGTAAACAAAAATGAAAGTATTTTTCTTAATTAAATATATTGTGATTTTCCACTCTTGTTTTATATTAAACATATTATAAATAAAACATTATTTTTACAGATTTGTGCCCTGCAGGAAAGGCGCTTTATCGTGAACCGCTAACAAAAAGTCCAGTAAGATGTACTATTTCTAACGTTAACGCAGCAAGTACACCTTGTCCATCCGGTTTTTTGTGCCAATCAGATATTGTCGGAGCATTTCAAGGTCATTGCTGTTCTGCTAGTTTCATGTGTCCGAATCGTGCTGATTTTTTCATTGAAGAGAGTACTTTAATGCCACGCTCCTGCACTGTAGGCGCATTTATTACTTGTCCCAATGGATATACTTGTCAAAGCACACAAGCTGAATTTACCACTGGTATATGTTGCAAGGGCGATTCCATCGCAATTTCAAGTTCGTATTATTAGTTATTTATTTTTGTTAACAATTTTTATGAATTTTTCCTAAGAGACAGTAAAATATGAAATATGATTAACTACTTACGAAATACAATAAAATAGATTATTTATATATGTGTTACGGGAAAATATGTTGCACGGCCATATACGTATTTTCCCACCCGACCGTCATATACGTATTTTCCCGGCCATATAAGATTTTTTTTTCATTCATCTAAATTTTGTTTTCAATTGAGAAAAAAGTTACAATTAAAAGAATGATAACGTCATAAAAATTAAAAAAAGTAAAAATGAGTATAGAAATGTGTATAGATAGTGAATAGAAAACAAAGATAGTGAATAGAATATATGGCCGGAAAAATACGTATATGACCGGGAAAATACGTATATGGCCGAGAAGATACGTATATGGCCGTGCAACATATTTTCCCGTATCAATAAAATGGAGTACATATTCAGTTTAAATATTTTTTATTTTATTAGTTTCGGATGGTTGTCCGCCTAATGAATACGTTTATATGAAGGATAACCAAATTGCAACTTGTGACCCTTTTAATCCACCAAATGCGCCATGTCCTAGCGGATATTCATGCCAGTGGTCGTTATCAAATCAACGATATCAATGTTGTGGTGCTACAACAATTAGTACTCCAAAAGCAATGAAGTCAAAGCGTGAGATATTTTATAAAAGCAAGACATTTTATAAATTTTATTGTGTACATACGCATTTATTAAGTAATCGCTCTGGGCTGTCCCAATGGACAAGTAGCTTTTCGTGAACCTACTACTAATCAGCCAAAAATATGCACAGCTGCTGCTCAAAATTGTCCGATTGGTTATTTTTGCCAATTTTCCAATACTAACAGTCAATTTCAATGTTGTGGTATGGATGGAGGATGCCCCAACGACCAGGTACGTAATTGAATGACAATTTCAATTTAAGTTATATTTAAAATTTTATAGGTTGCTTTTATTGGAATTAGTGGGGAGCCACAAATATGTTCAATTGGTCAAAGTTCTTGCTCAACCGGATTTTCTTGCCAAAGGACAAACAGTGGGCAACAAATTTGTTGTACGACAGGTTCTACCAGTAAATAGTTTATATTATAGTCTCGTAATTCATTCATCTTTACTAAGTGCACAATCAGTACATATAATGTATATAAACTAATTATTTAGTGTGCGGCGAACATCAAGTAGACGCCAATGGTATATGTTTAAATCGGGTATTCGTTGGTGATTCATGCATCAGCGATTTGCAATGTCCTGAACAGGCTATATGCGAGGATGGTAAGTGCGCGTGTGAAAACGGTTACGTTGAGCGAGACGACAAATGTGTAAAAGGTGAATATTAGTAATTTATCTTTAATTTTAGATAGCGAGGCAATAATTAGCCAAATTAAAAGAATTATTTATTGGAATATGTATTGTTTTCTAGGCATATTTATATACATATGAATGTATTTAAATAAAATTTATATATAGAGTGTAACGAACGTGAATCGAATGAGGAATGTCCAAAGAAGCAGCGTATTTTTGAACGATGTGAGAATAATGAACAATGTATCGGAGGCGCAAAATGCGAACGGGAAGTGTGCGAATGTCCTGCAGACACCAATGAGGATCTATATAATAATGTTTGCGTGCCCATCATTAAACCAAAGTAATTAATATTTTAGGGAAGTCGCATATGCGGCAGGCTTAATTTTTCTAGTCTTTATTATTTATAGAATATTAAAAGGCTTTAATCATTCTAAATTATCAAATGTTTCCAGTAATCGTGGAGCACTTGTGAGCAGTAAGCTTGGATTAAAAAGTACAATACCGCCACCCTCTTTCCCAGTCAAACCACCTTCCTCATCTTTCGGTGGACCAATACAACCGGGATCTCCTCCATCACCACCATCAACGTCGGACGGTGACGAAATGACAAACGGTGGTGACAATTCAATCACTTCAATACATGGGGGTGCTCGCCGTCAGCCACAATTTTGTCCAATACGTGGCAGTGTACCATTCCGCGAGCCTCGTACGAATGCATTTCGTTACTGTAATCCCACAACCCAGGCAGAAACGGCACATAGACAAGTATGTCCATCAGGATTTAACTGTCACTACAGCAATGTATTGCGAGCAAACATTTGCTGTGATACACATCGAACTACCTCAAAAAACGGCAATAGTATGGGCACCAAATTGCTATCTGGTTTGCCCGTTCCTGGTGTGGATATCCCCATGGAAAATATTTGTGATAAAGGCGTACCATATTTTGCTAATAAAGTGCCACAGACATGTGTTTCAACAGTTTGCCCTGAAAAATTTCACTGCGTTTTTTCCAAAACAGGACGCAGCTATTATTGCTGTTCGAAAGATAATGCCGGTAAAATTTTTTTAATACATAATCTATAAATTATTTTATAAATAAATAATTGATTTTAGCTCCTGGAATTTGTAAAAAATGTTTTTAAAATCAATGAGATTTTTAAATTATAAAAAAATAATAGAGAAGATTATCAATATGAATTAAATTTTTAATATGAATTTTGATAAATTCATTTCTAGTTTTGTCCGGGGCTCATGGTTGTCCTCGAGGCGAAGCGTATCTTTTTCCATCCACCGGAACTCCACTTCATTGTGACATTGCATTGCCATCAAGACAAGCTTGTCCAACTGGCTATGATTGTCTTCGGCATTTGCGCACTACATTGCCACAGTGTTGCAGCCGCAATACTGATAGTACAATTGGCTTAAATGGCAGACGTCATGGAGCATTCGGCAAACGACTTATACCCGCTAATCAACAGCGTCGACGAATTGGCACAATGGCACGAACTCGCACAAAAATGCCGATCAAAATTGTCAAGCCAACGCAACAACCAACAACTAATGAATTTAACCCAAGAAATACAAGAAGTAAGTAATATTCCGGCTAAAATCGGATCATTTTCAATACATATTAATAGGCCCATTTAATATTCGAAAATCAGCGTGTTAGATAACATTACCTTTCTTAACTGGTAGTAAGTAAGCAATTAATATTCTTATGTCAATAGCATATGAAATTTAATTGAAAAGATTTTTTAAAATATTAAACATTACAACAATGCAGATAAGTGTTCCAAACGACAAGTTCAAGTACGCAAACGCATTGGTAGCAAACTCTTTCGTCGATGTGCTAGCTCATGTCCGCATGGCCAAATCGCCATACGCGGTGTTTGTTATAATGCAGGAGACATACAGAATTTTCCTCCTGACATTAGATTAGCGGAGCTGCTTTTTCAAACGCAAGGAGACGCAATTAAGTCCAACAATACAAAAATAAAAAAGAAAATGGCAAAATTGCCGAATCAGAAATCAAAAGTACAAACTGCTAATAATAAGTAATGTTAGAGGATATATCAGAGTGCAAATTTTCATATTTCTATTGTCGTATTTTGAGTTGCTTTTTTACTATTGTAAATATATTATTTGTAATAACACTTAATAAAATTATTTATTAAATTATATATTAAGTATTATTACAAATTAGATGTTACAATATGTAAAATAAAGAAAGACTCAGATTATTTAATATTTTAATTAGGAAGTATATTTTTTAATTATTAAAAAAGCATATACAAATAAAATACCTGGAATATGTCTAAATATTTTGTTTATTGGTTTATAAAGAAGCACGTAGTTTGGAGAAAATTTGAGCCTTTCGTAAAAAGTTATTAATGCATAAAATCATCTGCTTTTTTAATCATCGAACGCATAAACTTTAATTTTTACACAATATGTATGTATATTAAATAATATGTGATGCAACGAAAATAATTTTCATTTCTCATCAAGAGAACTTTGAAAATCCGAAAATCGAAAAAAATGAAAAATTTTATTATTTTTAAAAAAATTTTCGAAATTGAGTCAAAAAACATGTAGGAGCAATGCAAGTTTTAAAAAATCGAACAAAATTAATTTAAAAAATATTTTTTTGTTAATGTAGAAAATTTTTGGAAAAAAACTAATTTTTTCGAAAATTAGAAATCGAAAGGAATTCAAATATCAGAAAATAGAAAATAGTTTCACCAGATATTTAGCTTAAAAGAGGCCTAGCTAAAATAAAAATATTTTAGTGAAATCAAAATAATAAAGGAATTTATTTTTTTATCGGTTAAATAAAATTTGTGTATACAAAGTAATATACAATTTTGTCCCCGGTTTTGTTATTGCTATAGACTTTTTATTTTATAACCAATTCTCATAATTCTATTTTCATTCGAATAGCAAGATTTTGAGAATTTGTCAAACTTGTCCATACAAACTTTTTTAACACTTTCAAAAATAAAGGCAAAATCACTAAAATTTGTAGTAATCATCGAGTCTATATAGAACTATTTTGACTTTTTGGTTCAAAATGAGGATAAAATCATAATTTAAATGGCTATAAAATTTGTAAATTGGAACCAATATGGACACGTTTGGCGTCATACAAATTTTCAAAGTTTCGTTAATAAAATAAAAAAAGAATCGTGAGAATTGGTTGCGAAATAAGCAAAAACAAAACCGTGGACAAAATTGGAGCACCCTGTAGATGTTTGTATTAGGTTGGAAGGTAATTTCTGACTCACTGTGGTAATAATTTTCAAAATTTATTTTCAGATACCAAATTTTTTTCGGCTGTGTAGAGCGTGTGGAGGACATGTTTTAGCGAGTTTAAAAATATTCATTTCTAGCATCTTTACAGAAGAAAACGCATTATAAAATACAGGCCGTACAATGCACTTTTTGCGATAAACAATCGGATCATCCTGAATTTTTCCAGAGAGGGTCCTCTGGACTAGCTATGAATACTCCTTAAATTTGGAGTGAATCGATTCAGTAGAAGTCGAGTTATAAAAATCCGAAAAATGCCAAAAATCGTTAAGAAATATCAAAAACGCAAAAAATTTCAATTTTTGCTATCAGCAGAGCCCATAGATGATATCGTCGCTGAAGATGCATGTGTTTTAATGGGTTTAGCTATTGAACCAGTAAAAAAAAATTTAAAAAATCTAGTATTTGCCGAAGTTGCCTCAATAGGCAATGAAAACGCTCTTACAGGTGTAACTACTCTAGAGGGAGTATTTTCTGCAGGTGATAAAACTGCTCGCCTAGGCAATGAAACATCACTGGTCGAAACTGCAAGTTTTGAAATTTTCGATAAACGATCAATAATAGCCTCTTGTTCAGCGATTTTTTTGCGGAGTTAATGCATTTCGAATTCTTGATTACTATATGCTTCGGCCGAAGCAGCTGCTCATCTTTTAGCCGAAGCTTCGGCTAAAAGATGAGCAGCTTCCAATGCGGGTTCAGCTAATTTTTCTCCGCTCTTGTTCAACATTTCTTTTTACGTTCTTGACTGCCACGGATATATTTTTTCTATCTTTTTTGTCTTCTAAAAAAAATTATGAAACACAATAATTTTTTATGTGTGTTATAAACTATTGAAAAATTAATACAATAAAATTAAACCTTTTTCATTAAATTTTCTTAATAGGACATGAAAACTAGTTTTTTGTCTTGAACTTATCATTCGTTCCATCGCTTTTTCCGAACCTATACTTAAAAAATAAATATAAAGAATGTGTACTTATTGGAATATTTATAATGAATAAATTTTTATTGTAAACTAAAACCTGCACAATTAATGTGACGGATAATAACGGCTAAATAAGCCATGAAAACTTGTATTAATATATATGACATTATTCTTATATTGCACATAATTTTAAAATATTTTTGCCACAATTGCAGTCTCGTCTGTTTAAACAAATTGTGAAGTTTATAGTTCAACAAATTTTTTTCGAAAAAAATAGCTTTATTTATTGATCTTTTTGTATGAATAAAAAATAATATACATAATTATTAAATTAATTAAAACTTAAATTTTTTGTTAAATATTATTTATATCTCTTTTTTAAACATCGTATTTTAAATTTTAGGACGTCCAGTAATTCAATTACAAATTAAATTTTTTAAATTAATTTATTTTTTAATGGAAATTGCAATTAAAATTTAACTAAAAAATTAAGTCTTTTAACTCATTACAAAAAAGATATGAAAATATTTTGCGCGCCCTGTTTCTTTACAGATAATTTTTCATTTTCAATAGTCTTTTTATTCTATATATGCTTAAATGCTTTTTTGTCATCTACATTCTGAAAATATTTTCTTAATTATTTTAAATTGTAATAGGCATGATTCATTTCTTCTCATCAAAAATGTCATATCATTAGTAATTTTAGAAGTCTTTTGCAAAATTTGATTTCATTAGTTTATTCGAGATGAAAAACAGAATAAACATGTATTTCATCATAGCAATGTTACAGTGCTACTCGTCTGTTCTTTTTGCCTTGCCATCGAATATTGCGTTTCATTCTCTAAACTACAGGAGTCCTCTAGATGATCCGGGTAAAATTTTAAAGATTTTGTGAAATTTTAAATGTTTATCATTTTTGCTATTTAGGGATTGATATGCCAGAAATTACTGGTGAGAGTGTATCTGTTCATCAGTCTTCTGGAAATTTTCCATCTGAAATGTTGGCTGGCGACATTTATAATGTCGCCGCATGCAGGCAGACTTGTACAACGAAGTTCAGCGAAGTAATTAAATTCGCTATTCGTTCGCCAAATCACTACGAACGCTTCAAAAATGTGTGCAAGTATGTTTTTTAAAATTTATTATAATTCTAATTAAAGGACGCGTCCAAATGCAAAGAAATTTTGCTCACTCTTTTGCTCATGTTTTGAATTGGCGCCGATGAGTTCATTCTGTTATATTGGATCCAAGCGAAATTTTGTGCCCGCCTTCGTTTCAGTTTTATAAAAGTGGGCACAAAATTTGGACTCGCTTGGATCCAATACAACAAAATGAACTTATTGGCGCCAACTCAAAACATAAGCAAAAGGGTGAGCAAAATTTTTTTGCACTTGGACGCGTCCTTTAAGAGTTTTAAAAAAATTGATTGAGAAATTAATATAAATAAATTTAAAGTCGATACAATGAAACTGTTCGATGCATGGATGAGAGTAATGCCGTGTGTTTTAACCATCAACCTTTCAATGTTTTCACCAGCGGTCTTTATTATATGTGTATTGAGCAACGAAAGGGTATAAAAAGAAATTTGTTTGCAATTATTAAAAACACGTTTAACACTAATTAAAATTATTTTCACTAATTAAAATTATTAACACTAATTAAAATTATTTCAGCTTTTGAAGCTGTTATCGAATGTATAGATGCACAGGCTAGCGAAGTTCAAAAAGGTATTAGACTAAAAATAAAATACAAATTGATAATAAACTGTTATTGAATTCAGAATGTGATGATAAATGTCAAACGAAGGGAAAAATG
This sequence comes from Bradynema listronoti, assembly GCA_024678965.1. NCBI lineage: Eukaryota > Metazoa > Nematoda > Chromadorea > Rhabditida > Allantonematidae > Bradynema > Bradynema listronoti. Next base: position 830,563 of record JANLNO010000006.1, read on the forward strand.
GCAAGTTGGGCAGTACACAGCGGCCTACTCGATAATCTAATTGGGCGAATTGTTGTCGGAGCTAGTAATGGAGTGGCCGGTTTTGCGCGTTCCGCCAATCAACGACATGTAAATCCCCAATTTGCACGAAAAATTATTCAGGATGGATGCGAGTGAGAATAAATAAGGATTTACATATTTAAATCTTTCTATTCTAACAATTTAGTCTCACGCAATGCCAACTTTCATGTATTAAAGTAAAGTTCAATACACGTTGTCATCACAATGCAGGGACACTACTATCTGTGAGTCAATCCATGTTAATGAAATTTTTAATCCTCACCAAAATTAGCCCAATGTATTAAAATTGCAACAAATGAACGTGGAAACATTTTTTTAGGAAGCTTTAGTGCGACCATTAGCTGAGACACAAAAAGTAATGGGTCTCAATAACATGCAGGGGATTTTAAATATTTTTCTTCCCAGGCAATGTGAATTTATCATTAGTGGTAATTCCTTGGAAAAATTTCGTATTGATCCAAAGTTGGATGAGAATTTAAAACGCCTCTACGAACCGAACGGTAACGATGATGCAATGAATGAGGCATCGTCATTTAACATGACATCAATGGACGAAATCGAATCTTTAAAGAAAAGTATAAATGGTATAAATAAATAAAATGTAGGTTCTTGGCGGTTGTCGTATCATCAAGAGTTTTTTTATTTTTGGTAAATCGATCCGTTCAATGACAATTATAGACACAATTTGATTTTAGGTTACCTCATTATTATTTTGTCGTTTCTTGAAAAACAGATTATATAAAACAAATATTAAATTTAAATTGTCCATGCCAGAAAACTCAAAATAAAAAATTACAGAATAATTGATGGTATATAATCGAAAAGAACTTTATTTTGGTACTTTCCGGTTATCTGATCCCCAAAATTAAATTACTTTAATGATATTTCCCACTGATTTTGTTGTTTTTGTGCAATTTTTGACATTTTCTAAGCAATCCTTTCACCAACATTTTGTAAGTCATCGCCGAATTTTGGGCCGTCCAATTGTTAATTATTTATCGTTGTTATGTTAACTACTTGTTAGAGATTATGTTATAAAATTATGCCTCGAACTGCAAAAAAACAACAAAATCAGTGAGAAACATCATTAAATTCGAATTCCTCGTGTCAGAAAATCTAAAATTATTTAAAAAAAATTTTTTTTTGGGGTCTCATAACCTTACTGTTTTTTTAACCGAAATTCTAATTTTAAGAAACGTCCCTTTTTTGATATATGAAAAAAAATAATTCTTTAATTTTAAGAATTTGAGAAAGAAACTTCGCAATTTGATGAGGACTATATATTTGATGATCAAGTGTCACAATCATTTGACCAGACTCGGCGAACGTTCGAACAACATAATGATCGTATTAATTAAAGAAAAAGCTTATGCAATTTTATTCTAACAAATATGGTTTTAGAAGCCGTAAATGACTACGAGAATCTCGATCAAATAAGCGAAGACGGATTTTCGATGGACGCTATCGATAATGCAGCCGATGAGGAAATTCGCCAGCAGCCGCAAATTATTAAAAAGCCATTATTTTGAAAAATATTATTATAATACAAAAACAATTTTTTATTTAGCCGTTTCACAAATAATAAATGTTTAATTTATGCAAAATTTTTAAATATACATACGCATAGTCCGTCCGAATATCCCAAATTCTTAAATTTTTTAAAGCTTTATTAAAAATGAAAAATGTGCGAATATCAATGATACAATATGCATACAAATAAGGATAAGAGTGAAATTTTTGTCCAACATTCCATATATTGGCAAAAAATAATCACATAAAAATACTTTATATGGATGTTGATAAAATAATGAATAACAACAATGCTAAATGTTATTAAGGCATACATATACAAGATTGTTTTTTTATCACCGTAGGATAAGTCGTGTTATATTCTTGATTTTTAATACAAAATTTACGAACAAATTGTGAACGGACATGTGAAAGGGATCAAACGATGTTTTAATTTTTTTTAATGACTCTATAAAGATTTAGAATAGCAAGATGTATCGTTACCCATTCACAGAGTGAATAAATTCGTGGAGTAGATAATAGGATTTGCGAAAATAATATAAAGTATAAAAGTTTGGAAATTTTTATCAATCATATACATTTATAAAATATCAAGAAAAGTTTATTGAAAATTCGAAACATAAAGTCGAACCAATTCAAAATGGTTGGATCTTTGAAAATACAATTGATTTTAAATCTTTAACAATAACACCCGTCATCCGAAGGAAGGCATCTGAGTACCTGGCGCGCTCGCAATTACATTCGGCCTCGGCAACGTGAGTTCAGAAGAAATGGATGAATTGAACAACGTGGAATTGGTCATCGACGCTCCTGAAGTATTCTTTTGCCGTCGCTGGTCAGTGATAATATTAGAGGTTTCCAATGGTGGCAACTGATCGACGGCGTTCGAACCTGTTGTGGTAGTGGAATTTTGATGGGCGGACGAAGACGTTTCGTCATTAACACCAGTAGTGTTATTAACAGCATTGTGCGGCGTTGAGTCCTCAGATGTGTCACTGGAGTTCTGCGATACAGTATTATTAAACGCATTGGCAAAATTCTGCTGAGCCGCCGTGCCGCCGCTGGTCGGCGTAAACGGATTCACACGATAAACAAAACAGAGATTGCACACGCGTACATTCTTGTCGTAGCCAAGCTCCGGAATAGCAATCGAATTCTCCGAACAGCGTCCACAGAAAATTCGTCCACAATTGCGACAGTGATGACGCCGCCTGACGACCGTAAACGGACTCTGACAGGCAGTGCATTGATCACAGTCACTGTCCGGGACCCATCGAACGCCTAAATATCTCATTCTCATCAAAGTTGTTTCCATTGCATAATAAAATATGTTGAATCATTTTAAGTAAAAAAAAAAATTGAAATATAATCTAGTCCTTAATAAAAATTCAGAATTTTATTTCGATTTAGGTTAAAGGTGAAACACGCACCGACAACTGACGGTAATGGCAACGACTCACGAACTTCGATGCCCGTCTCTTCCTCATTTTCTCTTTGTGGAGCTGTTTTTCCATTAACCTTAAATTGAATTAGCAATACTATTCAAGAAAATAAGAAGTAAGAACTATTGATGAAAAAATAATTCGCGTTTGTTTGCTCATTTCTTGAATGTAATAAAAGTTTCTTGTAAAATGAGTTTATCTATTTGGAAGGGCGTTTTCTTAAAAACATTTTTATATATAATTCGTTTATTTTTGATTGAATTTTTGAGGCACAATTTGTAAACGATCGACGAAAATTAAGGGGTGCGGAATTTGCAAATAAAAACGTATCTTTGAAGCAATTTTCTTAAAATTAATTTTTTTTTATCCTTTTTTAGGCCTAATTACACCATTATAGCAAAAACAATAATTTTGAAAAGCTTCAAAATTTTCCATATACGAATATCGAGTGTTTAGAGTTGAACGCGCATTGTTTTTTCACTAACCTAATTCTATTTTAAGTGACTCTCAGAGCAATTTCGACTTTAACTAATAGTAAATTTAAGTTGTTTTTAAAATTATTCTTTTAATCACTTGGTTCAAAAATATCATTTCAGTTTCAAATTGCACACCAAAATCAATAAAGAGCATACCAAATCAACCAAAATAAAAAATTACCTCAAACACCGGAACGATTTCAATGGGCTGAAGTACCATTTTGAGAACTTTGCGGATATCGGACGAGTAATTGGTTTGAAGTTGATCCGCCACGCCGGAAATGCATACAAACAATCGGTGAAGAAGATTTTCAGACGAAATATAATTGGAGCGATCACACGCACTAAAAAAGCAGCTTTTATAAACTTTTTTTTTAAATAGAAAGTTAAGTAGGAATTATTCTAGACAAGTCGCTTATAGGAACGAGAAATAATAATTCACAAAAAGTATTTTTGAAAGACGAATTAAAGATTATTTTCAAGAGCTGATTTAACGACAAAAAATAGCGAAAAAAAAGTCAATCGGATAAATTATCGAACAAATAATAAAATTTCAACCTCTCATCTGACATTTGGCCATTCTCATTAGTTTTTGTTTCCGATTTTTTTTCGCTTAGTGGCGAGTAGGCGATTGTTTGTGAGGCCTCTTCCTTCAAATAGGCCTTAGATGCGCTAGCGCTAACGCTGGGCGATCCTAGTTCCGGTAAAGATTCTATAACAAAATCGCAAAAAGTACGTTTATTTTTTAAATCGGGAAAAAAGCCTAAAACTTAATATTTGAAACTCAAAATTCAATGCATTCTCTAAACGCCTAAACGAGGTAAGAATTTTTTTTAGTAATCCATACGAAATACCATATAAATCACATCAAATATTATGTTCACAAAACAAACAAAAATTTTTTTTTAAATTAGCAATACCAATAAGAATAGCAATACCAATTTCCTCGAGAATATGAAGCGAGGAAGAGCGATCGCAATCATTCGACGCCCCCGTCACTAACGACATTTCAAGCCGTCGCAGTTCGTTAGAAGTCAACGTTAGGAGAAGCTTTCGGATGAGAACGAGCAACCGATGAAAATGTCGAAACATTTCCGAAAGTTGTTCTTTTGGTCCACTAACATTCAACGCTCCTTCCGGATAATATAAAAGACCCCTTAAAATATGTAAAAATACATATTCGACCAACTGCATTAGTTACAAATATTTTTATCTACTTATTATCGATTATAAGTCCGTTTTTGTACTCGTTCCGCAATAAGCCCTACAAAGAGCTATGCCACAAAACGGAATGGGATGGGGCCGAACAGAACGACAAAATGGGACAGGACATAACAGGATGGTTATGTCTAGGCCTAAAAACCAAGCTTAAGAGTCCAAATCCCAAGTATAGGTTAAAATTCTAAAAAAATTAATTGGAGTTAGATTTAGATCTAATGCCTTTGTCTTATTGCTCCATGTCGTTTTGTCGCGTCACATTTTGTTGTTGCGTTTTGTGCCAACAACAAAACATCAAAAAAAAATAAGATGTAATTTTTTTCAATATTCAAAAAAAAATACGTAATAAATTTTTTATAGTCGCGGACTGATTATTATTAAAAACTGATTACCACTTCAAAATACTTTTAAAAACTCACCAAACGATGGCCAATCTGGGCAGCGCAATTATCACATTCGGGTCACAGTCGTCGATTTGTTCCTGCGTAATATAGTTCATTCGCATTGCTCTAAAGTCATTAAAAATAAAATAAAATAATTCGAATTCAAAAAGTGAAAATTTTGCGTATTGTTAGCACAACAAAAAGCACGGGCGCTTTTAAGATTGCATTTTTGTTTATGAATGTTTTTGATTTTTTGATCATATCCCGGTCCTAAACTGTTGAATTTCCAATGTGTAATAGCTTGTTCGATTCGACTTGAAGCTGAAATTCTGCGTCTAACCATTTTGTAAAAAAATTGCATCGAAAAAATTTTATCGACGGATTCTCAAAAGTTAGAAAAGAAATCAAAAATGGAATCTTAAAAAACATCATGCATAAATAAATCTAAAAATGTATATTCCATTCATCAAATTTCAATCGATTAATTTAAGAATGATTATTTAGATATTAAATGCGTGTCGTCTAAAAGTTAATTTTTTTACGATTAATAAAAAATTCTTATTAACTTTTTGATTGAATTCATTTTATCACTGTTATAATATATTTATAGGATGTTCGAATATTGAATGATTATACTTGCTCAAAGCGTCAGAGAAGAGAACGGCAACGTCAAGCTGAGCATCGTATTCCTTTATGCTCTTCACTGGAACCATTGCGCTAACATAACTGCAAATAAGAACCTTAGAACATTGAATATATGTTGCAAAAATAAAAGTAAAACAAAAAATTATTCGATTCTTTTTTGTGAAATCGAATCCCCAAAAATTTCTTTATTTTTTTTAAATGATCCTTTTCAGGTTTTCTCGGGGAATTCGAATTTAGTAATATTTTTTATCGAATAATTAACAATTAAACATATGGGTGAAAAAATCATCATTACTAAAAAATCATTAAAAAAATTTTTCTTTGAACAAAAAAACCAATCACTCTTTAAGCTTACTTAAATTCGAATTCCGCAAAAAGATGATCAAAAACGCGAAGACTTTCCTTGATCTTATCGGGATAATGTGTTGGATCGCGTAAGGCTAAATGTAATAAGAAACAAATAATATAAACAAATATATAAACATTTTGTAAATAATCGTCGAAAAAAAAATTATTTTAAAACATAAGTAAATTTAAAAAAGCACCTTGGTCCTTGAGAAGCTCACGCATTCGGTCGAGATGCTTGATGAGATCGCGCGCCATTGGACGAATGGTCTCGCTTTCACTCTCATGATCGACAATATTCGAGCCAGCCGCCAGGCATTCAGCGCCGAACCACAACTGGCCGGGCAAATTGTCATGTATGATCTCATCCGGAAACTTGACACGATAATCGCGACAAGCGCGTTCGTGTTCGTAAGGAAAGACGATAAGCAACATTTCGGCTAAATAAAACAAAACAGTATCAAAGATCATTTAAATATGCTTTAAATATGCGAAAACAAATAAAAAGTACATAATTATGACTTTTTTCAGAGGTTTCTAAGAGAAACTTTTGTACATACTGGTTTTTATCCCATGTCCATTTATATATTTATATGTCATTAGATAGTTCGTTGTGAGTTTGCCGCTTTAATTAATTTCGTTGTTTTAATTTCGAAGCTTTATTAACATTATTTTTTTTCAAGCATAAAATCTAATTTGATTTTGAAATTGAGACCGAATCATAGCGAAAAATTTATATAAGTACACTAAATTCTCGTGTATAATCCGCGGCCGTTTCGACAAATTTTGAATTTTAACTTGACTTTTATTCTGTTATTTTGTCAGTTAAGCATAAAATTTAATGAGAAACTTCATTGAAGCAGGCCCAACCTGCTGATTAAAAATTGTGAGCTCAACTTCGTTTATAACAGAATGAAGACCAAGTTAAAATTCGTCGAACGGCCGCGGCTTATATCCAGAAACTTGGGGTAATTAAATAATTGTTATTCGAATAATTTAGCCAATAAATTCCATTTTTTATTTTTAACCCACAATTCAAAATTAAAAACTCACAAACAATGTGCAACACTCGGTCCTGCGCTTGTCGAAGTTTATTGACGAGATGATTGCATCGTTCCGGATCGCGTCGGCCGTCAAAGGAATCTAATTCGCTGGCGATAACGCTCAACGCCTCGTCCGCATGATAGAATTTTGCCAGCGGCGACCAATCGTCTATTCTCGGTTTATTAACCAATTTCCATAAGCTTTGCATTTCGATCTAAAAAACTGATTTTTATTGTTAATTCATTGAAATCAAAATACATACTTATTTGAAAAATAAAACATAAAAAGTGAAGCATAAAAATATTTTACAAATAACCATTCTTATTTCAAAAAATTAAAGGCGTGTGAAAATTAACAGAAGACTGAAAAAATTTCAATTATAAGCATAAATTTCTTAGCGCATTTTTTTAAAATAAAATTTAAATCAATATTTACAAATAAATCAATATTACAAAATGCAAAAAAAAAAATTATGAATCGCAAAAAACAATTGAATAAAAGTATTCCAAAAATAAATTATAAAAATAAACAAATTTACAGAGAAATTTTTCCTTTAAAAAACTATTTTTTATGTTCAATATTTATTTGGAATTTTAAGGTTGGAAAAAAAATTTTTTTTAATTTAACACAAAACTAAAAAGACACGTAGAAGATCCTGTATTTTTCAACATTTTGGCACAAAAAAAGAAATAAATTACGCTCGAAGCACACCTTGTCGTGTATTTTCAAAGTATAAAAAAGTGTACATATAAAATTGATGCGTGAAAAATAAAAATAGAATTATGTAGCTAAACAATGCGCGTTCAAATGTGAAAAGCTTGACAATAGTGAACATAAATGAATACTGGAAAAATACTGGAATATTGTTTTTTTATTCAGCAAGAGAACATTCCAAACTGTGTCCCTGTCAATTTCAGCAAACATAGTAGAGTGACTAAGTTTAGATAAAGACATTAAGAGTGATAATTATTTTTGCTAGTTCGAAATTTTCAACGTTTTTATCTTCATCGATGATTCAAGTTTATTTATCTATATTATATATCTTTAGACCGCTATCTTTTGGGGATTCTTGAAGTTTGATTGAGCCTTGAACTTTACTTTAGGTGTACTAAATTTTTTCCAAAAAATTTCATGATTTTTGATCGCCTCATATATTCAATTATATGGTATCCTTTCCCATTAAAAGACACAAAAAAAATATAGTTTAGTTTGGCCCTTACTTAGTTACAACCACAAGCTCACTCTCAATTAAAATTAGGCTCAGCTGAACACTAGAATGAAGCTGAAGCTAAGTCTATTAAATTTTTTTGTATCCGATAACGAAAAAGAATCTACGTTGGATTGTCATGCTCAGTGAAAATAAGCCCTATTTTCATGGTTCTTTTTTAGGCAAGTTTGATGAAACCATCAATCAGACAGTCTGTAATTCTCTTATAAAATTAGAAAATACTCGTCTCTATTGGAAAAACCAAAAAATATTCGCGGAAGATGATTCTCAGCCAGTGGTATTTTGAAAGTATGTGTGCGTAAATATGTATATATGTACATATTTGTAATATTCTATATTATATATATTTTATACTGAAACTAAAAGAATAGAATAGCCAATTTTTATAGTGCAACAAAAATATATTAGGTACATTATTTTTTTTAAATTAAACAAATTGATTTGAAAAGCATTGCTGTGATGAAGATACAACGCATGTGTAATCAAGAAAAACGCGGAATGTGCACGCGTAAAAAAGTATTGTGTGAATAAAAAGACAACGATGAAAGTGGAATGTACTAGAGTTTATTGCCGCTACAATACATCTCTTTCGTTATTTTTGTAAGTAACTTCCACCATTATAAACGCTGATCATACCAACTATTACAATCACCACTGTCAACCATCATCGTCATGAATGCAACTGAACGCTATTGTTGTCATTAATATTTAATGTACAAAACCTGTGAAACGAATAGACGCGAGGGTTTAAAAAAAAATAAATGCATACGTGTGGGACACACCAAACAGCGAACGACACAAATGGAAAGAGCACGCGCTTTTGCGTGAAATCAACGACAAGATAAATGCATTTGAATTAGCGCCTTTTGACATTCATATTTTCTGATAATTGGCATAGTGTTATAATAGAAAAAAATTTATTGGTGTTATGACAGAGCTTTTATGTTTAAGGTGGATGTTAGAGCTATTTGATACTTTTCAATTTTGATTTTAAGGAGAATATCAGAAATATGTATTCACATTTTGTTGTAAAAAACTGAAATATTTTAAACAAATATTTTAGCTTTTAAAATGATTTAAATCGCATTTTTGAAAATTCGAATTGGTTTACGACAATGATTGGCGGTCTTTTTGTTTATAATCACAAAGGCGAAGTGCTTATTTCACGAATCTATCGCGACGACGTCAGCCGAAATGCAGTGGACGCTTTTCGCGTTAATGTCATTCATGCCAGACAGCAGGCATCGCTTTCAAACACATGAATACATTTAATACATTCAGCAATTTACTTTAAAAATTGTTTAGGTACGAAGTCCTGTGACTAATATGGCTCGCACCTCCTTTTTTCACATTAAGCGCGGGAACGTTTGGATGTGCGCTGTGACAAAACACAATATCAATGCGGCCATGGTCTTTGAGTTTTTGACGCGATTCGCCGATACAATGCAATCTTATTTCGGAAAAATGAACGAGGAAAATGTCAAAAATAATTTCGTGCTCATTTATGAATTACTTGATGGTAGGAGTTGTTTGCTAACGCCTTTATAATTAGCAATTAAAAACAAATTTTTTTTAGAAATTCTTGATTTTGGCTACCCGCAAAATACTGATCCCGGCGTGCTCAAAACTTTTATCACACAACAGGGCGTTAGAACAGCTGTTCGTTTTTGTCTTTAAATTACAGAAAAATTTAGTGAATTATGTCATTTTGTTTAGAGCAAGGAGGAGCAGACTCAAATCACATCACAAGTCACAGGACAAATTGGCTGGCGTCGCGAAGGCATAAAATATCGCCGAAACGAATTATTCTTGGACGTAATCGAATATGTGAATTTGCTTATGTCTCAGCAGGGTTCGTTCAAACTTATATCGAGATTTTTTTCACTTTTTATCAAGTGAATGTTCTTAAATTAATTTTCTTCAATGAATAAGGAGGTTTCTTTTAGGACAAGTTTTGTCAGCACATGTTGCCGGCAAGGTGGCGATGAAGTCATATTTGAGCGGAATGCCCGAGTGTAAGTTTGGCATCAACGACAAAATCACTATCGATAACAAGGGTCGCGGTGCAGGCGAAGATCCCGCCAAAGCGTAAATCTAAAAATTAAATAGCGAAGAGAAGAGAACATTATTTTTGAGCATTCGAAAAGATTTGAGATATACGATAGTTAACATTACAGTTCACGAACGTCCGTCGCCATTGACGATTGTCAATTTCATCAGTGCGTGAAGTTGACCAAATTCGACACCGAACACGCGATTAGTTTTATTCCTCCGGACGGCGAATACGAATTGATGAGGTGTGATATTTTTGTGCGATTTGTATTATTTTTAAACAAATTTAAAGTGATTACAGTGCTTTTAAGCTTGATACCGTAATTTTTTTTCGTTTTTGATTTTTCTTAGTTTATTAAACGCATAAACCAAAGAGCTAAAAATGCGGATAATTCTTGGTGTCAAATCCATAGAACAAAATGGTTTAAAAAAATGGGCCAATATTGCTTTTTTACAGATATCGGACAACGAAAGATATTCAATTGCCTTTTCGAGTTATTCCGCTCGTTCGCGAGACGTCGCGCAACAAAATGGAAGTAAAAGTGGTTGTCAAATCGAATTTCAAGCCGTCGCTTTTGGCCCAAAAAATTGAGGTCCGAATTCCGACGCCGCCCAATACCAGCGGCGTTCAGCTGATTTGCATGAAGGGCAAGGCCAAGTACAAGGCCGGCGAGAACGCCATTGTTTGGAAGTGGGTTTTCGTTTGAATATAATTAAGTTAAAATGAAAAAAGATTGACATTGATTGTTAATAATTTTGTGACCTAGGTCTTTAAACACTGCTGGAGTCACTTGAACTTTAATGTAATTTTTTGTTTAAATAATTACAAATAATAACTTCAAAATAACTCTGAAGTTGAAGAGATTTAAGGTAGTTGCGATAAGCTCTTTCAAATATTTTACTTTCCATAATTTTCACTTCTTCCCTTTTAAAGAATCAAACGAATGGGCGGCATGAAAGAGTCACAGATTTCCGCCGAAATCGATTTGCTCAATACGGGATCAGCGGAGAAAAAGAAATGGAATCGCCCACCGGTTTCTATGAATTTTGAAGTACGTTTTACTGGAAAGAACTTTTTATAAGAGTTACTTCTTTAAAACCCCTCCCTTCTTCATGCTATATGATAATTTTCCGATGTTTTTCGTTATCAATTAATAAATCTTATTAGGTGCCATTCGCTCCATCCGGTCTAAAGGTACGCTATTTGAAAGTATTCGAACCGAAGCTAAACTATTCCGACCACGACGTTATCAAGTGGGTGCGTTACATCGGTCGGTCGGGACTCTACGAGACCAGATGCTGAGTTTGAAATAAGAAACACACTCGGTGACGGAATGGATATTTTCTTCGATATAAAAAATATATTGGGACTTTTTTACGATGTCATGTTCTATTTTAAATTTTAGCATGTTATAATTTAAATTAACTACTGCAATAATGAAGATTTTATTTAATAAATTTGTGACAAATCATGTCTCTCAATGTTTGGCTTTTTATCTTTAGTTTGTTTTTAGTGATTTAGAATGGTTTAAACGTTTCACAGAGTAATCTCATAATTTTCACTTATAGCATATTTTTTTTATTAACTATAATCTATGTAATTTATAACAATTTAATTTATAATACCCTTTCTCTTTCACTGAATAATAATGTTATAAAATTATACATACGAATTGCGCTAATTTTTATTTGCTTGATTAAATGTTATTTTAATACAATCTTAAAAGGTTCGTTTTATTTTATTTACGTGCTGTTCGGCTAGTTATAAAGGGACGCCGTTTTCGTTTATCACTCTAAAGTACAAAATATATATATATTTTATAAAATAAAATATTGTTTTGCTTGTTTTCAATTTTATAATGCTTTTAATACAAAAAAATATTGTTCGTCCTTCCTAAAATAATAAATTTATAAAAATTGAATGTTACAAAGTGAAAATATTACTGATGAGAAAAAATGGAAAAAAGAAGAGTGATGTGAACGCTATCCGACCACTGTAACCACGCGGGCAATTTTGCCTGCTGCCTTTCGGCCCTGAGCCGTTGCTTGCCTCATTGTTGGCCAAGCCAGTCTAAACCGGCCGGCGCAACGACCAGCACCCGCAGGGCTACCCCCGCGAACGCTTGTCGACGCGGCTCTTGTTCTGGACGTCCTCATACAACCACTCAACACCGCCCTAGAAGCTGGACAAACAAGCGCTCGCCACAACGCTCGGCGAGTATTTCTTTTTTGCAACTTATATTTATAGTAGCATTTGCATTTTTCAACTAAGCGTGTGCAGATTTCTTCCTCTTTTCCGTCTTTTACATACACATTTATATTTATGTTTTTGATATTTTTATATACATATTTATATACATATGAAATTTTCATACAAAAAATTATTACATACTTATGCACAAATTTTAAATTGAGAAAAAGTAAATTTTTCGTATTTTTTGAAGGTTTACATATAATAATTTATTAATATTCATCAAATTATTTGAGAAAGAAATACCTGTATTCTCATTTTGAGCAAAAGTGCAATACGTTTTCTATCTTCCATCGGAATTGAATAATGGCGCTGAAAAGTCAATCGCGTTTGGGGATCGAAGCTTTGCTCCATTAATAAAACGACGGCAGCCCATTGACGTAGCCATTCTAGGCTACTGGCAGATACTTCTGTGTATGTATTTGTCATCATAGCAATGAGCATATTGATTAATAACATTGTCACCAATAGCATATAAATCATGAATGTAACTTTTGCAATATTGGCCAAATCGCAATGCTCAAGGTGTTCGAAAAGTACTGTGTATTCCGTTAAAGACATCATAAACATGCGAATAAACGATTCGGGTACACGTGACATAATCGTCCCCTCTTCTTCAATATCAAATGTTGGATCGTGACGCCGATATCCCAGAAAAATTATATAAAATGCTGGAACTTACAATTAATAAAAAGAGAGACTTCTGAAGAAGCATGAATAATCAAAACAAAAATATTTTTAATTAATTTTTGAAGTTAAAATTATTGAGACAAATGTTAAATGCAAATGATTTAAAACTTTTGAAAAGTTGGTTTAAAAATATAACGTAGTCTTATGCAAAATGAAAGACAAGTCCAAAATAAAGCTGATGTTTTTTTTATTTTAAAACAATTGAAATTTATTAATATGTACTTTAAAACCTACATTGTGAAAAACCAATTACTATTACCAAATAAATTATAAAGAAACGTATTAGATCACGAATAATAATTTTATAAAGCATGAGAACGAATGGACCAACCGATTTAAAACCTCTACAAAATAAATTATTAACATTAAGTTGTAATTTTAAACTATATATACCTGCAAAAGAAAAGAAATTTAATAGCCGTAAGAAGTACAGTAATCTCCCAAATAATATCTTCGAAATTGTCCCAACATAACATACGCATGCAAAAGCTAATTATGACGAGCGCACAAGATACAAGAAAAATAGCTTTTGCCGGAAAACCGGACTAAAGACTTTATTTTTTATTTTTTAGCCGGACTTTGTTTTTAAAATTTTCTTTTGCATACTTTTATGTTAAAGTTTAATTTATTCATACCAAACTCAAATAGTACATTTTGCTTCCCACGTTATGAATATGATTTCGCATTTGCAAAAGATAAAATATAGCGCATATGAATGCTATCAAATTCAATAAATGGTATATCTAAAAAAATTTATGTAGTTTTTATACTTAAAAATATTTTTATTAAAAAACAAACTAATTCTTGAAATGTCATTTCAAGATAGTTGATTTGTGATAAATTTGATATACAAATTAAAGTTTTGTTTTCATGCGATCGCTCGAATGGTGTTGGTCGAATGAGAAAACAAACGAAGATTAACAAAAAATAGCAGACGAATACTGCTAGCTGATGATATAACCTAATTATGAAATTTCTTAATATCCAAAATTTCATATTAAATAGTTAAAAAATATTGATACTCTGTCCTTGCATATGTGATCCATTTTTTGTTAACTAGTTCTTCAAGCAAATTAGGCAAAAGATTCAAATGATCGGTTGAGTTGGCATAAACAATAATTGCAAGTGCTGAGTTGGGATTTATGTTGCCGGTAGCAGGGTCAATAGAGTCGAGATGTTCTAAAGGATAAGCCGCCGACATTACTCCACCATAAGTCCAATGGACTTCGCGTTCCACTTCAACAATTCGATCAAACATCTATTCACAAATTGACTTTGAAAATCTATGTATTAATATTATCAATATTCAAAGTACGATTACTTCTTTTTTAGCTAAAAATGAAGCAAGCGTCAAAGGAGTGAGCCTTTGGCGATTTTGAATCCGAATATTTGCACCAATACTCAAGGCCAATTCGAACATGGGCCAGTTATCGCGTATCGTACAAATATGTAGTACCGTGTTACCATTCGTATCCTATGCAATTTATTGAATTTAACATTATATGATAAATAAAAATTATTAGGTACAAATGTATGATTTATTCGGAATTAATATTTAATTACTTCCCAGTTAGGATCAGCACCATAAGCGCAAAGAAGCCGAAAACATTCGCGCTCAGAAAGACATGCCGCAAATGATAATGGATATTCACCCCAATACAAATGTCTAAACAAATCCAAACTTGAGGAATGTTAAATTGTGATACTAATATCATTATCACCCCGTATAATATGTATGACGATTTAAAAGCACATGTTCAAAATCGGCTCTAAATATACTTCTTTGATAATTATCTACAAGGTGGCCCAATTTTGACTGGGAACTTTTTTATTTCGTAACCGATTTTTGCATTTGATTTCCAAGATTTTAGAATTTTGTTTGACAACAAACTTGTCAATGTTAATTCCGATTTACGAATTTGCTAATCATTTAAACTTTTTTTGTCACTTTTTTGAAAAAAAGAGATTTCCATTAAAGTGGGTGGTATAAGGATCAACTTATTCTAAGCATCAGGCTCATTTTGGACTATTTTGACATTTTAGTTGAAATTGGAGGTAAAATTCGTTTAAGAAAGCAGTATTTAAACCATCAAATAAAAAATTAGCGAATTCGAAAAATTGCGTCAATTTAATGTCAATTTTATACATTTTTAACTCTTTGAAAAAATGACAAAAAGCTTAAATGATTAGCAAATTCGTAAATTGAAACCAATATTAACAAGCTTCGTATCAAACAAAGTCCTAAAACCATGGAAATCAAATGCAAAAAGAATTTTGAAAATCTGTTGTGGAATAAAAAAGTTATAAGAAAACAAAGTTTGCAGTCGAAATTGGGCCATCTGTTTAAATAAAAATTCCAAAGATTTACGAATCGCTTCGACTACTTTTCTGATCGTCACAAGTAAAAAAATTCCCAGTACATCGAACATCAACGGCAGCACCACTACGTAGTAAAATCCGGACTATTTCTGGGTTCTCTGATACAATTCCCATATGCAATGCTGTTTCTCCTTAATGACACGAAAAATCATAGCATTTAAAAGATACATATTTACTATTAAAAACCATAATATTCATCACAGATATAGAAATCGTTGATAATTTTGGGAAAGAGATTAAGCATCCGTAATGCTAAAAATTTCATGTGCGCAGGAAGACCAGAAAGAAAGCAAACGTGAAGTAAAGTTTCTCCAACGGCACCTCGTGCATCCAGTCTCCAACACACAAATTTCCGCACATTTACAGAACCAATTCCAACATTTGTTAATTCGTTTCCTTTAATATGCATTAATTATGTGCATAAAAATTAAAATTAATACATATTTACCTGTTCTTTCCTTATGACGAAATGTAATCACTTTTTCAATTGGTAACATCTCACCCATACCTTCATTATACAGGAACGGGGTTATCTTCTAAATTTTTACTTTATATTTATCTATTGCGACAAAAGAATTAACTTAACAAAATATTAATGTGTACATTCAATTTTTTCTACCTTACGAATGACTTCATCAAAAGCATCTATATCGCATGTTTTCAGCGTTTGTTTTGCTAAAAGGGCTAACTCTCCATTCCCCTTTACGTCTGCAAGCTGGTATAATGCATTACTTTTTCCATCAACCTGATTTTTAATACCTGCCGTTACTGTAGACGAAGAAATACCCATATTTTAAAGTATTTTTTTACAATTTTCTTATCCATTCCGTATTCCCATTTATTTTAGCATAAGGAAAATTTACGGATGATTTCACATATAGATTTTTATAGTTTGCATTAAAAAAAATTTCGTTATAAAATATTTATTAGATATATGTTTATCAAATAAAAATCACATATTAAAAAGGCAAGAATAGGTCTATTTTTATAGAATTTTGCAAATTATGATATAGAAAAATGTAAAAATGATTTCTGTAAAATTTTATTAAATTTCTATGAGAAAACCCGTAGAAATATGAATATGCAAGCAAATGGCGACGAAATTGGATTTGCACATTCTTATATAACAATACTGTAATTTCTCACGCACTTGCAAATCATTTGCCTTTGCCTTAGGCACTTTTAATTAAAAAAGAATATATAATTTGTGGAAGATATTAAAAGAAAATAATATTTGCACATTTGTATCACAAAAATCATATATCTTAAATACAAATGCGTAGATCTCAAAATAAAAAAAATTCGATATGTGATATTTAATTGAATATTTGTAGGTAATTTGAATATTAATTCGAAACATATGGATTGAGGTTATACATATTGTACATGAAATTTTGGAAGAATAAAATATTTAAATATAGAATCACTAAAATATTGCACTACTAAAATAAGATCACTATTATATTGTACATATAATATATATATATATATATATATATATATATATATATATATATATATATATATATATATATATATATATATATATATATATATATATATATATATATATATATATATATATATATATATATATATATATATATATATATATATATATATATATATATATATATATATATATATATATATATATATATATATATATATATATATATATATATATATATTAGGTTGTAACATAATTATAGTCGCTTTTTTTCAAATGTTTGTAATTCTGTTTGTTTTAAACGGAATACTTTTAATCATATATCGTCGGAAAGGGGATGGTCTGGGCTTTCTGATGACATATGATTTGTTTTGTAAAATGTTTGTTAACGTTAAATATTTTGTTTAAAATGACAGACGATCGTGAGTGTGTGAGAGTGCTTTTACGC
This sequence comes from Bradynema listronoti, assembly GCA_024678965.1. Taxonomy (NCBI): domain Eukaryota; kingdom Metazoa; phylum Nematoda; class Chromadorea; order Rhabditida; family Allantonematidae; genus Bradynema; species Bradynema listronoti. The sequence goes on from JANLNO010000006.1 coordinate 848,204, forward strand.
GAACGATTCAAAAATGGTGATAAAGCTGCTTGAAAAATTAACGAGATGTTTGATCGTGATGTGATTACAAAGAGGCAAGCACAAAGATGGTTCAAAATGTTTCGCGAACGACTTACCAGCATCGAACACAAGTAAGGCGATGGGAGACCCATCAGCGCTATATCGAAGAGGAGCTTGGCTGGGAGCTGCTACCTCACCCGCCTTATTCGCCCGACATTACGCCATCTGACTACCATGCGTTCAGGTCGTTAAAAAATTTTTTGCGCGGACGGCAATTCAAAAACGACGACGACCTCGAAAATGGGGTTCTCGAATGGATCGAGCAGAAATCGGGTACGGACTTCTTCAAGCGAGGAATCCGCAAATTACCGAAGAGATGGATGACCGTGTGGTTGACTAATGGCGATTATTTGATCTCATGACTTTGTTCTACTGTAGCTTTAATTGTTGAAAGTTTAATAAAAAAAGCGACTATAATTATGCTACAACCTAATATATATATATATATATATATATATATATATATATATATATATATATATATATATATATATATATATATATATATATATATATATATATATATATATATATATATATATATATATATATATATATATATATATATATATATATATATATATATATATATATATATATATATATATATATATATATATATATATATATATATATATATATATATATATATATATATTTAATAAATTTCTATTAGGTTGAGGCAAAATTTTTTACCCATCCGCTTCAAGCGTTTACTGCAATATTCTGCAAGCTTCTAGAAAATTTCTTTTATAAGATATATAAGCAGCGCAATCTAAGCTATCGAACGATATCTTTTGGACCGCAATTTTTGTTCAAAATGGCGGAGAAGATCGAGCTCGACAGACGACAGATTCGGACCCCTCTTCTTTACGAGTTTCGTTTACACCATACAGCGGCGGACGCAGCACGAAACATTTGCGATTCGATTGGCGAGAACACGGTCTCCTATGATACCGCAAAAAATTGGTTTCATAAATTCAAAAATGGTGTGTTCGAAATCGACGATAAAGAGCATCCTGGAAGACACAGTCAACTAGATGATGAACGTCTTTTGGAATTAATTGAAGAGGAGCCACGTCTGTCTACACGTGAACTTGGAGAGCTTCTTGAGTGTGACCAAAAGACGGTTGATCGTCATTTCCATCAACTCGGAAAAGTCTCAAAACTTGGCGCTTGGGTACCCCATCAATTGTCGGCCGCCCAAGAAAATCAGCGCGTTCGAGTATGTGCACAACTTTTGACTTTCCGTCGCACATTCGATTGGCTCAAAAATGTGATTACTGGCAATGAGAAGTGGGTACTTTATGCTAATCATACAAGCAAGCGCCAGTGGCCCAGTTCGGGAAAATCAGGAGTTCCGACACCAAAACCCGATTTCCATCCGAAGAAGATCATGTTAGTGTTTGGTTGAATATGAAAGGAATTGTTCATTGGGAATTATTGCCATTTGAAACTACGATTACCGCAGAATATTATTGTGCCCAACTCGATCGACTGGCTTCAAAATTGAAAGGAAAACAAGACCAAGTTTTCTTCTTGCACAACAACGCACGACCTCATGTTGCAAAGAAGACGTGTAAAAAAATCCAGGAACTTAGATGGACGATTCTTCCACATCCACCATATTCCCCAGATCTTGTGCCTTCTGACTACCATCTTTTTTTGTCGTTAAGCAATCACATCCGTGAGAAAAAATTCGACGACGAAGAGCATCTAAAAAGCGACTTGGCGGCGTTTTTTGATTCTCGTTCCTCTGACTTCTACGTTCGTGGAATTAACTGTTTGCCAAAAAAATGGCAAGATGTCGTAGATAATGATGGAGCATATCTTCATTGATTTGTTTGTTTTTATTGGTAGAAAAAATAAATTTGAAAAGTTTGAAAGAAATGGGTAAAAAATTTTGCCTCAACCTAATAACAAAAATTAATGGGATATATTTTAAAAATTTGAGGATTAAATAATCAAAATAAAAAATAAAAAAAAATAAAATGTTTGTTCATTGAAGCGCTCTAAATAATTCAATTTTGAAATAATAAACATGTTTGATGATGTCGTTGGAAAATACCTTAGTCTATGATGATTAGTAATTGAATACCAATAGCAAGAAATTAAAAATAGAAGCGAGAAAGATTCAATAATTTACAGGCACATTATTTACTCTTTACAAACAAAGAGGGCTTTACTATAAAGTTAAACATTTTAAAAATATCATTTTGCTTTTTAAATAAAAAAGTTTAAGTTTTATGAAACTCAAAACTTTAAGGTCTGATTCGGCTACAGGTTTCGCAAATCAAAAAACTGTTTCCAAAAAAATTTAGTATTTTATTTATTATTTAAAAAAATCTAAAAAGCTATTTTTTGTCCTACCTTTTCTTTTTGTGAAATAGGCAAAATTATGATTGATTACATTGGTCGTATAAATTAGCAATATGATAGAAATCAAAATTTTTAACTCAAAAAAGATTTTTTAATCGAGAATTAAGAAAGAAAACACGTCAAAAAATCTGCCGAATCTAATCGAGTATGGCAACAATGTTGTTAAAGCTTAAAGGATTCACCTCGGATCCATCTTCATTAGAGAGCCGATTAATGCGTTTCAATTGAGGTGAAAACGAGTAGGCACGTTGCGAGTTGAGTAGACATAATGCATGATCACGTAGATCGCCCCATCCGCCATTCGGTTTAGAAGGTTTCAACGAACGACGTGACACGCTATCCAACGTTAATTTGGACGGAAAGAACTCGGATTTGTGCTGTTCTATTAACTCGCTAAACAAAAGTAGAATAAGTCCAATAAATATTTTTAAATAAATAATATTTTTATCTTCGATTTTTAAATTCGGCAAATACAAAATCTCCAAAAGTTCATCTTAAAAAGTCGTAGATAAATTTTAATATATAATTTCCATGCATTTATGCTCAAGCCAAAAAAAAAAACTCACATAGCCGACGCGGCGGCGTCGTGAGTTTCACAGCGATTCGCGTGAACGCCGCAATCGCCAATGTGGATTACGCGAGGCGAATTGGCGAAAATCACACGCGGCCTCATCGATAGGCATTTCATGCCTACATTAAGTAGTGACCAATCCCAATTATAGTCGTCATAGGTACAAAATACCTGCAAATAAGAAATTTAAGAAAAAAAACCAAAATTAGATTGATCGAACAAAAGCTGTGTCCACAAAGTAATGTTTGCTTTTTGCTACAAATAAAATTCACACGCCAATTTAAAAGACCCGAATAAAAACACAAAAAATTCATTTCACAAATAGAACAAGTCAAATTAAAAAATCGACATAAAATTTTCTATTATAAAAATGAAAAAAAAATACCTCGGAACAATTCCAAAATTCCTGCCACGTATCCGGGCTAATCGCCATTCCCATGTTATGCTTGCTAGTGAACCAGGGCGCGATGCTCACTTTCGCAATGTCCGATCGATATTTTTTATAGTTTTTGAGGTAGGCACCCAGACAAAAAATTTTACAGTCCATACAAATGCTAAAAATATCAAGTATTCAAAATTCGTCGGTTTGGCCGGCTAAAAATAAAATATTCATTGGAAGTAAACTTTTATATAAAAAAAAACAAAACAAACTTAACATCAAACAAAATGATAACTCCCTGGATTTAAAATAAATTCAAAAAATCGATTACAAAAAATAAAAAAGTTCTGACAAAAACAAATCGTGCGCGCAAATTGTATAATTTTCCAGTTAAACCTCTCTTTCATCTCGATCATTTGTCCGAGAAAATGAAGTGAGTCAGGCATTAGAAAATGATCCTCCTCCAAAAGTATGATGTAGCGATTCAATGCATACTTCGGCATAATTACTTTGAAAATATAGTTCATCTAAAACTAAATATAATTAAAAAGTCAACTTTTCAAAAGTTGAGTAAAATTGTATGAAAATTTGTTTAACTAACCTTCCACCACCAATGATGTTTGATTTGCGTGAAGCTAGCGACTCGATAATTCCCATATTTGTCCGGAAATTCTTTATTTTTGCACGTTTCTAATCTGAATTATTTTTTTATTCATTTCTTCATTCATAATGATTCTTTTAATGAAAATCAAAAATAAACTGTTGTTTCGTCGGTTTGGCCGGACAATCACGTGGATCCTGGCCCGGAAAAGCGTTCGAAAAAAGTTGAATGCTGTACGGATAAAATATTTGAATAACCTAAAACTACTTTTTTTAATAATACAAAATTCCAGACTAAAAAATAACAAACAAAAAAAACATTACACGACAAAAATCGATAGATCGAATTTGCCTATTAATTTCGTCGTCGTTAAAATCGTGACTAAAAATTAGTAATGTGTCACCAATCCCTTTTACACCACGCAGACTCGAAATCAAGTGAATGAGATATTCAAGTCGTTTATGAACCTAAACAATTTTAAGATTCTTCCTATTCAAATAAATATTCCTAAAATTATTTTTAAAAAAGGTTAGGTTAAATACCATCTCCTCTAAGCTTTTTTATAATCTTCAAAAATCAAATATACCACTCAATTCAAAACGATTAAAAAATAAACAAAAAAATCATATTCCCTGAGCAACGATAATATAGCTGACATTATCGTTGGTCGGCGTGCCAAACTTATTCACATTCAGCACTTCGTGTTCGGAATTGAGAAAGTCAACAGACTCTATAACTTTATCAGCTTCAATAGGCGATTCTTTCATGTCCAAGTAAAGACGCTGAAACAAATCCGTTGTAGTTCGGAGAGCAGTATCTCTATCTCTCTTCAGTAATTTTTCGGTGGCGCCCTCATCCATCGGCACAACCACTACCCATCGTACAAGTGTAATGAAAATGACGGACTAAAATTTGTATCGTATAAAGACTTAAAGCAAGAAATAAGGCAAGAAAAATCTCACCGTGCATAGCAATGTAATTGCAGCCCAAATATTACGAATTTTTCGACGAGAATAAATCATTGAATAATCATTTCAAAAACACTAAAAATTGGGAAAATAAAATATAAATAAACAAAAATTTTAAAGAAAGTTCTAACCTAATGCTTTTTTTAACTTTCACATGAATACTTAGCATAATAGTAATTCAAAATAGAGAACACACACTATTTTAAAAGATAAAATAGAGGAAATGTATGAGAATTTTTCGGAAGATATTTATTATGAATTCATCAGGCATGCATGCATGGAAATGCATGCAAAAAATTGATTGTATAGGGAGCTTCCTGCATGGAGGCTATCACTCGAACATTTGGCTATTTTAAACTAATTGTTTCTTTTTTTTCAAAAGTCAGCCAAACAACTGATAATGCAATCTTGTAATGAGTCTACGTCAAACCGTCCTTTTCAGGACGTAGTGGGGGACCACTATTAAAACATCCATGGAATGTGTAATAAGAGTTTTATATTAGAGGACGTAGTCGATCCGCTTTAGGCGTCGATCGCTTCCGTTGAAATTGAAGACCATTCCGATTATATAAATATGATGTTTTAGAATCATTGTTAACATATCCTTTTGATTATGAAAGTAGTTATACAAATGTGGATCTTACTAAAGTTTGCTGTGGCAATAAAAAGGTTTTTTCAAGCGCAATGGAAGAGAAAGAACAGTAAAAAGAAAAGGATAGAATTAGGAAAGCTTTAAAAAGAAAAGAAATGAAAGAAAAATTAAATACCTGCCTAAAATGAAACCAAATGTATGGAAATGAAACCAAATGGATCAAAATAAAACCAAATGTATGAAAATGAAACCAAATGGATTAAAATGAAACCAAATAAATGAACGATGAAATAATAAATGTTTATTTAAACATAATCCGTATAAAAAGTAATAAAAAATATTAAAAAATATAAAAAAAGGCGAGCGGAAGAGCTGCAAAAGTATACTATCTCCACGTGGTGCAGTCTGGGCAACTGTTTTTATAAGTAAGAACTTCTTGCTTATTAAAGCAGGCTAAGAGCATACAATTTTTATATTTATACGTAAAAAAGATTGCAAAAATAATTTATTTGAACGTTGTGGAACAATGACTTAAACGTTACGAAATTCAAATTTGCAACAAATTCTTGCTTCTTTTTCTCCTCTCGAGCGGCCTTCAGATATTTTTAAATTTAAAAAAGAAACATCCAAAATATTAAAACAAATTTATTTAACTACTATTAGGCAAGTATTTAACCTATCAACCTCAACACAACATTTTTATTATAAAAAAGTTAAAAAAAAATGTCGGGCCTCCGTCGAATCCGCCACGACTGCCACGATTCCAATCGCGTCGGTTAGTGTGGTAACCGCCACCGCGCGCGCGCCAGCTGCGGTGGAGGCGCTGAAAAGTCAACAATTAAGAATAATAATAAATAAATGAAAAAAAACTAAACTATTTTTAGGATAATTCTACTTATCTAATATTCTTAAATTGCAAATAATAATTACAACTTAACAATATAAACTTACGCGGTTGCGCGACGGATGCGGCGCCGTATCGTTGGCGACAGCCGCAAGCGGTGCGTTGCTGCTGTTGTTCATATTGTTTATGTTGTCCCACCCCTAATCCTAGTCCGCTCTATAATTTATTCCCAAATATAATTTATTCCCAAATGTCGTTACCTCATTATCCATTATTTATTGTTTCACCTTATTTTAATTTAATTTATTGTTTTTATTATCAGTCGCGATTTATCGTAAATAAATTATTATTATTATAATTATTATTATATTGTCATTGTCGTCGTTGTTGGATCCATTTGGTCTCATTTTGATCCATTTGGTTTCATTTTAGGCAGGTATTTAATTTTTCTTTCATTTCTTTTCTTTTTAAAGCTTTCCTAATTCTATCTTTTGCCACCATAATATTTTTTTCTTTCAAATGCATAGTGTGCACCGCACATTGCATAAATTTTAACTTAATTATTCTATTTTCGTAAAATTGATCAAAATATTAAAACTTATAACTATCAGATCGGCTAAAAGTGAAATAAATCGGCTGACAACATTAAATTTACACACAATTTGCTAAACAAAAGAAAAGCAAAAAATGGAAAAAAAATAGAAATGAAAATGGTTTTTTAAATGTGCTTTTTCTTTTTTTATGGCATTGATATTTATTTTATTTTTGGAATTTTTTAGAAGAGAGAATCGAGCATAAAAATTTTGCTCGACGAAGTCTTCTGTTGGAATTGAATTCGGTGATTTAAATATTAAAAAATTTTGAGAAAACTTAAACTACTTATTTAGAATATTTTGATAGCAAATTATGATAATTTAGATATTATGATGTTTCCTTCTCTCTCTATAAAATTTTTTAACTTCAGACTTAAATCGATTTATAGGTTTTGTGCTTTGGCTTAAGTCTTAGACTTGGCCGGAGCCTAACGAAGCTTAGAACTTTTTAACTTTTTGGTCAGACCTTTTAGAGTAAGGCTAATTCTTAACTCTAGCTTCAAAATTCATAAGGCTAAATTTAAAAAAAATATGATTAATAACTAGATTTATACTGCTCTGACTTGATTTTAGTCTTTTTTATTCTTTGCTAAAAGATACAGTTTTAAAATTGGTTTAATTTAGGTTCTCAATTTTTTATTCAAAATGACAACGCCATCCAGAAGGCGACTTATGCGAGATTTTAAAAAATTACAAGTATTTTGTTTATTAAATTTTTGCCAATAATTTTCTAAACATTTCTTTGTCAAAATGAATGAGCTTTTTTATACTTAAAGAATTGTTTATTTGCAGTTTGGTTAAGTTTTCTAGAAAATTATTTTAATATAAAATATACAAGGTGAATAAAAAAAACTCTACTTTTTCTTATCAACTCCAAAGATTTCTACCACTTTTTTTCCGCGTCGTCTTCTTTTCCAAAGCAAAGTAGCAATCCGCCGATCGAAATCGCTCATTTCAAGTTTTATTTTGCTCATAATGCACGAAAATATTGCAAGAGAAATCAAAGAAGATTGGAAGAAAAAGTAGAGCTTTTTTTGACTCACCCTATATAATAGTAAAAAAAAATAAAAATAATTTTTTTTAGGAGGACCCACCGGCCGGCGTCAGCGGCGCACCCACCGAAGAAAATATCATGGTCTGGGAGGCTGTTATTTTCGGTCCACAGGATACTCCCTTTGAGGACGGTACGTTCAAGTTGTCGTTGGAATTCACTGAGGAATATCCCAACAAACCGCCCTCCGTAAAGTTCGTCTCGAAAATGTTTCATCCGAATGTTTACACGGACGGCAGCATTTGCCTTGACATTTTACAGGTTATTTATTCATTTTTTTCGTTATAGGATTATCACAAAAATTTTTTTTCGATTTTTTAAAGACTTTTTTGGCAATTTCTCCCGCTTCTCGAATGTCGAAAACTTCCACAAAACAAAAAAAAATGGTCAAAAATTATTAAATCCGAATTCCTCGCGCCCAAAAATTTGTTATAAGAAATCGAAAAAAAACTTTACTATTTTTGATCAAGTTTTTTCTAATTAATTGATCCTAGTTTTGCTTCTAGTTTTACATCAGATTTAAAAAAATTAACGAGAAAACTTTACCAGAATAGAGGGAAATCTAACAAATATCAGAAATTTATTTTTACTTTAAGTTTTCTGATTTAAAAGAGTTTAAAATTAATTAAAACAGATTTTTAATTTTGGAAGCAAAAATTAGAACATATTTTTCAATAATTCTCAATTTTTGCTTTGAATTTTATCTATGTATTTCATATCATTTTTTGTTTAGAATATTTTTAAATCTTTACCAGATTTTAGAATCAATGGTCTCCAACCTATGACGTCGCCGCCGTTTTGACGTCGATTCAGTCGCTGTTGGACGAACCGAATCCCAATAGTCCAGCCAACTCGCTGGCCGCCCAACTCTATCAGGAAAATCGGCGAGAATACGAGAAACGCGTTCAGCAAATTGTTGAACAAGTATTAATTCTTTACGTTTTTTAAAGTACATTCTTAATTTTATTCTTATTATGAAGAATATGAATATTCAATAGATTATATAAATATTTTTTTGAAAAAAGCATTAAGCTTATAGTTTTATATGAATGGATCAATTTTTTGAAAAAAAAGAACTTGCATTTTTGATTGAACTAGTGATGTGATCAGTAAATATTGTGCAGTAAAAATTTTGAAATTCTACGTAAATTATTATGCAGTAAAATTATTGTATACTTTGAACTACGGTGTATTTTTCTACAAATTTTTATTAATTTGTTTTTCTTCAAATTTATTGTTTTTAATTTAGTCCTGGCTTTCCTTTCAAGACGAAGAGGACACGGCGGATGATGACGCCACGAAAAAGAATACGTCCACAGAGCTCTCAATGGTTCCGACGGCCGGAGACGTCACGTCGGCCAATGGCGCCGCCACCTCAACGTCGGCCAACATTGCCGCCTCTGCTGATATTTCGATTCCAGAAGTCGCGCCTTCCGCATCCTCGTCCAGTACCATGGATACGACGGAATGAATTTATTATCGAATCGAAAACATTTGCCTTTATTCGTTTTTTTTTTGAATTTTATTGGACGTGAATACACTTCCTACGGTTTTTTAAAAAGATTTTTGCTTATAAAAATAAATTCTAAAAATAATAATTAGGTTTAGCTAAACAATTAACACTATTCCGATACACACATATTCAAATCATTTCAACATATATTTTTAACACAAATAATACTGTGAAAATGTGAAATACACAAAATGTCAATAGAATTTAATGGAACTTTTATTATTAGAACTTTTTAAAACATTTTTTTCAAAGGATTTGGATTAAAAGGAAAATTTTGGACTTCAACAATTTCCGATGGTTTGTATTGAAATGGTGTCAAATATTTTTGTAATGTTTTTGAAAATTCAGAAGTTAAAAGGAGTAGACCGGGGCGTCTATTTCGTAGTCGTATTGAATAAAAGATTTTTATTATATATTTAAAAAACGTTAAATTTAAAAATAAAAAAAGTAAACTGTTGAAAAAATTACTAATGAGTATTCGTTTAAAATTCTGAAACCCAATATACATATTTGTTTTGGTTGATTTCTTTATTTTGTCTAGATATAGTTTTGATTGAAAATTAGAACTTATGCATAATATTCGTTCTTTATTTATTAAATTCAAAAGAAATTTGAATTTTTAAATCATTTTTTTATTCCGAATAAATGTAAGATAAGAAGAAATTTGCCATGAAAAACACGATGAAGTGTCGAATTTGATAGAAGTAAAGAAAATTTTGAGGAATGACGGATAAGATAAAATTAAAGATGAGTTTTTTCTGTTTAATCCATTTCTTTCGGAAAAAATTACGTGTTATTAAAAAACACTTGTTAACCTCTCGTGCTTATTAAGACGAATGTATTCGTCTTGTTGATTTCATTCATTACATCTCTTTATTTTTTTCTATAAATTTAAATTTCTCGAAAAAATTTAGTAGGCAACTACGCTGTTCTTTTGTTCTTCTTCGGAAATTAAAGTCGCATCGATTTGAAGATTTTTTGCTTGATTTTTTACTGAAAGAATAAAAAAAAAGTGCAAAAGATAAAAAAAAACAAAATTTTTCACATTTCTGCATTTTTGCCTTGATTTATAGATGCATCAAGAGCCTTACTTTGCCTTTATTTTTCTAATATATTTTATTTTTAATACTGTAAAATAAAATATTATTTGTTTTATTATTTGTTGTTTTTTTAATACAAAAAATGTAATTGCACTATTTTTTGCATATTATAAAGTGGAAAAAGCATAAATATGAATAAGGAAAAAATATTTATTTTGAGCTACTTTATTTAAGTATCTTGCGATAACAATTTAATTTGTAATTAAATTATAAAATAATAAATTAATATTATCAATTACATAAACTTTTAGCAAAAATTTTATTTACCTATATAATTTATAAATATATTTATACCTTCGATTTTCGCCTTAATAAAAAGTACCTAAAAGAATGTATTATTTTTTAAATTGTAAATCCATTTCTTTCTTGTAAAAATTTACATAACTTGTTATATTGTGTTAAAATTGAAAAAAAAAGAACGGATAGAGTTTTATGCGGGGGTTGAGCTTGATCGAACATAGAAAATAAGTAAAGTTTGCAAAATTATTTTATTTCTTGAAAATTCTCAAAGAAATTACGCAAAGAAACATATTAGCTTTTTCAGAGGAATAGAGAAACAAAACCGGAAATATAGATAAAAAAATTTCTTATTCCTTTATGCACACACATCATTTTTATAAGATATTTATGCATACCATTGTCCATATTTATGTATAACATATATGTACATACAATTTGAATCATTTTTAAATAATTTGGCCGTTTGTGCTTTTCAAACAGATCCATTAAGCTTTACACGAGCTAAAATTCTTATCGCTTCCATTATACATATTTTGCGTGTATGCAAACAATATTACGACAGCTGCTACTAAAGAATGAGATCTGATTTCAAGAATTCGACTCGCCGCCCTCTTTTTTCTGTTATTTTTCTTCTATTTTTATTCTTTTTTTTTAATAATACTGCTCTTGAAATATTTCACATTGATTTTTTTTTGTCAATTCATGATTAATCAAATTTCAATTTTTTTGTAGAATTTACTATAGGATTGACTATTCAATTACTATAATTAAATTATCTTATTTTGGGTATATTTAACAATTAAATTGTTTATTAATTAAATCAATATTTTAGGTTGTTCTTCGCCCTAGCCCCTCCAGTAGTTAAAAAAAATGGTGAGATTTATGAGAAATAAAGTTTATTTATTAAATTATTTGTTAAATAATAAAACTTATTTGATAATAACACTTCAATTTTTAGTCCAAAGCCGTGAAGAAGAAGGTCAGAAAGTCTCGCACCGGCTCTGAGGCGGCGCAGTTTGATCAGAAAACTATCCAGGAGTTCAAAGAGGCTTTTGGTATTATGGACCAGAATAAAGACGGTATTATTGACAAGAATGACTTGAAAGATCTTTATGCCATGATGGGTTCTGTGGCGAGCGACTCCCAAATTGACGCAATGTTAAAGGAGGCTCCAGGACCCATTAACTTTACTGTATTTCTCACATTGTTCGGCGAACGGCTTACTGGTAATATAATTATCATAAAGCACGAATTTATAAAAAATATTTTAAGGAACGGATCCTGAAGCGACGATTATCGGAGCATTCCAAATGTTTGATAAAACTGATAGCGGATTTATCAGCGAGGATGCGCTTCTTAAGGTGCTAAAAAACAAACGCGGGGAACCACTGAGCGATTCTGACATTGAAGCTATGTACAAGGGAAAACCACCGATTTCTGGAGGTAAATTTTGATTGATTTTTTTGAAGGAAAGATTTCAACAAATGAAGTAAAACAAAAAAGACAAATTAATAACAAAAAAAAAACAAAAATAAGAAAATAAAAACAAAAAACATTTTAGGCAAGGTCGATTATAAGGCTTTTGCCCATCAAATTACCACCGGAGCTCAGGAAGAATTGGCTAACGTAAATGCGTAAAGTGTTTTTGATACATGACACCTCAAATATGGATGCAGCAAAAATTCAATACACAATAAATTCATCCCATTCTTTCTTGATAAATTTATTTTATTAAAATATAAATAAAAGTAAACAATAAAATTTAATTCGTTCCCATATGCATAAATATTTTAGTGATACATAGATTAAATGTACCAAAGAATAGCGCTGAATAGTAGTTTTTTGCACGATATCAAGGTTTGGAATGAGTCTTGCTGATATGTTTTGAATTATCTAATATAATTTTCTTTTACTGTATTCTTAATTTTACTTTCGATACAATTTTCTTGTTGCTCCTCGCCCCATAAAATTTAAAAATGGCCCAACTTTGCTGTCTAAGTTGCTATATATAAATACATATATAAATAATCATTTTACTTTAATAGAAAATTAACATAGATATTTTGCGTTTTAAAATACTTTACACAAATTTTAAAAAAGAAGCGATTTTGACAGCATAAACGCCGACAATGGAGTCAGTGAGATGTACTCGCAGTTTGTTCAATCAGCTTTCAAATATATTTAACTTTTATAAATTTACATTTTTGTTAAATAAAAATTAAAAACAAAAAACTTGCACGCTTATGAATTAATTTTCATTCGTTTCTCGACACATACAGCTTATTAATTTAATTAAAATACTTTTAAAAAAACAATTTTTATTGCATTTTTGATTGAAAGTAGTTAATATTTTTCACTAAATATAAAAATTGGTTAACGTCAATTTAATCTTTATCTAGCAAAACAACTCAATTTTTAATTACGTATTAAAACTTATTAGACAAAAAGTGTTTAGTGGCAAATATTTCTGATCAAAAGTATCGGAATACATATACATACATATTTTTGTTACAACCCAATAAAAAAAGAAAAACATTTATAATTTTTTAAAACACATATATATGAACATGTATTAAGGAGATAATTCCAAAAAGATCAATTGATTGAAAATGCCGTTATAGCTTTATATTTTAATTTATAATTTATTTTACTTATTATTTTATTAAAATAATTACCTATTTCATTAATGTATGTATATATACAAAAATTAAATAGGAAATGCTGGATGTCGTATTTCCTGAGCCTGACGAATTACATTTCTATCCATTTGCTTACGCACTTTATAATGAATATCTTTCTGCTTTCTGTTGGTATTGCCTTGATGAAAAAAAGCCACACAAGTAAACTTTATTTATGAAACATATAATTTTTATAAATAAAAAATGAATAAATTAATTTCAAATGTATTTGTTGTACATAATAAAATTCTTAAGACGATGTGTCGGTTGCTCAACGGCAATATTTTGTAACAAGGAATGTCAGACTTTGGCATGGAAAGATCACAAATTTGAGTGCCGTGCCTTTAAATCATCGAATGACGTACCTGATATTGAAATCCGATTACTGGGACGAATAGTATCTCGCTACAGAGTTGAGAATTTTGATCTTAAATTTTTTATCAAATAATATAATTTTAGACCATTCTTTGCGGTAAAGATAAAGAAATAACAGATTTTTACAAAGATAGAACATCGCAACGAATTATGATGGACATTTGGGCGCACACAAAAAATATCAGCGAGGATTCATTTGCGATGAGAAAGTTTAATAGTAATATAATTAAATGTAAATAAAAAATAAAATCATAAAAAATATTTTATTAAGTGATATACGACCAGCTTATTAAATTCTACGATAAAAAAGCTCTTTTACCGCGTGATGTTATATTTGAACTTCACTGCCGAGATTTTATCAATCGTCATGCAATCAGCGATGATGCTTACATAAAGGTTCGAGCATTATACATAAAGATTATTAAACAAATTTGGTACATATATGCTCAAAATTTATATAGATACCGATATGTATGTAGTACAGGGTAACTAGAAAGTCCTTGCACACACTTTTTTAACTATAACTTTTTTTATTAAGAAATATGTTTACAAACAAATATTTAAAAGAAAGCCAAAGAAATTTTATATGATCATTTTAAGAGTGTAACATAATGATACAATATGCCAAAAACTGTACTAAAATTTTAAAGAACTGTACTAAAAATAAAAAAATTTGTGCAAGGACTTTCTGGTTACCCTGTATAAAAAATAATGTCACATGCATAAATTTAGGAAATTGGAAAGGGTCTTTATCTTGATCTTTGCGCATATGATCATAGTTGTCGACCAAATGCAATTTATGTGTGCAATGGATTTCGAGCTATGTTGCGTCCTCTTAACGGAAATACAAAGTTACTCGACCGTTCAACTACATTTTACTCCTACATTGACTTGTTTTGGTAAATACATTATGATGAGCGCTTTTTTGTACGTGTGAAATCAAAAAATGTGCATGCATGAAGCATAAAAAAGGAAATGTGTGGAAACTAAATTATTTTTTACATAAATTTACAAACAAACATTAAAAAAATTTAGAAGAAAGAAATTTTAAACAAAAATGCAAGCGCCAAGCGCCACTTTTTAAATATAAGTTGCAAAAAAGAAATACTCGCCGAGCGTCGTGGCGGGCGCTTGTTTGTCTAGGGCGGTGTTGAGTGGTTATATGAGGACGTCCAGATCAAGAGCCGCGCCGACAAGCGTTCACGGGGGTAGCCCTGCGGGTGCTGGTCGTTGCGCCGGTCAGTTTCGGCTGGCTTGGCCAACAATGAGGCGAGCAATGGCTCAGGGCTGAAAGGCAGCAGGCGAAATTGCCCGCGTGGTTACAGTGGTGGGATAGCGTTCACATCACTCTTCTTTTTTTTGTATCAGCATCTACTAAAGCCCTATTTTTTGTCCGTATGTCCGTCACGAAAATGTCCGCAACGCTTTTGAGGCTTTTCCGGTCTCTAATTGGAAAATTTTCAAGACTAGGACTATCTTTTAATCAGGGTCGGAGATTACAAAGTTGAGATCTATTTTTTGATCCGACCCTTCTGGGATCCTGTATCGGGTTTAAAATAGAATCCCAAAATATTTTTTCGAAATTAAAGTGAAATATTGGATAATTGGGTGTGGGGAATCCAAAAATCGAGGTAATTTTTTGATCCCACCCATCTGGGCTCATGTTGGTTCCTAAATAGAGTCCCAAAAAATTTTTTCGAGATTAAAGTGAAATATGAGAGTGTGAGGAATCCGAAAATTAATGTAACTTTTTGATTAGGACTTTTCGCGGCGCCAAATATTTTAAGGGGATGTATAAATGCCGCGTATGCGGCGGTTTTCTAGTTGATTTTACTAATTTTTTTTAAAAATATAATTTTTTGATAGTGAAATTTTAAAAAATATTTAATTTTAAATATTTTTTATATTTAAATTTTAAAAAAGTTTAGTGGGAAGCAAGAACGAAGGAAACTTTTAAAAGATACTTGGTATTTTAATTGCAAATGCGAACGATGCATAGATAATCAGGAACACATTCTAACGTCTGTAAATTGCTCAAACTGCACGGTATTTTTTAAATCAAAATTTAAATAACAAATTAAATTTTTAAATACATAATGTTTACGTTTACTAATTGTTTAGCACTGACAAAAACAAATAAATATTCAAAATTTTCTTATTTAAGAATCAAACGCGTCTTTGTTTATTTGGTGAACAAGAGTATAAAGATTCTGAAACTCAACTAATAACATGTCCAATTTGTAAAAAATTACTACCGCGAGAAATTGTTATTGAGGCATTGGCGTTAATGCGCTTTATTGATGATACATTAGAGCGGATCAATTCTGAAATTATGAGCCGTGAACGTAAATTTGAAATTTTACAGGATTTAATGGAAAGAGCAAAGAAATTATTGCCCGAAGTGAATGTTTACTATTGCAAAATCGTACAGGTTTGTTTTGTATACCATTTTATATATAAAAAACATGCTCACTTGTTAGTATTTAGGGTCTTATACCGCTTGTCGATTCAGGCGATATTACAACTTTATTACGGCTGCATCTCATTGTTGAAGAATGTATTCGAATTTGTTATCCACACAATCATCCTGCTTTGGGCTTTCATCTCAGAAATATCGGAATTTTTGCTCTTCGGTTTGAATTTTTTCATATAATTTTTTATTGACAGAAAAATGCTCTTATTTACATTTGGAAATTTTAAAATTTTTATTACCTAACATTCATTATTTTTTAATTCAATTTTAGTCTTGGCGATGCTGAAAAGTCAATTAAATATTTAACCGAATCATTCAACATTTTCAACTTTGTTATGCGTTCGGAACATTCTCTCACAAAAACTACGCTCAAATTTCTCAATAAAGCAAAAATCATGGGAAATAATTTGCGAAAAGAAGATCACGAGGAAGTAAAAATTTCAAAAGCTTCAGAAATTGAACCCACAGCTCAAGTTTCACGAAAGGTATTGCTGCGTTGTGAAGTTTTTGCAGAAAGTTTTGATAACGAAAAAAGCAATGAAGCAACGCTTAAAAATATTTCAGAAGAAAAGTCAAATACCAATAATTTGAAGGTATTTGAAAAAAACAAACAAAACGTAATTGTAGATCCTGTATATGAGGAAAATATAGAGAGAAATATAGAATTTGCAAAAGCAGATATGCGTGAGTTTGCCAATTGTCTAAATATTGATAAAGACGAAATGTTTTGGAAAAAACAAAAGAGAAAAGAATTCGAATATGCTGGGAGTTTAAAACGTCGAACGAAACACGAACAAAAAAAAAATCATCATCATCATCATCATCAACGGCACGGACACAGGCATCACAGCGAGACGCGCAAAAATGATGCCAATTCTATACCGCTTACTATTGAAAACTTGAAGAAATTTGATGCAGAAACCAATTCATTAAATGTTGCTCCATCAGGGCATACATTAATTAGACATCCGAACTTTCACTCAGTAGTTTTGGATGAAAAAGCTGAAATTCAAATTTTTGAAAACCTTTTCATTGATACAAGACGGCAAACGCCTAAAAAGGATAATAACCGAACAGGAGTCAAAAAGAAGGCCGCACTAAAAAAAGTATCCCCAAGAGCGCGAACGCCACTACCGCCATTTAAAAACTCAGAAGCTAATGAAGACCAACTTTCTGCATCAAATTTGATGACACAAAATTTTCTAATAAACGAAAAACAAGCTATAGACACTCAAGATAAAGCACTAAGTTCATTAAGTGTTCCATCAAACAAATAAAGATTCGAATGCTGTTTTGGATCTTCAACGATTAAATGAGTTTAAAAACATTTCAAATACACAACAAATAGAACAGCAAACACAATCAAATAAAATCAAAGACCAAGATGAAAAAAGTATAAAGACGATATAAATTTAAATAAACAGGAAGAAGAGGAATGGGAAGATCATGAAGCCGCCTCAAATTAAATTGCCACCTCAAATTAAGATACTCAATTTAAGTTGCTCAATGTACCGTGCAAATAATTTGCAAGTCGAAAGCATAGAAATGTCAAGCATTGAACGCGAACAAGTTCGTGAAAAAAGCGTGTTATTTTCTCAATCATTCCAGTGATAAACAAGATAAAATACACGAATCATTAAACTTTTTTTTGCAAAAAATAACAATTCCATTCAACTAATAAAGGAGCCCAATGCCTCAAAAATGACGATTAGAATCAGTTGATTATGAGTAAAATAAAAATGAATGAAACAAGGAATGAATTAACCTCACAAAAATATCATATTGTTAGAAATTTAAGACGAATTTGTTAAAATTGTAATGTATAAATAAATAAAGTTTTTGAGAAATACAGTCAAACCTCGGTTTAACGACACCCTTCGGGACAACCTAGATGTCGTTATATCGAGGTTGCCGTTGAAGCGAGGGTTTAATAAGCATATATATTTTTTCGCTTCAATAAACTTTTTTAAGCGGTTTTAGTACCTCATGCTAAACTTTTTTTAGTGGGTACATATTTTTCAAATATTCAAATTTATGCAATTTTATTCATTTTTTACAGACAACAAATAAGTAAGGAAATATCACAAAAATGATTAGGATAATAATGTGGTACTTTCCGGTTATCGACCCAAAAATATCGAAAAGCAACAAAAATATCGAAAAGCAACAAAAATATCGAAAAGCAACAAACTGACAATATTTATTAAGAATAAAACGTTGGAAGAGAAATTTGATGTTGATGCTGTTGGCGATAGTAAGCAAAAAATGTTATTTTACGAATAAAATTTAAATATCCTTAATGTTTTAACAAGTAAGTGCGTAAACAACCACTACCCATTGTTTTAACATCGATGTGTGTGGGTGGGAAGGGGGAGGGGGGGGGAGGGGTTGCTGTGCAAATGGTTCGAAATTCGGGATTTTATTCTTTATTTAGTAATAGTAATTTGAAATATTTTTTTAATCCCTTTTAGCATTTTGGGACCCTATTAAGGACTATATGACTTCGTAGGACCTTCAAAGAAAAAAATGGACCACAAATCTGAAATTCCCGACCCCAATTACGCCATATAACACTATTCATACATACATATTAAACAAAAAAAATTTTTGGCTCGCTGCGCTTGCCATTGTTTTGGATAGGTGTTCTAACTTGAGCGAAAAATAGATTTTATTTTAAAAAAAGATAACAAACACTTAAAAACAATTTAATAATATCATCATATCAACTATTTTCTATTCAATAATTGTTGTACACATTCAAATTGTGTTCCCGTATACAACATAACCGCCAGGCGGCGGCTAATTTTTCTTTTTCGGCGGCAATTTCGGAAGAGATTGTTTCGGCGGCGCCGGACAGGGGCGTTTCGGCGGCGTTGTAGGTGCGCCGGACGCTTTCTCTTAGATATTTTGGCGGCGTTTCAGGGCACGACGCTGCCTGGCCGAGTTGCCGCAATGCTAAGAAAAAGAAAAGTATTAAGCTTAAACGACAAAGAATTTATTACACAATACCTTCTTTTTTTGGTACGGCGCGCTCTTCACCGCTGGCACGCTCTTCGCCGTCGACGTCGTCTTCGGCGTAGACGCGCTCTTCGCCGCTAAAAGAATAAATAACTAACACGTCGTCTTCGGCGCCGCCGTCGACGTTTCCGTTGTTTTCGCCGTCTCCGGCGTCGACGTCGCCTCCGGCATCGCCGTTTTCGCCGTAGGCAAGTCCATCGCTGAAGCCCATCACCTCGTAGTCAATTGAAGATTTGTAGTAGTCGAAGATTTGTAGTCGAAGATTTGTAGTCGAGACGACGTCGACGGCGAAAACGAATTTATTACACAGTACTTTTTTCTTTTTTTTGGACGCCGTCGGCGAGTTCTTCGCCGCCGACGCGCTCTTTGCCGCATGAGTAACTAAAAGAATAAATAACTAAAAGAATAAGTAACTAAAAGAAATTTAATTTTTTTTAGTTATTTATTTTTTTAGTTACTCATGCGGCGAAAAGCGCGCCTACGCCTAAGACGACGGCAATGTCGAGGGCGACGCCGAAGACGACGTCGACGGCGAAGAGCGTGCCGGCAGCGATGAGCTCGCCTACGGCGAAAACGACGGCAACGTCGACGGAGAAGAACCCGCCGACGGCGTCCAAAAAAAAGAAGAAAGTACTGTGTTTTCGCCGTAGGCGAGCTCATCGCTGCCGGCACGCTCTTCGCCGTCGACGTTGCCGTCGTCTTCGTCGTAGGCGCGCTCGACTTTGTTAACATTTTATTATTTAATAAGTAACTAAAAAAAATTAATTTATACTTTTTTGTTAAAACCAATGCATAAAAATAACTCCAAACATAATTTGGAACTCTATTTAGTACCACTAGAACTCTCCACACATTCTACACAAAACGTAACCCACGACTCCGATAGCCCCATATTAAAATACAGTCAAACCTCGATATAACGTCACCCTTCGGGACCGGGCCTAAGTGACATTATACCGAGGTTGACGTTAAAGCGAGGTGACGTTATATCGAGGTTTGACTGTATACTGCTCTTTTCGCTTTTTGCAACAGCGTTCACGTGATAACGCGTGCGCTCTTCCCGGGGTCGAAGACTGAAAAATTATGCTTAAAACCACTTTATACATATATACTTTTGAAGTGTGGTGGTAGCCACACCCATAAATCGCTTCATTTTTTTTGAGATGTGCCACGTCCACGATGGCCATTAACCCATTTTACCGACGTCCTGACCCCAAACGGTGATTCCCCTTTAGGAGGCCTCTACCCAATCAGGGTCGCAGAATTCAGATTTGATATCAGATTTCAGATCTGATGATACCAATGGGTCCTAACAGGGTCCCAAAACTTTTATATCTGAAATGTGTTGAACAAATCGATTAATATTAGTCCGCGAATCACTGTGGTCCTACTTAATCGGGGTGGTGGAATTCAGATTTGATATTTGATTTGCGATCGAATGATCCTAAGGGTCTTAACAGGGTCCCAAATTTGAAATTCCCATAAAATAGTGTAAGAGATCCTAGAGCATTCATGGTCGGCGAGCACGATTCCGGGGTTGAAATGGTATCGGATGTCCTGTGGATTGAAATGGTCCTAAATAGGGTCCCAAAAATTTTATGCCGGAAATGCTCCGAAAATTATGAAAAAGTTCAAAAACATGTAGAATACGCAATTTTAGTAATTTTGGAGCCAATTTGCACAATTTTGGGATACTATTTAGGACTGTTAGGACCGCGTAGGACCCTTGCAGGACAAATTGAATCATGAATCAGAACTTCCCGATCCCGATTACCCCATATTACAGTATATTATTATTCCATTTTCCGCCAAACGCATATCGGCTGCTAGGCGAGCTCACCAGCCAAAAAAAGCGGTAGCCAAAATTTCGAATTTTTACATTTTCGACAATATCTCGGGTTGGAGACGGCCAATCAACATCAATTAAAGCTTATATGATGGATCTCGATGTGCCCAATGTGATGCGATAAAAATTTTGCAAAAAAAGTTGCACGTGGTGGTCAGCGTGTTTTTTTATTTTTTTGCAGACAATTTCTAAAAAAAATGCTAGTTGCTAGATATCGTATTATAGATGTATATTACTTTATTTAAATTTTGTAATGAAATTTGTTTCATACAGAAAGACATGCAAGGGAATGATTATTTTTTCTTTTTTCTTTGCAAATTTTATTTTGAGGACTTAGTTTTGAAATCTGCTTTGGTATTTTTTAATGATTGTTTATGTTTATTGGTTAAGGAGGAAAAAATGTTTACTTAATGTTGTCTAGAATCGAGATTCTGATTATTTTTTCTTTTTGTAAATCTTCACATTAAATTGATATATTATAGAACTCGTTGACTTTTCAAAATGCCATACGTGTGGACCTCCAAGGATACGCAAAACGCAGTCATTGCCAGCCTTCTACCGGCCAGCATTGGCATCGCCGGTTGCTGCGCTTTTAGCAACGACGCGAGCGTTCAATCGTTTGTTCAAGTATCTATTCAAGTCAATAGAAAAAATTTTTAAATAGATTTTTTAACAAACTGGCACACGTTTAGACATTCCGTCCACCTAGCTGGGCGCTTAGCAATCGTAAAGTTTATACGGCAATTGACTTGGTTGTTATTTCGCCGCTTGGTTACGCCACTTATTTGGTGTATAAGGATGGTGGAGGTCTGAATTTTTTTATTTAATAAATTTTTTAATAAATATTGTTTTCTTTTGAGGATTTGACTATACCGACACGACGGTTGCGTTGTCGATTTATGGACTCAACCTGGCCGGTGTAGCTGCGGTCATTCCTGCTTTTAAGAACAAGAACCTGAAATGCGTAAATTATATTTTCTGTTCTGTTTTATTCATTTTTTTCTTGAAAATATTTACAAGTTCTTTTAGATCGCCACACTTGCCATCATCAATACGGTTACAGCTTCCGCGGCGGCGATCGCCTATTCGAAGATTAACAACAAAGCCGGCTGGTTGTTAGTGCCTTATGCGCTTTGGAGCGGTTACTACGCGTTGATCGCCTCGCGGATTTATAGCAACAGCGTGGGTGACGAACCGGAGCCCATTCAGGCTCTTGCCTCTAAGACCGAATAGACTTAATGACGAATTCGTTAAGAAATAAAAATGCATATACTTTTGAAAATAAGTAAAGCATTAATGACGATTTTGCTCTTCTTCTATTTTAATTTGTTTAATTCATTATAGTTTCTTTTTTAATGATCTTAAATTGTTCGCTTTTTCACAATTAAATTTAATAAAATCATTCATTCTTTAATTCAATAATTCGTAGCCTTAGTTAGTTGTAAATTCAATTTTTTTGCTATATTCTTCACTGATTGTGCATCAAGTAGCATAATTCGCATTCTAGAATTTTTTGACTAGTCTGAGCAAAAAGGATTGACCTTATTTTTGAACTTTTCTCCCGATGACTCAATAACAAAAAGTGTGTAGAAAATTTTTGTACCAGTTCTTATTCATATATGTTTTTGCATTACTCCTATTTCAATAAATTTAATTTAGTTCAGTTGGTTTTAAAATTATGAAACAATTTAAATTATTTTTCATGCAATTCATTTCGTATAATTTTTTAATTTTTTATAGACTTAGTAAGTATATTAAACAGGTACATATTAAAGCAATACACAAACGAATATTTGAAAGTAGGTATGGAAAATATCACTAACGCAGCTGAAACCAAACGAAGTCTGGAATGTATTGAATGAAAATTTGTTTTATCGAATTTTTTTATATACATACATAAATACAAATTTTCGTATGTTGAAAAGGTGAAGTTAAAAAATATAGGAAAATGTATGGGAATATTTTCTATTGTTCCCTTTAGAATATTTTGTGTTTTTCTTACTATTCCGGGTTATAGAAAAATCAGTAGACAATTGAAAAAATTGAACCGAAAGGCAAAAATAGAGTAAAATATAATTAATTTTTACATGTAAATTTTAATTTTTAAGGACACCGATAAAAAGAATGTTACACGCAAGAAAATGAAATGAATAAGGAGAAGATAAACTTTAACAAATATTTGGGTTGAAAATTCTATACAGAGGTACAAATATCATAACCTATAAATGAAGTAAAAAAAGTTCGTTTTCTATCGAAAACCTGATAAATTTTAATTAAAAATCAGTTTTGAACATTAATTTTTGTAGAATGGGAAAAATAAACTAGGTAATTTAACTGAATCCCTGAATTGTATATTCGAATTATATGTAGTAATAATCACATTAATCTATGAAATAAATATTTCTCGATATAACACCGGAAATCGATTCGTGAGCTCATCGCTAGCCTTGCTCGAGTCTTCCTTGTTCATGGTTAAAGTGGAATATTTTGCAGCGTTGCTGATAAAACGCCTAAGACAAGTGGAATGAATTCGTGATAATTGTCGAAGATGTTCCACCAATAGCATAAGTTTTGACATCATCGATTGTTGATTTACGAATGGAAAATGAACATCACCGCTTATAGGTTCTTTCTTGCTGCTATAATTTATATACATCACAATTTGTCCATTTTATTTTTTTTTCATTTGCACATATTTTTTCTGAATGCTTACCTTATGCAAATGAACTTGTCATCGCATCTAGCTAACATAAGGCTTTCTAATCGGTAACGAAGTTGATTTATGTACATGCTAACATCTTCATAATATTGCAAAGATGTTCCATTGTTTTCATCCATAAGCACAATCAAGCACAACAAAGCTGACTCAATTGAACCCAGTCGAAATGAAGCTAATTCATGAATTAAACTTGCCGTTTGTTGTGAAAATTCTTGATTCACTTCACCTGCACATTGTGGCAATAACTTTAGCACCGGTAAAATCTGTAAACAAAATATTTTATTCTATGATCCCTGTTTTATTTTTATGTATTTTTGATCAGAAGCGCATAACACATTCGGTTTTTACCTTGTTTCTAACAGTTAGTGCGCGCGTTTGCATATTGTAGTTAGCAGTCATGAGAATTAACGCCACTTCGAATGAAGATCTTTTTAGCATTGTAATTTGAACATCTTGTGGCAAGCTATGGAAAATTTCATCCTTTTTTGCAAATTCTATGATGCATTTAATTACTTCAGTCAGCTCATTGGCGAAAGTTAGCCAACTATTTGTTAGATTCTAAAATAACTAAATTGTATACATATAAATAATAATATAATACTATTTTTTAAATTTATTAGTGAATATGAAATAGCTTTAAACTAAATTATTATAAAAACAATAAACCCTAGTCCATAAAATATTCTCTAATGTGCTACTTATAACTGTTTCATCTCTATGCAGATATATAAACAAATTCAATAAAAATTTTTATTGTGCTCAAGAAATGAAAATGAATATATGTATGAAAAGCATTTATTTGACCTAATATTCACATATATTTTTATATTTTTCTTTATAAATATGTATGTATATTTTCGAATATATAAATTTTTTTTATTCCATAAAAGCTTTCTTAAATTTTAAATATGTATATTTTAAACATATTTTTATATTTATGTATATATCAATCGTAAATTTGCTATCTAAATTAATTAAGCATATACTTTTAAAATGCCTGTATATATTATATATATTATTTATATATTATATATATTTATATATATTTTTTATTATGCAATATATGTAAATTTAGCATGCAATACATAATTTTTATCTTTTCTTATAATTTTAAAAATTTTCACGTTACATTCTATATCCGATGTCCATTTGAATTTTTTGTCTTTTCTTTTCTCGTCTTATTTTTTTAAATAACCGCCGCCTCAAGGTCACTTTTGTCTTGCATTTTCTTTTCAAAATTAAAGAAAATATTAAAAAAAATACCAGCGCTCATCTATTGCTTAAATTAGTTTTTTGGTTTTTTTCAAAAATCTTTTTTTTCTCTCTTCTTCTTTTTTTCATACCAATTTATTCAATAATTTTCTTTCAATTTTCAACACGTATCATTCTCAATTCAAATAGATATATAAATGAGATATATATATATATATTTGTACTTTTGCGTGCCATTCTTTTTGCGATCTGCATTGCGCGATACATTCATTTTATTTTAAAGCTCACTCATTTCTATGTTTACGTGAGATTTAAATCTGAATAAAAAATAAACAAACAAATGAATAAAAAATATATGTACCTAATTAATATAAACTTTGCATTTTATTAAAAATATGTAATATATATAGTTATACCATTTCTTGTTGAAACTGATCGAATTTCACGCCACTGTCGTGAAACTTGTCGTCCAATGATACTATTCGTGATGTAACTCCCTCATTAGAAGAACTCATAATCAGACGTAATTGAGCTGCATGCATTTCGAAGCATTCACCCAAACGTTGTTCAATAAAGTCGGGAACATCGGCTGTGGCAGACGCGCATGTGTCTAGAGCGTATGCATAACCAACTGAGGAAGGAGCGACCGTTTGACCAGATGGAGGTGGTGTATAGCCACTTGGCATGCTACCACAATTTGTGTTAACGCTGACATCACCAGTTGCGGCGGATGACGTAGATGAAGATGCGGATGCACTCATAAGCGCAGCGGCTTCTTGCGGCGAAGCTGCGTCAATACCTCGCACATCGTGATGATTTTGAGGATGAATTTGTATTGATGCACTGGACTGATTTTGATGATGCGAAAGAGGCTGTTGTCGTTGATGTGAATAATTTAACGGCATACCCGAAATAGAATGTTGAGAAACTATTAATGCTGCGGATTGATAGCCTTGATCAATCGGAATTGATTCTAAATAATATTTTATTATAATCTTATTAAATTAATAATTATCTTATTTTTATTAATATAAATGTAAAATAAATTTACTTATAGAATCTGTGCCATTGAAAATATCGTTTGTATATGTTATAGAAGAATTGTCTGTTAGCGAAGTTTTTTGTTGAAAATGTTCAATTTGTGCGCTAGTTTGAGCTGTATGGTAATAAACATGGTTTGGGGACAAATTTTGAGTTATATTACTTGAAGAGTTTGCTGGTAATGAAGCAGAAGATGATGTTGTAGGAGCCGGTAACAAAAGACCTCCGTTCCGATTATCAATTTTTAATGCAGCATTGTGAAGGTGCGGTTGTGGCTGCGAGTTATTAATACATGGATTTTGTGTCCCACCACTTGTTGATGCCATATTGGAAATGCCGCCTGCATTTTCGAAAAGAACTTGCGTGCGATTTACTATTTTACTACTTTCTGCATGATTATGCAGAATCATTGATTCTGCTATGGCACTCAACGGTGGTTGTGAAATACCAAATGACGTCGAATATCCAAATGCACATTCCCTATTGTTGCCATAATAACTGTCCATAGGTGATGTGCTCTGTGGCGTAGAAATCATTGGCATTTCGGAATGTCTCGTTCTTTCTTGATGTAGACGCACCTAAAGTTTTTTTTGTATAACATTTTATATACATATTTTCTTTTTATTACCATACAAAATATATTAGATATTTTATTTTGTGTTATTTGTTTCTTAAATATTTACCTCGTCTTCAACTTTTTCTCTTTGTTTTTTCGACATTCGACCAAATTTAACAGCGTCTCGGCTCATACCCAATCTTAGACATTTTTGCAATCGACAATATTGGCATCGATTACGATTTACCCGATCTACGACACATGCGCGTTGACGTGGACATTGATAGTTTACACCGGTATTGCTTTGGCTTCGTCGAAAAAACCCCTAAAATAAAATTTGTACATGCAATACTTATTCTTAGTAATGGAATTTAATGTATATGTGTGTTAATGTTACCTTACAACCTTCACAAGTAATTACACCGTAATGAACACCTGAAGATTTATCACCACAAACCTTACAGGGAATCACTTCGATTTGCGCTGAAATTGATGCTAAAAATAAATTATCGAATTTTTATATTAAATTAATACAACAGCCTGTGATTGATCCCAATCATAAACATATAAAAATTGAGAAGGAATGAATAAGTTTGTAACGAAGAATATACAGCGAATATTAACATTACAAAATATGTAGTAAAACTATCCTTGGGCCGATGATTTTAAAATCAGAACCTGGGATGTTGTTGTGAAATTGCTAATTGTTCTAATCTAAAAAGTATTTTCGGATTTAGATTTGGCGTCGAAAACCCCTAAAAAATTTCTAGCAGTTTTGTTGCATTTTGCCAAATTTGTTCCTGCGCAGCACGCACCTTAGAGCCAAAAAAAATGACAAAATCTCTGGGTTTCAAAGTAGGAACATTTGGTTTTGCTAAGTTTTGAACAAACAAATAAATAAATAAACAGAAATATAACCAACTTGTTTTTTAACAATTATCATTTTTATAGCTCACTCTTTAACTATATACATGTATTTTAAAATGAATGACATATATATTTTTAGATTGTTTTTAATATGATGATGATTTATTATATGCAAAACTAAAATCTATAACGAAAAATCTACAAAAAAGAGTTATAAAAATATCTGTTGAGATAATTTTTTTTATAAATATAATAAACGTGTCAATAACTCACAATCATCGACCGGGTTGGGTGATGTGATTTGCTCGGAGGGGGGTGGACCTTGTGTAGGTAAGTCGAAATGACTTGCACGATTGGTGCCGGTTGACGTTTGTATATAGACGGCTTGTGGAATTTCATTGGAAGGGGATAACGGCGTCGTTTGTGGTGGTTTTAAATCAATTTTATTGATAATTTCTCGTTTTGTTTTTATTATAGCTCCATTTACACCCACGAAATATGTATCCACGTCCGCTTTAATCATTTTTAGCGTAATTAAAAATAAATATCAACATACACCTAGGCTTATAAGAGTATATTCACTTTAAATTATGGAAAAAGTATTTAATGGTTATAGAAAAAAATATATTTTTCTTGTAATTTTAAAAAATTATTTTGCATTATTTAAACATTCATAAAAAATATCAAAAATTAATATTTTTGACCACAGACAAAATAAGTCATAAACATTTTATGGCAACAATATTATAATTATAAATATATACACGTATATGCAAAAAAAATCAAAGATATACATCCCGTAGTTTATAGTACATGTAAATAATCTAAACAAAAAGGTATGTTACGATGAGCTAGGCGATCCATTACGCGATATAATATTGTTTTTGCATGCCATTCATTATAAATATGTAAAACATAAGTAACTAGAAACAGATATTTATTTGTGCCGATAATGTTGCGTTTTTTTTTGTTGTTTTTTGCATATCTTTTCCGTTCGCCAACGAGTAATGTCCATTATTGCGATGATTATTACTGAGGAAGATAAAGGAATATATGCAAAAAAACAATTCAAAATTTAAAACTAAGAGAGCTAAAGAAAAAAAGATTATATAATAAAAAAATGGAACATGCTCTAAAATGCAAATAAACAAAACGGATCGCTGCGCGTTGCCAAATACAAAAAAAAAACAACAACATAAAAGAAATAAGACAAGTTGTGTGTCCAAGCCAATTGGACACAAGAAAAGTAAATAAACAAAAGGAGGAAAAAGGTAAGATATATATGCGAAAAAAAACTATGGACACAATATCGAACTGGACTATAATAAACACAAATGAATAAATAATGATAAAACTATTTATTAGTGAAAATTTCTATACATATGAATATGCTGTTTTTGTCTAAAAGTTACTCTTAAAATAAATTATGTAAAATGGATAAAACAACTTCTAAAAACGTGTAAAATAATGACTTATTTTGATTAATCATTAAGATGATGTCAATAAGTTTAATAAAAAATATTTAAAAAAATAATATAAACGGATACATACAAAATGATAAATAAATAATTACATTTAATAAATTAAACAAAATTTGAAAAATTTTAAAAGATAAGTCGACATTTATATAATTTTTTGTATGAACACAAACAAAATTTACTTTAAAAGTATTAAAAAAGCTACTGATCTTAGCATATATTGATAAGGTTATTGATAAGTTTATCTAAAATTGAGATTATCAGTGTATACAGATAGTATTTATAATATTTACCATATTCACTTTGCAAATAAAAACATTTCGATAAGACTTAACGATTCAATAAAATATAAAATAAATAATAAAAAATCTTTTTTGAATCTTATCTATTTGTAGTATAAATTAGAATAGCATATTTTATATTTTTGAAGATTGGGATCAATCAAAACACACCAAAAATTTAATTTTACTTACTTCGTATTTCAGAAACGCTTCGCATTATTTGATGTGGTTGAGCTGTCAACGTTATATCGGGAATTTGTTGTTGATTAGGGTAATGCATTTTATCACTTTGATGTGTTTGTGAAAAAAAGTGGTGATGCTGATGGCTAAATTGTTGTGTGGAGCTCAGCGGCGAGTTTGGCGTCTTTTGTGCATTATTTAGCTCAGATGTTGTTGAATTAGCAAAAATAAGAGAAAATTCGTCGGCCGGAATAGGCGCCATTCGATAAAAGGACGCATCGCCATGAACGATTGCGCTTGCAGAAATCGGATCAACTGCAGCTGAAGCCGCCGTGGCTGCGGATGCAGTCGACATTGCATTATAAATAGCACTTCCACCGTCTTCTCTTGACACTGTAACGGATATAGAAGCGGCACCGGCGCCGCTGCCACAGTTGGCGTTGCGGGCCGAAATACCGTAGTGCGAATCTATAGTAATGGCGGACACTTCAGCGGCTTCAACGCCGTTGAGAACACACTCGTGTGTTACAGTATTGGTGTTACAGAGGAACTAAATAAGTAGATGCGAATAAGCTATCGTAATTGTTGTTCAGCTTGCAATACTATATTAACGTGAATATCCTATCAAGTGACTTTTTGCAACTTATCATTTGTATTGTGTAACCAAGAAAATATTAAAGCTAGTAGCTTTTTAATGGCAAATTTTTAAAAATTACTAATAGCTGACGAATTACAAATAAATTCATACATCTGAAATGTGCATAAATTTTTTTTCAAATACTACATATATTAATATCATATTTATATTAAAATAAACTCGTAAATAAAAAAGGTATAAATTTTTCGCATAGGGAGCAGTTGATTTTCATAAATATTTTTGATCAACCATTATAAAAGAGATTTTTTGCAGTTTTTAAAAATTAAAAAAATAATGAAAATGATAAAAAAAAAGCTAAAAAATCTACATAATAAATCGTCAGTATTACTGATAATAAAAAATCATTTGTTATAAAACTAAAATAGGTAGAGAAAACTTTTCTCAGAAAAGTATCAAAAATTAAACGAAATAAACGTAATGAACTAATGACAAAAAATCAAGTATTTATCACAAACTGAAGTTTATAAAATGTATAGAATAAAACAAAAATTGAAAAAATAATTCGACGAAGATTTTTTTTCAGAAATTTAAAGACAATATCGAAAATGCGGAAGATTATTGTATGAGGAAAGAGGGGAGGGGTAAAAATGTAAAGATAATTTTTCTCTCTTCCGCTTTTCCGATCAAAACTCTATGCAAGTGTTTATGTGCTTTTGCGTATAAGAAAGCTACATACAATACGTTTTTTTTCGCGTTACCGTATTAGGTGAAAGTGTTGGATGGATTATTTAAGATTTTAGCTGATGTTTTTAAAACTGAAATAGCGAATTCACATCGTCTTTATGCGAATATTTGCTGTTTAATTAAAAAATACTTGAAACAATTCTGATAAGGATAACAAAAATAAGGATTCTTTAATTAGCAGTATAATCTATAGTATTAGAATATGATATAATAAGAATTTATTTAAAAATTTTAATAAAAAATGGCACAAAGATGAATAAAAAAAATTAAAAACAAAACTTTTTTTTTAAATACTTACATATTTAAGTTACGTGAAAATCATTTTATAATAAAAAAAGCGAGAAAAGGTTGAACAAAATAAAGATAAAATATAGACATAAAGATTTAAAAAGAACAAACTAACTTATTTTATATATTATTTTATAAAAGAGAAAATAAATGAATAAGATTCGGAGCATAGAAGAACAATCGAGATATATGCGCTCTTTGATGTTAACGTCGCTGACGTTGTGATGTAATGGTGATTTTATTGCCAATTGCTTACAACGGCGGATGATGGAAGATGATGATGTTGATGACAATACAATTGTGACTTCGTGATGTCGGTGCTATGGCAGTGGACAGCACCGCAAGCGACACTCTAGTACCATCTTCATTCAGTCGGACGAAAATAATCATCGTCCATTGAACGCAGCTCGGCTTTCCTTTCTTTTTTCCTTCCTTTTCCCTTTTTCTTTACCTTCAATATTTTCTCTTTTTATAGGCACCCACGTAACAATAACAATAATGATACACGCCCGGCACGTTGAAAAAATCACACCAGAACAGAAAACACACACCAGATCACATAAGAGCGATGAGATTAAAATAACGATGGAAAACAAAAATTAAAAAAATAACGCGCGAGGTTGAATAAAGAAGAAGGCAAATCTAAACGATATAAAAATTTGAAGATGAGATCATAATGTATAGTATCTTTAAAATGTGTATTTTTGTTTATAAATGTATAAATAATTTATATTTTTAATTTTTTTGTAAAATGAAAAAATTTCAGATTACCTTGCATGGGAATTGAAATATTATACAATTAGTTTGATAATTTATTACAATAATTCAAACAATAATTTAAATTGATATACATACCTTTATATATAATTTTATTTCATGAAATTATAATTATAATTAAATTTTTTTTAAATTAAATAGATTATTTACATATTTTAAAATGAAAATAGTAAGAATGAGAAAAAAATTTTGATATATAAAAGATATATTATTATGTAAAATAAAGATGGACAAGTACTGTCAAAAAATTTGGAAAATGACCTTCGAAATATTTTCGCTTTTTCCGTCACATCTAAAAGGTCCTCGCGCGCATCGTTTTTGCCGCTGTCCTCAGCATTTATTAATCGTCATAACTTTTCTATCTTAATGTTAAATCGAAAGAGAAAAAGAAATTTAAAAAGAAATTTAAAATTTGCAACAACAAAACGTTGCAGACGCTTATTTTTTAATTAAAAAAAAATTTAATGCCATAAAAATTAAAATGATATTTAATAAAAGCATAAAATTAAATCCCTAAATTCTAAAAAAGACTCATATCTTTTAAACACCTCTCAATATATGCATTTTTTGATTTTAACCCATGCAATTGCAATAGTCAAAGAAAGAGATTAAAGAATAAAAAAAATCAAGAAAGATGTATTTTATGCAATTTTCATGTTCTTTTTTTCAGGGAATAAAATTTGTTGTTGAATAATAACACTATTTCGTTTTTTTTTGCGAGTTTGCGCTGACACGTTACTGTCACCGACTGTCTCCAGGTAAGATGAAAGCACATGAAAAAGAGAAAAACGGCAAAGTAAGAAGAAATTTCTCTCCAACAACTATAAACAACTATAAAATATTAAAAAATAGCGTACAAAACTTAATCGAGATGACCGCCATACAGCGAGAAAATGCAGAAATAGTAAAGAATGAAAAGAATGAAAATAAAAATGAAATTAGTGATAGTTAAAAGATAAAAATGTTAAGTTAAAAAATAAAACCTAAGGAATAATGATTGAGCAATGTTTATGTATTTTTGGATTTTTAAAAATAAAATTTTTGAATGGCCTTATATGATAAAAAAAGAAAACCCATGTTCCCAAAAAAAATTGTTAGGTAATTAAAAAAAATTAATAACAGCAATAGTAATTTTCCCAAAAATATTAATCATGTTACATAGATTGAAATTACATATCAGATTATCAAGAGTTAAAAATCGTTCAACTTACGATTAATTAAAACTTAAAATTTAATAACGTACATTTTTTGGAAAATTGAAAATTTGCTGCTCAAGTTTAAAAAAATTAGAACCTAACACACGAATTGAGCAAAAAATTTTCTACAAGCCAGTTAGTTTTAATTAGAAACATTTTTTTAAAGTTTATTTTTAAAATTATTCAATTTTACAAAAATAAAAAGTAGATGAAAAAATTCTAATAATTTAAAGCAAAAGTACATTGTTATATATATTACGGGAAAATATGTTGCACGGCCATATACGTATTTTCCCGGCCATATACGGATTTTCCAGGCCATATACGTATTTTCCCGGCCACATATTCCCGCCAACAAAAAGCGCAAATATAATCGTATCTTCATATAAGATTTTTTTTCACATTTGATTATAATTTGTTTTCTATTCACTTTTAAACGACACATTTTTACTTTTTTAAAATTTTTATGACATTATCATTCTTTTAATTGTTTTTAAGTAACTTTTTTTGAAAACAAAATTTAGATAAATGTGAAAAAAAAAACTTATATGGCTGGGAAAACACGTATATAGCCGGGAAATTACGTATATGGCCGTGCAACATATTTTCCCGTAACTTACACAAAATGAAAAACATACCTATAGATGCAACGAAAATGAATTATTTCAAAAATCGGAATTTGGAAATTGGAAGGGCAAAAAGGCCAAAAATCGGAAATTTTTTCATAAAATTTTTTTTCAACTTTTAAAATTTTCGATATTTATGAAAAAATGGTCAAAATTTCGAAAAGGAACAAATTTCGAAAATCGGAATTCCATTGCACCCCTGATACAGATAAATTTGAAGATAATAACCATGAAAAAGATAAAGCAGAACTAAAATATTTAATCGAAAATGGAAATGAAGAAGAAATAAATTGATCGAATAAGCTTAATAAAATTTTTATGCAAAATTTAGTATGGAAATAATTTTTATTTGCAATTACATAGTTTTTATTCATGTAATAAACAATTAAATTTTAAAATAACAAATAAAAATAAACCCCGTAAACAATACAATTTTAAGTAATAATGATTGAATTTTCGCTTACGGTGTTATTTACCCAATCGGCGAGAAACAAATTCAGATCCATTGGTCCTTGGCCATTGCGGCTACTTCCCCAAATCAAACGTCGTGCATCACGACTTTGCATAGGAAATGCATCAAAGCCGCCTTCATTAAATGTTACCTAAAGATTTGTTATATATGTAAAAATTATATGTAAATGTGTAGGATGCGAGGAAAGTTTCAGCAATTTTTTCTGTTATATTTTTTGCCTTATCATTATGATTATTTGGTATTTCTGATGATTTTACTGAATTCAACGTACAATTTTGATCAAAAAATGTATTATTCGTTTCTTTGCTTTGAGTTGCACTTGTTTTATGGATCATGATTGTCAAATTATACTAAAATCGGCAACGCCAGCTGTTAAAAATGGCATATGAGCTCAGGATCAGAAATAAGAAAGTACAAAAGGATCAAGCTGAAGCATGCTTAGCTATAAGAACGCTTATGATCATTGCCTAAATGAGACAATGGGGGTGAAACAAGATTACTGTGGAAACATGTGCGTGAAAAAAAGATATCTTTTTTAATAAGTAGTATCTTTAAAATTATTATATCTTTGATATGTGATTCCTCCCCGTTCCGTGTCCACGCTGTCGTTCGTGGGGAGGCTTAGCCGGAAATCTGAAGTTTATCGGAAGATGGAAAGCGACCAAGGACTGGATAGCACTCCAGGGCTAGCAACCCACACGTGCGAAACATTCATATGCTAAAAACAATCAAATGCTGGAGCCCTTAAACACATCCGAGAGATGCATAGGAGGTGACCAGGGACAATTATCATGCATGCGGACGACCTGAAGGTGATGTGCACGAAAGCGATGGTCGACGTTGCTTGCGACGGAACGACCGGGACAACGGAGCGTCATTTAAACCGTATACGGACGGCTTCCAGTCATATTATTCTAAGCCGTCTACGACAAAAGGAAAACGGATCAGCATAAACGTCCTAAAAGTTGGACTGAGGGAAACGACAAATTTACTTGTGAAACAACTTTTTACTAAACGTATCGAAATGGAAAGAAGAACAAAAGTATTCGACGTCGATCTGTTCGCATTCAAAAAAGCTGTTCGTCTTGAAAAATTACGAGACGATAAAAAGTGCCACAAGTTCTGATATCGGAAGTAAGAGAAGCGATCAAAAGTCTCAAAAACGACAAAGCACCCTGACCTGACGGAATAACAAACGAAAT
Organism: Bradynema listronoti; assembly: GCA_024678965.1. Lineage (NCBI taxonomy): Eukaryota > Metazoa > Nematoda > Chromadorea > Rhabditida > Allantonematidae > Bradynema > Bradynema listronoti. Next base: position 883,722 of record JANLNO010000006.1, read on the forward strand.
ACTAAAAGCTGGAGACTTAAAACTATGGAAGGTATTGGCAGAGCTATTCGATGAATGCTTAAAAAAAGAAGACGTGCCCGAACAATGGAAAACTTCAAAAACAATAATTATACCAAAGAAAAGCGATAGAGAAGACTTAAAAAACTACAGACCGATAGCTCTATTACTAACTCCATACAGTCAAAAAAAATATTACTAAACAGGATGACACGGCAACTAGATGAGCAATAGCCTCGTGAACAAGCAGGATTCAGGAGCGGATTTTCGACGCTAGATCATCTACAAACCATCAATCAAGTACTGGAAAGGTGCAGAGAATGCCAAATTCAACTATATATGGTGTTCGTCGATTACGAAAAAGCCTTCGACTCAATAGAAATTAACGCCGTCATAAATGCACTTGCGCGCCAAGGAATACAAGTACTTAAAAATACTGCTCAACGTCAACACAAACTGTACGACAAAAATACAACTGTTCTACAATGATATCAACATTCCGATCAAACGAGACGTAAGGCAGGGCGATACCATATCACCAAAACTCTTTACGGCTGCATTGGAGGATGTATTCCGACAACTAGATTGGGAAGAGTACGGTATTTCTATCGATGGAGAAAAGCTTAATCATCTCAGATTTGCAGATGACATCGTCTTATTCTTACACGATGCAAAAACAGCTTAACTTATGTTGGAAGAGCAAGCACAGTCGTCGGACTACGAATAAACCGGGCAAAAATACAGGCAATGTGCAACAATCAAAAAACTGAAGTAATAAAGCTGAAGGATACGGAAATTGCCTTGGTGGACAAATACGTATATCTCGAACAACTGGTAACATCGGACCACAAAATCGACGACGAAATATGCGGACGACGAAGTGCAGCATGGTTAAGCTTTAACAACATAAAAGAAGTCCTAAAGAAAACAAACGACAAACGATGCACTCTGTATTGCAGGTAGATTTTTTAAAATTACAATTCATATTATTAAAAATATATACATGTATAAATATGGCTAAATTATGGCTAAATTGGCGAATATGGGACCACGAGATTTTGTATACATATTATATATCATTAAAATCCTTCAATTCGTGGAGATTTTTTTTTTCGGAACCCCTTATAGAACTATTTATAACCCTTTGTATGGTAGTGCTTCTATATAAAAAATGATAGAAAATCCCTGGATTCATTTCAAAATTTTGTCATTTTCCGTGTCAAAAAGTTTGGATTGTTTTGTCACATTCGTGACAAAAGATTGTAATTATTGTCATTTTCCACTAAAAGTCTGGCTTATTTTGTCATGTTCCGTGTGACAAAAGTTTTTGGTACGCTTCATTCTTGACGTTTAACAACTTTGAAGTATGTTGAATATTTAACTCCTACATCAAATTTGATAAGATTTTAATTCATCTCCGTCAGTGCTGGCCGGTTTTGCATAAAATTGGTGTTTTTTTGGTGGGATTTCACTCGAGGGTCATTAAAACGCGCATTTAAAGTTTTGGAAAGATGTTTAAAACAATTAAAAGTCAAAAATGCTGTTTCAATCACTAATTATTTTTACCTGCTTTAAACATCTTTCCAAAACTTTAAATGCGCGTTTTAATGATCCTCGAGTGAAACCCCACCAAAAACATCAATTTTATGCAAAACCGGTTAGTGTATCCCTATTTTTTATATATTTTATTTTATTTTACTTATTTTACTTGTTTGTTTCAATTTAACCATTTGTTCTCACTTAATATTTAACGTTGAATCATATTATGAACTAGTCGCGATTTATCGTAATAAATTATTATTATTATTATGTTTGTTTTTGTTATAAATCATACTCTTTGCAATCCGCTACCATCTTCCCCAATGACATATAAGTCAAAAGTGCCAAAAAAGCCCGTGGCGTTGAAATTTGAGCTAAAAATTATGTGAAAATTATCGGCTAAATAAAAAGGCGCCCAATTAGAATTGCCAAGCGTAGTAACTTTGCGTGGTTTTGAACCTTCTTCCAAGGATATTGTATATAATTCCATCGCTAGAGGTTCTACCAAATCATATCTAAAAGAAGAATGGATTTAAATAAAAAAGATATATTTTTAAATATAATTATTCAAGAATAAATATTTGATTTAAATTTTTGTGTTTTAAAAACATGGCTTAAATATTTGCAGTTACAGAATATTTAATTTTACTAACGAAAGAAGTTGTTTATAATGTTCAATTTCATCAGTTGTTTTTGGACGAGATGCTCTAAAGATAACTTTTGTACCATCTGGAGAGAAGAATGGTCCTCCATCATATCCCAGTTCGCTCGTCAATTGACGCAGATTGTCACCATTCGCATCCATTAACCACAATTCTGGATCTCCACTTCGCATTGAGGTAAACACAATGTGTCTTCCATCTGGGGATATAGCACCCTCGGCGTCATATCCTTTTTAAATGAAAAAAATATCAAAAAATTTCAAAATAGAAAATCTATGGGTTTTAAAAATTACCAGGAACATCCGTTAATCGTTTTATAATATTTCCAAATTGATTAACTTTATAAATATCATAAGTTGGAAACAAATCCCAGGTATATGATGTATTACCTATAAGATTATTATAAAAATTATACAAAATATTAATTGAAAAAATAAAAAAGTACACAAGTGGCGCAAAATTGGATCAGTTTTAGCTTGTGGAGTAGTGCATCTTTTAGGCGGACAAGTATTTACAACATTAATTTCAGGATTAGAAAAATTAAGAGAGGCAAAAGTTGCTGCATGAATGGACGTTTTATCATCTGGAAAGAAATAGGCACATGTGCATGTGCCCAGTCCTGTGCTCAATCGTTGAAAAATAGTATTTTTATCGGGAAAGTCAGGTAAAAAATCCGCACGGTAAATTTGATCACATGAAGTACCATAGCGAGCATATCCTGTCGCTTGTAAAACAATAGACTCGCCATCAAAGCTGAGATTATATTTAAAGTTAATTTGTTTATTTTAATTTTTTAAGCTCTTTCAAATACATACTAAAACTTTAAATTTTAAATTCCACCTAAAATATCCTTCAGCATTTTGTCCACCAAAAGTAATTTGTCGTATATTGTTTAGATGGTCCTCGCCGGGATAATGAATCTGTTGCAATTTATCATTCAAATTTCGCTGTATTTTTGTTTTCTTTATATCTTTTTCTTCTTTCATTTTTATTACAAAAGACAATTTTAAGTCAGCACTAAACAAATTAATTTCATTTGCTTGTTGAGCTCCCAGTGTTGATGCCCATACAAGTTTTTTACCAGAAGAATCGACTGTTGGGAATGCATCAAACGCATTTGTGTGATAGGTTAACTAATAAAATACATTTTTTTACTAAATACTAATCACAACAAATATTAAAAAAAATTTAAATTTAATCGTGTACCTGATGTAGCTTGCTTGGTATATTTAAATCAATGCTAAAAAGATGATAATGATCAGGCCGATTACCACGTAAATTTGAACTAAAAATAATATGCCTTCCATCAGGTAAAAAAATTGGTTTCCATGCACTGAAATTGCGATTTAACTTTATACTATTCTTCGCCGATTCGATAAAATATTTTGGTATATTGTTTAAAATTGCTTTAGTGGTTAATTCCTTCAAGGATAAAACTTTTATTTGTAAATTGTGAAGTTCGATGAGGTTGTACTGTAGCAGTGTTCGATATCGTTTCATTTCATCTCCGGGCGTGGGACATGTTGCATGAAAAATTATGTAATTGCCATCGGGAGAAAAATTTGCGCCTCCTTCGTAGCCGGTCCAAGTTGTAAGCTGAAAAATCGATTGCCACAAAAACAAATTTCTCAATAAATTTTTACCCGTTTTTTTTGTGAGCCGTCGATTGCATTCATTAGCCAGAGATCGGGATCTCCACTACTCATTGATGTATAAACAATCCATTTTCCATCAGGTGAAATAGATGCTTCCGCGTCATAACCACTTTCATTTGTGAGTTGAGAGCGAAAATTTCCCCATGCATTTATGCGGAAAATATCGAATTTGTCTTTCAATTCGTAAAGTTTATTGCTAGTTGTGCCTAAAATATGGAAATGATTATGCTCGCCAATAGAGAAATCATTTTAAACTAATTTTTTGTTATTTGTTATTTACTTACAAATGTCATGCAGTTTTTTATCTAACATAGCACGTTTACTTTTACAGATATGTGGACATTGTTTGGAAGAAAGATTTTCATTAAAATTAAGCGATTCATAATGAAATGTTCCAGAATAAATTATGTCGGCATAATCATCGTTGGATGAAAAGATAGCTGTATGTGTGTCACCAAATCCAGTACTTAAACGATACGGCCATTTTGATGGATTTTTACTATCGATTCGATATATCTAAGAATTTTTAATGATTATTTCTAATATATAAGCTTAAGCTAAATCTTAATGGCAAATTTTCTAAAAAATCTACCTGTTCACAGTTAGTGCCATAGCAACTTCCACTTCCTTGAAATATAATAAATCGGCCATCGGCACTGAAAACTTTGTTAATAAAAAATAATTTATAAAGAATTATTTATTACCTAAGTGCGGGCTCAGAATTAGAACCATTGAAGGTAAGTTGATGAATATTATCGATCCATTTTGAATTGTAATAAACATTCGAATATGCATTCAGTCGAAGCCATGTAATAAAAAATAAAATTAATAAAAATAGAAACGAAAAGTGACGATGACGTAATTTAGTTCCCATTATTTATGCATAAACATATATTATCTACAATTTAAAATAGTAAGCAAATTAATGAGGAACGACCAAATAAATACGCATCGTACAGTTTTGTGAACATATATAATAAATTCCGTTGAAAAGTTTTTGTTTGTTTTTTTCATTAAATTAATTATAAAAGCTTGGTTTTTCTCTAGGACAAAGATTAATTGTGAATGGAAAAGAAATAACAGAAAAATGGAAGATTTAGACGAAATATTTGAACATTTTTCGTCATTTGATGAAATAAGAAAATATACGTATATTTTATTCTAATCATTAAAAATTTTTTAAATTATTTAATAAAATGATTTTTATAATTTACATACAAAAAAAAGAAAACTAAATGTTATGACGGAGTCATAAGAAGAAATTCTAAGTATGTGTAGCTCAGTCGGTAGAACAGCGCTCCGGTTAAGCGTTGGTCGCAGATTCAAGTCCTGCCACGGAAGTCACCTTTTTCACATACACAACAATTTGGCGATCAGGATGAGATGGCGCGTCAAGCGTCATCATCTCGAACTCCGTGCCGCTGGGTAGCGCCGTAAGCCGGTATTTGGCCGGGAAGTTAGTGGTCAGCTTCCCTTGGGCCGAGTGGCGATCACTTCTTTTTTTTCTTATGGTCCTTGTGCTTATTACTAAGTGATGCCACAAAAATTTATTGTATTTTGTTGGTGTTCCAAATTTATATATTTTTTTTTATTCAACAAAAGTGCAGAGCACCAATTAACAACAATTATATAAAGCAAAAAACTTAAACTAAACTTAAAAACTAAAATTGGACCTAGAACATTATAAGCGAACAAATTATTGCAATAAAGGAATTTCGTGGTGAAACCAACAAATGTTTAAATAATAAACGAAGGCTTAAGCCACAAACTGAGATTATTAGATTTTCTTCGCGTTCGCGCGTAATGTTGAACCAAGCATAAGTCCGGATCTTGAATTCCAAAAACCACTCCGGCAGTTGGTCGCGCAGTTTCAATGCGTAAAATTGTCCCACATCTTTCGTGGTTGCATCATTATTCGTAAAAATGTTCCACATCTTCGTGGTTGCATGTACAACATCTTAAACGGGGAGATGTTATGACGGAGTCATAAGAAGAAATTCTAAGTACGTGATCAAGGTCCGTGTAGCTCAGTCGGTAGAGCAGCGCTCCGGTTAAGCGTTGGTCGCAGGTTCAATTCCTGCCACGGAAGTCACCTTTTTCACATACACAACACTAAATTTTTTTAAATAAAGATATTTTGTTTTAAGAAATATTAAAAAATTATATACCGAATTAATAAGATGAAAATCAACCAAATACAGTCAAACCTGTCTACTATGACACATGTCTACTATGGAAACCTTTCTTTTATGGCACCAATGCTTAGTCCCAACAAAATTTAATATGCTACTATGGCATCTCTTAAAATCCAAATCTTGACACTATGGCACCTGTGTAGTTCGAAAAGTTCGAAAATGAGCTAGAAAAAATCTAATTTTTCAGACGATGCCCGCTCAAAAGCGCAAGCGAACCAAGTTCACTCTGAAGCAGAAAAAGGAGATCTCTGACTAATGAATGCAATCGACGGCTAAAAAAAAACGACTTTTTCGTTGGCACTAACATGAGTGGGACGGAGAAGCTATCTCTGCTGGTTGTCGGAAAGTCAGTCAGGCCTTGATGTTTTAAGAACAAGGAGATTCCGCTGAGCTACAAGGCAAACAGCAAGGCTTGGAAATCTTTGATAAAGATATTTTGTTTTAAGCAAAATTAAAAAATTATTACCGAATTAATAATATGAAAATCTACTAAATATGTATTTGTTTTCTATTCCTCCTTGCAGTTTTAATTTGTAAAATAATTGAAGGTTTATTTTCGCAGTAAATTTTTAAGCCTTAGCTTAAAATAGGTAATGAATAACTTTTTTCATACTGAACAAATTTTTAAATTTGTTAAATTAAAAGCTATTTTTATTTAAAAAAATAAATATAGTTTAAAAAAAACTTTAAAATTTTTTGTCATAAGGTTGCTTACCTTCATATAATAATAAAAATAAAATTAAAAAAATGGAAATAAAAAAAACTTTTTACAAAAAATTGTTCTTTATACACACACGAATCTTGATATCGTCGTGTGACACGGCCATACATATGTCAAAAAATTTAAAGTACACTAATTTTAAAACTATATTTATTTTTTTAAATAAAAATAGTTTTTAACAGAATTAATTTAAAAAATAAAAATAGCATTTAACCGAACAAATTTAAAAATTTGTTAGTATGAAAAAATTTATTATCGAAAACTCGTTTAAAATTTTCAAAAAAATTATAAAAACAAAAAAGGAAAATATTAAATATTTTTAGTTAGTAGAAGAGAAATAAAAGCCGAAAAAAGAAACACGTCGAATTTGTCAATGTATCTATATGACTGGAAACAGTGTAAAATAAAAAAAGAAACGCTTTCATTATTTTGAGCCTTAACTTTTGCTTTTTTAGTTTTTTCCTTTATCCTTACTTCTTGATAATTTTTTTTCATTTTCATTTTTTCGTTTTAGTTCTCTCCAGAAAAATATTTTGGCATTTGAATGAGTAAAATATTAATTGTATTCATATAGTTTGTTTTTATTGCCAAAATAACAATTTCTATATATATTCATACTTCTCATAGATTATTACAAGAGGGGGAATTGCCTCTTCTTGCCCTTGACAATATTTTTTTAAATTTCAATTAAATTATTTTCAATAAAATTGGTTTTTACATAAAACTATCTTTTTTAAATAATACTTTGATTTCGTGACCGTGCGAACAATTTTTAAACTTTTGGTTGAGCTTTATTCTGTTGTTTTGTACTGGTTATACACAAAATTAAAGAAAAATTTTCTTTAAAATAAAATCAAAATATAGACTGAAAATGAAGAACTCATCTGCAAATATAACGGAATTCAAAAATTGTTCGAACGACCGCGAGTTATACGCCTGAAATTAGGGTAATTAATTGAGTTTTTTGGTTATGATCAAATTTAAAAATCATATATATTTTTAATAATGATAATCTAGTAACTTATTAATGTAAATTCTGTTGAACACGAAATGCAAAATTATTTATATTTATCTTGCTTTTTTGTGGCATTTTTTATTATGGTACATGCTAATGAAGATGCTAAAAGATTATATGACGACTTACTAGTGAATTACAATCGACATCGTCGACCATCACTTAGTCCTATGGAACCAATTTCGATAAAGCTTAAATTGCGTCTTTCACAAATTATTGACGTTGTTAGTTTTTATTAAATGTCAATAAATATTTTTTAATTTTAATATCTATTAAAAAGTTGTAAATCATAATTTTTTATTAAAACTTTGTTTATTTATTTTTTATGATGCTTTTGAAATAGAAGCTTAAAAATAAGCAATATTAGATATATAATATTGCACATAAAATTTGACGAAATTATCAAAATTAACACAAATATCGAATTACATTATAGAAAATATTAATTTTATATTTATAATTTTCATTGCATCTAATTAAAAAAAAATTAGCATGAAATCGATCAAATAATGACATGCAGTGTATGGCTAAAGCAAGTTTGGTTTGATGAAAAATTAAAATGGACGCCTTCAGATTACGGGGGCGTAAATGTGTTATATGTACCACACGAAATGATTTGGACTCCTGACATTGTTTTATATAATAAGTAAAAATAATAAAAGCATTAAGAAAACATTTATATTACACACAATTTTTTAGTGCAGATAGCAACTACAATATTACAATTAGTACTAAAGCTACCTTACATTATACTGGTAAAGTTAGTTGGGAACCTCCGGCTATTTTCAAATCGCTGTGTCAAATCGATGTACGATGGTATGCAAAATATAACAATTCTTAATTTAGTTTAATTTATTATTTTTGTAGGTTTCCTTTTGACGAACAACTTTGTCATTTAAAGGTATATAATCAGCATTTTTGGTTCGTATTTTATCTTATGTATAATAAAAATTTTAGTTTGGATCTTGGAGTTATTCAGAAAATCTTTTAAATCTCGAACTGCTCGATAATGATGTGACTCACTTGGAATTTGTTGACGAAACAGGACAACTTCAAAATAGTTCAGAAGCTGCAGAACATGGAATCGGTAAAATTTATTATCTATTATAATAAATATTTCAAATCTATACTAAATTTAGATCTTTCTGATTATTATCCATCGGTCGAATGGGACATAATGTCTCGTGTGGCACGACGCCGCTCAAAACCTTATCCCGGTTGTTGTGCAGCCAATGAATATTATGTTGATGTTATGGTTGGTTTTGTTTTTATTTGTCAATTAAATACATAGTTTTAAATCTTTTAGTATTTTTTAATATTACGGCGTAAACCTCTTTTCTATACGGTAAATCTTGTGTTTCCCTGCGTTGGTATATCATTTCTCACCATAATGGTATTCTACCTACCTTCTGATTCCGGGGAAAAAATTTCGCTTTGCATTTCAATTTTGGTCGCACTTACAGTGTTTTTCCTTTTATTGGTTAGTTTGTTTTTGAACTAAACTTAAATATTTATTATTTATAAACAATTTATTAGACCGAAATTATTCCTGCAACCAGTATTAGTCTTCCACTTATTGGAAAATATTTATTATTTACTATGTTTATGGTCACGCTCAGTGTATTAATCACAGTTATCTGTAAGTATTACTTTTTCATTTTAATTGATGAATAAAATTATATTTGTAGCACTTAATTTCCACTTTCGAAAGCCTTCTACTCATCGATTGGGCAAATGGATGAAAACTTTGTTTTTGCGTGTTTTACCCGTTTTGTTATTAATGAGAAGACCGCGTTTGCGTGACAGTGCCGACGAATCATTGCGCTCATTGGCCCTATTTCAACGCCGAAATTGTCGACGTAGTTATAAATAAATATAATACAAACTCAACAATTATCAAAAATAAATAATTTTCTTAACAAAAGTTTAGCAGAAATAATTTATAGGTGGTTCAAAAGTTCCAGAAATTTTATCAATTGAACAGAGAAGAATTTCGCGATCTCTTGGAAGGATGCTTTCGAGTGCGCCAATGGATGAAAGATTACGCCGATTATACTATTCACCCACTGTTGTAAAAGCATTTGAAAATGTTTGCTTCATTGCCGAATTGCTCAAGAAAAAGGACCGTGATATTCGAGTATGATTTAATTATTAAATTTAAAACAAATTATAAATGTTATCATCATTCTTTTTTATATAGATCGAAGAAGACTGGAAATATGTTGCCGCAGTTTTGGATCGACTTTTTCTTATTATATTTTCAGCTGTATGCGTGTTTGGCACAATGTTTATACTACTTCAAGCACCTACATTTTATAATGGAAAACAACCTATAGAACTTGAATATCGGCTTGGTTCTTTATAAAATGAATATAAATTCGGTAAAATAAATAATTTTTTCAAACATTTGTGACAATTTTAAAATTCAATTTTTAATGTAATTATTCTGGATAAAACATAGAATTTTAAATTTTTATATTTCAATTGGCATATTACCTTAATTTCGCGTGTATAAGGTCGGGTTTTTTGAGCCAAATTTAAATTGACGCCGATGAGTTCATTCTGTTGTATCGGATCCATTGGGGTCAAAATTTTATGCTTCAGTTTCATAAAAAAGAGCACAAAACTTGGACCCGCTTGGATCCGATACAACGGAATGAACTCATTAGCGCCAATTTAAATTTGACTCAAAATACCCGGCTTTATACACGCGAAATTAGAGTAGTTAAAATTATGCGAAAGAGATACATATAAAATAAACATAAAAAACGTGAAAATGCAAACACTAAATATTTAAAAATTCGCAACTTATTTAGCCTTTAGCACTTTTTTTATTGAATATACCGAAAAAATTATATTCATCTTTGATTAATATACAATTAATTTTTATACTTATTAAAAATATAATTTATTAAATTTTCTTGTAAAGGCTGTTCTAAATCAGCATGTATTTGAAGTCTTTATATTAAAAATGTAAATATTATCAAGTAGTATTTTAAGCTTATTATCTGTTTTTGAATTTTGATGAAAGTATTCAAATTAAGTGGATTTTAACAAAAAAAATTCTTGAGAGTAAGTTAAAAATTTGAGAAAGAAATTGAGTATTCGAATGAGAACAAGGTTCATTCATTTATTTGTAAAAATTAAGCATTCGATGCCATGAGACGCGCTTTTGCGCATTCTGGGCATAATATATCGGCACCGTCTGTTATGAAACCTTTGCCAACTAACGATGTTGTACACTTAAATTGTTGATTTTCTTTATATTTTAAATATAATAAGTTTGATAAATCAGTAAAAAAAATTTATGTAAGAGATTTTATATATCCAAATTTCAGGCGTATAACCTGTTTTTAAAAATTAATATTTCTGGTATTAATTGTCTAAGGAAGCCAGAAAGCAAGAGTATTTAAAGTAAATTTGAAAAGAAATTAAATCTCCATTTTGCAACTAAATAAAGAGAAGAGAAAGTCAATTTATTCAATCAGCTTAGAAGTTATACGTTTGAAATTGGTGTAATATGTGTTTTGTGAGTAAATTTAATTACCTGTGCACAAACAAAACATTCATTGTGCCAATGTCGATCTTCGAACGAAATAAACTTTGCCCCACCGATACCTAATATTTTTTAAAATTAAAATCAGATCAGATTTAAATTTAAAAAAATAAGTAATAAATAGTTGCACAAATTAATTAGTAAATAAAAAGTAAAATTAAAATTAATATATACAGACCCGTGATGGGCTTGACGCAAGCGCTACATCTTTTTGCGAAAAGTTCGCCATAGCAATCCGCGCAGTAGGGTTTTTCGTCTTTAGATGTAAATCTTTGCCCAGCTAAGGACGTGTTGCAATTAGTACAACAAAAACACTCTCGATGCCAGGGCTCGTTCTTATACGTTACACCACCAGTGGAAATAACCTTTTTGCATTTGCAGCATCGGGTCGCAAATTTCTCTTCATAGCACCCTGTACAGTACACTTCCTCGTTTTTGGGAATGAAACTGCGTGTTCCAATTGGTGTTTTACACATGGCGCAGCAAAAGCATTTGTCGTGCCATTGTTTTCCTTTATATTCCATTTTCTTCATACCGGCTTTAAAAATTTCGTTACATCCGTCACAACGTGTAGCAAACGCTTGATCGTAACAATTGGAACAAAAAATACGGTCGTTTTTGCTGCCAAATGGTTTATCAACGAGCGAGATTTTACACATGTTGCACAAGAAGCAATCTTCATGCCAATGTTTATCTTTATATGATAAGTCCTAAAAATAATAAAATTGATAGTTAATGTTGTTAATTATTTAGATAAAATTGCCTTTGAATCGATGCCAATATGTTTAGAGCACTCATCGCATGTATTAGCAAATATTTCTTCATAGCATTTTATGCAATAGGGATGATCGTCTCTAAGGATATATCTAGAAGATAAAGAATAAAAGAATATGTTAAGTAACCAAAAAATTCTTGTAAGCTTAAATCTTATAATACAAAAATTATAATCTTCATTTATATAAAAAAATAAATAAATAAAACTTAAAGCTCACATTTATAAGAAAATTAAAATATGTTCGTGTAAAATAATTTAGATGTGTAACACTTTTTCATTATAAATGCCTTTTTATAAAAAATATAAAAAAACACCGTTGTCCTGTGAGTGATGAATCACATTGCCAGCAACAAAAATGATCGCTGTGCCAGTCTTTATTCATTGCTTTTGTATATTCACCCGCAAAAATTAACTATAAATAAAAATTTATTCATCAAATATTAATTGTAAAATAATAATAACAATAAGAAATCAAAGTTTAAATTCTAAAATAATATTTTAAATTAATCTTTTAATATTATTTTAATTTTTTATTTTTCGTTATCTTTGTTGAGAAAAAATAAGCCATAAAACACAATTCGAACTATGAATCATAACAAAAACTAAAATTGCGTTAAATAATGTAAAAAATTATTTCCACGTGTTCGTATTTAAATGGTATTTTGCTTTATTGTTTTTTATAATATGTCTATTAACAAAAAATACATATATTATTCTTCGTTCTTTGTATTTTTAAGGTTATTTCTAAAGATAAAACAAGAAAAATATTAACATATAAATGTTTAAGAGCATGTTATTCGTTAAAAAATTCATGCATTTTTTATTTCTTTTAGTTTTTTTTAAACATAATATAAGAAAGAACAAAAAAGAAAAAGACCAAAAATCCGAAAAAGATTTAATTAAAGAAATTTGCAAAATTTTTAAAGAAAAAAGTAAAAACAAAAAAAAAACAACTCAAAATTTAAAAAGATTAAAAAATCGGCGGATTTGTTGAGAAACATCTAAAAAATTAAATTCAAAAGCAAAACTAAATTTTTTTATCACATAAAAAGAAGCAGAAAAGTTTGAGTTTAGATAGGTTTAGGTCATGCAGACGGCACAAATTTGTACATTCAAGCATAAAAAAATTATTGAAAAATAAAAAAATATTTATTTTTATTTTTTTCTATATGCAATTCCCAAAGGCACTCAAATTTCGATGGAGTCATGTTGTCTTGCTTTGTTTTTCAAAATCTTCACTACAAAAAACGCACAATATATCCGTTTTTATTAATTCGATTTACTTTTTTATTTTTTCCTTTGTTTAAATCGTTTACACTAGATCAACTGTTTTTAAATAAATTTTATTTTAGCATATCAAAAAATGAACTTTATGCAATCTTTATTTGTTTGTTTTTGTTATGCATTAGAGTGATAAAAGATAATAAACGATAACCAATAGTATCTAAAGTAAGTTTAAGAAAACAGAATTTTCATTATAAAAAAAGAAAGCGGTAAATTTCCTTATTATTATATATGTTACGGCCAATATTAGAAATCGGCCAAAACTAATAATGGCCGGTCAAAATCAGGCCAAAATAATTATGATTAGCTAAATTTAATTTTTATTAGATTTTCTTTAATTTCTCTATCACGAATTATTTTCAGTTATTTTTTTATAAATTGTTAATGCAATTTTTACACAAGATACAAATTCGTTAGTATATATTTTTATTTATAAAATAACGAAAAACAAAGACAACAAAATTAATATTTTTCCGCTAATACGCTAATAATTTTTTCTTATATTGAGTTTTTATAAAAATTAAACCCGGAGTTATAATTGGATAGCTTATCCTTTACAGATACATTAAAGCAAAGCTTCGCACGGAATCAAATTGAACCGTGCAATTCCTCGTTTGTCTCTGTCGGCGAAGTAATCCAAGGAGACTTGACTCTTTGATCAGCAGCAGGTGCTGCATTAGCGGAAAAATATTAATTTTGTTGTCTTTGTTTTTCGTTATTTTATAAATAAAAATATATACTAACGAATTTGTATCTTGTGTAAAAATTGCATTAACAATTTATAAAAAAAATAACTGAAAATAATTCGTGATAGAGAAATTAAAGAAAATTTGATAAAAATTAAATTTAGCTAATCATAATTATTTTGGCCGGCCATTATTAGTTTTAGCCGGCCATTATTAGTAATGGCCGACATCGCGGCCATTATTAATTGCCATTATTAGTAATGGCCGATTTCTAATATTGGCCGTAACATATATATAATAAAATGAATGTCAAAATTTGAAATTTGTTCAAACAGCCGCTCCTGGAATTAAGGTAATAAAATTTTAATACAAATAAACAAAATTCACTCTAATTCATCTTTTTTAGTTAAGAAATTTATAAAATGATATAAATGCTATATTAAATTTTTAAAAGAAATTTTTTTTATAAATTAAAATATTTATCACAACTTAAATACCTAATAAAAATATAAAATTTAAAATCGCTTAGAAATAAAAGATATTCAAGAAAATCAAAACTTCTAAAAACTTCTAAAAAAATCGAACACAAGCACGAGTTATATAAAGAAATAAATTTATTAAAAATATAATGCACAAACACAAACTAGTGTAGGGTAGTGTGCTATCTATTAGGCATGAGATATATAAAATAATCTATATTTCATATTTTATTTATTTGTTTACATGTACATTTATAAAATTTAGGGGCATTTATATAAATAGAACCAAAGAAAAAGCCCAAAAATTAAAAAATATTCCTGTAATGTAGGCAATAAGATTTTGTCGAAAAACACAATAAAAAATCCTAAATAACGAAAATGTTGAAAAAAATTTAAAAAGCAAAAGACTAACTAATGGCAAAAAATGTTTTTACTAAATTGAATTTTTAATATGTACATTTTAAGGTAGTGAAATTTTTAAAAACGTTTACATTTTTATCTATTAAAATGATTAAATATATTACAGTCAAACCTCAGTATAACGACACCCTTCCCTTTTTTTTGGTGCCTTATACCGAGGGTGCAATGAAGCGAGGGTTTAATAAGCAGAGTATATTAACTACCCCAAAGTCTGAATAAGAAGCTGTTATGTCTCTGAATGAAATTTAACGAAGAATTAACGACGTTTACAATATACACTTTATTTTTTTAAGCGGGGTATCGTTATATGATATATAAAATATATATAAATTTTAATATATATATAAATTTAAATGGAATGATATTTTTTATGAATAATAAACTTATTTTTTAAATATATTATGTATATATAAATTTAAATGGAATGACATTTTTTATGAATAATAAACTTATTTTTTAAATATCTTATAAAAGAATGTTTTAAAATTACACACAAATTTTGTTATCTTTAAAAGAAAAAGTTGTTAGCGCTAAAAAATTGCCAACAAAAAATGCACGCGCAAAAAATGGATTGTCCAAATTAGCTTTCACACTTAAACATAAAATTTGAACTAATTTTTAAACTAATTTTCCAATTTTTTTAAACTTAATTATCTACATACATATAATGTAAAATTTTCTAGTTAACATTAGATGGTCAAATGTAAAAAGATTATTTAATAATAAGAAAATAATAATTAAAAAAATGAAAATACTTAATAGCCCAAAAAGAAAATCAAATATTATACACGTCTATGTATAATATTTTTGCACACATTTTTTTCTTTTTAAGCTTGTTTTTATATAATTAAAATTAGAAAGAAGGTAAAAATTTAAATTAAAAAATAGATAGAAAAAAAATAAATTAGCTGCAAGAGAAAGTAAAATATCTGAAAAATGAAACAGAAAAGGAGATAGAGATCGATGAGAGAAAAAGAGAAGAATGAAAAGAAATCAATATTTTTTGCCAAATTCACGACTGGCTTTCCCAAAATAAATTTCTTCTATTCTTTTTCGCCCGTTGGTTTTATTGCTAAAGCGTAAAAGTTTAAGCGATTTATTCGTCGACTAAACCAAATGATAAGAAAGGCTAAACTCAAGCGTACGCCTAATATTCTAACGAGCTAAGCGTGGAAAATTTTTAAAATATATGCACATATTATTATTGTTGTTATTTTCGGCTTGTTTATCGTACATATATTTTTTAGTTTTTTTTTCTCGATTTACTTATATTTTATTTTACAATTTTTCGAATTTTTGTTTCATTATGTCCAAAAAATGCTGCCCATCGTATGCATATAAAAATTTTTGCACTTTAAAATGTATATGTAATAAACAATAATATATGAAAAATTCAAAAAAATCGAAATAGCCAAAAGACAAAGAATTGTTACCTCGTCGCAGGCTGAGCAGCGTGGCTTATGTAATTCGGCATAATGACGCTCACAATAAACATTTTCATCGCGTAGACAATAGGTCAAGTCGACAAGAAGCTTAATTTGAATTTAATTTTTTTATAGATTATTTTTATATAGATTTTTATGAAACTTTTAAATTTTGTATTACCTGTTCACAAGTAGTACAATTAAAGCAGGCAGGGTGCCAAGCATTTGACTTCTCATCTAATTTTGGAGCAATAACTGCTAATTCATTACGCATTAGGATGCCCTTACATTTGCGACATTCCTAAATATGCAAGTAATCCATAATCCATATAAACTTTCCTGTTTTTATTTTAAGAAATTGTTACAGTTGATTTTGTAAGCGCAAAGGACACATATCCAATATCGAGTGCGATTTCATTACGTGCATTTACAAACTCTTCATATAGATGGCGTTCATTAGGAGTGCGCAAGTGTTTACAGTAAGCCACTGACAAATCCTGTCGTGGTAACTGCAACATTAGTTGCCGCTCACGATTCTTTTCACCAATAGAATTAATCTTGGGAATCATGTGATTGGGAAGTTGCGACATATATTCTTCTACCTAAAAAATTATTAAGAAATATTTTGGCAAATTTATGTACATATTAAAAAAACTACTTGCTAAAGTAAAAAAACAAACAAAAAAACGAAGTACATATATGAGATAATAATTTAGCGTACTTTATTGCGCGTTAAACCAGGTGGTACCCAAGTGTAACCATGCGCTGCTGATCCAATTGAGTCACTTCGGTCGCTACTGCCGCCAGTTGTAGCGGTTGCGCTTTTTGCCGTTAGCGCTGTCATTTCCGCTAAAATTAAACATTTACCGATAATGAATAGTTTATCAATTATTGGATTGATAAAAAATATTTATTAAAAATAAGGTTCTTACCGGTTATCGGACGCCAAAAAAAAATTTTTTTTAATGATTTTTTTAGATTTTCTGGCGCGGAGGCTAATTCTTTTGTTTTGTGCAGTTTTTAACATGTTGTAGTCGCACTTTTCAGCTAAACTAACATGTTTTCTCTTTTTTATTCTAACATGAATGCGGCGCATACTAAGACCATGGAGCGAATGTGGCGCAGATTTAAGTTTTGCAACAGTATAATGAAGCAAAGCCCGAGGCATGGAGTCGTATATGGCATACAAGCTTGAACGGTAGCGATTCTTTCACCATCATTTTGCAAGACATCGCCGAGTTTTGGCCCGTTTAATTATTCATTATTTGTCGTTATTTTGTTTACTGCTTGTTAGAATTTTGTTATAAAATTTAAAAAAAATGTCAAAAACTGCACAAAACAAAGAATTAGCAAAAAAATTATTAAATTCGAATTCTCCGTGCTAGAAAATCATTAAAAAAATTTTTTTTGAGCGCCCGATAACCGGTAAGAACCAAAAATAAATCATACGTGAAGGTTTAATTCCAAGCCTTTGGTAAACGTTTAACACCTGACTAGGACCAAACTCATGGTCATTTCGATCGCATTTGCAGTGAACACATACTTTTCTAAATATTGTATAATCTGTACTAATTATTTTTTTAATTAAACATTAGATAATTTTACTAGAATAAAAAATAGCTAAAAAACAAATATTATAAACCTCAAAAATTAAGATTCGTTTCTAACATTTATAATGTATTTATTTTCAAAACATATGCAAGTACATCTAATTTGTTGTATATTTTATTTACTGATTTCATGTATTATTGATCAATGACATATAATTGATATACTAATTGACATATTAATGAAATGAAGTTGTTACGTGAAAAACATGATCATTGAAAATTGCGATCTAATCTTCACGCTATAGAATATTTATCGCCCGCTTGCTCACCATCATTGAATTCACCAATTTTTAAACATACACAGTAAAGCATAAAATTTTTTTTAAACAAAAGCATAACTGACCGCCAAATTTGGCCACTCTGCAAAAACTAAAAAAATGTTCTTTATTCAAATTTGTAATTTCAATAAAATCAATTAAAATATAAATTCTTAAGCAACAGAATGATAAACATTGCTTTTACTATTAACACAAAACTTTTTTAGGCTTCTGACTAAACAACGAAAATAAAACGCAAAAAGCGGCAAAAATTGGCAGGCCCGTCCAACAACACCGCGCTTTATTCATAAATTTTTTTTTCATTGCTTTATTTCACTTTCGTATGCAGACGCCTATTTTTTAGTTTCTCTTTAACTTTTTGATTTATTTTTAGCTGAATTTTTTTGAAATATTTAAATGTAAAGAAATAAAGACATTTTCCACGATTTATATAAAATATTTTTTGCTCTTTTCTGTTGTATTGGTCATAAAAATGGATAAATTTTTTGCACGCAAAACAATAGAATAAATAAAATTTTGCATTGCTTTCATTTTAACAAAAAGGAATGTCAATATCAAGACCAAAAAGAATGTCGATTTTAAAAAATTGGGAGAGATAAAAACAATCTTACATAAAACGATAAAATTATAAGACTTTTTCTAACTTTTAAATTTTATTAAAAATAAAATTTTCCCCAAAAAGTTGATAACGAATAAAACGAAATTTAAAAAATGTTATGGGAAGGTGGATTTTTATTAAAAAAAATATTTTTAAAATTGTTATAGGCGTTTTTTTCATGTTCAACCTAAAACTTTTAGGAGTTTTAATGGGCATAAAATTCATATATGACTATAATAGATAAACAAGGTAGAAAAGGGAAACATTGTAAATTTTGCAGAATGGCCCAAATTATTTTCCGAAAAATGGCGAATTTTCTCGGGCATAAAATTCATATATGACTATAATAGTTGAAAAAGGTGGGAAAGGGAAACATTGTAAATTTTGCAGAATGGCCAAAATTATTTCCCGAAAATTGGCGAATTTTCTCGGAATTTTTCAAAAAAATCCTCAGACTCAATTCCTATCTCCCTCGAGACAAAACAAAAAGCAAAAAGTCAATGTAGATTCTTTATCATAACTCATTGCTCTCCTATAGAGCAGATTCAAACGGTTTTGAGAAGCTTTCGGCAAACTTCGGCAACAATTCTAATGAAAACAATTTTGCTAGTAGGTTGACAATTTTTAAAAAATTCTGTTTTGCATGAGATTTTGGGGCACCAATTTGCAGTTTTACCCCACAAAATGGAAATTTTATTCTGCAAAATCGATTTTTTTTTAATTGAAAAAGAATTTCTCATTTTGGAAAAATTTGTTTTCTATTTTTGATCCTTTGCTGCGAGATGGAGGGAGAACAATTCCACTCTCTGTCCACTTATGATGAGCACCAGTTAATTTAAAAAATTGTAAATAATACTTTTATGACTATAGATATGCTCCTAAATTTTTTTTTTATTAAAATAGGTGGAATAAAAGTTTTGACCAAAATTTAGGGCGAATCTAAAATTTCCAAACACAATCTATGGAAGTAGGAAAAAAATTATTTTACTGAAATTATTTTTTAAATATGAATTTTTCGACAAAATTGGATATTATGATATGATGCGTTTTAAATAATATTCAAATTTAGTGGAAAAAATAACAAAAACATAAAAATAATTTATACAATGCTTTAACAAAACGTTGCTTTACGTTGATTATTAATCTGAGAAAGTAGAACAAAAATGTGCAAAAAATTTATGAAAATATTTTTTTTTACGATTTTAAATAAAAGCATCGAATTACGAAAAAAACTAAAATTTAATAAAAAAATATGTATAAGGAAAAATAAAACAATGCAAAAAACAAAAAATCTAAAGATTGGTTTATGTATTGACGTGTGATATAAAATAAAATGATATAAAATAAAAATATATCAATAAAAAGCAAAAACGTGAACGTTAAAAACAAACAAAAAGTTCTAAAAATATATACGTAAATATTCTTAAATAAATAAAATATAAAGTAAACTATTTATTGCTTATGAGCAAATGTATAAAAATTCTACAAGAATTAGAAATTATCGAAAATGACCATGCTAACGCCAATCAAAGAAAAACTAAAAAAAATGTTGGGAAAATGAAAAATACATAAACTTTAAAAATGAAAAAATGATCTCAACATTTATGTTATAAGTTTTTTATATTAAAATTTTCTAATAATATATAATAATAATAAAAAATATGCACTAATTTCATATTATTAAATGTATACAGAGTTTATGTACCTTTAAAATTACTTAATTGAAATCATTTTTGTTTTCAGTTTTGTTATTTTTTAAAAAACATAAGATTTAAAATTTAGAAAATTAATAGATGCAGTAAAAATAACTATTAGTTTTAATAGTTTTTATTGACATTTTGTAAAATTATTTTATAAAGATTTTCTAATTAACTCACACAGCCAAATCTGTCTGTACAACGTTGCTTTGAGTCTGAATAGCGCCTTTCGAGCCACGACGCTTATCCGTCGGATTTTCGACGACCGCATCACGCAATGCATCGTCGAAGCGTTTTTTATATTCACGCCGAAATGCAATAGCCTCCTCGTTGGCTTTTGCATATATTTCACCAGTTGCTATTTTAATAGCGCCATTTGCTGTATTGTCTGTATTTGCCAACAATTTTTCTTTCTTTTTGTTGGCGACAAATTTTACATTATTTTTGACATCTGCTTCTTTTTTATCTTCACGTTTGAGACGCTCGTCATTGCATGACGATCGTCTCGCGCAAAAACATGTAAAAAAATTGGGAGCTGGCGCCACTGTAAGCGTCGTATTGAAGATATAATTGTAGAATCACAGATGAGTTTTTTTAGGACAATTATTATAAAAGCAGAATTAATCGCATAAATATATAAAATAAAATTAGAAAAAACTGAAATAATATTATATATAAAATAAAATTATTATAACGAATGTACTTTAAATTATTTATTAATTTTCGAAAAATATTTAGTCATATTTTATAAATACTAAAATTAGGATTTTTCTATAAATGCTATCTAAAAAACAGTATGCTTGATAAATTTATGTATTTAAAATTTAATTTTTTTTTTCATTTTACATTATCACAAATGTTTCGATATTTTTAAATTTTTGATGCCTAAAATTCACCAAAATATTTAACTATTTGCGCAAATTTCTGTTATTCATTTAATTTTCGCATTCCTCACTGTATCCGTTTCTTAGTTAATTTCTCCTTTTCTCTTTTACTCATCGTATTTTCTGATGTTGAAATTTGTTTTCTAGTATTTTTATTTTTTGGTATTTTTCACTTTTTTTACCCAATTTTCACGCTTTTGGTTGTCATTCTCATTGATTTATGCATACAATTTAACGCTTTAAAAATTATCTATTTTTTGACAACTTTCATTTTTCCTCCTTTTCTTTTTTATTCACACATCTTATTTTCTGATTTGTTTGTCCAAAAAAAGCCAGTCGGGTCGAATATCTTTAAGGGCGAAAATGACAGTGAAAAAAAATAATTTGCTGCTTTTTGCTTTTCGTAAATAAAAATCTCGTAAAATTAACCAGAAGAAAAGCAATAGAATAAAAATTGGCGAAAAATTCTTCTATTTCTCCTTTCTTATGAATAAAAATTTTGGCTGCACGACGCATTATGAAAAATGTATAAACAAGAACACGTAAAATGTAATATCTAACATACATAATAGCCAGCGAGAATCGTACAACTGAGAGAATGCACAAAAAGTTATAAAACTTTGTTTTACTTTTTTAATTTTTTTTTCTCTCGCATTTTTTTTCTGCTTCTCATTGATCTTATTGTTGGCAATCATTATTTTTGACGCTATTTTTTCTACATTCTTGAATTGTCTTAAACAGCAGTAAGGCCAGTAGATTTTTTACTCTTCCTTTTACACTCCAATTATTTTCTTTATCTGCCTCTTTCTTAAAAATGTTTATATTAATTTGAATAAAAATCATTTTGACATTCATTTTATCATTAATATCGTTTAATTATTTTTTTATAAAAAAGTGTAACAAAAAAATTAAAAAAGTAAAAAGTAAATATTTGTAAATGTTTTTAAAATATTAATATTTATTAATAATTTTCTTTATACTCTATCAAAGAAGTGACATTTGCAAAGTATTTGCAACTTGTATAAATTTGCTATTATTGAATCAGCAAATGTCGGTACGCCATCTCTTTTAAAAGATATATTTTTTACTTAATTTACTATTATATATATACTTCAATTTGTTACCCATTTTCACTGATTTTTTATTGCACAATTCTTTTAGATATTTATTTTATTTGTTTTTTGCATGTTTATATTTTAAAAAATTAATAAATCAAAGTATCTTTTATGAAATTGAATATTAAGCTGCATAAAGAAACTTTGATCCACTGAACGCCAGCTGTTAAAAATTTTCACGTTTTATTAATAGACTTTTATGCAGCTTTGTAATAAACAAAGTATAACAATAAAAACTGATTACGAATTATGTATGTATTTTTAAATGTTAGAAAAGAATTAAAAAACTTAAGGTGGCTTGGCCTTTCCTTTTCCGAAACTAAAAAACAAAACAAAAAACTAAAATGAATTGTGTTTTTTAGCATTACACATGTGTTGTAGTCATATTTGAACTTTTTCCGTATTTAAATCTGGCCAGTGAATGTGGCTGGGCACATTTAAATTCCAACTAAAAATTTCAATTTAGTTGGTTAATTTCAATTCTATAATGAAATAAAGTAAATTTCTAATAATTAATTTTTGAAAAAAACCACAAAACTCTATCAGTAAACGAAGCCTTTTGAAAAGTAAGGAAGTTGTTGTCATTATTATTTTTTTAAATGAAACACGCACAGAGGCTGGTAAATTATGGAAAAGAATTCGTGAGTATAATGGCTTATTAAAGTGTTAAAATTTTTATTATTCGGTGACTTGCCAAACAAAAATATTTCATTACGGGCAACAATTGAGTAGAAATCCATGAGGCAAATCCAATACAATCGTGACAATCCAATACTATCGTGCAAAAGCTGCTGCGGATTCCGAAAAGTCGGACGTTTATGAAACAGCAAATGTCACCAAAACCGTTCAAAAAAAGACGCCTTGTTATAAATATAATTTTTACATATTTTTTAATGTATCTATTTAAATTATCTATTTACAAATAAATCGATCACTTAACAAATTATAATAATAATAATTTATTACGATAAATCGCCACTAGTTCATAGTGTGATTGAATGTAAAAATTTTTTAAAAGGAAAAACATGTTATTAAATTTAAATAAAACAAAAAAAAATTATTTAAAGTAAAATATAGCATTATTTTATTATTAGAATTAAAATTGACCAACCAAATTAAAATTTTAAATTAGAATTCAAAAGTGGTCAGATTCAAATAAGGCAAAAGTTCAAATTTGGCTACAACACGCCCATATATATACATATATATCCCTATAGCTTTACTATTACTATTAAATTTTTGCTTTTTCATTACATTTCTTTATTTCAATTTCCCAATTCAACGCGAAATATCAAATTGTTTTCAAACAGCCCCCATAGGAATTACCAAGAAATTGTAAAATGAAAGTTCCTAGCAAAATAACTTTGTTGCAAATGGTGCGCATGCTTTTTTTGAACTAGCAACTAAAGTAAATACACGCCTTTATTTAAAACTATTTTTTATACGTGTTTATATGTGTTACAAGTTGTGTCTGGATGTAAAACTTTTTTCTAACTTAATTATATTACTTGCATATGCAAATATATTAAAAATATGTGACACAAGGGGTGTAACGAAAATAAATTTCATTTTACGAAAAACGAATATCGAAAATTTGATCACATTTTTTAAAATTTTTGAAATTTGGTCAAAAACAGATATTTGTGCATGTAGAAGAAATGAAAACTTTTCAAACAATGAAGCGAAATATTGATTTACAAAAATTTTTCTTAAGTCTTCTTGAAAAATTTTTTTAAAGGCCAATTTTTTCGAAAATTAAAAATCAAAAGAAAAAAAAATACTGGAAGTCAAAAACCAAAAATTATTGCACCGCTGATATGCACGTTTGAAATAATTGTTATATATACGATTAATTTGAATAAAATTCATAAATTTTAAATTGTTTAAAAAAATAATTTAAATTTAAAAAACCATATTACCTCCATTGATGTGGTCGAAAACCAATACAATTGCATTGGGACATACGTGTGCATGGTTGTCCGACTCCAACATCAATGATATGTGCCATTTTATCAAAATGCTGTGATTTTACAGTATGTGTAGATGACAAAAATACTTTATTATTATTTGTTTTTTGTGCACTGATATTGTGCTCATTAGCTATGATATGAAACGATGCTTCACCATTTGTCTTACTGTTGACTTTATTGTCGTTATATTTTTTGTTGTCTTTTTTCTCGTTTTTATTGTTATATATGTCAGTGTCGGTAATTGAAGTCGATTGCCAAGACTTTGATCCCAAATTCTAAAAAATATAAATGTATATTGTCATTTTAATTGAATACAATTTCTAATTTACTCTACGCAATTTTCAGCAGCACTAACTGTGAAATATTCAAAAAATGAATAAATGTTGTATAATCATTAATAATATTTACGAGTATTATTACTATTAAAAAAAGGTCAGCTTTGCTCAAACTTATTGAGTTGTTAATAAATTCTCAAATACAAAAAATTAAACCAAAAGATTTTTATTTTATAAAAAATAATCTTTTAAGACCTAATATAATAATAATAATAATAATAATAATAATAATAATAATAATAATAATAATAATAATAATAATAATAATAATAATAATAATAATAATAATAATAATAATAATAATAATAATAATAATAATAATAATAATAATAATAATAATAATAATAATAATAATAATAATAATAATAATAATAATAATAATAATAATAATAATAATAATAATAATAATAATAATAATAATAATAATAATAATAATAATAATAATAATAATAATAATAATAATAATAATAATAATAATAATAATGATATAAAATGCTTTATGTATAAAATCTTTACATTTTTTAAAATAATATTCATGTTTTAAAGCTTATTTTCCTTATCTTTAATTTTGTTTAACAGTCTAAAAATATTTGAATTTATTTTTTCCGGCAATTTTGTATATTTATAAAAATGATAAAAGTATAAAAAATTGGCCCAATTTATCAAGCTTTCGCCTTTTTCGCCTTTAAATACAAATGCAGACAATTTTACACTTTTGCGGCCATTTTAATAATTTTTAATATTTTAATAAATTCAATTGGAATAAAGAAAAATAATCGATTAAAATAATAAATTCATAAAAAAAAATTGAGAATTCAATTTTTCAAAATTAATTTCAAAATTCTTAAAATCAGAGGAAAAAAATTAAATAATGAAAAAAAGGTTCAATCTCGGCATGTCCATACATTTTATTAAATTGCAATATATATAAATTATGTAGACAAGAAATAATGTGAATATACCCTTTAAAAAAGAGTAAAATTTAAAAAAATGAGTAAAGAAATCAACAAAAAAAGATAAAGAGATACAAATAGAAATTTTTTACTAAAAAATTAAACGTTTAGAAATACTAAATTTTTTTTGCTTTTATTTTACTAAACATTTACGCGAGAAAAGTTAAAAGGAAAAAAAGAAGAAGTAAAAGATCTTTTTTGCTACTTTCGGCAATTTCGTTTTTTTTCGATTTGCATTATGCATATAAGAACAAATGCAAATGCAAAAAAAGTTTAGTTGAAAGAAAATTATTTTTGTTTTTCCCTTTTTTCTCTTTCGGCAAAGACGTCAAAAAGTGAAAAGCATAAACAAAAAGATTGAAGACGAATGTGAATTATCAATTTAAAAGAGAAAATAAAATTAAAAACAATTGATAAAATATGGAAGAAAGATATCTTCTATATGCTTGGCTGGTATAAATGAAAATAGCAATAGTACCTAAATGTAAATAGCGATAAAAAGGAGAGGTGCAAAACAAAATTAAAATAGGTTTCAGCTGGTTCATAAACTAGAATTCTAGAAAAGGAAAGCTCCGTTAAATTGATAAACTTATTTTAAAAGAACATTATTTAAAACATTTTTCAAATCATGTACGTATAAATTACGTAATTAAGGTCTAAAAGCTAATTTTAGTACCTAATATGGATTTTAATGACAACCAAAATAAATCAATTTAATGTTTTAACCAAAATGGTGAATTTAAAAAAAAATTCTTGTATGGCTCGTTGTAAATATTTCAAATTGAGATGAATTATTAAAGGCATAAGTTAGAAAATCTGCCAAAAGTGACTTTTCAGCATCGAAAAGAGAACATTACAATGTAAGCTATTTTTTTGCATAGAGAAATAAAAAAATAGCATAAATAGGAAAATATGTCCATTCGCATTTACAAATTTAAAATTTTTACGAAAAAAATATAATAAGCATAAAATTTTAAAAATTTTTTATTACATTTTAGATTTGTTATATTAACTAGTTAAAGAATAATACTTTTAACTTAAAATTTTTTTGACGTTAATAACCTAAAAGTTTTAAATCATTAGTAGGAAAAAAATCGTTTTATTTAAATTAGAATAAAAGATAATTTTTTATTAATTTTAATTAAATTTAATTGTAAGTTTAATTTAGACACATTTATGTATATTAACTATCTATATACATGCATAAAAACTAATATACCGAAACTGTGTTATGAAGCAAATTAGTCCACATATTTGGATTATTATATTTGTTTGTGCCAAATTTGTTTGTATAGTCATCATCTTTTCCTTTCTTGGTCGAAGTTATATGTGAATTAAACGTTGGAACAGCGACTTTTTTGTTATTATTTTGATCCCATTTATTGATATAATCATTTGCGTTGTTATTAACACGATTGATTCCATTTGTTGTCTTTAGGCTCCCATAATTATCAACATAATTCTTTTTAATATTATTAGTTTTATTATTCTTAAGACTGCTATATTCGATGCAATTTTTTGAAGTTATAGTTGAATTTGGTCCAAAAATGCTGTGTTGAGGTTTTTTATTACGTTCAAGTCTACAATACTCAATAAAGCCGCCTTCTTCAGGTAATGCATCCTCGTCATAATTTTTATACTAAAATTTATACGTATATATTTTAATGTATAATTTAAAATAACACTCTAGTTAGCATGTAATTCCCAACCCTTTTCCACATTTTCAAATTTGGAGTTTCCTTCATTCTGTTATAATACAAAATAAACGTACATTTTTTTAATTTTCAAATTCTGTTAATTAATCAACCTAAGAGATTCACCTCAAATTCACAAAAAAATTAGAGTAATTTTTAAAAAATGGTAAATGAATACTTTGGGATCATCGGTTACATCTTCTATTTTAAATCCACCATTTCCATTGTTTGTTTTGTCTGCTTCGTAACTTCCATAGTTATTAGTCCCATTGATATTAGGATGTTGATCGATGATTTTAGCGTCAGTGCGCTTGTTAAATGGATGCACTGTAGCAATCATTGCTATATCACTCTTCACAATGGTACTGTCCTAAATATACTTTTTATCTATATATTAATTGTATATCTTTTTTTAAATTTTATAAACTTAGCCCACATTGAAAAGTTATAACAAAAAAGGTAAATATGATAAAATTAAGAAATGCAAAAAAATATTTCGAAACTTGGTGAATTGATTGGTCAAACAGAATTGATAAACAAATTTACCGCAATCAAAAATATCCGCATATTGTACATAATTGAAAAAAAAGGAAAAATAAATAAGTAAATTGGTATTCGCTATTTTATAAACTTGTCCATTTTGCTCAATGTAAATGTTTCAACTTAAAAAAACTTTTCATAAAAGTTCAATTATTTTTATTTGTGTGTTTGTTTAAAAAATATACACGTATGCATTTTAATTGAAAGTAAATTTATAGATAGTAATTTGTTTTTTAAAAATAAATAACTATGAAGGATCATCAAAAATCTTTCAACTACCTATTTCAAATATTTAAAAAATAATAAACTCCAATTAAATTCGCATTAGAATCCAAAAATTAAATGTGTGAATTTTGTGTCCAAATAAGAAACATATACATACATACACGTATGTTACAAATAAAAAAATTCTAATAATAAATTTGTCACGAATTAACTCATTTTAAATACAAAATTTTTTTTGTAACTAAAATAAAAAAATGTGAAAAATTTAAGTTAAAAATAATCTTTGTTTAGAAAATTTCTTTAAAATAATTTAAAAAATATTAGATCTATATGTACATATTTACGGTATGGCGACATTTGCAGAATTGACATTCACGGACAACATTTGCGGGCTGATACTTTTACGGAAATTAGACGCAATTAAGATAATTTGAATAGTTTTTTAGTCTTAGATTTAGCCTTGGTTTATTGGGCTTGTTAGGCTTAGATATTGGCAAATCCGCCAAAACGTTCAAAATTTTCCTTTTGCAATCGCCACTCCGCAAATATGGATGATTAAAGTTAAAAAAGAATGACAAATCTTACTATGTCGGCAAAAAATTATCAAAATGAATAGTAAGTACTTTAGTTTATTTTATTTTTAAAAAATCAATTGATAATTTATGATAATTGATTGAGAATAATTTTTGCGTTTACAATTTTTCGGTGAAAATTTTTCTTTTGTTTAACGATGCTATGAGAAACGGTTCAATTTCCACAATTTCAAATGAAATTTTTCATAGCTTCCTTTTATTCGCAATTTCACTTTTTTATAATTTAAAATTTTTTTTGAACTTTAAAGAATGCTATTCCGTACTTTGAACAACTATCCTTAAATATAATATTATAAGATTTTATTGAAAATTTTTTAATGCATTTAAAAAAAACATAACAAATATAATAAATTATTAAACGAATAACAAAAAATAAAGGTATGAAAATAGAAATAAAATAAACAATTTTTCTATACGGTCAAAAATAAAACGCATTTTTAAATGCGAGAACTTTTTCATTTAAAGTCAAAAAATTTAAACAAAATTTAATTAAATTAATATTAAAAGGAAAAAAAATTTACAAAAAAATTTTTTCACACCGCACAATTTCTCATTTAAAAAATAATGAAACCAATAACAAAATCTCAATACCTTAAAGAACGACCACATAAATGGCTGTAAAAATATATATTTATATACGCGTAATGATGTTTTTTTTCATCAGTACCGTAATATTTCATAGTAATATAGTATATAAGGTTTGAAGCTATGTTTATTTTCAATAAATGTTAACTCATTTTTACTTATATGTATAAATAATATGTAGAGATTCTTTAAAATTTAATTATGCTTATGAGACTTGTAAATATAACAGAGTATATATAAAACTTACATAGGTAAAATTATGTACAAATATAATAAAAGATTTTATATTTGTGAACTGTGACAAACTTACTTAATAAATATTAATGTATAAAAATGTAAAATACTTTGAAAAAATATTAAGTTTAAATTAGTTCGTTAATAATATAACTGAATAATATTTTAATTACTGGAAAAAAGAGACAAAAGTTCCATTCAATGGAAGCATTTCTATATTAGCATTTTTCGTTCAACTTACTAAGCGTTCCATAAAAATATTCATGTAATATTAAGAATCATACATAAAATGTTTTCTTATTTAAAACTTAATTGTTCACTTTTCTATTCCCAAATATTTCAATGCTAATCCCTTTTAGCAGTTCTATATTTTCTATCATTTCCTTCTATAAAAGTATTACTGGAAAATTCTTGTTGAGTCAGAATATATCAGAATATACTATTTTAAACCAATAATTTAATTTCATTAACACAAAAATTGCTTCTCGTGTTCACTTTAAAGGAACGCAAATTTTGAGATGCATTTCTATTGCATTATGTTTATTCTGATTTCCTTTATTCTTATAGAAATTCTTAACTGCATGTGCATTATAATGTATTTGTTTTAAAAATTAAACGAAAATAACATGTTTATATATTTTTTATATTACATTTGTACTTATAAACGAAATAAGTAAATTAATATAAAAATAATTAAAAAATAAATAAAAAATAACGATTTCTCTGTTAAGAGAAATTAAAAATTTATTTTATATGTTAAATGAGCAACGCGCACAAATGGAAACAAAAATATTTAAAAAACACAAAAGGATTGAATAAAGGGAAGCTCAAAAAAATTCAATTTTTATTGCATTCAAATAAATTCATTTATCCTCCAAACATTCGGCGTTGTTCATGCTTCTATAGTTTAGTAAATGACCTTGACAAATTTAAAAATATGTACATATCGGATAGGTTAGTTTCTGGTAGGTTATTAAAATTTTTGAATTTGTCCAGGTAAATTTTTTTACGTAGACTATTATATTATTATTTTTTTATAAGAAAATCAAGTTGAAAACTTAAAAGATAAAATAAAAAATATTACGGCAAAACTCTAAAAAAAATAATTACACAGATAAAAAATAATTAGTCATAAATGAATACTTTAGGTTCGGGTGTATAAGCCGCGGAGTTATAAGCAAACTTGAACTTATAATTTTTAACTTGCAGCTTGGGCCTGCTTTAATAAAGGTGTTCATTAAATTTTATGCTTCTCAGACACAAAATAACAGAATGAAGGCCAAGTCAAAATTCAAAAATTCTTCTAACGGCCTCGGCTTATACACCTAAACTTAGGATAGTAGAAAACAGTTTATAATGCGGTATTAAAAATTATAAATATAAATTTACGCTTTTTAGTCGTTTTACGTCGTTATGTGCAGCTTGCATTTGCTGAACTGTTGCAGCACTGTGTGATATCTTTGGTGTCTTTACAATTTTTGCATAGTGCGACTCGTAGTATTCATCGTCACTGATAGGTCGATTATTGGACGTCTCAACACTCTCAAAAACTATTTCTGCTTCACTTGGTAATGTCAGCCGATGAAGTTTATGACGATCCGGTTTACGCGGTGGAACATTCAAAATAATTTTTATAATAATATAATTTGTTAAATAATAATTAAATAAAATAGTTAATATGCATTATTATTGTTATAAATATATGTTTACATTAATAAAAATAAAAAATGCTTTTTATTTTTACAAAAATGCTTTTTATTTTTACAAAAAGCAACTGTGACTAAATCTAGCACAAAAGATGTGCATCCACTTTATATACTAAATCAACAATATATTATAAAAGTAATTATTTTATAATAAATTATTAATATGTATGATTAAATTATTATTTTTTTATAATACTTACATTTTGTGTTTCTACTGACATGCCATTGATCTGGTGATAATAAGATGTTCCATTTTTTTCTATCACACTAGAAGTGTTCTTTTGTGAGCTGATTCGACGTGGCAAACTACCAGTGAAAATATGTCGTTGTCCTGTAATAATAAAAGATTCCGGATAATGTGATTTAACAGACGATTTCTCCATTGTTCCAATTCGAGTTGGAATATCTTCTTCTTCATCACAATTAACACGTTTCGGATGCAAACAGCAGGCAAAAATATTTTTTGGACTATAAAACTTTTTCGATGCCTTTTTTTTATCAATGCAGTTGCTATCACAATTATAAGTATAATTTTGCTTAATAACGTTCTTCATTATTCTATAAAACTTTTTTTATTATTTATTCTATACATATAAATATCATATAATTAATATCATGCCAAAAAAATGTAAAAGTGACAGACACACGCTAAAAAATCTACAAATTAAGAAATTAATTCATTCTCAATTAATTTTACTTTAAAAGATAGAAAAAGAAAAAATAAGAGTGTTGTTGATTACTATTACGTTGTAAAACATTTTTATTTTTTTATTTATCAATAAAAAATTGACATAAACATTAAATTTAATCGCATTTTTCCGCCATATTACTAAACTAAAAAAGTGTTATGCAATTACTTATATATACAAACCGCGTGAAAAGTTTCCAAACATTACTTTTATTTAAATAAACTATTGCAACTTTTGCAAAAGTTACTTTTTACTATTAAGAAAATTATTATTTAAAACATAATTTAGAATGCAAAAATAAAACTACAATATAAATCTTAATAATCCGTATATGAAAATATCAGCAATGCTTATTTTTGACAATAATTGCTTTAAAAAAACCTTTAGCCATCTTATAAATATCCAAAAAAAACGCAAATAAAGCAAAAAATTTAATATAAAATATTTTTATACGATTTATGAATAGATATTGAATAAAATTTATGCAAATGTATGACTAACATATTAAAATGAAAAATATATTTTTGATAAATGGAAAACTTTCAGCGTAAAATGCGCAATTTGGCGTCCGTTCATCGTTCATGTTTTCATCTTGAAATATCTTTAATTTATTTATTCAATCTCAACGGTGATAATGACAATTTTTCTCCAGAATATTTTATTATTGTCGTTCTTTTTAATAATTTATTTTTACTACCTGTTCTTAATTTTATTATCGTTTGTTGTTAGTCATTCATTTAATAAAGAAATGAGATTCTTCAATTGAATACAAATTTTAATAAATATTAGATATTTAAAAAATAAAAATTCATATTTTTCAACAATGTTATGACTTGGCTCCGAGTTAATTCCGAAACCGCGAGCCGTCGGCGGCTCCGTTAGCTCATTAAAAAAATCGGAACGACCAGCCAGATGAATCCATAAATGACTCCATAAAAATCCAGATGGTTCCAAATGGCTCCGGCAGATGACTCGGAGCTTCGATGTGGGCCACCTGGCTTCATAAATGACTCCCGAGCCATTTATGGAACCAAGTTACAACGCTGTTTTTCAATAAATAAATTTTGTAATCAATTACTTTACTATTTTATTACAAAATAACATTCCGTTAATTTTACGAGCAGTTTGCTTTTTAAATCGTTTTCATAAAAGCGTTCTCAGAGTCTCAATTACAAGTCATTCAAGGAATCAAATACTTTTGAACTCAAAAGACGTAGAATAATAAAAATAAAATACTTTTGAAAGCCTAGAACAATAATTTAAAAGACAAATAATCTACAGACATCTGACAAAAATAAAAATACTTTCTAAGTTCTTAAACAAAGGCAGATAATTATTTGACAATCAAATATAGTATAAATGGAATTTAGTTATTTGCAAAATTATAAAAAACTTTTTTAAAGTTTAGAAAAAATTACATATTTAAATTTTACTGAAATTTCACTTGCACAATTTTTTAAAAGATATAATTATTTATAAGTGTCTTGAAAATCACTATTAAAGAAATCTCGGAAATAAACCTGTTTCTTTCTTTTATAATTCAATGTATTATTTCTATTGGCATATCTTTTGTCGTTCCATTTGTTTTAGATATTCTTCTTATTTGGAACAAAAATTTTTTTTTATTTAATATTTAAAAATTTAAAAATATTTAAATTAGGTAATTTAAAAAAATAATTTTAAGTTGAAAAATGATTGTTTGTCATTTTTGTTCCTCTAGCCGACATTAAATTCAATCACATTTTAGTGATATCAAATCTGACTAATGCCGTTCTGGACGTTGTGAGCAAAAAAAAGTTCAATGCTAAAGAATTTCTTGTCGAAAAAAACACCTCTTCGTAGAATTAAGCAAAGTGTCTGCACAGCAAAAAAATTATCAAAGCACATTAACTAGAGATCATAAAAAACTATTTACAAACATGCATAGATTAGAGATGCCAAAAACATAAACAAATTAGAAAAATATTCATTAAAAAAATATTAGGTCGGCAAGAAAGTATTTTTTATTTTTATATGAAACGACATTTATTATAAAAACAAAACTACAACATCCAATTAATCCAAGAGATTTTATCCAACATGATCTATGACTCACGGTCAACATCCTTGAAACGAATGAATGCTTTTCGAGAAGAACTCGGCCAAATTTGACTTAAAGAATTTGAACCGCCAAATTTTGCAACCATGAAGTTTTTGCCTCTATTTCAGCTACTGTTTATTATAATAATTCGAGCTTAGGAAATAAGAAGCCATTTTTCTGGGCTATTTGGCGCTACCAAAACGATTCTTGTATCTGACATATTAACCGAGTTACATACAAATTTCCATTTTAGACTTTAAAATTTTTAAGTACCTCGACATATGGAAAATTTTAAAACTTTTCAAAATCATTCCTTTTTGCTACGATAGTATTAATCAAGTCTAAAAAATCTAAAAAAATTAATTCCAAAAAGATTGCTTCAAAAAGAACGTTTTTATTGCAAATTTGGCACTTTTCAATTTTGGTCTATTATCAATAAATATAAATTTTTGCCCCAAAAGTAAAGTTATTACAAATAATTTTTGTATCATAATATTCTCAAGAAAACTCTTTCAGATAGATAAACTTATTTTACAAAAACTTTTATTAGATCTAAAAAATAGTCGTTCCATAAAAAACGAAAAATATTTTTTTGCCGACTTAATACATTACATATAAAATTACATTTATGACTATTATTATTTAATTAAGACTGTCCTCGTAATACCGTAACGTTTGTTGACATGTATGATAGGCCACATACTGTGCATATTCTTTGGTAATCTGCTAGCTCATTGGTTCGCCTTTAATTAGAATTGGATAAACCCTAAATTAATGTTGAAAAAATGGATATGACAAAATTTAATCATTTTTTAGTCAAGATGAGAAATTTAGCTTAGACTCGCGATCAGAGAATTCTAACACGAGTTAAAGATTTTGAATTTTATTATTTTTTGTATAGGACGCGGCATAAGAACGGGCCACCTTTATTTAATTATAGCTTAACGAAATAAACCAATAGTACATTTATATATATTGGTAACGCCAATTCATGAGCCATGCCATTATATAATGAAATGAGGTAACGATAAATATAAAGAAACCTTGTCATCTTTTTGATCTAAAATTAAAAAAAAAATT
Organism: Bradynema listronoti; assembly: GCA_024678965.1. Classification (NCBI taxonomy): domain Eukaryota; kingdom Metazoa; phylum Nematoda; class Chromadorea; order Rhabditida; family Allantonematidae; genus Bradynema; species Bradynema listronoti. The sequence continues at coordinate 918,996 of JANLNO010000006.1, forward strand.
TTTAGTACTCGTCATAATACAAACGACAAAAGTTTTTGTATTTTAAACTTTAAATAGATTTAAATATGGCAAACTTTATATCTAAAAGAAAATTAAATGATTAAATTCCTATTATAATGAATTATTTTTTTATTAAAAACTGAAATATTTATGTGTATTCTGATTATATTCGAATAATTTCATAATAAAATTATTTTTATTTTTTGAGGTTATATATATGTTATAGTAATTTGTCAGTAATTATTATAAATATTATAAATATTTTTAGTAATATTAAAAATTTATAACTAATAAAGATTTTAATATCTTTTAAAATTTCAAAAAAAGTATTTTGTTTTTTATTTCTTAACCAAATTACAATTTTTTAAATTGATTCCTAAAAATTTACCATTTTGTTTTTTATTAAAATTTCCATTTATGAATTTATTCTCGTTTAATTTTTAATAATAAAAGCAATCACATTAAAATGGTTGGCATATGCTTCAACTCAGCCAATTTTTTAAATTGTTACAATTAATTTCTTTGATGAAAAATTGGTTTTAGCGAAAACCAAGTTAAAAAATGAAGCCTAAAAAATTTTGCCTATTTTTCAGCTTTTAAAAAGTTGTCTAGAAACTACAAATAAACAAAAATTTTAAAAATTGAAATCATTATGCTCGATACCAAAAATGATAGATTATTGGGAATCAAATGGAATAGAAATTTTGAAATTTGGTTGATATATAAAAAAGTTATAACAAAAACAAAACCGACGAACATGGGCCACCTTGTATTTAAAAATCGTATAAAAATTGATTAAATAATATTATATGTGCATGTATTTATCACGTCATTTTTGGCAATTTTCAAATTTTTGTCAGTGGTTTTTTAATTAGCTGCTTTGCCCATGTTGGCGTATAAAAAATGGTTTTTCTTAACAAAAACGATTCGTTTTTCTTTACGACTCATGCTAGCTCTCGTTATTGGCTAGATGCCATTCAAATAAATTTAATAAAAAAAAGATTTATAATAATTTATGTGGAATGAAATTCATAAAAAATATTGGCGGATTTATATATTAGATATACTTCGCTTGAACAAATGTCGAATCATTTTTACCTCCTTTTAACGACAGAATTTATTTCTAGTACAAAATTTGGCATAAAGAATGTTTCTTAAGAATTTACAATTTTTCATTGCTTGTAAGTTTTTTGCCATTGATTACATAAGTTATTTTACTAATTAAGCTATATATATGGATAAATTTCAGTCGTTTTGATTGTATTCGTTTTCACATGCACTGCCATGCGAGGAGCTCTCTTTCGCAGTGGACGTTCATATTTTGAGGTAATATGATTTTTTAATAAATCTTTTTTAGCTTACTATATATTTTTATTTTAAATAAATTAAATAAATATACAACATTTTTTATTTTATTGGCAATATTAATTTTTTACATATTAACTAACTATAAATAATATTTATAGCGACAAGAAAGTGGTTTATATGATGTAGTTTCCGATGGAAGCTTACAAATACGTTCACAGCGTGGTGCGCTTCAAAAAGAAACTCCATCCGATGTCGATGCCGATGACGGACAAATGTTACGATTTGGACGCGGAATAATCTAGTATTACAAATTTTAATTTAAAAAAATAAATTTTTATATTGATCTAACAAACAATAAAACATTAGTAAAAGTTTTTAAAATTAATTATAAATATAAAAGTTTTTATATTAAAAAATAAAATATTAAATATTTTGATACATACTAAATTAGGCATTAAAAAGTACTATCACATAAAAAGTTTGCATCAAATTTAATATTTTTATGTAATATACATATATCATGCTACCAACAATGAAACAAAGATTAAAAGCAAACACAAACAAATGTGAAATTCGTATGATATATCAATTTCACACGAATTTCAGTTGTACATATATGATTTTTGTTCATTTATTTTGATTATTTATTTTTCAAAATAAAAACATTTAAATCGTACTAAATTCATGATAATTTTTAAATAAATTTCTATGCATTTTTAATTGAAGTTTTATATTTTTAAAATATTAAAAAACAAGAGATTTTTATGTACCTATTATATAAATAAATAATTCATTCGATTTGCCTTACAAATATACGAAAAAATTATTTTCTTTTATGACTATAAAAATGTATTTAAGTTTTTCGAATTTTAATTAAATATATTTTTATAAATATTACATATTTTGCATAATTATTATAGCATTTAGCAGCATTTTCAATTTATAATAATTATGTATAAATCCAATAATTGATTTTCAGATCCAATTTTAAAATTTTTTATTTATTATACATAGCAAAAGTGATTATAGAGAATTTTAATAAGATTAAAAATGTAAATTTTTAAATTTTATAGTTTCAAAACAATGAATTAACTTAAAAAATTGTTTATAGTCTCTTTAGCACTGAATATAAACTTATCATGGGTTCATTTTTTTGACGATGCTTCTTTTTCTCTCGTGTTGGTTTTAAAAGCGCATTGTTTGAAATGTACTTAGTCACGTTTTTTACTTATGACTTTGGTATATTAAACATAAATGGCGATGTTTTTAACAATGTATAAATGTATACATATACATTTTTTTATTACGTATATTTCCCATATTTATCATAATTTAAAATTTAATGAGTTGTAATTGATGTCCGATAAAATTTTTTAATATCAACATAAATTTTTTAGTATTTTTATATTTTATCATGGTAATTTCTTAATCTCTATATTATTTATTTGAACTTAAATATCAATTATTTATTTAGTAAACGACAACATAACTCTACGAAGCATAAATTGATTATTTTCTGATTGTTTACTTTGATTCATTTGATTCATTATTAAAATTGCAATCAATCGCCTTAGTTTTGCATTTATCACGGAAGGTACGAAAGAAATATTCATGAAAACGTGCAAAATAAAAATTTTGATGATTTTTTTTAATTTTTATTGGCGTATCTTGTGAATAAACTAAGAAATTAAAGTTTTATTGTTTTGTTATCGGCATTTTCAATTCTAAAATGAAATAATAATGATTTTTAAAAAATTTTAATAATAATAATAAAACTTTCTTATGATACAATGATAATGATGCAATCAAATTTTAAATTAAATTATTTAATCATCCATTATATCGATAATAGTTTTAAGTTTTTACAAAAATATGCAAATGATTAATATCAGTTTTTTTAAAGTTTACATGCTTTTAATAGTTGAATCATTAACGAATAAATTTGAAACTATATGTAAATACGTATGTAAGTTACTTTTATAACTTTAAGCGATATGTTTTTTTCTATAATGTGTCAAATAATAGAAATAATTTTGTTATATTTTCTTAATTTCCTCACCCCAGGTGCGTGTTCAAAATACAAAAAATTTTTTGCAAAATTGCACGTATTTTTCATTTTTGCAGTTTATTTTTATCTATTACATATATATTGCATATGTATCGGTCATTAAATTTTTTTTTCAAAGCAATAGTTTTAAGAGCAGCTTTTAAAAATAAATTATTAGTTGCATTCTTTATTTTAATAAATTTTTATAGATTGCATCAAATAAAATTAGCTTATGCTTTTAGCCACACAATTACATTTAAAGTATTTTAATTAGAAGTAAAAACAAAACATTGTTTCCGTTTTTTTTCATACCAAAACTGAATTTTGAATCACATTTATTGCTTTTAAATTGAATACCCTCCTGATAAGTTATTAGTGAAAACAATTCGAACTGCATATTAGTATTTTTATTTTATTAAGTTTTTTTTCATTTTTCTTATGACAAATAACTAGATAAAAAATCACATAAATCGATAATTATCATAACAAAATATTTTTATTTCCATTGTCCTCGAAAAATATTTTATAATATTTTAAATATTTATATATGTATGTGGTCAGATAATTTTTGTTATAATGCTCTTATAAATTTTCTATTTAATTTAGTAAATATCCAAGAGACAAAATATTACTTTCACATTATAAAGATTTTAAAATTCATATGCATTTTACATATCTATAATATGTTGTACTTTTTAACTTTAAATTTAAATGATAATTTATAGATTAATTTAATTTTTTAAAATAATAATATACTTGTTTAAAATTTTGTGACTTACATACATATTGTTAAAAAAATTATTAGAACATTTTTATTAACATTTATATAAAAATACATCTATTTAAAGTTATTTAAAATATTTGTTTGAGAATTTTATAACTAATAGATTTGATAAGACTGTTTGATCATTTAATTAATTTACTACAATAATTGTAATCTTGCAGTACGTTTTATAATTTAATTAGCCTTTTCATTGTTGATCAGGCTTAATTCCTTGGTAATTTTTCGTATAATTGTATTAAACTGATTACCGTTTTAAAATTGGTTACTTTTCACGTAACCAATTTTGATTAATAATGATTTCATGTACGTACATGTGCGTACGATACATTTTTCAAATAGGCATAATAAAAAAATATATATGTTACGGGAAAATATGCACGGCCATATGTTGCACGGCCATATATTTATTTTCTCGCTCGACGGCCATATACGTATTTTCCCGGCCATATAAGATTTTTTTTCACATTCATTTAAATTTTGTTTTTAATTGAAAAAAAAGTTACTTAAAAACAGCTAAAAAATGATAACGTCATAAAAATTGAAAAAAGTAAAAATGTGTTGTTTAAAAGGGAATAGAAAACAAAATACAATCAAATGTGAAAAAAAATCTTATATGAAGATACATATATATTGGCGCTTTTTGTTGGCAGGAATTGGCGGGGATATACGTATATGACCGGGAAAATACGTTTATGGCCGTAAGGCGGGAAAATAGGTATATGGCCGTGCAAAATATTTTCCCCTAACAATGCACTTTTCAATTTAGAATTATGAAAAAATATTTTATAAGCAAATTTATGTTTCATAAGTAAATTTACTGCCATTTTTTAGTTAAACTACAACTGACAGTTTTCATTGACTTTTATTTTACCATCTTTATCTACACATCGTTCGAGCATTATTAACTTAGTTAACAGAATTCAACTTAAAATTTATTAGTTAAAAATTTGATTTTCTATCGAAATGGCTCAACGTGTGCTGTCTGCTTTGGAACGTGCGAAACTTGTATGTTGGTTTGAGGAAACGAACAGCCTTTGCAAAGTTGCTCGACGGTATGTTTTATTTCGTAATTTACATAATCAAAATAATTTATGTTAAAAAGCTAATTTTAAAAGAATAAATGAATTTAAAAAATAAAATTATGATTTTTACCTATAATACAAAAATGTTAGAATTTAAATTATTCTAGTTAATTTTTATTTTTAGCAAAAACTATTATTTTTAGTTATCGAGCCGAATTTGGTATGGAGCCACCGGTAAAGCTTGATCTTATTAAAAAGTGGCACCAAAATTTTTTGGAGACTGGCTCTGTAATGCCAGTAAAAACGAAAATTGGTCCTAGCGTGGATGCCGAATTGTTCTCGCGACAACCAGCTACTTATATATTTGCTGAAAGTTTGAAAAATCATTTCACCGAGGGGTCATCGCGATTTTGATTTCGTTTTATATTGACAAAATGGGTAAGGAAGTCCTAGCTTAATTTAATTTTAGTTAAAATTTATATATATGTAAATATGTACATATAAAAAACCTCTTTCCATTAAGCTAGACTTCAAATTGAGCAAACTTTATTCGCCAAAATAATATTTACTTGAGTTGTATCAAATACAAATTATTTATAGAATTATTAATGAAAATTATTAAAAAATATAAAATAATTTTGGCAAACTGTTTCAGAACTTTTTCTTAATTTGCAATTCTAATGATAATTTAAATCTCTTATACTATTTAATTATTTATTTTTTATATCTTGACATATTTTCATTATTTAATGTAAATTTTTATACATTCATATTTTCATTTATGTTTTTGTTATTTTTATTATGTTAAATTAAATAAATATTTACATATTAAAAAAAACAGTAAAATTCATCAAAATTCAATATAGACATAATTAAGTGAGTAAGAGAGATCTAATAAATGCTATAAATAAATATCTAGCAAATACAATCAATTTTTTACAATTTAATCATTGAAAGTTTTCCGAAACAATAATATTTACAAAAAATTAGATAGTAATGAGCATTAATTACAATAATTTTATGAACAATAATGAATTTTTAATAATACGCAGAATAAAGCCTTAAGAAATTTACTCTTATATTCTATTCATTTATTATAATAGGTTCATGCTCATTTTCATCCGTAATAATTATAGTAATTATGGCAGCTGCTTCGGTCGATATTGATTTCGGTATTTCGAAATCGAATATTTGCCGCTGTTGACGTTGCTTTACCCGGAATAACGTAAGAAAACATATTATTGTAAGCAATATGAAAATGCCAAAAACTATTAACACGGTTAAACTCGATGTTGTTTCACGATACATGTATTTATTATACTATAAAATTTAAGTGATATACGTAGATTAAGCGGATTTTAGTTTTTGCATTATTTTTAAACCCATAATCTAAAAATACTTTGATTAAGAATATATTTTTAAATAAAGCGTTTAAGTATTAGGTTGTGACGGGCCGTTTTTAATGATTAAAATAAAATTTTTAAGCTTAAAAAATTCATATAAGTTATAGCAAAGACTACACCATCTAACTTTTTTTTCCTCTTTCATCCATCGATAATTGTATTTCTAAACATTTTAAAAAGTTTGATATTTGCGTATATGTTAATGTATGTTTACGTACGTGTTGTGTTCAGTAATTAAGTGTATCGTGAAGGGAATGAATCTGTTGAGTTGTTACATATTATTTTATTAATTGTTTTGTGTTCTCAATATGTAAGATTTCTGATGGTTTCATTGTGGCCTTTTTGTTTAACGATAAAATCAAAAAATAGAAATTTAAATTGTTTTATAGAACGAAACTCCTTGTGATGGAAACTTGTAAAAAAGATGTATAAATATATTTAAATAATAAAGATAAAAATTATATAAAGCAGTATATGATGAAAATACATATATATAAATGGAAGCTCCAATTTGAATAATTTATTATGATTTATTTTGAATTTAATATTATGAGAATTGAGAACATTTTAGAAATTATACATTTTTTTCACATTTAAAAGGATGACTAAATTTCTTTATTTTTTCATCTTATTTGTCATACAGGATAGGGCATTCTTAAGGCGGTTTTGTTTTTGTTATAACTTTTTTACTTTTTAAGCAAATTGTAAAATTCATTTTGCATTCGATTCTCAAGACTTTACCATTTTGTTTGATGCTAAGCTTTTCGATATCGATTTACAAATTTCCTAATTATTTAAACTTTTTTGCTATTTTTTCAAAAAATAAGATATTTTCATTAAAGTGGGTGGCCTTCTAGAATACTTTATTTAAGCTATTAAATAAAAAAAAAATTACTGAAAATCAATTCAAAAAATTGCGTCAATTTAATGTCAATTTTACTCATTTTTGACAAAAAAAGTTTAAATGATTAGCAAATTCGTATTCGTAATTTGAAACCAATATTGATAAGCTTGGTGTCCAATAAAATCCTAATGTTTTGGGAATCAAATGCAAAAAGAATTTTACAATTTGCTTAAAAACAAAAAAAAACAATAACAAAAAAAACCGCCATTTGTCTTTTAACAATAATGTCTCCTTGTGACTCTATAACTTTCCTTACTCGAAATAAATCAAAAATAAAAAATAAAAACTAAAACTATGTTAAAAATGATGTGTATTTTTTTAATTGAAAATGAACTTAATTAAAAAAATATATAGTACTGAAAAAGTAGGAATCTAATAATTATTCGTTAAATGTTTTTTTTCAATAATGTTTATTTTTATTTTAATATATTAAATTTAAAAAAACGGTCCATATGTTGTATTATAACTCAATAATAAAGAACAAAGATTGATATTAAAATATTAAAATTTAATATGTAAAATAAACTTTATCATTTTAACAAACTTTTTAATACAAAAAGAATAAAAGTTAAATACAAAAAATAGCATTCACATTTTTATGTGTTTGTTTATTCGAACTTGTTTTAAGAACACATGATTAAGTTGTATGCATGATTAAGTTGTATGCACATAATTATGTATAAAAGCAGAAAAATATCAGGAAAAATAAATGAAGTAAAAAATTAAAAGTATAAAATTCGAAGTCAAGACATAAAAAATAAATAAATAAATAAATAAATAAGCAAAAGACGAGAAAGATCCCAACTTTTCAAATGTAATGTTTTATATTAGCTAAAAATTTGGAATTTTCAATAATTTTGATGCTTTAAAAAAAGTGGATTTAAGGATGATATTTTCTAATTGTTAAATAATAGTTAAATGATAACACTTTACATTCGATTCACAACTCTTTGAGAATTTTGTTTGACATCAAACTTGTCCACATTGGTTTTAATTTAGAAATATTATATTCATTTGAACTTTTTTGCCATTTTTTCAAAAAGAGGCAAAATCATCAAAATTTGTAACATAATGATGGACGAATCTTAATAATTAAGTCTATATTGAATGATTTTAACATTTTGCTTCAAAATGAGGATAAAATTGATCATAATAAATATTATTTAACCTATTAAATGCGTCCATCATTATGTTACAAATTTTGATGATTTTGCCTCTTTTTGAAAAAATAGTAAAAAAGTTCAAATGAATGTAAAATTTCTAAATTAAAACCAATGTGCACAAATTTGATGTGAAACAAAATTCTCAAGGAGTTGTGAATCGAATGTAAAAAAATTTTACAATTTGATTAAAAAGTAAAAAAAGTTTGAAATTTTAGCAAAATTGAGATTAAAAAATTGAGTCAATTTCAAGTGAATTTTATCCATTTTACCCATTTTAAAAATAGTGTTAAAAAACTTCAAATGAATATAAAATTTTTAAATTGGAACCAGTATGAACAAGTTTAGTGTTAAACAAAATGGTAAAGCCCTGGGAATTAAATGGAAAAATTTTTTTACAATTTGGTTAAAAAGTAAAAAATTTATAACAAAAACAAATCGCGCGCCCAAAATGAACATCCTGTATATAATAAATTTTTATTTCATTAAAGTGCACATTTAAATTATAAAAATAAAATTGTTTTAAATTTATTTTTTCCTTTATTAAAATCAACACATGTAATAAAAATAAGCTTTATTTATTTTTTGCATAAGATTTGTGTTTATTCTTACATTTAAGTGATCGATCATTTAATGATAAAAACTCGAAAATAGACCAAACGTAAAGTGAGTATGACGTTTTAAAACGTGATCAAGCAGAGTTTTTTTTTTTTTTAATTTGATAATTTTATTTTATTTAGTATATCTATCGAATTAAGTTATATTTATGCAATGACATTTATAGTTTTGATAAAAGTGTTAGTTAAATATGGTATATAAATAATATTTATTAGCTATAAAATCTTGGCGATGGACTTAATTTTAATTTTGGAATTTTTAAAATTGAAACCAGATTATATACCTACATTATATTGTTATTCGAAATCAAACTGAAAATTAAAATAAAAATAAATAATGGCTAAGTTTAACTGAAGGCAAAAATCTATGTGAAAGTAAAATTGAGCAATTTCAATATTTTTTAACGCACGAAAAATGAAAATATTTTACGCTTATTAAAATTTCTATTGAATTTTAATTTAATTGTATCCCTTGTTTTCACCTTTGAATTTTAAAATCGATTTTCCGGTTGAATTATATTAATTACTTATTTTTAGTTTCCATTTAATGGTATTTATTTTATTTTTTAATATCAAAAATTATTAGGCTAATCTAAATTTGTAAAATAAACATAAAATGCATATGCATTAATTTAGAAAGCAATAATTTAGCAAATTTAAAATTTATGCTTTTCATAGAATTTGTTATCATTGTTGATCGATGTTTTTAGTTAAAAAAATACTCTCATATAGAAAAACTACTTACATACATAAAAATGTACAAACAAAATAAATTTTATACACTAAATTTATTATTGTAGGTATGTTGGAAATTTTTTTCGTTTTTCCATTTTGTTTCGAGGAAAATTTTGAAAAGCGAACATGTACAAAATGACTAAAAGAATGAATTATAAGATAGAAAATATTGATCAATTGATTCCACCAATCTCGATTTTTAATTTCTTTATTTTTTTCGTTAAAAAATCTTTTTTGATTTTTTTCCATATATAAACCGCTAAGAATCATGTTCATTCCATATAATATTCTTATAAGTTATGTAAAAAAACTTGCTTTTAATTTAAAACATAAATTTCAATTTATTTTAAAGGCATATTATATTTTAATGTAATAATTTAAATGTATGTATGTATGTTAAGTAGTAAAAAAATCAGTTAAGTGGAAATAGTCAATAAAAAGAAGATATGGTATTTACTAAATTTACTAGCGAAATTTTGTAATCGGCACTAGTTTCATTGATTTTCATAAAAAATTTTATATTTATAGATTATCTATAATAACAAAATACATATATATTTATGTGTATTTGTTTTCTTAATCTCCTTAGTTGTTTCATTTTTACCTATTCTATTTGTTAACAAATTTAATTCAATCAATTAAAATAAATTAAAAATTTAGATTGAAAAATGGGATGCCAACTAGCCGCGGGTACACTAATTTCTTATTTAATAATACTTCTTGGCTGGGCTATCGGGCCCGTTGAGTGCGGATTTTTCTATTCTGAAAGCGTCTCTTATTGTGGAATGACACGGTGCGAACCTGCAAATGCCCTTTATTATTTTCATTGTTATAATGACGCATGTTCCATCCAGTTCCAGGTTGGATTTATCAATTAAATGTAGCGCTGATATTATAATGGGGAATATTTTTCAAAGTTAAAATAGTTAATGTTACTCAATTGAGCAAAATTTTATTATGTTGGTGCATAATTATTCGCAATTCTTGTTGACGCGTTTTTCTTCAGTGAAAATTGGAGTTTTGTTTGTTTTTTTTATAAAATTAATCTTCTCTACTTTGTTAATAAAAATTCGTCGAAAGCTATATTGGTTATATTATGTTGTACCGCTTCGGAAAAGAATGAAAGGGGACACAGTCATTTCGCGATCTCAACGAACTTTTTGCCGAAGAAACAATCAGCTAAGGGCAGTACCGAGAATGGCTTGCCCGTTTCAAATCAGACAATACAAGCTTGGAAGACGAACCAGAAAGAGGAAGATTATCGGATTTTGGCTATCAGGCGCTTTTGGCAGCGGTGGAAGAGGACGGCTGAAAACCTTTAACGTTAATTAATCCACGATCGTCCGTCGCCTCAAAAAGCTTGGAAAGGTGTGGGGATTGGCCGGATGAGTCTTACACGAACTCTTCGACAAACAATAAAGCCGACTGAGTCCGAATTTTTGTCGAATTACTTTTTGAAAAAAATTTTTTGAAAAAAAGCGGATAATTATGCACCAACCTAATATTTTATAAATTTTTTAGAATAACTTTATTTGAACTTCTTGAGAGATTAGATAATAGATTTAAAAAATTGTACTTTTAATTTCAATGAAATCTTTTTATACATATAAAATTAAAATGAAAATTAAAAAATAAGTATTTCAAACTCTTTTAGCCGTGGGTAATAATGGTTGTCGTATCGGTGATTTTATCAATTCTGCTCTCTCTTCTCTGCTCACTGATCAGCTGTTTGTGTTGTAGGCGCTAATAAATCAAATATTTCGCTTTCAACCTCAGCTAACAACACAACAATAACGATTAACTATACAATCGAATCATTTACTCATTAAGTGCATTTAATTAACTCATAAGCCTAAAAATATACATACTTAAAATCTAAACGAAATTAAATTTTTATAATGGTTTGCTTGGACTCAAATTTCGCATAATAAGTCTAATACAGCGTTGACCAATTTCGTTTCCGGTTTCTTTTTGCCAGAACTATTAACAAGTTTAGTACCAAAGAAAAATGGTATAAAAAAAAATTCTGAAAATTGATCGCAAAGTAAAAAAATTCTAACAAAAAGAAAACCGGAAATGAAATTGGCCACAACTTTTATACGCTTTGGCAGATGTTTGTTCTATGAACGTAGTCAATTAATTTAAAATTTTAATTTTTATAAATAAGTAGTTTATTTGAGATAAATTCTTTTTGTCGAGGAACCAATTGATTTTAAAAGCTTGAGGAAATTTTCCAAAAATACAAATTACGAGTGCAAGGTTACATATAATAACTACATAGATATTTTATGAACAAATTTTTTGAATCAATCAAATTGAAAATGTAAAATACAAACATTGTTTGCTAAAGAACAAAAATTTTTTTTTGTATATGCAGCATACAATTGCCAAATATTTTAAAGAAAAAACGAAAGTTTTTCAATTCGGTCGAAAAAGTACGCTTGAAATATATTTGAAATTATCTTTACAATTCAAAAAAAAAAAAATTATTTTTGAGGAACGTTTAAATTCTATTCAAGCAATATTTTTTAATAAAAAAAGTCTAAAATACTGCATACATTTTTTTTAATAACAAACAGGTAACAAATAGTTTTTGTAGTCAATGACCTTCAAGACGCAAGCTGCAAATGTATTTTGCATCAAGATAGAATGGGCTTTAATCTTCAGGTCGCTTTCGAAGCCACTCCTTATGCTGCTTATTACGGAGAAGGTTCTGCGGATGAGAGATGACGCTTTTCGGTCGGTTGGCGTTACCCTCGGCAAGCGTCCGCGTGCATGGCGACATGAGCGCGTCGGAAGGCGAGTGCACCTTGAACTCCATGCGTGTCTGACGCACTTTTTCCAACGCCGGCGTACACGGTGGCTTCATGTGCTAAGAAAAAATTTATGAAAAATAGAAAAGCCTAATTTTTAGAATTGGGTTTATTTTTAAAACACAATGACGTGTTTTGCTTAAAATAAAAGTTTAAGTCTTATTAAGTCTTAAGTAAATTAGTCTTAAACGGTATTTCCTAGAAAAACAAATATCGCATTCGGATTTAGGGTCACTGGAAACCCCTAAAACTATAAAAATGTAAAAATTCTGAGGATGGGAGGGGGGGAGGTTAAGTGCAGTGGTGCGCCCGGATTCATTTGTTCTCTAAATTAATAAAAATAAATAAATTTAATAATTAATTACTCTAATAAATTTCAATGCCGAAAATTTAAAAACCTTGTTCTCGTTGTTTTCGGAAGTTTCGTCCGTTGACATACGGCTGGATTTGCTGCTATCCATTGTCGAACAATCCACATCCATTTTGCAGTCTTCTTCGTTTTGCATTCTCTGCTCTGAAGTAACCTCACTTTCACTCATATTTTTATCTGAAATTATCGAACTCTTAGAAGAAAGATTGAATAGTTTGCTAAAACTAATACAAATGTAAAAAATGCTATTCATTTATAATAACAATATGAGTAGCAGTAGGAATTTTGACTTAAAAGAGTCGCATGAAGCAAACGATTGGTTTGTAAACTTGTAAACTAATTTTCGTGAAAAAAAACAAACATAAATACCCTAATTTCGCGCGTATAAGGTCGGGTGTTTTGAGCCAAATTTAAATTGGCGTCAATGAGTTTATTCTGCTGGGTCGGATTCGTTGGGGTCCAAATTTTGTTCGTTTCAGTTTCATAAAAGTGGGCACAAAATTTGAACTCGTTCGGATCCAATACAACAGAATGAATTCATTAGCGCCAACTTATATTTGACTCAAAACACATGAAAAATTAGGGTACTTCACGTCCCCTCTAGAGGCGGCGTGAACGAATATTTGCATAATTTTTGAATTAAAAAAATGCGCGCAATATACATTATGCCAAAGCATTTTTTAATTTAAAATTTAAGTTAATAATTTTTAATTACCTTAAGCGAGAGGAGCGGTGGCTTATTGGTTGCGCGATAAGTTTCACTTTGTTAAAAAGGACGAAGTTCGGTTCCGTTCGCCCCGATTTCACATACGTGCCACTATATTTAGAGGACAATAGGTACCACATTGCAAAATGTGTACAATGCGGAGGTGCTGATCACATCTTGCAAGCCAAAATTAATTAGATACATAATTTAAAAATTTTCCCAAAGTAGGTAATTTTTTGGTGCACAAAATTTTGACAATTAGTTCAATAGCAAATAGATAATATAATTTTTTATTTTATCAAATTTTTTAAATTTTTTTTGTTTTTAATGTTTGTCAAAATTATATTGGGTTGTAACATAATTATGGTCGCTTTTTTTATTAAACTTTCAACAATTAAAGCCACAGTAAAACAAAGTCATGAGATCAAATAATCGCCATTAGTCAACCACACGGTCATCCATCTCTTCGGTAATTTGCGGATTCCTCGCTTGAAGAAGTCCGTACCCGGTTTCTGGTCGATCCATTCGCGAACCCCATTTTCGAGGTCGTCGTCGTTTTTGAATTGCCGTTCGCGCAAAAAATTTTTTAACGACCTGAACGCATGCTAGTCAGATGGCGCAATGTTGGGCGAATAAGACGGGTGAGGTAGCAGCTCTTAGCCAAGCTCCTCTTCGATATGGCGCTGATGGGTCTCCCGGCGCCCTCTTTGTGTTCGATGCTGGTACGTCCTTCGCGAAACATTTTGAACCATCTTTGTGCTTGCCTCTTTGTAATCACATTACGACCAAACATCTCGTTAATTTTTCGAGCAGCTGGAGCAGCTTTATCACCATTTTTGAATCGTTCGCGTAAAAGCACTCTCACACACTCACGATCGTCTGTCATTCTAAACAAAATATTTAACGTTAACAAACATTTTACAAAACAAATCATATGTCATCAGAAAGCCCAGACCATCCCCTTTCCAACGATATATGATTAAAAGTATTCCGTTTAAAACAAACAGAATTACAAACATTTGAAAAAAAGCGACTATAATTGTGTTACAACCTAATAATTAACCTATAATAATCATAAAACACCACATATCTTTTATTTAAAATAATTAAATAATTATTTCGTTATTTCGGACCAATAATTTAGCCACAAGCAGGTCTTTGATTGCCAACACGACTTGAAAGGCAGGTGCATTAATTTTAATACCCTATAACAGATTTAATTTTCAATAAATTGTTAAAATTAGTTTGCATATTAAATTCCTCATATTTTTTTACATTTGATAATAAATTTTTGTCAAAATTGATCAAGTCAAACAAATTTTACAATTAAATTTAAAAAACATATCATTTTTATTTTTCAAAAGTTTGTCATTTTTGTTTTAATTTCACGTTTCTCTAACGACCAAAAAAAATTTTTTAAGGTTAATGCCATCTTTAAAATCACTGTAACTTTTTGTAAAAGTAATTGATTTATAAAAAAAATTACATGTCCATGTAAAAAATAATGGAGAATCCAAAAATAAAAATCTTAAAAATGATGAGTATTAGCAGTTTTACAGATTACTATTAGGTTGGCAAAAAAGTAATGTCGGCAATTTTTTTGGCTATTTTTTGGATCTAATAAAAGATTTTTTAAAACGGTTTCCTCTATTAAAAAGAGCGTTTTCTTGAGAATATTATGATACAAAAATTATTTGTAATAACTTTATTTTTGGGGCAAAAATTTATATTTATAGATAATCGACCAAAATTAAAAAATGCAGAATTTGCAATAAAAACGTATTTTTTGAAGCAATCTTTTTGAAATTAATTTTTTAGCTTTTCTTAGGCCTAATTAATACTGTCATAGCAAAAAAAAATGATTTTGAAAAACTTTAAAATTTTCCGTATGTCGATGAAGGTATCGAGGCACTCAAAAATTTTAAATTTTAAGGGACTAAAGTTGAAAATCTGTATATAACTCAGTTAATTTGTATATCAGATACAAAAGCCGTTTTGGTACCGCCAAATAGCCCAGAAAAATGGCTTCTTATCTGCCATAACCTCGAGCTGTTATAATAAACCGTAGCAAAATTGCAAAAATTTGGGTGTTTAACTTCTTCGAGTCACAACCGGCCGAATTCTTCAAGAATATTCATTACGCGCTACAAAATAGAGTGTAACATAATGATACAATATACCAAAAAATGTAATAAAATTTAAATTGAAAAAATTTGTCAAAGGACTTTGTGGTCACCTTGTATACGTTTTAATCAAGTTTTATAAAAGCTATTTAATATATAAAAAATGAAAAAAATTTATTTAGTGTCTTTTATAACATTGAATGTTGACGCATTCTTGATTTTTTCATTCTTATTCAGTATGCTTATGAATTATACGAACAAAAATGAAACGTTTTTATTTTTACCATATTTAATATTAAAAATGTTTGACTGCATTTTTTCCAATTCTATTGGACCTCTTATTTAAAATTTTGCAAAAATGCATGCATGCGTCTAATATTTTGATCGTTAGATTAGTTTAATCGAATACATATTTTCATTAAGAAATATTTTTTATATTTTCTATAAAAATTATAAAATACATATTTATTCATTTTAATAAAAATTCTTTAGATATGTACAAACATTGATATTTTTTATCAAAAATCATCTCGCGGAAAATATTGTCAAATGTGGTTGTAAAGCAGATTGCGATATTTGTGGAGGTGGAGGTGGCGGTGGAAGTGCGGCGATAGATGGACCGTTGGATAGAGATCCCGTTAATGAATCCATTCCAATAGCGGTTGTAGCCGATGTTCCGCTTGCAGAAGTCGTCGGCGCGCTAGTCAACGTGTTTGGAGGTGGCGGTGGTAATGATTGTGCTGTGTTATGCAATCGACCCATTGTTACTAGCCCATTATCGTGTTTTTCAGCCCCACTTGCTATTTTAAAATAAGCACTATTTTCGCGCAAATTTTTTGTCATTGTACTCATCGGCGCTGGCGACGGCATTTCTAATTGTAGTGGTTGATAGGCGGAGGATGAGGAGAATGTGCGCGCTCGACCATAATAAATGGTTCCATTAATACCATTGCTGTTGATGTTGTCCTCATATCTTTGCTGAGATTCATCATAGGCAATTTCATTTACTATTGGACTTTCATTGACGGTATGATAATTGTAATTTTGTAATGAAAAAGTAGCGTTTTGTAAATGTCGTATGCAATAAATAAGAACAAAATATATAAAACATGCCAGTCCCATCACACTGCCTGAAATCTTGTGAACATTTATTTCTTTATATTATAATCATGCATATAAAGAGATGCATCGAAATTACAGTCATTGTTGTATGTCGGAAATCGGAAATAAAAATGTAATTTCTCTTTCTTTCCAAGTGAAATCAGACATAATCTTTTAGTTCCGATTTCCGACATATAGTAATGACTGTAGAGATGGACCGAACCGGTTCAGCTCGAAATTTCAAAGATTGGCTCGGCAAAAATTAAGCCAATTTTATAAAAAATTTCAAATTTTGTGTTAAAAAATTTTAAAAATCATTGGAGTACTTTTTAGGCTTATTAAGTACATATATTATTGGCTTGGCTCGAAAATTTTTTGAATCAATTTGAAAATTGCCGGCTCGGCCTACCTAATATATAGAATATTAAAAAACGAAAAGTACCAAAAATGGCATTTGAAAAATGTCGATATATCATCGTAATTGTCCATTCAACGTAAATCGTAGCAAAGTGTGAGGATTTATATGGAAGTGAATTTGATCGAGTGTAATATTCATAGAGTTGAGCAGCAAGAAGCGATGTTGCAATTAATGGAAAAAGAGCACAAATAAATCCTTAAAACCAAGTCATCTGGTAAAACTAATTACAGAATGGGACAATCTAGCTGTTTATTTTTGTTATAGCTTTTATTTTTTTAAATTCCTTTTTATTCTCAAAAAATTTTTTTAGTACTTATAACAATATTGGTTTTGATTTACGAATTTTTTAATCGTTTGAACTTTTCTCCACTTTCAAAAATAAAGGCGAAATCATTAAAATGTATGATCCTAGTCTTCAAAAATTTATGGCCTTTTAGTTAAAATGGAGGTCTGGAAATATTATTGAATAAACCTAACAGTATTTCTTACCTTCCAAAGTGATAAATCGTTGCAAAAATATTGAAGAGTTGTTTTTTCCTAAGCTTTTTTGTGAATATAAATTTCGACAGTAGGTTCCGATTGTCAAAACTAATATTCCTGATATTGATAATATTATGTCGGGTAATAACACAAAGAGGCGATAAAGAATTCCGCTGCTACCACCTACGCGACAAATGGCTGTGAGAGGTTCCGGTACAATAGATCGCACCATTAACGCTAGCGTACATAATGTTAGAGGCACACACCAAGCCATTAAATGTGCACTGAATGCCGACTGACGCTAAAATAAAGATAATTAATTTTAAACTAATTTAAATGTATGTTAATTTAGAATTTATAAAAAATATTTTTTCTTTAGGAAAAAAGGCGATGCAACAAAACATGATGGTCAAAACTAGATGGGATAAAACGGGACGGGACAAAACAGGATGACTAGGACTAACTCTAAAACTAAAATATTTGTCCTTACAATTGTTAGATTTATACCCCTTTGGGCTAAATCAGCGAATATGGGACCAAAATTATACAGGGTGTCCCAAAAAAACCCGGTGAAATATTTTTAGTCGTAATTTTAATAAACAAAAAAAAATGAATAATTTAACAATGCACAGCAATAATATAGACTCTCAGTGATAATATACTCAGCAAGTTTCGAAGTAGGCTCTTTAGCGGCGATACAAAGTCCCAAACGTGACTTGAAATTTTCGGCGATGGGCTGCAACTATTTTTTGTCAATTTTCAATTTATCATAACTTTTTAAATTTTGTACCATTTGATCTAATTTTTAATATTAGGGGTATTTTTGCTTAATTCTATATATACATACTTAAAAGAAGGCTTCGTGAATATTGGAATAAATAGTATTTCTAAGATAGTAAAAATCAAGCAATTCCGATTTTTTTCGACAATTATCTAACTTTCAGCATTATTTTAAAGTTTATTAGAGTTAATTTAAAAAAGATAATAAAGTATCTTGAATAGCTCTTATGCAGAATTAAATGGGTTTTAAAATAAAACTAAAATCATAAAAATATCTCACCTCAATAAAAAGTTATCATCAAAAAACTGTCAAAAATAGCTGCAGCCCATCGCCGAAAATTTCAAGTTGCGTTTAGAAGTCTATATCACCTCTAAAATTTCGAAACTGGCTGAGTATATTATCACTAAGGGTCCATATTATTGCTTAATTATTCATTTTTTTGTTTAATAAAATTTCGACTAAAAATATTTCACCAGGTTTTTTTTTGGAACACCTTGTATTATATATCATTAAAATCCTCGTGATTCGTGGAGTCCGATTATGCATTTATTTTGTTTCGGAACTCCTTATAGAATCTTTTATGATTTTTTGTATGATAGTGCTTTTATATAAAAAATGCTGGAAATCCCTGCTTTCATTTCGTTTTGCAAATTTTGTCATTTTTCGCGTCAAAAGGTTTGGATTGTTTTGTCACGTCCGTGATAAAAGATTGCAATCCTTGTCATTTTCCATTAAAAGTCTGGATCGTTCTATCATGTTACGTGATAACAGTTTTTTGGTATGCTTCATTTTTGACGTTTAACAACTTTGAAGTATGTTGAATATTCTATGCCTACATCAAATTTGATAAGATCTTAATTCATCTCCGTCAGTGCTGTCCGGTTTTGCATAAAATTGATGTTTTTTGGTAGAATTTCACTCGAAGGTCATTAAAACGCGCATTTAACGTTTCGGAAAGATGTTTAAAGCAAAAGTCAAAAATGCTGTTTCAATCACTAATTATTTTTACCTGCGTCCCATCAAACTTTGGACATTGTCTCAAAATCAAAAAAATTTTTGAAAAATTTTTTCCATTTTTGAGAAAACTAATAACAGAAAAAATTTCATTCCATGATTAATTGATGCAAAAAGGTGTAGCCCTGTAGGGGTGTCGAACCCCTGACATTCAGATTAAAAGTCTGACGCTCTACCACTGAGCTAACAGGGCGATAATTCTCGCTCACCCAAATAATATTTTATAAATAAATTAATTTTGGCTTATTCTTGTGTTGAAAAATTCCAGAATTCTAGTATTAGATATATGTACTTGTACGTACCAGGTGGATCGAAAATGGATCTTAAATTTCGGAGATCGGAATTCGGAATTCTGACACACCCCTAGTACATAAATGAGTAAATAAATAAACGAAATACCATTTGATCAAATCTTTTCACGTGTGACCTGTCTTCATTTATTAAAATACGACGCCAAGCTGCTAGTACCCACCAAAGACGTGCCGCGCTGCTGAAAAAATATAACAAAACGCCAAAAAAAGTGCATGGTGTATGTTCGGGAGTTGCGTCCAAAACAACGAAAACGCTCCGGCCATTGTATGATATACAGGCTAACTAAACTTTTCAAATAGAGAATATTATTTCTGATTTTTTTATCACCTTGCGCATTTCGTAAATGCTAAACACTTGCAAAAGTCCACATATGGCAAAACAAAGTGTACTGAAAATTAACGTATTTTCAAAGTTGTTTCTCGTATACTTTCCTTTAGAATAAATTATGTCGACATTATTTGAAGTAAAATGTATTTCTGGAATTATTACTTGTTATTAATTATAATTTAAATGTTATAAAATTTTAAACCTTTATTGGTGCTAGGATTATGCTGATAAACGCTATTATTGTGTCGGCGACGTAAGAAAATTGAAACTGCGACACAAATAAAGCCAAGCGCTGTACTTACGGCTGATGTTAAAAGTATAGCGCTACGTGCCAATGAAACATCGTGCTGTAAATGTTTTTAATTAAAGGAAAACTAAACTAATATATCTATAAGATGTACAAATATGAAAGTTCGCTTTACTTTGTCTAATATTTTTTCATGAATAAACTTTTTTTCAAAACATTTGTCTCTATCTATCTTGTAGAGTGTTTAAAGCGTAATCTAATGCTTCTTGAATTTTTAAAAAAGGTTTGCATATAAAATTTTAGGACAATTTTACAAATGATCACCGAAGCGCCAACAAAAGAGCATTTGCGTGGAATTCTCTTATTCATGTTTAACTGGAAGAAAAGTGCCGCCGATTCTCACAAAATGATTGCTGATGTTTATAGCGACGATACGATCACTGCCAGAGCCTGTCAGATGTGGTTTAAAAGGTTCAGAGAAGGCGATTTTGACCTGAGCAACAAAGACAGCGGTAAACCACCGAAGCAGTTTGAAGACGATGAACTGCAAGCCTTACTTGATGAAGATGATGCCCAAACGCAACAACAACTAGCTGACGTGTTAGGTGTGATTCAGCAAACAATTTCGAAAATTTTTTGGAATTTTAACTTTTTGAATCGTAAAAAAACGAACTTTCATATTTGCACACCTTTTGACCTCCCATCAGATATGATAAGACTGATGAAATGGGAAATCTTACCCCACCCGCCCTACTCTTCGGATTATCACTTATTTCGATGAATGGCCCACGGGTTGGCGGAGCAGAAGTTCACAAAACAAGAAATGCGAAAATGGCTCGATGAATGGATTGCCGCGAAACAACCGAAATTTTTTTTTGATGGAATCCATAAGTTGCCCATAAATTGGAACAATGTTGTTGTTAATAATGGTTGTTATTGTTAATAAAAGTTTAATTGAAAATTTTTTGGAATTTTAATTTTTTGAATCGTAAAAAAACGAAATTCCATATTTGTACACCTAATATTATAAAATTTTAAAAAAATATGTATTTGCTTACACTAGTATAACCACGAGTGGATTCACAAAGCGGAACACATTGCGAACTGCGATTCATGTAATACATGCCAGAAATCAGGCAGCTACCGCCTGGCAATATCTAAAGCGTTCGAATTCAACATAAATTCAGAAGGATATTTATATAGTGTATGCTATTATTATGTTTATGTATATTAAATTTATATAGTCATTGATAAAGTTTAGAAATTTTTTTTAATTTCAAAACTTTTGATAAATGATTCTATTTTGTATAATTTTTATTTAATGTATAGAATATTATTTTTTTGCTTACATATTGACGCAAGTATTCAACAAAGTTTTCTTCAAAAATTCCATGATTATGATGTACTGATGGTATTGATTTATTTTCTTCATTTTTATTCAAATCATTTTTATTTGGTTGTCGAATGCTAAATTTTGGCCTTTGTATTGGTTCGCCACTCATACACATTTGATCTTGTGTATTTTCTATAAATAAAATCTTTTAAATTCCAATTTTTTGTATCTTTATGAAATGTGTTAAGCAGTTGTAAATCTTGCTGATAATTTTAATTTAATTTATGAGTTATGAAAAAATACACTACCTGCAGGAAATTTATTGCATTCAAGACTAGCTGGCCAAGGAAAACCAAATTCTTTTAGTACAGTGATGCAGCTTTTGCGAACGCGCTCGCATAGCTGACGGCACGGGCCAATTGATATTGGTACCTAAAATTTGGTCATAATACACATACATACATGTGTACATAAATAAATCTTTTTTATTTTATTATATTTACCTTTTCCGTACACATCGGGAAATGAACAGAACAAAGAAATAACGGCAACTCTTTTGCGCATTTTACACCAAAAAATGGCGCAAATGTTGCGAAACTATCCGCTGCTGCGACTGCCGACGTGTCACCCGCAAAATTAGGATATCTGTAAAATAATAAGTATTGAAAAGTTTTTTTTAAATTACAAATTTAAGCTTTTGTACACGAACTAGAAAATTTGTAGCCATATCACTACACATTATGAATTTGAACTCGGATCAAATTTTTTTTTATATGGGTTGAATTTTCAAACTTCGTATCCAATTATGATCTAATTTACTAATGTAACATAAATAATGTGACATTAGTAGAATTAAATAATTACGCGCAATCAGATTTTTGATCTTTCCATACTCGGTCACTCAATATTCTACTATCAACATCGATAAGGTCGGTAAAGTATCAATAGAGAAATTTTTTTCTAAACCTTATGTAAAATCTAGTAGAAAGATTTGAATAAGAAACAAAAGAGAAACAAAAATCTGATGGGCTTGAATAGTTGCAAAAGCCAAAAATCCCAATTCCAATTAAAAACCATTTGTAAACAATTAAAATAGAGTTTTGCCAGTAATAAAAATTTGTCTTTTGAAGAGAAAGCAATGATATTTATTATATTTGTTACGGGAAAATATGTTGCACGGCCATAAACGTATTTTCCCGGCCATATAAAATTTTTTTTTCATATTCATCTAAATTTTAAAAAAGTTACTTAAAAACAATTAAAAGAATGATAACGTCATAAAAATTGAAAAAAAATTAAAATAAGTGAATAGAAAACAAAATATAATCAAATATGTATGAAAAAAAATCTTATATGAAGATACGTATATATTGGCGCTTTTTGTTGGCGGGAATTGGCAGAATATACGTATATGGCCGGGAAAATATGTATATGGCCGGGAAGATACGTATATGGCCGGAAAAATACGTATATTGCCGGGAAGATACGTATATGGCCGGGACGATACGTATATGGCCGGAACGACACGTATATGGCCGAAAAAATACGTATATGGCCGTGCAACATATTTTCCCGTAACATATATACTATATTGCAATAACATTTAACAAATTTTTGTTCACTTTTTTATTTACACTATATAATCTTAATATACAATACTATCAAAATTCTTATTTTATAAACAAAATTTGCATAAGTCCTTAAAATCAAGTTATATTTAAGTATATGTGAAAATATAAAAATATTACATTAAATATAAAAACATACATGAGCGTGTCATTTTTAGAGCGTGTCATTTTTAGGATATAAAAAATATATTACCTATTATTAGTTTGATTTCACGCAAAAAATTATATAAAATTTATTAATAATTATTTTTTGACGATTCTTTACCATTTTTATAAATATTAAGAATAGTTTTTTATCCGGCGGCATATTCATTTTTGTCGCTTTTGCGGTATTTTTTCATTTACATAAACTTAATCGTTTTTATTGCCTTCTACAAATTCATTGCTGAAATATGCATAAAATTTTGTGTTTATTTGGTTTTTAATTTTTTTTTTTTTGAAATAAATGACAAATACATTGTTCAGATTATTTTTACTTTATTTATTTATTTATACAATCATTTATTTTAAACAGAAAAACAAAAACGATCATTTATCAACAAAACCAATTCTTGGCTGAAAATAAAAATTTGAATGTTTCAACGTTTTCTTCCATAAGAAATAAGAGAATAATCAATGGCACAGTAAAAAAAAGAAAAGAAAATAATAGAAAAAAAAATTGAAAGAACGAAAAAGAAGATAGAAATCATTAATCTTTTGGTTGTAATCTTTCGAGATTTACAAGCATCGAGTTTCATATAACTATACATACGTATGAAATAAAATACTTAATATCAATTATGATCGAATATTTTAAATGCAAAAACTACTTTAAATTTTTTATGATTGTTGTTATCTAATACATTGTTATAATAAATTCTTTGTTGATATGTATAAGTTTATTTCCCATTTATTTTTTTAATTTCTTTTTCAATAAAATGAATTTATTTCTTAAAGAAGCATAAATTCTTTGCCTAGTAAATTTCCTTGATAATATTTTCAATGCAAAACAACAACTAATATGATATTCAACATTTTTTGTTATGATTTTTTGTTTAATAAAAAATATTTTTTAAGCTATTCGTTTTTGTAATTATAAAATATTTAATGTTATAAAATGCAAAAAATATGTTATTTTTTTGTTTTTTTTAATTAAGACAACGAGATATTTTGTAGAAAAATTAAAAAATAAACTTTTTGATATATTTGAAAATTACTTTGTTTAAATAAATTATACTTTATAATTTACACAAGAAAAATAATTACCTAATAAAATTTCTTTAAATAGATATATTATAATGAATTTAATACCTGGTTGTATTGTATCCAATATCCGCACATTGGCTTTCTGTCAATCTCTCGCATTTTTGCGGGACGTATTTCTCAGCTAAATATAAATTTCCACTGTTCGCTGAAATAACTTCACGCGACGGACGTCGGGCGCTAATCTTTTCACGCGAACTTACCGATATGCCACTACTATAATCGTAATCATTGCTATTGTAATGTACTGCAGTTGCTGTCTGCCATGAAAAGCCGATCAAATAAAGAATAAATGAAGATATCCATGTTAATGGCAGTAATTGTTGAATCATTGGAATTATCAAAAAAAAAGTAAAAAAGTATAAAAATTGATCAAAAAATAAAAAAATATGACATAAAAGTTAAAATAATAAAATTAAAAAAAAAATTTGTTGAAAATATTTTTTCAAAACCAAACAGTATTAAACAAATTTTCACACGCATATAAAAATGAAATTTTAATTATAATTAACTGCTAAAAATTAATAAGTAAGATAAAAACAATAATTATACGAAACTCATAAAATCAAAATCCCGAAAAACTAATAAAACGGCGCGTCTTTAATTTGCTATGCTGTCTTATATATTTTTTTACATTCCCTCTTTTTTTCCTTCAAAAAATATGTATTTCTTCATGTTTTCATCTCTTTCCTTTATATGCCATTTCGCCTATTTTTGGCTTCTTTGTTATTTAAGTATAATTTTTTTATTTCTCCCCTCTTCGTTTCAACACAATGGAATTTTAAAAAATCGCAAAAATTGGCCTCATAAATTATGTAAAAACTTGGAAAATTGGAAACAATTCCCTTCCTAAATGCGTTTTTGCTTCACTACAATATTGCTCATACTCTTTTTTCATCGTTTCAAAAATTTTTACTATTTTTTGTTTCATTTATTTCTCACCTTTTTTTATTTTCTTCGAAATCAATTTTTTTCTTTTTATACATTTTTATTTTTGCTAGTAAAATTTTTTGGTTAAAATCAAATCATGGCTTGTGGTCCATTTACAAATTTATTTGTTAATAATAAAATTTCGACAATAAAAAGCCGCAAAAAACACGGCTAAAGCATCGTAATCATAATATTAACATAAAGCAAAGCACATCACTTCCAAAATTACGTGCAGATGTTTGTGTTGAATCAAAATGTGTTAAAACGGTAATAATAATAACGATGGTGGTCAAAAAATTTTAGCCGTATTTGTAGGTTTGATACATAAAAATACGTATATACAAGTGTAAAAAGTAAAAGTAATTTAAGAACATGTAAATTTATAATTCTTTTAAATATTATAAAAATGTCCAATTACATAAATTTTAAAGAGTATACTTCGACTACTTTAGGTTTATTTAGAAAAGTAAACCATTATGTACGTAAAATCAATCTTTATTTTTTCAAAATAAGACATTTAAATACAAGCATATAAACAGCAGATAGTGCCACAAAGCCAGAAATAGAACATTTTTCTTTAATGATTTTTCAATTAAATTTTTCCGTTTTCTATCAAGACGACACATATGCAGGAATAATGAATAATAGAAAAAAGAAGAAAAATGGAATAATGAAAAAATAGAAAAAGGGCGAATTTTTTGGAAAAATATTGCAAAAATGTCCGTGCCGCAAAAATAATAGAAAACAACAAAGAGAAAGAGTGGCCCATTAGGCCAAAAAACGCGTTTAGCTTTCAGCTCTCTTATGCTGATTAGATAATTAACACATCTTGTCCTTTGTTTCCACTTTTGATCACAAAATATTTTAATTCGTTTTTGTTTTCGCAATTTCAAATTCCTTTCTGCTCAATTTTTTTTGTTCAGGATTTGTATATTTTTAATCACTTTTTAATAAAAATAAAAAGTTTTTATTATGTATTGCATATTATATAGTAATTATAAATTTTAAATTTATACAACTTAATATACAAGTTTTAAGATTGACAGTACAACTTTATTTAAGCATTTTTTCAAATGATAGAGGTCATTTTTTCTCGATTTTTTCTTTCATTTTTTTTCTCTCAGTTCGGTCCAAAAAAGTTAGAAAGGATACGTTTTTAAATAAATTATTTTGTCTCGTGGGATTTCTTTTCTTATCTTTTGTCCGATAAAAATTAATTCGTTATCGTCTTCAGCTTTTTTCTTTTAATTGTTCTATCGTTTTAGCCGGTCTATTTTACCATTTCTATAAGGTTGTATATTTTATATTAATATTTATGCCGAATGATTTTTAAAAATTAAGTCGATAAAAAAATTTAAAAATCGTTTTATTCATAAATACATAAATGAAAAATTATTTATATAAAATAGTATATAAAATTAAATTTAAACTATCTAATTGGAAATAAATAACCAAAAATATTAAAACATAAATAAATTTTCCATAATTGTAAATTTAAATTGAAAATTGGACAATAAGTAAATGAAGCGATTAATAACCAGTATAAATGTATAAATTTTGCAAAAACTAATGTTTCAAAACAAAAAAAGGTTCAACATAAAAAATGGAAAAAATAATATACCCTAATTTCACGTCTATAAGGCCGGGTGTTTTGAGCCAAATTTAAATTGGCGCCAACGAATTCATTCTGTTGTATCGCATTTGTTAGGGTCCAAATGTTGTGCCCACTTTTATGAAACCGAGACAAAAGCGGGCGCAAAATTTGGACCCCAACGAATGCGATACAACAGAATGAATTCATTGGCGCCAATTTAAATTTGGCTCAAAATACCCGGCCTTATACACGTGAAATTAGGGTAAATAATAAAATTACCATAAAAATTTTGAAAAAAATTTTAAAGAAAGAAAGTAATAATAAAATCTCAACTAATATATACATATTATCAGTTAATATAATATAAAGTTAATGTAAATTTTCTTTTCAGAAATGTAAGAACTGATTTTATAAAAATTTAAATTTATTCGTTTTACTCTACAGCGTAACCTTTTCGATAATTATTTATGTAAATATTTTTCAGTTTTATATTAATTATATCTTTTATAAAAATAAACACTTCGAATTTAAAATTTCATTCCTCAAATGAAAACGTATACTTTGATTAATGAACACGGCAAAACTCTTTTTATGAAACAAAGGCGAAAAACGGAGGAAAAAGACGGAAAGGCTTTTTGATGTTTGCGAAAAGATAAAAAATTGGAAATTTTAGTTTTGATTTGTTAAATTTTGTCGGAGTTAAACATTTCAAAATTTTAAAAATATGAGCTTCTATGCGATAAGTTATTATAAAAAAATTTAAAATAGTCAACATTTAATAATCAGACAGAAAAAATTTTGATTTTAGGCCATTATTCAAAAAATTCTTATAAATTGAGTTTATTTTGGGGATTTGTTTCAAACCTATCTGATCAGATGAGTTTCAAATTTTGGGTCACTATCGTTATTATTCTATATATTAATTGGTAAATTTTCAGACTTCTCCGATTTTCCAATTTCGAGCTCCTGTTTCTGAACTCCCAGTTACGATACTTTTTTTTCTTCATATTGTTTATTTTTAAAATTTCAATATGTGCTTAAAATGTAATACAAAAAAATTATTGAGTTATCTTATATTAAAAAATTTAAAACTCCACTAATGGAAAAAGTATTATAATTGCATATAACAAATAAATTTATACAATAAATATGGTGATGCGGCAAAACGAGATGGCCAAAACGGGATGGGACAAAACGGGATGACCTAAAGCTTAAATGACTAAATTTGCCTAACAAAGTAAGATTAGATGTTTAAATTTAAAATTGAAACTTAGATATAAGCTTTTCTGCTTCATTCCGTCTTGTCCGATCTCGTTTTATCCATCCGTTATTGCAACACTTACAAACATAAAAAATTTTATCTGTTTTTTAGTACTAAATTTTATCCTGATAGGTTTTAGGACACTCAATATATGTTTATTTATTATTATGCCTGATTGAGTAGATTATAGCACAAATTAGCGTATCGAGGGATAAATGCGGTTGCTGAAAATACATGTATTAATGTCTAAAAACATTTAAAAAATTATAAATTTCCAAAATTTTAAGAAACACACATATAAGTGGAGTGGGCTCAAAATTATGTGAATTGCCGTTGAAATGCCCGAAAAACAAATTTCCATTAATGTCGCATATTTTACAATTTGATTGTTCTAAAGAATATTTTAACCATGAATTTTTTATTTTTAAACTATAATTCACCCTAATTTCGCGTGTATAAGGCCGGATGTTTTGAGCCAAATTTAAATTGGCGCCAATTAGTTTATTCTGTTGTATCGGATCCAAATGAATCCAAATTTTGTGCCCACTTTTATAAAACTGAAATGAAGGCGGGCACAAAATTTAAACCCTAACGGATCCGATACAACAGAATGAACTCATTGACTCATTGGCGCCAATTTAAATTCGGCTCAAAACATTCGACCTTATATACGCGAAATTAGGGTAAATACGGTGCATATTGCTTCTTCCTTTTCTTTATAATTTCAAGAAAGATAGAAAAAAATATGAAATGCAAAGCAATTTGGCCCCAGTAAAGCATAGGCGTTGAATTAATTGTGGAAACATATGATTTTGTAAACAAGCAAGAAAAAATTTTGCAATTCCTCACTAAAATGTATGTAAATTAATGGATAATAATAATAAAAATTCTCGAAAACTACCTTATCTTTATTTTAATTTGAATTCGAGAAAAATAAAATAGATTCCATTAATATATCGGTAATTAAAATTGGGATTATTGCACATTTTTTACTATAAAATAAGAAGTTAAATGTTGAAAGTGCACCAATTCTTTCAAGTGTAAGAAAAAATATTGGAATAAAAGCTATGTGAACGTCATTTGGAAGTCTTGTCCAATACAATGCATAAATACTGAGTTCCTAAAAAAAATTTATCTTATGAAAGGTTCATTTATTAGCTTCCTGGACAAGCATATGTTATACTTATTTGGTCAATTAGGTATTTATTTTTTCGTAAAACACAAAATTATTATTAAAACATATATCTCTCTTGATGACAATTTTATTAGAACACAAAAAAAAAATTTTTGAAAAATTTTGAAATTTTGCCTTGGTCCCCCTTTAATTAAAATTTTTTCCGTTCGCGAACGTCGAAAACCGCATTTTTTTTATACTTGGCATCCAATTAATAATTGTTGTAACAACATCGAGACAAAGCGTACTAATTATTCGAAATATACGAACACTTATATAAACATTAAATGCGGCAGACAATCGTCTTTCTGTCAGACGATGTAGTTTTATGAAGCTGAAATACAGCAATTTTATCATTAGTGAAAGTGCGACGAAATTGCTGTGAAGAGTGATGGGTGCTATTAAATTAATGAAAGCTTGTCAACCATTCAAATAAAGCTATTAAAAGGTATGTTAATTTATTCCAACGAAATCGTCCGATTTAAAAGATCGATAAGTTTTGTTTGTTAGCCGATCTCAATGAAATCACTAGGTCACAACTTTTTATAAGAATTTTCTTATTATAATTTTTTCTGAACGCGCAAACCTCAAATGGTATATTTTGCATGTTTTACACGATATTTCATTCAGAGTCTAAAAGCTAAAACTGTGTGCCTTTGGTTTCAAGAATAAAAAGTTGCATTCCAAAATGTAATGACAATTTTTAGATGACGAAAAATAAAAAAAAATTTAAGATTTCGGAAAATCGGAATTTCGATAAAATTCAAAATTCGGAAATTGGAAATGGGTAAGGAAAAATCGTCGGAAATCGGAACAAATAACAAAATTTTTTTTCCAATTTTAGTAGTTCGTAAATAAACAAGACAATTTCTAATGTTTTGTAAATTTTTATTTCGAATTCAAGGTTTTCAGCCGTCCTCTTCCACCGCTGCCAAAAGCACCCGATCGTCAAAATCCGATGGCTGGTTCGTCTTCCAAGCTCGTATTGTCTGATTTGAAACGGGCAAATCATCCATTCTCGACATTGCCTTTGATTGATTGTCCCTTCGGTAAAATTTCGTTGAGATCGCGAAGTGACTATGTTCTCTTTCATTCTTTCACGAAGCGGTACAGCATAATATTAACGAATATGAATATAGCTTTCGACACGCATTTTTATTAACAAAGAAGAGAAGAATATTTTCAAGAAAAATAAATAAATCGCCAATCTTCACTAAAGAAAAACACTCTAATATAGATCGCGGCTAATTACACACCAACCTAATAATATTAAAAAAAATTTCGTCAAAATCTTAAAAACTGCATTCGTTTTTAGCTATAACCTTTTATTAAATCATGCTAAATCTCAAGCAATTAACATACGGCCTTTAACATTATATTCGGAAAAAAAGCAAAAAAAAATAACTAAGGATTCTCATAAAATATCTAATACAATAATTTTGTAAAATCGGTTCATAAATTTAAAAAAGGTATTAAACTTCTAAATCGGACAATTTAGTTGGGATTATGTAACAAGAAATATAAAGCCAGTTTGATCAAAAATTACGGAAAAAATTGTAAATAGAAATTCCTTTAAGTTTAAACCACTAAAATTTTTATTCATCTTAATTAGAATCTAATATGTACTTAATGATACCAAATTTTTTTTTACTATATTATATATATAATCTATAACTAGTGCTGTATAAATTTTAGATAAATTTCTTATCGTGTCCAGCTTCAATTAAATCGATTTCTGATTTTATTTTGGTGGTGCGTGTTATATAACCAAAGTAATGTTTTTGAATATAAAAAACAAATTAAAGAATGCATTAGCTTGTAGTCGTAAAAAAATCTGTTTGGCACAATAAATGGAGTTATATCGACGTCACTATTTTCTTTTAATTAATTAAAATTAGCCTGTGGAAAATCACATTTTATTATTTTTATAATATTAGCACAATACCAGAATTAACAATTCAATTTCACAATTATTTTCGCATGGAAAATAAACACACGAAATTAAATTACATATTTTAACTAAAATTTAAATTACAGTTAAATTAAAATGGAAATAAACAATGATAACGAATAAAATCGATGATTAAAATTTGGCACAACAGCAAAAAAATGCGATTTGCCAAAAGGATAAGATGAAAACAAGTTAAAAGCGAACTTAAAATATGACGAAAATACTTATTTCCTACTTTTTAAAATTAAATAACACAAGAAACAATCGAAAGAAGATAAACATGAAAATAAAACAAAAAACAAATAAACATAGTAAAGCATAACGAGGTTGAAGGAATTATTAAAAGAGAAGAGAGAAAATCTTTAGAAGCCAGCAAAAGCCATTTTATGTGAGAGATCCTTGGCATGGCAGCCGCGGCACTTGCACGTCTTGCATGGTGACTCCTCGACGAACGGATCGATTTGAATCTTTTTGACGAATTTCGACGTGCGAATCTCGAGAAATTCCGACTCGAC
This sequence comes from Bradynema listronoti, assembly GCA_024678965.1. Taxonomy (NCBI): domain Eukaryota; kingdom Metazoa; phylum Nematoda; class Chromadorea; order Rhabditida; family Allantonematidae; genus Bradynema; species Bradynema listronoti. Next base: position 951,296 of record JANLNO010000006.1, read on the forward strand.
GGCGCGTCTGTAGCTCCATTCTTCGGCAAAGGTCACGCGACCGCTGCCTATAACATAACTTTGCATAAAATAATTTTTTTCTAAAAAATATTTCTCACTGCTCACCAATCGGATAATTGTGCTTGTCCGTGTTTATTGTCACGTTTAGCACGGTCCCGCCGTACGTCTCCTCCATAATCGACGCCAACGTTGGCGCGGTGATTAGCCCATGCAAGGCGCCCACAAAAACAGTGTTTGCCTTTTCCGCCTTACTCACGCCACCGATACACTCAGATTCGCGACGCGATGAGTCGAGATATGGACTCCAGTACAGCGAATCCGATATCACCCACGGAATGATTTGAACCTAAAAAGAAAAATCTTTTCATTTGCTAAAAATTAATCATAAAGAAGAATTACCTGACGATAATCCCGCTCGCATAGACCCGTCTGCATGCAAAAATAGAGCTCACCAGGCGTTGCATGGCAAGACTGAATACAATCCGTCAAGAGGAAACTGATCGAGATCTCGTTCTGAAAGACGACGTACACGTAGCCGGTCGACCTGCCGTTTGAGCCGACATTCTCTGCGCGAAGATGCTTGTTGAAACGAAAGGTCTTGTTTGGCCATTCCACATGACAAACGCCATATGGACGAAATGCCCCGAGAAGCATCGACTCTTGGATATCCCACGGAATTCCACCGACGAAAATCTTCGTCGAGAATTTCGGATTGGCATAATTGCGCGCTGGAATGTCGCCGCTCCACACACCACGCGCATTCTTCGGCGTTTTTGTATAAGCAGGATTTGCCGTAATTTGCAGCGAATACAATTGTCTTAGCAACTCAAGCCCCACCATTTTCTTAAATATACTCATATTATATTTTTTTGAAAATTCAAATTAAATGCACGTAATATAAACAGGTAAATGAAATGATGCTTATAAAAGAAGTACATAAAATAGCTAAAGGATTTAGGAAACCAAAAAAAAAATAGGAAAATTTTACAATCCTCTCCCAAAACAACTGAAAATTTTTTGCGCTTTTTCACGGAAGAAATGGAAATAGATGGTGAGACGATGGAAACGCAAAGTCCAATCATTCTGGAATCGAAAATTAAACACAATGCCAAAATTTCGTATTTTTTAAAATTTAAAAAAATTTAAATTTCGATTTTTAAATAAATTTTTAATTTGAACGTTACTACGCACTCTGCGGCCATCACGCCCAACATAACACATAAGTGTGACTGTAGGCGCCAAATGTTCCTTTGGCTAGCGAAAGATGATTCAATCGAGAATCGAACCCGAGCGGCGAATAGAAAATACATTGCGCCTACAGTCACACTTATGTGTTATGTTGGGCGTGATGGCCGCAGAGTGCGTAGTAACGTTCAAATTAAAAATTTATTTAAAAATCGAAATTTAAATTTTTTTAAATTTTAAAAAATACGAAATTTTGGCATTGTGTTTAATTTTCGATTCCAGAATGATTGGACTTTGCGTTTCCATCGTCTCACCATCTATTTCCATTTCTTCCGTGAAAAAGCGCAAAAAATTTTCAGTTGTTTTGGGAGAGGATTGTAAAATTTTCCTATTTTTTTTTTTTGGTTTCCTAAATCCTTTAGCTATTTTATGTACTTCTTTTATAAGCATCATTTCATTTACCTGTTTATATTACGTGCATTTAATTTGAATTTTCAAAAAAATATAATATGAGTATATTTAAGAAAATGGTGGGGCTTGAGTTGCTAAGACAATTGTATTCGCTGCAAATTACGGCAAATCCTGCTTATACAAAAACGCCGAAGAATGCGCGTGGTGTGTGGAGCGGCGACATTCCAGCGCGCAATTATGCCAATCCGAAATTCTCGACGAAGATTTTCGTCGGTGGAATTCCGTGGGATATCCAAGAGTCGATGCTTCTCGGGGCATTTCGTCCATATGGCGTTTGTCATGTGGAATGGCCAAACAAGACCTTTCGTTTCAACAAGCATCTTCGCGCAGAGAATGTCGGCTCAAACGGCAGGTCGACCGGCTACGTGTACGTCGTCTTTCAGAACGAGATCTCGATCAGTTTCCTCTTGACGGATTGTATTCAGTCTTGCCATGCAACGCCTGGTGAGCTCTATTTTTGCATGCAGACGGGTCTATGCGAGCGGGATTATCGTCAGGTAATTCTTCTTTATGATTAATTTTTAGCAAATGAAAAGATTTTTCTTTTTAGGTTCAAATCATTCCGTGGGTGATATCGGATTCGCTGTACTGGAGTCCATATCTCGACTCATCGCGTCGCGAATCTGAGTGTATCGGTGGCGTGAGTAAGGCGGAAAAGGCAAACACTGTTTTTGTGGGCGCCTTGCATGGGCTAATCACCGCGCCAACGTTGGCGTCGATTATGGAGGAGACGTACGGCGGGACCGTGCTAAACGTGACAATAAACACGGACAAGCACAATTATCCGATTGGTGAGCAGTGAGAAATATTTTTTAGAAAAAAATTATTTTATGCAAAGTTATGTTATAGGCAGCGGTCGCGTGACCTTTGCCGAAGAATGGAGCTACAGACGCGCCGTCGAGTCGGAATTTCTCGAGATTCGCACGTCGAAATTCGTCAAAAAGATTCAAATCGATCCGTTCGTCGAGGAGTCACCATGCAAGACGTGCAAGTGCCGCGGCTGCCATGCCAAGTCCAACGTCGACCATCCACACAAGATGGCTTTCATGTAAGGGAGCGAATATTGTTATCGTTTAATTCTATTTTAACCTAATTTAACTGTAATTTATATTTTAGTTAAAATGTTTAAGTTAATTAATTTTCTTATGTTTATTTCCAAGGCGAAATCGATTGTGAATTTAAATTGTTTATTTAATTTGTGTTAATTTCTTTGATGATAATAAAAATACTTTTTGAATTTTCGATTTTTTAATGTCCTTTTTGATTTGTAGCTCTCAATTATGCTTAAATCAATTCTTTTTTGAAAATAAATCAAAGAAAAATGAAAATGTTTATTCGTTTCATTCACATACATACACGCTAGTTAAATGTGTGGAATAGGAAACGGAAGGAAAAAAACATTATTGATCAATATCCGTGAGGCATCATGACTTGCGCGCCTCGCACCATTGCGTTTATTTGTTTAAGATCCTATAAAAAAAGAATCGGAATGATTTGTTTCAAAACAAATAGGAGATAGTGAATAATTATACTTTGGATGGCGAACGATTGAAGCTGTAGCGTGCTGGACGACCGGGAATAGAAGTGACCGATGACAATGGCAACACATTTATTTGATCATTAACTAGTCGTCGCGGCGATAGCGAGTTGCAGTGGACCTTTGGCATCGGAATCAGCATTAAAATATTCTGAATAAATAAAGTCAAATAAATGAAATGCATTGTAATCATTAATTCAATAAAAATTTTAAATTAGATTTAACTTTCCTTCCGTTTTTTTATCTCCTATAATTTTTTAATAACACATAAAAATTGTTCGAAAAAAATACGATGAGGATTATAGGTGAAAAGAATTAAAACCTTTTATAGTAAGTAAAATTACACGTATAGCCACAGATGAATTTTTCTAAACAAATTATAACAGGAATCGAAAGCAATGAAAATTACCTCTTTTGAGTCCACGTTGTTGGGATTAAACCGCTTAACGAATTCCTCAACCCGCGCAACAAACACACGATTGTAGTATTTGATGAGGTCGGCATAGTCGGCGTTATGCGGTTCGGGTGTCGGCGGCGCGGACGCCATTTCCGGTGTGGGAAGAGTGCTATTGGAGCGCAATTTTCCGCCGCTCGTCGACGTGATGGAGTCACGCGAAGCGCCATCGTCCGAGAGATGCGCGGTCGTGGCCGGTGAGCTGGAAAAAAAGCCGAGTTAATAAATAGGATAAAACTGTACAAAAATAAATATTCTAATTTTATCTTAAATTTTATCTTTCTATTTTACTATTCAAAAATTATCTTATATACTAAAAACTATTGTATTAGGTTAATAACTAAATTTTCGGATTTTTTCAACAACAATGTATGCTTACATGGATGAATCGATGAGAACGCGTCGATAGACGCGACTGAGCGCCTGAGGTTGATGACGATAATGATACATAATGTCGTGGAACGACGTGTCCAGTGTGCAGACCTTCGCTATAATGTACAGACAGCACATCAAGTTCTGATCCAAATGGCGGCCGGTCATCAGCGTTGTCTCATTGCGTAGTACGTACTCAAAAAGCGTCCATACCTTTTGGCGGCCGGCCTCATCCACGCGAATCCGATCGCAGAGATCCGTGAGACGAACAGCCGATAAATAATACACCTAAAATATGACTAAAAATATTAAATGAAAAAAAATGTAAGAACAAAATAGGTTTCTTTAAGTTCATTTTTTTAATATAAAAAAAATGGACGTTAGTAGCGTGTAAACGAGGCTAGCAATTTATATGGAGCTTTTTGCTATTTGATTGTAGTATATTTGTTAACTCATCCAGTGAAAATCGTTCGAATTGGTTCGCTTTACGTGAAGTTGTGACATTTCATTTAGACGCATCCTGAAATTTGACTGTCCAAAAAAATCGGACACTATTGTTTTTTAAATACTTTTTATAAAAACGTTTAACAAAGTTTGTTTTTTGATTACAATTTTATATTTAAGCCCCAAATAAGTAATTTAAGTCAATAAAATAAAAAAGGATACACTTGAAAAACTCAATTTTACACTAAAAATCCGACCGTAATCCAGAAAAAATCGATTTCTAATACGAATGAATTTTTCAGAAAAACTAATAGTGCCATCTTAAAGAACATAAAATTCTGCATAATATATATTGAATTTAGAAAAATTGATCACATAATTTATTTAAAACAGAAGACCCAATTTTACGATCAAAAAAAAAGTCAATTTTTAAAGGAAAATACATTTTTTTTTATGCTTTTTCTGGCTTTTGGACCATTTTTATTTATAAGTTTCCAGGATTAAATTTTTTCGATTCCACAACATATTATGCAGAATTTTATGCTCTTTAAAATGGCACTAGCACTATTGGTTTTTCTGAAAAATCCATATTCAGATCAGAAATCGATTATTTTTTAGATTACGGTCGGATTTTTAGTGTAAAATTGAGTTTTTCAAGTGTATCCTTTTTTATTTTATTGACTTAAATTACTTATTTGGGGCTTAAATATAAAATTGTAATCAAAAAACAAACTTTGTTAAACGTTTTTATAAAAAGTATTTAAAAAACAATAGTGTCCGATTTTTTTGGACAGTCAAATTTCAGGATGCGTCTAAATGAAATGTCACAACTTCACGTAAAGCGAACCAATTCGAACGATTTTCACTGGATGAGTTAACAAATATACTACAATCAAATAACAAAAAGCTCCATATAAATTGCTAGCCCATATATAAATCACGAGCTATTAACGTCCAATTTTTTTTCACCTAGTGTCCGATTTTTTTTGGACGCTACTGTATGTAAAAACAAAATAGGTTTCTTTAAAGTTCATTTTTTAAGTATCATCATTTTTAAAAAAATTAGTAAATTATATTTAAAAATGTGAATCGAAATCGAAACCATTTCTATTTATAATTTTATTACAATAAACAAAAAATGTTGAAAGCTCGCCTTTCGAAAGAAGACAATAACAGATGAGGGCAGAACCAAAGAGCCGCGAGATCCATACTCGTGATATTCGCCGAGTTCGTCGCTGATGGCCGGACGCTTGATGTGCGGTGGAGCACCTCGTGCAATGTCTCCTTCTTCGTCGTGAACGATTATCTTTAAAAAATGAAAATGAAAATAGTAAGATTATTGTATCAAAATATAAAATTTGTAGATATTGTAACAATTGAGCTCAAAAGAAAGCCCAAATGAAACGACAGTGAATTGAAATTAGGAAAGAAGAGTAAAATTACTTGCTAATTGAGGCTGAATTAAGAAATGTTAATAAAAAAATTATTCTACTAACTTTTAATATTTTAATTGAAAGGGGAGAAAGAAGTAGAAATAATATTTTTCACTGTCTGATTTTCAAACAGTAAGAAAATTATTGTGAACAAAAATCCATTAAGTGATTGCCGAAATTGATAATCACTTAGTGACAAAGAAAGAGAAAAGATAATGCGATAATATAATACATTTTGTTTTTATTTAAAAAAATTTCGTTAATGCATTTGGTTTAAATACAATGAACTCGGACCATTAGGACGAAAAACGAGAGAGACAAAATGAAAAAGAAACCGGCAAAACGCAACTACTATAAAAGCCGATAAAAATTAGTGATCGGATGATATATGTATCTTGTTTGAATAAATCTTTTCATTACTCTAAGATCCTTTGAAGCGGACCTGCTGGTACCGCAAAACTTATTAAAATTTAAATCTAAACTTGTGGAGATTTATGAATAAATTGTCTTGTCCAGTTTGGCCGTCTTAAATCAAAACACTCAAATCTACCTCATTAAAGTGCATAATTTCAACGATAGTTTTTCCAATCTTCTAGATGTTATTTTCTATAATACGGGTATTTTTGTGGTTGACTACGCCGCGATTATATTACCTGTAAGTTCAGTTTTTTTTCTCATGCCCCCCCCCATTCGCCCACTTATATTTAAAACGGTTCGTTACAACATACTTTGTGTAATTAATTTTTGAGAATAATTAAGCTATATTTGTTAAAGCATGTATATGTTAAAAAGTGCATTAGAGACAAAACAATATGATATGAGTCTCAAAGCAACTCCATTTCCTCTAATAAAAAAAATTAAAATTGCAAAGTAAAAATGTTATAATGTAATTTTTTTTAAAAACTAGGACTGAACAAGTCTTAGACCTATTTATTCAATGTTTTTATTGCCAAAGTCCTAAAAATGTTGAAATCAAGCCGATCCAAACTGAAAAAAAAATCTGTCCAAAGCCATTTTCAAAAACAATATCAGCTAAAGGATTTCATCGTTTAAAAATATCGCTTCTGCAAATACCAAAAAAATATGCATGTACCTCGCCGTAGTTGTCATAGTCCAGTCGTCGCTTCACCGGCATTCTCTCGTACGGCTTCATGGGCGACGAGTTGTAGCGCGAGACAAGTGTCGGCGCGTCGGCGGACACGTTGGCGTAGGATTCGCGAGCGCCCTGCGCCGCCGTCAACGAGACGGCCTTGCAACTGGGCACGCCGAATTCCGCGTAACGCGCCAACGCACCCCACAGCGGTGAATCCACACTCCACGCCAGTTCTTCCAATACGCGCTCTTCAATCTTTAAAGAAAAAAAGAATATAATCTAAAAAATAGGCGCCAAATAATTAAAATGAAAACCTTATTCAAATGTTTGACCATCTCGCGCGACAAATCCGGCTCCGCTCTTACGACCAGCTCGATAATCTTGTAAAAGTTGACGGGCGCAACGCTGGCGACATTGCAACTCCACGGGAATTGATGCGAGCTGTCGTGACAGAATAGCACAATCTCCAATGCGACAATCCACAACGAACCGATAAAGTCGACGCGTTTCAATATGGACTATATTTAATTTGCGATATAAAATCGGAATAAAAATTAAACATTTATAAAAACGAAAGTAAAAGTAAATGTTTTTTATAATTAAAAAAATATATTTACTTAAATCAAATTTATCAATCAGTTTAAAAAGTGCTCAAAAATTTAAAGAAAAAAGAAATTTTTTTTTATAAGTGCTTATAAAGCAAACTAAGAAAGAAATATGTGCCAGAAATCGAATAAAATTACCAAAAAGAAGATGTTTGGATCGTTGGCCATCTCAATGCCGTTGTTAAAGGATCGATGGCGTTCGTGTAAAACGACTTGTTGAAGAAGACGATAAAACAAAAGTTCAATGTCCTCTCTTCGCTGTTTGATTTGCGCGGAGAAGGACTCGTTGGCGGTGGCCGTCTTGGATGTACGCTCCTGTTCGACCGCACGCTCCAAACGATCGTTGAAAACAGCGACTAAAAAAAGGTTACAAAAATCAGCTTAGATTAAACCACATCCTCCTTCTAATGTAAATGATCAAAAATTTCAAAAAAGCTTGTTCAATTCGTTGTTGAAACAAAACGAAATAGCCAAAAAGGAGGGTAAGACGAAATAGAAGACAAATTCATTAGACTTAAATCCAGGTTAAAATTTTAAACCTATGCTTAGGTCTATTCCTAAACTTGGGATTCAGGCTTTTAAGCTTTACTTTTCGCTTTAAGCAGTTTTAGCCAATTTTGCCGCATCGCCATTCAATTTATAGTCAAATTTAAGTGATCAAAGCATGCAATTCAAATTTAATTCTCAATATCATCACAAAAATTAAAGGCCCAAAATAAGCTTTAAATCCTTCTTCACGGTAATCATTGGTATTATTTTTTCCTCACTTTTATTTATGCTTTAGTTATTTCTCTATGCAAAACTCTAATATCATAAAAATGCCATCAATAATACATTTCCTAAAAATGCCATCCTAAGAACGTCATCAATAATACATTCCCTTAAATAACGTACTCTGATCGGTGATAAAGCCGCGTAAATTCTCACGACTCATGGCCAACAGATGGTCAAAATCATTGTCGGTCTGGCGAAAGTCGATAGAGATCAACGTTGCCAGCTTTTGTAGCTTTTGTGCGCTGGCGCTAAGCGTAGTTGTCGTTGTTGTGGGACAAAATTGCTCGGGCGTAATCACGTACGACTTGGCCGACGGCGGCACTTGCCACGAGCGTTGACTGTTCAACTTCTCGATACAGTTTTGTGTGCTCATACGCAACAGCAGCTCGGCGTCGATGGCCCAGTTGGAGTCGAGATTGCAACGACGCAAAATGATGATTGCACTGGCTGAAGCATTTGAAAATATTTTAAAAAATTAAGCCCAATAAAATATGCAAATAATTAAATAGCAAGAATTCCCTCTTCTTTAAATATAAAATCGAAATAATGCTAAATGTAATTCACACCATCTAACGCCTCATTAAAGACGGTTTCGATATTCTCCATCGCTGAGGTAATGAAAATTCGTTCGTCGATTTCCGCTTTCTTGAGCATACTCTCCTCGTAAAGCGCATTAAGTGATTCCCTACAAAAAGGCCGCACATAAAATCCTCAATTACTTTATTACAGCCTATTAAAAAGCAAACGAAATGAATAGAAGCTTTCATATTCAATTGCCTCGACTCATTTTTAAACCTTCAAAATTCGTTATATAAAAAAAAAGGTTTGCCAATCGGTATAAAAAAAAGGCCGCTCAAAAAATTAGGCCTCTGCCGCTCGATAACCTCTATATTTTTCTATATTTTTCAAATTCAAAAAAAAAAAACTCAATATGCTTATTCTGTACAAAAAATTCCTCCTTCTTTCTCTCTTACTATGTTCAATCCCTGTCATTTAAAGACTTAATTAAAAAGCAACACAAACTTATTCGCCGCAAAGCTCGCGAGCATTCCGCCGTTGGTGTTGCTGCCGGTGAGAAGACCGTCATCGGCAAGTTTTCGTAAACGCGGAAAAAGCCAATGAGCGCGAAAATGTTTCGCGTCCAAAATAACGCCGTCAAAATTAGCGCATAAGTATTCGAGAACTGAAGACTCGCCGGCCGAATTGACGGCCTTTGCTACAAACATGAATGAAAAAATTTTAAAAGAAAAAAAAAACTTTGTGTGGAAATAAATTGTGGAAATATGTGGAAAAAAATTATAAGTCTGTCGTAAACTTTGGTTTACGAAATCAAAAATTCTTCCTTTCAAATTCAAATCTTCTCTTTTCTTTTCTTGCCGTTCTCCCCAATTTTCATCATTAAAATATTTTTCAGTTGTCTAATCAAGTTTTTCGCTAGGAAACTTTTCGTTCTTGATAGCTCTCGTTTATTTTCGTGTGTGAAAGATTAAGTTGAAAGCTCTATTCAGCGAATTTCCTTTTCTCGCTTTTTCTTTTATCATTTGACTACTCTTGAGAAGTTGTGTCTAAAAGTGGGGTTACTGGAAGCATTAAATTTATCGGTTCCAGTGTTCTTTAGTTTAGACTTTTCACCTTTTTGGGAGTACGCCATATTGTGTTGACTTTAATTGTTTCAAATATTCGTTTAATTTAATTTATTTAAGATTATTCATTGTTGGACTGAATATATTTTTCAGATCAATAAACAAATTCTTTTTGTTCTTGTTTTCTGAGTTTATAAGAACTTGGTCCTGTTGATCTTTAATTTATTTGCATTTATTGGTTATTGGTTGTTGGGTTCCTGTTATCACACTTTCTCGTATTTGGGGGTTCTTGTCTTGTGCCTTCCCTGCGCGTTAACATTGCCAATTTTCTACTTTCTTTCTCCAAAGGTTCTTCCAATTCGTGACAAAGTCATTATAAATTTTAAAAAAAGATTTAAATTATAACTAGAAAAAAATATATTAGGTAGCTTTAAAATTGACTTAAAAAATGTTCAAAATAATATTATAAAAAGAATTATCCCCTCACTTCTTAATTTAAAAAAAAATTTTTTTTAGCAAATTCTTGTAAATAAATTTTCCAAAAATAAATAATTAAATAAAATTACCAAATTCCGGATTAAATAAGTGATTGAGCTTCGCGTGATAAACGTCCTCAAAGACGAGCTCAATAATGCACAAAAGAAGATGATAGGAGTTGATTAAATCATCGCTGGACGCCAAAAATTGTTCTAAAAATCATTCAAAAAACATCTGCATATTAGAGATGTTCCGAGCCGGTCCGACTCGTCTTAGCCGATCTGTTTTTGGTCAGTCCGAACCGATCCGACGATTATTATTATTATTAGAAATTATTAGAAATGATCCGGATCGGATTGACCAGTTTTTGGCTGTCTCGGCCCGAGAATTTTTTATGCCTAGCCAGACCGAATTAAAAATTGCCGCTCCGGCACATTTCTAATCTTCTAATGCATTTTTTAAATTACCTTTTTTCCAAAATTTTTTTACACTATCAAATCTGAAAAAAAAATTTTTTTAATCAATTTTTGAAATTTGCATTGATCCTATATACGAAATACGTGTTTTTTGCCTCAATTTTTTCGAAATTTCTTTCAATTTTAGGGAAAATTTTTTTTAAATTTTCCGATTTTTTCGGAATTTCAAAACCCTTTCGATTTTCAATTCTCAAAATTTTAAAGTCCCCTAGATTTTCGGAAAATGAAAATTATTTTCCCATACGTATGTTTATAAAAACTTATTTTTAACAAAATATTGTATTGAAAATAACCGTACTCTTAAACGCAATGAACATCAGCCACACAAACTCAAACACGTTGGCGGGCGTCAAATGCGCCAGTGAATTCGAGTCACGTTTGGCGGCACGCGGCGGCGACGGACGAACGCGCTCGGCGTTGAGAAAGACGCGTCGAAATATGGGCAAAAACTTCTTGTAGACGACCGTCGAGACGGCGAGGCTCGCCTGCACGCGATTAATGTGGTCGAGCAAACGACGCGACGCAACAATCATTTCCGCCCATTTGTTAAGCTTTTCGAAAAATTCGAGTACGCTAAAAAAGAATTGGAAACTAGAAAATATTTAGAAAAATGAAAACGTGTAAACGAACTCAGTTTTGTAATTTATCCTGTTTACTTTTTTTTCCATAATGCCTACTTTTTATGATTCAAAATAAAAATATAAATATTTTTATAAATAACTTCATTAAAAAATTGATATAAAAAATATTTACCTCAAATTACAAATGTTAAGTAGTTTCGAGACGGAATATTTACAAATAGTTTCTTGGCCGAGGGGAGTAGACTGCCAAACCGTTGTGTAAAATGCGCAAGTCATCCAGGCCTTTTGTGATCCCTATAAATGTAATAATATTTAGCCAAAAAATATCGTTTTCCGAGTCAAATTGCCTCTTTATAAAAGTGTTTAAAACTGTTTTTTGAATATAGCCAAAAAATTAAATAAAATTTAAATGTGTGGTAAAGCTCGACGAAAATAATATAAAATTTTTTTAATTTGCCAGATTTCTAGAAAAGGCTTTATTTTTTTACAAAAAAAAAATTTAAGCTTAAAAAGTATATAAATATTAAAAGCACAAATTTTTATACCTCTAAAATGACTTGCTGGCCGATAGTGTCAAACTGCTTCCACGCCTTTTCGATTAACTCGCCGTTTATTGTCGGGTCAAGAGTCTCGAAAATCTCCAAAAACTCGTTAGATGGATGGTCGATCTGCTCGTCGAAGGCTTCGCCTTTCTGCTCAACCTTCGATTCGCTTTCGATCACTTCTTCCTCGATTTGCTCTTCAATGTGTTCTTCTTCAGCACTCATTTTCTAAAAAATAATTTTAAAAAATTATCAGACATTTTATTTTTTTACAATAAACAAATTCTCAAAAATAAAATAAATTCAATCATATAATGTTTATCCAGCACTAGCGAAATGCTTGCCATAAACCCACTATTCCAGAAGAAAAAAAAAGTAATTGTAGAAGTAAAATTATATTTACAAATTTTCTAATTTTTTCCCATTCGCACATCAAAAATAAGAATAAAAAATTTTGGCGCGTAAAAGTCTATCACTTCACATATGTGTGCACACATAGATATTGCATATGCACATTCATATGCGTTTTTTTATTCTCAATCAATCTGAATAAATTAAAATGGAAAAGATTGACGACTAATTTTTTAAACTCAATACAAAAAATTTAATGCAAAATTGAATTTTAAAAAATTACTAGTAAAAAAGCTCGTTTAACAAATGACCATTTGAGTTGTAAACATTTTTTCTATAAAATTATTTAATAAAAAATATTTTTTAAGTTATATGTATGTAAATGTTAATTATATAAAAATATATTTTAGGTTATAATATGCATGTAAATATTATTTGCATTAAAGATGGTTGTATTTCCAAACTTTTTTAACAGGAACATTAACAGAATAATTTTATACTAAAATTAAAATATCGCTGAAAAAAACCTCCTGCGCTGCTTTTGCTGGGCTAATTTGACTTTAGGTATTTATTGAAATTGGGCAAGAGTCCAAAAAATTTTCTATTAAGAAAATTTAAATTTTTGGAAAGGACGCCTTTTTTAAAAAATTTCCTGCAACGAATTCGCTTTTTTGAGCGGAAATTTTTTTTGTTTGTTAAAAATTATTTGGCGTGAGAGAAAGAAGAGAATTTTTTTTACGCTCATGAACTTTAAAACAAAAACTGAGGAAAAAGACAAAATATAAAAGAAAAAAAAGGGAATTCGAAACAGAATCAAATGGAAAAAATATAATTTTTAAAATTAAAAAAAATTCAAATAAAATAAAATTTCAAAATTGCAGTTTTTTATGATTTAAAATTTCAGTGAGATTTACAATTTTAATTAGAACTCGCAAAGCTTAAATCTCCCCTACTCTTAGAATGCATAACCTCCACTAAAATTCCTTGTCTAAAATTTTTCCTTCATAATATTCTTTTTAAGTAATATTTTAAAAAAATACAAAATATTTTTGAAATGAAGCAGTTTTTTTAATTAGTTTTCATAATTTATCATGAAAAATAATTAAATGGCTAGCATAACTTATTATTAATGATATTTGTTGAAAATTTTTAATAATAGTAAAATTTTTGGTAGCTATTAGTTGCTACTAGCTATTATACTACTAGCTATTATTTAGTTTTTTAAATGTTTATACATATTAGTGTTTTTTTTTGTGATTGTCTACAAAGAACTCAAATTTTAAGATAATGATGTCCAATACGTTTGTCTACTTGTTCGATTTTAGTGATTCATCTGTTGCGATAAGTAGCGCTCATTATAGGGATGTTCAACATATAATTTATAATGTATGTTTTTTCCATTTGTTTAATATTTATGTATAAAATTGTGCATTAATATTAAATTAGGTGAATTTTTCTTTCAGAAACTAGTTGGATGCGAGTTTGGTGAGCGCACTGGATTTATACATGAATCTGATGTCTTGGTGATTACGTGTCCGTCGCAAAGAGACATTTACATTTTTTCACTTTTTGAAGGGAAAGCTTTTACTCATCTAGAAAAGTTGAAAGCCAGGTTTACCAATATTTTGGTTTATTTTTTGATTTTATTTGATTTAAGAGTGGAAATATTTAACCCATAATGCTCTACCAAGTCCACTAATTTACTTTATTTGGCATACTTTTAAACCTTTTTTGACAAATATTTAAAAAGAACAATATTCTGTCGTTTTTAGAGCAAAATTTTTTGTACGAGAACAAAAAAGCAATATTTTAAAAAATCTATAAATAGTAATAATGTTTTTTTGTGAATTTAATAAACAGGTTAATAATTTATTTCTAACAGGATTTACGGCGCGGATCTAGTCCTAGAACATATACAAATGGGACGGGCATTACCGACTAGTTCCACTCCGCGATTTTCGTTGTTGCTTGATAGCGCCGTAATTTCGTTTACAGGACTTACGCCGAAAGAACGAGTAATATTTTTTAGAGGATATTATTTTATGAAAAAATATTTTTTTAATAAGAATTTTGAAATTTGTAGAGCTCTAACTGAATTAAAATGTTGTTTCGACTGAATTAGAAATGATTAATGATTTTATTTAATGGGGAAATGATCGATACACAGCCTAAAAAATGCATAGTCTAATTAAATTAAAGAATTTTCAAAAGTGACTGCGAAATGAAAAAATTATTATAAAAATTTGCGTCATAATCTAGTTTATGTATTTATTTTTTATTATTATTTTATTTTTTACTCAAATTCTTGCACACTTTTTTAAGGATGAAAAGGCGAAACTTGTGCTTTATATGGGCGGACGCGTTTGTCGGCAATTCGATCAGACCGTTACGCATTTGCTCGCCGACTCATGTGATCCCACCTCCGAGAAGTATCGTGTAAGTGGAGTGCATTAAGAATAAACAATATTGTTGGTTTTTGGACTAAAGTTGAAAGTAAAATACGGTAATTGTCAAATTTACTAACATTTTTAGGCATAATTTACGTATAAATTAACTAATTTACATGAAACTTTTTTGCGAATATTCTCTCGATTGAGTCTAATTTGCTAAGGAAATTTTATTAAGATTGGTCGACATTTATAGTATTTAATGGACTAAAATGTTCTAATGGAATTTTTAAATGTTACTCTTACTTTATCTCTAATTTACAATATTTTCATATATGACTTTTATGGAATATTTTTTCAAAAATTAGGCGACAAGACAAGCGAATGTTCCCGTTCTTTTGCCCGATTGGATTGAGGCTCTTTGGCGGACTTTAATCGACAACAACGGTATTATTTCGGAAGAAGAATGGGACAAGCTTTTAATCGAGTATACCGTGAAGATTTTTCGCGGCTGTGTGAGTTTTTCACAATTCTAGAAATAAAGACTAGAAATTTTGAAGTTATTAAAAATTATAAAAATGCTATAAGACTCTATGATATTTTTTATACATTTTTCTTTTAATTTATAAAATATAATATTTATTACTAATGATTTTAAAAATATTTTAGGTCATATGCATTTCGGGTTTTGACGCATCGGAAATTCTCGAAATTGGTCGGCTCATTGAGGAGCACGGCGGTAAATTCAGCGGTGAGATGCGAAAGGATCAGTGCACGCATTTGATTGTGGACCGAAATTCGGGCGAGAAATTTCGCAAAGCACTTTTGTGGGGCACCGTCAGGATTGTCGATTTGAAATGGCTTACGAAAAGCATTAAAATAGTAAGTTTTAAAGCCTTTAACTTACGTGGCTTGAGGCCGGATATTCACTGCTCGATTACCGGGAGCGAAATTAATGGCTAGGCCCGATATTCACTGCTCGATTGGGCCAATTCTTAAATTTTAAAATTTGATTAAAAAACTGATAATATTTTTAAAAAAAAGGAATTTTAAAAAATTTATGAATTTATTAAAAATTGCAAGTAAATTTTTAAAAATAATATAAGTTAACCTGTTATATAAAAGATTCATAACCCCAAAAATTGAAAACTTTGTGGGTGAAAAAAATTTCCGGCTCTTGCCGTAAATTGGCCCTGATTTATTCTATGTAAAGAAAGTTCGTAGAGTTTTTATGACAAAGATTTATTTGAACAAAAAACAATAATATTAACATGTTTACAACATTCGAATGAGCTTTTTCCGCTCTACAAAACTATTACAATTTTTTTTCGATTGAATTAATTTTTCATGCTTTTTCAGGCTTATAAATAGCCGTAAAAATTAGCGATTTCGACATTTGCTTTTCTGATCTACGCTAAGCGGATGATTTAGGTCAAAAAGGACTATTATGAGCTTTGTAAAGTATTTCTATTCAATAAACACGTTTTATTCTCAGTACACGTCGCAAATATTCCGAGCGGCTTCGGCAGCTTTTTGGCCTCGATGAAGGTGTCGAAAATGATGATTTTTGCCTTCTAAATAATTCATTTCTGAGCTTGACAAATGATTACAAATTAAATTATTCAAAAAAGCCAAAAATACAGTTTTGTAGAGCAGAGAGAGCTCTATCAAATGAATATATACACTTTGGCAAACAGCAAACAAATCGTTGTGAAATACAAGAAAATATGAAAACTCTACGAACTTTTTTTACAACCCAATATATATAATATATATAAGGGGGAGCAATGGCCTAGTGATTGTGCGATAGGTTTCACTTTGCTTGGGACAAAGTTTGATTCCACCCCCGACCCTACCTAGGTATCGCCATATTTGGAAGGGACAATATGTACCACATTGCACAGGTGATACGGCCGTGCTGGCTGACCAGGCCCAAGCAAGCCGCATCATATCACATGTTTATGCAGCAAACCAGCCGAGATTTCGATGGCTGGATGGTCCTTATCCAAAACCCGCGAAAGTTTCAAGGTCATTTCCAACGGGGGAGGATTGATCTGGGGCCTTCACGTATTACGTACATATATATCAATTATGAGTTCTTAGAATTGAACAATTATTGTAGAAACATCGATTGTCCGAGGCAAAGTTTTCTCGCGGTGTTACTGCCATCGAAGCGCAGCCCTCTGAAAATCAACAACAAGCGGAAGCAACTAAATCACTTTCGCATTCATTGAATGGTGAGATATCTGCCTCAGTTGCGCAGCCAAACGACTTGAACGCCCCCGTAGAAAGATTGGACGCTCAAGACGTTGAGAACGTTCAGCCTACGACGTTGGATGAACCTACGACATTGGATGAACCAAAGAAGGGAAAATCAATTTTTGATCTCGTCGAGGAGTCCGCCAGAGAAGTCAAGGAAGTCAGAGAACGCGAAAAATTAAATAGAAGGGCAAGCATTTATTTCTATCACTCTATATTTTTTTAATGTAGAGGGCATATGAACAAATTTTCGAATTTTTTGTTGATTTTAATTAAAAATAAGTTCCTTACATTTTACTTACGTCTAATTTTGATTTGTAAATTTTGAAATTCATCCACATTCAAGATACAAGATACAATAACAATTTAAAATAAAAAAAATTTTTTTTTTTGCAAAATGTGTTAATTAAATTAAAATCTGATTAATTATTGTGTTTGATTTATTTTCAATGTTTAATACTTTTACATTTTTTTCAAATAGAATTCGATAAATCGAAGCAACAGTAGTGTGGTCACAAGCGAAAAGCGTAGGCGCACTTCAATGGCCGACGTGATGCGTCGAAGTTTTCACGCGTCACGTGAACCGGTGTCTAGATCGCCGATGGCGCACGACTCGCCGGCGAAATTACCCCCCGACGAGCTGGATTCTAATCAGCGAAATCAGTCTGTGTTGGAGTGGGTGGAGAACTCGATTATGCAACAGAAAGGAGTTTTTTTCGAGGTTATTTATTTGATAGCACATTAATTTCTTGTTTGCATATTTTAAACTTTTTGTACTCATTTTTTCAATTTATATTTGAATGTTTCAGAAAACCTAAGCATTCATTAAAGAACCATTTAATGCAAATTGTATTTTTTAGAGCGCAAATTATGGGACGGTTATTCAACAGCAAAAATTGACATATGGTGTCCGAACGGCACAAAGAAACATTTCAGCGCCTTTAGGTAATAATTTTACGTTTTTAGACTTTTCACACAATAAATTAATGCATTTTTTTAATCTACAGTGCTGGAAATGTTTTTTGATATATATATCTCTGCTGATTTATCTAATCGAGCTGAAAATTTCGTAATTTTTATTTTTAAAAGTCAAAACGATTGTTTTTGCTTAATTTGTTTTTATTACTTAATTTACTTATTTTGGACCAAATTATTATTTTTTTATAAAAAATAATGTATACATTATTTTTTATCAAATTTTTAGTATATAAAAAGAAAAATTCTTAACTTTTTTAGAATCTTCATTTTGTTTTCGGGTTCTTTATTATTTTTTGCAGCATTTTCAGCACTATATATATTTTGTCCCTTTTTAAAAGTTGTCAATACACAATTTTTAAGGTGATTTGGTTGTTAATGCACATCAGCAGTTACTTGAATCTGACGTGCCAATTCGTGCCGTCGAATTTAAAAAGGAAATTATGCAAGTGATTGCAAAATATGAGGAAATGCTCTATGAAAAGTCATAGGAATTTCATTACTTTAAAACTCTTATTATGTTATATTTCAATCAAAAAATTTGAACAATTTTGTCTGCATTTCTCATAATTTTCATGCATTTTTGTTTGATTTTTCAAATTTGAAATGAAACTACATAGGAGAAAAATATTATCTATTTAAAATTATTTGAAACATTTTTTAATGAACCAGTTATTGGACATTTTATCCCAAAACTGACCGATATCTCGAGCATTACAAATCAATTACATTTTCAAGTAAATTTTTTGATAATTTTTTTACTGGTTTTGGTTTTATTTTAGTCACTTTAAATTGTGTTTTTTCTTCGTCTTTCATTTTTTATTTGTTTTCCTGAATAACACTTATCGCTGATCTAGCCATATTATACTTTCCTAATTGTTGTATTTGTATTTTTCTGGCAAATAAATGGAATTTGTTTTTAATTTAATTAAATTATGTTCAATATTCTAATTTATAATTGTATGTGATTCAATATCGAGCATATTGGTATAGCACAAAATTATTTGCAACTATATTTGATTCTATTTATTCTTCAGAATTTTGTCGAAAAGTTTAACATAATCCTTTTTTGATGAGTTGCAATTCAAATCTTCGTCGACGAGTTATTTCGCTTAGCGCAATCGAAAGGGTCAAGTTATTGCGTCAAATTGAGCGACTCCACGCCGAAAGTCAAAAATTTAAGTCGGACGATTGCGATTTTTTTTTCCCAACACTAAAAACGACGGCAAATGTAAAAAATACTTTCTATAAAACGAAAAATTCTAATTTTATAAATGTATTCACCTTTTTTAATATATTTTTTATTCAAAATAACTTGCTCAATTTTTTTCGAAATAATTTTACAATTAATAGTTGAGTGGCTCACTGGCTCGGTTAGACGCAGAATTTTTTACGAGTGTTAAAATTTTAACATTTAAAAAAAGTTACTTAAGCAATAATTTTGAATATTTTTATCTAAAAAGGTCAGGGCTGCCAGATGAAAATAAAATAAAAAAGAAGGCTGGGCACGAAAAAAATATTTTATTGATAATTTCCAACAACAAAAAAGATTTTCCTAAAAATATCTGAATTGGTCTATTTCGTTAACTTTTCGGGTCAGATTCTTTATTCTCTCAACAATTAATACTTCTCGGAACTCCTAATCTTGTGTCTAAGAGAGCCATTCTTCATCAGATAGTCAAACATCTCAGTGCAAATAGTCAAACATCTCAAAAAAAGAACAAAAAATGGAAAAAAAGAACAAAAAATGAAAAAGAACAGACCCCTATCAAAAAAAGAACAAATCTTTTTAAAAAGGACATCTAGAAACCCTGAAAAAGGTTGATTTAGAGAAAAACAATTTTTAGCATATATTTTTAGGCTCGTCAAGATTCCGCACTCGTTACAGCCATTGTGCACGATTATCACAATTGCAAAAAGTCGATTCCCACCATTATTGTCGAGCGACAAATTACCGATTTTGTCGTGATTTCCTCTTTATGCGGCTATGTTATAACTGGTTTGGCTATTGCTTCTGAAATTATTTATTATAGACATAATATTTCAATGTGTTAGATATTTAATTAAATATTTTTTTTTTTTGCAGAAATGGGTGCTTTTTCGCATTGTCTCGACTTTACGGAAGCGATTCGTTACATGAACATTGAGCAGGCCAGTGTGATCGCGCTGGTGAATCGACTCCTCGATGTGGAGGGCATCAAATTTGGACAAATAATTGCGGTGAAATTTTTAAATTTTTGTATAAGTTCTTTATTTATTACAAAATATATTATAAGTTGTTTTTTATTGTTTTAAACCAATAAACTTTACAAAATTATGGATATTATAATTTAATGTGTTTTTAATTAAACAGGACTTATTGGGTTTGCCGTCCACTTGCCTCATGTGGATGACATTGATTTGGATCGAGCTGAAGTGGCCGGATATGGCGGATACTTTTGATCAAAACTGGCACAAAATGGAGTATGTTATGCTAACAGAAGAAGACTTTAAAGAACTCGACGAGGAGATCGAGGAGGCATTTTCCTTCTACTCGGATGTTATTACCACAACCAATTCCAACATGTAATAATATGTATATTTTATGGGCGTATTTGGGTTTTTTAATTTTTAATTTTTTAATGCATATTTGAGAACTTTCGATTTCATTTTTTTTATAGTATTCGACAAATAGACGACCGAACAAAAGTGGTACACGAAATCTTGGATGAACGTACAAAAGTTATTAATGACATTAATAATACAATGAAAGAGCTTCAGGATACCTTGGTAAGTCGAATGTTTTTTCTAATGTTTAGATATATTTTATGATCTATTGTTAATTTATTTTATTTATTGCATTTTAGTTGATATGGTTTAGGATTTGAATTTATTATATATTTTTTTTTGATTAGCTGTATAATTTATAATATTCAGAACGCACGGCCAAGTTTAGAGTGCGAGAATGTTGTGTCCGACTCGTCCGAATCGGCTCAAGTATGTTTAACGTTTTTTTTTTAATAAGAAACAGGTTTGGTTGGATTAAGTGTATAGCTTTTGTATTTATGTTTTGATTATGATAGAGCCTGTATGGTTATGCTTAATAAATAAATTTTAATTCTATCTTACGGAAAAAATCCCAAATTTTTAGGAGGAGAACGACGAAATTTCTGTTCTCATGCAGCAGATCAATGTCCGATGGATGCAAACCACTTTAACACATGAGAATTTGGACAGCGAAATTGTTATTATACCAATGGAGAATTACTTTTGTAAAGCAGCCACTTTTCTGGAAGGAAATCGTGTGATGGAGACTTTCGTTATGTGTCGCCTAATCGGAAGGGTTAGAAGCGAATTTATTTTTTCTTTTACACATTTGCATTCAAATTTTAGATAGAAAACGAATTTAACGTACAACTCACAGCCACTAATCAAAATCGTACTATCAACGCTAACGAGCTGGCCATGGGTCGGCCGCCAAACGTTCGCTGTCCCGAGGGCACGCGCATTATCGCTCTTTACACACGTCGTGCCGGAACAAGACATTCCGCCGGCGCCGGCGACGCTAATGAAGAATCATCCGGCTATTGGCTGGCTGGGACAGTCGGCGTCAAGCCGCTCATACAAAACAATTTTGAATATTTGGTAGGCGATAAATAAATGTGAATTAAATTTATAAGAGGGAAAAAAACGAACTTTTTTTTTACCTTTTCACTAAGGATGGCCGGGCCGGGCTGAACCGACCGTCGACACGGCCCCGTGGCCTCGGTTTGGCCCGACTCGAATTTTTTTTTAACGAAAAAATTAAATCACTAACACTTTTTTTGTGAAATCATGCTTTTTTTAACGAAAAAAATGCTAAAACATGCTCTATTAAACTTTTTTTATTATTTAATCTATATATTGCTTTTATTTATGACCGCAAAAAAACGTTTCCTTATAAAATTTTATTTATGAAATATGAAAGGTTTATTTTGAAAATTTTTTAATTTAAAATTTTTTTCGACCCCGAGCCACGCTTACTTTTTACTTTAATTGATGTTTGGACAAAACGGGATAAAGCATAAGAAAAGGGGGGAGCTTAGACTTTAATCTTATTTTAAAATTAAGGCTTTAGCCATGAGCATCCCATTTTGTCCTGTCCCATTTTGTTCTGTCCCATTTTGTTCTGTCCCGTATTGTCCTGTCCCATTTTGTCCTGTCCCACTTTGTCCTGTCTCGTTTTGTTCTGTCCCATTTTGTCCTATTCCGTTTTGTCGCATCGTCTTTTAATTTAAACACGCCTGATTTTTAATCGAACTATATTGACGCGTTTTTAGGTGTTTTTCGACAACGGAATTGATGACTACGTGGCTAGCCGAAACATTCGCCTGATTATCGGACAATCCTTCGACGCGACAACGAAACGATTCGAACCGCGTTTAGCGTACACTCAAGTGCGCAACGTCGAGAAGCAGACATTTGTGAAGAAATATCTTCAGGTTTTTCCCGACTGGCCACTTATTCGACTGAAAAAAACGGAAAATACAATGCGAATTTTAGTTGGTTTATATTTTATTTTTAGCAATTGAATGATTAAAATATTTTTTGTCTTCAATCATTTGATTGTTGAATCTCAGCGAATGAATTTTGGAATTCGAAATATTTATTCCTTCTACTTGAAAAATTAAACGCAACTTTTGCTGGTCCAATTTGATTTTAAGTTATTTTTTTTTTTAAATATTCAATTTTTTTCGAAAATCCCCATTCAGGCCAATCGTGATGGTCGCGAAGAGTCGGCTTTTGTGTTAGACGTTGACCGACAGATGTGTCTTCTCCGCTTCCCAAATCAACGAATCGGTTTTGCGATGAAGATGGATCGGGACTGCGTTGTGCTGAATTGCAAGGAGCACGAGCACGTCGATGAGTGGATTTATCGTGGAAATTCCACGCGTTTCCCTACATTGTTGAACAGCGCTGGGGTATGCATTCATTAATGCAATGCCAATTTTTTGATTCTAAATTTTCCGAACTACCGGCTTTTATTTAAAAAGCCTAATTATTTTTTAAAATAATGATTTGTGTGTACTTAGCCAGCCGATAAACGAAGTTCCGCGCGACGTTTGGGCAGGACTCGTTCTCGTTTCGAGATTGCACAACCGGAATACGACTCTACCATTCAGCAAAAACTCGCCACCATTGGCGCTTCTCGAACTCATTCTTCGGTAAGATTAAAATTTATTTTTAATTGTTAAAAAAAATTAACATCCCAATTTCGCGTGTATAAGGCCGAGTGTTTTGAGCCAAATTTAAATTAGCGCCAATGAGTTCATTCTGCTAAATCGTTGGGGTCCAAATTTTGCGCCCGCCTTTGTCTCGGTTTCATAAAAGTGGGCACAAAATGTGGACTCGCTTAGATCCAATACGAACAGAGTGAACTCATTGGCGCCAATTTAAATTTGGCTCAAAACACCCGGCTCTATACACGCAAAATTAGGGTAATAAGAGGCTACGGAAATAAATTTATTAATGCATCTATAATGTTTTGAAGCATGTTCGAGGTCTGCAAACGGCTCGCAAAAGCGGCAAGAGGCAGGTACTCGAAACTGCCGCTAGTGTGGCTAATATTCCGGAAGTGGACGAAGACCTGATTACACGACGGAAACTTAGTAATAAGGTGACTAGAAAACTTGTTCTCTTTATGCCGGCTTTTTAAAATTATTTTGCACATTCTATCCGGATATTTTCTTACGTATTATTAGGTAAAACGCTGTGTTTTAAGTTGAAATTCGATACATTAACTCCGCCCGATTGGCGTCACCTGAAGTATGTCCCTCATAAGCAATGCTCTCCTAGATGTATCAAGCACGTGGAGTCGAAGCTGGAACTGAGTGCTTTTTCACCCTGCTCGCCGTATTTTATTCCGCAAATTTACGGCTGGACTAGAGAGGTTTTATTTAAATTTTTATTAGATAGTAGTGAATTCTGAATAATTGAAAAATACTCGATTTTTGTTGGCAAAAGTAATGCGATTTATTTCCACATTTTTTGACGAGTTTAAGACATTGAAATTAGAATTATTTTCTTTTTTAATTGCTTTTATAAGATTAGTCTAAATATTTCTATTGGAAAAATTACTCAATATTGTTGTAGAGCATTACAATATAATTTGATTTAGCTTCGAAAAGTGAAATCGTACGGTGGTCGGAGTGAAAACGTACGTACGATTGTCGTCTATCGAGCGCCGTGTGGCATACGCTTTACGAAAACCGCTGATCTCGCCAATTATTTACGAGTTTGTTTTTGAAATATTTTTTTAGCGGTATTCTATAACCCTAATATACATATCTATAAGCTATGTAAGAAAATGTAAGCTATTAATTTTTCTGTCATGATTTACTTCGACCGGCCAATTTCCTATTTTCCAGTCGAATTCGAACTTGACAAAGAGTTCTAACGGCTACTAATTATTTAAAAAAAATCCACTTAATCATTTTTTTTCGGTCATATTAATTTCATTTTTTAAAGGTGACTCGTACGGAAAATTTAACCATTGATCTCTTTTCATTCGACGTCAACGTTCGAGCGAACCTTATCGCCAGGCCATTCAAACCCGATTGGATTCTTATGGACGATTTTGCACGCGGCTACGAGGACGTGAAGATTCCTGTCGTAAACGCGGTGAACGACGAAAAAGTGCCGTCGGTACGTGAAAAAAAAGATCTTATCCCACGGTTGCCAGATGAAAATAAAATAAAAAAGAACGCTGGGCACGAAAAAAATATTTTATTGATAATTTCCAACAACAAAAAAGATTTTTCTAAAAATATCATCTGAATTGGTCTATTTCGTTAACTTTTCGGGTCAGATTCTTTATTCTCTCAGCAATTAATACTTCTCTCGGAACTCCTGATCCTGTGTCTAAGAGAGCCATTCTTCATGGAAAAAAGAACAAAAAATAAAAAAGAACAAATCTTTTTAAAAGGGACATCCGGCAACCCTGTCTTATCCCTTATTTGAATAATTTATTAGAAAAAATTCTTTCAAATGATCATCATTCAGATGACGTATCGCGCCAGACGCTACGCCGATTTGTCCGTAATCGACCGAAGCGTTCAGCCGCAATTCTGCTCGGGATGCAGTTGCACTGGTTTGTGTCACATTTTTTTTTAAATTCAAATTTATTCGCATTTTTTTGAGATGATTGCTCGGATCCGTACAAGTGCGAGTGTCAACAATTAA
The DNA here is from genome assembly GCA_024678965.1 of Bradynema listronoti. Lineage (NCBI taxonomy): Eukaryota > Metazoa > Nematoda > Chromadorea > Rhabditida > Allantonematidae > Bradynema > Bradynema listronoti. The sequence goes on from JANLNO010000006.1 coordinate 976,495, forward strand.
CGATCATTTCCAATGATCGACTTTCGACTAGTTTGCGTGTGACCGGCGCAAAAACGTATCGCTACCGGTCACTCTCTGAAAAGGTTATTTCCGGTCTCTACGAGTGCAACGACATGTGTTTATGTTCGAAAAAACTTTGCTACAATCGCGTTGTTCAGCAGAATATTAAAATTCCATTATTGGTAGGAACTTTATAGATTGTATATTAGTTTATTATTGACTTTGTAATCAACTTTATATAGCTTTACATGACGGCTGAAACCGGTTGGGGTGTTCGGACTTTGGTCGACATTCCAGCGGGCACGTTCATTAGCACGTATTCTGGACGGCTTTTGACGGATCGTATGGCGGAAATGCAGGTTTACTTTTTCGTAACTAAAGAATTTTTCATCTTCTATATTAATAATTGTGTGTTCAGGGTCGTGAGATGAGCGATATGTATCTCGCCGAATTGGATCTGCATGAAGTCGTGGAGGCAGAAAAACAACAACAAGGCATCGACCTCATCGACGCCGACTACGATGAGGGAATCGGCACGGCCAACGAAGACGACGAACAAGCGAATACAAGCGAACAACAACAACAAATGGACACGACCGAAGCCGGCTCATCTTCGGTCGTTAAAAACGATCCAACGGACGAGCCGCCCAAGACACGGCCACTGAATGCCATCGAACGCGCCAACGAATTCAACTTCGACACCTATTTCGGCGATAACGCGCTCTTTATCGTCGACGCTCTCGAGTCGGGAAATATTGGAAGATTTTTGGTAGGTTTTTGCAGTTCTCTCTAAAAAAAAGAAGAAAAGTTGTCTTTCAAAACACAAATCTTAAAACTCTAAAATATTGTTGGCGTAGGCCAAGAGACTTAAAAAATGATTTGCTAATTCACCGAGAAGTTATTTAACGTTGATAATAATTTGTGAGTCTAGGTCCCCACGCATACAATTATCATCCAATCATTTTTTTTAGAATCATTCATGTGAGCCTAATGTCTACGTGCAAATGGTTATGGTCGACACGCACGGTATGGTTCATAATAACGTTCTTATTTCGTTTCATTTTTTGATATTTATATATTACTTTCAATTCAGATCTACGACTTCCATGGGTGTGCTTTTTTGCGGAGACGTTTGTAAAAGCTGGCGAGGTACCTTTGGAATGATTATTATTTTCTCATACCAGTAGGCTAAGAAGATTTGAAAGATGGCTCTAATTTTGAAATATTACATTTTATATGGAAATCATTCATCCTTATTGGTTCATTTTCTTGAGCAAGAAAACTTCGTGGTAGATAATTCATCGAGGGAAATAATCATTTTTAGGAGTTACGCTGGAACTACGGGTACTCGCCCAATTCCGTTCCAGGAAAAGTGCTAATCTGCAAGTGTGGAAGTCAGCATTGTCAGGGACGTTTGTTATAGTTGTAAAAATATTTTCTTTTATCGATTTGTATTCTAATTTATTGTTTTTTTTTCTTTCTTCCACTTTAAATTACTGATCAAACAAAATTTCATTTTAAAAAACCAAAAAAGGTTATACCAAAAAATTAACTTCAACAAAAAACAAATCTCCAAAATTCGTCGTTGAAAATGAGAATTAGATTAATATCATCCGTTTATTTTTGGAAAAATACTTGCGGACATACAATACAATTTAAAAAAAAATACATTACATACACAAAGTAGATTGAAAGAAAAGGGCGGTTGGCGAAGTCTGAAAAATATTCACTTTGGTTCCCTATTCACTTTAAATCGCGTTAAGCATTGTCAAGTCATCCTTCTCATTTTTGTGAAAAAAAACCTGGTCTCATTACCCTGATTTTTGTTGTATAACGCGCGGCCATTCGAACCATTTTTGAATTTTGTTTGAGCTTCATCCCATTATATAATACTTGCAGATGAGCTCTCCATTTTTGCTCCATAACTTGATTTCATTTTAAAGAAAACGTTTCTTTAATTTTGTGTATAACCACATAATAATGGAATGAAACTCAACCAAAAAATTCTAACCGCCGCGCGTTATACGCTAGAAATCAGGGTGGCTAAAATTACTGGCTTAAATGTATTCTCATTTATAGCAAATTTTTGTGAAAAAAATGGATGGTTTTAATGGTTTTATTCGGTATCCATTGTTCCGTCACCATTATCAACTTCGTCGCCCTCCTGACGCCGACTTTTCGGCGTCTTCAGATATTTCTGCGGACTCGAAGCCGGTCGATTTCGATGATTGCTATTCTGTGGCTGTGTACCCAAACAGCCCGCCTCCATCGTTATTGCATTGTCGTTGTTCCTAGCGGATGAATTCTGCTCCACGTGTGCTGCTCCCACGTTTCCATTGCTAACACAGGCAGCTGGCATATGCGTCATAATTTCCTCTCGTCCAGGGTTCTCCGCACTCGAGCCGCCCATTACTGTCGACGGTCGATTCGCACCCAATGTTCGAGTCTGGTTGTTGAAGACCGACGACGAATGATAGACGGTCGACAAGGATGGTCGTATCATCGCCATCGATGCGTTCATGTTCGCTGACGTCGATGATGACGGTTGTTGTTGTTGGAGCATCTGCATGTCGGTATCGTTCTGTTGTAGGAACTGAAGGCCGGATTGTTGCTGCTGCTGCAGCATGGACGCTGCCGACGCGATTTGTCCGAGACTCTGACTGCGAAAACCGCTACCGTTTGCGCTAAACGGACGATAAGCGGCTGTCTGATTGGACGACGATGCCGCTCCATCCAGCGAACCGACTTGGAAGCCAACAGGATTGAGTAATAGCGGGGAACTCGACGACGGCATATGCGCCGCCGCGCCGACCGTCGCTTGTGGAATGGCGTTATTGTCGCTATCGACATTTCCATTTGCAGCGTTCTGGCGGCCAGCTACGCAATTATGGTTGGGAAACATCATCGACTGATGATAATGTTCTCTAAAAGAAGATCATATTATTTAACTTGTTGGAAATTTCTTTAATAAAAGTGATTAAAGTAAATTTCGATTAAAGAATTAGTCCGAAGTTTTTGGTCTTTACAATATACTTTTTAAGCTAATTTAAAACACTGAAAACAATTAAAATGTTTTTTAATTGCAAAAATACACAACATACTGTTGGGTTTGGTGCATGATCGATATGCAAGAATAATTTAACAAAAATTAAAACTAAATGTATACTTCAAAAAAAAAGTTAAAAAATTAACGTTTTAAACTTTTAAAAGGGCAAAAAATACCCCAAGTCCGGGTAGATAGAACGCGGCCGTTCGAAGAATTTTTGAATATTGACCTGGCCTTCATTCCGTTGTTTTGTGTCGGTTGAGCATAAAATTTAATGAACGTTTAAGCAGGCCCAACCTGTAGTTTAAAAATTTTGAGCTCAACTTCGCTTGTAACAGAATGAAATTCGAAAATTCTTCGAACGGCCGCGTCTTATCTATCCGAGGGTAATTTGATTTGAAAAAATTGGAATCACAACGAAATAAATAACCGCAGTAATTTATATTAAAAAACAATAAATAGCACAACCCTTTTTAAGTCAAAAATACATACTCCAGAAACGAAAAACAAAATTTATATAATAGAGCCTTATTATTACCGGAAGAGTACAATTGAAAAATTTTAAATAAATAGAAATGAATTATATAAATCAGTCCCATAAGGTTTTTTTTGTTATTATAAAAAGAAGTACAAATGAGGGATTCTTTTTTAAATTGCAAATGAAAATAAAATATTAATCTCGGTATTTCTAAAAGAAAAAAGTACTCCCAGTAAAAGGAAGGCAAAGAAATTATTATGCATTAGCAAAGTTTATTTTACTGATTGGCGTCGCCTGAGGCGTTGAGCATAAGCGCCGGTTCGGCGCGTAGCGGCGGCGGACCGCCGGAGCCACCGCCGAAAGTCGGGCGAAAGACCGGCGTGTTCATTCCCGTATTCAAAAAGTCCCAAATGAGAATGGTGTCATCATGAGAGCTGCTCACAATTTGGAATTCGTCGAATTGAAGTCGAAAAACGCGACCCGTGTGTTCCTGAAAAAGTGTATTAGTAAAGATATAGGAAAATAAAATTACTTTCAATATAAAGTATTCAAAGTTAAAAAAAAAGTTTAATTTAAAGTTCTCATAAACATAATAAATCATATGAATGTCAGAGAGTTTAAACCACGGTTGCCAGATGAAAATAAAATAAAAAAGAACGCTGGGCACGAAAAAATTTTTTTATTGATAATTTCCAACAACAAAAAAGATTTTTCTAAAAATATCTGAATTGGTCTATTTCGTTAACTTTTCGGGTCAGATTCTTTATTCTCTCAGCAATTAATACTTCTCTCGGAACTCCTGATCCCGTGTCTAAGAGAGCCATTCTTCATGGAAAAAAAGAACAAAAAATGGAAAAAAAAGAACAAAAAAAACAAAAAATAAAAAAGAACAGACCCCCTCAAAAAAAGAACAAATCTTTTTAAAAAGGACATCTGGCAACCCTGGTTTAAACCCATAAAAGTGAATGCTCACCTAAATTTTTTTTTTTGAATTAAACATATCTTAACACCAAATCTTATCGCTTATTGCTAACAATTTTTCAACTTCCATTATGTTTTCCCATATACAATTAAAATCACACCGAAAGTGTTTTTATGCAAATGTTGCCTGGCGGAGTCCGATTGTCAAGTGCCGCTTGTAGATCCCAGATTTTAATTTTCCTAAAAATTATAAGCCGAATAACTTTTTTTACGAATAAAATTGAATTGTTTACCCGTCGTATGCTCCTGACACTATTCTTTTAGAATCGAATCGAATGCAACGAACAAGCTCTTCATGACCCTCCAATACTCTCAAACATGTGCCGCATTCTATATCCCAAAGCCTAATAATGATAAGAAAAAATTAATAATAATAATAATAAGAATAATAATAATAATAATAATAATAATAATAATAATAATAATAATAATAATAATAATAATAATAATAATAATAATAATAATAATAGATCGAATAAGTGTACAAACAATATTCTTTTTAAATTACAGAGTGAGTCAAAAAAAAACAAACTTTTTCTTTCAAATTTTCTTTCTGTTATGACGGAGTTATAAGAAAGGTGATAAGATTCGTGTAGCTCAGCAGCGCTCCAATTAGCCGTTAGTTGCAGGTTCAGATTATGCCACGGAAGCCATCTTTTTCACACCTTCACTTTTTCTTTCCAGTTTTCTTTGATTTCGCTTGCAATTTTTACGCATTATGGGAACAATGAAACTTGAAAATGAGTGGTTTCGACTTGCTACTTGGTTTTGGAGAAGAAGATAACGCGAAAGAAAGTGGCAAAAAATTTGAAAAAACAGCTTTTTTTGACTCACCATGTGAATTAAAAATTTAAGAAAAAAATTAAATTTTTATTATTTGATTTAAAAAAAGCACAAACCGAATAGAATAATCACTGGAACCAGAGACAATAAGTCGCTCGCGATATTGCAGGCACGCAATTCCGCGTCGATGCCCGTTTAGCGTACGCACAAACTCGCACGTATCCGCGCTCCACACCTAATAAAAGCAAATTTGCAATATAATGAGTAAATCCAAAAAAAAATGAAAAAATACTCGTTGGATTCGACTTAGAAAAATAAAAAAAAATGAACGACAATTCAATTAATATTATTATATTAATTACAACTTTCATCATTGAAGAAACGATCCGATTTTTTAAGTTTTTGCAAATTAATGCTTAAAAGCAACAATAACAAATGTTCCTTACCTTTATGGTTCGATCGCCGCTAGCCGAAACAATATAGGTTTGATCAAAGTCGACGACGTTGACAGCGGCGCGATGACCCACCAGAACTCGGCGCATATTGATCTCCTGCGGTGAAACCATATCCCATACGGCTATGGAACGATCTTTGGAACTTAAATGAAGGAAAAAGATTATCAGTTTCAAAAAAAAAACTCAATCTAAATATGAATTCGATGGGCACAAAATTTATTGCTTAAGCGAAATTGTTTGTTAAAACTAACTTTGAACATTCTAAAAATTACTTTTGAGTCACCTCAACAAAAAAAACAATTAAATTTGAGTGCCTAAATATTTAAAGTTGTGAAAAAATATGTGATAAAATGCTTAAAATAAGAATTAGTTTTTTTTAGTCAACAGCAGTTAGGACTTGATTTGGGAGATAAAATAGTTAAACGAATATTTCCCTCAAATTTGGAAGTAATATGAAGTCATTAAGAGTCTTTATGCCTCCTAAATGACACAGCAGTTCGAAGTCTTTTAAGAAGTCAAAGTCGTTTAAGGATCTAAGTCCCAATATTGGTCAACAACTAAGAAATCCTAAAAATTTTGAATCGTCCGCGTAAATTTCATACCAGGTGACGAGCATTCCGTTCTGAAAACGCAAATGCAAAACGGCTTCGCAGTGGTGGATAAGCGTGTTGAGCTGTTCGCCGGTCTTCACGTCCCAGATGCGTACGGTGGAGTCGCTGCTGCCGCTTGCGATTATCTGATCATCGTACTGTAGACAAAGCACGGAGCCGGTATGGCCGGTCAACGTTTGCGTACACGCCAGGTCGGAGCGACGCCAAATCTTTATGGTGTTGTCACGCAGACCGGAGATCACCTTCTCGTCGTCGTATTGAACGCAATAGACGCCTAAAAGAAAAAAGACTTTAGCCAAGAAAGAAAAAGCCTTGAGCGAGAGCTATTTATGTGCGCACAAATTGAATTAAATGTTTTGCAGTTGAAAAAACAATAAGCCGAAAAATCCTAGCATCATTATTACCTTTGCTATTCTCCGACTGACAATTGATTCTCTGAAGGCAATGATTGCCTTGGCGCCAATTGTTCTCAATGAGAAGAATGTCGCGAACGATTTGTGGATAGAGCTCGCGATAGAAGAGATGATGAAACTCGTGGGGATCGGGATGGCATCGTTGGATTTCTTCGGCCTCCGTTTTGCTGGCGTTTCGCGCCAACGCAATCAAATAAGTGGCCTTCTTTTTCGATATAAATAAATATTTTTTCCTAAAAAAAATTCAAAACTTTTAAAAATAACGAAAAATTAAGCAAGAAAAAAAAAGATGTTAAAAATAGAACTTTGTTAGCTGTAGTTTGAAAAAAAAAAATTCCAAACGAATAAATCATTCGGTATACCATTCGAGTTTGAAGCTCAACAAAATAACAATAAGTCACACATACCATCCGCGTTTTTCGCTCAGCCCTCGCCACATGGAATTGGTGCGCACCTTTCGTTCGATGAGCCGTCTCCAAAGCATTCCATGCGCTATGGCGCGGCGCCAGGCGCGACTAACGCACGCGGACGCGCACAACGATTTGGCGTCAAGTAGCGAAAGCACATGCTCCGCCAGACCACCTAAAAAAATAGACAATGAAAAAATCATATTGGGAAAAATTATGACTCAATCCTAGTTTACTCTTCCCCTCAAAATTTCAAAATTTTTTTTCCCTTATCCGAAGATTATTTTTAGTCCTAAGAACGAATACAGTAATCTGATCAAGAATTGTATAGGAACTGTAACTCAATTTTGCTTATTTGAGACGTTACAATTAATTTAAAAACATTTTAAACCAAAGAGGAAACCAAGCATTTTTTTCTAAAAAAAAAGAAATTCTCGAGTAAACTAGGGGGAAAATTATGAACACAATAAATATATTATTGAAAAAAAAACTATTGTAAAATATAAAAGAATATTATTTGTACAAAATATGAATTAAAATAATTTTAAATTCCAAAAATAAAAACTCTAAAATTGTTAATGACATAAACGATAAAATACATACGAAAATGCTCGAGTAAATATCTTGTTTGTTAATAAAGCTAATAAAATAAAAGAAAATACCGGGCAGTAGCGTGATAAAATCCCGCTGCAACATTGGTTTAAGGTATTGATCGATTTGGCTATGTTGATGATGACACATTCTTTGTAAAATACTTTTTGCAAAGTCAATTTGATCGTGATCCGTCCATAATGAAAATTTCTTAAATTCGAAATTGATTATTAAACTTTAAAAAAAAAATTAATTGTAGACAAACCTCTAGAACTGAACTCTTTTCGGAAATATAGCGCTCGCTCAAGGCTTTCTCTTTCTCGGCTAAAGTCAAATACGACATCATGTCGGTCGTGGAAGGTCCCTTAAATAATTTTTTCTAAATAAAAACTAAACCTGTAAATCCATTATTTCAACCTACAAATAAATTACAAAATCCTTCTGTAAGAAATACTTTTCTTACTTGTATAGTTAAATTTGAAAATTTGCAGTCATTGTTAATCGAATAATTCATGATCAAACAAAAAAAAAGAATCGATGAGTGCTTTAGAATAAATATCGCACAGAAAAAAACTCGTCGATAATAATTAAATAAAAAATCGAATCAACGACTACAGCAAATAATAATGATAGAGCATTTCTAAAAATTATTTAAACAATGTGTAATAATTTGTAAAAAAATTATTAAATATAAAAATTTGTTTCAACATACTTTAGCTTAAAGTAATCTTTTAAAAGAAAATTGTGGCATAAAAATTTTGATTTTTCATGCGTAAGTATTTGAATATAAAATATTCAAAACGTTAACCTTTTTAAATGCGAAAAAAACTACCTAATTGCGAAATTGTGGCAAAAAACAGTATAAAATTAAATTTATCGAGCTCGAATGTCTGTGACTCCGCGATGGACCCTCAAGCTTCTCATTAAACATAACTTTGTAACACACGCGTTTATTACCAGGCGAATCGTTGCAAAACTGATGCGCTATAAAGTATAAACCTTTGAAATTACACCAAACCCATTGGCAAAATGAAAGAATAGATTTTTAAAAATAGTAAGGCTGCTGCTGGCTGCGATTTTTAATTTTACGAAAACGCAATTGACCAGATGAGACTTTTATTATTTTTTTAGTTAACTATTGCTTATCTAAAAATTTCAATAGTAATTTGGCAAATAAAATCAAAATTTAATATGTAATAAATTATAGCGTAATGGCTGATGACAGTGATTCTAGTGGAGATTATTACAACCACAAAGTATCATCAAGAATTAATTTTAATCCAAATCCTCATCTTGTCACAGTTATTAAATCAGAAACAGGTTTATAATAATATACAAACAAATTAATGACTATTTGTTATTTATTTTATTTATTAGGTTTCGGTTTTAATGTCAAAGGACAAGTTTGTGAAGGTGGACAACTAAGGAGTATTAATGGTGAATTGTATGCTCCTCTTCAGCACGTAAGCGCTGTATTGGCTAGTGGCGCAGCTGAGAAGGCTGGTCTGCTCAAAGGAGACCGAATTTTAGAAGTGTAGGTTAAAAAAGTTACTAATCAATAACAATCTGACAACTAAAAAATTTAATTGTCTTCAAAAAATAAATGACTTTTAAAAAATAACTACTTCACTCAGCACAGGAAATATTTTTAGAAATGGTGTTAGTGTAGAAGGTGCTACACATCGACAAGTTGTTGAACTTATTAAACACGGCGGAGATCGCCTTAATCTCGTCGTAATTTCTATTAATTCTGATGAAATTGATAGAGACACATCCTATAGTGATGATAATTTTCCATTTTGTAAATATGATTATACAGAAAAACGATCACTTCCAATTACCATTCCCAACTATCAAAATGTATGCGCTAACAACGAATCATTTGTTGCTTATAATATACATATGGCGGGAAGACACCTAGGTGCTAGACGTTTCAGTGAATTTGTTCGATTAAATAAGTTATTAAAGGTAAATTATTTTAATTACCTAATGATTATGTGTATTACTGTGTATTACTGAGTGAATTTTAGGACGATTTCCCAGATTTTTGTTTTCCAAAACTACCCAGAAAATGGCCGTTTCGCTTATCGGAGCAACAGTTAGATTCTCGAAGACGTATATTAGAACAGTACTTAGAAAAAATTTGTGCTGTAAAAGTTATTGCTGATAGTGATATCGTGCAGGTATTTTTGCTGCTACTTATTGACAACTTTTAAAATTATCTACCTTTAAGGAGTTTCTCATGGATGATTCTCTTCCTGAGAGTCCTTTTATTGACGTAAATCTTCGGGTGCTATTACACGATGGGAGCACAATTCTCCTAGAAGTTAAGCGTAATAGTGATGCTCATTTTGTCTTTGAATTAGCCGTTGAGCAGTTAGGTCTAAGTGCAGAGGCAGCGCGATATTGTGCTCTCTTTGAAATAATCGAAGGTAATTTTGAACGCAAACTTCATGGAGACGAGTGTCCACATAGCATTTATATTCAAAACTACTCATCCGCTGCCAGTTCATGTATTTTATTCCGGAAATGGTGCTATAATATCGAGAAAGAAAAAATCTTATGCAACAAAGATCCCGTATTCCAAAAAATATGTTTTCATCACGCCGTATCCGACGTGAACAATGGCTTAATCAGCACGAATGAAAAATTATATCAGTTAAAAACATTACAAACGGAAGAACAAGCTGAACAGGTTTTTTTATTTTTCACCTGCGGCCGGCTATTTAAAATTAATTATAGGATAATAAAAGTTGCACTTTACTCCCTCCTAATTTTTTTTCTGTATTTAGAGGTTTCTAATGACCTTGAAAATACTATATTCATTTTTACAGGACTACTTTACTTAAGATCCTGTCTTAAACATTTGAGTATAACATTTTTCACCAAAAGACGTCATGCAATACCTCATTCGTTAGTACTTGAAAAGATGTACAAATATGCAAAAATTTTCAAATCCCAAGCCCCTAGGACCAGCCAAAAGTTGAATTCCGACGAAAAAAATATTATATTTCAAAATTGTCTACCATAAACTGGTCTTTAAAAAATGATTACCGCATTCGGATTCAGCATTATTGAAAATCTCTAAAAAATTTAAAAAATCAAAAATTTTCTGATGGCGGGGAGGGGAGGGTAAGCTGCAATCCAGTCTAAACTACTAATGCGATTTATATGTTTTAAATGATCCATATATTAAGTATTTACAAATGGCAAGGCAGTTGGACGGTTATTCGCGAACAATATTTCCGAAATTCCCGTTCGAGTTAGATAAAGAAAACGGTTTTGTCACTTTAAGCGCAGATTATGATAAGCTGATTTTAAAAATTGGGTGCCACGGCAGTAAGGTGAGTTTTCGTATTAATTTTTAAAATTTTATCGTATATGCATTAAATGTTAGGAAAAGAACATAACATTGGAATGGGATATGTTACTCGAATATGGCGTCTCTAGCATAGATCAATTTTTTGTTTTGGTTTTTTCCGAGGATGGCTCCGAAAATTTCAGCAAAACCATGAGAATTTTTACGCCTTTTGTAAGTTTAAATTTATTTTTTCGCAATTAAATTATAAAAAATTAATTTTAGATGGACTACATATGTGACGTGTTCGACAGAATAAAATTTGAGCGCTCCGATATAGTAGAATTTCGATAAAATCTCAAATTAAATTATTTGCATATGTGAAATTTTTGACAATCAAATATATTGTAAAATTACATTATTGCATCAATATTATATATAACTATAAATATCGGAATAAATTTATATCTCTACACAAAAAGAAAGAACTCACTTATGTCAAAGCCTTACCTTTGATTTTTTTTCAAATTTTGCGTAGATAATACCGGATTGTTTGAGCTAATTTATATTGGATCCATGTAAGTCCAAATTTTGTAACCATCGTTATGAGATGTAAATAAATACGGACACAAAAAAATTGGAATTACATGGATTCAATACAACGAAATGAATTCATGGGCTCCAATTCAAATTTGACACAAACCACCCAGTTTTATCTATGCGAAATTAAACTACCCTAAGTTCGAGTAAATAAGAAGCGGCCGTTCGAAGAATTTTTGAATTTTGACTTGGTCTTGATTCTGTTATTTTGTATCTGTAAAATATAAAATTTAGGAAGTATCATCATTAAAATAGGTTCAAGCTGTAGTTTAAATATTTTGTAGTTTAAATATTCGTTTATAACATAATGAAGGCCAAGTCAATATTCAAAAAGTCTTCGAACGGTCCCGTCCCATTTACTCGAACTTATAAGCTAAGTACTTAGGGTATATAATGAACAAAACGCCACAGAACTGTAACGCCGTAATTTTCAAATTTTTCTAAAATTACCAAACAAAGCATTTGTAAAATTTTTTTAAAAAATTTTGAAAAGAATCATCCTGATCCCTTCGTTCGTTGTGGGCATTCTTTAATGATGCTTCGTCTTCAAAAAAATTTTCCTATACATTTTTGTGCGGTTAATTAATCTGTTGAGTGATCATATTAGTGCTCTCACTCCTCTCCCCATTCTGTTTATGCATAATTGTTTTATATATCCGACTTTTATTATATTTTCTTTTTGATATATTTCATTTTTTGACGGAATGAAAATAACTCTCCGATTTAGAGAATTTAATTCGTTCAAAAATTAAAAGTCATGTTGTCAAAATTTATGCATGAATGAAAATAGTAAAAAAAATATGCGATTTTCAACGACAAGCACCCACCCCCGACTTCACTGGTGCATTTTTTCGAATTTTTTTCTCTCTCCTCATTCTTTTACTCTCTCTTCGTTCGTTGTGGGCATTTCTTAATGATGCTTCGTTTTTGTTGGGTGTCTGTTTTTTCTCGCTAAAAATACTGTCGACGCTCCCATTAACATAAATTCCCATTAACATAACGCTCCCATTAACATAGTTAACGCGCAGTCCCTTGGCGTTATGTTAATGGGAGCGTCGACTGTACCAATATTCTTCAACTTTTATATGCAATTGCTATTTTTAGAGTTATTGCAAACGATGACCCATTTATTGGTTCTTCAAGAAAAGTGGGCAGCCACTTACAAAGCAACACTTGAGCGTTTGTTAACCGCGATGGCCGAAAAGGTAGCACTAATTAAATAAATTAAAGTTTCAAAAATATTCTTATGGATCCTAAAATAAGACCAGGGTCTCAAAAATTTTTTTTGCGTTTTTTTAGTGTTTTTCAGCACGGAGAATTCGAATTTAATAACGCTTCTTACTTTTCTTTTGTTTTTGTGTAGTTTGCGACATTTTCTGGTCTTTTTAGTCTAAAAGGTTAATTATTTACCTTGTTTTGTTTTCTTGTTAGAATTAAGTTATAAAATTATGCATTGAAAATGTTGAAAATAAAAAAAAGCAAGAAGCATTGTTAAATTTGAATTCTTCAAAAAAAAACACCAAAAAAATTTTTAAGACCCTGATCCTATTTTAGGAACATTTTTGTAAAAAATAAATATCATATTCGAATTCAGCATGTTGAAAAATCCAGAAATACGAATTTCTACTGCAAAATAAAAAAAAAATTTTGCGGGCAGATAATCCACATGAACCGTTTCCTTAAATGTAATTAATTAATTCAAGATGCACAAGGAGTTTATGAGTGAACGCGAGAACGTGAAAATGCAATTGGACGGAGTCATTAGCGATGAGTTAGCCGGCATAAGGTTAATATTTTTTCTTTGTTAGGTTTTTAATTTCTGAATTGCGCTGATTCAATTTTTTTAGATTGGAATTAGAAAAGAAATACAACGCGATATTCATGATGGAGACGGCGAAAGTAGCCGAACAACATCAAACGGAAATTGCGGATGCTAAAAAACGACAATGGTGTTGCGTTTGCGACGGTATAAACATTCTTTTTGCTTATGCATTTTTGGTTTGGAATAATTCTTTTAGATGGAATATTTAGAGTATTAATGTTAAAATAAATTTATAAAAGTAAGAATAAAAATTTTTAAGAAAATTTTTGTATATTTAAAATTAAAAATCTTTTTAAAATGATTAAAAAAGTTAAAGAGGGGTTGGGATGCAAAAGTCTAATTCTATCATTGTTGGAAATAGGCGCATAAAAGGATTATGATTTTGCAGCTGAGGCGATGTACTTTTGTTGCTGGAACACGAATTATTGTAGCGCAACGTGTCAGCAAAAAGATTGGCCGGCGCATAAGCCAAATTGTCATCGAAAAACGGAGAAAACGACATCCGGTTAATAGTAAATGAAGAAAAGTTTTTATTTGATTCTAAATTTATTACCCATATTGTTCAATATTAATTATTTCATTCCCATTCAATTGTGATTAATTACCTTAAGTTCGGGTAAAAAAGACGCGGCCGTTCGAAGAATTTTTGAATATTGACCTGGCCTTCATTCTGTTATTTTGTGTTTGTGAAGCATAAAATTTAATAAATACCTTCATTAAAGCAGGCCCAAGCAGGCAGATTAAAAATTATGAGCTTAATTTCGTTTATAACAGGATGAAGGCCAAGTCAATATTCAAAATTCTTCGAACGGCCGCGTCTTATTTACTCGAACTTAAAGTAATTATTAAATCAATCGATGTTATCATAAAAATATCTAAATTTGCATGTAAATTTATGAATATAGAGTCAGAAAAGTCGAAATTTTTTCGTTTCCTTGAAAATTATAAACGTAAATTTTTTCAACTTTATGATGAAAATTTTATTTCATAATGCTTAAAGAATTTTTAACGTAATTCAAATTGTAAATTATATGATATTTTAAAAACCAATCTTATAATATTCTAGGTAAAAAATGTTACTAGTGTTAATGTTTTTAATGCTAACCCCCATATTTGTTTTTTTAACAATCATTTCTAAACAAATTTCTACATGTATTTTTTTATCGGCAAGACATGCAATTTAAATTAATTTATTAAGAATTAAAATTGAAATTAAAAAAAACTAACAATTCACAATTATTTTTATTAAATTGTTATTTATTACTCAGTCGCTTTTTGTCCTTTTTTATGTTTTGTTAAAAGACAAACGTTAAAAAATCCCCATATTTCTTTTTTTTTCGCTTTATCCGCTTAAAAATTCTGATATGAAACTGATATTGATGCTTTTATCCGTATATAATTTGGATTTATCATCAAATGAAATCGGCTATTTTTTATTGACATTGGTCCTCAATTTTTAAAATAACGAAATTTCACAAAATTACAATTTTTTTTTCTTTAACATGCAAATCGGTTACGCATTTCGTCATCAATGTGAAATACGCGGCCGTGTCCAGGAACAATGTGATCGGCAAGACATGCTAGCGTTCTTCGCGACTCAGCCTGTGCATTTACATTCCACGCCAGTGGCTTCCACATTAGTGGATAGTCCACATCTTCGGCAGCGATGAACACGTCTCCGCTTACCACTAGCGTACCATACTTGTTCGTATTGTGCACAACTACACTAATATCCTCGGATGTATGCCCAGGCGTCTTCACAAGCATTACATTTGGTGTTAATTGATGCTCTCCGGTCTAAAGTTTTAAACTAAAAAGTAAAAAAAAATTTTACTAAAAAATCTTTTATTCTAAAATATTTCAATCACAAACAGACTATTTTTAAAATAAATAATAGGTAAACATAAATAATTAATTATGTAATATAATTAAGTAAATATAAATATCCTAATTTCGCGCGTATAAGGCCGGGTGTTTTGAGCCAAATTTAAATTCACACCAATGGGTTCATTCTGTTGTATCGGATCCGTTGCTGTTCAAGTTTTGTACCCGCCTTTGTCTTGGTTTCATAAAAGTGGGCACAAAATTTGGACTCGCTTGGATCCAATACAACAGAATAAACTCATTGGCGCCAATTATACACGCAAAATTAAGGTAATTTTACAATAACTGTTTGCAATTGAAATATTTTAGTATAGATACTTCAAATAAGTCGGTGAAATTAAATTTGTTTCTATAATGAGATATGACGCCTTGAAAATGTACGGCATCTGGAAATTCGTTAGTGTTACCAGCGTGATCAGGATGACCATGTGTTGTAACCACATAATCAATGGCCGGTGGCGCGATCTTTATTTTACTCAATTCTCAAATTTTTTTATATGTAAATTTAATATTGCTTGCAAATTATAAGCAATAATTAACTTTAAATATTCACTTTTGATCAGGTCAATTCGGCCGTTTATATCCGTGGAAAGTCCAGTATCTACGAGAATCACTTTACCCGAATCACGAATAAGTGTAATGCTTGCCACAAATATGTACTCGCCCGAACTAGTTTGCCGAGCTATTCCCTATAAAAATTTTCATATTCTTATATTTTTTTTAAATTAGGTAGGAAAAAAAACATTTATTAAAAACCTCTCGCAAAATAGTAACATATGCAATTCCCGTTCCTTTTCCCGATCCTTTAATTTTAGAAATTAGAATTGACGAAGAATTCTTCGTCGAATTTTCGGGTTGAATATTTTGTTTGTTATTGTTGCGAAGAATAGTTGTTAATTCGTTACTTATTTCAGTTAATTTTCTTTTTCTCTCTGAATTATGTTCATTTATTTATTTTTAAAATTATTTTATTTGGTAATCAGATAGTTTGATTACTCACGAAATTAACATATTCTGACCAGAATCTTCTCGATCGATGTCATCATCGTATATGGTTTTGTCATTTCCAGTTTCTCGTACAACGCCTATTGAATCCAAATCTGACGTAAAAGAGTTATTATTTTTAAATGAAACGGTGTTTTGTGAAGTAATTGCACCCACAATGAGTTCGATTTTTTGAGTTTTAGGCGTTGATTTCTTTTCCACCAAACCGGACCAAACGCTATCATTAAGAATTATTTTAGATATATTTTGTTCATTTGGTTGATAAGAAGAGTCTATTATAATTTTTTGTTTGAATTGTGGGCTCGAAGTTGAACTGTGGCTATTATATTCCATTGGATTTTTCGAAATATGTTGTATAGTTTTTTCATTAATTTTGTTGGTTAAGCGTCTATTTACAAATGTCTAAAATGTTGTTATTTTTATTTTAAATTGATATATGTATGTATGTATACCAGTAGTAATTGTAATAAAGCAGCAATATGTTAAGCTGAATTAATTTATAGTATTAACCTGTAAAATAATTGCAAGCTTTTCATAGTCCTCTTCAGATGGTTCTTCTAAAGATTTATTTGAGCTTGATTTCAAATATTTTGATGAGCTATTCATGGTGTTACGTTGAATATAATTCTCTGCAAGGAATTTTTCAGTCGTATTTTTTACATGATAATTTTTTATTTTAAATTGTTCATTAACAGAATTCTCCGTATTTAAAACGGGAATGAACGAAAATGTCATAGGTGCCTCATTGGACGTTGCCGAGTTATTTAAATTTTGCGGTATCATTGTCCATACCTATATTTTTTTTTATATTTCATACATGACAAAACAGTTCTAATAACAATACGGGAAAATATTTTTTTCATCGAGACTAAACAAATATATATAATATACCTGTTGGCCAAAGTCAATTATTTCTGAATTGTTCTTCGTTGTGACACTTTCAGCATGAAATTGGTCAAGCGATGGCTGTGCTACATTATCTTCATTTCCTAGCGGGACACGTGATACTGTACCTCTACCTTTACCACGAATAAAATCTTTAAGTTGACGAATTTCTGATGGTTGTAATTGATGCAAATCATTAGCACTTCTGACTTCTGAGTTTACTTTTTAATTTTTTATATAAAATAAAAAAAAGAAAAGATAAATTAGATATGTTACGGGAAAATATGTTACACGACTATATACGTATTTTCCCACCCGACGGCCACACATGCCGGTCATGTAAGATTTTTTTCATTCATCTAAATTTTGTTTTCAATTGAGAAAAAAGTTACCTAAAAACAATTTAAAGAATGATAACGTCATAAAAATTAAAAAAAAGTAAAAATATGTTGTTTAAAAGTGAATAGAAAGCATAATATAATCAAATATGAAAAAAATCTTATATGAAGATACGTATATATTGGCGGTTTTTGTTGGCTGTAATTAGCGGGAAGATACGTATATGGCCGGGACAATACGTATATGGCCAGGAAAATACGTATATGGCCTTGCAACATATTTTCTCGTAACATATATAAAAAATTACCTTGAGCATATGCAACCTTTATAAAAATGTTTAATATATTTATGAAATATGCGAAATGGCTTACTCTTCTTATAAATAATGACGAATTAAAAATTTGAACGATTTTCATGATGATACTTTGAAATTATTTTATACAGGATGAGCAAAAAGTTTTTGCACTTTTATTTTTCAATCATAAAAGTGCCAAAGTTTAATATTTTTTGATTTTTATTTTATTTTTTTTACATATAAAAGTAAGTTTTTTAGAAAATAGACCCCTTTACAAAAAGTTACGGTATGTTCAAAAAGGTACTAATTTTAGCAACGGTCGCATTATTTTGAATTTATAGCCTATAACATGTTTAATTTTTAATAAAATTTAAAAATTGGTGTTCTCATATTTTTCATAAATGATAATAAATTTTCATTAAAATTGGTCAAAAAAAGTAAAAATATGTTGTTTAACATATTTTTTTTAGAAAAATTTTATAAGTTAAATTCAAAAAATAACATCGTAAATTTTCCGAACCTTGAACAAAATTTTTTTATAAAAAGTTAATGTTCATTTCTAAAATTATTGTAACTTTTTGCAAAATTGATCGTTTTATAAAAAAATTCACACGTGTATGTAAAAAATAATGGTGAATCCAAAATAAAATAAAAATCAAATAATATTAGAAATCGGCTCTTTTTCAGATTACTAAAGTTTAAAATAAATGTGCGGGAACTTTTTGCTCATTCTGATTGATTTCTGATTGATTCTATTGATTTTTCTGTGGAAACGAAGCAGAAAATTCAAAGCTAAACAATTGTTTTTTCAACGATCTTAAGATAAGTTTACCAAAGAAATAAAAATCTTCCTGAGAAAAATTAAAAGTGACCTCATCAAAAAATTTCGCTTTCACGATTGCGCGAGATTGTTTGCTTTTTTTCTCACCATACGAAGAGACTACAGTCGCTTACTGCTGTAAGATAGACGTTTACTTTCGCTTCCGCTGGCATTGATTGACTTTAAAAATTTGCATATATAATCCTTAATTTAATTTGAATTATCAATTGTTTAATTCTTAAAATTTAACAGTTTAAAGTAATTTTTTTAAATTTATATTTTATAATTTTTAAATTTTATTAGTTTATTACACACATATATTATGTTTTTAATAAACTTAATACATACTGTATTAAAAATAGGCTAGCAAATAATTTATTTTAGTAATTTTATATTTTGGACAATATCTTGAATATATAATTAAAATAATTGGATTAATTTTCCTGACAATAATTGCATTTTATTCTAAATCTTAGTTTTTTAATTCCCGTTTTTGTAATGTTTTTTTTGCAAAATTTTATGCAATTTCTTAAATAATTCCTAAACACTCGTTTTGTATTTTTCTTTTTATTTGTTAATACATAAAAATGATTTTGTTAATTCTATTAATTTTTGTTTCTGCAATTAGCCGTTGGAAAGAATATTTCGTTGGATTGATAATTATTGCTAATTGCGATTGCATATGATGTGATTTTAATGAACTAGTGCTAACTTAAAAGGATGACATTTTGTTGGTGAAGATGTCGATAAAAATATTTTATGAAAAAAGAATTATTACATAAAAGCTTGTTCATCTTTCTTCGCATTAATGGATAATTGCGCGTTTAAAATTTTCCGGTTAGATTATGATTTATGAAAATTTTTTTAATGTTTTTCATTTAAACCTTCTGATACTCATTTTTTACGTTGAATCTTTATATTTCTTATTATAGACCTCGATTGCGTCTTTTCCTTATCAGAAAAAGATGTCTTTACAAGCATCTATCATGTCATAATTTATTCCTAAGAATAGAAAGAATCAAATACGAGTTTTTAAAGGGAATTAGCCTCGCTGCATTATAGCGTGCGTTCATTTCAATTATTGAAGTGCATCTGAAATGTTTGCATATTATGCTTATGATAAGAAATTGATAGCTAAGACATGAAAACAAAAGTGCTATTCTATTGACCACAAAGAATCTCTATATAAGTCTACAGCATGTTAAAAATATACACTATTAAGAAAATGATAAAATATCTTTTATATTTCAGTAAAATATTTCATATCTTTCTATGTTTATTCCGAGATTCACTTTATCTTTTGCAAAAATTACAGGCGAACGTCTTAAGCCGTCAACGAGACCTGATATTTCAATTTTTCTGTAAAGTTTTGCGGTGTAGAAAATCTGTTAATGAACTACTAGTGCATAGAAACAAATTTCTTAAGTCTCTTTTTTTCTTTCTTTCTCAAAATTCTATGAAGCTCATTTATATTGTTGGATAAAAAAACATAACAAACGGGGTCATTTTTTTGTGAAAATGAAAGCATCAATGATATTTTTCTTTATTAATATTCTGTTGATTATTTCTTTTTTTGTCTGATATCTATACAAAATTTGCTTAACGTTTCTTAAAAATTTCAAGTTTTTTTCCGTTTTTTTATTTATTTTTTTTTTGTGTCTTTCTTTTAAATCGTATAATAAAAGTGAAAGTGAAAAAAGGAAAAAAAGGAGCCACAATTAATTAACCGAATATTTTAGATTAGCTGGCTATTTTGTTGTGGCCTCTTCAAGTATTCATTTTTATTAAGTTTCTATATATTTTTTATTTTGTTGCGTCTTACTTGCGGTCAGTCACGCCTCCATTCATATCATTGTAATTCAACATTATGTCCATCAACTATTTCCTAGCCATGCAATCATTGCTTACGTTTTTTGAGGATAATTAATATAATACTATTAAAAAGCGATTATTCAATATTCGCGGACATTATTGTCGTCCCAGCTTACATCTTCCTGTCTCAATCGCTTTTGCTCAAATCATATTGTTACACAGCGATATAAATTTTCATCCGATATAAATTTCCCTCTATTGGAGTAATTCGGCTTTTTGATTTTATTTAGTATTAAACAGAAGATAATTAAAAAAAATGCAAAACGAAAGGGAAGATTCGACTAACGTAGGCGCATTGTCAGTCCCATCAGCTAGTATGACAAATGGAGTGACAAATGCAATTTTATTACCGAAAAATGTGCTAATTACGGGAGGCTGTGGATTTATTGGCTCAAATTTTATCAATTATATTTTTGAAAAATGGCCATCGTCAAGGTTTTTTATAATCGGTGTAATTTTCATTTCTGTACCCAGAATATTCTAGAATTGTCAATTTCGATAAATTAGCATATGGCGCATCACCGGAACATATAGTGCCTAAGGTACGGCAATCAAATCGCTACACTTTTGTTAAAGGAAACCTTATTGACCAAAATCTTCTACAGGATGTTCTTAAGGAACACCAGGTTAGAAATATCCTCTTTTTAAACAATATCAATGATTTTATATTTAGATTGATACTGTAATTCATTTTGCCGCTATTACACATGTAGATGAATCATATAGCGATCGAATCGGTACGATTCAGGAAAACATTATTAGCACGACTACTCTTTTGGAAGCACTTAACAGCTATGGAAATATTCGGCGTTTGGTGCATATTAGCACAGGTATTTTTGTTAATACAAAATGTAAAAAATAATTGTAGTAAAAATTTGATAGAAAAAATATTTTTAAATAAATTTAGACGAGATCTATGGCGACTCGCGCGATGATGAAGAACCCAAGTCGGAGACATCGCTCACAAATCCCACAAACCCATATGCCGCCAGCAAGGCCGCCTGCGAGATGATCGTCCGCAGTTATTATGTATGTTTTTTTGATCGCTTAAATTCCGGAACATCAATCTCTCATTTTAATTATACTAACATTAACAATAAAACAATACTATTAATAACAAGAAATATTATTTTTAAGGACAATTTTGAAAAACGTTTTTGAAATTTTTAAAAATTTGAATATTAAAACAATTAAAAAAGAAAACATTTAACATTTTTATTTTATCCAAATGATAATTTTTTTTTATTTAATTTTATTTTTATAAATATACATATGTATTTTTATATGCTTTTTGTTTATTAGGAAATGTAAATTTTTATGTGATAAATCAAAAATTGTTTAAAAAATTCAAATAATATGATTTTTATTTTTTATTTTATAAATAACGATTATTAACTAGAAGAGTTTAATATTTTCTAAATTAAACTCTTGTTATGAATTTTTTGATTTTAATATAAACTACTAAACTAATTTCATATAATATACATTTAAAATTGTTTTTTGGTATAATTAAGATTGAACATATATACTCAAATTTATTATATATGATTAGCATTTTTAATTTTTAGCATTCATACAAATTACCTTACGTTATGGTTCGAATGAACAACGTGTACGGTATGTATTAAATGTTACCCTAAGTTTGGGTAAGTAAGACGCGGCCATTCGAAGAATTTTTGAATATTGACTTTGCTTCATTCTGTTATTTTGTGTCGGTTAAGCATGAAATTTAATGAACATTTTCCAAGCAGACCCAAACTGTAGTTCAAAAAATTTTGAGCTTATAGTTATTTATAACAGAATGAAGGCCAAGTCAAAATTCAAAAATTCTTCAAACGGCCGCGTCTTATTTACCCGAACTTAGGGTAATTAAAAATAAAGCTAATTTATTAATTTAAAATGTAGGGCCCCGACAAGCCTACTCAAAACTTATTCCAAAATTCACAAAGCTCTCGCTGGAGGGGAAAGCATATCCGTTAATGGGAGACGGTATGCATTCACGGTAACGAAAAAGATATTTTCGTTGATATTTACATGTTTATTTTAATTTTGTTTTTAATTATTTTTTATAAAAACGGTGTATATGTTTAGAAGTTGGATGTATGTAGACGATTGTTCATGCGCTATTCGCAAAGTTACCGAACAGGGACGACTCGGTCAAGTATATAATATTGGCACCGAGGTGGAAAAATGTAATTTACACCTTACTCAGATGATCCACGAAAAAGTGCAAAAAATACTTATGAGGTTTGAATAAAAATATTTTCTGCAAACTGCATTTGAAAAACAGAGCCTTAAAAATAAAGCAGTCTAAACAAATTTAAAGTAATTTTAGGGAGCCATCTCCGCTGAAATTTCAGCCTATCGCTGATCGTCCCTATCATGATCGCCGCTATTATATTGACTTTTCTAAAATTCACAGCGAATTGGGCTGGAGATGTACAACTTCTTTTGAGGACGGTCTTTCAAAAACACTCGAATATTACATTAATGAATACAATCGGATGCACAAAAAATGCGGAGCCGGTGGGGACCGCTTGCATGGCTAACAAAATAGTAAACTTTGCAATCTTAAAAATTGTCAAAGTTGTCTCTATTTTATCTGTAGAATCCTTTCTTGCAAGACTATTGCCATTAATCGTGTCCAACTATTTTATATCTTCAATTTTTAATCGGATGATAAGGAATTCTAAAAATTATTTAATTTTTCTAAAAAAAAGAAAAAATTTAGAAGAATGCATAAATTTTTTATTCGTAAATTGTCTTTAATAGCTGGACGCGGGTCATCGAGCTGATACAATTTATTAAGTTCAACTCGATGTAAATTGTAGTCCTCTAAAAAAATATAAATAATTTGTATAATTGCATTTGCAACATTTTTGTTAAATTGGATGATAAAAAATTTTTGTGAAAAATTAAATGATGCTTGAACAATATATATATATATATATATATATATATATATATATATATATATATATATATATATATATATATATATATATATATATATATATATATATATATATATATATATATATATATATATATATATATATATATATATATATATATATATATATATATATATATATATATATATATATATATATATATATATATATATATATATATATATATATATATATATAAATTAAAATTTTCCATAATTTCCTAAAATTTTGTTAATTAGTTATTAAATTTAAATTTTGTTTTAGTTTGCAAAAAAATAAATAGATTAATTTTAAAAAAATAGATACTTAATTTGAAATAGTTTAATAATAAAAAAAAATTATTCAATTGATTAAAAAATTACTTAATTTTTAAAATTTTAAATTAAATTGTAGATTATTTAGCTTACGAGAAAATACATAATAACGGCGAAAATTTAAAAATTAATTTATAAAACATTTCCTTGGCTAAAATTAAACGAGAAATTCAATAAAATCTTTCGAATTGACACTAATTTACAATTACAATGACAATAAATATGCGGAAACTTTTGAGCCATCAGTATAAAACGGCAGGAATTAAAGTGAAATTTTTTTTAAGTAAATCGGCGTTTGCCTCATGATTTGTTTTTTTAAATGTTTTTGGCCTTTATTTAAACGAATTTGTTTATTTTAGACGTAAAAAGGTAAAAAACGATTTTTTTTATTATTTTTAATTTCTATTTTTTAAAAGATTCTTTCTTGCAACGGTAGAAATATTGGATTTTTTTTCCTAATTTTTTCTTTACACTGAAGACTAAAAGCTAAAAAATTATTAAAAAATTTTAAATTTTAATACATATTTTTTTCTAAATTTTATTTTTCTAAATTCATTTCCATTTTTAATTGTGAAGCGACATTTGCAGACCAGATATTTACGAATTTTCATTTTTGATCAAAATTTTGTTACCTTTAAAAATTTACTAATGATATCAATTGATTCAGAATTTAATTCTTTATTCATTAATTTTTTAAAGAGGTATGTTTAAAAAAATTTATAGTTGAAAAAGTAAAATCACTCAAAAAATTTCAAAAATAAAAATTGTCGTAAACTTTGGTTCGCGAAATTACGAATTCTTTTAAATTCAAATTTTTATTTTTATTCTCTTTTTTCGCTTCTTTTCTTGACATTCTGCTCAATCGTTATCGTCAAAATATTTTTTTTCAGTTATCTAATACTTTTCGCTGGAATTTAGTCGGTCGCATTTTTCTCTCATTCATTGGTGTTTGTAAAGTTACTCGCTTATTGCTTTATCGATCTCGTTTGACTATTCTTAAGAAGTTACGCCTGAAAGTATGATTACTGGAAATAGTATTCTTTGGGACTTGATCCTGTAGGTCTTTGTATTCATTAATTATTGGGCATTGACTATTGTTCCGCTTATCACATCTTATCGTAGTTTATCTCACGAATTTGGGAGTTCTTGTCTTGCACCTTCCCTGCGCGTTAACGTTGCTAAATTTTCCACTTTTTTCTTCCAGTTCGTGACAAAAATTGACTTTAATTAGTTTAAGCTAGCCAATAAAAAGAGACTAGTTTCTCAAAAAAAAAACTGATAAAGGTCAATTCAATACTTCTAATTAACAACTTGCCCTACACTGTTTTCAGAAATTGAATTAGATCGATCTAATGATTCTTATAGAGAATTTCATGGGCTTTCAGATACATTTTTCAATTTTCAAAAATGTTTTCATCCCACAAATCCTATGCAATTTTAAATAAATAATTAGTCACGAGCATAAAAATTGTTTTTTACTTAGATGATGTTTTAAATGTAGATTTTCCAGGAGCTGACAGTTAGCAAAAATTTTAATCAATCTGTTTGTTTCTTAAGGGCTTTCATAATCTTTTTGCAAAATTTTGGAAGTTTTCTGTGAAGCGAGAAAAATTGATTTAAAGTTAAACATAAATCTAAGAACTTTTATCGCACCTTGTATTTCTCAAACTGAATTTCCAAGTTTGTTACAATCAGAAAATTGAATTGAATAACATCTAGATACCGAATGCACCTTGTAAACAATCGAAAAGTATCGTTTGAAAGTCAGGAATTTCAGGAACTTAAAGACATTTTGAAAGTGTATTTTTAAAGGATCATTAAGCCAATTTCTTCAATTTTTCAAATTTTTAATTCATTTTACGGTCGTTTTTTTTGAAGACCCAAAACTTACTATTTCCACGGTTTCATCGACGAGTTCGCAAATTACACTCGAGAACATGTTCACTTGGATAATCTATCGCTTTAACAATATACTCACTATTCGAGTGATTTAAAAGTTATAAGATTACATTTTTTGAAAACAAATGAATTGGTTCTCGAAAATCCAATTACTCCTATAGATTCTTATAAGCGAAAAAATGTATATTAGCAAATATAATATACATTTTCTGCATTGCTTATCTAAGAAGCTCAAAATAATAGATTTTTAAACTTTCAACAATTTCAATTACTGCTTAATCTTATCTTCCTTCTGCATGCCTGATCAACATACATGTTTACTTTAGTGTAAAAAACGAAGCGGGAAATAACCCGCTTCTTTTTTAGTAACTTCTATATATGTTACTTTATATTATTATAAGTATAAAGTGTACAATAATTTTCAGCTAAACGCACATATTGGAAAGCTACCGCCAAGTCGGTTCAGTCGCGAAATGCATAAACGTTTCCAAGAGACTCAGGACGGCATATATTCACTGGCCTACGGCATTGGAAAAGCATTTGATAAATCTATTTTTTAAGCAAATAATTCATGCAAGTCGTCTTCTTCGTCCGCTTTCTGGTGCGCTGCAAAGCTCTCGAGTATGGTTGGCGCATCTTCTTCATCTTGTCGCCGAGCACACCGCATGCCTTGATTGCCCCAAGGTCGCTGCCGTTCTTCATCAGATAGCGTCTGGCAGCGAGCACCTCGCGTTGAGCATCTTCGAACGAAATTTCCTCGATTGGCTTCTTCGCTCGTACAGTGTTCTGGATCGTCTCTCGAAATCTTGAATCGCTCCGTTAGCTTCGTCTGATTTGGAGTCTTCTTCGCAGCGTCGATGATCTCCTTCTGATTCAACGTCAGCTCACTGTGTTTGCGTTTGGGGGTCGTCATGATTGAATGCTAAAAGAATCCACTTAGGCTACATCAGCTGATGAGCGATTGCGCGCCTTGTTCTAATAGTTTTTTGATAAAATTAGTTTTATGAAAATAGAACATGGAAATATTTCTCGCGAAAATTGCGTAATCTCCTCTAGATTTATTTAAAAAAGTGGCCGATTAGACAGGGTCAGGTGCCCAATTAGCAAAAGAATTTATTAGAAATTTTGTCGGGACAAGGAAAAAGTGCCCAATTAAAGAAGGTGCCCAATTAGAGGGGTGTCCAATCAGACAGATTTGACTGTATCATACGAAGGGTCATAAAAGGTCCTGTAAAAGTTCCAAAAAAAAATAAATGCATATTCGGACTCCACGAATCACAAGGATTTTAATGGTATGTATACAAAATCTCGTGGTCCCATTTTGCCAATTTGGCCAAAGTTTGTTTGATACATGATAAAAATTTTTTTTATAAATATTGTTATAGTTTCTACTCTGACGTCCAGAAAACGAGGAAAAAACAAACGTTTGAAGATATTACCAGCAGTATCTCAGGATGCAAGAGAAGCGTGCAAGAGTTTGGTGGGTGCGAATGGAATACATTTCTCGAACGTTCTGAAATTTACTTACCCAAACAGGATATCGAAATTTTGAATTTTTTGAAGAAGTAATATTCCCCTTAAAATTAATATAGGCTGGTTCCCAAAGAGTTCCTGCTTTGCTGATCGATTTAACAAGACAAATTTGTTTAAATGTAACAAATTACACTGGTGTGCAAACACGGAGGTGAGCGATTCAGAACCAGAACAAAAACCTCCGAAGCAAACGAAGAGACGTTTCTTATTGCCCGAGCAAGCCGAGAAATTTTAAGAACCACAAAATGATGTTTTTTTAATAAAAATTTAGGCACAAGCGAATTTAAGTTTTGAAGAATATAAGGAGAAGAGGTTATATGCATGCATACTTTGGACCATCATATTCTTCACTTATAGATTTCTCATTTGCTTCATTGCTTCATTTTACTCATTTTGATAACTATTAATTTTAATATTTTAATAAAAATTTTAATAATAATTAAATTCGACTCGAAATTATTTTATTTGATCAATAAAGAAAAATATCGATATAAGATTAAAGTACACATATTTCAGTCAGTTGGAAAAAGTTATCGCTTATTTTTAAACAAATAACCGAATTAAAAAGTTCTGTAGTTGATCGCCAAACCCAAATTTTGATTATTTATAAAAAAATAAATAACACGTTAATATTGTTAGGATCAGTTTGTTACTCCCATTGAATAAGTCCAGTGGTCTTCCTTTTTAATAATTCTATAATAAAAATTTTGAATGATCTCGAACTAGAAGCATAAACCTAATTTTTTTGGAAGGTGAAAATGATTTGTACAATATAAAAATTTAATTTTAATTTAAATAATTAGAATTTTTTTATCATGTTTTATACAATTTTATAGAAACAACAACATCACACAATCTTTATATATAAAATTGAGCTTTTTTTCTTTTTCTATCTTATTTTGACATAAAAAGTACAAAAATAAAAAGAAAAATAGAAATATGAAGAAATAATTTCTTTTTCTCTATCTTTTTCTTTTATTTTTTTTATCAATTGGCGTCATGATGAAACGGATTTTTATGTACAATAAAAGAAAAAATCAAGCGAGGAAAGCAAATAGTGAAAAAATGAATAAAAGCTGGATGAAATAAAAGAAAAATAGAAATTGCGAGGAATTTCATTAGAGCGAAATGTATGTTATTCTTCTGCACTCTATATTTAGAGCAAAAATTTAAGGAAAACGTAACCAAAGAAAAGAAGGATGAGGCTGTAAAAAATAGAGAAAGGCAGAAATTAAAGAGCGTTGAGATTGACAGAAATTAAAAGAAAAGAAAAAAATGGAATAAAGAAGAAAGGAAAAAAGAATGAAAAAAGAAAATAAATTTTACATGGTGATAGAAAATTTGCTATAACGAAAGATTTTCGATAAAAAAGGCGAACGAAATACGCTAAAAAAAATTTTGGCCAATTTAAAAAAATACATACCTACATACATACGTTATTAAAATGGTAAATAAAAAAAAAGAAATAAAGGAAAATAAATAAAAAGATGTTGTTAGAAAAAGATATCGAAAAAGTTTTTTTCGTTTCGTTTGTTTTTCCCCTCTATTTCTTTTTATGTGCTTTTGATTTTCGACACTTTACATTTTCATTTTTTTCTTTTCATTTTTTTCCTTTTTTTTTACTTTTTTTCTTTTTTATCTTTTTTATTATATATTTTTTCTTTTTCTGGTACTAGCATTAGTCTTTCATATTAAGTTTAATTTTCCATATTACCTAATCGATTGTATATTTTCATTTTTATTTTTTTATCAATACCGGTGTGCTGTGTTTTTGTTTTTACTTTTTTAATTTTCAAAGTAGGTAAATTAAAAATTTTGATCCTTCTATAATATTATATATCCTTTTATATTTTTTACTTAATATAAAATTGGCCCTATAGATTAGTGCCTAAAAATTAATTTAAAACAATGAAAAATTTTAATTATTTTATTTTTATTTTAAAAGTATGTCTTAATAATGAAACGGTAATGAATTTTAAATTTGGAAATCGTAAGTCGGAAGGGCAGAAATGTCGGAAATCGGAATTCCTTTGCACCTCTGATATGTATTATAGAAATTTATTTCAATTTTTTACAATTTATTCTATTGTAGTACTGTATTTTTAAATTTAATGTTTCACTCTTTTATCTATTTTTCATTTATATATCCTAGTCTTATTTTATTTTATTCCCTTTCTTTTCTATGAGTTTATTTTATATGTGCTTTTACTGTCGTTTTATTCATTCGTTTCGGAGAAAATTTTCTTTTTCTTATTTTATTTATCAATATTCTTCTTTTCTTTTTCAGTTGTGTTTACTTCATATTTATTTCTTTAATTCTCTTCAACAAGAGATCTACTTTTCTGTTTTTATTAAGAAAGAAAAAAAGACAAATTGACTAGAAGGAATTTCTTCAACATTTCAATTTTCTTTCTCACAAACATAAAGCGACAGCATTAAATACAAAAATATTTTATACAGAAAAGCAAAAAAGAGGAAAATTAAAGAGAACGTGCAGATGACAAAGAAGTAGAGTCTCTTTTTTCAGCAAATTTTCTATTTTGCTTCCAATTTCACTGTTGAGCAACATCTAACGTCATGCAATGAGTCTCTGTTTCTCCCATCTTTTCACCAATTTTTTCTCTTTCTTCTTTTCATTTAATTTTTTGTCTTCCATTCCCAATTCTCCGTCACTCCTTCCTTTCTTTCCATTGAATATTTATATTTATTTTTTTGTTTTATTTCCAAGTCGAATAAACGAGATACATATTCTTTCGATATTGATTAGACCCTTTCAATTTTCCTCCTTCAAATTTTTTCAAAAAATCCAGGTCGTAAATATCAAATTTTCAATAGATTTTAATTTTTTTGGAAGGGGTATTTTAAAAATATACATAAAATTTTAATTTTTCATTATTTTGTTTATTTTAAAAATTAAAATTTTCGTTCTATTATTCTAAAATAAATTTTTTATTTGTTTTTTATTGGTTCATTTTTAAAACGATTTTTATATATCAAATTAAACTTAGATATATAAAATTTTAATTAATAATAATTCCATTTTTTTAATAAAAATAAAAAGCAAAACGGATATTTAAAAAGATGTATTAGCTGGTTGACTTATTTAAATCAGTAAGAATTATAAAAAATTAGCCAAAATTGCAATACCTCCCAAAAGGCTCTATAATTTTTTAATTTTTTCTAAAATTAATATTACAATTTTTCTTTGCTTTCCATTGATTTATTCACCTTTTTATCTTTTCTTCTCCAAAAATATAAGGTGAAAGTTTTCCACAAACTCTTTGTATACTCACACAAAAAGACATGCTGAGAAAATATTATGGTGAATGTTTTTCTTCGTTATTGCATAGCAAAATGAAATAGTACTGCTAACAAAAATGAGAAAAAGAATAGGCTTAGATGAAAAAACACAGAAAACAGCCGCATCTTTCTTTGTTCATTATAACACTTTTTTTATCTTTCTCTATTTTCCTTCTTATATGAGAGAATGGATGAAAGGAAAGAAGCAAAGTGAAAAAGTGTCTTTTTCTTTTCCGACTATTGCATTATGTATTAGAAGTCAAAAGAAAGAAATGTATTTATTTCTTTTCTTTGCCTAGGCTCATTTTGCACATAATGCACAGCCGAATAAAAAAAACAATGAAAATAGAAATTGAGAAAATTTGTAAAAAGGGAAAATTTCTCTAATCATCTATATGGTTTTTATTTTTTTGTGCATTTTTTCTTTTTCATATATTTTCTTCTCACTTTTTTTTCTGGCTTGGTTTTATTCTTTCATATTTTCCTTTTATAGTATATTTTTGTATTTTTTAGTTTTCTTTTTAAATTTTTTCAATTTAGCCTTTGATTCATTTTATTTATAGTTTATTTTATTAATGTTTTTTTTCTAAACTATTTTATATTTTTTCTACTTTTTTCCATATTTTCTTTTTTTTCTATTTTGTTTGATTAGATTTCTTACTTTTCGTACTGCCGCTCTTAATATATTCCCTTTCACAAGAAAAAAATTGATTTATAAGATATAATAGGAGAGAAACATACAGACTTACATTTTACTTTCCTTTGTTTTCTTTGCATCTTTGTATTTATTTTCAGGGAAAATGGCGATAATTTTTTTTTTAATTTCTATCTCCTTTTCTTTTCTCATAAAATCTTATTTCATTTTTACTTTTTTTCTATTTCTTCCCAATTTGGCCGATCTTTCTTTTATGAATTTTATTTCCAATTTCTTCCATTTTTTAGTTAAAAGATATAAAAAAAATATATTTAAACGAAATTTATTGTAAAATTAAAATTTTAAAAATTGTTTTAATTTTAAGCAACGCATTTTCGGTTAATAATTAAATATTTTGAAATTGGGGATAAATTAAAGAATGGGTCCTCCGCTTCGTGAAACTAAGAAAAACGCCCCATCCACGTCGACGACACCGGAACTGACGTCATCATTACGGCCGCGCAGGGGCATTGTTGTCTATAATGAGCGTCAATTGCAGTCTGCCGCATCAGCGGCGCGTGACGAGCGAAAAATATCAAAGCCGTCGATTGCCGCATTTTTAGGAGCAAATCCTAAAATGCAAGATAACAACAATATGAATAATAACGTAAGCCAAAGCAATAATAATGGCAATAACATTAACACCGAAAGCAAAACTTGTTCTGCTACTAACAACATTGACATAAACAGCGATGCGTCAAAGACGGGCGTGCGAAAACGATCTTTAGAGGGTAACGAAATCGATTGTTCGACTCTATGCAAGGTGGGTCAATGATTGCCTATTTTTACACCGTAAAAAAGTAATTTTGATAATTGTAAGTCACAATTACAATCTATAACCATTAGGGGCTTATTCGAATTTCGAATTTAATATCAAACATTGCTGAGTTAAAAAAAGCAAGACACTTAATTTCAAAATTTTAAAACTTATATTTTAATCTTTAAGTATGTTAAAAATTTTTGTATAAAATTAATATAAATCCATATTTAGCAATAAAAATAATAATTTATTATGATAAATTGCAATTCTAAGTGAAGATAACAAAAAATAATATCAAAGACTTAAAACTAAGAAAGAAATAAAAAAAAAAGAAATTAAAAAAGTTGTTCTTAAAAATGAAAAAAAGAAATTAAAAAATTTTTTCTTAAAAATGAATTGGTTATTTTTTCTAAAAAGTCGAAAAAAAAGTAGTAAAATTCAAAAAATTTTCTGAGGCATAAAAAACAAATGAATTAACGGAAAAAATGTTTTTAATAAGGTTTTAAATTATTTAGAATATTTACATTGAGTATGCATACCACTTTGACGAAAAATAAAAATAATCTTTTAATCTGAACTTTTTGTTTTTTCTCCTTTCTCAAACGGATATACATAAAAATCAGTCATTTAAGCCGGCGCGACGTGGTCGTCCTCCGAAATATCCGCGTGTAGACAACGATGAAAGGGCGCGCCGAAGCGCAACGCGCGTTAGCATTGAAAAGTCTAGAGAGGCATCTACGGCTAGCGATGCCTCGTCGAAAATGTCGGTGGACGCCGAAAATCAAAGCAAAAAAGTCGAAGACATTAAGGCGACTGCTGAAGATGGTAAGGCTTTATTTCTTAGAAAAATTTTGTAAACTTTAATTTTATCAAAAAAAGTAAAATTTTTTTGATGGAATCTTCGTTGTCGGACAAAAATAAACGTAAATTTGTTAAATTTATAACTTTAGTTCCTTATAACATTTAATAAGCCAGTTTAGAATAAAATTTAATTTTGTTTTTTAGTTAATTCTACGAATAAACGCAAAAATTCCGACAAATTTGATCTAACAATGGAGAGCGTTTTGCATAATTTGGCGGATGATGCGTAAGTTTCCGTTGAAGAAATAATAGAATCAACTAACTGAATGTGTGCGTGTTGTAGAACGAGTTTTAGGAAATACCCAATTTATAAGCCATACGTAAAATGATACTTTTATAGGTCGAGTTTAGTCGGCAATGTGCTCGCCAAAAACGCCAGCATATTGCATCAGAACGGACATGGCGCCGGCGGCAAACCGTATGTGTATCGTCCGCGCGCCACGAAATTCGCCGACGAAAACGGTATTTTCGCGGCGATTATGCGCAATGCACAAAACTCGTCCGTGGCGCCGTTGTTTGCGTCGTATCGACCGCGCAACGGCACAATTCGACACTTTCCGGCTACGACTACGACCTGCTCTTCGCCATTGGCCACAACAAGCGCGCCATTTTCGAGCGCGTCGTTGTCGGCGGCGACCACGCTGACGAATGCGCTATCATCGATTAATGGCGGCGGCGTTGCGGCTAACGCGTCGTGCATCAACTACGCGTCGACGTCCACGTGCATCAACACGTCGACGGTCGGCGACATGGCATTCGCGCTCGCGCAATCGACGACAAACTCGCCACTCACCTTTTCATCTGCCCTGCACACGTCGTTGGGAATGGTTGGCGACGCGGCCGTTGGAGGCAATCTCAACGCATCTTCCTCGTCCACGCTATCGCTTTTGGCATCGCCGACGTCCGTCGAGTCGTCGCTCTCTCGGCTGTTTGGAAATAATGCGCGCTATAGTGCTGGTGCTAATTGCGCGACGACCCCAGGCGAGTCGCGTCGCATTGTGCCGAGTATATAATATTTTCAAATTCTTAAATAACAGTTCATTGAAAGGCGGAATGCTAAAAGAATACTGCATAGCTTAAGCGATTCTCCGTTTTCTACGTTTATTTTTCATTTTTTCAGACTTTACGACCTCGAATCCTCTGCTGGACACGTCGCTGCCAGCAACGCTCGCCATCAGCGACTTTTTTCGCTCCTATACGCAATGCCCGCTGCCGGCGGTAATGGCGCGGATCTCCGTCGACGTTCGGCCATTGGGCAAAGCGCTCTTTCACGACGATCCGTCGTGGAGCCGCTATAGTGCGTATTAACTTGCTATATTTTTTTTACTCATATTTGTGCTAGAATTGATAAAATTTTTTGAACTGAATAAGAGATTTTAATATTTATTGAACGACGTTAAGTTATTTCTTCAAAGACTAAGTTATTTATTCTTAGCCTAAAAGCCACGGCCGCTGGAAAAAATTTTCAATTTTGACTTGGCCTTCATTCGATTATAAACTAAGTCGAGCTCATTATGTATTTTTAACCTGTAGCTTTCCACAAAATAACCGATACGTGATACGTGAAGGCCCCAGATCAATCCTTTCCCCGTTGGAAATGGCCTTGGAACTAATCATTTTGCGCGATCTTTGAAAGAAGGCCCATCCAGCCACCGAAATCTCGGCTGGTTTGCTGCATATATTCATGCGGTATCGCTGATGCGGCTTGCTTGGGCCTGGTCAGCCAGCACCGCCGTATCACCTGTGCAATGTGGTACCTATTGTCCCTTTCAAATATGGAAACATCTAAGTGAGGTCGAGGGTGGAATCGAACTTCGTCCCAACGAAAGTTAGCGCACAACCACTAGGCCAATGCTTCCCTAAAAAAATAACCGAATAAAGACTAAATCAATTCTTTGAACGGTCGCGTGGTGTTGTACTCCGGAATCTAGGATAATTGAGAGACAAAAGAAAAACAAATCGCTTATGGAAACATTTAGAAAAAAATTTCATTCTTCTTTTCAACTGTTTAGCATTTCCAAAACGATCGCTTTTCGGCTCGGAGGCATTGGTCTACTTTTATCGCAGTCTACGATGGCCCGACCGAAAGCTTGTGCTTGTACCATATGGTAAGAGCGTCACGTCCGGAGAGATACCGTACACTTGCGGTTCATGCTTCAAGTTTAGTGCCTGCGTATGTGCTTTTCTTGTTTTTAAATTATTTTTCGTTTCCGATTCGATTCTACATACATACACTGAAAGAATATATACATGTAGTAGCTATTTAAGTGAATATTTAGCAACAAAATAGAGTAAATGCGTAAAAATTTCATTAATTTATAAATGTTACGGGAAAATATGTTGCACGGCCATAAACGTATTTTCCCGGCCATATAAAAAAAATTTTTCACATTCATTTAAATTTTGTTTTTAATTGAGAATTCATTTTAAACAACACAGTTTAAATTTTTTTTCAATTTTTTGATGTAAAAGTTATTTACTAAGTAATTTTTAGATTTACTAAGTAATTTTTAATGTTTTTTTAAATTTCATTTACACAACAAAACAATTTATTAGTATTTTTAAATCAAAATTCAAAATCATTAATCAACAAACAATATTAAAAAAAACAGATAAAATTTTATTATTTGTTGGAGCAGTTGCGGCTCTGATGACAACGGAATGAATTCTCAATTGAAAACAAAATTTAAATGAATGTGGAAAAATTTTTTTTATATGGCCGGAAAAATACGTATATGGCCGGGAAAATACGTATTTGGCCGGAAAAATACGTATATGGCCGGGAAAATACGTATTTGGCCGGAAAAATACGTATTTGGCCGGGAAAATACGTATATGGCCGGGAAAATACGTATTTGGCCGTGCAACATATTTTCCCGTAACATAAAATATCATATTTTTTTGCACAATGAATAAATTTTTAATTTTTTTAGCTTAATTATTCAAAAAAAAAAAAAATTGCAGCTGAAGCATCGTTTCGATTTGGCGCCTCGCAACAAAATTCCCGTAATTATCGCGCGAAGAGGTCAGCTGCTCGACGATCCGGACTCACCGCCCATTCCACACATTTGCGATCCGCTTCAGCTCAGCGATGCCGAAAAGACGGCGCTGGCCGAATACGGCGAACTGATGGCCGAATGTGAATCATCATTTTTTATATCTCTGACAAATAACGCGCATGTTATCGTTAGCCACTACAAAAAAATGCTGAATTTCCTATTTATTATCGAATTGATTTTAGCTCGAGAGTCTCGCACGCCGCCACGCGACGCCGCAATGGCGAATGACGCCGGCGACGTCTCGCGGCAGGGCGAAAACGGCGGCTCGGCGGTCGTCTCGGTCGAGACCGAACGCCGCAATTTGCTCATTGTCGTGCAGCGCCTTACCGAATGTTGCTCCAAGTTGATGAGCGTCGGCTTTGACTTCACCACCGAGACGATGCGCGAAAAGGCGTTTGATATTGCAGACGAAATAAGTAAATGCATTTTCGATTTTTTTTAGACGATGTTTGTCCTTCCAATCGATTTAAGAAAAAATTTTCGCTTTTGAAAATGTTTATTTTGAAACTTTTAAGGAAAATTTTTATATTATTAGGCAAAATTTCTATGTATTTTATAGGATCTAATCAATTTATAGCTAATAATATGTTAAACCAGTGTTACCAGTGTTTAATCATTGGAAGGCATCATAAATAACAGTGGCGAGATCCTTATACGAATAATGCCACACAAAATGTGGGAATAAAATTATTGACAAATGAAATGGAAATAAAATTTTGCGACAAATTCCTTCCCCACCAATCTAGTATAATCAGGGTGATGAAGAGTTTTTAATTAAAATATTCTATAAAAGCAGGGTTGCCAGATGAAAAAAAAATAAAAAAGAACGCTGGGCACGAAAAAAATATTTTATTGATAATTTCCAAGAACAAAAAAGATTTTTCTAAAAATATCATCTGAATTGGTCTATTTCGTTAACTTTTTCGGCTCAGATTCTTTATTCTCTCAGCAATTAATACTTCTCTCGGAACTCCTGATCCCGTGTCTAAGAGAGCCATTCTTCATGGAAAAAAAGAACAAAAAATGGAAAAAAAAGAACAAAAAAAACAAAAAATAAAAAAGAACGGACCCCCTCAAAAAAAGAACAAATCTTTTTAAAAAGGACATCTGGCAACCCTGATTTTATAGGATCTAGTCAATTTATAGCTAATAATATACATATTTCGAACTTTTAATCCAATAGTTTAAAGAAAAAGACGAATGGATTCTCGTTTTAGATTTACCACGCAATTGCATCACCGACGAGTGGCTGCTGAATGTGGGTCGTTGGCTGGGCGTTTGCGACGTCGACGACAGCGTTTCATCGGCAATGCTGGCGTCAGCAGTTTTCGGCGACGCGCTCGCCGGCGTTGACTTTGGCGATTTGGGCGGATTGGCGGCGCGTCGAATGGGCGGCAGTGATACTGCCGGCGCATTTGACGCCACTTTTACGAACACCAACGAGTACTTAAAGAACATAGTGAGCGCAGCGGTGTCGTATCGCGAACAACTGCAACGACACGACGACGAGCGCATCGACAAGGGTGCGACAGCCGTCGAGTGCATCAGCGACAACAACGCGGCCACCAAACTCTCCGACAGCGGTTCGAAATTTCGTTTTTTGTTTTGGGAAGAATTGAAAAATAAAAATATAACGTATATAACGCGGCGGTGTATATGGCGCTGCGTCATTATCGTGTTTAAAAAAATAGTCGGGCTTAAAAATGGTGGTCAAAAATGCTCATTTTTGTTCAGTTTAATGAGCTGTAAATCAACAAAAAGTAACTTAAATTAAAAAATCACATACGCTATCTTGTAGAATAGAAAATTCTCTCTCGAATAACATTTATTATTATACCAAAACGTTTTATTTTTATCCCACAATTTTTTGATTGAACGACGAGAACTTATCCGACAACTCGATACACGAATATTGAATTTTTTTTTTTAAATGTTCAATTTTATAACTTGTTATTTTTTAAGAGTTAATCGATGCGATCAACGTCTTGGTAAAAGAGTCCTGTCCGATTGAATTTGTCTTTAATGGCGAAAGCGGAGTTGTTTCAATTATGGAAAATGAAAATGCGGTTGAGTCCTCCACCGGCGGGTCTGACATGGATATTAAACGAGAAATGGACATGCAAACTTCAGCTTCCGAGCTGTCAACTAATATGATGGCAGTTAGCCAAGCGACGATTAGCGCAGCGGTGAATCCCAAAAACAAAGACTCAATTCAATCGAAAGACAATGTCGCCAGTCAAAACAGCGGCGAACCTATTCTCACAACCGTTGAAACGACAACTAATTCCGACATTAATGATTCGTTCACCAATACGATTAGTAGGCCGGAGAAAAAGCAAAAGGATGGAAATAAGAATACGAGGACTAGTCGAAGCGATGGCACACCATCGCCACTCATTGGCGGCGAGGATTTACCTATCAGCGAGCAAAAAACACTCTTTGCGGTCATCCAGGAGAGCTTCACCAAGACCAATTTTCCCGAGGTATGTGGCGTTTTATTAGCATATGAGATTGGAAATGGTTAAAAAAAAGATGCATGATTTATTTGTGATTAAGTTGGAATTGAACAAAAAAAATTATAGCTGGCGAAATCGCTAAACACCATTCGCGACCATATCATGGAGCGCGATTGCAGCCTTTTGCCAATGTATAACAGCTTTTCGGCGCGTATTGCCAAAATGATGTACACAACGAAACCGCGGAATAGCTCAGTGTCCAAGTCGGCGTCGCCCACCGACATGGCTTGTAACGGTGACGCTTTTGGTGGCGGTCCCACGACAATAGCGTCGAAAGGCTCAATGGACGACATGCCGGCCGTCATCGATAAAACGAATGGTGAAATTGCACAAATTCATGTTAGTTCCGCCACAACGCGACAACGCTATCGGCCAAGCTCCGCCGAATTATCGGCAGCCTTCAAGGACATTCGTCCATTATTCGAAAAAGCGCAGAATAACGGCAATAACAATAAACCGCTCGAAGAACGCAACAATAAACCGTCCAACGCGGCCACCACTATATTCGGATCGTAATTGGAATTACCGTGTAGGGTGATAGATAATTCGATCACGTAATTGTAAAAATTTGTTTCATATTTTTGTTTTGCGGACTGACTTTAATCCAAATATGCGGGTTTTTTTAGTGTTTTTTTTAAATTATAAGCTCTTAGATGTTTTGTAATTAGAGGTTTTTCGATTAAATTTTTAAGCTTTTATATGTATATACATATTCTGACTACCGCAATATAATTATTTATTCTAATTTTTGCTTACTTTATTTACAATTACTAATTAAGCCATCCATTATAAAAGTTTTAAAACCACATTTGTGTTGCTAAATTTCCATATCACAAGCCTCTAGTTTTTGTAATTACCCTGAAGAGCTTATTCTCATTTTTTATTTTATACATAGTTTTTATGACTATTTGTGTTGTAAAAATGTATCATTCTTTATTTTTATTCAGGTCAACAAAATATGAATAAAGAAATTGAAAAAAAAAATCAAAATTTTGCACTTAAATATTTTTCTATTTTAACAAAATAATTATTAATTTATCACATCTATTAAGTTTTTGTTAATGCATTAAAAAGAAAAAACAATTAGACACAAGCAAGATTTATGGCAATTCACGATCCATTTGTTTCTTCGGCAAAGCGAAAATCACGCTTTTCGAAGATCGAATGACTTAAAAATTTATCTAAAAATCTAAAAAAAACAAAAATAAACTATAAAACATGTTATGAAAAAGAATATCAAGACAAAAGAAGTTTAAAATTCAAATGTTCATATATGAACTATCGACGTGTTTAAAAAATATTTAAAACATAAATTATGTAATCTATAAAGCTGTGATTACTTTTCTATTAAAAGTGGATGATGATTCAGGAAGCCAATTAACCACGCGAATATCCCATTTCTGTGAACTTTTACTGCGCTTGCATTTCCGAACCGTGGGTATGCGAGAGGTACCTGCCAAATTTACATTTTCACCGTGCAATTCTGCTTCTAGCGGTTCGTCCAAACATAAGTTGCTTTCTTGGTGCGTAAATGTCTGATACTAAATGTATTTAGAAACATTAAACATTGAATAAATTTACTATATTTCTTTAGCTTTGACAAAATAAAAATACAATTAAGGTTTAAACAAGGCGATACATTAAAGTTTTGTCTTACATTATCAATTTAAAAAATTAAGTTTTAGAACTAAGATAGTTAATCTTTAAAATTACGTACATATTCACTATATTGCCAAATTTCGTTTTCATGTTCGCCACATTCCTTCAACTGCAAGATCCATTGATTGCTAGTCTTTACTACTTGTGTGGCAATTAAACATTGATTTTCGTCACTTTTTAAACGCCCAGATTTGGTATAAATCCACATCTGAAAAACAGTTAGAAAACTATCATAAAATCGGAAAAAATAATTTGTAAAAAGTTATAAGTTTTCTTTTCATTAAACCTGCCAAATATCAAATCCAAGAGTACATGGCATGAACATAAGACGATGATTTTTACCGACTTCTGATGGTCGGCTCGAGAGACAATTTGTTAATAAGGTTTGACTTATCTACAAATATTAAACAATTTGAACCTGAGTACGATCCAAGCGATTAAAGGTATCGTTTCCACATTTATCATATAGTGTGGGCGTATGACCGACGCCTGATGCACTGCCCATCCATCGCATGCAGTTTGCAGCAGTGTGTGTGATGCTATATTCTTTTAAATGAATCAACTACAAAATTGCGCATTTATTTTATTTTTAAATGATTTGATGGATAGGCAGCACCAGAATATACATGTCTGTAAATATGTAATTTACCCGTCCAAATTTCGATTCAATAGTCGGCATAAAATGCTCAGGCCAAACATTTCGTAAATACCAATCAAAATCTTTACATTCCAGACGATTGCGAAGTTCTAGACGCTCACTAACATCAATCGTTTTACTTAATGCTGCTGCTTCTAATATATAATAAAAAATATGTATGCAAATGCTTTTCTAAAGAATTATTTTAGACAAACGATACGTGGCGCAATTTTGTAAAAGAGATGTTTCCATTCATCCATCCAAACTTCTGCGACACGCACTAAATTTCCATTCAATACTTTACCCGAATCACGACCTTTTGGGAAGTCATGTGGCGACGACTTCCGAAAAATATGTCCAACATGTGAACATGGCAAAATTTCGACTCGACCTCCGCATTGCCAAATCTACATGTATTGACTTTACAACAAAAAAATAATAATTTAGAAAAATATGCATAAAAGGTTAATACATACTCTGAATGAAATTTCGATATTTTCTCCACCCCAAATATCCATTCCTGGATCATATGTTCCCAACTCTTCAAAATAATGTCGATCAATGCTAAACAAGCCACCTGCCATTGTTGGCGATCTAAATAATAATAATTTTAATTAACTAACTTAATTAAGTAAAAATTTTTTAACGCTATAGGTGCAGTGGGATCCATCGAACGTTGCTTTACGATTGGTGATGGGACAGAATACCATCGAAATTGCAAATTCCAATTAAAACCACCACGAAACAGCTCAATGCCCTTTTGATAAGCAAATGTTCGATCATTAATAACGTCAATGATTGGACAAACAACTGCTCGGGGATTAGAACGTATACGAGCTAATAGCGGTGTTAACCATCCCATTGCACATTCGCAGTGGCTATCCAAAAAGGTGAGCACATCAGCTTTCGCCTCGGCAGCACCCATTAGACGAGCCCGAATCAGTCCTACACGTTGCCTAGCACGAATTATTTTCACTGGAACTGGTAGAACAGAAATAAATTCCTCTAATGAAGCCTGAAGAAATGCTAAAATATTGTATAGATATGCATGCATAGTTGTATATATATATATATATATATATATATATATATATATATATATATATATATATATATATATATATATATATATATATATATATATATATATATATATATATATATATATATATATATATATATATATATATATATATATATATATATATATATATATACACTGCCGCACAAAATTATAGCGCCACTTTAGAAAATGGCATAACTTTTAACTGAATTATTCAAACAGAGTTAAACTTTACCAGATGGCATATTTTTAGATCTAAAATATGATGGAGTAATTAATTTTACATTATACAAAATATATTTTACGAAATTTAAAAAATACTGTAAATTGCTTGATTTTGGGCAGCACAAAATTATAGCGCCACTCAACTTTTCAACGTTTATTTTATCTTAAACATAACAAAACAATTTCAAAACAAATAATTAATAATTTGTGGGTCCGCCTTTAGATTTTACAACATCGAATAAACGATTGGGGACACTATGAGCTAAGTTGTACAATGTATTCAGATTAACATTATTCCAAGCGACAGAAATTGCAAATTTTAGCTCATCTACTGTAGCATACTGTCGATTGTCGCGATAAATCTCTCGAACCAGAATTCCCCACAAATTTTCTATCGGATTCAAGTCCGGGGAGCAAGCCGGCCAAACAAATAACGCGATTTGATGCGCCGCCAGATACTGTA
Organism: Bradynema listronoti; assembly: GCA_024678965.1. Lineage (NCBI taxonomy): Eukaryota > Metazoa > Nematoda > Chromadorea > Rhabditida > Allantonematidae > Bradynema > Bradynema listronoti. The sequence goes on from JANLNO010000006.1 coordinate 1,019,017, forward strand.
ATGTCGATGCGCTTTGATGGATTGTGGCGTTATCTTGCATGAACAAGTAGTCCGGCTGCCAATATGGAGTCAAATGTTCCTCAAGAACTTGCTGGTACTCCTCGCTATTCATTTTGCTCGACGTGAATGCAAGCGGAAGAGTCACTGATGCTTCGAAAGCCCCCCAAACCATAACCGTCCCTCCCCCAAAATTTCTTTTCGAGAAAAATTGAGGATCTTTGCGGAGGTCGTGCCAATATCCACAAAATCCGTCCGGGCCGTCGAGATTGAACTTCTTCTCGTCCGACCATACAATCTGAAATACACTGATGCTGATAAAAGAACTGACGCTCATAAACAAAATAACCTTATTCCAATCGATTTGTTGAACTAATTTTTCTTCAGCGAAAGCAAGCCGCGCAGCTTTACGAGCAACGGTAAGCTTCGGACAAGGCGCCATCTTTGTTCTAACGATTGTTCCACTATCGTGCAACACCCGACGGATGGTCATCGGGCTGCACTGCAAGCCCAACTCTGCCTTGATTTGTGTAGAAGAGACGGTAGAGTTAGAAGCGCGGTTAATTATACGCCTTTTTGACCTCGGACTTAGACACCTTGGACGCCCAGATGACTTAGCAGTGTCATACGCGTCGGGATCGGCCAAATAGCTGCTGACAGTTTTGTGATGACGCCCGATTTCAGCAGCGATACGGCGAAATGACCAATTCTGAGAATGCAACGCGGAGATTCGCCCCTTTTCAAACTCAGACAGCTTAGAACTTTTCGGCATTGCTTAAAAATATTAAGTAAACATACAATCTTACACAACATTATAAATAATCCGCAAAAAAAACAATTTGAGCTAAAATAAACGTAGAAAAGTTGAGTGGCGCTATAATTTTGTGCTGCCCAAAATCAAGCAATTTACAGTATTTTTTAAATTTCGTAAAATATATTTTGTATAATGTAAAATTAATTACTCCATCACATTTTAGATCTAAAAATATGCCATCTGGTAAAGTTTAACTCTGTTTGAATAATTCAGTTAAAAGTTATGCCATTTTCTAAAGTGGCGCTATAATTTTGTGCGGCAGTGTATATATATATATATATATATATATATATATATATATATATATATATATATATATATATATATATATATATATATATATATATATATATATATATATATATATATATATATATATATATATATATATATATATATATATATATATATAAAGTATTTTTTATAAAATTTATTTCTACTTCTATTGCTAAAATCATCGACAAGAATAATTTCGCTAAGAAGAGCACGTGGCGAGCGATTTACGACACTATATATTGTCCTTGCAAGTGTAGAAAAAGCCTCATTGTGGTACACTATTATTATGCTGGTGGATGGAAGATCGCTTAATGGAGGATAAATTACGGTACGACATTGTACTCGTCGTACATCCGGTAACGAACGATTTATTGCTATACGATCACTAATCCAAAGATTAAACTGCAAAAATTTATAAGTCAATATACAATAAGAAGAAAATGAACTACATTTTCTGGTAAGCATAAAAAACTTTTAAAAATGTTATGAACAACATACTTGATTGATGCCAAATGTTTTTTCCGATTCCAGATCTTCTTTATCATTTAATCGTACTGGATTCCCCCCCTCACCATATCCTTTTATGGGATGATAATTATTTGCATTTAATTCATCTAAAAGTAAATAATTTGTGATTATTATTTTTAATTCATTATACATGTATGTATGTGTATGTATAATTAATTTTGTCATTCTATTTTTATATTTTCTTACCTTGAGTAAGATTAGCAAGACGTTCGGCAGGCAAATTTCCATTATAGTGACCCATAATTACTTGTACTCCTTTCTGCCAATTTTTTGCGTGATTCTTCGAATTAGCACTAGGCGGTAAATTAACATTTCCAAATATCTGAAAAAAGGATTTCTTATCATAAAAAATAATCAAATAAATTTGCAAATTACAGCATCTTCAAGAAGAACAATGAGTATAGTAAGTGAAAGCCAGCAGAGCAAAAAACCGAAGAGCGCTATACCGTATATTGTAAACTTACGGTAGCGTCCATTGCGTCCAAGTCTTCCCATTAATATAACCGACAAAAAACCCGTGAATTATGTTGGACAACAAGAAAAATAGTATGGCCTTAACACCATTATTATGTTTGATAAAGTTCTAAAATTTTAGATAGAGAAATGAAATACTACATTTAAATTTTAACAATATTTTCTTGTGAATAAAATTATAATATTATGAATAAAAATTAAATTTTGAAATTACAATTTTTTAAAGAAATAATTGCCAAATCTTTACATGAGCTGCTTGACCTTGATCAGTCTACATTTTTTTTCACATTTCTTACCTCAAAAGTCAAGGTAGTTTAATAAATAAGTAATATTGAAGACTATTTTGAGTACTTATAAACTTTATTAAAATTTTTTTTTATTAGTTATAAACTTTATTAAAACAAACTTAAATTTTAGCTAATCATACAAAATGTTTAATTCATAAAAATACAAATTATAGAATATGCATTAATAGTGAGAAATTAACCTTTACATTAATAATGTATTAAATTTTCTTTATTTTCGTTCGCATTTTGAAATTAAAAATAATATACAATAGAAAAAAACTTAATAGAATATATAAGAATGGAAATAAAAAACTAAAATCATAATTAAAGGTGGATAATATAATACATGTAAGCAATTGGAGTTACCTATTTATGAGCATGCAAATTGTGCGCATTATAAGTTAAAAATGAATGTGGTTTGAGCGATCCTTGCTGACCTTCATTTTCTCTTATTTTTTATTTATATATTTTTTTCTATGGAAATGTTTCTTTGCATTTTCTACGGCGAATCGATCCATTCCATCTTTTTCTTTTTGTGAAGTTCACAAATTCATTGTGAAGTTCACAAATTTTTATTTTTCGAATATTTTTATTATCTCAAAGATTCAATTGACTTTCAATTGACTTTTATTTTGTTATGCCTAATTTAAAGATTAAGTCTTCATTTATGGCTTATACGTATTATAGAAATTAATAGCCTATATTAAGAATCCTATTTTATTTCTAAAACTTTACGTAAATTTGAAAATAATAATAGAATGAAATCAAGCGTTTTATATTAAATTAAATTTTATTCAAATATAATTTTAACTATTTATATTGCCAGTATTAATAAATTAAGAAATTAAGAAACAATAAATCAAAAAATGTTTGCAGTTTTATATTCTTCGATATATTTATATAATCTTATTTATTTATATAATCACAATAAAAAGATGAAAATCACAAAAATAGAATATAAATACACTCCTGGTCAAAATGATAGTCGCACTTGAAAAATAAGTATAATTTGAGTTTAGCCCAATAGAAAATAATGATTTTTTTTCTCAGTATTCATTTGTAATTGAGAAATTTGAGTTCGAATAGTTTTTGGGTCTTTGTTCAGTTGATATTGTAATTTTTCAATTTTTAAAGTTGGTCAAAATGATAGTTTATAGCTTCGTTAGTTTCTAGGCATTTTATGGGTTTTATGTGATTGTTCTTGTAATTTTTGAGCTTTATCAATGTTTTGCTTTATATTTATAGTTATGTGCAAAGGAAAAGCGTTTACTGAATTTGAAAAAGGGCACATCGTCGCACTGCACGCTGAAAACTGGAGTTATCGTCGAATAGCAGCTCATGTCGGGCGTTCGAACAAAATGTTGCCTAATTTTTTGTTGGATCCTGCTTCTTATAGAACTGCAAAATCAAGTGGTTGCCCAAAGTCCATTAACGAACGACAACGACGACGAATAATTGCGGCTGCATCGAACTCGACTGTCATCTCTGCTCAGATTGTGTCTGATTTGGGTCTAGGATGCAGTCCGACAAATAAAGGACACATGATTTATATTTAAAAGATACATTCATATACAGAGTGCGTTTCTTTAAATATGAATTAAATTTAATAAACCAAAACATAATAAAATAAAGCACACATTGATCTAGTCGATCATTTTGAAACATGCGGAATATATTTTTTTTTAATATCAATATTGTTTATTAATATTATTCATTATTTTTTTCTTAATTTTAATTTAATTAATATAAATTAAAAAAGCATTCGAGAGTTTTTTTAATGCACCCTATATATTGTATGTATGTAAATATACTCGTAATTGCTGACATTACAAAACATTAAAAACATTTATAAAACCCGCATTTGGAACGTGAAGCTATCAAGCATTTAAAAATTTTTAAAAATGAGCATTAATAATTTATGACGATACAAATAAGCTACGGCTTGTATCTAATGAACTATCGATGGCGCGTATTTCGTCGTATTGTAGAGCTGAAGAATAAAAAGCAGCATTAACAGATGATTGTTCGCAATTAAATTTCAAACTTTCCTCGTTGCTTGATTTACAAACATTATTCTATAAAAATATAATCGTTAATAACAGATGAGAATGAATAATTTTCAGGCTTCTAAGCAAGTTGTATTATTTTTAAACATTATTTCACAATATCTAAAAAATTATAGCAGTTATCCAACAAATACCTTTTTCGTGTTATATTGTTTTATTTTATCCACATTACTGAGATTTTCAGCAATCGAATCGCTATGAAGGCCTACACGCCAATATCTAAGAAACATCTATTTACACTAAATACGCACAGTTGAAATATGAAATAGCATTTATGTTTTATCAGGGAACGTCATTTTGTCTGATATAAGAAAAACACAAGAAAAAATGCCTTAAAAATGTTTTATTTCGAAATCGTTTAAGAATTTCTGAAATGAGAAATTTTTTTGGAATAAGCCATTTTTCTTATGGGAACATTGCTATTATGTAAAAATTTAAATTGCATTGTGTAAGAATTTAAAGTTTTTTTTTATGAAAATACACAATATAGTATTCTCGCAAAGTGATGTTATACTTTTTAAATTTTCGGCAAGTTTTTTTGCATAATGTAAAAATCTAAAATTTTTTTTTCTAAAAATTATGTTTGTAATAATTCTTCTGTCACTATATGCTTGGGTCAGGTCGGAGCCACGTGACCTTCGCCATTCGATAGTGCTCGTCTAGCTACAGTGGTATATTCATCGTGTGTAAATAAAAATTCTACAGAAAAACGAAAAATCAGCATTTTTACAAAAATAGATTTTTGTCGCCTTAAGACGAATTTAATGGTTATGAAAATAATCAAGTTTTAAAGCCAACATATTGTTTCATCAAAGTGTAAAAGAATCCACGTGAATCTATTTCCAATCGAGTTATAAGCAATATAAACCTAACTACTTAAAATCTAAATTTTTACACAAAGCCAATGTTTCCAGAAAAATTTTTTATTTGGGAAATTCTTAAACGATTTAAAAATAAGAAATTTTTAAGAAATTTTTTTCTTATTTTTTTTTTATAAATCGTCTTTTGAGACGAAATAACTGACGTTTCCTATATTATATACAAAAAATGTAAAAATTATAATTCGTAAAATTATAATATTTTCAAAAAGAATATTAATGAATAAAATATATATTATTTATATATAGAGTTGAAGAAAATAATTAGATATAAAAAGGCATAGCCAAAATGATAATAAAAAAGAACTAAAGAAGAGAAGAAGGGAAAAGCGCTTACGTGACCGCGTCACGAAAGCATTTTGAAGTTCGTCGTGTGAAATTTTTTAATCGACGTTTTTGCGCACTGACTACTTGTGAATGCGCGCTTTTAATGGCACGATTCATTATAGTAAAAATGAATGCGTAAGCAGCGCAACTAATATACGGTAGAAGATGAATAAAGTACATTATTGTTACCACTAAATAAATAAAATTAAATTATTCGTTAAATAAAAAATAAAATATAATAAAAACTAACAGCCTGTAGTCAGTTTTTTTTCGAAAAAATGTACATAGTATAGCCCGGCCCAGTATGGTGTCCAGCACAATAAATATGTAAGGGACAAAATCAATACGGTAAATACGACTTTTCTAATTACGGCATCCGGTATATTGCTAAAGCATTATATTATATTAAAACTTGGAGTATTTTTTATTATAATATTCTATGCTTATGTATAAGCCGTGACCGTTCGAATAATTTTTAAATATGTACTAATTTTTAAGTACGTGTAAAGTGAGAGTGATCTTCTAAAATATTATATATATATATATATATATATATATATATATATATATATATATATATATATATATATATATATATATATATATATATATATATATATATATATATATATATATATATATATATATATATATATATATATATATATATATATATATATATATATATATATATATATATATATATATATATATATATATATATATATATATATATATATATATATATATATTAAATACAAATAAAATTATATTTTTTACGGAACAACACCAATTTATACTCTCAAAATAATCATTTGCAATTTTAGCAGAATAAAGTCAAAGTTCAAAAATACTTGAGCGATCTCGTCTTATACACAAGAAGTTCGAAACGAGGAAAATTTTTAAGGAAAAGTAATAATAATTTTTTTTAAATAAAAATAAAACGTACGTGACCATTGGATAACTATTAGCGCTAGATAAACTAGCCGAAATCTCAGGAGTGTGAAGTCCAACGCTTTCCGTTTTCCTGACATATGCGGTGGCATGTTTTTTTCGTTTCCAAAGAAAATACGGAACGGATATATACCAGTAGAGAAAACCGCAGAATGGAATTAAATAGCTGACAACGCAAACCACAAAATTAAATAATACTCCCACATCTTAACATTTTTTAATTTAATATAAATTTTTTTTTATTAATTTCGACTTCTACATATGCAAAAATCAAAAAAAAAAATAAAAAAAATTTTAAATAAAATGATTTAATAGTGTTCCTTGAATTTTTTATTAATAAACATTTTTTAAAAATCTTTTTTTGCCGCGTCCCTTATTTATTATGATCGAATTTTTACCATCAGGTGGCACGTAGCTGCATTTCTTTACATATGATAATTTTTTCTCTTTTTCGTTAATATTGAAGAATATGGTCAGTATATGATTGTAGACAAAGACTGGCAAAATCATAATAATTACAAATGACAGTGCAACGAGAACTTTAAAAGCCGCTAGCTAAAATAGTATATTATAAAAATATATTATAAAAATAGTTTATAGACAAAAATAATCTGGTAGTTATACATATATATATTTTTATTTAGGGTCCTCCTAGTTTACACATCCACCCAGAATTTCGAAATTTTTTTCCGAATCCAGGGATTATTTTGGATTCAGATTTAGTACAAAAATTTTTTGTTGAGTCCCTAGTCATTTTTATAGTCCTTAATCATTTTTATTTTTATATATATTTTTATAGAAAATGACTCTTAAATTATATCGAAAATTTTTACAGAAAATGCCTCCTATCGTTCTCAGAGCCCAAAATCGTCCTCAAATAAGGTTAATTTTTTTTATTTTGGAGAGGATAGACTAGGATTGAGCACTTCGTTTAATTTGACTTATACCCTGGCACTCGCAGCTTTTTGTTGATGACGTGCGTCGAGGCATACTGTTGCATAACACGTGTGACTCATAAGCAACACAATGATTGGTGCCACAAATTTATTTATCGACTCAAATAAGAGATAAGATGTACAAGCGAATGCGCCAAAACGCCATGTTCCAAAAATTATATCGAAAATTACGAAGACCATCGCTATAAAAAATTTTTAACATAAATTAAAATATTTTAAAAGTTATATCTTTTATTCCCATGCCGGGCCGATATGGCCCGATTTTGGCTCAATTTTGGCCGTTTTCGGTTTAAATTTCAAAATTTTGTAAAAATTCTGCGAAAATTTCAAAATTAAAAAAAAACAATTTTTACGTTCATTAAAAAAGTTTTTACGAAATTCATATTAAAAATGTGCAAATTAACTCTCCAGCTCCGACTCTGCCCGCTACTCTTACAAATAACAAAAAAAATTTTAATTTTAAATGAGGAATGAGACACTTGATTGTGAGTTTTGCGGCCGAAAAATTCGGAGACTTTTTCAACTTTAAACTTACTTAAATGATTAAATTTATAATATTTTTAGAAATTTTTTTTTGAATTCTCCATTATTTTTTAATTTGGCTGTAATTTTTAAGTCACTTCTAGAAAAATTTCAAAGTCACTTCTAGAAAAATTTCAAAGTCACTTCTAGAAAAATTTCAGTTTTAGCTTTAAAAAGATTCAGTGTTTTGTAGTTCTAAAATTACCGAAATTTTGGCTTTGTTTTCGGAAATTAGAAATCGGTATGCAAAAATCGCCGGAATTCGAAAATCGGAATTCCGCGACATCCCTGATATATGTCATAGGTGGACAAGGGGGAGAGAGATTGTTACCCCCTCTCTCAAACTGCCGCAGTAGAGTCAAAAATAAAGGACCATTCACCAAATTTGCCCGAAACGAGAAATTATTGTGATTTTTTTTAAATTTCGAATGAGAATTGAAATTTCCATTTTGCGGAGTTTCACTCCACTCAAAAATCTCGCAAGGTGAAATTTTCAATTTATAAGATATTTCGAATTCTCGGAAAAAAATACAAAAAAAAATACGAATTTTTTAAAAGTTATTTTTTATCGCGAGAAAGATGCGTATTGAGTCTTTTTTAAGAAAAATCCTGATAAAACTTCAAAAAAAAAACTTTAGGCCATCTCGCAAATTTTTTTGCCTGAAGCTCCCTCCTTCCTTTTGTATTATTTTTTATTTTTAAATCAAATAAAAATATTAGGTGTACAAATATGAAAGTTCGTTTTATTTTGTCTAATATTTTTTCATGAATAAACTTTTTTTCAAAACATTTGTCTCTATCTATCTTGTAGAGTGTCCAAAGCGCTATCTAATGCTTCTTGAATTTTTAAATTGCATATAAAATTTTAGGACAATTTTACAAATGATCACCGAAGCGCCAACAAAAGAGCATTTGCGGGAAGTTCTCTTATTCATGTTTAACTGGAAGAAAAGTGCCGCCGATTCCCATAAAATGATTGCTGAAGTTTATGGCGAAGATAAGATTACTGCTAGTGCCTATGAAAAGTGATTTAAGAGGTTCAGAGAAGGCGATTTTGACCTGACCAACAAAGACTGCGTGTGGTGGGGTTAGAAGGGTATTTTGTAGAAGGATATTTGAATTTCTCAAACCTGGCGAAACTGTTACGGCGGCTCGTTATAAAGAGCAATTAATCAATCTGAACAGAGAAGTTGCCACCAAACGACCAGAATGGACCACAAAATACGAGTGCCCAATATTGCTTCACGACAACACCAGGCCTCATGTTGCAGAACCGGTCAAAAATGCCATAAAAGAACTAAAATGGGAAATCTTACCTTACTCGCTCTACTTTCCTGACATCGCTCCGTCAGATTATCACTTTCGATCAATGGCTCACGGATTGGCGGAGCAGAAGTTTACAAAACAAGAAGTGCGAAAATGGCTCAATGAATGGATTGAGTCGAAACAACCGAAATTTTTTTGATGGAATCCATAAGTTGCCCATAAATTGGAATAATGTTGTTGTTAATAATGGTTGTTATTGTTAATAAAAGTTTAATTGAAAATTTTTTGGAATTTTAATTTTTTGAATCGTAAAAAAACGAACTTTCATATTTGTACACCTAATATTAAATAAAAATTGAGCTGTTTATCTACTTATGGCCCGGTTTTTGTCGGGCCAACTACAAGTTTCATCAATTGATTCGGACTGAGCTGGGTCAAAAAAAATAGCCCGATCGGGCCGGTTAGGAACATCTCTAAAATGTATGTAAAAATTACATAAATAATATTTAATTAAAAAGAAATTTCAATAATGTTTTTTACCAATCATTGTTATGAGATCGGAGATGCATAGGACGAGGATGTAAAATAAAATAGATTTTGGTACATTGGCGCTTCGAAAGAAGAGTACAGAGACAATCACATATAAAACCCAAAAGTTTACCGCAAAGCCGAAAAAGTTGACAGTCATATACATGTATGCAACAAAACGTCGAAGACCCTAAAACTAATTCATATACAGGGTGCGGAAAAAGTTCTGCTAATTTTTTCAGATATTTAAACAGCGCGAAAGTACTGTATAAATAACAAAACAATTTTAATGAATAATTAACAAAGTTTATTAAAACTATAAAGATTACTTTAAACAAAAAAAATTACAACAAATTTTCAAAATTGCCTCCTTCGGCCTCGATACATTTTTTTAAACGCTTTGGAAAATTTCCAACGATGGTCGCGCATTGTTCCACGCTAATCTCGTCCCAGGCGCGTGTTAAAGCCATCTTCAGTGTGTCAACATTGGCGTATCGTGTAGCCGAGATTTTTGCTCCAGGATGGACCACACCGAGTAGTCCATCGGGTTAAGATCCGGTGAGTTAGGTGGCCATACGTCTTTGTTCCAAAATCCCGGAAACAGCTCTTCGCAGGTGACGATGGTCGAGTTGGCAGAATGCGCCGGCGCCCAGTCCTGCTGGAGCACGAATCCACCCGGGCCGAAGTGATTCGTTGCCCACGGCTCCAGTACTTCACGGAGCACTCGCTGCTGATAGCTGGCGGCGTTGATTTTGACGTTTCGCTCAATGAAGACCAGAGGCGTCTTCCCGGTGGCGCAGATCCCGGCCCAGACCATGACCGAGACAGGAAAGTGGCTGCGGCCGATGGTTTTTGCCGCCACAGTCTTCTGCTGCCCCTTCTTGAGAAGTTGACGGCGATTCTGGCGGTTGTGGAGTGGCTCGACAGTGAAAATCTTCTCGTCGGTGAAAAGCACTTTCGACAAGCGACCAGCGCCGATCAGTCGACGCATTCTGCGGCATTTCTGCAGCCGTTTTGCCTTCATCGCTTCATTCAAGAAGTGTACGCGAGCGATCTTGTAACTGCGCAGTCCCAGCTTTTTCTTGACGATGTGACGAACGGTTTTCTCATCAACGCCGAGCTCTTTCGCCATCTTCCGCATGAACACTTCTGGATTTCGACGAATTCGGCATCTCACTTTGTTGACGTTCTCTGGAGTGGTCGCAGTGGTTGGACGACCACTTCGAGGACGGTCCGCAGTCCCTCCTGTCTCCTTGTACCTTTTTACGATCCTGTAGACTGTACTTTGCTCAAACCCAGTCGTTCGAATAATGTCCGCCGTCTTCATGCCAGCCTTGTGCAACTCGACAACGGTGACACGTTCATTTTCACGAGACATAACACGGATTTAACTAAATAAAAACAAAATGAAAACCACAATTTTTAGACCCAAATTTCACAAGGAATTCAATAAAATAATCAGAAATACAAAATAATCACAATGACAAAGCCATAATGGCGCAAAATTAAAATTAGCAAAACTTTTTCCGCACCCTGTATACAATTTTAACGCATTCAATAATCGAATAAAAATAATTTGCTGAAAGTTTGAAGGTTTTTTGATAACAGCCTCAAAAATAAAAAACACGAAAAAAAAGAAAAATGCTCTGGTTTCGAATAAAAACAATATCAACCATTTATCATTTACTTGAGCTTATTTCAAAAATAATAGTAATGTAAAAAATTTTTGAATAAGTCTGGGTATTTTGAGACAATAAATTGTCGATGACTTAATTTTCAATTACATATTATTTCTATCTGATAAAAGTGGGCAAAATACTTGGAACCGCTAGGATCCAATATAATAGAATGAACTCATTGGCGCTAATTTAAATTTGGCTTAAAATATCCGGGCTTATCCACACAAAATTAGGGTATTAATTATCATACATATGTATATCTATGTAAAAATCAACAGCTACACTCCTGGTCAAAATGATAGTAAAAATAAGCATAATTTGAGTTTAGCCCAATAAAAAATAATGATTTTTTTTCTCAGTATTCATTTGTAATTGAGAAATTGGAATTTGTAATCAATTTGAGTTCAAATAGTTTTTGGATCTTTGTTCAGTTGATATTGTAATTTTTCAATTTTTAAAGTTGGTCAAAATGATAGTTTATAGCTTCGTTAGTTTTTAGACATTTTATGGGTTTTATGTGATTGTTCTTGTCATTTTTGAGCTTTATCAATGTTTTGCTTTATATTTATAGTTATGGGCAAAGGAAAAGCGCTTACTGAATTTGAAAAAGAGCACATCGTCGCACTGCACGCTGAAAACTGGTGTTATCGTCGAATAGCAGCTCATGTCGGACGTTCGAATAAAATTTTGCCTAATTTTTTGTTGGATCCTGCTTCTTATAGAACTGCAAAATCAAGTGGTTGTCCAAAGTCCATTAACGCACGACAACGACGACGAATAATTGCGGCTGCATCGAACTCGACTGTCATCTCTGCTCAGATTGTTGATTTGGGTCTAGGATGCAGTCCAAAAACTGTTCGCCGTGTTCTACATGGGAGCGAAGTTATCGTGCGCTCTAGCATGATCAAGCGTCTAACTAATGTCCATAAGGTTGCTCGCCTTCAGTTTGCAGAAGAAAAGCTTGCGCAGGAAATTGACTGCTCAAAGGTTATTTTGTCGAGGTACAAAGCATGCCAATGAATTAATTTAACGCTTATAGATTGTCTGGTCCGATGAGAAAAGGTTTAATCTTGATGGGCCGGACGGTTCCTCAGGTTACTGGCATGATTTATGTAAGGAGCCACTCTAATTCTTAAAGCGCAACTTTGGGAGTGGCACGCTGATGGTCTGAGGAACTTTTGAAACTGCTAGCACTTTTCCTCTTGCGTTTACGTTGCGTATCAGCATCCGCTCAACGAACATTTGACGCCGTTCTGGCAAAAAGGCTATCTCTTCATGCAAGACAATGCTTCTATTCACCGAAATGAGCTTCTTGCAGGAGAGGCAAATTGCTATCTTATCATGGCCAACATGTTCGCCCGACACGAATTCAATCGAAAATCTATGGGGACTTCTAGTTCGTGATGTTTATCGTGGAAACGGCAATACGCCGACGTCAACGATCTCAAAACTGCAATTCTTGAAGCATGGAGTCGTCTAAATTTGAATGTATTGAATAACTTGGCCCGTAGTCTTCCAATTCGATTGATCAATGTTGTAAAATCTAAAGGAGGGCCTACTAAATATTAAATGTTAATGTTATATTAATATTTGTTAATTTCTTGTTCATAAAGCGTTAATTTTGAAGGTGCGGCTATCATTTTGTCTAGTCAAATTACACTAAAACACAGTAATACGTGGGTAAAATTTCGAAAATTTTAAAATTGTTTTATGATTATGATTTATAATAGAGAAAGGTATGTTTGTGCAATATTTCATAAAAACGGCCAATTAAAACTCGAGTTGTGCTACATTTTCAAGTGCGGCTATAATTTTGACCAGGAGTGTATTTCTGTATTGATTTTAAATTATCATTTTAACGTTTAATTAATATGAATTCTTAAATTTATTACCGTAAATTGAACCACTTGCTCAACTTGCACATAGTTGGCGTATTGCTCATATTCTGCACCCATAGTCAAATACCATTAACCATTAAGTTTAAATAGAATAAAATAATTATCTAAAAATATAAAAAATAACAACACAAATTAAAATTAAAAAGTATATATGTTGCGGGAAAATATGTTGCACGGCCAAATACGTATTTTCTCGGCCAAATACGTATTTTCCCGGCCAAATACGTATTTTCCCGGCCAAATACGTATATTCCCGGCCAAATACGTATTTTCCCGGCTAAATACGTATTTTCCCGGCCAAATACGTATTTTCCCGGCCAAATACGTATTTTCCCGGCCATATAAAAAAATTTTTTCACATTCATTTAAATTATCGTAAACTTTTATCGTAAATTTTATCGTATTATCATAAACTTTTATCGATAAAAGTTTACGATAATTTAAATGAATGTGAAAAAATTTTTTTATATGGCCGGGAAAATACGTATATGGCCGGGAAAATACGTATTTGGCCGGGAAAATACGTATTTGGCCGGAAAAATACGTATCTGGCCGGGAAAATACGTATTTGGCCGTCGGGCGGGAAAATACGTATTTGGCCGGAAAAATACGTATTTGGCCGTGCAACATATTTTCCCGTAACATATACATTTATTTTAATATTACATGGTGTTCCAAAAAAGTAATCACCAATTAAAATTTGTCTTATTGGTCCTACCATAGAAACTTGAAATTTTTTCTCATTTTTATTCGATTCAACGTTAAAAATACTATGTACATAAATGTTTTTCTTTTAAATTTTCAACACATTTAAAAGTATAATTTTTTCAATTCAAAAGTTAAGCAAAAAAAATTTTGACTTTACATTTCAAGCACGCACATCTGGAATGTTAAAATCAAATGGTCAAAAAATAACTAAGAATTTTTAAGATTTTTAAGATTTTTTCGTGGCCGTGATACTTTTGTAAACTCAACAACAACACTTCGGCAATACAAATCGGACTTTTTAATTTGTCGTAGCTCTAGTTCAGAAAAAGAAATAATAATTACCAATTCATATGATCTCACTCGTCGCTGGCTTTGAATCCCAATCTGGCGGTATGATCGAATGCAATCGAATGCAAAAGAATTACGCACCAGGAGTGTACCGGAAATAATTTTAAAATCGAAATTCAGAAGAAAATTGAAAAATCAGAAATTGGAAAATCGACCAAAAATCTTGGAAAACGGAAATTGGAAATTTTTAGAAAATTTTATAATTTTTAAAAAAATAATTTTTTTAATTTCTGAAAATTTGATCATTTTTCGGAAATCGAAATTCCGGTACAACTCTTACAACTAAGTACTGGACCGAAATTTTTAGAGACGTTTGACGTTCCGTATTAAAGCAAAATAAAGCCTAACGGCTATAGCCAAAAGTATTGTTTATTAATTATTGGCTTTTATCTTATAATAAAATTTTTATAACAAATTATTTGGTAATCACTTTTGAGATTTATCCCGCAAATTAAGCTAATGCAAGTAAAAAATTCAGTTATACATACATATTTATTTAAATGTACTTATATCAATTTTAATTGCCAAAGACACTACAAAACCCTATTTTTCAAAAAAGTAGTGGAATTTTTTTCAAAGTAAAAATATGTATAATAAAACAAAGTTACAATAATAATTTGTTTTAATACCAAATTTTTTTTAATTAAAAAAACCATATCATTAGCAAAATACCCTAATTTCGCGTGTATAAGTCGAGTGTTTTGAGCCAAATTTAAATTGGCGTCAATGAGTTTATTCTACTGTGTCGGATTCGTTGGGGTCCAAATTTTGTGCCCGCCTTCGTTTCCTCTTCATAGAAGTGGGCACAAAATTTGATCTCGCTTGGATCCAATACAACAGAATAAACTCATTGACGCAAATTTAAATTTGGCTCAAAACACCCGGCCTTATAGACGCGAAATTAGGGTATACAAAGCAAAAATTTAAAAAAAAATGTAAAATAATTTTATTATTTATTAGCAATAACAAACCAATTTTGAAAAATATTTTTTATGACAAATTTATAAAATATTATTAGCCATTAGTTCAATTTTATTTAAAAAGAAACTTTTCGGCGGAAGAAAATAAAAAATGCTAAAAAATAAAATTCAAAATAAAATAATTTTAAAGTTATAATGTTTTTAGAAAGAAAAAAATTGCGTTAATTTTTACAAAAGAATAAAAAGTTGTAAAAATTTTATAATAACAATTCACTACAATTGAGCGTTATTACTTTTTGTTAAAACTTCAATATATGTATACTACAGTAACAGTTATAATTAAACAATAAGATAGTGAATAATAAAAAATATTTATTAGCTTTGATCGAACAAAAAAGAAAAAAATTATAAAAGATACAATAAAATTAAAAAATGTAAAGTTTTTTTAAATTTTATTTTCAAATATTATAACAATACATTTATTTTCAAAATAAAAGTATATAATTTAGCACGTGTTCAAGGCATTAATAGCTTTATCCGTTACAGAATTCATTAAAGCAGATGACTGAATTAAGCAGGTTGAGCTAAAAGACAAAACTAATTACAGTCAAACCTGTCTAATTGGGAACCTGTCGGGACCACGAAAAAGTGCCCGATTAGAGATACTGCCCGATTACAGAGGTTTTGCGAAAATATCTAGATAACTTTCCGATGGGAACGTTGATCAACAAAAACGAATACTTCTCGAATAATCTTTATTCCGTTAACTCTTTATTCCGCCTGCAGTCAACTGAAGCGACAATAACTATCCTAGTTTGCAACTGCTAAAGCAGGTCGTCATCTTTGTCCGCTTCCTGGTGCGCGGCAAAGCTCTCGAGTATGGTTGGCTGACGCATCTTCTTTTGGCGTAGCTTCTGCATTTTGTCGTCGAGCACATCGCACGCCTTGATTGCCTCAAGGTCGCCGCCGTTTTTCATATGCAACAAATAGCAATAATATCTGGCAGCAATACATCACGTTGAGATCGAAATTTCCCCGTTGAGATCGAAATTTCCTATTCGTTGTTTTCCAGCTCGCCTCCCCGCAGGATTTCAGCGGCAATTTCTTCAAGAGTGAATGCTCCATCGGTTGCGAGGCGCTCATCGGCTCCGAGAAAGACAATCATTTCGATCTCCTCATCGTCATGCATCCTCTCTTCAGCTGGCAGTTCATTCCAGAGAGCGGTAAGTTCATTGTATTCCTCTTCTTGATGCGCAAATGCGCTTGCGCTTCGAGGTCGTCATGATCGAATGCTAAACCGCTTCATCGAGTCTTTTTGATAAAATTAGTTTATCATAAAGATGGCACCATCAATTTTTCTGAAAACCCATATTCAGATCGGAAATCGATGTTTTCTAGATTATGGTGGATTTTTAATATAAAATTGTTGGTGCCATTTGAAAGAGCACAAAATTTGTGGAATTAGACAGATATTTTTATGACATAACGTTAAATTTGTGAAACTTGAAAATGTACTATTTTTAATGTAAAAAACACTTTTATTGGTAACACTGCTTTTGTAAGATATGTTTCTAAAAAGTTTTGCGGCTAATTTTTCTAATTCCACAATATATTATGCAGAATTTCGTGCTCTTTAAGATGCCACTCATTTTTCTAAAAAATCTATATTCAAATCTTTTTTCCGATTAAGGTCGATTTTTAATGCAAAATCGACTTTTCAAGTGCGGCTTATACGAATGCTACAATTGTTTTTATGACTTAAATTACTTATTTTGGATTTAATTATTACATTTTAATAAAAATATCATATATACAATTAATATACATAGTTTATTAAAGTGATCTATCATTTTGGAACACATTAAAATGTGAAAATTTTAGTAAAACTGTTGTAAAATTGTTAAGAAAACGTGTAAAGACTTAAATTTTAGTAGACCTATTAGAAATAATCCCTGGTATACACGTAAAAAATTAGTCCGAAGCGATGTTCCATGCAAAAACTATACAAAAAATTTTATGTGAACCTATCATTTTGGAACGCACTATATTAAAATAATTGTCCTAGAAATAAAAAAAATCATAGCAGAAAAGTGAAAAGTTTTAAAATTGAATGAAAGGTTTAAATTTAAAACAATAAAATACATAATTAGATTTTAAATTTGAATAAAAATTCTTACTTACGAATTAATTAAATACATATAATAATTGTTTTGTAGTAAATTGTCTTATAGTAAAGTAAATTTGAAAGAAATAAAAAATCTAGTTTCAGATTTAAAAGTTTATAATTGCGTGTGCACTTTAATTTTTTAAATAAATAACAGTTTCCTTTAGAAATATAAAATAAAAAATAATGTCTATTACGTAAGTAAATAACAATCAAAAAATAAGCATTACATCTTTATACTTTTATTATAATAAAAATGAAACAAAAAATTGCTTATGATATTCATGTACAAACTTTTTGCGAAAATTCTTAAACTCAAAGCATGATATAGAAAAAATATTTTTAAATGAAATTTGCTTTCTCAATTTTCGATGGGTTTTAATTTATGCAAAATATTTTGAAAATGTTCCTCCCATTGTGTTGTTTTCTCTTGCCGGTGTTGTTGTGTATGAATCAGATTTTTGTGCTATAAAATAATTCCTTTGGAACAACAAGAAAGCAAACAAATACATAAATAAATGAATGAATGGAGAAGAGGGTAGTAAGAAACAAGAATTTACGTGCCAAAAATGTGGAAACAGCAATGACAAAGAACCATTCTATAACGCCATTTTGTGTTTGTGCCAAAAATATGGAAAAATATGTATTTTTTGAACTTTCTTTACAAACCGCAAAACGCGGTACTAAAATTTTCCCTCTTTATACAATAACACCGTGACAGTTACAATTCTTATGTTAATTCTAAACCTAAAGCATTAAGCTTAATTTGTATTTTCTATTTATTAAAATTTCAAAGTACAATCATGTCAAAATAATAATTTTATAATGTTATAAAAAAATAAATAAGCATTAAAAAGTTTACTTTTTATCTACTAAAATTGGATGAATTACATTTTTTTCATAAAAACAGCATCTAGGTATCAAAGCAAATATCAATATAAAATAATTGTCAAGTATAAGTTAAGATGTATACTATTTTATTCGAAAAAACAAAAAAACAATTAGGTAAAATACATATTTATACCTAATTATTTGTATTTTTTTATAAGGTTTGTTTCGTAAGCAAAAAAAAAATGAAATGATAAATATACTCTCAAGAGACATGTCATCGTTTTCGAGTAACATAATATGTTTATTATATATATAGATATATACATATAAAATATCCTGGAAAGAAATTTTCTTTACACCTAATATCTCATTTTTATTTTTTCATAACTTTATTGATAATCAATATCAATCTATAATATAATCATCATCAACCCTTTGCCCAACGATTGGGCAAATCATTAATCTCTTTCTTTCAGAATTCCGCTTTCTGTAGGTCGAAAAAATTTCGGACCTCTATTTTCAGCTGGTCAACATTGGTGAAGGTTTTATCGTGCATGTAGTGCTTTATAGCGAAGAATAAATGGCGCAATGTCAGGCGAATATGGTGTATGTGGTACTGTATCCCAGCCAAGCTTCATTAATTTCTGGCGAGTGATCGTGGTGTGAGGATGAGCGTTTCGTGTAGGAGGTGGAGATCGACACGTCTTCGGCGCTTTTCTCGAATTGCTTTAGCCAATTTTTTGGAGCTGATCCGTGTAAACGGTAGCTGCCACACTCCTCTGCGATTTTTAATGATTGTCTGACTGCACTCGATAGTCGTCGCTAAGTCCCTGGTAGTTGCATCCGGATTCTCGTTGATGCTGCTGCAGAAGACGCCGTCGTCGAGGTCAGGTGAACGCCCTGTGTGAAGCTTGTCGTCAAGTGCCGTATCTCGGAAGCGAATGAACCGAGTATTAACAGTCGTATGGGGTAAGCTATTAACAGTCGTATGGGGTAAGCTATCTGACCCGAAGATATCGCATATTTCCAGCTGCGGTCCGTGCGCTATGGCCAAGGCGCCACTCGTAAAAGATGATTGCCCAAATTTTTTGTTTGTTAATTGAAGTCATAGCTAGCATGGTTAATGCTGCAGCATCTTTAAATACCCCCAGGTGAGAAGCGCCATCTATCATACTTGAAAATGTTTCAGTAAAAAAAATAAATTGAAAATTTCTTTGGACCCTAATATATACACTGCCGCACAAAATTATAGCGCCACTTTAGAAAATGGCATAACTTTTAACTGAATTATTCAAACAGAGTTAAACTTTACCAGATGGCATATTTTTAGATCTAAAATATGATGGAGTAATTAATTTTACATTATACAAAATATATTTTACGAAATTTAAAAAATACTGTAAATTGCTTGATTTTGGGCAGCACAAAATTATAGCGCCACTCAACTTTTCAACGTTTATTTTAGCTCAAATTGTTTTTTTTGCGGATTATTTATAATGTTGTGTAAGATTGTATGTTTACTTAATATTTTTAAGCAATGCCGAAAAGTTCTAAGCTGTCTGAGTTTGAAAAGGGGCGAATCTCCGCGTTGCATTCTCAGAATTGGTCATTTCGCCGTATCGCTGCTGAAATCGGGCGTCATCACAAAACTGTCAGCAGCTATTTGGCCGATCCCGACGCGTATGACACTGCTAAGTCATCTGGGCGTCCAAGGTGTCTAAGTCCGAGGTCAAAAAGGCGTATAATTAACCGCGCTTCTAACTCTACCGTCTCTTCTACACAAATCAAGGCAGAGTTGGGCTTGCAGTGCAGCCCGATGACCATCCGTCGGGTGTTGCACGATAGTGGAACAATCGTTAGAACAAAGATGGCGCCTTGTCCGAAGCTTACCGTTGCTCATAAAGCTGCGCGGCTTGCTTTCGCTGAAGAAAAATTAGTTCAACAAATCGATTGGAATAAGGTTATTTTGTTTATGAGCGTCAGTTCTTTTATCAGCATCAGTGTATTTCAGATTGTATGGTCGGACGAGAAGAAGTTCAATCTCGACGGCCCGGACGGATTTTGTGGATATTGGCACGACCTCCGCAAAGATCCTCAATTTTTCTCGAAAAGAAATTTTGGGGGAGGGACGGTTATGGTTTGGGGGGCTTTCGAAGCATCAGTGACTCTTCCGCTTGCATTCACGTCGAGCAAAATGAATAGCGAGGAGTACCAGCAAGTTCTTGAGGAACATTTGACTCCATATTGGCAGCCGGACTACTTGTTCATGCAAGATAACGCCACAATCCATCAAAGCGCATCGACATTACAGTACCTGGCGGCGCATCAAATCGCGTTATTTGCTTGGCCGGCTTGCTCCCCGGACTTGAATCCGATAGAAAATTTGTGGGGAATTCTGGTTCGAGAGATTTATCGCGACAATCGACAGTATGCTACAGTAGATGAGCTAAAATTTGCAATTTCTGTCGCTTGGAATAATGTTAATCTGAATACATTGTACAACTTAGCTCATAGTGTCCCCAATCGTTTATTCGATGTTGTAAAATCTAAAGGCGGACCCACAAATTATTAATTATTTGTTTTGAAATTGTTTTGTTATGTTTAAGATAAAATAAACGTTGAAAAGTTGAGTGGCGCTATAATTTTGTGCTGCCCAAAATCAAGCAATTTACAGTATTTTTTAAATTTCGTAAAATATATTTTGTATAATGTAAAATTAATTACTCCATCATATTTTAGATCTAAAAATATGCCATCTGGTAAAGTTTAACTCTGTTTGAATAATTCAGTTAAAAGTTATGCCATTTTCTAAAGTGGCGCTATAATTTTGTGCGGCAGTGTATATATATATATATTAGGTTGTCGCATAATTGACCCGCCAATTTTTTATCAACAACCTAAATATATATATATATATATATATATATATATATATATATATATATATATATATATATATATATATATATATATATATATATATATATATATATATATATATATATATATATATATATATATATATATATATATATATATATATATATATATATATATATATATATATATATATATATATATATATATATATATATATATATATATATATATATATATATATATATATATATATATAATTATTAACCTTAAAAATTAGAAAAATGTTAACAATAGACGGGTCCTTAAGCCATTAAAATATGACATGAATATGTAGATTGCGTGTATTTGTTTGTATAACGCGTTAATTGAAAAATTTGTCAATGTTAACGTACATACATCATGCCAAACACAAGACCTCCAGATTTTTAAAAGGTTTTTATATTATAATTACCTAATTTCTTGTTTTTTATTTATTTACTTCATTTGTAACAAAATTATGTATTTTTCATATAAAAAATTAGTATTAAATATATATCTTAATGAAAATTAACAAAATTTGTCATTCTTTTTATCTTTCTTATTAAAATTTATGACATAATCGCAAACATTCACAAGTCATTTTTTTAGAAAACATAAAATAATAATTTTAATATAGATTTAATAGAATTAACACAATAATACAATCTGATAAAAAAATACAATTAAAATATGTGATTGATAGAATCAAATGATAACGCTAACTTAAATTCTTTCGAATTATTATCTAAATTGATGCGTTCAAATATAAAATAATCATTGAATTTATAAATGAAAAATGTTTTTTTTAATGCTAACACAATAAAAACATAATATTATTACAAGACATGTACCTATGTAAGCAGAGAAATGAGAGTAAGATAGATGAGAGATCATTTAAGCAACAAATGTCTTTAAAAAAATAATAATCATAAATAAATAACAAAACATTTATATATATTTATGTGTTAAAATAATTACAAAATAAAATAAATAACTGAATAATATCATTAAGAATTTTCATGTTACTTTTATACCCTAAGTTCTTTCCTAAGTTCCCTAAGTACAAAAGCAACAAATTTTCAAAAAAATGAAATAACCCTATGTCCGGGTAAATAAAACGCGGCCGTTCGAAGAATTTTTGAATATTGACCTAGCCTTCATTATGTTGTTTTGTTCATTATGTTGTTTTGTGTCGGTTAAGCATAAAATTTAATGAACGTCATCATTAAAGCAGGTCCAGGCTGTAGTTTAAAAATTTTGAGCTAAACTTCGTTTATACACGGGAATTTTTCACTTTTACACTTCGTCATATTTAAGGGCATCAAGAACTCGGGGTAAATGAAATTTTAAATTATTAAACAGAATTAAACTTATTTATGATATATTTATACTACGTAATAGTAATTTACGTAATACAAAAATATACAATATTTACAGTTATTTTAACAAATTAAATAAAATTTTTGCAATTCATTATAAAAATTTTATTTAGAAAAATGCTTAAGAAATCCCTATAGAAAAAAAATTGCAATTTTATTTATTCGGAAATATTTGGGTCAGTAATGTTTTTAACAATAAATGAGCTAGCATTTACTTTTTTTAGTTAACTTTTATAGATTTTTTTATCCTAAATATCTACATCGTTTTTCCACGTTTAAATAAACCATTAGTTTTATGTACATAAAATTTACGTTTTTTATCTAATTAAATTTAGCACTAAACGATGAATACTTTAAATTTATTTAGAAATAGAAGTAAGTGCAAAAATTGTCACTCATTTCTAAAATATTTTTTTACTAATTTTTTTTTCTCACGCTTTACTAGATAAATATTTTTTAATACATACTCATCCTGTTTACTATGTTTTTTAATCATTCCACACTTATTTTTCATTTTGTCTTCTGTTCATTTCAGTCTCATTTAGTCTTAAAGAAATGATTAAGGTCAAAAATGTTTCGATTCTTCTCACTTGTCAATGTTCACTCTTGACTCTTTGCACATAGCAAAAGATACAAAAATTAAAAAAAAATAAAGTTAATTTTTGGTAATGAACAAAAAATGTTCGTAAAATAATTTTCAAAAAACATATTTTTGAAAATTTAGAAGCAGAATAAAAAAACAATGGAAGAAAAATTAATTCTAAAATGAAAATTAACAATGCGCATGATAAAAAAAGGAAGTTTTTCGAATTTCAATATTTTGCATCTTCTTCAATAAAATGGAAAATTCGCATAAATTAACTATGCCGTATGACTGAAGCACATATTTAAATTGTTTTGAAATTTAATTAAAATAATTAATTTAATTAACTGCAGTAATAAATTCTCAACAAGATAATATTCTTTTAAAAAGTATTCCACTTTATAGTTATTTTTAACTATCATATTTCAATTTTGAAGCTTTGATGCATTAGCCTGTGTAAAATCTTGCCTTAACTGTTTATGCTCTTCCATTAAAAATTCGCACATATTTTTAATTATTAGGCAATTTTATATTAAAAATTACCACAAATTCAGGTAAATAATTTTTGAATTTTGACTTGGCCTTCATTCTGTTATTTTATGTTTGTGATGCATGAAATTTAATAAACACAATCATTAAAGCAGGTCCAAGTTGCAAATTAAAAATTATGAGCTCAATTTCGTTTATAACAGATTGAAGACCAAAATTCAAAAATTTTTCGAAAAGCCATGTCTTGTTTATTTTAGGATAAATCAAATATAATTATTTATCATTCATTGAGATAAAACAGGCGCACTTGTAGTTATAGAAGAAAGGGAAAAAATTTATTTGAAATATAAAAATAAAAAAACTAAAATATTTATTAAAAACATTATAAATTTATTGATATTTTTTATTGAAAAGCAAATTCACTGATAAAAACACATTGATAAAAATAAGAAAAATATATTTAAATTATTTTGCAATTGGTTACAGTATAAATATGTAGAGTATCGCCCTCGTCCTGAATTCCAGTCTCCTAGCGACCAGTGATGGGTAAGTAGCTCACCGACAAGCGTTTGAACTCTCTTCTTTTTGCGCACATTTTCTCGATAAAAAAAATTTCTTTTTGACGAGATGGCATTTTTTTATAGTTTCTTTTCGGTTTGTGAAGTCTATAACTCAATCATTTTTTGTGTACATATAGAGGTACGTATATTGAACATAACGGTTTTTTCAGAATTTAAAAATTCCTATTCTGAGCCAAGTTATGGTCCAATGAGCCATTTAGAAATTGGTAACTCGCGATGAAGAGAGACGAAAAAGAAAAAACACATACTTTTTTTCTTTTTCGTCTCTCTTCATCGCGAACCATCAATTTCTAAATGGCTCATTGGACCATAACTTGGCTTAAAATAGGAATTTTTAAATTCTGAAAAAAAACTTTTTATTATAACGAAAAGCTCGATATACATGTTTATTTTGGAGTAATTTTATCAAAAAATGACTTCACAAACCAAAAAGAAACTGTAAGAAAATGCTATCTCATCAAAAAGAAAAATTTTTTATTGGGAAATAGCGTGCAAAAAGAAGAAAGACGCTTGTCGATGAGCCTTACCCATCTAGAAAGTATTAATTATCTTGAGCTTTTTTAAAAAGGTACAATTTTCAGCATCAAAAATTCGAGGCAAATTGCTTTTTCTCAAATCTCCTTTATTTTTTTTCTTTTCATTAATCATTTAAGGTTCCAATCAATTGTACATTCACCCAGAAGTATAAGTAAAAGGTTAGTTGCCGTGACTTATGAACATAGCAATTTTCGCAGAAAAGAGACCATCGCTTCTTATTAAAAGTGTGCTAGCATCAAATAGGCAATTTGGGTACATATTTTGCTAGTGATAATTGTCAGTTTTAATATAATAAATTAAAATATAAAATAAAATGCAGACTGAATCGAGAATAATTAAAAGTAAAAAAAAGAACGAAAAGTATGTTAAAAAATAAAAAAAAAATGTTCACGAGAAAAAAAAAACTAATTTCCGTTTAAGAACACAAAAAATTTTTCATTGGAAATCAGAGTTGCCAGATGAAAATAATAAAAAAGAACGCTGGGCACGAAAAAAATATTTTATTGATAATTTCCAACAACAAAAAAGATTTTTCTAAAAATATCTGAATTGGTCTATTTCGTTAACTTTTCGGGTCAGATTCTTTATTCTCTCAACAATTAATACTTCTCGGAACTCCTGATCCTGTGTCTAAGAGCGCCATTCTTCATAAAAAAAAGAACAAAAAATGGAAAAAAAGTACAAAAAATAAAAAAGAACAGACCCCCTCAAAAAAAGAACAAATCTTTTTAAAAAGGACATCTGGCAATCCTGTTGGAAATAGATTAAACCATTAAATTATATCCTTTGATATAATTGTGTTGGGTTGGTACATAATTATTGTGCCATTTTTTCAACAAATTTTATTCAACAAACACATTAAGAATATTAGCAAAATCATGTTTAAAAGATTATTCGGGTACATATTTATCATTCATTTCAAGATTTTTACATGATAGACGATTGATTTCACCGGCAAAAAAGTTGCAACTTTTAGAGACAATTTTTTGAACGTTTACGAAATGATTCAAATCCAAGAAACGAATTTTACAGGGTGGCCGGGATTTGTTTTTGTTATAACTTTTTTATTTTTCGACCAAACTGCCTAATTTTTTTTTATTTGATACCCGAGAATCCCCCATTTTGTGTGGTACCATATTTGTGCATTAAGTTTTAAGTTAAGCGTATGCAATAATTGTTTTAAAATTTGTGTGATTTTCAGAAATGGAGTATACTGTTGAACAAAAAGTCTGGTGTGTTGTTTGGTATGGAATGTCTGGATCGCCTACAACCGTTCAGCGTGAGTATCGCAAGAAATTTGGGCGTAGTGCTCACCTTCCCAATGACAAATCTATTCGACAATGGTTCGACAAAATCATGGACACAGGAAGTGTGAACAACAAGCCAAAAACAAAAACGAAGTGGGTCCGTACGGAGCTCAAGGTCGAAGAAGTGCTGGCTAAATTTCGCGAGGATCCGCACATCAGCCCGAGATCGTTGGCTCGGAATGAAGGAATGCCATCCCGAAGTTCAATTCAACGAATTTTGAAGGTTCTTGCTTTTGTGATTTTTTGTTGAGTTTATGGTGCGCTTTTTAGGAGGCAAAATTTCACCCCTACAAACTTCAACACGCTCAGAAGTTGAGGCCAGTGGATTATGAAACACGTGTTGTTCACGCTACCTCGCAGCTGGACTTGACGCAGGAGTTCTTCGGCCGAATCCTCTTCTCCGATGAAGCTCACTTCCACATCCATGGCCACGTCAACCATCAAAAATCTACCGCACCCAGCCGACCGATCTCGACGACCTCCAGTCGAGAATTCAGCAGGCGTTCGATAATCTGCCGCAGGACATGATTGACCGCTCCATCGACTCATATGAACGTCGTATCGAGCGGTGTATTGAAGTGGACGGACGAAGCGTCGAAATCAATTTCGGAAATTGAAACATTTTTATTGTTGTTTTTTTTTGTTGTCATTTTAATAAATTTTGTTGTTATGTTTGATACCACACAAAATGGGGGATTCTCGGGTATCAAATAAAAAAAAATTAGGCAATTTGGTCGAAAAATAAAAAAGTTATAACAAAAACAAATCCCGGCGCCAATTTGGGCCACCCTGTAATTCTTTCATCCAGTTAGTTTTTTATTATTAAAGAGTTCGTGAACAACTTATTCATCATATTTTCGTAGCTTTTCGTACTTTTTCAAAATCGGAAAAAGACTGAGCCGGCTTCCATTACTTCTCGAAGTGGTATGGTGAATGGATATAGTATATAGTTTTCGATTCGCATTTTTGTTAATTAAATATACATAAAAGATTATTTTTATAAAAAACGTCAAATTTTCCAAAGAAAACATCGAAACAGAATGCGACAATAAAATGCACCAAGCCAATATAAAGATTTAGACGAATCCTTTAAATTTTTTTTCATTTAACTGACTCATTATGAAAACAGAGAGGCGTAAATGAATAACATGTGCACTATAAGGCCAAAGAGAAGCGCAAAAAACACCAATTTAATTAGTGAGTTGAATAAATTTAGAAGATTTTTTCACTATAATAGGTAAAATATTTTTTAAGTATGTTTTCCAGCCAGACGAACTTTATTTTTTGAAAAATTTAAAATTACAATTGGCCATTTTTATATCCTTTCTAAAAAGATCAAAATATTTTAAATAATAAAGTATATATTTTTAAACATTTTTTAGCATTTAAATAATAAACATCTGCTAAATAGTTAGGTATATTAAATTTAATAAAATTACTTTTAATTCTTAATAAATATATATTAGTTAATTTTTTTATTTAATAATTAAGATTTACAAATACAAAAATTATGAGATAAATATAATATACATACATCTTAACGATAAGATAAATGCATATTAGAACATAATTAGGTACTGTTTAATCTACAATTTGTGGTAGCAAAGCAAAATCCGGTTTTTCTTTGTCATAACTAAATTTGGAAAATTTTGCGTAGCTCTTAAAATACAGTATTGTAAGAATACAACACACGCCCACGGCTATTGTATTTGTCCAGTTTGGCAGCACGTCATAAAAGAGAGTCGAAGCGAGGGCACACATTATAATTACCTAAAATTTGCAAAAAAATTAAAACATTCAATTAGTTTAAATAAAAATAATTATTTTAAATATAAAATCGCTCATAAAAATTAAAAAAATTAATTTTAAAAAACATGCTTTTATGCAAGCGATGTAATTGGTAACAAGAATGCCTTCTAACGCGCCGGTATGTTCAATGGTATAAAAATATAGGATATTACATACAACGCTGGTAATTATGACTAATGCAATGTTGAATACTGTGATGGAAGTTATATTAGTCAAAATAAATAACATTGCATCGCGCAACTCATCCTGTAATAAAGTATTTACAGGGCTTCAAAGTGGAATTAAATTTAAAATAAGTCGGCCGTCATATCAGCACGAACTATTGGTTTGAAAAAAAGTGCAAAAACTTTTGCCACACTTTATAAATGCATGTAAGATTTTCATTTGAGTTTTAAAAATGAATTTCTTGTTAATTTTTATTACCCTAATTTCGCGTGTATAAGGCCGGGTGTTTTGAGCCAAATTTAAATTTGCGCCAATGAGTTCATTCTGTTCGTATTGGGGTCCAAATTTTGTGCCCGCCTTTGTCTCGGTTTCATAAAAGTGGGCACAAAATTTGGACTCGCTTGGATCTAGTACAACAGAATGAACTCATTGGGGCCAATTTAAATTTGGTTCAAAACACCCGGCCTTATACACGCGAAATTAGGGCAGTATTTTATTTTAAATTTTTTAATGTTTTTGTAAACATTATGAACTAGATCATAAAAACTTAATTAGAAATGAAATTAAAAAATGTATAAACATAATACAAGTTATCTTTTTTCCAATAAATACAAATTTTTTTAATGGACATTTTAAAAAATTTACATTTTAAAAGCATACGAATAATTAAAAATTTACCTGTATAAGATCAGCAATAAGAAGAAGGCAAATCACATTAAATGCATTAACATAGATAATATTCAAAGTTGATGTACCAATTTGATAGCGTTCAATTAATAGAGCTAACAGTGAATTTAACACGAGTACGAGCAATGAATATAATATACTCCATAACTGAAGCTCAAAAGCCACGAACGCTAAAGTTCATTCATAAATTTATATTCATTTGCATAATAATGTTAGGATCTATTTAGTAATTTATTATTTTAATTAATCTGATAAATACATACTTGCGACAGCACCAGAAAGAGAAATAATAAGAATTAATGCAAGTTGTTTAATATCTGGTCGTTTTTCGTGATAAGTGAGTACAGCTTGTGTAAGCGCAACGAGAATAGGTGCAAACGCTTGTATTGCTCCAAACATGGGCCTATCAAGACCATCAATACTTGACATGAGTCCAAGTTGAGCGAGCACTTGGCACAAGGACAAAGGTAGAATTTCCCGGCCGCGCGTTAACGTAAACGACGCAACCTTTAATAATTTCATAATTCTAAAACAGAACATAAATCAATAAAATTATTGTAAACATATTGTTAAACCTTCCGCATTCCAACGTGAGAAGGAGTAGTGTAGTTTGAAAAAGTAGTATTACGAGTGGATAGTTAAAGTAAAATTTGAAAAGGACGATGTGTGAAAAAACTTCGCTTAGCAATAAACTTGCACCATATAACGAAAGACTAAAAAATATATTTATAAATTTATAATTAAATACTAAAAAATAAAAAAATTCAAAACTTACACCTTTAAGGATAAACTCATCGTCTAAAGTTAAACAAAAAATAAATCTAAAATTAAAAATATGTTTCCAGTAGAATGTTTTCTATAAAATGAGTATCGATTTTATGCAGAAGCATTTTTTGCTTTTTTCCTTGTTTAGATTTATTCCAAACATTTTCATTATCTTAATGTCTTATTTTCTATTACCTTATTTTTTATTCTTATTATTAACGGTTTCCCTGAAATCGGCGATCTTATCAATGTACAAGAAAATTTATACTAGAGTTAACAAAAAAAGAATGGATGCTATTCAAAAAACAAAATTGGAGATAAAAATAAAGAGTGATTTAGTTTACCTTTTGAAAATAAAGCTCAAAAAATTTATAAATTTATAATTACATCATTTTACCTTTCAAATGACCATTCTTCGAACGAGATTATCAGTCAAAAGGTATGAATTTACATTCAATGTTCAGAAAATTTGCTACTTCGGCAATGCAATAAAATGAAAATGGCCAAACGGGATAAGACAAAACGGGACCAATTTCTATCGCAATTTTTTTTTCATAGCTATTTTATATCATAATCGATTTTTAAAATTTTTTATTCAATTTTTAAGTTTAAATTTAAATAAAATTCATCAAAACTTTTACATATTAAACTTAAAGAAAGTTCGTATAATATTTATCACGTTTTTATTAAAATAAGTTTATAGCTTAGTTCTTTATGGAATAAGTACCTTATTATATGGCACCATTGCAAATATTGCATTTGTTGATTCGGCTTTCAATTTTCCGAGAGCATTTCTCATTATTCAAATGATGCTCGTGTTTATATTTTTCGAAATAATGAGGTATTTTTTACATATTAATCGGAAATTATGTTTGCTTACAAATATTTTAATAAGAAAAATATAAAGTTTTTCGGCATACTAAATCACAATTGATTTATTAAATTTACTATTCCTTTACAAACCAAAAAGCTTTAACAAAAAGAAAAAAAGAGAAGTAAAGCATAACTTAAATTTCTTTTCAAAAAGTAACAATAAATTATTGAATAGAAATTTTAAAAATAAATTTAAAACAATTATTTCAGAATGAAATACATATAAGGTCTAAGATTATTTATATGCATTATAAAATATTTCAGAAAAACTCAAAAACTACGTTTAACAGCATATTCATTTGAGCGTGGTAGATGGCTTTTTCTTCCTTCATTGTGTTATTTATTATCGATTGAATTATTACACGATTCTTTAAATCTCCAATATACACCGTATTATCAAATTGTACAACTACAGTTTCCTTTTTTTATTGCTTTATTTTCTATTTTATCACGTTATCAAAAAATTAGCCGACATGACGTATTATTTCTCATTCTTGTGGCCTTTAGTTGTCTTGGATCAAAACTGGCTGGTTTACTTTATCATTTTTATTTAATGATATACGTTTTAACAAAAAAAAAATCTATGTAAATTTAAAAAAATAAATAATTGAGTTGTATTATTTAGAAGCAAATAAAAGCTAATTATAAGCTGAAGGGCACAAATATAAATTTGAATAATTGTTTTGAATAATTGTTTGATATTTGCACCCGATGAATCATTGGACCAGGGAAATGCCGATTTTGAGCATTGGAGTGTGTGTATTCGTGTTACATCGTTGCGTGTGCGTGGAGATTGGGCGGGTTACAGGGAGGTACTATCGACAAAAGTAAAGGTTTTACATTGACGACATCTTACGGATCGGTGGTTGTAACAGTTGTACGTATGACTTCTTTACCATGCCGAATTCCATATATTCATGTATTTGTGTTTAATGCTTTACTGAAAGTTTTGTTATAATTAATTTTCTATTTTTAAATAAAAAATCATTTGTAAAATCATAATGAAAAATAGATTACTCTTTTTGGATCTTGAACACTTTAAAATTAAAAAAAATAAATAATCGGAAACATCTAATTAAACCAATAAACGGCCTCTAAATTAAGAGAAGCATTAACGATTTCCATACACTCATAATTCGTGCTTGTTGCTTTAAATTGAAAAAGTGTTTTAATGTTTATTAAAATTTTATCAGTTCGTAACAAAATTTCATCTTTCTTATATATTTTGTTGTACCTTATTCATCCAATAATAAAATGCTTTAAAAATACATACATTTTTAAGTTATAAACTTTAAATATGTGTCCTGGAATGTTAATTTTTAAATTTTTTTTTAAGAATTATATTTATTTTAGCGTTAATAGCGTATGAATTTCGAATCATGAATCTCATAAGCGCATTCATTGGATTATTGGTAACTTCTTTTCTATTTCCTGCTGTCGAGCGCATTAAAACACGCTTAAAATTTACGATTATGGAGTTGATTTACATTAATTCATTCAACGTTTTTATTTTTGGAATGTTTATGGAATATAAAAATCCACAAATTGGTGATGTTATTGTGGGCCTAGTCACAGGTTGGGACTATACGAATGGTTGGAAATATTTTTTCCTTCTTCTAATTGCGAGTATTTTCTACCAAATTTCATTTTTTTATACCATCACTTACAATGGTGCTCTTGATAGTGCACTCGTAAATGCAACAGCCTCCATATTAGAGGTCATTTAAAACGTTTTAATGATTCTCCACACATAAAATTTTTTAAATTTTCGATTTTTTAAATTATTATACTGATTAATTTCAAGCTCTTTTTATTAGCTTGGCAAAAAAGTACTTCGACAAAAATTTCAAAATTCTAAAATTTTCTGGAAATAATTCAAATAATTTTATAAGTTTGATAGCCTTGTAGAACATTCTCGAAACTATTATTATATGAGTATATAAGGACACGCGCGCAGAGTTTTGTTAATTTTCACTAATGATTAGTAAAGACCATATTCGAGCTATCATCTACTACGAGTGGCTCCAAAGCAAGAGTGCAAGCGCGGCTGCTGCAAATATCAACAGCATAATTGGTGAAGGGACTGTTCATCGTGCGACGGTCAACAATTGGTTCAACCGCTTTGCGAACGGAGATACAAGCCTTGAAGATCATCTGTGTGTTTGGTGGGATGCGAAGGGACCGATCTACTACGAGTTGCTGCCCGTAGGCATGACTGTCACAGCTTCTGTGTACATCGATCAGCTTCAGAAATTGGCTGATGCAATGCAAGAAAAACGTCCAAGACGTTCAACAGTTCACTTGCTCCATGACAATGCTCGACCACACGTTGCTTCCTTCACCCGCCAAAAATTAACCGAACTTGGCTGGCACACGGTTGCCCATCCGCCGTACTCACCGGACATTGCGCCTTCTGACTACCACCTGTTCCGACCGCTCAAGCATTATTTGCACGGAAAAAAGTTCGACAAGTATGACGACCTCAAAATGGCAGTCGACAACTTTTTTTTATCTCAGTCCTCTGAATTCTGGGAAAAAGGCATAGGTGCTTTACCTGATAAATGGGTAAAAGTTATTGATGTCAACGGTGAATATATTGTTTAAAATTATTTGTTCTGAATAAAGTTATAAATAATTGAAAAAAAGTTAAATTTTGTCGAAGTACTTTTTTGCCAAGCTAATATATTACCTAATTTAAGGAAATAGATAGTCAAAAATTTAATTACTGCATATACAGTCAAACCTAGGTTTAACGGCACCTTTCGGGACCGGGCCTAGGTGCCGTTATAGCCGCTGAAGCGAGGGTTTAATAAGCAGAGTATATTAACTATCTCAAATTCCGAGTAAGAAGCTGTTATGTCTCTGAATGACATATAACAAAGAAAAAGGTTTACAATATACTTTATTTTTTTAACTAACATCGAATGTCACTTAGCTTCTTCTTGAGAAAAACAACAATGATCAAAGATCAAAAAAAAATTTGAAGAGAAAATGAAAGGCGAAAATCCGCGGAATTGTTCTTTGCAAAGCTCTCGATGATAGTCGGCTGGCGCATCTTCTTCTGACGAAGCTTCAGCATCGCATTGTCAATGAGATCGCACGCCTTCATCGCCTTGGATTGATTTCCGTTCTGCTCCAGATATCGCCGGAAAGTGATCACCGATCGCTGCGCCTCCTCGAACGAAATCCTATCCTCTTCGATGAATAGCTCCTCGTCGTTCTCATCGGGATCCTCGCTTTCTCCTCCAGAGTGAAGGCTCCATCAGTTACGAGGCGCTCATCAGCTTCAAGGAAGTCGGCTAGCTCGATCTTTTCGCCGTTGTTCATCCACTCATCCGCTGGCACTTGGTTCCATAGTTCAACAATAACATTCACCGACCCGGCTTTGCCATGCTCCTCCTTGAACTTGATTCCGTGGCGCTTCTTGAAATTCTCCAACCATCCATTGCTTGCTTTGAAGTTGGGGAGATGCAGCAATTCAGCCAGCATGGTCGTCATCTCCTAAAAAACTCTATGGAATTCAAATTAGCAAACAGAAGTTTACCTTTGTCAGATCTCCGCTGATCGGAAGATTCATGCCTCTTGCTTGCTTTAGCCACATCAGCACCGCTAGCTTTGGGACGTAAGACAGCGTTAGCTTCTTGCGCTTTGATGGAACTCCAGCGTTCCAGCGTTGATGGCCTCTGTGATCGATTCCTCCGAATTCAAAATTGTCTGCATGCTTGTTCGCTTGACATCGAATCCCCAATTTTTGCTGAACTCTCGAGCCAGTTTTGAGTGGTTTGGATTCTTCTTCACAGCATCGATGATCCCCTGCTTCTGCTGCAACGTGAAGGCGACTCGCTTGCTTTTTTAATCGGCCATCTCTGAAATGAAAATTTGAACAAGGTGCCGTTAAAACGAGAGTTCATATAATTGAAGGTGCCGTTATGGCATAGTAAAATCATCGGGCCTGGGTGTCATTATACCGAGGGTGCCATTGAAGCGGGGTGTCGTTAAACCGAAGCTTGACTGTATGGGAAAATTTATAATATTGGGTTGTAACATAATTATCTGCGGCCTTTTCGAATGCTTAAAAAATTAGTTTATTTTTGTTCGATGTTTATACTTTGTGTTGTTGAATAGTTCTTGTTACGGACTTTTTCATCTATTTTATTTTACGGCTCTACATCTATTGGATTTCGAGATATTTGTTTTGGAATAAAGAATAATCGGAAAATAGTAAAAGCGGTTTTACTGGAGCGATTTGTACAATGTTATAAAATCACTCCTGCTGCTCGGAAACTTAACGAAATGTTGGTCGTTATGAAATCTTAAAATATTGATAATGGTAAATCGATACCACATAAAACCCAAACATTTCATTCACTAAGCGAGCAGTGCAGTGCAGCTTTCTTCAAAATGACTGCAAAAATGTTCCTAAAATCGCTTTGTATTTATTCGAAATTCTAAAACAATATCTCGCGATCCAATAGGCGTAAAACGGTAAAATTAAATACAAGCAAAAGTCCTTAACAAGAACTATTCAACAACATACAAAGTATAAACATCGAACAAAACAAACTAATTTTTTAAGCATTCGAAAAGGCCGCGGATAATTATGTTACAACCCAATAATAATTTTTGATTTAATTTTTAGATTTTTGTGCTTCATGCTTTTGGAATGTACGACAAATTTGATTACTATCCCGGTGCTCTTACTCTTATTGGCATTGTACTGAATCTTGTTATGACTGCAGCGGCTTTCCGAACTTTACGAAGAAAATATATTGTAATGTCAATGAAATAAAATTATATATCTTCTCACTTATATCGAATAAAAAATTAAAATATTTCAAGCATTAATGCATTTTCTTGAGTTTTTAATACAAAAAAAGAAACGATAAATTATTTAAATAAAAAAGTGCAGACACAACAATAAAGAATAAAACAAAAATGGAAGCCACTTACTTGTTCAAGATAAAATCTATATGATGACCTTTTCAGCGATATAAAAGTTCATTGTTAGCATTAAATTCAATACTAGTTAACAAAATTGTACTTTATTAATACTAGTTGCTATTAATATATATGGAATTTGCATATATTTAGTAAAACATTAATCTTATAAGCATATATTCAAAATGATATTATCATCCCAATGGTAGGTTTATATTAAACGTTGTAGCTGAAACAAAAATGTTTTTTAGGATTCTGTTATGGGGTTCAATTACGATAATATACAGTATGCTCTCGCATTTCATTATGGTTGAACTCAAATTTGAATGTATAAAAACATTGTTACTTCTTCAATTTTTGCTAATGTTCGGAATTATTGAAATGTTCAGGTAAAGTTATTAATTATGCATATAACTTTGAGCTTGACAAGAAAAAGAGTTTTGTTTTATATGGAACGACATTTATTATAAAAACAAAACTACAATTAATCCAAGAGGTATTATCCATCATAATCTATGATTTATGATAAACATTCATGAAAAGAATGAATGCCGTTTAAGAAGAACTCGGCCAAATTTGACTCAAAGAATTTGAACCGCCAAATTTTTGCAACCTTGGAGTTTTTGCCTCTTTTTCAGCTACTGTTTATTGTAACAGCTCAAAGTTATGGGAAATAATAAACCATTTATTTGGTGGTACCAAAACGAATCTTGTATCTGACATATTAACCGAGTTACATACAAATTTCCATTTTAGACCTTAAAATTGTTGAGTACCTCAATATCCCCATCGACATATGGAAACTTTTAAAGTTTTTCCAAATCGTTCTTTTTTGCTATGATATTTTTTAGGCCTAAAAAAGCTAAAAAAAAATAATTCCAAAAAGGTTGCTTCAAAAAGTAACGTTTTTATTGCAAAAAAATATTTTTTTATTGCAAATTCGGCACTTTTCAAAAAAATTTAAACTTATTTTACAAAAACTTTTGTTAGATCCAAAAAATAGTCGTTCCATAAAAACGGATCTAATATATACTAGGAGTGGAACGGAAATGATTTTTAAATTTTGGAAATCAGAATTCCGTTGTACCTCTAATATATGTACATATACCAAGAGTATATCAAAATTCCAATTTCCAACAAGTGCAAAATTTCAAAAATTAAAAAAAGAAATTCTAAGGTTTTTGGCCAATTTTTTCGATTTTAGATTTTTCAATTTTCTTCAGAATTCCGATTTCTGAAATTTCAAAATTATTTCCAGTATACCTTTGTTATCATAAAAATAAATTTAAAAAATCAAAAGTGATTCTCGTACTGAAGTTTAAATAATTAAGGATGTTGCATATAATAAAATTGCCACCATATTCATTTTCTCGTGGTGGACTATTTGCTTTTATACCATCATTGTGCTATTTGGTAACGGAAAGTCGTGTGTATTTTGCACTTAACACTACAAAGACTCCGTATTTTGCAGTTATTTTTCGTCATTTTCCTCTAATGATTGCGGTTGTTAAAATTCTTAAAAACCGTAAAAAGTTGCATTCTTGGCATGTACTAATGTTAGCACTAATCGCCGCTAGTTGTTACGGCTCAAAATTAGCAGGCACTTTTTAAACATTTTTAAAAAAATTTTATTGTAATTTTCTAAAATGTTGTTTGTATTATGTGTATTGGTAAGTCAAAAAAGGCTGGTAAACAATTTAAATTATAAAAGTTTAATTCAGCTTTACAAATATATAACTTGTACCGCTTAAAATATTACGTGATATGTGAAGGCCCCAATTATTATTACGTGATATGTGAAGGCCCCAATTCAATCCTCCCCGTTGGAAATGCTGGAACTAATCATTTCGCGGATTTGGATGAGGGCCATCCAGTCACTGAAAAATTGGCCAGTTTGCTATATAAGCATGCGGTAGAGGTTCAGAGAAAGCGATTTTGACCTGAGCAACAAAGACTGTGTATGGTGGGATCAGAAGGGTATTTTGTATTATGAACTTCTCAAACCTGGCGAAACTGTTACGGCGGCTCGTTATAAAGAGTAATTAATCAATCTGAACAGAGAAGTTGCACCAAACGATCAGAATGGACCACAAGACACGAGTGGCCAATATTGCTTCACGACAACGCCAGACCTCATGTTGTAGAACCGGTCAAAAATGCTATAAAAGGATTAAAATGGGAAACCCCACCCGCCCTACTCTCCTGGCATCGCTCCGCCGGATTATCACTTATTTCGACCAATGGCTCACGTATTGGCGGAGCAGGAGTTCACAAAACAAGAAATGCGAAAATGAATAAATGAATAAATTGCGTCGAAACAACCGAAATTTTTTTTGATGGAATCCATAAGTTGCCCATAAATTGGAATAATGTTGTTGTTAATAATGGTTGTTATTGTTAATAAAAGTTTAATTGAAAATTTTTTGGAATTTTAATTTTTTGAATCGTAAAAAAACGAACTTTCATATTTGTACACCTAATATTATTATTATTATTTTTAGTTTTAATTGCATATGATCATGAATTTTCTCGGTTTATGGATGCAACGACTGCTACATTGGCTATTGTTTTGTTCATGTTATGGACTGAACGTGTATCAACAAAAATGTCTTTTGGAGAATTTTTTTATGCACACATTTTTAATGGGACACTAATATGCATGTACTGGGAATACAAAAATGTAACTATTTATAAATTTTTGTTTCTGAAAAAATTAAAGACGAGCAAACAATTTTAAAATATAAATAAAAAAAATAAAGTAAAAAATTGTAAATTTTCTTTTTCATTAAAAGATAAAAGTATAAAATAATTTTTTTAATTTGAAATTTAGTCAGAATTACTTGATCTCTATATGGATTTACGTTATATGTCTAAACAGCCATTTTCTTTTTACTTGTGGCTTACCATATTTCTTTTATTTGGAATAATTTACCAATTTGCTCTTTTCTTAACGGTTTTTAAAACTAGCGCTCTTGCTACAGCATTGGTGTATGCATCCGCGGCAAACATTCAGGTGTCTTTGCATTACATGTATTTTTGTTATAAATTTAAATAACGCTTTTAATTAGCCATCGAATTATCGAGTTAAATTTTATAGCTGTACATAGTGGCCATAATAATTTTGTCTTTTTAATTTTGCTATAGTTCTTGACTGCATAAAGCAATTTTACTGAAATTGGCACAATTGACTAATTAAAATTTCTTAATTTTATGCGGATACAAGGGAAGTTCATTTTCGGGCCGTCCGATCTCAACACAATATTAAAAAGAGCATTTTTTGCGTAGAATGAAATAATTTCCACGTGCTGAATAAGCAGTATAACTGCTTTACATACCTTAACAGTAATTGTATTTAATTCTTTTTATTATGACCTTGTTCGTTACAGCAGTGGCATACTGACTAGCGCCTCCGTCCCTTTTTTCCTTTGAGTTCGAATCTGTTTTTCGTTTTTTTAAATTTAAATTTTTTGTTTTTCATTTATTTTAAAAACATTGCGCTATCGTTACTTCATTCTACGCAGAAAAATCCCTTCTTTTAATAGTATATATGTTGTGTTCAGATCGGATGGCCCGGAAATGAATTTTCCTTGTTAGCAAAAATATATTATACGCTCGTTTGAACGCCGTTCTCAATAATAGAAAACTTATGTTGCAAAATTGCAAAAACTCTCGTTACACAATATTTGAATGAGCTTAAAATTTTGTGTTCAATGACATTTTTTGGCTTTTACTTAATGCGCAAAAACATTTTAATATTAAATAAAATCTTATTCGTCGATTAAAAATTTCAGCGAGTTTTTCCAGTCAAAAGTTATATCAAAATCAAAAAGAAAAAATTTTCTTGGACATATACTCTAACATCAAGCATAGTCTGAACAAATTTCAAAGATTGACATCTTTAACTTACTGTTAAAATGATATCAGATTGCCTGTTAAAAAATGATAAATATGTAATTAAGAACGTCTAAAGCAAATTAGAAAAAATAGATTTTATTTCGTATCGTAACAGGCTAATTTTTGGAATTTCTTCGAACCACCACGAGTTTTAAATTTGATTAATTATTATAAACTAAAATGAGTAAAATTATTTAAAAAATAAAAAATAAATTAAAAGCCCATCCAATTTCATCGAATTAAATTTAGATTGTAATAATGTACTGCATGGGAATATTTGAACCTCTTTTCCTATTTTACCCGAATTTACTTTCATTTATTGGTATAGCTGTTAATATTGGTGCATCGTTGGCATATGGTATACTGCAACTTAAAGAGCCTGCTGCATGGCGCCAAATTTTACACAGACACTGGCAAGTTAACTGGATTGCGCCGTTTTTGCGCATTGCATTACTTATGTTTGAAGACGGAACTTAATTATAAAAATAAGTTATTGAAGCCCAACCAAAATGAATTCTTTATAATGTCCAACTAATTATTCTTACTTATTTGAATTTCTCTGAGAAAATTGAATTTTGAAAATTTGGCTATACTTTTTCATTCCTATTTGTCTAAATAATCTTTTGTTTCCAAAAAAGATTTTAAGAAATTATTTTTTTTTCAAATAAATGCAACATTTTTATTAATAATTATAAAACTTGTAATGATTTTTTAATGTATAAAAGAATTGCAAAATAAAATTTAATTAACTAACACAAAATTATATATATTAAAAGCTAAATTTCTAATTACTTATATGGTATTTCGACAGATGGGTACAATAATTATGCCATTCGATTCCCCACGGTCCAAAACTACAAAAATTAGCCGTCGCTCGTACCTTGGTCCCGAGTTATTGGTCTCCAATTACTCGGGACTCCAAAGTGCAAAAAATTCGCTAAATGTTTGCAATTTTTCTCACAATTTTTGTCAGACTTTTGTCAGAAAAGTATTTTATTATTTTGTCAAATAAAATTTGTTATGACACATTTTCTTGAATACTGTAATTTTCGAACAAAAATAGGCGGAGTTATTTAATCCGTTTAAAAAAGTGGGTAGAAAGAATCAAATAATCCATTTCGTTTTTCTTTTTTTCTGTTTTGGATGTTTTGGACCACAAGGAAACGAATGGCATAACTGTTGAAAAATGATTTTGGAATTGAAGTTTAAGATTTTTTAATTGAATTTTTAGACGTTTCTTATATTGTAGGACATTAGCCTAAGCTTGGAATTTTAGATAGAATGAATTATAATTTTGATTAGAGTTTTCGTTTGATATGACTAAAATTTCACCTAGATGTGTCTAGAAAATTTTTGAGGATTGATTTCTTTTTTTCATATTAATCGAATTTGTTAAATTGTTTTTAATTGAAGCGTTCAGGTAATTCTATCTATTATATTCATTAAACGCGATTTTTACGAAAACATGTCACTCTTCGACAATAACGCCGTACGCGTCGCATTGCGGTATGTGGCCATTTTGTCTTCAATTTAACAATTTTTTTATCGCAGAATTCGCCCGCAAAGTGCGCGCGAAAAGGCCGAGCAGACGGCGGTGTGCACATCGGTGGTGCCGGGCGTGCCGCAGATTCGCATCGGCGACAAGCGCTCCTATACCTTCGACTTTGTGTTCGATCAGTGCAGTCAACAGCAAGACATCTATGACGCATGCGTTCGTCAGCTAATCGACGGCACATTCGATGGCTATAACGCCACCGTTTTGGCCTACGGACAGGTGGGCTTATATATTTTTTTAAATTTATTTTTTGAGTTATATAACGTACGGAACGAGAGAATTTTTGAGGGATTACTAGCAAAAAGATCACACTTATTACATTATTTTTTATTGTAGACGGGCAGCGGCAAAACGTACACAATGGGCACTTCATTCGAGTCTACGTCCACCGACGCCACTACGGGCATTATTCCTCGTGCGGCTGACCACATTTTCACAAAGATGACTGCGCTGCGCGCTGACGCCCGCCAACAAGGCTCCATGGAACCGCAGTTCGAACTCTACGTCCAATTCATTGAGGTCAGCCCTTTTATTATATAATGTGCTGAAGGTTTTTCGGTAGAAATTTGGCATTTACAGCTTTACAACGAGGAGATTCACGATCTCTTGGCTATCGAGGAACGACGTCCCGGCTCGACGGCGATTAAAATTCACGAAGACCCGTCCAACGGCGAGATCTTTTTGAACGGCGTGACAAGCGTACAGCTCACTTCGGCGCAGGCGATTCTCGACGCACTTCAACAGGGCGCGCTGAATCGCACTACCGCCTCGACCAACATGAACCAACAATCGTCGCGTTCGCACGCTATTTTCACCATACAGATTAAACAGCAGCGAATGGTCGCCGTGAATGTATGTCTTGATTGGATTGGATCGATGGGAGGAGAAAGAAAGGCTAAAAATTTGGAAAATAATGGGCTGTTTTGATCTGTGTTTACAACAACAGGAGCTTGGCAACATAATTATTCCCAGTCGTTTA
This sequence comes from Bradynema listronoti, assembly GCA_024678965.1. NCBI lineage: Eukaryota > Metazoa > Nematoda > Chromadorea > Rhabditida > Allantonematidae > Bradynema > Bradynema listronoti. The sequence continues at coordinate 1,060,877 of JANLNO010000006.1, forward strand.
TTTCCAGAGCGAAGACGCCCAAAACCTGAGCATAAACGGCAACACAGCGCCGTTGAGTGAGGTGGAAATGCTGACAGCGAAATTTCGCTTCGTCGATTTGGCGGGCTCTGAGCGCCTGAAGCGAACCGGCGCGACGGGAAATCGAGCCAAAGAGGGCATCTCCATCAATTCCGGACTTGTAAGTCTTTTCACTCTCATTTTGACGCGGCGCCAATTAGACGTATTGAGGAATTTGAGAATGATTTGAGCCGGAATTAAGCCGAAAATTAAACCCCAATTATCGGCTTGCATTTTTTCCGGCCAATTTTTCAACTAAATATATTTGGCTTTTTATGTGAATCGATTTGATTGAATTTGGAGCAAAATTTGTCCGTGTATTTTGTTTGTGTATTTCTGAGGATAATGTATTCATTTTCTTGCCATTTTCATGCTTTGCGGATCCATTGCTATTTGTAGTTGGCTCTCGGCAACGTGATTAGCGTGTTGGGCGGCGCGTGCGCTCAACACCACGTTCCATACCGGGACTCCAAGCTTACGCGCCTTCTACAGGACTCACTCGGCGGTAACAGGTGGCGGACAAAGGCTGGGAAGATTTAGGGCCCTCATAATTGAAGCCTATACTATTTGGCGTATATTTTAGCCTTTTCTTGCCCTATCGCGTACTATTAAATGATTGACCGATTTTGCGGTGTTAAGTGAAAATCTTTTGGATTTGGACTGATATCAAATTGCTTCTAAAAATCTGTATTTTTCACACTTTTTAGCCGTACGTTGATGATCGCGTGCGCGAGTCCCTGCGATCGGGACTTTGTCGAGACGTTGAACACGCTGAATTACGCGAATCGCGCTAAGAATATCAAGAACAAGGTGGTGGCGAATCAGGACAAGTCGAGTAAGCTCATCGGCGAGCTGCGCGCTCAAATCGCCGCACTCGAGGCCGAACTCGTGGAGTATCGTCAGGTTGGGTTGAGCCAGTTATATTGGGAAAAAATGTTTTAAAATGCTTCTATTATAATATTTAAATTATGTGCTTAATTGCTTTAACTTTAAGGGAAAGCGTGTATTCGGCGCCGAAGGCATAGAGGCGATGAACGATCAGTGCCTTGAGAACGCTATCTTACAGGTATTTAGCATCTAATAGACTAATACGGCTTACATCTAGTAACTGAAAATGATTTATATATAATATAGAGATGAATTCCTGGCAAAAAAAAAGGGAAAGTAGAGATTTTTGCTTAATTGCTTAATGCATATTTTATAATACCCTAATTTCGCGTGTATGAGGCCGAGTGAATTTAAATTCGCGCCAATGAGTTCATTCTGTTCGTATCGTCGGATCCGTTGGGGGGTCCAAATTTTGTGCCCGCCTTTGTCTCGGTTTCGTAAAAGTGGGCACAAAATTTGGACTCGTTTGGATTCGATACGAACAGAATGAACGCATTGGCGCGAATTTAAATTTGGCTCAAAACACAAAATACCCGGACTTATACGCGCAAAATTGGGGTGAATTAAAGCCTAATCAAAACTAATAAAACTGTTGAAGGAAAGATATCTTATTGGTTTGGCTATTCGTTTAGCGTGAAGTGAATCAGCTCAACATTCGCGTGAAAACCCTTTACGAAACCAATCAGAATCTGCAGAGGCGATGCGTTGCGTTAATGGAACGAATCGTGCTGACGAAACTCGACCTACCACTCGACGCTGACCCCCAACAAAACGGCGGCACAACTATCTCCGTTAGGGCGGCCGTTTGCGCCTACGTTCGTGAACTCGAGGAATTGAGGTTAGCCAGATGGAGAGGGATATTTTATTCAGCGCGTTATGAGCTATTTCATTGGCCGGTATTCATATTATTCGTGTTGTTTTGTAGAGCGAAACTCGACGAGGAACGTCTAATCAACGAGGAGTTGCGCAAGCAGAACGCCCGCTTTCGGACTCTGGCGCAGGAGCGCGGCTCGCCGTACATTGGCGACGGCGCGGCCTCCAGCATGCTGGCGCCCGTCCGCAGCGCTGAACACACCGCAGCGCTTATTCGCGCCGCCAAGCGCGACATTAGCCGCCATAAGCGCAAAGTGTTGGCGCAAAAGAATAGTGTGTTAATTTTTACGTCGAGTTGATAGTGTTTGCCTTGTGAGCTGTTTAGTTTTATAAAACATTCTCTAATAGGCTTTGCGAAGCCTTGCATATTTTCTAGATGATGAAACCGCCAAGACGGAAGTGACTGGCGAAAAGGAGAGCTCGGCGGACGACGACAACGGGGCGGAAACGGACGGCGTTGACGACGAGCGTATCGATGAGGATGGGATTGACTCCGCCCGGATGGAGAAGGACGATGTGGACGCGGAGCATGACGTGAACGATCAACTCGAAGTCACTGTGCTGAGCATTGGTTGGTTTGGACTCATTAATTACCTCGTACATAAGAGTTGTGGGAATCCCTTTACAATCCGCTAATATTATTGCTCTACGAGTTTTCATTTTTTCTCCTTACAGGACGTGACCGATTGTGCACGGATTTGGCGGAACTCCAGGACGATATTAGCATTAAAGAGGCGTTGGTGCTCGAGCTCGAGGCGAAGGAACGCCATTTGGCGATTATGCGCCAAAACTTTGAGCGCAAGCTGTCCGAGTTGAGCGAGCGAATCGCGGCCGTCGAGGCGGAACGCAATCATATTGTTAGCGAAATGATGGCGAAGCCACGCGACAAGCACTCGGACGAGCGACTTAGTCAGGTGAAAGAGAAATACGAACGTCAATTAGCGTCGTTGACCAGCGAATTCAAGCAACTGAAGCAGTTGGAGAAGGAGAACTCGCGTATGCTGAAGCAACAGGCCCAACAAACGGCGGAAATGGAGCGGGTGAAGAACGAAATTGTCGAGATGAAACGTAGCAAGGTGAGCGCGGACATTATAGAATATTATATAGGTAGGATTTGTTTGAGGTTGATTGTGAGAAAAAATTCAAGATCCAGCAAAAGGAGTGGTGGGAATATATTATTAGGGATAGAAGTAAGACTTCGCAGTTTGTTTACTTTGTATTGTATTGCAAGTAAAAATAAAGTTTTTGCAAATTTTGTATATATTTGTCTGAAGGAGCATTAAAAAACGCTATCTATATCCACATATTGTTTATACACAGAATATTATACATATATAGGAGTTTTTACCGAGCTTCGACGATGACGAATTTCGTGCCAGAAAAACGTCATTCGTTTTTCATTTTCAATCTCGAGAAAACGTGAAAATTGATGGAGCTTTTTGAGCTCTACAAACTCAGAACTTTTTAATTTTCCTTAATATAAAAATTACAGAGAGTCAGAAATAGGGTAAAATTAATGTAATTATTAGGTATACAACCATGATTCCATGTTTCTATTTTTTTCAAAATGCAACTAAAGCTGGCAAAAATTTTTGATCAGGAGTTTCTAACGGCGCTGAATCCAAATCTGACAATATTTTTTTGATCCGGATACTTTTTGGTCCTCTGACGGACCACTCCTGGTCATATTTAGAAAAGAAGCAGCGAAAATTATTCTATTTCTGACTCTCTGTAATTTTTATATTAAGGGAAATTAAAAAGTTCTGAGTTTGTAGAGCTCAAAAAGCTCCATCGATTTTCACGTTTTCTCGAGGTTGAAAGTGAAAAACGAATGACGTTTTTCTGGCACGAAATTCGTCATCGTCGAAGCTCGGTAAAAACTCCTATATATGTATAATATTCTGTGTATAAACAATATGTGGATATAGATAGCGTTTTTTAATGCTCCTTCAGACAAATATATACAAAATTTGCAAAAACTTTATTTTTACTTGCAATACAATACAAAGTAAACAAACTGCGAAGTCTTACTTCTATCCCTAAAATTTTAATAATTTGTCCCCGGCCTTGAGGCTTAACAATTTATTATATGCGGGATTCGAGATGCTTGGAGTATGTTCTAAAACCTTAGCCAGAGATCAATCTGGTTGATTTTTAGTAGGAGATAAAAAGGAGGGGATAAAAAGTAGGAGATAAAAAGGAATATGCTTATTGAATGAGTTGTTCTTTAGAACTGAATGAACAATGTGATTTAGGCCGAGCTCATGCGTAAACTAAAGGAGGAGAATAAACGCATTCGCGAGATTGAAGCCACCAACAAAAAGCGTCTTATTGCGTTGGAGAAAGCAGCAAGGTATCAATCGTGTTTTTGAATATGTTAGGGTTACGTTGAGCTTTGAAGAAGTATCTTTAAATATAAATCAACTACTATGGAGTTGTTCTTTAGAACTGAATCCAAATTTGATTTTAGGCTTTAGATTTCGTTTATGTTTTTCTTACTAGTTTTTTAGACAACGAGACAACGAAATTATCCGGCTAAAGCGCAATGAGATTCTTCAAGACGAGAAACTCAAACGCAAAAATGATGATATTAAGCGCTTGCGCGAGCAGCAAAAGCGTGAAAATACGAAACGCGAGAATCACACACGCTACGTGTTCGGTGGCGGCTCCAATAAGTCGCAGCAACAACCGTCAACCCAACCGCTGCCGTTGTACATGTTGAACAGCGGCAACGAGTCGCCGGTCAGCGCACGTCAACGCCTCTCTGTGACCTATGTAGTTGGAAATAATCGCAACAAAGACGAAGTGACGGCCTGTGATATGTCCGTGGAGGCGCGTCCGAGACCGGCCGCTGTCAACAGCATCGACGAAACCGATGAAGCCGAATCTGAGCAGCAGCAGCAGCTATTACTGCCGCCGCCGCTGATCTTACCGATATCACAGCGTCGAGCACCGCGTCGTTCGGCACGACATTTTCCCGATATGCCTCATGTGCAGCATCAGCGCAACGAGATTCGTTACTCGCCCACACGCGCTAAACGCCACTGGAACAAGCTCGAGAAAACGGTTGGCATTTGGTTGTGTTTAGTCTATGAAGAATGATTGGTTTTGGAGAGGCGGGAGGATCTTTTTGAGTAGATTAGCTTGAAAAAGTAGATTAGCTATATTTGGAATGAATTTGAAGTTTTTTTTATTTTGAATTGGGTGAAATTTTTAGCTTTTGCGTACCATTTCGAACCGTCAGAATCGCTATCGCGCCGAAGAGGAGCTCGAGCATCGTTTAAACGAACGCTCTATAATTTTGGATAAAATTGAAAAGGTTTGATGAGCCGGGGAAGGAGGGGGCGAGAGATGGTGTGAAGCTTCGATTTAGTGAAGATGATATAAGGATTAAGCAATTCTCCGATTGATTTATTAATAAAACATTTCAATTCCAGGTTACTGAAAAGGAGAAAATGGCAATAGGAAGGGATCTCGCTATGCTGGAATGTCAACGCCAAACGCTAATAGGCAATAAAAATTTTGTTCGTAACGAAATCAATCGACTACAGAATAAGATTGTCGAAATGGACAATTACAATACTAAGGTTGGTTCATTGAAAGCTTTTTATTAGGCAGATATTAAGGATGTCTCGGCAGGAATGAATGAAAAAATATATTTTCAATTTTCTGTAGTTTAATACGTTCTTTTTTTATTCCCGTGTATGATTCTTATATTTTGCAGGGAGCGGACGATGAGAAAATTGCGGCGATCATCCAGGAGTGCCACAACATCGACGAGGCCAAATACCTGCTTTGTCGTCTGCTCGACACGGTTATTGACAAGGGTCTGAGAGATTCAAAGGTTGACTATACTACAGCGATGATGGGAGGAAAAGTGTGATTGAACTTTAGTTTGTGTATTATTATAATTTTTTCGTTTGGAGAGGAAATTTCTCTTCATTTTTGCGTGTATAAAAATAAAATTAAAAATAAATTATTTTTTACTTTTTTTTTCGCCATTGATTTTCCTTAGTTTTATATTGGTTTTCTAGTACATAAAATAAAGCAAAGCATAACAAATTTTTGATATCAAACAAAATGGTAGAATCTTAAGATTCAGGAAAAAAAGAATTTTGACATTTAACCAAAAAGCAAAAAAGTTTGAAACAATTCAAATCGGGTGCCAAAAATAAAACACACTATAAATTTTATTATTAGATGGATAGGGATAGTATTATTGTAAAATATATACAGTCGCGGACAAAACATTGGCAAAATTTTTCACTTTTTTGTTTTTTCAATTTTTCCATCAAAATCAGAAACTCCTGGAGGAAGTTAAATATGCCATTTTATAGAGGATTCTCTTAGCTACAAAACCAGCTTACTTACTTTCAAAATAACTTTTATTAACAAAAACAAATAATGTATTAACCAAAATTACTTCAAAATTCCATCGGACAAAACATAGGCAAAAAATTTTATTTGGGTTTTAAACCCATCCAAAATGATTTTTCGATTTCGGTAAATCTATTTCTGTTTGGTTCATACATTTTTAACTATTCAAAATGGCACCTGCACGCGTTGATCATCGATTGGAGTCTTTAATCGTCCGACTGAGGGATGACGATAAAACGACGTGGAATGACATTTCGGACCACGTGAAGTTGAACCCGGGGACGTGTTTTAAGATCTATCGACGAGTGAAGAACCCAAAGAAGCTAAATAAGGGCGGTCGACCTCGAAAAACGGATGAAAGGTAGATTTAAATTTTGTTTTCTTGTCAAATTCGCTTTAAAATCGGTAAAAACAGAAGGTTATTTGTACTTGTTAAGGTAAGAGTACACTTTCAGAACCGACAGAAGGATTGCGCGTAAGTCGTCGGAAAATCCTCATTTGACAGCGCCAATGCTCATATCGGAATTGAAACTAGCAAATGTGAGCTCCAGGACCGTTCAACGTCGCCTCTGCGAAAGGAATCTTCATGGCCGTCGTCCAGCATTGAAGCCGTGGATATCGAAGAAGAATGTGATTGCGCGACTGAAATTTGCTCAAGATCATATTGATTGGACTGTTGAGGATTGGAAAAACGTATTATGGTCCGACGAATCAAAGTTTAACCTTTCCAACAATGATGGCAAAGGTTACACTCGTAGACCTAAAAAACACAGATACAATCCGAAGTATATAATACCTACTGCGAAATTCGGAGGAGGTAACATTATGGTTTGGGGATTGTTCTCATGGCACGGCGTTGGTCCGCTTCATTGTATACACGATAAAATGGATCAAATTCAGTACCATGAAATTCTGGAGACCGTTATGTTGCCATATGCGGTGCAGAATATGCAGGTGGGCTGGTTGTTCATGCACGATAACGACCCCAAACATACGGCAAAAACCGTAAAAACATGGATCGGCAATAATGGTGTTTCCTTATTGGCCTGGCCAGCGCAATCGCCCGACTTGAACCCCATTGAACATCTTTGGGCGGAGGTCGAAAGGCGGTTGAAGGGTCAGAAATTCAATAATGGAGACGCCTTGTTTGAAGCCGTAAATAATATCTGCGGTTCGTTAAATATTGATTTGATCCATCGTCTGGTTGAGTCCTTCCCACTTCGTTGCCTAGCCGTGGTGGCAGCGAAAGGTTTCGCGACCAAATATTCGAGTGGTTGTTATTTTTTGCCTATGCACTCCACGTTAAAAGTGATGATAGTGGCGTTATGTATAAAATTATTTTTTATAATTTATCTGTTATACTTTTTTAGTAAAATCAACTATATTAATTTTGCTTTAATATAAAGAGTGTATGCACAAAAGAAAGCCAATAAAATTCTGAATCGAATGACTATAAACTTGCAACATCACATGCAAAAATTTTACTCCAATTTTTGCCTTTTCTATTATGCCTACTTTTCTCACTTAATGTAAAAACTATTTTTGCATTCAAATTAGAATCCAAAATGAAAAATCGGCTTCATAGATCTTGTTCCCCGTCCTTTGTTCTATAAGTTGGTAAAATTTCAGACCAATTGAATGCCTAGTGTTATTGTAAAATACGTTTTACTGAAATTTCAGTGTTTTGTAAATTTTCAGTTTTTCAGATAAAAAGTAAATTAAGGGAAAGAAAGGGGAAAGTTAGAATGGAAAAGCCCGAGCAAATGATAGCTGAAAATGAAGCAAAAAATCGCAAATCGGATGAAGCCGCTCCGACATCATGTGTCGACTCTGTGCCCCCGATTTCGTCGTCCAACCAAGCATCCACTTCGGGAGTCATTTCCACGAAGGTGAGTATTTCTAATAAATTGAATTTGGAAAGTCAAAAATAGAATTTGCTATGTTGTTTGCCATATATTTCTCTGTATGTGGGTAAAGTTTGAGATCGATTGCTCTGTTAGAAAAACGGAAGTGGACCTAGGTCGAATTTTTCAATTTTTGATTTTTCAGATAATCAGAAGCGATCTTTAATTTAGAGCGATGGGCTGTGGCCGCCAGCTTAAAAGACGCAAATCTAGACAACTTTTACAGCGACATCGAAAAACTGTCTAATGAATGGCGTTTTGCTCAACTACCTGTAATTAACAAGTTACACCTGATTGAGGCGCACCTCGCCGATTTCGTCAAAAATCATCGGTCGTGGGGATTATACAGCGAGCAAGGTTGTGAAGCGCTGCATCACAGCGCTAACACTGCGATATTGAAGTGCTTCGGCGCTAACGCAGAAAAGCGCCTTTCATTCTTCATGCAACAACAGCTCATCACGGCCTTCACAAATGCAACTGAGTTTGCGCCAAAACGACGTTCTTGCAGCGTGACGCCCGAAGAAGAAGAGCCTATGTTCTTTGACGGCGAGATAAATTTAGAGCACGACGAAATTGTCGAATGGTACGCTGATGACGAGTAAACGATTTGTTAAACATGTTTTGATATCAATTTTTTGTTATTGCCATTTTGTTTGTTATTGCCATTTTGTTTAAATAAAATTTCGAAAAATGGCGTATATCTAAATTTATTTATCTGTTGAGACATCCATGCGATGGTCGAATTGTTATCAAATTTCTCCTAAAAATTTTAATGTAAAATAAGTGTTTTTCGTCTTTTTATAAATAGGACCGGTCCTGAACCTAAAATAGGGTCTTGAAAAGGTTCTATAAAAATCGTTATAGAAAGAGCGTCTTCGAAAACCATCCAAGGCAAAAATTTTAACTCGCTCAGAAAAGTTTCTAATTTAGAACGTTTTGGACCCTAAAGAGGATTCCGGAGACCCTGAAACAAAAAATAAACTACAAAAAAGTAATTGTCATAAAATTCTGAGCCGAATATACTATCTTATCAATAAAAAAAACCAGGACCGGTCCTGATCCTAAAATAGGGTCTTAGAGGGGTGCTATAAAAAATCTGTCCGATAGAATCGAAAGAGCGTCCTTGAAAACCCCTAATGCAAAATTTTCAGCTCGCTAGGGGCAGTAACGTGAGCTCTAGAATCTATCAACACTTTTCCTATAGAGTGAACGTGGAGTGCCTATGTTTTGTCCGATGAAATTTTGAAGTAATTTTGGTTAATATATTATTAGGTTTTGTTAATAAAAGTTATTTTGAAAGTAAGTATATTGGTTTTGTAGCTAAGAAAATCCTCTATAAAATGGCATATTTGACTTCCTTCAGGAGTTTCTGATTTTGATGGAAAAATTGAAAAAACAAAAAAGTGAAAAATTTTGCCAATGTTTTGTCCGCGACTGTATGTATGTATTAGGTGTGCAAACATGAAAGTTCGTTTTACTTTGTCTATGTTTCATGAATAAACTTTTTTTAAGACATTTTTTTGTATCTATCTTGTAGAGTGTTTAAAGCGTTATCTAATGCTTCTTGAATTTTTAAAAAGGTTTGCATATAAAATTTTAGGACAATTTTACAAATGATCACCGAAGCGCCAACAAAATAGCATTTGCGGGGAATTCTCTTATTCATGTTTAACTGGAAGGAAAGTGCCGCCGATTCTCACAAAATGATTGCTGAAGTTTATGGCGAAGATACGATCACTGCCGGAGCCTGTCAGAAGTGGTTAAGAGGTTCAGAGAAGGCGATTTTGACTTGAGCAACAAAGACAGCTGTAAATTACTGAAGCAGTTTGATGAACTGCAAGCCTTACTTGATGAAGATGATGCCCAAACGCAACAACAACTAGCTGACGCGTTAGGTGTGATTTCGAATATTTTTATATAATATAACAAACAATTTCAAATATTTTTTGGAATTTTAACTTTTTGAGTCGTAAAAAACGAACTTTCATATTTGCACACCTAATACATTCTTTTTAACTTTCTATCCGATATGATAATACTGATGAAATGGGAAATCTTACCCCACCCGCCCTACTCTCCTGACATTGCTCCGTCGGATTATCACTTATTTCGATCAATGGCTCACGGATTAACGAAGCAGAAGTTCACAAAACAAGAAGAAGTGCGAAAATGGCTCAATGAATGGATTGCGTCGAAACAACCGAAATTTTTTTTGATGGAATCCATAAGTTGCCCATAAATTGGAATAATGTTGTTGTGGTTGTTATTGTTAATAAAAGTTTAATTGAAAATTTTTTGGAATTTTAATTTTTTGAATCGTAAAAAAACGAACTTTTATATTTGTACACCCAATAGCATTTACTTTTATTATTTATTGCACATTAGGCATATAATTTCTTTTATGATTAGTTTATAGCTATTTAATTAATGACAAAACATATTTTTCTACGAGGCATTATCAATAAATAGTAATATTTATGAAACGATGAAAAATGTGAAATCGTTGCCATTCATTTATGATTGTTGAACATTTCAAAACGATACATAAAATAATATTTTTTTATTTTTATCTAACATGTATATGTATATTTTTTCCTTTGAACTAATATGAATATTCAAATCTTAGTATATTAGGCGTGCAAATATGAAAGTTCGTCTTACTTTGTCTAATATTTTTTCATGAATAAACTTTTTTTCAAAACATTTGTTTGTATCTATCTTGTAGAGTGTTTAAAGCGTAATCTAATGCTTCTTGAATTTTTAAAAAAGGTTTGCATATAAAATTTTAGGACAATTTTACAAATGATCACCGAAGCGCCAACAAAATAGCATTTGCGGGGAATTCTCTTATTCATGTTTAACTGGAAGGAAAGTGCCGCCGATTCTCACAAAATGATTGCTGAAGTTTATGGCAAAGATACGATCACTGCCGGAGCCTGTCAGAAGTGGTTTAAGAGGTTCAGAGAAGGCGATTTTGACCTGAGCAACAAAGACTGCTTGTGATGGGTGGGATAGAATATTTTGTAGAAGGGTATACGAACTTTTCAAACCTGGCGAAACTGTTACAGCGGCTCGTTATAAAGAGCAATTAATCAATCTGAACAGAGAAGTTGCCACCAAACGATCAGAATGGACCAAAAGACACAAGTGCCCAGTATTGCTTTACGATAACGCCAGAACCGGTCAAAAATGCCATAAAAGAACTGAAATGGGAAATCTTACCCCACTCGCCCTACTCTCCTGACATCGCTTCGTCGGATTATCACTTATTTCGTTCAATGGCTCACGGATTGGCGGAGCAGAAGTTCACAAAACAAGAAGAAGTGCGAAAAATGTCCGATGAATGGATTGCGTCAAAACAACCGAAATTTTTTTTGATGGAATCCATAAGTTGCCCATAAATTGGAATAATGTTGTTGTTAATAATGGTTGTTATTGTTAATAAAAGTTTAATTGAAAATTTTTTGGAATTTTAATTTTTTGAATCGTAAAAAAACGAACACCTAATACATAATTAAGTATGTAGTGCGTCTTTTAAATCATTTTAATTTTTTTAAATTTTTAACTCAAATTTTGCTAACATATAACATTTAAAATTGTTATTTTTTTGATAAAAAATGATTCTTAATGTTCATTTAGGTTATTTTTTTACTCAAAAAATGCTTAAATTTAAATATTATTGTAGTGTTAGCTAATGTACAAACTAAATATAATTTTAAAATTGAAAAGTTTTTTAATTTGCATTATCGTAAGTTCGGGTAAATAAAACGCTGTCGTTCGAAGAATTTTTAAATATTGACTTGGTCTTCATTCTGTTATTTTATGTCGTTTAAGCATAAAATTTAATGAACACCTTCATTAAAGCAAGCCCAAGCTACAGTTCAAAAATTTTAAGCTCAACTTTGTTTATAACAAAACGAAGGCCAAATCAAAAATTTAAAATTCTTCGAATAGCCACGTCTTATTTACCCAAATTTTAAATTATAAAGTGTTAAAAATTAATAATATTTTAATATATTTATTATCGTTTAATATATTTATTATCTAATTAAAAATTAATAATATTTTAATATATTTATTATCGTTTAAGCTATATATAAATATGAACTATGTATATATATTAGCTATATATTTAATACATGTTTATTATAGAAATGCGTATACTTTTACTCAATATTATTCTTTTTGTTTTTGCTCTTAACGCGGAAGCATATTACCAAAAAGATCGATTTCGGCGATATTATAAATCCGATTTTTACGAAAACTCATTGAATGGTGACGAGAAATCAAAGGCCACATTTGCAATACGGATTGGTCAACGAGGACTTCGATTTGTCAGTGCTATTGCTAATAAAATTGTAAGTATTATTAAAATAGATAAATTTAAAAATATTTTTTAAATTAAACTGAAGTTTACTTTTTCTAATAATTATTTGTAAGCCTAAGTTTAATAAATAATAGTTTATAGATACATCGAATTTTTTTATGTATTGAATGCCTAAACTGGACAGCCCAGTATTTTTATTTTTAGGTTGGGCATGAGCTACCACGAATTCAATTTCCGCCCTTCACTTTTTCTATTGTTGAAGGTCCTGGTTCGGGCACGGGACAAGTTAAGGATTTAAACATAAAAAAGTTTAAATCGCCAGATTTTACACTTGCGTTTGATCCGCCCGATCGCATATTAATGGAATCGGCAAATGGAGCCTTTAAAATTAATGGAAATTGGAGCGCACAATATCATATTGTTACTACTGTAAACATTTTTAATTAAAAATATTGATTAAAAATATACATCTTTATCCATAAACAGATATATACAGACGGTTGGTTGAATGTATTTGTTTCGGGCATTAGTACACGAGTAGAAATTTGCGCGTACGGTGATGAAAAGCGACCTCAATTTAGAATAATTGATTGCAGCGTTTCGTTGGGTGAATTTCGTCTAAATTTAGGTGGTGGAGTAATTCCATGGCTTGTTAATCTTTTTCACAGCGGTTTAAGTGAACTTGTCAAAACTGAAATTCATACACAGGTATAAACAAAAATAAAAGCAAACTTATGTATATGTTACGGCCAAAGCTTCCAATCGGGCAAAGTATACTTTGGCCAACTTGCGGTCAAAGTGTACTTTGGCCGATTGTAAACTCTGGCCGTAACATATATATTAAGCAGAGATTAATTAATTTGTTTTTTTCTAATATATATTATGTATACAATTTACATGTATAATAAATTTTGCAACTATGTATATATTTAGTTTTGTACATTAGCTCGCACTACATTAATGGACCAATTAAATGAGCAATTATTAGCACTGCCATCTAAAATTCCAATTGCAAATTCAATTTATGTTGATTACAAATACACAAATGATCCAATTGTCAAAAGGTTTAAACTTTCATTGCTTTTAATCTTGAATCAAACATTATAAATATGAAATTTAGCAATGAAATCATTTACTCAGCTTTCATGGATGTGACTATTGGAAATGTGAGCTGTGGTTCAATGATCTCGTATCCTGATCCGATTCCACCTCCAGAACCTCCACAATCACGCAATCATTATATGGCAACAGTGTGGATTGCGCCAACTATATTAAAATGTCTTGCCAAATCAATTTATAAAACAAATGTCATGCAATTAGTTGTTGATGAAAATTTTGATAGTGGAAAATTCTCAACCTTTCTCAGTGCTAGGTAAATTTAAAATTATTCTACATGTTTATTTATATAAGTCGTGCTATTCTAACAATTATTTTTTTTTGCAAATTTTTCACAACGTTAATCCGATTATCCAATATCTCAAAGATAATTGAAAAATTCTTACGTAACATCTTATTAAAAACATGTCAATTTAAGAAATAAGCCAATATTTTTTGTCAGAATTTGTTGACAACGGCTTTGCCTGGCCGGGCATATCTCGGCTCGGCCCGTGGCTCGATTTTTTATAGCCATAAATACATAAATTCCGTAAAAACTTTTTTCATGAACTTAAAAATTATTCTTTTTTATTCTAAAATTTTCCCAAATTTTTTTACTAAATTTCGAAATTTAAGAATTATGCCAAGATCGGGCCAAATTAAGCCGGGCTCGGCCACAAAAAACCGGTCCTGAGCCACTCGTAAACAAAACGATATTCAACTTTTTTTTCCACACTCAATATTTAGATGCGCTTTTTATGAAGTTTGTTTGGGTAAATTTTTGTCTAAATTTGCGGAATCGTATCCAAATGATCACATGGCACTACGTTTTCATTTGGCTCGTCCAGCAGTTGTAAATATGATATTGGATCAAATAAATCTCGATACCTCAACATTTGTCGATTTCCATATTTCGCCATATGAAAAGAATCCAGAAATTCTCGCACGAATTGGTAAGCTTTTTTTAATTAAACGAAAATTCAATAAAAATATTTGTTATAAAATTCCAATGACAATGTCAAAAATGTATAAAAACAAAGTTGACAGAACTCGGACTCATCCAATTTGTCAAATTAGAAAAATTTATTGAGGAACCCCCACTCCATAAAATTAATTTATAATAAATTGTAAATTTTGATAGATTTAAACGCAAATTTATCGATAAATCCACAAATTATTGATGATAAAATTGGTGGAACTCTAAATGACGAGATGCAATTAATTTTTTCGGAAGTTTTTTCTAAAATTGGTAGCATTCATGAAAGGTAAAACTTTAATTTATGTGTAGATTTTTAATACAAACTCAATATATTATGTATAAAAAATAAAATATGTATGTATAGTTAACTAGCTAAATAGCATTAAAAAAATAATTTTTTAGCGTCTTGAATTTATTTGCTGCAATGTTTGGTCCCGTATTGCGCGTGTTGGTGGATGCGCAATTACGTGTTGGCCTTCCGATTCCTGTAATAGAAAACATTGCGATTAGTGATGGAGCTCGTTTTACTACACTTAATGACGGCGTGCTCCGTGTTGATTTTGATTTAAGTTACATCGCCGATGCCATTGCAAACTTTCAACCTTTAAATTGAGTTACATATTTTTTAACTACATTTTCGATTTTCGTATCCTCGAATACTCGGTTTTCATATCTTTATGCACAACGGCCCTGGTTACATATTATGTATGTACATATTTACTTTTACAATTTTTTTTATCTACATAAACATAATTCAATATTTTTAGTTTTTTTTACGTACTTAAACATTAATTTATCTTCTTAAGCATTTAGTTTCTTAAATATACCTAAATGTTAAGACGCCATTTGTTAAATTAATTATTTGATTTTTGTTGTAACCGTGTTGACGGGTTACAATTGAAGAAAAGAAATAAAATAAATGCGAGCCAAGACGGTCAAAATTACTTTATTAATGAAATCAGAGAATGACGATAGAATAATCAAAAACAACGGACAAAAAGCGAGAGTAAAAACTCCCAATAAATTCTTACATTACACAGTAATATTCAAGCATTCCAGTCAAGACAATATTAAATATAACCATATTTAACACCTCCCCCTTTAAGAGGAAGAGGCCGACAAAATCATAGAAAATTATATATAAGATTTCTTCGTCGGATCCGGAGAGAAGAGCGTCGAGTCCGTTGCGGCTGGTGCAAAAGCCCAGTCAAGTTGCGTCTGATCGGTGTATCCTTGGAGTCGCTTCCGGTTTGAGACAGAGTCTGGCTTGAGTCTTCTTGCAGTGGCCCAGTCCGGGAGCGAAGACTTCGGGGAATTTTGCTTCGAGTTCGCCCATGATCTTTGATTGATCCATGTGTGACGATGGCTGGCCTGTCGTGGTAGAATATTGATTCGCCCGGGGCGGTAGATCTAAAATTTGCTTTTTATTGTTCTTAGAGAATTTTTGCGAAATATTTTCTGGATTTAAAGGAACTTCTTTGATATTTGTTTTAGCCTTAATTGCCGAAACGTCTTTGATATTCAAACGAATATTTTGGATATTTTGGGTATCTACCCTACTGTTTAAAGATTTAAAAGACTTAGCCGGTTTTAGAAGATATTGCGATTGATCTGGCGTCGGCGAAAATATGGCCCGGAAAGTTGCTAGGAATCCGAACGTGTCCATGAAGTCGGTGCCTAAGAGATTGAGTGCACCCTTCTTGGCAAGGTATATTTTCAGCATTGCCGTTTGATCGTTGAATTTGACGTCCATGGAAAATGTTCCGAGGAATGGAATAATAGAGCCGTCGTAGGCCCGGCTTTTCTCGCAACAAGAAGTGATTTTGGGGCGTCCGAATTTGTGATACGTTTCTTCGTTAATGAGAGTCGCTTCGGAGCCGCTGTCGATGATGAAGGACACGGGAACGTTATTGACGAGCGCGGTGATCGTAACAAGCGTAGAAGGTCGTTTCGTTAACGCGTTGACTTGGAGCGTTGAAACGATAAGGTTGTTGACTTTTTGATTACGTCCTTGTTTGCAGACCTTCTCCAGGTGTCCTCTTTTTTTGCATTTGGGGCAAGTTGCGTTGGCGTGTGGGCAATCCTTGAACCAATGCATGGCCCCGCATCGCGAACACGGCGAAGATGGCTTGCGTTTATTTGACGAAGATTGTGGCTGTTTCTCTGAAAATCTGTTTTTTATTGGTGCAGTATTTTTATAGAAAGACTTAGCTTTTTTATGAAGAGCGTGGATTTGAAAAGATTTGTTTTCGAAGCTCTTCGCGTCTGATTTGGTAGACAAATATCGTTTACATTCGTCGATAATTTCGTTAAATTTGATGTTGGCCCCGTCATTGTGAAGTTTGTTCAAGATTCTTGTGCGTAACGCTTCGTCATCCGGAGAGCGCATTGCTGATAAGAATAACAGGCCCTTGAACTGTTCCTCGTTAAGCTCGTTGAATTTGAACTTGTGGAACGAACTCTTAAAGCGGTAACAGGCCCTTGTGAAACTCGTAAATTCCTCCCCCTCCTCCTTGTTGAAGCGGAGAGTCTCGAAACGGTCCAAGAAAATTGAACGTTTTGAGGCGAGCATCTTGCGGAGTGCCGTAATCGTTTCATCATAATCTAAATCTTTAACAACTTTAGGCAGTATCGATTTGCTATACTCATCGAACACATAAGTGCTAAGCTTAGTTAACAAAAACTTCACCTTCGCTTTCGAATCCAGGTTCGGCGAAGCGCATTCGACAGCCAATTCAAATCGTGGGAGCCAGCGATCGAATTTTTGTGGGTCGTCCGGTTCGGCCACGAATAGGTCGATTTTGGGCAAAGGCAGTTGTTCGTTCTTTGACGGTGAGGCCCCTGATTTCTGGTTTGCTGCCATCTGAGCGAGTAGCGCCGTCATTTGCTATTAACTTTGAGAGAATTGTTGCGCCATCTGCGCCAAAATCGCTTCCATTGACATTTTGTTTGGAGTTTGCGAAGATTGAGTTCAGAAGTCTGATCGCCACTGTTGTAACCGGGTTGACGGGTTACAATTGAAGAAAAGAAATCAAATAAAATAAATGCGAGCCAAGACGGTCAAAATTACTTTATTAATGAAATCAGAGAATGACGATAGAATAATCAAAAACAACGGACAAAAAGCGAGAGTAAAAACTCCCACTAAATTTTTCTAATATATTTTTG
Organism: Bradynema listronoti; assembly: GCA_024678965.1. Taxonomy (NCBI): domain Eukaryota; kingdom Metazoa; phylum Nematoda; class Chromadorea; order Rhabditida; family Allantonematidae; genus Bradynema; species Bradynema listronoti. Next base: position 1,078,545 of record JANLNO010000006.1, read on the forward strand.
TCTAAACGCTTTTTTGCAAATTTAAATTCTAATTGTCAAACTTAACTTTTATTTATTAATATGTATTGTTGATGATGCGATTAACGATAATGAAAACTTAACGGGAACAAAAAAAGTTGACGAGTCCGTGATGGCTAAGGCTAGGTCTAAGTTCAGCCTAAAATTTGTGTCCGTCCTAGTGTTGTGGCTTGAATAAATCATTTAAACTTTTTTGCCATTTTTTCAAACGTCAAAAATGTGTAAAATTGACATTAAATTGCCGCAATTTTTTGAATTGATTTTTGCTAATTTTTTATTTAATAGCTTAAATAGCCGTGATTTGTTTTTGCTATAACCAGTACAGTCAAACCTCTCTAATCCGTCAGCCTCGCTAATGTCACTTTTCTTCGGTCCCGACGAGTGACGGATTAGAGAGGTTTGACTGTATTGTGATTTGGCTCCGGATTGGCTTCGAATGCGCAAATTTTTCAATAAATCCGAAGACTATTATTTACTCAGCTTTCATGGATGTGACTATTGGAAATGTAAGCTGTGGTTCAATAAGCTGATCCTATTCCATCTCTAGCAGCAGAATCAGAAAATCAATATATGACAACAGTGTGGATTGCGCCAACTATATTACAATGTCTTGCCAAATCAATTCATGATACAAATTTCACGCAATTAGTTGATAATGAAAATTTTGATAGCGGAAAATTCTCAACCTTTCTCAGTGCTAGGTAAATTTAATTTTTATTCTTATTTTATTATATTATTTTATTATATTATCTTATTTTATTATATTAATATTTATAGTCAAAGCTTATTGACTAAAATTCTCATCATTTTGTCATTTGACTAAACAAAACTTAATTTCCTGCTGATATTTATATGCGCTTTTTATGAAGTTTGTTTGGGTAAATTTTTGTCTAAATTTGCGGAATCGTATCCAAATGATCACATGGCACTACGTTTTCATTTGGCTCGTCCAGCAGTTGTAAATATGATATTGGATCAAATAAATCTCTATACCTCAACATTTGTCGATTTCCATATTTGGCCATATGAAAAGAGTCCAGAAATTCTCGCACGAATTAGTAAACTAAATAAGACGTCCCTGTGTATAAGGCGCGTCTCATCAATATTATACAATAATTAATTTTATTATTTAGATGTATGCGCAAATTTTTCAATAAATCCGAAGACTATTGATAATAAAATCGGTGCAACTTTGAATGATGACATAAAATCTAGTTTTTCTCTATTATTTTTCATTACCAAAAAATATTAAGCGTCGTTAGTTTTTCGGAAGTGTTCCCTAATATTGGTAATATTCATGTGAGGTAAACTTTTAATTCATATAATATTTCATAAACTGAAATATATTTGAATTTAGTGTAATCAATTTATTTGCAAAAAAAAGTTTTTTGGTCTTTTACTACGCGTGTTAGTGGAATCAAAATTAGGTCTTGGCCTGCCGATTCCAATGATTGTAAACATTGCGATCACACACACAAATACTACACTAAACGACAATGTGCTTCGCATCGAATTTGATTTTAATTATACGCCCGCCTTCAGCGATTAAATTAGATTTTTATAATTACATACATGTATGGATGTAAAAAATATATTTATAAACTTTCTTTTTATCACATTTCATTATAGCTAGAATTTGTATGCCCAAATAAAATATAGTACCGTATATGTAGTTAAATTTAGTCTCTATTACATTTTATTGTCAAAAAATATTAAGCGTCGCATTAAACATGAAATAAATACATTTATTGTAAAGACATTTATTAATTAGAAAAATGTAAGATTTAAATTAGTTGGAATCCTCTTTACGAACAATTCCTGTAAAGTATATGGTACCTGTCGAATCATTTATCGTAAATAAAAATGGATGATTGGCATGAAATTGATACACTTCGCTGATCTTCGTCGAACGTAGACTAACAAATGTTGCCGCAGCTGCTTCAGTCCCTTCTTCATCAGTCTAATATATACATAGGTTCATTTACAATTAGTCCCATATGAAAAAAAATCAAATTAAATAATTTTTTAATTACCTGAATGAATGCTTTTTGCATTATCGTATTTACGTACAAGTTTTTTAAAGAAATCCCTGATAAATTCGCTTCTGGTGTAAAAATTTTAATCAGTCCGAATTTATTTAGTGGCGCTTTTAAATCGATAGTGGATTCAATGCGAAATCTCGGAAGCTTCACCTACGAAATTTTGATATATAGTAAAAAATTCTTAAAACTCAGGATAATGGATTTTTAAATCCATTTAAAAAATTTCCTTTAATAAAAAATATTAAACAACATTAGAAATGATTATTTAATTTACATCGACTTCAGCTGAATGTGACATGTAGCGAATTTTATCAAACTTTTTTCTGTCAAACATATCAAGTACTGAATTAAGCGCATGCCGTTTCTTTGGCAAAATGAAATGCGCAAAAATTTCATTACCGGCATAAGGTAAATTGATTGCTTTTATGTCGTCATCTTCAAAATATTTCACGCTATCAAACTTTTTTTGCATCATATTTACCTAGAATTAAAATATTTAGGAGATGAATATGCCATTACAAAAATGTCAAAATATAATATTTAAAAATCTATTTTAATTGATAATAATTTTGTTTAAAAATAACATAATTTACCTCGTTTTCTCTTTCCTCTGAGATAAAAAATTTTTCTTTTATCGTTCTGTTAACGTCAAATTTTTCATCCCAAGAGCCTTTGAAATAGATAGCATTCAATAAAATAATTCTAAAATAATATGCATTCATTTTTTTTTGTTAAAATTATATATAAAAAAACAAAAAAGCTAACTTTGTTAATGCATCGAAACTGTCTGATGTTACTATGTCTTTGATTTTTTTATGTGTCTTCTCGGAAACAAAATCATTTATTAACTAAAAAAAATTTAAAATTAGCACAATTATTAAATTAAATAATTAAATATGTCGCTCGAAAGCTCATTAAAAAATATTTATAAACTTTTGCTGTTTCGTCCGCTCTTAAAAAATCGACAGACTCGAATTGACCATTATAAAACTTGTTAAGCAGTTTCTCATAAGTGTCCAAAATTTGAAAATTCTTGCCAATATAAGCTTTATTTACAGTATCAAGCGTATAATTTGCATTATTTGCATTGAGTTTTTCTCCAATTGTTTTGAAATAGTTGTGAATACTTTCGGCAGACGCTTCACTTGCGAGTACATTTCTTAGTTCGATCTCAGACTCTTCCTTAGCACCTGCATATACTAACGCCAATACAAATGACACCTGAAATTATATTATCTATTAGCCAATTTTAAAAAAATTTATTTTTCGTAAAATTTCTTCACTGAAATAGGCGAACAAATTATTGATGATCCGGCATTTTTATTGGCAATTTCTCGTAAGAGATTAAAAGAGAAATTGCGTTGAAATTCGTCAATGTCCATTATCGTTTCTTATATTTATAATATTTAAAAAAACTTTAGAAACTTAAAATTTAATAAAACAAATGTATAAAGAATCACAACTAAAATGTGTCATGTTGATAAATATGTATGTTGCAGCCAAAACTGGTTTTCCGCCAAAACTGGTTTTTCCTAGCCAAAACTGGTTTCGGCTAAAAATTCGCCAAAGCTGGTTTTTCCTAGCCAAAACTGGTTTTTCCTAGCCAAAACCAGTCTTGACTAGCCAAGATTGGTTTTTCCTAGTATAAACTGGATAAATTTATTTTATTCATGTTTTCTTTGTTTTTTTTTAATTTTCTCTCGCTTTCCGTTTCCGGAATTTTTTTAAATTTTGCTTTAAACAAATTATTTTTTGTCTTATCAAACAAATAATGATCTTTTTTTTTAAATTAAACATAAAATAAAAACAAAATAAACCAAAAACATTTTAAAACAAATTTATGTTATTTAAAACCAAAAACATTTTAAAAATTTTAAAACCAAAAACATTTTAAAAATTTTAAAACCAAAAACATTTTAAAACAAATTTATGTTATTTATTTCCGCAACTTCGGCTGTGATGGCATTTGCTGTTGCATTGGCGGCCGGAATTCTTACAACGACATTTTTTTGTTTCGCAATTTCCATTACAGCCGCAGTGAATGTGCCCTTGAGTTTGTCCACTAACAGAACTCGCTCCCGCCGCAGATCGCAACGAAATTTCTGTATCGGGAACCTAAAGCAAGTTTAAGTTAATAACAATTTAAAAATTCAAATTCAAAAGAAGTAGAAAAAACCTGTTCCACCGACAAAAACGAAGACGATGCGCATGGTTCGATTTGATTCCTTGAATACGCCTGACTAATCACGCCGCTCGATGTTCCGATTTTGTAAAAACCGTTCTCAGAATTAATCACAACGCCCATCAAATTACGTGAATCGATTTTGGATCGATCAAATTTCGGGGACAGGTACACGAACATTTGTTCCGACTTCAATTGTAGCGTATCTAAGTACGAAATAATAAATAGATAATTAAGCAAAAAATGTTTAAATTTAAACCGATTGCAGCTAGATTCCTGCATTTTATCGGCCTGTCGTGAAAGACCAAGAAGAGATTGTTCACGGTGAACTTTTTGTTGCAAGAATTGTTGATTCAATCGCTCTTCTTCTTGAACAGTTTCAATAAAATCATCGTCAACATCCTCAGAAGAAACGACCCTCTGGAAATCAACCCATTCTGAACCATCGATAGTAACAAAATGTTCTTCTTCTTCTGATCCGATTGATTCTTCGATATCTGGCGTATTATCTAATTCGTTACCAGAGTTCATTTTCACTCCGAACAATGCTTCATAAGGTGATCGGTTAATTCCGCGATGATAACGACGATTTTTTATTATTTGAATAAGAGGGAGAGCTTCAGCCCATTCCGTTGAATTGTTTTCACGACACCAAATAGTTAAAATGTTCTAAACTAAAAATATAAAAATCAACTAATATAAAACGTAAAATACTCCAATGCATTGATTTGCACGCTCGACGGATCCTTGTGATTGGGAATGACGAGGTTTTCCGTGGACAATTTTACAATCAGGCCATTTTGCGACCAATTCACTAACGACCTTATTAGCAAATTCGCGCCCGTTATCAGAATGTAGAATATTCGGCGTGCCGAAATCGGTAAAAATGTAGAATAAATTTTTGGCAACTTCAGCAGCTGTTTTTGTTTTAAGTGGTCTTAACAAAACATATTTTGTTAAATGATCCTAAAAATAAAAACGCAAATAGAAAAAACTAAAAAAGTGAATCAAAAGTTACTTGATAGACCATTATAAACTTATATTCTCCACTGGGACGTGCTTGCAAGTCGATGAGATCAACCTGACAACGGCTGTTAAAATCTTTGGACAAAATTGGCTTAACAACGATCGACTTTTTTACTTTTGCCTTCTTTAATTGACACGGCTCACATAGATTTAGATAAATTTGTAGAATTCCGGAAACGTAAAGCGAGAGAAAATTAAAAAAAAACAAAGAAAACATGAATAAAATAAATTTATCCAGTTTATACTAGGAAAAACCAATCTTGGCTAGTCAAGACTGGTTTTGGCTAGGAAAAACCAGTTTTGGCTAGGAAAAACCAGTTTTGGCGAATTTTTAGCCGAAACCAGTTTTGGCGGAAAACCAGTTTTGGCTGCAACATGTATAAAAACGAAAATAAAATAAAACATTCTATCGAAAAAATATAATTAGTATTATTTTATCATAAATTACAAAACTTAAATTAATAAAGAAAAAAAACATTTGAAAATAAAATTATAATAAATAAATGTAATATATAAAAACTAAAATAGATAAAATAAAAACAATATTGTTCCCTATTTTGTAATTTTTATTTAACTGCTTTATGATATACTGCCTAAGTAAAAATACATAAATAATATTTAAAAAAAACATCAACAATTAATTTTTATAAATGAAATTATTTTTATAAATAAAAATAGGTAAAAAATATTAAACATTTGAAAATAAAATTTAAAAAAGATACTAAAAAAGCAAATAAAATTAAATCTAAACGAAAATATAAAAAAATTAAAAAACAAACGCTGTGGTGAATAAGATTGCCAAAAAAAAAATAATTCTTTAAAAAGAAAATTCATCGATCGAAATACATTCTATTGAAAAACTTCTCATTTAAAGGACGCATGCCATCCGATACAGAAAATTGCAGGTTGGCCCAAAAGTTTTGATAAATTTTTTTTATACGTCAATAAAATTTTTTTATTATCATTGGTATGTATGATGAATATATGGTTTGAAAGCCCGTTTTCTTGCAAATATTTTGGTATATAAAAGTTCGGTTTAGTTTAATTAAAACGAATTTTCTTTATAGTAATAATATTAAAGTAATTTTTGAAATTGGTTTTCAAAAATTAAGTACATGCCACACATACCATTTGCGGAATACAAGGTGCGGAAATAAATCTTAAGCCTCTGCAATACCAAAAAATTTTCATTTTAAAACTGCCTTTTTAAAATTTCTGTAAAAGTAATTTTTTTATAAAAAAATTTATATGTAAAAAAACAATAAAGAATCCGAAAAAAATAAAAATCTTAGAAATGTTAAAAATTGCTTGTTTTATGAACCATTAAAATTGAAAAAAGTCAACGAACTTTTTCCATCCTTTTTTCTATGTTTTATTTATCAAAACAATTTCAATATTATTTTAAATTATAGCAAAACTTTTTAGCATTTCGTTCGTTTAAAATTGAAAAATGCGACGTTTCTTAAGAAAAATTTTTTTGGTGCATGTTGCTAATGGCTCTTTTAGATCTCACTTTTTTTAGTCACTTTGCATTGAGTTTTGGCACTCTGAAAATTAAATCCAATAATGAGTTTAATACAAAAGCGCAACAATTTGCTCTTTTGTTAAACCTCTGATTTAAAATATTGATATTTAAAAAAACTTTTGAATTTTCTATTTTTAGTATAATAATATGTTGTTTGTTATTAAGATGCAACAATTTTTAACAAAAATTTTATTTTTTTTTAATAATTTAATAATGAATTTTTTTGGATTATGCTGAGGAATTCATCCGGAATATTTGCAAGATGTGCCAGGCCAATGGTTGAACAAGTACGAAACGTTCGACAAATTCCTCATTATGAATATCATATTCGTTTTGATCCCAGGTTTGGTCGAAAACGACCATGTCAGGACGTGCTCGACCGTTTTAAACGGTTAAATAATGGTCAGTTATATACATATATTAATTTGTTGGTAATGTTTTTAATTGTTTTACTTTTTGATATATTTAGGGATGTGGATTCGCTCTCAGGCTGGCCGCCATATTCGCAAATATCAAAAGGACGATGTTTTTGAAGAAACAGCCGAGGACTTTGTCACATGCACAAAGGAGGAATGTATGATGCTCGACAAAATGATGACACCATTCTGGCTTCGACCGAAGCACTATGTGGACGATCCCTACGAACCTTACAACGTTCGGCACGGCATTACATCACCGCGCGTCGACCATAAAAACCGATTTATTCGGGAACGACCGAAGATTTTGCTCGAGGATTGTGTTGCCGATAAGTACTTTATGGACAGATAGGATTTTTTTGGCAGTTATTGTTAAATTTGCTGTTAATAACTTCTATGTTTTGTTGTAACTGAATATGTATGTTGGACGATGTAGTGCGAGAAATGTGCACAAATAAAAATAATTATAGAGTTGTACCAATTAGAAAATTTTTCTTTAAATTTGGTCTACTTTGTTTGTTTTATTTTCATGTTTTATTTTCATATATACTTTTCAATAATATAAAACACTTAGAGAATTATTTAAGTATTTAAGAATTTTATTTTTTCATACCAACTTATTAAATATCAAATTTTATTTTGAAAAAAAATACAAATTTGTGAGCTTTTTTTGTAAAATTAGATAAACCTTAAAATAATTTTGCTTTTGCTGTTTATTTTTTCTTTTTTTTCTCATACTCTTCATTTTTTTTTGTTTTTTTTTGTTTTTGCTTAAATGAAACAAAAAGAAACTAGAATAATATAAAATGAGCGCAAAAAAAGCGAAAGAAGCATGAAAACAAAGGAGGGAAATGTTTTAATATGCCATTTCTATTCATTTTCTCTTGTTGCTAAAAATAATCAGAAATTAGAAAGAAAATGCTTAAAGTCGAAAAAATGCGCATTTTTGCTTAATTTGTGTAGGCGGATAAACGAATAGTGGAGAAAATTGGATATATGGAAAAGAATACAAACTAGAAGTGAAAAAAAAGAACGGCAATAACCAAATTATTATATAAATTCTTTTCATTTTGCATGAAAATATTTTTGAGAATGTTAAAATTTTAATTGAAAATATTTTTGGTCGATGGAAAATGGTTTCTTTTTTTTTGTTAGCCATAAGGTGGCTTTTTTTCTCTTCTTTTATTTCCGCTCAACCTTCAACAAAGAAATTTGTTGTAATTGCGTTAGGAACGAATTCTCGTCTAAATTGCCCTTTTTTGTTTTTTTTTTATTAATTTTCTATAATAAAAAGTAAAATTTTTGCTCTTTGGTTTATTATATCTTTTTTTTTTCAAAGAAGCGTTTGTTGCGCGCATCGCTATATTTATGCAATATGCAATTAGTTACTGCTTTATTACAAATATAAATATGATGTATCATTATTTTCGGCGATAAATATATTCGAATTAATTAAAATAAAGTTTTTCATTTATTTAAAGTTTGGCGTATGAAATATGAAGCTCTACGCAATTGTTGTTCTGCACAAGAATGACGATTCGACCAAGGTTCTAAAACACACCTCCGATTTGAGTAGCTTCTCGTTTTTTGAACGAAAAACAGCGGAGGTGAGTTATTTTCACTTAAACTTTTTTTATAGTTTTTTTCCTAGTTGAAAATTTTTTTCAATATTATTAAGACAAAATTTTTATGAAGCTTATCAATTAAAAAATTGACCAATTAATATCTCTTTTTTTCTCAAGACCTAGTAAAAAATGTCAGCAAAGAATTTTTTGAATTCAATTTTTGTCTTCAGCCAAAATATAAACATGTAATATGTAATTTTTCTTTGCTGACATTTTTTACTAGATGCAAAGATTTTACTCACATGTAAAAAATCTCAGCAAACGAAGTAAAAAATTGTTATTTATTAACACTTTTAAATTTTAGGCCTTTGACATTAGAAATCATCCGTTCATTTATTTCTGATTTTAATGTAAATTTTTTTGATATTTTTTTTTAGGAATTTATGGTGTTTACCGCAAAACTTATCACAGAACGCTCGGCGCTGCCGAGCCGTAGCTCTGTAAAGGAGCAAAATTTCATCATACATTGCTTCATTCGACAAGACAAGCTGGCCGGCGTATGCGTCACCGACGAGGAGTACCAGGCGCGTGTGGCGTTTTCGCTTCTTAACAAGGTCCTTCAGGATTTTGAGACGAAGATACCGGCCGCTCAATGGCCGGCGATCGTCAACGAAAAGGACTGCAAGTATGATCGGTTACCAGAGTTTCTCACCAAATGGCAAAATCCGCATGAGGCGGACTCGCTCACTCGTGTACAGGTTTCGCTTTTTCAATCCTTTATTTATATATGTATCTTAATATGTTGTATTTTTTAAAATTTCAATATAATATCGAAAATGTTGTTTTAAATTACGACTACATTATTAATTTTGGATTCCCCGTGCCAGAAAACTTAAAAAAATCATTTGAAAAAAAATTTTTTTGAAAAAAAAAATTTGTCCGATGTCAGACAAAAGAACCTTGGTTTCTAAATAGATATCATTTTTGGGCCTTTACATTTTTAAAAATTTTCTCAACATACATACATATTTTTTATTTAGGACGAAGTAGAGGAAACCAAAATCGTCCTTCACAATACCATGCAATCCGTGCTCGAACGCGGCGAAAAACTTGATGATTTGGTCAAAGCGAGTGAGAATCTTTCCGATCAGAGCAAAATGTTCTACACACAGGCGAGAAAAATGAACAAATGCTGTAACTACGTTTGAGACTTTCGAAAATCATATTTTAAATTATCCTGATTTAAGACGTGTAACGCGCGGCCATTCGAACAATTTTTAAATTTTTAATTGGGCTTTATTATATTATTTTCTTTATGTTGTTAAAGCTTAACCACGCTGCACTTCGTCTTCTGCGTATTTCGCCGTCGATTTTGTGATCCGATGTTATCAGTTGTCCGAGATATACGTATTTGTCCACCAAGGCAATTTCCGCATCTTCCAGTTTTATTACTTCAGTTTTTTGATTATTGCACATTACCTGCACTCATATATGGATCAGAAACGTGGAATATGAGGGAATGCGAAAAACACAAGCTAACGACCACGCTAAGAGCAATGGAAAGAAAAACAATCGGAGTGCGAATTACGGACAAAATCAGAAGCGAAGAAATCAGAAAGAAAACACAATTCGCAGACGCATACGAAACAGCCACAATACGAAAACTTCTATGGGCAGGGCACGTAGCCAGAAGAAATGACAACAGATGGACGACACGAGTGACTTTTTGGTGGCCATACGACTGCAAAAGACCACCCGGAAGACCAGCGGAAAGATGGCGAAAGTTGATGAAAGAGCGCATAGGACCTAATTGGAGACAATTAGCGGAAGACAGAAAACAATATAAGCGGCGATTGTATGATCCACCACGGGACAACAACGTGTGTGACACGGATCTTCAAGTGTTCAAGTGTATTATATTATTAGGTATTGGTTATACACAAAATTGCAGAAATATTTTGTTTAAAATGAGATTAAGCCATGTAACAAAAATGAGGTCCAAACAAAAATTCAAAAATTATTCGAATGGCCGAGCGTTATACGCCTGAAATCAGGATATAATTATAATATTTTGTATTGTAAAAAAAAAAATTTTTTTTTAAGAATGAAAAATTGTGAAAATTGTGAATTTTTTAATTTATTTTAACTTTTAAAAATGCAACGTTATTTCGCATCTTTCCAGTTTTATTTTCGTGTATATTTCATAAAATTTCTAGAACGTTTAACGCCAATAAGAATGAATTAAAAATGTGTTTATAAATTTTGTATTAAAATTGATTACCCTTTATTTAATAAATCATTTTATCAAATCTAAATTTGCTTCAACTATAAATATGTACAAATGTCAGGCGAAAAGTTATTGTTTAATGTTATTTCAATGTGAAGAGAAAAATTAATTAAAAATTTTATTGAATATTTCTAATTTAATATAGACAACGAATAAAGGCATTTCCTCCTGATATCATTTTATTATCATTCTATACAAAATAAAATTCCAGATCATTTTATACCAAAATAGTGAATTTCATCTTAGATGAGATTCTCTAAAAACCTTCAATAATTTGGATTTTTTTTAATACCTTTTCGTGTTTTTGTCTACTTTAAACTCGCTTAATAAATAGCCAAAATTTGATTATGTTAATGTAAATCTTCCTCACTATAAGCTCGATTAATAACTTCAAATTTTACTGCCAATTTAAATCAATCACTATCATCGTGATGAATAATTCTCTGACTTGATACTGGACCATTTGACATTGGTCGGTTTCCACTTCGGTACTCACGATTCAGCCGTCGTATCGCATTTCGTAATTGACTAAGGTCACAGTTAAACAATTGAGTCGTCGTATCGTTCGAAAATGTGTTTATTGGAAAATATTGTCCTCTCTTCTTGTTGCGTTGATTATCCTACATTGTAATATTTTAAATATTTTTTATGGTATTTAAAGTATGATATTTAATTCGTTATTAAAGCTAAGTAAATATGCACTTATTTTTGCAAACTATTTCATTTAAACCTTGTATAAATTTGTAAGTAGCTCTTCTCCTCGTTTATCAATGTCGGTACCCATTCTAAAAATATAATTTTCATATTTTTATAAATTACTTATTTTCTAATCACTGTATTCCATCACGTATTTTGGGCCAACGATCATTTCTAGAATTGTTGTAACAGTCATTAATAAGGTGTTTTCGCCAATAACGAGATGTGTTTTCTCCGATAAGAGCAGAACAGAGTGGGCACCACGCGCTGCCAATTGCAGCTCGTGTCACTAAATCACGAAAATATCATCTTCATCAATAAGACTACAATAGGTTATAGGTTATAAATTACGAAATTAGGATGGGCTAAATAATTTTATTTTCATATATTTTAATTACTTCTGCATTTAGGATGAGTCGATTGTCCTACAAATCGCGCCAAGCCGCAATGGTCGCACTCCTCTAAATTTTCTCTGACAAATAAACACCGATTTAACTGATGATTATTTAAATCGGCAACCTAAAATTTTTGTTTTTTTAAACAAATGTAGAAAATATTAAATGAGGCAAAATATTTTTTAATACCTAATTTGTTAAAATTACCTCAACAATTTTGTCACAAAAATCGCAACGACAGAGAGTCATGCACGAATAAGCATAATGGAGTTTTAGGCAATCAGCATTTACAAATCCTGGATCTCGCTCCCTACAATACGGACACATAACCGCCGAAGAAATAACCCTGGATTCTGATGTCTTGTTTTTTTCTTTGTTATCATTATCGTCATCATCATCAGCACTGCTAAAAAGTAACCCTTTTGGAAAAAGACGACGATTTTTTTTTAATTCCGGAAATGACAAATTCATAATTACATCTTCACTATGAGTTTCATCTACTTCTAAAAAATATACGTTTTATAGGCAATAAATTTTTATTTTTGACTCGATGTTGATTAGATATAACATAGAGTTACCTGAATTTCTCCTCGATTCGTCTGAGTTTAATGAGTATTTGCTACAGTCGCAATCATGTTCACTATGGCGGTGTCCATATTCATTATTCCATCTATTGTTTCGATAATGAATTCTTTTAAAAGTACGAAAAGAATTTTTCGGTGATGATAAACTACTATCACTTATTTCTGTGCTTGTTTCGGTGGAATTTGTTTTTCTTCGAATTTTAGGAAATTTTTTGTCGTAAGAAAAAGATCGATTTTTAACAAGTATTTTATTATCTTGATTTTTCTTATGCTTATTACGCTCATCATCTGATTGAGCTACATTACATATAGGTGGTAGTGGGTTGCATTTATATAATTCGTGTTTATTAGCATTGCAATAAATATAATCATAATTTTTAAATTTTGTAGAAGGGCTCAAATTGTTTATAAATATAGACTCTGATCGTTTAAGGTGGTTTTTATTTTGAAATGGCAAAACTGAAAATTTGCATATTTTCCAGTGACGTCTAGATAAATTTCCAAAATCATAATTTTTTGTATTCTTATTTTCATTCGTCGTTTTACTATGTAATTGTGTTTTATTAACAGAAAATGGTTGATTAGTATAATCACTTTGCGTGCCCCTACAATTCTGCACGCGTTTGTTTACGTTTGCAGTAAACTCTGGCAAGCTATTACGTTTATGCATTTACGACAATTTTTATCTAAATCTTTTGTAGTAAATCTATAATGAATCTATAGAATATAATTAAAAAAAACATAATTTATATAAATATTTATTAATAATTGGTCATATGATCAAAATATACAATTATTATTATATATCAAATTAGATATATGTATTCATAATAATATTCCCTATTAAAGAAACAATGTTTTGTTTTTTAAACAAAAATCTATTTAAACTAAAATTGTTTTTTAACAACGTATCCAAGCAAATTAAAATATGCAAAAATAGTAAAAAATGTCTTTTGAAAAATTTAAAAGATTTGTCTTTAGTGTAAAATTTTATATGCAAAATAAATTAGTTATTGTAAAAATATAATTTACTAAAATTTTTTAGCGATATTTGCAAAACATCTAAATGAAAATAGATTTGTATCGCGTCAACAATTTTATCGAAATGAACAATTATATTTGTTCGCTCAGCATGATCAGATTTATATATTTTTTTTGTTATCATCGGCGCCCGTAAAATCCGCCATTAAGAGGAACAGTAGAAGCGCGAATGGTAATTGCATCTCGACTTCGAATACCAAAATCACCATCTTCGCCAGCAGAATCGAATGTGCTTCTTTTACCGTAAATTCCGCCGGAATAAGGTAGAGGCTCGGCGGCAGCAAGCTTTCCATATATTCCGCCAGAAAACGGCAGTGCTTGTGCTGAGGCACGCTTACCGTAAATTCCCCCAGAATAGGGGAGTGTTGCCGAGGAACGTTTTCCGTAAATTCCGCCAGAATATGGCAAAACAGATGGTGATCGCTTTACTGCTGGTAGTATATCATCGATATTTTTTAAATTCCTTTGATTGATAAGATTTCGATGATTATTGATTTGAAGCATATTATTTTCATAATCATTTAATAAGCGCTGCATAAACGACGCCATTAATCTGTCATTGTTTGTTAATGTGCTGGCGATATCATTTTTGTTCATTCCTAAAATTAACATTTGTTTATTTTTGATGTAATTAAATTTTAAGTAAAAACATCTTTATATTTCAGTATAATTACCTTGAATGGCGGAAGCTGTAGGAGCAAGGCACGCTAGCAAACACAACAACGCCCCGACAAAATAACGACAGCAGCGGATGTTGTTCGAAATTTTCATATATTGGCTTTTGTTGTAATTTTTATTAATATAGTTATTATTGGTTGTACGTTGTTTTGCTGAATTTTTCATTGAATTCTGCGTAATTCTTATCAAAATATTTGAATTCATTTTTTTATAAAATAATGATAGACAAAAAATTAAATAAAAAATTAAAAATAAACCAGTTCTTTGACAAATTTCCAACTCGGTTATTTGCGCGACCGTAAACTGTTAAGCAATAAAACGATATTTACCTAAAATTAATACAAAAATTAATTTTTTTCAAATATAGATGTTAGATATTAGGTTGGTGCATAATTATCCTTAATTTTTGTTGACGTGTCAGTGAAAATTGGAGTTTTGTTTGTTTTTTTTATAAAATTAAACTTCTTTACTTTGTTAATAAAACTGCGTGTCGAAAGCTATATTCATATTCGTCATATTATGCGGTACGATATTGAGAAAGAATGAAAGGGAACACAGTCATTTCGCGATCTCAGCGAACTTTTTGCCGAAGAAACAATCAGCTAAGGGGAGTATCGACAATGGCTTGCCCGTTTCAAATCAGACAATACAAGCTTGGAAGACGAACCAGAAAGAGGAAGATTATCGGATCTTGGCTATCAGGCGCTTTTGGCAGCGGTGGAAGAGAACGGCTGAAAACTTTAACGTTAATCAATCCACGATCGTCCGTCGCCTCAAAAAGCTTGGGAAGGTATGGAAATTGGCTAGATGGATCTACACGAACTCTTCGACAAACAATAAAGGCAACGAGTACGAATTTTTGTCGAATTACTTTTGAAAAAAAAAATTGCGGATAATTATGCACGAATTTAATATAATATATTGTAATATTTCATATATTTCAATAAAATTTTAATTTGTAATTCTAATAATTTTAATATTTCCAACAATTTCGAATATTTATTTAGATTCATAGAATCTATTTATTTGATACAAAATAGGGCTCGATCATATGAAAGTTGGTTTATTTAAAAAGAACACTGCCTCAATGTATTTAATTTGATTACGTGAAAATTAAAAATGTTGTATTATAATGTTGCATTATAAATTTGGAATTTATAGCTATTTTTAAAAAAAAATAAAGAAACAGTATTCTTAAAAAGCTAAAATTTATTTAATAAAATATGATTATAGTTATAAACAAAATTCATTCTGCATTGATCTGTAAACACAACAAAAAATACGTGATTTTCGTGTGAATAATAGTTTAAACAGGGCTATTTTCAAGAATTTCTGCTGGTCACTTCTTAGAATAAGAAAAACTCGTAAATTGATATAAAATGTTAGTTCAAGTGAATATTAGCATACATAAAATGCATAAAATTTATATTTGTTTAATAGTTGCTAAAAAATTTTAAGTCTGATAAAAAAAATCTAGATAATATTATTTAAAAATGAAAAATTGTTAAGGAGTTTTCAAAAATAAATACAACAAAGTTTTCTTTCAAAAATAAATACAACAAAGTTTTCTTTAGTAAACACTTTTAACAGGCTATAAAAACGTTTTTGTGATGAAATAATACTTGTGACTCTTAATAAAATAGAAATGTGCAGCGATCGAGGCACAATTAATTAAAATATTATTGCCCAAAATAAGTACTCCACCTTCAATGGAGCAAGTTGTAGTAAAGACAAAGTAATCAAAAATAAAATTTACCAATCTTGCTATTTTTTATTGCATATGATTTTAGAAATATATTGTTAAAGAACACGTTTATAAAGTCTTGTTGATTAAATTTGTCATAAATAAGTTTGTAAGTATATAAATACGAATATCAATTAATTAACTACAAATATATTTTTAAAATATATTTTTCGAAATCGAATTTAATAGAAATTAATATAATATATAATCAGTAATATTGAAATATGTATTATGCAATAATGATAATTAAATTATAAACTAAATCATTATTTTATAAACTTTTTGTTTATTATTCCACTTTAATTAACTAAAGCTATTATGTTATTCTATTTTTCTTTTTAAAAAATTCATTAAATTTTGAACTGCGGCAAATATGAGCTGAAAATTCAAAATTATCTACACTGAACAAACATCTAAATGAATAATTAATAATTAAAAAAAATTCAAAATTTAAATACAGGTACGACTAAAATGTCAGTTTTGACTGAATGAGAACAAAAACCATGAATTTCATATGGTCTCAAATAAATTTTAGTAAATCGGTAAAGAAAGCGCATTAAGTGAAGCAGAAAATACACAAAAAAATATTGGCCAAAAAAAGCGAAAAGAGTTTCAAAAATGACGCAATCAAAAGTAAGAAAAGATACAAAAAGTTATAAGCAAATTTTACATAAATTTTTTTTGGTATCCGATAATGTATAAAAACCAAATTTTTAAAGAAATTATGATCAACTTTACCATAAAAATTAAAATCAAGTTTATTTTAGATATTTCGCAAAAAGTAAAAAAAATAATAACACTTTTTAGTAATGTGGTAGTATTTTTTTTGCAAAAAACATGAGACGACTCATTTTAGCAGAAATTCAAATTTCCTCCGAACTTTTATTTTGGTAAAAAGAGGCAAATAACAAAAAATTATTTTACATTTTTTCAACAAATACTACGTAATTTATTATAGTAGTAAAAAAGTCTTTAAATAATGTTTTAATAACATTTTATTATAAAAACAAAATGATTTTGTTTTACCAATAAATATTGATAAAGCAAAATCAAATTTAGTAATCATAAAATAAAATAAAAATTTTTTTTAAAAAACCTCTGATTCCGAGAATATGCATGCATTTAATTTTCTGTAAAAGATTAACATAAAAATGAAGCCTTTCAGAAAAGTACAATTAAAAATGTTCGCATAAATCGTCATAAAATTGCTATGCGGAATTTATCTAGATGAATTTCTATATTATTTCTTTTGTTTTTTTGTTTAAAAAACAAAATTGTTTTATTCTTAATTAAGAATATTAATTATTATGAATTAAATACATATTTGTAAAGAAAAAGAATACAAATATATATTTTAATTGAAAGAGATGTTTCGAGCTCTCTTTTTAATTTTTGTTATAATTTTATACAAAACTTAAAATAAACATTTACGGGGGGAAAATGTGTACACTTTGCTGGGCATGAAGAGATTTAACAATATGAACTAAATGTAAGACGATCAGATTATGAAATTAAAAAGAAAAGTTTTTAAATATTAGGTTGTCCCATAATTATCCGCAGTTTTTTCCTTAAACAAATGAAACAATAACAAAGGCAAATCACAAGATCAATTAATCGCCACCAGTCAACACACGTTGTATTGGCAGCAATTTTTTTATGAATTGAATGGAATATAAGGTACTATTAATTATAATGCCCTTTGGTTGACGCTTTCAGTACACTGAACCGTACATATACCAAAAAAATTTGAAAATTGCTTTTCTACATATGAATTTAAGGGTGAAAAGTTTATCGTTATGGTGTCACTGATTTCATGGAGATCATAACAGACCCGTGTTTTATCGCACATGATAATTCAGCTCATTAGATGACTGTTTCGATGGCAACGGAGCAGTTCTTTACAGATGTCGCACGTTTTTGCTTCTGGGCGTCGATAAAATTATGAGATATTCCGCGGCCTTTCCTCCACTTCCTGTTGCACTTTCGAAGCCAGCGCTAAGTGGAGGCCAATTCGTATGCGTCCGGAGGCCAATTCGTATGCGCTTCCATCGGGATTCCTTTTGAGCCTTCGATGGAGGGCGCGACTATCCATACTGACGGGTCTTCCAGCACCCTCTCGGTGTTTGATGCTAGTGCGTTCTTCTCGAAACATTTTAAACCATTCCCGCGCTTGTCTTTTAGAAATGACTTTACAGCCGGATACATCGCCGGGCGGCTGGGCTGGCTTTACCACCTTGTTCAAATTGTTCGCGTAAATGCGTTCTCGCAGTTTCACGAGCGGATGACATTCTTAATATCTCTGAGTCAAACCAACGTGAAACTACAAAATTAAATACATAAAATAACTATTAAACGAAATATAATGCAGAAAAGTTAATTTTGAAACTCTTGAAAAAACGGTGGATAATTATGGGACAACCTAATACATTATTTATACTTTCAACGTTTTAAAATGTCGTCATCATATAAAAGCTGATTTCGGCTATTATCAGACATCTCTACTATTACTAATAATAAAAGAAATCACCTTATCTATGTTTCCTTTCAATAGAGTCTTATTCAATAGAGTCTTAGTAAGACATTTTTTATTTTGATTTTATTTTTTATTAATTTTTGCTTTTTAAAATGAATAAATTTAAAAAAATTAGTTTTATTAAGAAGGGGAAACGTTGGCTAAAAATGACATGGCGCTTAAATTTATTATTCTATGTACTCTTATAATTCGCGTGCCTTACGGTGATTTTCCGCGCGAATTGTCGGACAAGCAAAATACAAAACTTATATAAATAAAAACACATTGAATGTTATTTGCCAATGATGTTAAGTCTGTTTAGCAAGAGTGATAATTTTTGTTTTTTTTAAGCAGAAAACTTTTCATGTTACTGTATATTCTTAATAAAAGAAACTAATAAGCAAAGTAAATAATGTTTGACATTCATTTAAATAAATTATATTTACGAGTTGTGAAATTTTTCACGAAAATACAATGAAATTTTTCACGAAAATACAATGAAAAACATTTTCTATATATATGGATGAAAAACAAGAAATAACAAAGAAGGAAATAACAAAAAATAACATGTTATATAAAAACAACAATAATAATTGATATATAGACGTTATGGAATATTTAAAATTTGTTAAAAAAATCAGGCTAAGAAATTTGACAATAGAATTTAAAACTTTTGTCGACAAAAAATTGAACAGCCAAGTGACGTTTTTTTTTACTTTCTTCAATTCGCCAAAATTCGATTACATTAATTAATTTCCATTCCGGCTTAGTTTTATTTTAAGAAATCGAATAATTCCGATAATTTCTCACTTTATCGGCCGAAATATCAGACCCGCTATAGCCGGGCGAAAAAGCGAAATGACAACTCTCTCGGGAGAGTACAATTTTTTAGCAAAAAAAATTTTGCTTATGCCTTTATTTCTCCAGGTATTTTATGTGTTAGAAGAATGGATATTAAATTTATTTACTCTCGTAAATTTATAGTTGGAGACCCTGTTGCGTAAAATGATGCCTTAGTTGAAATTTTTAATATGGTTAAATAAAGCTAAAGGCCAACAAAAATCAGATAAGAATATCTTTTTATTATAATTTGTTCTGTTCTTCTAGTTTCAGAACGAAAATGATACAAATGAAATAGTTTTATATAAATATTATCAGGTACTATTTTTCAGATGTTTTTTTAATTAAAAAATATTGGAAATTTATTTTTTAAATTAATAACTTAAAAGTTCTTTCTTATTGTCACTATTTATCTATTATTTATTTTTACATATACGTGTAAATTTTTATACTACATTAACTTAGAAAATCTAATTCTATATTACAGAGTGGCTGAAAAGTTTCCGCAATTTTTTTTCAACTTTGAAAATCGATAAAAAAAAACGTCATATTATTTTATTTTCTTATTCTCCATTAGTTTTTATATATACGTGTAAATTTTTTTACAAAATACTCACTTTAACTAAAAGTTACAGTAATTTTAGTAAATGACACTTATTAAAAAAAGATTTTTTTGGTTGTTACAGGCGTGAAACTAGGACTAAAAATGACAAAATTTTGAAAATCAAAAACGATATGCTTTTATAATTTATCTCTAAAATTCTTTTCACTTGATCATTTTTAACAAAAATTTACTACCATCTGTAAAAAATATGAGGAATTTAATAAGCAAACTATTTTCTACAATTTATTAAAAATTAAACTTATAATAAGCCGTCAAAGAAGGGTACAATCAAAATTTTTTTTGTATAAGTTGATGCCATTTACTAAAATTAATATAACTTTTAGTAAATGTAAGTAATTTGTAAGAAAATTTACACTTATATGTAAAAACTAATGGAGAATCCGAAAATAAAATAATAAAATAAAAATTTCAAAAAATGACTTTTTTAATAGATTTCTAAAGTTGAAAAAAAGTGCTGGAACTTTTCAGTCACCATGTATAATAAGCATTCAAAGATTCAAAATATTTTAAACAAAATATTACAAAACGAATTGAAGAGGAAGAATAATAAGAACCAAATAATGAATACACGTCTTTAAATTAAAGGTCTAAATAAGAATTTAAAGGGAAGTAGATTACTCTTTGATTAAGTAAATTTACAAAGATTAGCATTTCATTGAAATTTAAGTAAAAATGTATTATCTATAAAATAATAAAAATTTACCAAATATGACAACAATATAAAAAGCGTCTTAAAAAAGAAATAAAATGGATATTCAAGAAAATAAACCATGTGTCGGACGTTGTAGTCGTCTGGACTTATCGCGTTGCTTTATTGATACGATCCTGTCTCTTTTTTACCTCTTTCCTATTTTTTTTTCTTTTCCCAAAAAAGGTCTGCAGGAAAGCAAAAAGAATTCCGAAACAAACGAGATTAGCGCGCATTTATAGCGAATCCCTTTTAATCATTTTTTGCAAGCAAATTAGAAGGCATGGAATGTCAAACCACACACTATTAACTAAATGCATACCTACGAGTCCCGAAATTATATAAAAATTTCTAAACAATTTTATAATATAAATATGTAATATGATGTATTCTCGTTATCTTATTGTTAGTTATTATTACAACAATTATAAAGGATATATGTATAAAAATTGAAAATAAAGTTTTTTAAACTTATTAAAATATTAATCGATTACCAATATCAATCATTTTTTTAATAATTAAAATAAATATAGCGTGTATTTGTGTGTGTTTATCAAATCTATTAAATGCAAAACAAAATTATTATTGATTTTTTGTTACAAGCCATATTTTTAAAATGCTAATCCCAGTTTCAGTTGATTAGCTTGCAAATTGTTTTAAAGGAAAAATGAGTAATTTCCATTTTCACCTCCTACGACATTGGAAATTTGTAATGCATTTATCGAAATTTATGCGGAATTAAAAACAAAAAGCATCTAAAGGAAAATAGATAAAACACGCTAAGACATTACCTTATTTTTGTGGTTCCTAATTCGAGAATATTTGATAAAAATTTATTTATCTTTCATTCACTTAGAAGTTTGAGTATTAAAAACTAAATGAATTAGTTGGAAGTGATTAGACGTATGAATTCGTGAATATTAATTTTTCCTTCGTCGCTTTCCTGACCCTGGAGCAGAATATCCGTTTCGCCTTCCGTAAGCTTTTCACCTGTAAATAAATTTTGGAACAAATGTGACGAAAAATGAATTAAAATTTCAAAAATAAAAATATTACAATAAAAAAAGTTAATCTTTTTGCAAAAAATATATTTTTTATTTTAAATTTTTATAAGTTTTTAATGATGATTGTATAATATTATACATAACGATATAATAAGAATATTCATTTAGCTTAACATTTAACTTTTAATTCAATAAAACATATGTAAATAGAAGTACTTTACTCGATTTAATCATGATATATAAAATCCTGATTTATTCAACACATCTTGATCTCTGGATTTACTTCCAGAAAAATATTATAAGTAATAGAAGGCTCTATCATTGAGAAATCAAAATACCTCTGCTAAAAATCACAATTTTTTTGTCAGAACAATTAATCCTTGGAATAAAATATCGGAAGAAATAATTCTCAGCAATAATTTGGACTTTTGAAATTACTAAAACCCAGGCTTATGGCGAGAAAGTGGTTTTCGAATAATTGTATTTTTCTTTTTTTTTCTTGTTTGTAATTAATTAAACCAAGGGTTTTATTTACTTTATTATCATTTTTATTATCAAATTGCAGTATTATGACTACGTTAGTGTACTTATAGTACCTGTGTGTTTAATAAATTATTAATATTAAATAGGTATGTAATTAAATTAAATTAAAAAATTTATTCTTCATAAGGTCATTACTAAAGCAATTTTGAGCAAAAGCAAATTAAGATATTTGATAATAATAAAATACTTTTTATACAAAAAATTAATACCCTAAGCTCGGGTAATTTTTTAAATTAAATTAAAAAATTTATTCTTCGTAAGGACATTACGAAAGCAATTTTGAGCAAAAGCAAATTAAGATATTTGATAATAATAAAATACTTTTTATACAAAAAATTAATACCCTAAGCTCGGGTAAAAATTTTTTAATATTGACTTTGTCTTCATTATAATATTTTAATCATTTTTTAAAGCAATTTTAGAAATCGTAAATTATCATGCATTTATTCAAAACTTACCGCAATTTATAAGCATAAGTCGAAGATCATGGCAAAACACGAGTCCATTTCCTTCACGATCGAAATTACTAAGACATTCAGCCAATTCTTCGGGACTGGCGCCTACGCCTTGCTCCTTTTTAAGATTACGATATATCGGCGTAAACTCTTCAATGCTTATCCTCGCATCTTAAATTTATTTTTTTCAAATGTGTTACAAAAAAATATATTTATTAAACGGTTGCCTTGATCTGTCCACTGCTGTGTAAGTGTGGCAATTTGCTGTTGGGTTGGTACAAGACCAAGCGCGCGAAGGCAGCTGCCGACCTGCGCGACCGCAACACGACCGTCGCCACGTGTATCGAAGAAATTAAGCACATCTTGTATCTCGGCCAAATCTGAGCTTACAGCCATTTTTCAAACCAGAAAAAATTTGCACTAAATGACAAAAAATGTTATTTTAAAGAATATAAATATGAAAAATGAATTGAATGTTGTATAATATTTTTAATCAAATACATACATTAAATTTACATGCTTACATATATGTATACACATATTTATGCTTAAATATGCATACTATTGTAAAATACAAAATCGTATTTAAATAAAAATAACGTGTTACGGATGAGAAAAGTCTGAGTCATTCCGTAAAAAAGAACATTTGCTTTTCGAAATGTGAACATTCGTAGAATTTTTTTTAATTTTTTCAATTCGTTGAGAACAGCGACGAGAATAGTTTTAAATTTTTTAATAGTTTTAAATTTTTAAGAAAAAATATAAAAAATAAAAGCTTGCTACCTAAAAGTAAATTTTTTCTATTATTTTTTATTTTTAATTGGGTTTATTTGTTCTACAAATGTATTGCATATAAAATATTCATTGAAATTTCAAAAATTGCGAAATATTAATCTTTAGAATATAGAACAAAAGGTCCATTCGTCCCATTGTTTAAACTTTATAAAAATTGTACTACATAAAGAATTTATTATTTAATATACTATTTAAATATTACCCTAATTTCGCGTATATAAGGCTGGGTGTTTTGAGCCAAATTTAAATTCGCGCCAATGAGTTCATTTTGTTGATTGATTGATCCTGTCTCGGTTTCATAAAACTGGGCACAAAATTTGAACTCGCTTGTATCCAATATAACAAAATGAACTCATTGGCGCCAATTTAAATTTGGTTCAAAACACCCGGCCTTATACACGCAAAATTAGGATAATTTAATCCTATAAATATACTATAAATTAGTGTTTAGCAGTGAAAAAATTTAAATATCTAAAGTTTTGCACATTGAAAAATTTTTAGCATTCAGTCGAATGCACAACGATGAATATTTTGCTAGGTCAGATTTCAACCTAAACAATCTCTGAGCTGCCACTTTTTGCGAGATTTCGTTAAGGCTCTTGAATTATTCCATTCAAAATTAGTCCATTCAAAATTTCATAAAAAATTTTAAAAGTACGAAAAGAAAATTTTTTTAAAGAACAGTTCCAACAAATATCAGTCCATTTTTCACATTTTAATTATTGATTCAAAATTTTAAAGTTGAAAGTATGCAAAAAAATCCTGCTACTATTTAGTTAATATGTAAACCATTTATTAAAAGTTTAAAAAATTGCAATTTGTGCTTTCTTGAAGCATAAAACAAAATGTACAGACAGATACAAGCACTTTAATTAATAAAAATATTCATAAAAAAGTTTTTAAAAATTATTCGATATGCTCATCTGAACACGTTAAATTCTCTTAATAATATAATACTAATAATATAATATAGATATATAATATTGTAATAATATAGAATTTCTATATTTTTAAATTGAATGTAGGGTTTTATCTATGAAAGCCCACATTCAATTTCATTTTTATTACCGTTACATTTATCGCTTTTTCGAATACCGAATAATCTTTTTTTTTTTATAAATTTATACAATTTTTATGGCAATAAGTAAAGAAATAAAATGCTTATTTTATAATTTATTTATCCTCGATTCTTTTATGCTTGCTTGAATTAAATTTTGACTATGATTCCCATTATTTTGTTCTATTGTTTGTAAATTATTTTCACTCGTTAATGTAGCTGTCGAGTCTTCAACCTGAGCAGCACGTCGTTCGAGCGTACTGTGATAGGCGGATTGTAATCCACAACACAGCTCATTATTCACGACTGGAACAGTATTTAAGTCAATAGCTTGCTCAGTTGCAGAAGTGAGTTCACCGCTAAAACTTAACGCATCGCAAAAACAATCATCATCCTCGCGATTTCTGGAAAAATAGTTCTGACTTATATAAGTTAGTTGCCAACAAAAAAAAATAATACGCATAATATCCATTGCTTTTTCGTCCGAAAGAATTGCGCGCACTCTCCACAAGACTAGCGCGATCGTCATTTTTAGCCTTTATGCATTCCAAACATCGGAATAATGCAAAACATAGAATTCCCAAAATTAATCCCAACACTATAGATATAACCAAAACAGCGGCGGCAAATCCTGATGAAAAATGAGTGCTCATATCATCGGCTGTATTATTACTTTTTATTAAAGTGGACGAGGCAAAAAGCCGTCCGTGGCCGATAGAATTATTGCCATTTTTATTAGCTAAATTGTAGGCATTTGTTTTTTGGTCTGACACCAAAACTTTAACACTTGGAGCTTCTAATTCTGTCGATAACGCAGCCTCGATGCTAGAATCCATTTGTCGCAGTTGCCGCATAGCCAATAATTCACTATTGTCAGATGAATTACGGCTCGCGCATATTGGTGGCTAAATAACATTTTTATATTTTCTTTTGATAGATGATTCAGCCTTTAATTAATTAATTTTGTAACTGTGTATCCTTCGCAGCCATCCCCATCGCGAACACATAGCGCAACTTTACACACAAATCGCAATGCGCCGACATGGCGCAGCGTAAAAACATTAACGCGGGCAAATGCCAAAAGACGATCGTTCGCATAGGTAACATCTTCCAAAAGTGATGTATCTGTTGTACACCTTAAATAGCACCTTATATTTATAATGTATCTTATATTTATAATGAGCATCTTATATTTATAATGAGTAGTATCTTACCCATTCTTATCAATAAATTGATGAAATGTACGGTTTTTCTCTCCACTTTGATCATTTGTGCGACAATCATAGATATGAAGTCCAAATATGGAAGCAACATCTGACATATAGTAAAAGCAAATAATATTTAAAAATCATAATTTTATAATTAAAAACTTTTTTAACTTACTTTATATTAGGTTAGCTAAAAAATAATATCGTATTTTACACACCGAACAAAATTTATTACAATAACCACAAAATAAAACAACAATCCAAAAAGACATATATTCTCTAGCGAGGAGTCATTAGCAATGATGAAGAATATTTTTTGGATTTTGTTTTGCGATTTTCGTAATAAATTTTATTCAGTGTAAAATACACTGAATACATTACTTTTTAGCCAACCTAATAATATAGGAATAATTTATATATAAAATTATAAATTATAAACCATTATGATCATTGGCGGTGTTTTCACACTCCCATCGATGATAAAGTGTCTCGCCGATATGTGCTTCCTGTACAAGAGCACCATTCGGCGAGTCACGTCGTAATGAATATGAGCATTTTGGTGGCATTCCGACAACAGAAATGGTCTTGCTCAAAGCCATTCCTCTAAATCTTATGATTATATGGATATTTATTTTTTTTAAATTTATTTTTTATGTAAAATATTCACGGGATAATGTTGAGACTAGTTTCCACTTCTGATGCTTCGTCTTTCTCCTCGGGAATATCACTCGAATCGTGGCTGACAGTTGAAATAGAAAGTGGAATAAAACATTGAATTACAAAACTACGGTCTTGTCCCGTTTCTAGCCGCCGATCATGAACTACACTCAGTACAATAGACTCGTTAATGCCACGCGGCTGTTCCTAGATATGTATATGAATACATTATTTTAATCTACAGTCGACGCCCCCATTAACATAACGCCAAGGGACTGCGCGTTAACTATGTTAATGGGAGCGTTATGTTAATGGGGGAGCGTTATGTTAAGGGGGCTAATGGGTGAAAACCAACCAAGCTGCCAAAACGATTATGTTAATGGGAGGTTTATGTTAATGGGAATTTATGTTAATGGGGGAGTCGACTGTATATATTAATTTTCAAAAAGAAAAAAAATACGGATTTTATAAAATGTAAGCCGCAATCAGGATGGTGGATTTCGACAATTTGTTTTTTAAACTTTCCGAATGTTGCTAAATCAAGTGTAGTCACACATTTTTCATCTTCTTCAAAATCCTTCGCTATAATATAACCACGGAAATTTGCTGGTAGTGTGAAATTTGCCTAAAATTAAAAAGATTGTCATAATATTGATCTACTTTTATATTTGGTCGGTGAATAATTTTCTGAAAATTTTTTTCAACTTTAATTTATATTAAGAAAAATAGGGAATGGTTTTAAATTATATATGCACCATTATTATCTACAATATGTTGTTATTTACTGGGTAGGCTTAAGATTCCATGTTCATAGGATTCTGGTGAGCTCGAGTCGAAAAATCTGTCAAGTCAATTATCAGAAAATTGTTCACCGGCCTAATATTTAATTGTTTTTGACATAAAATAATTTACTCTAATTCCACCAGCCAAGCAATCAACGGCAACAGAAGTTTCGTTTAGCTTGACTATCGCATTTTTTTCCATCGAGAAGCTAATTGTTGTGGATGGCAAATCACTTGCTAATTCATGAGCATGAGTATTGAATGGTTCAAAAGTGGTTGTTGATGATTCAGTGTTGGTAACATCCGACGGAGATGAGTTTATGGATATTAGATTTTGCAATGTTGATTCGCTATTATCAAGCGAAAAATCTGTTGTAAGACCATTATTACTAGCAACAGAAGTAAATGATGAATCAGCACTTAAGGTTGTTATGCTTTCAGATGACGCTGATGGGGAAATGATTGTGCCCGAATTGGTAACAATAGCTGATTTGTGGTCTCCTATATTAAATTTTGAATGCATATTTTTTAATTTTTCTAATGCATAAATTGTAAATTTTACCCTGAAGTATCTGTCGAATGCGATTAGCTAGACGTTGTGCAAGTGGCACAGTAGAATCCAGCTCCGTAACATTAAAACGATTTTGAGTAGTCCCCCCATGAGACAATAACATTGCGAAGTCTTCTGCAGTAGCCTCAACGCTCGCAATTATCAAAACCGTTGTATTACCATTGTAAAATAGCTAATAGATACAGATATAGTTGTGGGCAAAATATATCAATGAATTATATTATTTTACCTCAAGAGGAAATCGAACTTTGCTTGATTCGGCGGCATCACTTGTCACTAATACAACTACATTTTCAACATCAGGACGATCACCCTGTAAGTTAAATTACCTATTTTATTTTATTAAAATTTAAAAATATGTATATTTACACGACTCTTCGTAAATGCAGAGTCTATAATATTATCTATGGAGTGGCTGTTGGATGTGTCGTTTGAAGCGATGAGTTCCGTATCGAAAATATCTTCTAACACGCCATCAATGCACTTATGACCGCGGAAAGAAAATTCCAGAGACGGATTTTTATTCTGTTGTACCACTGATACCTAAAAGATTAAATCAATTTTAATTTTAAAAAATATTTTAAAGTAAGTATTACACTATAAAATTTGTTTTTACAAATTTACTTTTGAAATTTTTGCCAAAAACTTTTTGATCAACATGTCATTTAATACAACCATATTTTAAAATACAAGAAACGAACCTGTATACCGTTTGGTCCGAAATTATCTCCAAATTCTTTCACCGTATCCCAGATTAATTCAATACTCTGACGAAATTGAATCACGTTAGCTGCCCTACTATCCAACAAAAATAAAACATCGCCTTTTGTTACATTCTGTAGCGAGGATGATAAGCAATTTTCTTTAAATATTAAAAATTAATGCAATTGTGTGTATTGTAATAATATAATTACGGCACAAGTTGCTTTTAGCAATTATAATTTTTATGCTTATTCACAAGTGTAAAAATATTTTTTAAATGGTCACCATTCAACGTCAATACCGTACCTTCATGCATGTGTGTAGTGCCGATAATTTCTGGCATCTCTGAGATCATTGTAGAAATTGTTGGTTCGCTTTCAGTTGTCGTTCTATGTTCTGTTTTAGTATTAGTGAAAATAGTGGATTCCATTACTGATTCAGTACGTGAAATAGTTGTACCTACTATGTATGTATATTATTAATAAATACATGTTAGTTTTAATTTTGACTTGTTTTCTATGATAAGTACGATTATAAAAATTTACCGAGATGATTTTAGAATATACTCAAATACATACACATTTAGTAGTTAGTAGCTATAAACTTTACCTGTTTCAGTTTTTGGATATGATTCAATCGTAAATGTGGCTTCATCCTTGCCTGTATTTTCTTGGAAAGCCGAAGTGCTCAATGTTGGTTTAGATTCATCAGTTTGTTCGCTCTCTGGTAATGATAAGGATAAAGTCATTTCCAATTTCTTTTCCGTTGAATGAGTTTCCGTATTATCGTTGGTAAACGAATGAGTACTTGAAATAAAATCGTATTCGTTAATTTCTTTTTCAGTTGTAATTATTTCGATGGAAACTACATCTTTGACAGAAGAAGTTTCTACATTTGTGACATGTGGGAGTAATTCTTCCACTTCTGTTCCTTTTGGTTTAACAGAAGTTTTTTTATTTTCAGTTAAAGATGTTGTCTCAATATCTGTATTAAATTTGATAGAATTATTAGCACTCGTTTCTGTAGATGATAATGTAGTAAATCCAATCGGAGCTGGTGACGTAGCAATCGTATTTTCGAAATTTTTAGTAGTATGCAGATACATTGTTTCGGTATGCTGAACATCATTCGAAGTTATTTGTGCTTGATCTAATGTTGAAAGATTTTCTTGACTGGAAGTTTCCAATGTAGTGAGAAAATCTAATTTGTCGCTAATAGCTACTGTACTCTCTTGATTAGTAGCCACTGGATTAGTAAGTTCACCGTTTGTCATTTCTATTGAAGAACTTAATGTCGAAAGATTTTCTGGACCAGAAGTTTCCGCAGTAGTACCGATTTTATCTTTAATAGTTACTGTACTCTCTTTATTAGTAACTACTGGATTAGTAAGTTCATCGGTTGTCATTTCTATTGAAGAACTTAATGTCGAAAGATTTTCTGGACCAGAAGTTTCCGCAGTAGTGCCGGTTTTGTCGTTAATAACTACTGTAGTTTCTTTATTAGTAATCACTGGATTAGTAAGTTCATCGGTTGTCATTTCTATTGAAGAACTTAATGTCGAAAGATTTTCTGGACCAGAAGTTTCCGCAGTAGTGCCGGTTTTGTCGTTAATAACTACTGTAGTTTCTTTATTAGTAATCACTGGATTAGTAAGTTCATCGGTTGTCATTTCTATTGAAGAACTTAATGTCGAAAGATTTTCTGGACCAGAAGTTTCCGCAGTAGTGCCGGTTTTGTCGTTAATAACTACTGTAGTTTCTTTATTAGTAATCACTGGATTAGTAAGTTCACCGTTTGTCATTTCTATTGAAGAACTTAATGTCGAAAGATTTTCTGGACCAGAAGTTTCCGCAGTAGTACCGATTTTATCTTTAATAGCTATCTTTTTATTAGTAGCCACTGGATTAGTAAATTCACCGTTTGTCATTTCTATTGAAGAAATTAATGTCGAAAGATTTTCTGGACCAGAAGTTTTTAACGTAGTAGATAAATCAGGTTTATCGCTGTTATTTACAACTGCATCTGTAACTTCACCGATTGTCATTCCTATTGAAAAGCCTTTACCATCATCGGTTTTAGTATAGTCAGTCTTTTTTGTTGTAGTTTCCACTAATGTTGTAGAATTTTCTGTTGTTATCCATGATCTGTTGTTAGGGATTGATGTAGATGTAGATGTGAATTGCCTTGACGTAACTGAAGTAGTAAACAACTGAGTAGTTGATTTTTGTTCATCGACTACAGTAGTAGATGACAATGTTAGGATCGGTTCTGTAGCCGATTCTTTAGCAAGGGTAGTCGTTTTTGTAAATATTATTAATGGCATTGTAGTTGCTGAAAGCAATATACATATAGATATTATATAAAACAGAAAATTTACATTGGGCTTCATCAATTTCTGCAAGGCCTTCAGCAATGAGATGTTCGAGATCCGACGATTTTACGTTTTCCTCCGGTTTATGTGAAGTTATTACCGATGGTAATATTGTGGAATTCGAAAAACCTTTAAATTCATTTTTATTTATATATGTTACGCGATACGTAAAGGCTCCAGATCAATTCTCCCCCGTTGGAAATGACCTTGGAACTAATCATTTCGCGGGTTTTGGATGAGTCACCGAAATCTCGGCTAGTTTGCTGCATAAACATGCGGTATCGCTGATGCGGCTTGCAAGGCCTGGTCAGCACCGCCGTATCATCTGTGCAATGTGGTACCTATTGTCTTTCAAATATGGAAACACCTAGGTGAGGTCGGGGGTAGAACTGAACTTCATTTCAAGCAAAGCGAAACCTATCGCACAACCACTAGGCCACTACTCCCCTTATATATGTTAATTAATTATTATTATTAAAATCATTATACTGGGTGTAACTGTAGCGTTTGAAAGATGTTGAAGTCTTTTAATTTCCTGAAGTATAAGTGGAATGGACACTTCAAGTTCACGATGAAGTTCCGTTTCCAATTCGACTTTTGATACACTACTAGAGTTTGATGCGGCAAATGCTCTTGCCACAACATAATGTGAATCATTTTCCTACAATTAAATAAATTGGATGAAAGATTTTTGATTGTACATATTATTTAGAAATAAAACCTTATTTTTTTTATTATCGCCAATAGGAAGAAATGACCGACTCTTTGTATCTAATTTTCGTAAAACGACGACACGATTTGGATTGGAAGCAATAGCATGAACTGTTGTGTTACCGCCTTCAATCATAGAGCGTGTCTCAGCCAAAGAAATGTCTTCTTCATTTGCATCCCCAGCAAATACCTAAATAAATTTATTATTATTATTGTTTTCATCTTTCAATACTTCTCTTCTCTAAACACCTCACCTGAATTAATGTATTAATAAGCATTGGTTCGTGCGGTTTGATGGTAGTTATGCCGATATTTTGTTCTGATCCTATAAAAGAATTTGAGGAGGCAAAACTATTCGGTCGGGAATTCACATTTGATTGAAAATTATTAAAGGATTGTTGATCCTGTTGATTTTGACCATTAAAATTGTTAAATGGTTCCCGACTATTAAATCGCATTATCGTATATTGCTGTTGTTGAGGTTGTGGAATTGAGTCGGCTCTATATGCATATTCATCCACTAAATATATTATAAAAAGTGTCCATCTTTACGTTATTATACTCAAATCTAAATACCGAGTGGACCGCTGGGCGGTGGTTGATAACCCCTTGGAATTGCTGGTGCTGGATAAGACGGTGGAATAAAATATGTTGCACAATAAAATCCATTCAGAATTATCTGTAATTGAAAATAAAAAAATATTTTGTTTAAATTTTATTTATTTTTCATTGCATAATTTCAGAAAATCATTTTAATATTCGAAAAAATATTTTATAACTATTTAGCGATTTAGAATTCGAATATTCATTTATCAAAAAATTTGTCTCATTCAAATGTATCGCTAAACCATTCATTTGCTCTTTCATAGGAAACATGGACATGTAATGATGTTAAATGGCGAAATGATTTTCAACATTTTATATGAAAAAACTGGTTTTATTTATATCACTCTGATAAAAAATATCCGTGTTATCATACTTGTATTTTAATTATTTAAAAATAAGAATTAGTTTATAAGCAATTAACATCTGCTACTTTAAAAAAATACCTTAATAAAATATAAAAAAATTTACCAAAAGTAGCAATGGAGAATTGAAGTAGGCCCACGTAAATTTCATAATCATAATAACATTAGGAGCTAAAATTAATTTGTATGTTTTCAAATTTGTATGTTAACAATAAATTTTAAAAACTTTTAAATAATATACATTTATACAAAAAAACGTTTGGCATATGTACTATATACTATATACCAAACAATTTAAAAAAAGATTGAGAAATCAAAACTAATAATCATAATCGAACGAGATCAACGTTTTTTTTAATCACACATAATTGAAAATTTAAATATACGTTATTTTAAATAAACAAATTAATTAAATGCTAAAATTAAAAAATCAATTCAAAATTTAATCAACCATTTTAATAAAAAAAAGTTAATATTAAAAATGTTGTTAGCAAAAAAGCAGAAAAACTCTTTGTGAAGGAGATGTGGGCTGAACAGTTACGTAAAATGATGATCAAAGGACAATAAGGGATTTTTTCTTAAAACTCTTCCCACAAAAATTCTTAACATAAACAACGGACGTTTAACCTCAATTCATGCACATTTAATGATAAATGGATAAATGGAGTGAAGTACAAGTTAAATATGCAGTAAATACTTTGTATGATAAAATGAATAAAATAAAATTTTTCATAATTATGGGTAAAAAATTTAAATAAAGATTGAATTTAGAAAATTTTTGGTACTTTATGATATAAAAATTTTTTCAACATAAATATGAGCGCGTATTTATGTAAATATGTATGATAAAATTGATTTCCGAATTTGGACAATACAGTCAAGAAATAAAAACAGAAAGAAATTATCTGCGGTCATCCGCAAATTCAAATAGATAAAAATGTAAGTCTCAATTTAATTTTTTTTTCACCATGATTTGATCCATGGCTAGGAATTCTTGTGAAACTCGTTTTTTTCAACCGCAAAAATTTTAGGAATGAAAAAGAAAAATAGCAACAAAATTTGAAATTTCTTTTGCAATTCACGCCATTTTTCCCGCTATCAACACTTGTCAAAAAAAATCGTGTATAAAACTTTTTTGGGAAATTCTGTCTTAGATTTTGAAAACATTAGTCAATTATTATAGGCTTAATTAAAAATTCTTTTAATAGATGATGAATTGAGTTAAGTATATAAATATTATAATTTAAAAATAGAAAACATTGCATTCACAATTTTTTTTCCAGCGAATCTAACTTAATTTTTAATACTTTTTGCGATTTTAGAAATTTGTAAAAAACAAAAATGTATTTCATACATATTTTAATAAAATTATTAACATTCATTAAAAAATAATAAATTAAAAATTGGCGAAGATTCAACATCGACAAAAACGATTAAAACAATGTAAAACATTATAGAACTAAAAATAAATAAGAAAAAATGTATTACAAAAGTGGGAAAAGCTATAGTCAATAGTAGTCGAATGGGCTGACATTATTTGCAAAATTCATTGCCGTTATTGTTGTTGTTGCTTGTATTCTCATCAAAGGTGAGATTAACCTTATTTTCCTCGTGGAAATAATTCACGCAAACGATGCGTTCGGATTGAACATGAGCATTACCTTGGCATCTAAGAAAAAAATGTCATTTTTGACTAACCAATTGCCAATTTTAGTTAAAGAAAATTTGTCTTGAATGGCCAAATTAAATTTTAGTAAAAAATTGAAATCTTGTTAATTCTTCAAAAAGGTTAGAAAATAAATTTAAAAAAACGACAAATACCTCGTCGACAATATTTCTCGCTGGCATATAAAAGTCGAATTTTGTTTTTCTTTTGAGTTAAATAGGTTTTGTTCACGCGATAGCATCTGTCGCTCAGGTCGACAATCGACTCGGGTTCAATGCAAATGTCGTACTAAAACATCACTGCCATTAACATGTAATGTAAAACTTATATTCGAAAAATAAAATCATAAAACATTTCCATAACGCTTAAAAATGCAGAAAAGAAGGACAATCCAAAAGATACACTTCTTCTATTCTTATAAAAATGAATTTAATATTAAAAATTGATTTTAGACCATCTCGCAAATAGTCTAATCTTGTTAAAATATCCTAATTTTCATCATAGCAACATTTCTCGAATTTTTTTTTGTTGTCTTTCGTTCTACTATAACTAATAAAAAGCTTTGGCCCTTTAATCCCAAACTTTATGTGCATGCGATACATAATGACTGAATGAAGACCAAAAATTTAGAATTTTCGAATGGCAGCTGCTTATTAAAAATTTAAACACTCAAAAAACGAACCTCTTGCATGCCGCAGAGTAAACGCAAAAATTTTTCGCGACAATGGCGTGCCGCGAATTCGCGCAGAGTCGCTATATTTGTGGCTAGCGTCGGCTGTTTTGATGAAAATTGCGCTATTGAAGCGTCGGCAGCGCAACGACCAGCCGAACGCGTTCGAATAAGGTGTCATCGCAATTCTCACGAGAACATCAATATCCGTGATAATGTCGCAACGGCGACAAAGCTAAAATAAAATTAAGTAAATTTGCTAAAAATAATTCCAAACATTTTCTGGAATTCTAAAAAAATTATGTAACAAATTTCTAAAAATCATACCTCTTTAATAGAAAATCTAAATATTTGAGTTTTTTTAATTTTTGCTTTTGATTAACTTTTAAAAACACAGATGAATAAATAATACCAATGACGGATTTCTTGAGTGAAACATTTTAAAATAATCAACAACAGGCTCGCCGGGAGCTCGAAATTTCGCCATCACCAAAGGTAAACTTCGAAATCCATTCTCCAAATTGACGTTAATAAAAGGCACATCTAACGTTTTAATATGACAATTATCAACATCGTCTGCAAAAATAAAAACACAGAGTTGAACATTTTTAAATTTTTTTTCAGATTTGATTCTCTTTTAAAAAATTGCCTAAATCGATTATTTTTGTAGACAATAATAAGAATTAAGCCAAAACTTAAAAATATAGTTTCATTAATGATTGAGGGCTAATTTCAAGTTTCGAAATAAATATTCATCACCTGTTTGTGTTCGAAAATTACATGCGTGTTTGCCACATTGACCGACACAATATTTTGTTGCATTCTTGTAAAATTCATCCACTAATAAAGGACCGCGAATTTCAATTCCGCCGCAAGATTTTTTAGTCACATTTAGAGAAAATATCATATTATATCCTATAAAAAGTTTATACAAATAAATGTTAATAATGCATAACAAATGCAAGATTTTTTTCGTCCAAACCAAATAAACCCCCTATTTTTAAAATTGATTTTTTTAATTTAAAATTAAAATATGATGACACTTTTTCGATCCGTCACATTTGTTGCCAGATACCTTTATACAGAAGTTGTTTTATTCTTCAAAGCTTTTTGTTACGTTTTTTGTATGCAATAAACTTTTTTGAGGCAAAAAGATAATGATTCAGTTTAAAGCAGAGACCAGAAGTGGAGCGGAATTCGGATTTTCCCTTCAATTTCCGAAATTTTTAGCATTTATTCGGAAATACATATATAAATTTTTTTAAGTTCAAAAAATATTGATTTTTGTCAGAAAAATTTTTTAATAAATCGGCAATTTCCAACGTGAGCCGGGCAAGGCATAAAAAACAATTCAGGCTCAGACATGTCAGGCCATTAATCAGAACAACAATTTGCTAATTTAAAAATTTTTTTTAAATTTAAACTGACATTTACAACTAAAAATTTCCGATCTTTACCTAAATAGAAGTGAGGTACCGACATTTGCGGATTTCTCAACTTTGACTAACTTTTTAAGGATCAAAAAGTTACGTTTAAGAAAATTAATTTTACTACTTCGATTCAGAATTTAATTATCTATTCAATACTTTTTAAATCTAATTTCTAACTAACTTAGAAAAAAAGTTACAACTAAAAAACTAAAAAAGTGAATTTGCTTTTTATTTTTCTGAATCTGAGTTACTTTACTTTTTTGGCTATAACTTTTCTTCCAAATTACTTAGGACTTGATTTAAAAAGTATTTGATAGAGAATTAAATTTTGAATCCGATATCTTAAATTAATTTTTTAAAAGTAAATTTTTGGTCCTTAAAAAGTTAATCAAAATTGGAAATATGCAAATGTCACCCCACCATAAAAATATTGCAATTTTACATGGCCCAATTTTTTCTTCCAACCTCAAAAATTTCGAGCCAAACTAGTCCAAAACATCTCTAGTTTACAGAGTACAATTAGCCAAAAAATTAAAATTTTTGCATTTAGTTCTCACCCCTCTAAATCATAGGATTTTTAAAAAATATTTTCTATTTTTAAAATTAGTATTCCCACGAATACTCTAAATGAAAAATAGTTGCACCCCTGGTGTGCACCATGTATATTTTTGTTTCAAAAAATTTATCAACTTTATATATGTTTATTTACATTTTAATATACAGAAATTGGATATTAAATGTTTCGCACAAAAATCCAAGTTTTAACAATAAGTTAATAATGATGTATATACATTTTTGAGAAATGATAAATAAAGAAATTACATTCTGGGGAGATTCTTGGCAGCTTTGACATGACATGAGTTGCTTCCAAGAATATATAAAAGAAAAATAATGAGGATTATTTTTTATTGTAAACAAGATAATTATTGATTGAGGCAGATTTTAAGGAAAATATATATGTATAAAAGTTCTGTTCTAAAATTTGTCAACTTTGATGTAAATTTAACGAATTTTAAAACAATATTTTTTCACCGAATATTTTTCAGCCAACCCATAATACGGAATAATCACTTAAAAGGAAGTTTTTTTTACATTTTAATAATTCAAAAAGGGTTTTCAACTTAATGAATACTGTGGCGTTTGTCCATTTCACTGTTTGGTGAACCGGAACCACTCGGCGGAGATGCATCCCAGCCATTATCTTTGATCATATGAATCAATTCGATGATAAACTTACCTTCTTTATATTTTTGACTGGACTCATATGCGTGTTCCTAAATTGATTTAAAATTTTTTTAAAAGTTTTCATATTTACAATGTACAAATCAAATAAATAGCAATTAATAAAAAATACATATTTCCAGCCTAGAGTTGTTTTGCAACACTCGCAATAAATATCTGCAACGGCATGTAATCCCGTAAGGAGAACACGCTCTTCAGCTGGCCCACAACCGATATTTACACTAAAATAAATACTAGAAAATATGTACAAATTTATTTCTTTATTATATGACTTACACCGAATTAAAGAGATATGCTTTCCCAGCCGATCCTTGAAAACTCTAAAAAATATCTTTTTTTATGTTTTACTTTTTTACTTTGTAAAACAACAAGAAAACGTTATTATTGCATAGATACATTATTTTAGTGTTTTTTACGTAAAAATTGTAATTTTTTTTATTTTAGGTATTTTTTATGTATTGTTATTTTTTTAATATAAAATATATCATTATTAGTAAGAAAACCTTTGAAATGAGTTCATTGTGATTGGCAAGGTTTGCTCTACAGTGTGCGCAACTGTATGTACGCGCCCCTTCGGGAAGATAAGCCTTAAAATAATGGTTTTGCATCTTATTTTATTTTATTTTTGTGTGAATAATAGTGCTGTAAATTATTTAAATTTTTAAAAGATTTTTTCTTAATTCTAAAAAAATTTTTCAATATACACCTGAAAAGTCTTCATTTTTGGCTTAATCAAGCTTGATTGTTGAATAGCAACGGCCATATTTCCTAAATTTGGCGGTAAATCCCCAACCGCAACGTTGGCTGGAATGTAATGACGATTAACTGCTGCACGATACCTTGCCAAACGTCGACGCAGGCTTACGAGAATAGTAATTGATGCGACGATTCCGACTGTTGAAAGTGCAATAAGCAAGATTGATGTAGGCGACGAAAGCGCTTCTTTAAAACTTTCTTTATATTTTTTATGAAAATAAATTATTTAAATTTTTAAAAGAAAGAACATATAAACTCAATAGAGCAAAAGTAATTCGGCTACCGTACTTTTTCTAGCAAACTTATACATCGTTCCTCCAAATAACACCTGGTGTTAGTACTATATAATTATAATTTGCCCAATTTAATTACTCAGTCAAGTAACACTAATTCTATATACAAAAATTATTATTTTTACTTGAATCGTAATGTTCAGTATTTGTGGAAAAATAAAGTGATGTCGCGAAATCCAGGCTTAGAAAATTGTAGGTTTGTAATGCGAAATAATTGGGATATATTTATGTCGTTTTGCGCTAACCGTTTAAAGAACCCGGTTGCGCTTTTAAACGACTACGGTGCTTCGTATAAATGGCAAAATAGCATATACGAAGTCTAATACACGAAATCTAAACAAATTGTTAATAAAAAAATATTCCAAAAAATTAATGAAATATTGAATTGAAACATAAGTTCCCGCCGTTTTTTTAAATTTAAAATTTTTTATTTTTCAACTAAATATTTTTTATTTTATTTGATAGAGAATTTTTCCGCTCTAAAAGATGGTGTATTTGATTTTTTGTTCCAGTTAATTTTTGTTGATTTTCATAAAAAATATTCAGATTTTCATTAAAAATATTCATGTTGATTTTCATAAAAAATATTCAGATTTTCATTGAAAATCAACAAAATTTTCATTATGCTTAAATGGAGTGTCAAGTAGACAAAAATGAGCATTTTCGACATTATTTCTAAGCTAGGCAGTGTGGATTTCTTTTTCGATACTCTTATTTTGATAATAAGACCTAAATAACTATTTGAAAGTTTGATTGAGACATTCTGCCACCTGTTTCATATACTCGGAAGCTTCATTATTGTGCTTAAAAAGAAACCTACGCTGCCTAGCTTGAAAATAGTTTCGAAAATGCTCATTTTTGCCTACTTGACACTTCATTTTATTGAACTGAAAATAAAGAAAAATTAACTAGCACAAAAAAAGCAAATACACCATCTTGTAGAGCGAAAAATTCTCTATCAAATAAAATAAAAAATATTTAGTTGAAAAATAAAAAATTTTAAATTAAAAAAAACTTATTTTGCAACCCAATATTAGCATGTGTACAGGGTGTCGATTTGTTTCTGCTATAACTTGACAGGAACGATAAAATTGAATGAAATTTTCAGAGTAAACTAATTTCTCCATGAGAATTTTTTCGACTAAAAATTTTTTTGCCGCGCGACATTTGCGCGCGGCAAATTTTGCGCAATTGACAAGTTATATGTCGTTCGATGCGAAACTTTATTCCGAGTCGATTGCCGAACTAGGCATGCCAATTGATTACGTTAGCAAAAAGTTATAGCTAAAAATGTAACGTCAGTTTTTGAGAATTTCATAGCAAATTTACAATAACATTGAAAAAATTTCGTAAAAATTTTGAAAAACATGCGTTTGTTTTTTAGATATAATTTTTTGTTAACTCAATCAATTGGAACGCCGTTTTTGGCAATCGACCCAGAACAAAGTTGCGCGTCGAACGACATATAACTTATCAAACGCAGAAATTTTGCCGCGCGCAAAAAAAAATCGAAATTAGATTACTCTGGAAATTTCATTTAATTTTATCGTTTCTGTCAAAAGTTATAGCAGAAACAAATTGTAACTTTTAGCTTGGACATCCTGTATTTTTCAACTTTGTATTCTCATTTAGTTATGCGAAAATTTTTTGGAAAAAAAGTAATAATATTATCATCGAAAATCAAACAAAATTTTGTTTTTCTCAAAAATTGCGTTAAAAATTCAGAAAAAAACAAATTTCTCGGTAAAAAAGTGGAAATGTCCGTAGATTTTTTCAAGTAATTCACATTCTTTACCACATATACGATATTTATTCCCTCAAAACGTATAAACGCGAAAGAAAGTATGTGCAAATTGCATATAGTTGTGAATTATATTTACAAAAGATCTTTAATAAACACGTGACATAGAGCGAGGTAAATAATACTATAGCATTAATACACAATACATACGAAGGTAAAACAAGACAAAAGAAAAAATATTTTGGTCGAATTTTTAAATGTTTTCGAATTGCCTGAAAAAAAATGTAAAAGAAAAAGGAAGAAAATTCTTATCTGAAAATAAAGAAAATACACATTGAATTCTTCATTTCTAATTTCTAATGATAATAATTAAAAGGATAATAATAATAAGATATATTCTTACTTATAAAAAAAAACATGTCAGCTGTCTTGGTGACATGCAAAAAAAATTAATGCATAAGAAATACAATATAAAATACGTTGCGAAAACGATAAATTTTACCGCTACAAAAATAAAAGAAAACTGCATGAGAAATACAAATGAAGAGAAAAGAATCCTAAAAAATAGAATAAATTATGTTGTAAAAAATTTTATATTTTCTAAAAATCGGCAATTTGAAAAGAAACAGATTGAAATTTCCCAAAAATTAAAAAAATTATTTATTTTTTTAATTTTGATTTACATAAATGTATGTGTATATATATTTAATTTTGTTTCATTCAATTAACATGTAGATATGTATAAACAAATCTTATTTGGTTTTTAATGTCATTTTTCATTTATAATTTTTGATGTTGCCGTTTAAAAGTTTTTTTAAAAATTAGATGCAAAACTAGTAATAAATACAAACAAAGATCGTATTCTAAACAAATTTTCGTTTATTTTCACGAAAATCAAAATTTTAATTCAATCGGCCGAAAAATTATTAAATTTTAAAAAATAAAAACGGTAATGCATAAGAAATACAATATAAAATAGTGAGCAAAAAAGTAAATAATAATCAATAAACAATAATCAGAGAGGATGTTGTGAAAAAGAATTTGAATAAATTTTGTTGATTTTTGGAATGTTGTTTGAATACAATTTATTTATGACTAAAAATCATAAAAGTACAAAATAAAAATATAAACTTTTTATTTTTTTATTCATCTAATTTCAAATAGTATAATAACATAAAAGATCCGTGAAATTTTTAATTGGTCGTCTTCAATAACGCTTATTTCATTTTTATGTATCAGACTGCACGCATGTAATATATATATATATATATATATATATATATATATATATATATATATATATATATATATATATATATATATATATATATATATATATATATATATATATATATATATATATATACAGGGTGACACAAAAGTTCCCGCACACATATTTTTTACAATAACTTTTTTATTAAGCAAAAGAATATAAAAACAAAAAATACATTAAAAAGCAAACAATATTCTCTACAACTTTCACTTTAAACTATTTTCAAAATTTCCGCCTTCTGATGCCACACAAGCTTCGAGACGCTTCCGAAAATTTTTGACGATGGTCGATAGTGTTTCGTTTGAAATTTGATTCCATGTT
This sequence comes from Bradynema listronoti, assembly GCA_024678965.1. Classification (NCBI taxonomy): domain Eukaryota; kingdom Metazoa; phylum Nematoda; class Chromadorea; order Rhabditida; family Allantonematidae; genus Bradynema; species Bradynema listronoti. The sequence goes on from JANLNO010000006.1 coordinate 1,120,625, forward strand.
CGTCGGAGAGATGATTTCAAAGATTCTATCGTTTTGTGCTGGATAGAGCATGCTTTTTGCTCCAAAATTGACCATATTGAAAAATCCATAGGATTAAGATCCGGCGAATTGGACGGCCATAAAGTTCTGTCCCAAACGCGAATTCCATTTTCTTGGAAAAAATTCATTGTCGAGCGCGCGGAATGAGCTGGTGCCCAGTCTTGTTGAAACGTCCAAGGTTTACCATTAAAATGTTTTCGAGTCCAAGGGATTACAACGTCCTTTAAAATTCGATTTTGGTAAACTTGGGCATTGATCTTCGCTCCCCGTTCAACAAAAATCAACGGCGTTTTTCCATTTTCGCAAATTCCGGCCCACACCATCACGGATTTTGGAAAATGCCGATGCGTAATAATTTTTTTGTCTAAATATTTAATATCGTTAGAAAGAGCATAAAATTCTGAACAAAACCTTGAGATCTACGAAGAATTTGACGATCGTTTTGTCGATTTACAACACGTTCAATTGTGAAGATTTTTTCGTCAGTGAACAAAATCGACCCAAATGATTTTTTTTTTAAAAGACGTGTTGCATTATCAAGTCGTATAGCTTTCATTCGCTCGTCCAAGTAATGCCCCTTTCCGAACTTGTAACTACGGAGTCTTAGATTGTTTCGAACCATCCTTCGAATTGATTCCCTACCAATTTCCATTTCTTTAGCCAAACTTCTCATTGATTTTTCAGGATTTCGAGCTATCCGACATCGTGCCTTGTTTAGATTTTCATGAGTCGTCGCAACAATAGGTCTGCCACTCCGAGACCTGTCATTTGTTGTTCCAAGCTGTTGATATCGTTTTATTGCATCATAAACTGTTCTTCTCGGTACATTGATGAGTTTTACGATCTCAGAAGGCGATTTTCCGCTATCGAATAAATTTATTATTGAAATTCTTTTCGTTCTATTGTCCATAACTAAAAAAATACACAAAATTACAGAAAAATAAGAAAATAACTTTTGTACAGAATTAAACGAGCTACAAAATAAACTAAACTGTAACAGTACAAAATGCCAAAATTTCATCAAATTGTTATTTCAATAAAAGTGTGCGGGAACTTTTGTGTCACCCTGTATATATATATATATATATATATATATATATATATATATATATATATATATATATATATATATATATATATATATATATATATATATATATATATATATATATATATATATATATATATATATATATATATATATATATATATATATATATATATATATATATATATATATATATATATATATATATATATATATATATATATATATATATATATATATATATATATATATATATATATATATATATATATATATATATATATATATATATATATATATATATATATATATATATATATATATATATATATATATATATATATATATACATTTAAAAAATAGTTACAAATAAAACGAATGTTTCGATTAATTTTTCATTAAAATTGGAACTGCAAAAACTTTAATTTGAATGAAAAATTTAGGGATTTTATTAAATAAATAGCTTTATTATTAGTTTAATAGTTTTTAAAAATTGCACAAAGAAATACCTAAATAAGAATTTAAAACCCGTTAATTTATGCACATGCATGCATAACTCAATAATGAAATGACAAGATTAGTGAATAAATAATTAAATAAAGAAATTTGTAGAAAGTTGGAAATGAAAGATTAATATTTGGTTTATTAAAGAATAAATGTGTTACTTAAGAAATCAATTAATCAAAAGTCGTATAATTAAACATTGTCGTTAGTGCAAATTATAATTTTCAAATGAATTCTTTAATTTATTTCTATTTTTAGATTTTTATAACAAATATAATATTTGTGTAAAACCGTTCATTTTTGAAAATTACCTACTTCACTTCTTTTTATTAAATTATCCATTAATGTTATGTAGCCTTTTTTCATATTTTCCGTTCATTAAATTTTTTTTTGTTTTTCTCATTGTCAGTTTAAAAACTCAATTTCTGGGTCATTTGAAAATAATACGGCAAAATAAGGAAATGTCGCGAAATGTGTTCAAAAAAAATTATTATTGAGAACTCTGGTCAACGGTATCAATATATTTCTCGCGCTCATCTCGTTTATCAATCTATTTTTTTGATTTTTCTTTTTAATAAAGTAAATTTTAAAAGACATTTTTGTCTATCCAATTTCCCATATTTGAAATAAATAATGATTTAAAATAATGTAATTTTGTAGTCCTAAAAACTAAAAATACTTATTCTTTATTACTTCTCATGTGATTAAAAGAATTTATCATGATATATTAGATTGCAAATAAAGATTATTATTTTTTGTAATAAAAATAATGATGTAAAATAAAAATTCTATCTCTATTTTAATAAATTAGAAGATTAACAAAGTTTATGTTTTATGAACTATCAAAATTGCAAAGAAAAATTTCCAATTAATGATTTCGTAAATTTTTAAGCAAAAATAGAGAATAATTAAAAGGCAAATAAATATGTATAATATTTTTAGAAAACCCACCTTTAATTGTTTGTATTCGCCAAAAGAAATGTTATGAAAAAAAGTAATAAACAATAAAGCTAATATACAACTAGATAACATATTGCTATGACTTTTATGCGTTGACATTATGCAAAAAAACATACTTGTATTAATATGTTTTGCCAAAAATGTTGACAAAAAAAATTTCAACATAAATGCATAAGCACAAGCCGATAGCTATGCCTAGACGGCAATCTTTTTCTGTTAAAAAACTAGGAAAAGAAAGGCGTTAATATATTTAGAACAGGCGTATCAGTCAAGTCACATTTTTTTTTTTGAAATGAAAAAAATGCCGGAAATGTGACAATGTTGAAAAGCTCACTTACAAAAAATGTTGTTGCATGCGTGCATAAAAACATAACCTTTATATAAGTGAACATAATAGATTAAATAATTCGTTTATATGTATGCACTCATTATGCTTGCATGCTTATAATTGTCTTAGTGGAAATTTTTTTTTATTTATTAGATATTTTGCCGCTGATTCTTCTAAGATCCTTTTTTTCTGCATAATAAAAAGTATCCACGTACTTTATATTTATAGTCTTCCTTTTACATTTCTTTTATTCTCTAGCTTATTTTTCTCATCGTTTTTTTATTATTTATCACGGCACACCACGCATCCCTTAAAACAAGTCAGCTGACTACACTTAAATGTATGCAAAACCGAAAATTTGGAAAATGTACATTTTAATAAAAACAAAAAGTGCAAAAGATAAGATTATTTTAAAGTTTATTCAATGTATTTATTAAAAGAAAAATTATTTTAATAAAAAACATGTTGGTAAAACCAAGCTATGAACATGTCATGTTAATTATTTATTAATACTAAAAATAATTATTATGTATTGAAATTTAATGGAAACTCGAATGAAACACGAGTTCAAATCAAAATGATTGTCATCCACTTCAACGGAAACAATGCATTTGAGCAAACAAAATTAAAGATTTCAACAAACACTGAATTCTAATTGCAAGCTAAACTTTTAATACTCATACATTTATTTACATTTATATATAAATATAATAAATACATGTGTGCAAAAATAAAATCACAATATTTTTTTATACTTTAAAAAAAAACATTTACTTTCGCGATAAAATTAATTACTGTTTTTATTATGTATTTTCTTTTATTGGAAATAAACGTTTGAAAAAAATACCTAAATGGCAAACTTTACTTTTAAAATATTAAGATTTTTGATAAAAATATTTATACATATATGCATACAATGTATGAAGATAAATTAGAAAATATGATTTTTAAAATATTTTAAACTCTAACAAAATGTTTAAAATGCCAAAAAACGACTGCACCAAAAACATACGTATATAAATGTGTACATATAAGTGCATAAATTGTGATACATGACCAACCGCTGTTCAATTGGCTAGTGAACAAACACGAGAAAGCGGCAACAGCACGAGATTTTTAAGACGCATGACATTTTTTTGTGCGGCTGCGCGCTAAACAAACACTAGTTTACGATAATGTAATGTGACTATACATATTTATATAAATAAATATGGACGCACTTGTTTTTGCAAGCTTATTTATTTTATATGCAGATGTGTATTACATATATGAATGATTAAGAACAATGTATATATGTTGGTTGTGGTAGGCCGTGGTTGGTGTAATGAAATAAAACGAAAAATAAAAACACTGACAAAGGCTTTGCTCATTTTTATGGAAAAGCTAGACCATTACGGATATTAAAAGAGAAAAGTAAAAAATAGAAAAAGAAATGGAAATTTACGAGAAAAAAAGCTTGTAAAAAGGTACCTGGGGGTACAAATAAATAAAGTAAGATGGAAAATGTTGGGTAATTTAAAATTTGGTTAAAAAAATTTTAGATAAAAATTTAAAAAACAACTCAAAATTAATTTTATTTTCAATTAGAAATCTTTAAAAGGTTCTTATCGGTTATCGGACAGCAAAAAAAAATTTTTTTAGGAATTCTAATTTAATAATGTTTTTTAACTCATTTTTTTGCCGTGTTTTTAATATTTTTTTGCAATTTGCCAAAAAAAATTTTTTAGCGGTCCGATAACCGGGAAAAAACTCTTTAAAATTTAAATTTCTTAAGAAACCTTTTTTAATAAACGTTTATTTATCTCAAACGTAAAGCTATTTATTAAAATTAGTAAAAAGAAGAAAAAAATTTTTTAATAACCTAAATAGAAAAGCAACAAAAGGAATTTTAAATTCAATAACATATTAAAAATTTATCTAAATTCGTGTACAATATAATAATGGCCCTGTTGAATTTCTTTTCGCTCTCATTTATCTAATTATCTTTTATCGGTATAATGCATAAGTACCTATTTTTTTAATAATTCATTCAGAAACATAACAAAAATTATATTAGACGGGTTAAAATATTGGTAAACAAGTATGCAGCAGCTTATGGAAAAAGTGATAATAACTTAAAGCATATATTCAAACTAACTTTTAAGCTGAAAATTTGTCGCGCGTGAATATACATACTTGGCGAATTTGCATTTACGCATCGAGTATTTGTGACATTTTCAATTTATTACCATATCATTTTTTCAAAAAATATTTTTAATTTTTTGATAATCACTTTTTTTAAACTAATTTTATTTATAACTAATTTAGAAAAAGTGTTTCATTTAAAAAAGTAAAGTAGCTTTTTAGTTTTTAAAAGTTTTAAAAAAAATTTTAATTGACTACACTTTTTAATTTTAACTTTTTTCCAAGTAGAACTTTTAGAAAAAAGAAAGATGCATGTATAAATTATTAGTCAAATAATCCTATTGGATTTTTCAATAAAATTTTTTTGATCCCTAAAAAGTTGACCAAAGTTGAAATTGCACAAGTATCAATGCATAGTTGTATTTAAAAAATACAACTTTCTACAACGATATCAACATTCCGATCGAACGAGGTGTAAGGCAGGGCGATACAATATCTCCAAAACTCTTCACGGCTGCATTGGGAAGAGTACGGTATTTCTATCAACGGAGAAAAGCTTAATCATCTCAGATTTGCAGATGACATCGTATTATTCTTACACGATGCAAAAACAGCTCAACTTATGTTGGAAGAGTTGAATAATGCAAGAAGTCGTCGGACTACGAATAAACCGGGCAAAAATACAGGCAATGTGCAACAATCAAAAAGTTAGGTGACCCCTCTCTTTAGTCTCCTACCAAAAGGCAGTCTTTTGGGGTTTTTCAGATTTGGGTGGGACAAAAATTTCCCCTGTTTTTTATGATAAAACACATCGCAGGCGCGGGTGTTTCCTTCTCGTGCAGTACGCGGTGTAGCTTCGGCGACTCGGTAAATCGTGCCACGCCGCGTCGGGCAGAACCGGTCCGGTGTGTTTTCATAAAAAACTTGTATCTTGGGTCCTTTTCCCGCCGAGACGGTTGGCTTTCCTTTTTTTATTTTTTTTATTTTTGTTTTTTTTTCAAATTTTATAATCATTATTTTTTACTAGCTCGCGGACGGTCGTATAAATTTCTCTCTCTGGCGCTCTTCACATCAAATTTGAATATGCTTCTTTCTACTCTTCACTTCATTCTCCACTTCAAATTAAGGTCAAATTTATTGTTTATTTTATTTAATAAATAGATTAGGTTAGGTGACCCCTCTCTTTAGTCTCCCACCAAAAGGCAGTCTTTTGGGGTTTTTCAGATTTGGGTGGGACAAAAATTTCCCCTGTTTTTTATGATAAAACACATCGCAGGCGCGGGTGTTTCCTTCTCGAGCAGTACGCAGTGTAGCTTCGGCGACTCGGTAAATCGTGCCACGCCGCGTCGGGCAGAACCGGTCCGATGTGTTTTCATAAAAAACTTGTATCTTGGGTCCTTTTCCCGCCGGGATGGTTGGCTTTCCTTTTTTGCTTTTTTTATTTTTTTTTCATTTTGATTTTTTTTAAATTTTATAATCATTATTGTTTTTTAATAGCTCGCGGACGGTTGTACGAATATTTCTCTCTGGCTCTTTCCACTTCACTTTTTGGCGATCTTCACATCACTTTAACGTGTTAAACGTGCAACATGTTAAACGTGCAACGTCAAAAACTGCACAAAAACAACAAAATCAGTAAGAAACATTATCAAATTCGAATTCCCCGTGCCAGAAAACCTAAAAGAAGTCATTTAAAAAAATTTTTTGGTGGTTTGATAACGGGAAAGAACTCAATTAAAACTACTGTCTTAATTCCCTCCAGAAAACGTCATTTTGTCTTAAACGAAGATTTATAAGAAAAATATAAGAAAAAATTTCTTAAAAATGTCTTATTTCGAAATCGTTTAAGAATTTCTGAAATGAGAAATTTTTCTGAAATAAGAAATTTTTATTATGGGAACATTGTATAAAAATTTAAATTTTGAAGATCATGCTGAAGTCGTTAGGTTTATATTGCTTATAACTCGATTAGAAATGGTCAGATCCATATGGATTTTTTTACACTTTGATGAGACAATATGTTAGCTTTAACTTGATTATTTTCATAGTCATTAAATTCGTCTTAAGGCGACAAAAATCTATTTTTGTAAAAATGCTGATTTTTGGCTTTTCTGTAGGATTTTTATTTACACAGAGTATACTAGCTCGACGAGTACTATCGATATTGCACGATGGCCATCGTGCAATATTGAACACCTTGAATCAAATTCATCTACCCTAAGTTCGGGATGATAAGCCGCCCCCATGCATAAGCCGCTGTTTGGCGAAGTGTAAAAAATTGAATTCACTTTTTTTTTCAATTTTGTTGCAATTGATGAAATTTTTTGTTTGTTAGATATTTTTTCGTTTATATTATTAAGTTTTCATTTTTAGCGTATTTTTTATGTATCAACATCGAAAATCATACACTGCAGAATTCAAATTGCGTGCGGTTTCTTTCGCCGAGAAAAATGGAAATCGAGCAGCAGGGAATTTTTTCAACGTTGACGAATCGATGGTGAGGAGATGGCGAAAGATGAGTCACGGCTTAAGTGCGACTAAACGAAATAGGAGAGCATTCCGAATAAAAAAACCCTACTGGCCGGATTTGGAGGAGAGCATCAAGGAGTGGGTATTGCAACAACGAACCCTACAGCATCAAGTTATTTCCTTTTTTTTAAGTTTAGCGTTGTTTTTGGCTTTTCTATCCCTATTCTGTTTGCACTTTTTTTTTAGTTTCTTATACACATTTTTTTAATTAGCACAATCTAGGTTACGACAGTTTCCATTCGTTTACAAGCGAAGAGAATTTCGAAAGAAATGGGCATTTTGGATTTTATCGGCGGTAAAAACTGGTGTCACTCTTTTATGCGTCGCGCAAATCTTTCTGTTAGGGCAGTCACCTCAGTTGCGTCGAGCATCTTATTATCGAATCTGCTCATGGATTCTCGACAGTTTCAATGAAATGCCTCAAGAATGCGTGCAAAATGGATTTCGACGCGCCTTGGAAGAAGGCGCGCCGATTTTACAAGAACCAGATCACGAAGAAACTGTGGAACTAGAGCAAGAAGAACAAGAAATCTTGGAGGAGGAGGAGGAGGAGGAGGCTAAAATTGTAGCTGAAGCTTTGCCTGAGGAATTTTATAATTTGTTTGAAAGTTTTCATTTTGTTTCTGATGAAAATTTTAATGGATTTTAATTCTATTATAACAACAAGTTATTTGTTCTTTAAATAAATTATTTTTGCTTTTGAAACACAAAAAATAAAAATAAAACTCGAAAATGTTTGATAAATTTTAGAAAATATTGCAAAAAATTTCAAATTTATTAAGAAGTGAAATTCGCTTCGGGACGAGTTTGTTCTATAAGCCGCGGCTTATCATCCCGAACTTAGGGTACATAAAAAACAGGATGACGTTTTTGCCAATTTGCGCGCAATTTTAATGTATTGTCCGCAATGTGTTAATAAATATCATGAATAACATTTTCTAAAATTTTTATAAAACTCAAAACATGTTTACATTACCTTTAAAAAAATTGGTATTTTTCTCATTTTAAAAATATATTATTTTGATGGCATTGTGTTTTTTAATATCAAAAATATTTTTTAACAAATCTGCTAAAGCGTTAATTGATGCGTGCACGTTGAATGTTGTCAGATGGGCCGGAACACAGCGTCGGTAATAACGACGGAGAAAGTGAATCAAAGGGACACATTATTCTTTACGTTATTGTTGTTGGGTTTCATCACAAACACGGCTCTCAAATCGAGTATTGTTTTCCGCCCATTGCCGGATCTATTCAAGGCGAGGATCTTGAAAAATGCTTTCCTGTACAATGGCAAGAAATTCCGTCTTTAGCTATTCCGGATGGTGCTCATAATGTGGATTCCGGTTTATTTTTATTTTTTTAATTTTCGAATACATTTTCGATCCTAATCATTGTTTTGCGCATATTTAGACGTTGTCTATTTCGTTTTACCCTCATTGGAAGTAAGGAATCGAGCAGTTTATGGTATATCGTGTTATCGCCAGATTCCGGTTGATGATGAATTTCGAGAAAAGGATGAGACACTTACGAGAAGCACCGTACAGAAAAGTGTTTGCGTTTTATCGACTGTGCCATTATATGGAGTTTTAAAATCAAAGCTTCAACTCATAACACAAGCTTATTTCAATGAAAAGGACTTTTCAAAGGCGCGTTCTTGCTAATATTACTTTTTTTTGGCTTTTTGTATTCGTATTGAAATTTATAGGTGGAGGTTTTAAATCAAATGTACAATAATTTATGTGATCTTTTTAATGACGATTATTTGGATGTTCATACTATTTATTCGGGTAATTTTTTAAAATTTTTAATAGTTTTTTTATATTATGTATAATATTTTTATTTTAAGGAATTTCTTTACTGCCACTTTTAAAGACTTTTAAACATCGGGCATTGGTTCTTTTTAAATTGTTATTATTAGAGAAAAAGGCATGTGTTTGAATTTTTCATAAATTTTAAATGCAAATTTAATTGATTTTAGATTATTTTTAACGTGTTTCCGGTGGCCAATTTGGGCGATATTTTAATCGGGCTTATTTCATTGTTTCCGGGTTTGTTTGTCCTTTAAAAATATTTTTTTTCGTGCAATATATTAAAAATAATTTTCAAACTTGTATCGGTCTTTAGGTTTATTGGATAAGGGTTTATCAGAGTCAGCGTCATATTCAGCTCTTAACGTAAACTCAAAACGCAATTTTACTATAAATTCTAATGTCAATAATCTTTCGGAGAAGACAAGTGAATTTTATTCTTAGATTTTTCTTGTATCAATAAATGCAAAGATTTTTTTTTTTTGTTTATTGCTATATCGTTTTTATTTTTAAACAATGTGATGTGCCTTTGCTTATGATCTTTAAAAAATATTATACTGCTAAAAATTTTACAGGGAATAATATGCCTGATAAAATTGGGATCTCACAACAAACGCTTTCCTTCTCCACACAAAATACTGCGATAAAAGATGGTCACGGACAAAAGAGTTCTTCTCGAAATCCATCTTCATTCGAAACGGATGATTACGGTTTTCCACTTAGCATCTTCACGAAGGTTTAATTTAAAAAATAACTTATATTTCTTTAATTTAATTCGCAAATGATCTAAAATAAAAATATCTTATTATATCAAAAAAAAAAATTTTTTTTAAACATTTTATAGGGCTCTATATTCCATCCGTATTTAAATATCAATTCGATTGATATGCTTCGATCGGATAGCGTCCGCGCCTTTTGCGTTGGCGTGACGAATTCCATTTTTCTTCAACGACGAGAGCTATTGGATGTTATTGTTACCGTACGTTTTTTTTATTAATTACATTTCTCTATTGTACTGCATGAGAATCGTGCCAAAATTTTTTTTTGTTCGAGATTTTTTTTTGCATTCCGCCTATCAGAATTCTATTCTAGCGGAATCTCTAAATTACCAATTAAATGGCAGACTGTTGTATAATTGTATTGCATTTTTTATTTAGACCATTTGTTTTTTTAGTTAAAAAAATGAAATTTTAAGAAAACATTGTTGGAAAATTTTTGGGACGGCCTAATATTATATAGATTAGCATTCGTGGTTGAAATTGAATTGTCTAGTTGATTTTAACCTTATTTTCTTCTGTTATAGATGAACGAAAAAGGTGACGGCCAGGTGGACATTCTCTCGCAGGAGCTCAAGCGTCAATTAGCATTAACCAAGCAGGATCTACGCTTTATGGACTTTTTGTTGAAGATGATAGAACTGAATGACGCGACATGCAAGTTTTTATTCTAATCCACATTATACATATATACCTATATATTTTATTTCTTATGATTTTTTATTAATATAAAAAAAATAAACTACGGTATTTCCGTTTCGAAAATTTCTTGAAATTGAATACAAGCTCATGGCTAATAATAAATTAGACCCTTCAATTCAATTTTCGGAAAACTTTGAGAATTTAGTGTGGGAAGGAAGTGACGATTGGGTCCGATCGCAATTCTATAACTATTTGGTTGCTATGTTGGCAGCCGCATCAGCGGCTGAAAAGAGTTTAATCTCGGCGCGAAAATTGGCCAACAATTTGGATAATAAGGAGTCGGCAAACCCGACGTCCATGGAAGTCGGAGAGCTCGGCGGCAACTACGCCCAAGAATTCAACGCAGAATTCATCACCACTTTGCATAGTAAACACAATTATCGAGTTTGGTCGTGTGGCACGCATCCAAAGTTTGCGGAAGCCTCGCCAAGGTTGAATTTCAACTGTTTGAATTTTTATAAGAGGAATTTTTTTGTAAAGAAGCTATGATTTAGTCAATCAATTTTCAAGGCACCCCTTTGCTGGTCAGTCGAGCGTTAACGACGTTCTATTGCGCGTTAACCACGCGATGAACGACTCCGAACAGGGACGTCGGGTCCTATCGGCTTTTTCGAGTACAGGTCGACTTGTTGCCGAGACAAAATCTCGTCTTCGCTCCAGCATTGCCTCATGGTGGGGACGCGACAATGAGAACAATACGAACACTGCGGATGACCAACAAAGCATAGACGCGGCTGTAGAGGCGACCGAAGAAATTCGCTTGGACGTTATTAACGAAAAGAAATAATTTTCAATTTAATAGCAAGAATCTTAATGGATGCTCGTTTCGCGGACAAATATAAAATATTCTCTGCCTTTTTAAAACCAAAATTAAAATTTTTTTTAGCCAAAACTCAATTTTCCTGTTTCAGCGTTATTATTTTCCGAGTCATAATCTGTGAAATATTGTGTCAAATTATAAACACTCTTTTACAAAAAATATTCTCATGATCTCTTTAAGCATGACGTACCTTCCTATTGCTAAAATTCAAAGATGAAAAATTTACAAGATAAAAAATGTTTGTATTAAATTTTCTATATTGTGTTGTTTTTTCTTTGTTTTTGACATATAATACTATAATTTATTGTGAATAAAATGTTTTATCTTTCATCGACTTTTTTAAATATCTTATGTTCGGGTGAATAAGACGCGGCCGTTCGAAAAATCTTTGAATTTCGACTTGGTCTTCGTTCTGTTATAAATTGAGCTCAAAATTTTTAATCTGCAACTTGGACCTGTTTTAATGAAGGTGTTTAGTAAATTTTATGCTTAACCGACACAAAATAACAGAATGAAGGCCAAGTCAATGTTCAGAGACTCGTCGAACGGCCGCGTCTTATTTGTCCGAATTTAGAGTAATTAATTTCAGTAAAACTTTTCTCATTCTCAATTAAATTTGGAATTTTCATCCATTTTCCTTTCTTCACACGCTTTTGTCTTTGGAGCAACGAAAACATCCAAAAAGAAGGCATTTAATAATTTACGTACGTGATACGTGAAGGCCCCCCAGATCATTTCCTCCCCCGTTGGAAATGACCTTGGACTAATCATTTCATGGGTCTTTAGATGAGGACCATTCAGCCACCGAAATCTCGGCTGATTTGCTGCATATATTCATGCGGTATGGGGTTGATGCGGCTTGCTTGCACCGCCGCGTATCACCCACAATGTGCAATGTGGTACCTATTGTCTTCCAAATATGGAAACACCTAGGTGGGGTCGAGGGTGGAATCGAATTTCATCCCAAGCAAAGTGAAACCTATCACACAACTACTAGGCCACTGCTCACTCACTTAATAATTTAATAGCATTTAAAGAATCACTTCTTTATTTTCAAATAAAAACAATATTGGATAAATAGTAAAAGTAGCAAAAAACCATGAGCTTGTTGGATCTGCTTTTGGACTTCCTAATTGCTGGATCTAAATTGAAAAATGCTATCTTTGGAAATAAGTTTTTTGTAATTGACTCACCTGGTCCATTCCACTTTCAGGATCAGGTGCTGCATTTTGTAGCCGCTGAAAATTTAAATTTCATCAATTACTATATAACGTATTTATTTACCATATGTGAGTGAGTGAGTGCTCTAGTGGATAAAAAACTTATTAGGGCTTATAATTGATTAACTTAAAATCATTTAAGATCAGATGCACTTTAAGATTTCTATTCAGATCCCTTGAACTATCTCTTGAAATATGAGTCTATTTTATGATACCTGAAGCGTTTGATGGCCGCCTCGGCGTCGTGACGATTCGTATAAGTGACGAACGCGAAGCCCTTGGGCTTGCCAGTGTTCTTATCGCGCGACAAATAAAGGCGCTCCACGCGGCCCACGCTGCTGAACATTTGGCGCAGCTCCTCGTCGATGTTGTCCATGTCCTCGGGCAAGTTGGTCACACGGCATGTGAAATCATCCGAACGACGTTCCGCACCTATACCACATGATAATTAATCCTCTGTAATAATGCTAAATTTAAAATCCAACTTCCTAGTGCGGGGACACGATCGCCACGCATGAAGGGATGCATATAGCGGCCAATCGATGCTCCAGGCGTACCCGGCTTGCCGCTCTGCACCTTTTCGCCCGACTCGAAGTCCTCGTCATTGACTTGGTACATTTCCTTAAAAACCTCTTTCTAGTAAGTTTGTAAATAGTGAATTTACCCTAACTTAGCGTGTATAAGGCCGGGTTTTTTGATTTAAATTGGCGCCAATGAGTTCATCCAGTTCGTATAGGATCCATTTGTATTGTATCGTATTCGTTGGAGTCCAAATTTTGTGCCCACCTTTGTCTCGGTTTCATAAAAGTGGGCACAAAATTTGAACTGGTTTGAATACAATACAACAGAATAAACTCTTTGGCGTCAATTTAAATTCGGTTCAAAACACCCGGCCTTATACACGCGAAATTAGGATACTTAATTTATTGGTTTGGATTCAATTCACATATGTACTGTACCTTATAAGGGCACTGCACCGACCAATGGTCACAGCCCTTGCAGATACGACAGTGGATATGCGAGCCAGAGGTTTTTACGGCGCGACGCCCTTCGGCCTGTTCCTCACTGGCGCGACCGCCAACAAATTGCATTTTGATCTCTTCGGCGACATAGGTGGTCTTAATATTTGGGCCGGGTCCGTCGTCGGCCGACGCGCCGAATTTCGCCCATTTTTTGCGTTGTGCGATGCCGCGAGACACTTTCTTGGTGATGACTTGATAAGTTGTTATCACGCGATGTCGGTTGCCCTCTTCGTTCTTCACTTCGTCGACAACGGTCTTGATGCCGTCGTTAGTCAACTTTTTCTCTGTGTAACAATTAAATGCTTGAATGGCGAATTAATGAAATTAGCATCGTCATAAATTCCTACTCGAAAGACTTCAAACATTCATACTCTTTGTAAAGTGAAAGGCTAAGCAAAATAATTGTCCAGACTTCAAATTTCCCTCATCAAGCAATTTTGATATTATTATTAGCATTTATTCTTTGATGCTCAAAATCAATTTATTTTTACACTTTTGTCCAGCATTTATTCCAACATTCTAACGGATATTTTTCGAATCGAGAACTAGGAAAAATTCAAAAATTGAGCAAAGATATGAAAGAATTTGACAAGTAGTAGTTCAAGTTTGTTTCTAAGTGTTAAACCCTAATTGGACCCATTAAATTTTTAAGAGAGATTAGAAATATAACGAAATATACTTTCCGCATCCACGACATCCGCCCAACTGCCGATTGGACCAGGCCTAAAAAACAAAAAAAAATCATTTTGAAAAATGAAAATAAGTTTAACAAAACTTACAAATCACAAATAAGTTTGCTCATATTTCCGACAAGAAATTCTTAAGCGCAACAAAGTAGCTAAAAAAAGACAAAATTGTTTCTATCCCGTAGTTTTTTTTTACAACACTTCAAAGTACAATGGCAAGCAATATAAAATTATCAGCAAACTGTCACTAAACCAAAAATTCAAACGAAACATCAAATCGATACGTATCCAACATAAATAAGAAAAAAAAATTATAGAAAAATATTTTTTAAAAACTTTATTATCATTATTATTAAGCATTATTATTAAAAAAAAATACAATTTACAATGGATAAATTTATCTAATAATAGCGAATGCGATTGGTGGCATAAAAATCGAAAGAAAACTCCATCTCTTAGAATTTTCGATTTATAAAAACAAGTTCAAATACTTTCCGCATCCGCCTCGTTCAAATAGTACGCCTTAAAAATTGTTCATATCCGATATTCAATCAGTTATGTAAATTTTTTACCTCTTGTCCGAAAAAGCAAATATATATGGGTTTACAAAAAACTAAAACGATTAAATTGAATACGCTAGAGATGAAAGGAATCGATGAAAATCGAATCACCCGATTCGTCAATGCCGCGATTCTTCGATAGTTTCTCCTTGAGCTAAAAAAGGTTCATTATTTTTCGTCTTTGAATTCATCCTCTCGTCATGACGATCTGGCCAATTATGCTCACTGTTATAAAAAAAGACAATACCTTTTCCAAATGGGAAAAAATGTCATTCAATACGTATACTAAGAAAAAATAAGTAAAATTGTAAAATTAGGATCATGTCGCGAACGCGATGAAAATCTAATAATCTCAGTTGGTAGCTTAAGCCATAGTTTATTATTTAAGCTTCTATTGGTTCCATCACGAAATCTTTTTGTTTCAATAATTTGTTCGCTCATAATGTTCTAGGTCCAATTTTAGTTTTTAAGTTGAGTTTAGTTTTTTTGCTTCATATAATTGTTGTTAATTGGTGCTCTGCACTTTTGTTGAATAAAAAAGAGAATATAAATTCGAAACACAAACAAAATAAAATAAATTTTTGTGGCATCACTTAGTAATAAGCACAAGGACCATAAGAAAAATAAAGAAGTGATCGCCACAGATCAAATACCTCCTTATTCAACGTTTCTTCCTGCTTAAGCAGTTTCAGGATCGCGTCACGATTGCGAGAAAAAGTCGCAAGAGTTAAGCAAAACTTTTGAATGGAATATTTCCCGTGCTCTTTCACTAAAGAATAGAATAAATTGAAAAATATGCCAAAATCACAAGTGTACACACACAAATCACATACGTTGATATCGTCTTTCCTCGATTTTTTGATTCATCACCGCGATTTGACGTCTCGTCACAGCTAGACGATTTTCGTCCTCTTGAAGACTGTGAAGATGCTAAAAACACAAGTCCAAATACATACAAATAAAAATATGATAAATATTAACAATCGTTGTGAGATAAAATTTAAAAAATTTGGTCCAGAACAGCGACGGGTAGGTAAGTGGCTCACCGTCTGGACTCTCTTCTTTTTGCACGCATTTTCTTGATAAAAAATTTCTCTTTTTGACGAGATAGCATTTTTTTATAGTTTCTTTTTGGTTTGTGAAGTCTATAGCTCAATCATTTTTTGTGTACATATAGAGGTACGTATATTGAACATAACGGTTTTTTCAGAATTTAAAAATTCCTATTCTGAGCCAAGTTATGGTCCAATGAGCCATTTAGAAATTGGTAACTCGCGATGAAGAGAGACGAAAAAGAAAAAACACATACTTTTTTTCTTTTTCGTCTCTCTTCATCGCGAGCCACGAATTTCTAAATGGCTCATTGGACCATAATTTGGCTCAAAATAGGAATTTTTAAATTTTGAAAAAAAAAACTTTTCATTACAACGAAAAGCTCGATATTCATGTTTATTTTGGAGTAATTTTATTAAAAAATGATTGAGTTATAGACTTCACAAACCGAAAAGAAACTATAAAAAAAATGCCATCTCGTCGAAAAGAAAATCTTTTTATTAAGAAATAGCGTGCAAAAAGAAGAGAGTCCAGACGGTGAGCCACTTACCCATCACTGATCCAGAAACACGTAATATTAATTAAAAGAAAATCTCTTTTAAAAAACTAAATTTACAACCAGACATACTCAATTATACAACAAAACTAACAAAAATACCTGTCGCTTTTCGATAGACCACGGTGAGTTATTATTCTGCTTGAGAAATTCTTGAATCACCAATTGTAATTCACGAGTTGAACTGATGTTCTTATCGGAAACGACATTAAACTCCTTAAAAGTTGAACACGATTTGAATATTTGTTTGAATATTTAGCTATTTGAATATTTAGCTGGCTAAACTTCTTAGAACAATCAAAATAATAACCGTCTGTATTGATGGCAATACGGTGATAAATGCATCGTAACACTCGTAGGCATCGATTAAGCTAAAAAAGAAATTACCCTAATTTTGTGTGTATAAGGCCGGGTGTTTTGAACCAAATTTAAATTGGCGCCAATGAGTTCATTCTGTTCGTATCGTATTCGTTGGAGTTCAAATTTTGTGCCCACTTTTATGAAACCGAGACAAAGGTGGGCACAAAATTTGGACTCGCTTGAATCCGATACAACAGAATGAACTCATTGGCGCCAATTTAAATTTGGTTCAAAACACCCGGCCTTATACACGCGAAATTAGGGTAGATAAAAAATTATATAAGAGTTTAAATTTGAAAATTTTCCGTACTTTTTTTTCTCCAAAGGATTCTTTCTGGTAACAAATAAGTGGAAAAGAAGCGCCTGACCTGCCTATATAACCGGCAATTCTCTGGCTTACGAATAATTGACAGGTCAGGCACAGCTTTTCTCCACTTCCCTGTCATTAGAAGGCCTTTCAAAAAAAAAATGCAGGAAATTTTCAAATTTAAACTCGCGAAAACACTGCATAAGAGAACAACGTAGATGGCTATCAAAAACAATTCGGCTTAAAATCTAGTCAAAATTATTTTAAAAAATCAACCTTTTCGTCTTTTCCGTCAACTTTTTGCGTTTTTTTGCCAACTCTTCGGTTAGGGCATGCAATTTCCAATATTCTCGTTTCTCGTTGATCAGCTCACTTTGAACGTTGATAATACTGCTCATAAATGCTAGAAAATTTCGTCAATTAATGGAAAAGCTAAAAAATAAATAAAAACGGTCCCAGATGTCGATTAGGGTCTATTTAAGAAGATTCACATACTCCCATTTTGTTATTCAAAAAAAAAAAACCCCACCCAAAAAAACCCACGTCTCTATCTATCGTAGAAAAAAAGTTAGAACAAATTGTGTGGAAATCTATTTTGGTGTTCATGCGTGCTTTAAGAAGATATAAGTTTCTCTTACATACACTCTATTAATTTGAACCTGATCGATTGAATAGGAGCCGAGTTATGAAACCTCAAAAAACGGAAAAAATGCGGAAATTTATCATTTTTGCCGTTTTTTGGGGTCTCATAACTCGGCTCCTATCCAATCGATCAATTTATAGAGTGTAATAGTATAGGTAAGGGGAGCTCATAGCAAAAATTTCAAGTCCATTGGATTACTCTCCGAAAAAAATGCTCAGCCACATGCACTTTTTTCGTTGCATTTTCCTCTATAAAAATGCTAAAAATAAAAATTTTAAAAATCGCTGAAACACGTCCCCCACAAATCGATAACGCTCTACAAAATGCAAAAAAACCCACGTCTCTATCTATCGTAGAAAAAAAAGTTAGAACAAATTGTGTGGAACTGGCGTTCATGCGGCCCGTTAAGAAGATTCACATACTCCCATTTTGTTATTCAAAAAAAAAAAAATTGTTCTAATAAAATTGAACGTCAAAAAAATACCCGTGATTTTACTCTTAGCAATCCGAATCTTTGCCTTTTGCTTCATTATCCTGTTCATGTATTCGTTAATGCGGTGAATTGACTCTTCGGCGTCGGATCCGTCTGGACTGTTGTCCAACATTCCTTGCATGTTGGAAATTGACGACTGCACCCTATTTATTGATTAATCTCTTTTACTCAAAACTATTATCACTTCTTCAAGCGAAAATGGTATTTAACTGAAAAAGCAACGATATGCAAGCGATACAACTACATATAAGACAAATTTATTATTTTCCATTTATACGTACACATACGGTAGCGGAAATACAGCAGTATTTCTGCTACCGTATATTATTTAATAAACGCATTAAATATATATGATTATCACATCTCTCCAAATAAATATAGAAATTCGAAAGTTTTTGCTTTAACAACGAAACTAGTGACTTTGATTCTTTCAGAAATATTTTTTACGCGATAAAAAAAGGTCCAAATTGACCTTTTCTCTATCTCAATCATGCTTTCCATCCTTTCGCTCGCTGGCCGACTCCGGCATCTCCGGATCCGATGCATAGAAGGAGCGCGACTTTGACGACTTTGAGCTATAATAAACAATAAAAAATATGAAATGACAATTATGTTCAAAAAGATTTAAAGCAGTGACTTGGGCCTTTAAACGATTAAACGGCTTCTAGTCAACGAAGAGCCATAATGACCTACCTATAAGTCACAAATGACTCGAAAAAAGAGTAATTTATCGAATTTTTTCTTCTAAAAAATTATTTCAGGGTCAAGTTATAGTTTATGGTTTAGCGTATAATACGAATTTGTAGATCATAAATTTCCAAATATAAATTTTTTTAATGTTTAAATGTCTAGCAAATTAACTCATTTCAATAATAGGTAAAGTAGGAAAGCGAATAAAATTACAAAAGTTTGATCCTACTTTCTCTTTGACTTCTTCCTAGACTTTTTCTTCTCGTGATAATCGTCGCTATGCGGCGATTTGATCTCGCCGCCGCTTCCGGTGCTTTGCGCAAGCGCGGGCGGTGTCGGCAATGATGAACTTGTACTGCTAGCCGGACTAAGCGTACTAGCACCATCATCGGCGCTACCCGACAACGAATCTCGACCAATTGGCAGCTTCGTCGGCGAAATCGAACGCAAACTCACGTCATCAATAATGCTACCGCTTGGCGAAATAGCCGCCGCGTCGATGAGAGGCTCGTCCAAGCGAGTGCCGTACGGAATCGATGATGTAGTCAAGACCTCCAAACCCTTCTTCGCCCTGATAAACTCGTTAGCGTAATGCTGAAAGAGATATTTTAATTATATATGCGTTCAAATTTAATGTTCAATAAGAAACGTAAAAGGTCTATTACATTCCATTATCCAAAAACTAAAAGGTCTAGGAATACCCTATTCGTTAAATAAATAAGCTTTCTTCGAAAAAACCGCTAGAAAATCAAATTATTAAATAATAATAAGAAAAAATGTAAGCAAAAATATCACCGCATCACGACTGTTAAGAAAAGCCTGTCTTTTCGTGTTAATCGCCTGTTCCTCCTGAAAAAGAGCCTCCTGTGGAGTATGTCCGATACAGCCGCCTTCGAGAAGTGGCGAAAGACCCGGTCCGGGTGTTGGCGGATCCGGCTGAGAAATTAATTATTGACACTTTATAATAAGAATCGGCTATACAAACGTGCTTCGATTCAATAAGCTATTATAATTTTTATAACAGGTCTAACCTGAAATTTGTATCCCTCAAAGCGAGCTCGCGGTTGATAGGTCAATAAAATGTTCTTCTCGTCCCAAAAAGCGCGAGTCTTACGTGTCAATCCCGATGAGTGCATAAAAATCCACTATAAATGTTCAAAAAATAAAGAACAAATTATTTTTGATAAATATTTAATAAAAAAATTTTTTGACTACAGCCTATTTGAAAATACCTCGTAAATAAAGAATGCGGTGATTGGAACAATAATTGAAGCAAGCATACGACTCAGGGTCGAATCGTACATGATGAACACTTCCGATAAAATCAACATTGCATTTATGCTGACAAAGATGAGAAGAGTGACTGGATAACGTTTGCTTAAAAAGTAAATACAACTTTAAAAGTAATATAATTGACAAACCCATTATATTTCGATTTAAAATTGTTAGAAACGCACGATCCAATTTTACGAGCGATCGGCCGCTGCGCTTGACTTGTTACGGAAATGTCGTTTTCCGATAAGCCAGAACTCATTGTTTGAAAATCATAGGAGGAGTCTACGCGCTTTGCCGGTTCGCTTGTCATGCTGCTATTATCCGGAGACTAAAATTTGTCGAATAAATTAATGTATAGGAAAATGCTGCAGTTTACCTCTCCCCCATTTTCATGCACTCCATACAATTCTTTTAATCAGCTTTTCAAGAGCTATCGAATAAGGTATGGCAAAAAATTTTGAAAATTCTAGGAAAAGAGAGTAAAGTGTAATGACTCCTGATGTAATTATTTTATCAAAGAACTGAAATCTCATCAATAATTTTAAAGAGATTTTAAAGGGATTTTAAAGGGACTAAAAAAGCAGATATATATGGAGAGAAAATATAAACAAACCGGAGCAGTAACAAAAGAAGGATTCGAAGCCATTTGTGAAGTCATTTTTTCAGTTCTTTGCTATCCGAGCAACACTAAAAGGTAGTTTT
Organism: Bradynema listronoti; assembly: GCA_024678965.1. NCBI lineage: Eukaryota > Metazoa > Nematoda > Chromadorea > Rhabditida > Allantonematidae > Bradynema > Bradynema listronoti. The sequence continues at coordinate 1,141,830 of JANLNO010000006.1, forward strand.
AGTCTTTAGTTTTTTAGTTACACGACTTATGCTTTTTCATAAATCCCATATTTATAATGTTAAAAAAACATAAAACATCAAGTTCTAAGAAAAAATGGCGATCTTGAATTACAAACATCTACAAAAAAAAATCACACATTTTTAGAATTATATGTTTCATGAATTAAAAATAGGTAGTCGTTAAACTTTGATGGGCACCTGTCGCTTAACCACCACCAAAAAAAATTATGAGTAAATTAGCAGAAAAGTAAAAAAAATTGATTTGGAACATATTCAACAATAGTTACATTTTATGGTCCTGCACAGAAACTGCAACTGTAGAGAAAATAGACACCGTATTCGTGATCAATCGAGTCGAATAACCACATACCACATAACATATGTGATGTGAATATTTTATCCAAAAAAAATTGATAGGTCCAATGGGATCATATGGTCCTAAATGGGACTTGGGGATCTCCAAAAATATGCACCAAATTCAAAACTCCATCGTGCTCAGTTGGTCGGATAACCAAATCCTACATAATACGTGTCCAAAAAATTGATAAGTCTCATAGGACCCGATGGTCCTGCGCAGAACCAATTTGACCCTGTACGCAAAAAATGGATACCGAATTAGCGTCAGAAAACCCCTTTCTAAAGATTTTCAGCTCAAAAATCGAAAAAAATTGGATATTAGATTATAGCTATTTATTTTACGCGAAAATAAAGTTGAGATTTCAGATTTTTTTAGAATTTTTATTTTCGGATTTTCCAATAATTTTTACAAATAACTAATTATTTTATTTACATTTATATTTAATAATTTAATAATAATTTTAAAAATGATCACTCGAGTTGGGTCATTTTTTCGGAAATCGGAATGTCGCTGGAAATCTGAAATTATAAAAATTTTATATACAACACATTTGCATATCTCACATGTATGTATGTAGTAGCCGCCATAAAAAAATATCCCATGCCTATGAAAAAAAATTGAAGATTCATAGCTTCATTTCAAATTTGAATGAAATTTTTTTTGTATTTAATTTTTTTATCTTTTATTTACTGGGATTTTTTAGAAAATATATTATAGATGCAAAGGGATTCAAAATTACAATAATTGACGAGGTCATTTTTCCACATTAAAAGATGTGTTTTTTTTACTAAAAATTCTGAGTTTTTTTAAATTTTTTTAAATTCTTAAAATTCGATCATATATTTTTTAAAGATGAATATCAAGTTTTTTAATACGATTTTGTTTATTTATTTTGTAAATTTTATAAAATGCTTTGAGGTTAAACAAATAATTTTAAGAAGCAGCTTTCAATTAGCAAAATCTCGAATTGTAAATGTTTTTAATAATAATAAATTTTGGGATGCCATGGGTTTTTTAGTTTTTATGAGTAATAAGTGATGACGGGAGTCTGATTTCCACGTACGAATAAAGTTGGTGGTAAGTCGCGCGAAAGCAGTTCCAGCCACATCATATATACAGGACTGCACACCACTTGTGGTGTTGCCAGTGGCAATGTTCTAAATGTGTTTGTACATAAAAAAATTAAATCTCAAAAAAAAAACTATTCCCATGCTAATAAATTTAGTCGAAAATTTTACATAATCACAATACTAGACGCTGAACAATATTCTAAAAGTAATTCTCGATGCCGAAGGTAACGCATTGTTCGGTCTTTTGTCATATCAAGTATTTCTTGGGGAATAGAGACTCGATCATCTTGAGGATTTAAACTCTTGAGCAATTCATCATATTCATTTATTCTAAATAAATATCTTCGAAATTATTAAAAAAAACTAAATCAAACAACGAGATTGATTTATAAATGTACACATTTACGTTTCTGGATAAAGTTGTCGATTGTCCTCGACAAATACTTTTATGAATGTAAAATTAATTCGGAACATTTTCAATAATTTTTTCAAGTTTTCCTCGATTTCCTTTGCGTTCATTGGTTTTGAGCAAATTGTAAACACTCGCATTTTAGCGTTCTGAAAAATTAACCAATTTCATGAATTAATGGATTTAACTTTCTTCATTACTGGTAGATAAGTATTTTGAGTGGTAAGAAGATATGCCAACAATAGAGTCATTCCACCATCATCGTATAACCACCATACATCTACCACACCATTTCGTATACGTATGCGGAACTTGTCGCTAAGATTACGTATTGAGCTTTTTTTGTTTTCCGTTCTCATACTTTCAAGATTTTCACTGTTAAATCGGGGTATTATCCCATTACTGAAATGTAAATTCGATGAGCTTCTTTCTATAATGGCAGGTCGTATAGCCCTAGGTCGAATTGGTTGTGGATCGATTCCGCGACTTAAATCGTCTAATAGATTTTCTCCTATCTTTTCCGTTAAAACCTTAAAAGCAAATATAAAAAATTGCCTTTATCTGATTTGATATAATAAAGTAAAATACCAAATCAGGAAGGCGAACAATATGCTTTTCATTATTTGAGAGCATAGCGCTATGATCAAGTCCTTCTTTTTCATTGCGGAAAACGCACACACTCATATTGTTTTCAAATGCATCGCTAAATTTTTTTTATGCATGTACATATATCCGTATATATTAATTGATCAAAACCTAATAACCCCCGTATATTCTATGTAACGTGCTTTATCGCTGAGACATTGTACATGCCACTTATTATTGAAACCAATTAGAAGAATATTTGGCTGCATAATTCCAAGGCCGACTGTCTGCAATAATGCTTGTACGCCCTCTCTGAGAGATGTGCTTGCGACCGCACAATAAAATGCTCGAATATTTTGATTTCTCAACCATTTAGTAAAATGACTATTTAATTTACGAATTAATGATGTCGATGAAACTGACGAACGATATGGGATTATCTAAAAACGAAATTTTAGTTTGTTATCTGCATATCAAAAATGCCGCGAAATTATAAATTTTCAACTTTCATTATGCACAAACCACTAATCAAATTTTGCCTTAATTTATATCTTAAAAACATTATTTTCTAAAAAAAAATTCAATCTCACCCTTACAGTAGGCTTATGCCCAAATAAGAATAAAAATTAGTTTATACTTAGCAAATTTTTTTTATTTTTTTATACGATAACCCAAAAGAATGCTCATTTTTTTATCGCTATTGTATATATACATATTTGCAGTATACTTAAGACGAGATTTAAAATCATCTGAAAATGTTTACACATAAATAAGACATACATGTGCACACAACATTAAATTTTGGCCATTGGTAATACAATCAGCAAAATCAATAAGCGCTTTACGTGCTGCAGGATTTCCAGTTAGAACTAATAATTGTGGCCTATAGTTTTTTACATGCAACTCTCTGCGTGTAATTTTTAGTAGTCTCGTCAGAGCCCGACGGTAGCGGTTGGCCTCTGTTGAAGAGCCCCAATTTATATCTTAAAAACATATTTTATGTTCACATTGGACTCTATCATTTTAATTGTAAAAATTACGAGATTTATTATTTTTTATGTAAAAGAATAGAATCAAAAAAAAGAATAACGTAAATAATGATGTCATCCATGATAATACAAACATTATAACAACACATAATATTGCTCCAAATAACGAAACCCATTTATTATAATATCGAAATCCTGGTCGAAAACCGGGTGATTGAGCTGCTGATGCATCAAAACACGCAAAATTTGTAATTGCAAATGCAGCCAAAAAGAAATTAGTAATCAACGCTGCGATCGCATTTAAATCGCCTAAGAATTTATTGTTAATACATTAAAATATATGTATATAATGTTGATATAATACCAATTAGAATAACGCCACAAGCTAGAAAGAATGTAAGAAAATAAGCGCGGTGCGGGTCATTACCAACGCCGTGACCTTTCGCGAAATATTTTATGAAAGGAAAAAGCTCATCATCAGAAAGTGCCTAAATTTTTGTTCACATTGACTGACAAATTATATTGATTTTAAAATTTGGTACTTGAAAGATACGTGGTGCACCAATAAGGCATCCGGAAGCGGAACTAAGAGTAGTAGCGAAAATCCCAGCCGTAATAAGGCCAGACACGCTGCCTTCTAAAGTCATTGCCTCATAATCATTGCGTAATCCATATTTGCAGGTATCATTTATCGCGCATGGAGGATTAATATAATGGTGAGTAATATCGTCCCATATTGGAGCACTGAATCCCGAGGCATTTGGTACTATAGTGGCAGCCGGAATGAACATACACCTGTATGTACAAACAAATATAATAAAGTTTCTTATCAGTTATGCACCACAAAAGAAAATTCTTTTGTGATTTTTTAATGTTATCGAAATCCGAGCCGGCAATGCAAAAATAGTGCAAGAAATTGAAAAATTTTTTTTGTCAAATTTAGGGAATTTTTCTTAGAAAAGGTCCTCAAATTCGTAAGCCTCTAATTTCGCGCGGATCTCGAGAAAGGGCTTTAACTCTTACTGCGCCGATTTTTTGCGGATGTAATTGTGTTCTAATTGCGGTTTGCAAATAGACAAAATAATATTTATAATATTAGCAAAATATAATATAAATTCAATATAAAAATAGCAGAATATAATCCAACAGCAAAGTATAATATTATTTCTTCGACGATTTTCTCCCAGCAAGCAAGTAAGTGAGCGAGCCTTTTACAGAAAATTGGTTTAGCTTATATACTGTTTTTTATTACATAAAAAATAACAATGTTATCGGGAACGTGTGAATTAGATGGGAATGTAAAGTACAAAAAATTACAATAAAAGTACAGAAATTACAATAAAAATACAGGAATTACGACAAAAATACAACGTTATCAGATAAGGATGAATAAGCTAAGATTTTAAAGTGCAAAAACTTTGTAATTTTTCTATTACAAAACTTTGTAATAGGAAAAGACAACGATAAAAATATTCCCATCGAGATGGGAAACGAGAGTGTTTCAAAACAATGTTGCATATTATCTTAGCAGTTGATCGGCATCAATAATGAAAAAATGAATAAGTGCGAAAATAATATTTCGGGACGCAAAATGCATACTACACATCAATGGCTATACATTGCAATGCGAGTATTTCCAAAGCAGCTAAGCGTACTTCCGAGACTGAACGTGAGGCAAAGTAGAAAAAGAGTTAGACATTGATTGCCTATCATTACTTAGATTCCAAGCCACATGTTTTGATTACTCATAAAATAAGACAAGATTAAATGAATTGAAAATGAAAAATAAAAAAATAAATTAAACAAAAATAATTAGTTTTTCTCGCTGCCGCGACAATTGTAATAATAATCTGTTTTTTAAGGTGAATTCTGATAAACGAACCATACTTTGGAATTTTTTTTCCATTTATTTTTGATTCCGTTACGGTGGAATGGGGAGAGGGGGGGGAATAACTCCTCCCTAGCTCGGCTATGAAATAGAGTGAAAAAATCCTATGAAATCTTAAAGTTTATTTGTTTGCTTCTCTTCTTTTATTGCACTATTTTTTTGTCGCCGCCTCGGCTCGTTCGGCCCGGCCCCATACAAAATAATTCAAAATCAAAATGAAGAAAGTTTTAACATACCAAGCATAAATAACAGTCGTTACGATAATTGCTAAAAAAGTTCCAATCGGAATAGATTTTGATGGATCGCGTAGATCGCCGGACATATTTGCACCAGCCATTATGCCAGTCATAGCAGGAAAATAAACACCAAACATTTGAATGAAGTCATACCCTATGCTAAACTTCGGCATCATATTTTCCATTAATGTGTTCACTAAATAATAGAACTTGAATTTTATGATACATCAATATTTGAAATCTGAATGAAATAAAAAATTGGTGTTTTATTTATGCCCAATTTTAATTCTCTCACAATCAGATAGCGAATTTTAAAAATTCATATTCAGTATGGTTTAGCGGCAAGTCAATGAAAATCGAATTAGAATATTGGATTAGAAAAACATTTTGAAACCAGCCTACAGTATATGGATTTAGCGCTATCAAAATGCACGAAAAATATTTTTTCCAGTTTTGCTATTGGAAATAAGACTAAAGCTGCAATTTGAAAATAGGACCAACATCGGTTCTGCGCAGAATCACTAAAGAACGGTTCAAATCGAAAAAATATTGTCAAATTTAAATTTAGCACTTTCGGAAATCCCTAAAAAATTTCCAGCAAATTTGCTTAAAAAAAGTAAGATCAAAATGGTTTTCTGCAGAATCAAGAACGATTCCAATTTAAAAAAATATTGTTAAATTTGGATTTGGCTCCATCGAAAACTCCCGAGTAAAAATTTTGTCAGTTTTAGTTATGGGACCCTAAATATAATGCCAATTTTTTATTTTAGGTATTTAAATTTTAGAAACTCGTAAGCAGTGTTGTGACTTGACTCCGAGCATTTTTTGCAGACTAGGAGACAACTCATTATATTTCATGTTAAAAATGGCGAAATATCATGATGCTCTGCTCGTCTGTCATGGGTTGGCCGGAACCAACTCGAAAGCATGTCACAACATTGTTCATAAATATGTTTGAATGTTTACATGAATAGCCGACTACACCACGTTGCAATTGTGTCGTAGAAATAGGCATAAAAGTGCCAACAAAATGACTAATTAGTGATATGATAATTGTTAACATAAGCAAAAGTTGAGTTTTGTTTTCAAATTCAGTTCCGATGAAAATAATTAACTGTAGTATAAGGCAAAGGACTAAAAAATATTAAAAATTATTTTTCTTAGCAAAAAATATTGCTGTAAGGATTGAGAAAACAAAAACATACCAAGTGAATACAATCTAATATCATTAATAGCGCCATCAATAATTGTGAATGAAATGGATTCTTTTAGTAATAGTACAATAGATTCAGCAAGACCTACACAGTTCATTGAAGCATTTACAGTATTTGCAATATAAAGGATTAAACCAATAGAGCCACCGCATTCTGGGCCCAATGAGCGCGAAATCTATTGCATTAAAATGTGTTAATATTTTAAAAGAATAAATATTATTTAGAAAAACATTAATTCACTGTAATTAGAAAACCATATAATAAATTCCGCCAGTTTTTACGACTCCATTTGTAGCAATGGCCGACATGGATAGAGATGTAATTGTGACAACAGCGCATGAAAGAAAAATGATGCACGTCCCTAGCAAAATTCCCGCTTGTCCCGCTATCCAGCTTATTCGAAGAAAAAGTGTAGCTCCGAAAATACATAGAATACAACGAATGAATACGCCTCGAATCCAACCAAAGCCTTCGAAGCCTGGAGTAGTAATTGGCTTGGCGCTAACTGTAGTAATATCGACAGCTTCCGTATAGTTACTAATCTTTTTTTAGAAAAAGTTATATAAAGAAATATAAATTTGCAAAGAAATAATCAAATGTAAATTTTAATATCTACTTTGTTCATTCGGCCATCAGTTGCTTCACAATTTTTAGCTAATTCTCGTAGAGTCAATTGATGCAAACTGTTGTTATTAATTGAGCTTGAACTCGACGTTTCTCCACTGTAACAGCCTGCTTCATTTCTATAATTTTAATTAAATGCTCATGTCGCTACAAAAATTTAACAAAACTTACGAACAAGTCGGTACAATTTTGTTAATAGATAGTTGTTGAGTCTAAAATATTATTAAAAAATGTAAAAAGATAAAGAAAAAATACATGTACATATATTTATCATTTAATTCTTTTTAATATTAATTGATTAAAAATAACTAATATATTAGGCTGGTAAGAAAGTCTTAAAACAAAAATAATTTTATTCAGTTATTCAAAATTTCATAAAAACAACTTACTAAGTTTCTTTATTACAAAGTGTATTTTCTTGTGAATATTATGATACAAAAGTTATTTGTAATAACAATTTTTGAGGCAAAAATTAATATTTATAGTCCACCAAAATTGAAAAGTGCCGAATTTGCAATAAAAACGTACTTTTTAAAGCAATCTTTTTGAAATTAATTTTTTTAGTTTTTCTTAAGCCTAGCACAAAAGAATGATTTTGAAAAACTTTAAAATTTTCCATATATCGATGGGGGTATCGAGATACAGTCGACTCCCCCATTAACATAAATTCCCATTAACATAAACCTCCCATTAACATAATCGTTTTGGCAGCTTGGTTGGTTTTCACCCATTAGCCCCCTTAACATAACGCTCCCCCATTAACATAACGCTCCCATTAACATAGTTAACGCGCGGTCCCTTGGCGTTATGTTAATGGGGGCGTCGACTGTACTCAAAAATTTTAAGGGTCAAAATTGAAATTTGTATTTAACTCGGTTAATATGTCAGATGCAAGAGCCGTTTTGGTATCGCCAAATAGCCTAGAAAAATGGCTTCTTATTCCTCATAACTTCGAGCTGTTATAATAAACAGTAGCTGAAATAGAGGTAAGAAATTTAAGATTGCAAAAATTTGGCGGTTTAAATTCTTTGAGTCACACCCGGCCAAGTCAACATTCATTCTTTGCATGAATGTTGACCAAGAGTCATAGATTATGATGAAAAATACCTTGTGGATTAATGAGTTGTTTTTATAAAATTATGATTAAACAAAAAAAATTTTTTTTGTTCAATGAATTTCTTACCAGCTTATGATTATATATTATTATCTAAAGACTTATTTTAATAAATATTAATAAAATATAATAAATATAAAAAAAATTTTAATTTTTTTTCGATATTACGCAAAAAAACTTTGAAAACTTTTAATTTGACGCTTCCTTCGAAAAAAAGTCTGTTAGTGAATTTCTTTGTTGATAAAATAAAATTTTTACAATAAAAACCTATTTGTATGGTACGGCCAAAATAAAACTTCGGCAAAGTTAAACTTTTTTTTGGCCAATATAAATTTTTCAGAAATTTTTTGTATTTATTAAAAATACCATCAACTTTGGCTTTATCCATTCCGTTAAACTGCCAAATCTTAAAAATAAAATAATTTAGAAGAATTTATTTTTGGGTATATGTTACGGGGAAATGAAATTTCCGGCTATTTATATTTTTGTGACTCACCTAGTACGATTTTCGATTTCGTTTAAATCGTGGGATATCTAAACTTTCGTATTTAAAAAACTTACAATGCGCATTTTATTTTTTTAATAATAACATTTATTTGATCGAATTAAACATTTATTATGTATGAATGTGTTTTTTTATTTAGTTATGAAATTTTAAGTGAACATATTTTTTTATTGCAAATACTTACAGTGTCTCGATTATTTTTGAATATATCTTTCGCAGTTGTTTTTGCCGTAATATTTTTTTCGTTAATATTTTCACTTTTCATCCTTTTTCCTAAGTTTAAAGAACACAACAATATAGATGATACAAAAAAGATTTCATGAAATATTTTTATTTAAAAAAAAGATAAAAGATATGCGAGTCTTTTAATTGAATTAACTAAAAATTTGGACTTCAAAAATGAATATAATTTTAAAAAATTTTAAATTTTTATTTTTATATTAAAATAAAATTGAGTAACCTTGCTTCTAGTCTCAGGTTTTTTATTATCTGCTTTTTTATTAAATAAAAGAAGTTAAAAGAAACTCCTAAAAATAATTTAAAAGGAACTTATTTCTAAAAAATTGAAATAAAATTGCAAAAACATTTGCACTAACATGTTAAAAATATTTTTAAAAGAATAACAACAAAAAGATAGAAAGAGGTGTTATTTTTTTATCATTAAATAAATTTTTTAACACTTTGTTTTATTCAAAAATATTTATTTTTTAAGAAAAATTTTAAAAACATGACCTAAACCTAAACAGCGATACACGTACAGGATGCGTAAAAAGTTCCCGCAATGTTTTATTTAACTTTAAATCAATTTTTCTCGCTTCACAAAAAATTCTCAAAAATTTTGCAAAAAGATTATAAAAGCTCTTGAAAAGCTCTATAAAACTAAAAAAGGTTGATTAAAATTTTTGTTGACTATCATCTCCTATAAAATCGACATTTAAAACATTTGCCGAATAAATGTTTTTTATTATGCTCACTGAAAAAATTAATTATGGGACAACCATAATTATTTTTTTCAAGATTTTCAAGATTCAACAATTCTAAGATCTACAATTTATTGCCCTAACCCTAAGTTCGTGTAAATAAGTTCGGGTAAATAAGACGCGGCCTTTGGAAGAATTTTTGAATTTTGACTTGGCTTTCATTCTATTATAAGCGAAGTTTAGCTCAAAATGTTTAAACTACAGCTTGGGCCTGTTTTAATGATAGTGCTCCTCAAATTTTATGCTTTATAGACACAAAATAACAAAATGAAGGTCAAGTCAAAATTCAAAAATTCTTCGAACTTATTTACCCGAACGGTCGCGTCTTATTTATCCGAACTTAGAGTACTACTTTTGAATTTGGATTTTAAAGCCAGGTAGTTATCAAAAAATGTTTATTTGTTTTTAATATATTTAACATTTTAATCTTTAAAAAAGTAAAAAATAAAATATCGAAAAATATAATAAGGGGATAAATTAAAAATTTATTAATTAATAAAAGTTTCACTTTCAAACTGTCGCTAATCGATACAATTTTCTAACCAAATTCGAAAAAATTTTGTACGCATTGACGAAAAGAAATGTTTTAAACAAGAACGCAATGAGTAAGTATACAAATAAATATTTTTTGATTTATTTTAGATACCTATTGCATAAATTTCATATATAAACACATTAATTTCATTTATAATTAATGTCTTTTCTAACTTTATAGATTATATTTGTTTTTAATTTTTAATCAAAAAATTAAATAAATGATAAATTTTTCTTCATTTCTTTGATTTAATTTTTTTAATGATGTGAAAAAAAAAACAAACGTGAATTAATAACATGAAATATTAAGTTAAATGTTCAGTAAGTTATATTAAATATGTACATATAATGTTTAATTATCAAATAAATTAATTGTAAAGTAAGTTTTAACATTTTAACTACCTCTAATAAAAAAAGTTTGAGATTTGTCATTTGTTATTAAATGATTTTTCGTTATTCAAATTAAGTAAATATTGCATGTTAAATTAAGAAAATAAAATTATTTGAATATGATTTAATGATATATCAATCTAATAAATTTATGACGTCGTAATAAATTTGTAATTTTATTGGTACGCATAAAATAGAAATGTTCGCATACAATACAATGTTTGATATTTCATATAAATGTAACAACACATTAAAAAAATAAAAAAAAGCCTATTTCGAATAATATTATGTATTGTTTTAAATCTTAAATAATAATTTTTAAATTTTAATATAATATTTATTTCATTTAAATTTGATATTTCATATAAATACAACAAAAATTTGAAAAAAAAGTAAAGTAAAAAATGTTTATTTTAAATAATACTTTAAACCTTAAATAAAAACAAAAAAGCTAGCGAAAATTAGAAAATATAAATGTGTTACGTGTAAAATTTAAAACAATAAACAAAAAAAATACTATTGTATAATGCTCAAAAAATTCTTACATTCAATTTTTTAATTTTTTAAACCGAAATTTAACAATGAATAAAAAACAAAATCCTCTACATCATTATAAGAAATTTTCAAAATTTTTTATTCGTATTAATTTATTCGTAATATAAGTCTCAGAATGGCGCACCGACAATTGCAGACTGCAATTGCGCCATTTGCGGACCTGGAACTTGCAGACACGTCTTTTACGGATTTTTTATCCTATCATTTGCTGATCAAAATTTAATTTTTTTAGTTACAAATTTTTAATTTTAGAATTGTAAAAAATTATTAAAAATGATATATTTTTTCTTTTAATTTTAATTTTCTTTTTTAACCCATTCGAAACCAGAACAATTTTCTTTTTTTTGTGCTGTTAAAAAGCTTTAACTTCTCAGCAAACCATTTTCGTTCGGTTATGTCCTATAAAAATTTTTACTTTTACTAAAAACAAAATAAACAATTCAAATAATTACATGTCTGTAAGGTCCGTTCGCATTTTTTTTTTTTTGCTTTCGAATGGGTTAAAATATATAGTAGTAGGTAATTTAGGCTTTTTTTCGAATAAAACCATTCGCAAATCCAACAAATGTAAAAAATTTTTAATGATAATTTCAATATGGCTAAAATTCTTTTAATAGCAACATCTTTTTATCTATATCAAGAGCAAAATTTTTTGGAAGCATTACAAACATACATAACAAATGAATGAAAAAATTTCAAAGTCATAATAATTGTGAAAATTTCGTTGTTTAATAAAAAAATTCTACAGTCATTGTGTCTACGTATTTAAAAAAGTGTTTTTTTTCTAAATTTTTCGAATTAATAAAACATTTTAATATAAATGTTTGAATTTTCCAACGAAAAAACATAAATTAACATAATCAATACCAATCTTGCAAAAAATAAATAATATTGAAATGTTATTATTTTGTTAGTTAATTTAATTTAAAAAATAAACTTTCAAGATTAAATATTATTTTAAATAAAAAATGTGAATATTCAATACGTATTTTTTTCTTAAAAAAATTTCTAAAGTCATCCTGTCCATGTATTTAAAGAATTAAACCAATTTCAGCGATGATTAAAATAAAATCATTAAAAATGGAATGAATTATATACTTGTTTAAATTATTTAAAGAATAAATCTATATTTTTCGAATTAATAAAACATTTTAATATAAATATTTGAATTTTCCAACTAAAAAACATAAATTAGCATAATCAATATCAATCTTGCAAAAAATAAATAATATTGCGATGTTATTATTTTGTTAGTTGATTTCAATTATTTAAAAAATAAACTTTCAAGATTAAGCATTATTTTAAATAAAAAAATGTGGATATTCAATACGTATTTTTAGTAGTTTGTAATAAGTTATAAATACATACTTTGAAAAAATTGGTCTTAACTAACATTTTTTTAAAAACTTGAACTAAAAAGTTTTTTTTTCTCGTAAACTGCCCATAATCATCATTGCCAGACGGCTCTGAATTTCTTCCAAAATTATTATTTTTTTCATTCCTTTCTTGACTTCTTCCGCTTCCCCTCCCCCCCTCTTCTTCTTCATTGCGTTCTTCTCCATCTTCTTTGTTTCTATCATTTTCTTCTTGTCCCTCATTTTGCGACGTTTCTTCTTCAGTTTGCTGATTAGACGATTTTCGAGATGTTTCTTCTTGATTATTAGATTGTCCTAAAGTCTTAACATCTTTGCTTCCACGCCGTTCACAAGTTGCGGGGCAATAGAAGTTTGTGCATTCAGAATATAAAGGTTGTTTACAAAAGTTTTCGAATCTTTTTCAAAGTACTAAATGATCTGTACAATTTTGCTTAGTTGTATATGAATTATTAGTTATTTGATTTTGGCTTTATTATTTTCGCTATTTTCAAACGCGTTGTATTTTCGTCTTTCTCTATTTCCACTAACATTATTTTTTATTTCATTTTTACCCTCACCGTTCCGAGAACACTCTACATCGCCAAATCCGTTTTTCTGTATCCTTCGATCTCCGTTTCGTATGGATTGCCTGTTCTTCTTCAATAAAGGTCCGCTGATGATTTACTTGTCTTTTTGGAGTTTCATCATCATAAAACAAGCTCAAATCGAAGTTTCGGCTTCTTTCTACCTCTTCAATGCTTTTTGTTAAATTTTAGTTTAGATAAATCTAAGAATATTAAACATACATTTATTTATACAAATAGAAAATTTATATCTTTAAAATCACGAAGATGTGTAAAATTTTAAGCTTCGATTTCTATTTTAAATAACATCATTATTATGGAAACGATTCTTATTACTTTTGAACATCGAAATTGTTTATAAAAATGCAATTTTAATTCTTAACTTATTGCAGAAAAGAACATGCAGCACATTCGATGGATCAGCTAAATCAACGAAGAAAAACTAAACAAAAATTAAAGAAAAAAAACAAACAAACTTTCAGAATTTTTGTACTCAAAATGAAATCGTAAGAAACAATCAAATATCGAAAAATGTATTGGACGCTTTTTGATATATATTCGAACACATTCAATATACATATAAATGTACATGATTAAAATACCTCAATTTTTTCCTTGGTTTTTTAATTATTGTAATAAATTCTTGTATAAAATAAAAAAAATAAATTTTTTAAATAAACCTATTTATTTACATATACAATTTTAGGATTGAACAATGTGAAATTAGTCGATAAAAGCAAGTACACTTTATTGTGAGGACGGATTACGAATAGCCCAATATGTAGAGGACCGCATTTCATTTAGTCGAGACACTGTTCGATCGAAAGCAAAAATCTCCTCGCTACCCGTAAAAACGTTAGCTGACGCTGATTCCTTAAAATAAGCATTTTTGTTAAATCACTAGTTTACATCATTTTTATTTTAAAAAATTTCTGACTAAAATTACATGTTCCTGTTTTATATCCAAATCGTCCATAAGTACACGTTGTGAATCGTTTAAATCATTTACATCATCGACTGACATTTTAAAAAGAAAGCTAATTTCCGCGTCCACGCTACATACAAGACGAACCTAAATAATGGCAATATAAATAATAAGCTATTTGATTTGAAACAGAATATTTGTTTATCACCTTGTGATCATAAAAAGTGTCTACGAGCGTAATAAAACGACGACATTCGCTGAGCAAAGAGCGTGTGAAAATGGGAATGTCGCGAATGAGCACCGTATGAAAGACGCGCGCTATCGCCAAATAATCGGCTGCGCTGCGTGGACGGCCACATAACTATGTAAAAAAAATATTAAATATGAATGATGAATAAAATTTTTTTATAAACAATAGACATATTTTATAGAATAAATCTGATGCAATAATAGCGTTAAAAACCTCTGAAAATGTTAAATCGGCAACTCGACCACAAGCTTTGTCGATTTTTAACGTCCTACCGAGAATGCTTATCGTTCTTGCTCGAATCACTTCATTAAAAATTATTTATATTAATTAAATAGAATATTAATAAATAGAAAAATAATTTTTCCAATATATGAATTATCATACGCTTAGATAATTAGTTTAACCAACCGTCGTTTTCCTGGGCGCAAAGTCGCTTGAAAATAACGTTGAGCTCGTGATTCGCGTCGACGTCGGAAGCGTGTACAAAATAAGTGTTTATCGACCCTTTATCGAACTACAAAAGAGAAAAAAAGTAAGAAAATTTTAAGTCTAAAAAATTATAAATTTATTAACACAACTAAATTTTTTTCGCCTTATTCAATTTATTAAAAGTAAAAAATATAAATGCTTTGATCTTTTTATATTTAAACATTTTTCTACTTAAAACCTACCATTGTTCGATAATCCTTATCATTATTAAGGTTGATCGTTTTGCACCGCTCAATCAGCAAATCAATAAACGGCAAAAACTGATGTCTTTGTAATCCATTTTTGTACAAATCGGATGGCGGTCGATTCGACGTACAGACTACGATAAGACCACGATCGAAAAGCTCCGTAAATAGTCGCTTTAGAATCATCGCATCCGCTATGTCGGTCACCTGTATTTACATAAATTTCCAGTTTTAAAAAATTTAAATTTGAGAAAAAATGACGTAAAAGTAACTGAAATCACTTATGGATTTGTTTTGATAATTAATATAGTTAATGAAACGAGTTCAAAATAAGAAAAAAAACTGGAATAGCAAAATAAACAAGCCTGAAATTCGTCAAAGCATAACAACTCGAAATTTCCAATTATATCGTCGGCGATTTTCGGCAGCGGATCCACGTAAGCAGCCCGGGATTGAACCTTTAACCTATGGAGATCTAAACTAATTTTTCTAAAAATAACTTTTTCAAATAAAATTACCTTTGTGAAATTGTTGCATAAATGAGTGAAAGTGAACGCGAGTTTTTCTTTGTATTGGAACGCTCTCAACAAACATATCCATGAGCATAGTCTTGCCGCATCCTAAAGTTTGTATAAAATTAATGAAACATTCGGTAAGTATATTAACAAAAATATTATTATACCAACTGAGCCGTAAAGATAAATCCCTTTTGGAGCATTTTCAATGAATTTTCTCTCGCTTAAAATTTTAAAAGGCATTTTTTTCCAAAATGTTGATGGAGTAAAAATGTTGCGCTCATTTTCCCATCTAACGAGTTCATGTTGTAATAAGAATAATTCTTCAATTATTTGTCTCTAAAAAATATACAAAAAATAAGAAATATAAGTGATGCAAAATTTCGGATAGGACATTTCGAAATGAACGTCGAAAAGATACTATAATAACTGAAAACAACTTATCATGAGACCTAACCTAATCCTAAAGCCAACAAGTTCTAATGACTAAGACTAACCTCAAGTTCAGCCTAAAATCTGTGTTCGTCCCGAAATGTCAAGTCCCGAATCGTCCGTCCCAAAATGTTTCAACACCAAAATGTATTTTTTTACACATGTATTTTTTAAAAAGTTTTGTAAAAACCTGCTTATCATCATTGACAAGTTGCCCAGATTTAACAAGCCGATCATATTTATACAAAAGAGTATTTTCTTGAGAATAGTTTCGGTTAGAAAAGTGTTTTAATTGTAAGGAATGACCTAAATAAAATAAAAACTAAATAATACAATTAGATTAAATTTATAAATAACTACAATTTAAACAATGGCCACGGTATTTCGACAGATCGATACAAAAAGTACGCCATTCGATTCCCCATGGTCCAAAACGGTACTGAAATGACACCCGAGTTCCGAGTTATAGGGCTCCAAAGCCCCGAAAATTTGCTAAATTTTCGCAATTTTTTTAAGAAAAGTTTTATTTTTTTCCAGTACCTTTTTGGACCACGGGGAATCAGATGGCATACTTTTTGTACCGATCTGTTGAAATACCGTATTCGTAAATTGCTCCTAATCAACACAAATTTAACAGGCTGACCTTTTTGTAATTTCAAAAATTGTCAAAAATATATTAACGCCAAAAAGGAATACCTATTAGTGCTCTTCGACATATAAAATGAAGTGAGAATAGAGCGCAGTTCCTTCTCATGGATTATGAAATGAGGCACGATGAGAAACGTCTGGGAATGAAATCAAACAAAAAAAATTTTGCGAAAAATACAAAAAAAAATAAAATTTGAATTTTTTACAAAAAGCCAAACGCCAAATTTCAAAACAAAATTTTTACTGAAACATTTTGGCCGGGCGCCAACCTTACGTCGTCCGACGTTTCTCTTAATTTTCCATGCGTGTCTAACTTCTCTTTCTGTCTCTCTTTTTTTAGCTCATTGCTTTCAATGCTTTTTCACTTTGATCGTAGTGGTGCTTCTGCTGATCTAGTTATAGTCGTTTTTATCGCAGCATTGTGTTGAGCATGGTGGAACTTACGCCAGCTATCATTTTCGCCATGATTCTTCTTTCCGTACCTTTGCAATTCTATTTATCGAACAGCTCAACACAAGAGGCCAATTATTACATGTATAAGTATGATTATAATTTTATTAAAGTGCAATTTATTGTAAAAAGAATTGGTTACATATGCTTTAAGTTTAAAAAAAATTTGTTTCTTATAGAATCATGACGAAAATGAAACAAATGTACGATCATTTTGTGAAAATTATTACGGTGGACATTGATATTGATGAGGATGGTGAAGTTGAGAAAGACATATCTGAGCAAATTAATGAAATAATAGATGATAAAGTTGATAAGGATTCAGAGGGACTTGAATCTTCAACGAGTGGATATTTTGGAGGTATATATTTTTGAGACAATAAAATTATAATTGATAAATTTTATCTCTTATTTACAGGTTCACAAGATGTTCGTGATCCACGACCGCCGCATGTTAAGTACTACGTCGGGCAAGTGATTAGACATAAAATTCACGGCTATAGAGCAGTAATTATATCGTGGGATGAGACAGCACGCGCGCCGGATTGGTGGCTCAGACGAGTTCACAGGGACCATAAGGTATGATTTCACTCGAATGTTTGAAAATGTACAAATTTTATTGTATTTCCGCATCTATTTAATCAATCTGAAAAATTTTTGTTTTCAAAATTTTTTGCCCCTCTATTAATTGGAATAATGGATAAAATATGTCAAAGTCATTTTGAAAATTTTTTAATTTTCAAAAGCTTAATGCAACCGTCGCAGTTGTTTTATTTGCTTTTAAAGAGTTGGTTGGGAAATAATTTGTGAATTGTTTTCCAACTACATATTTACCTCTATGGTATTCATGAGTTCTTCAGGAGTGGAAGGACTTGCCCAACTACACCGTGATAATAGACACACGCGATCGCTTAATTCCACAAATCGCCTACGTCGTGGAGGAAAACATTGTGTCAAGCTCTGGAGTTGTAATTCATCCGCTTATAAAACATTATTTTGAAGGGCAGGAAGCGGATAAAAGTCGGTATCGGATAAGGCCGTGGCATCAAAAAATTTTCCCTTACGGTTAAAAAAGAAGTGCTTCTAAGGAAATGCTTAAGAAATATTATTCCATATTAGAATTCACGCTGAGTGAGTTTTTTCATTAAAGAACAGATTGGAAAGGAATATTTCTTATGTATAGTCCACCTTCAATTGCTCAAAGAATTTTTTTTGTCTACTAAGGCCAAATTAATTCGCTTAAGTACCTTTATAAACAAAAATTACTACTACCCTAATTTCGGGTGTATAAGGCCGCTCGTAGATATACCTGTCGTATATATGGGAAATTCTGGCGTTATGTATTTTTCAAATATTTAATATTTTTTACGTTTTTATTTTTGCTTTTTTAAATGTTTTTTTACTAGATTATAGTGCTTATATAGGTAAGTTATTTAACAAAAAATTTATTCAAATCCATCAAAGTCTTTTGTATAAATATGAAAATTTTCCAATGCATTTGGAATATCGGTAAGATTATTCGCTTCCTAGTAATTATATTGTCGCCCTTATACACCCGAAATTAGGATAGTTATTTCCGATTATACCTAACACACAATCTTTATTGCCTGTTGTTTTTACTTAAAAATTTGATATTATAAAAATTTTATACAACCTAATTTGTTTTATTTTTTGTTCGCATTATGCAATGAAAAATATAATTGTAATTTATATACAATTTTATACATACTCGTGGACAAAAGCAGTTTTTTGCATTTTTTTCACATTTTTTTGGTGCAAAAAAAGTGGGGAGTTTGAATTTAACACCAAAGTACCAGTGTTTTCCAAAATTAAAAATTTTAATTGAAAATTTAAACTTAAAATGAAATCACTTAATTTAATAAAAATTAACTACCGAGTTAAAAATTTAATTTAACCAGCAAAATTGAATTTTTTTTAACTTTGGTAAAATTAAAATCAAAATTTTGATTTTTGTTGCAAACGGCTATGTCAGATTTGTTTGGTGAGGGTGGGTCGATGAGAAAAGAACCGTTCGTCAATTAATGAGAAGACAAAAATAGAAAGAAAGATGAGTAAGATTGAGTATAACTAATAAAATACGAAAAATTTTCCTTTAAATTAAGCGTTAAAAATATCCTTATTTTTGAATTTTTTTTTCTTATTTGATTAAAAAGGATTGGATTTAGAATAAAATATGTATTTCAATATTTTTTTTATTTGAAAAAATTACTAATTAGATTTGGTTTGCTTATTATATATTTAGAAAAACAAAAATAAAGATTATTATCATGAATTTGACGATAGTCAAAGAATATATATGCAGGTTCTTGCTTACTCGGTCGAAGGCCGGGTGCACATGCTGCACAATTTTAAAAACATAATACAATTACCTAATATATTTTTTAACAAATTTAAAACGTTTTCACCCACAAAAGATTCAAAAAGTAGATATATTGTTGTATTATGCAAAAGTGACTGCTAGTTTGAAATAATTTTTTTCTTGAAACGATTAAATTTTAAAAAATCATCCAAAAAATTTAAAAATTTTTCCAACATTTTTCACTTTTTGAGGAAAGAATTCGCAGAAAAGTTTGCGTGAGAAATTTATTAAATTTTATTTGATCTATAAACGCGACTATTTTATCTTATTCGATATAAATTTTGAAACTAATTTCTTGCTTTGTTTTTTGTGAAAAGAATCCAATCAAATTTAATTCAATAATTTTTCCAACAAAAGGCATCAATTTAAAAATTTTTAATATAATTATTGTTTGTTTTAACCATTATAATATAATAATTTAATGAAAATCTAAGATTTTTTGCCGCAACTATCTTATTCGATATGAGCACGGAAAAGGCTTTTCCCACTGAGGAAGAGTTTGAAAAGACGTTTGAGAAGATTCGCCATGGTCTTGATAACAAAGATTACAAGCTTGCTAATGCCAATATCGCACACGTGAAAGACTTGCTCGAACGGGTATAAATTTTTTATAATATATATTGGCAATATTTATCCAAAATTTGCATTAACATTCTGAATTATAGTGAAGAGGATACACTTTTTAAGTATAAAAGAAAGAAAATTTGATATTTTGGTGAAATATTTTTCCCAAAACGAATGTTAAAAATGTAACTTTAAAATGTTTTTCATTTACAAGCAACATATCTTTATGATTAAATAACGTTTTATGCTATTAATTTACGCTTTTTAGGGAGGTGACTGGGATCGAAAGAATCGCTTGCATTGTTATGAAGGTCTCTACAAGATGTGCATGCGTGAGTTTAAAGAGGCGGCCGAGCTCTTTCTAAAAGTTGTGCCGACGTTTGGCGCTACTGAGTTGATGTCATATCAGCAGCTGATATTCTACGCTGTAATTACCAATATTTATGGTAATTGTTAATAATCGATTTTATATCTTTTAGCACACATTTTTGAATTTTTAACTTAAATTATTTTTATATTTTTTAGCTTTGGATAGACCCGCACTACAGGATAAGATTATCCGATGTAATGAGATTCAGGAGCAGGTAAATTTAAAAAATCTGGATTCTTTTTTCGACAAAAGCTTTAAGCATTTAAATTAACTTTTTTTCAGCTTAACTCTGGCGGACTCAACGGCGAACTTGATATTGTTAAGAATTATTTGGACGCGTTTTACGGCTGTATCTATGACAAGTTCTACCTGCTGTTGGCGAAGTTGGAGGAAGAGCGTTTGAAGAAAGATATCTACCTCGAGCAGCATTATCACTTCTATTCGCGGGCGATGCGTCTTAAGGCCTACACTCAGTTTTTGGCGCCCTACAAAAAGGTTGGTTAAGGAATTTGGCGTCAAAAAGGAAAAAACACAAGTTTCTGTTCATCATTTTATACCTGTTCCCAATTTTTAGAATTTATTTTTCAAATTCGCAAATTTTGTTTTTAGGTTCGACTCGAATTGATGGCTAAGGAATTTGGCGTCTCGAAGCAGTTCATTGACAAAGAGCTGCACGCTCAGGTCTCCGCCGGACATTTAAGTTGTCGAATCGATGCCGTCAACGAGGTGGTTCACATTACACACTGCGATAGTCGCAACGAACTCTTCAACACTGTGATCAAGCAAGTTTCTTTTTTTTTATAGTTACATTTTGAAAATTTTTCAGCATGTAACTAATAGACTATGTTGAGGGAGAGATAATTTTAGAATCAAATCACTGCTTTGATAACTTATAATTTTTTTTATTTAAATTAATATATGTTAAAATTGATTGGGGTTGGAATGTTTGAAAATTTTTAAACATTTTGAAATTCATTATTTCTTTTTAAATTGTTAGGAAGATATTTTTTAGTGACGGCGACATTCTATTTAATCGTGTGCAAATGTTGGCTCGACTCATTAATTCCTAAGCAATTTTTTCCTAGGCATTTTTTTCCTCGCTCCCAGAATTTCGACATTTTTCTACCTTATCTAGCACTTTTTAGTGCTGAAAAAGTGCTATGTAGCAACTTTTAATGCCTTAGGCTTAGGTTTAGTCCAAAATTGCTTTCTTTGGTTCAATTTTTTTTTCAAATAGAAGCAAAATTAATTAATAATTTCTAAACAATACGATTCTTGATCAATGTGATGAGAGCCTTTCAACGGAGTATCACATTTCCAGATTCGGTTCAAAAATTTTCTTTGTGGTTGAGGATGGTTTTTCGTAGGATTCTTAGAAGGCGTTTCCGACAAATGACTATTTAATTCGTTTTCAGGACCAAAAATAATCCCTAGATACAATTCGGAATTCTGATGGAGAGGTTAAAGTGCATTGACCCCAATTCCCAACCGAATTGTTAATAATTATATGTATTCTGTAATTTATTACTCTAATTTATCGTGTGTATAAGGCTTGACCGTTTGGGACTTTTTTTGAATTTAGTATTCGCCTTCATTCTGTTACAATTGGATGTTGTGGTTTTATTTTTATTTCACAAATTCTCTAGAATAAGAATGCAAAATGTAACGAATGAAGGCGAACACTAAATTCAAAAAAAGTCTCAAACGGTCTCGTCTTATACACACGATAAATTAGGTTATTTTTTTAAAAAATCTTGCATCTATAAATCGTATCCATTTTTATGCGAGGAGTAATTAAAGAATGTGGTATTTTAACAGATGAACACAAAAAATATGCCATTCCATCCGCCATGGTCCAAAATGGTAGTAACTGAAAAAATGGCCGTCGCACTTACTTGGGTCTCGAGTTATGGAGCCTCTAAAAATCGTTCAATCCCACCTTTTTCAGTTTGAAGTGAATTACTCCGCCCAGTTTTTTGAAGTGGATTAGTTGACCCCGTTCAATTTTACGAAAAATTATCTAAAATTAAAAATTTTTTCAACATTTTATTTTTTCTGAAATTTTCTATGCTGTGGATATGTGCAGATGAAATGTATAACAAAATATTAAAAGAAAAGTCTTTTTGGGAATAGAATGAGCAATTTTAAAAATTAGGTGGCTTTTTAATTTTCATTTTGCGCATAATTGAGTCGAATTAACGTTTCCATTCATTTAATATCTCGGTTTTTTCCAACAAGCTATGGCATATTGCTTTTCGTCACATCGGTATTGTTCAAAAGTTTTTGTACCAGGTGCACAATAGGTTTCGCGGAGTGTTGCTTTAAAAAGCCGTACGTACCAGGGTGCCTAAAAATGGCTAATTTTTAATATTGATTTATGAAGATTTTTTGTCATTACCTCTTCCATCAATTTGTCATATCTCATTGAAGTGAAATGCAGGCCGCGCAACACTTGGGGTGTAACAATTTTGAAATGCACTAGATTGAATCCCTCACTTTCCCCTTCTTCTATTACCGATTGCATCTGAAATTTTTTTGTGAAAAGGCTTTTAATTTTTTTAACCTTTACTTTGTCAAAAAACCACCTGTCCTCGTAGGCGCAGATCTGCCCAACAGAAATAACCTCCCGGTTTAAGTACCCGATGAACTTCTTCGAAGAATTTTGTCATGCTCGCGTAAAGATGGCTACTTTCAACATTTAACACTATATCAAAAGATTCGCGTTGAAAGGGTAAATTTTCTGCTTCTCCTTGAACAACTTTGGACGAACGGATCACGTCAGCTACTATTTTGTCCAAACCTATTAGTTCTTTTATTTCTGGGTGTGATCTATAATGCAGAATTAAGTTTTTCTTTGATCTATCTTAAATTTGTAATTTAATTCTACTTACCGTTTTATCCACTCTAATCCGCCTCCCAAACCACAGCCAATTTCCAATAAAGTTTTGTCAGAAAATTTTGGATAATGTGGACAGAAACTAAGTGTCTTTTCGTAAAGAAAACAATGGGCTACTGTAGAGTCGTCGTCCATCATATTTTCACGTATTATACGTATAACTAGCTCATCGTCATCATTACCGTTCAACCGCGTCTCGTTAGATAGGGAAAATTCAGCTTTATACCAATTCGTCGGCAAATAGCCCAAATTGAGGAATTTTATATTAAATTTTTTCGGCAATATGTTTATTAGAGGATAGAGAATGTATCGATCAAACAGTCCATAATATAGATGTCGAAAGAATTTAGACAAAATTTCAAGGTACATATTTTTCATTTAACGTTGGAATATCGAGAACGTTGTGAAATTACAGCTCAATTCAATAAAATGGCGACGTTTTTACAAACGGGAATTCACCTCTTTATGCGCATAATTTTTATGTTTTGGAAAAAATTTTGTTTTATAAATTGCCTACAATTTAATTTGTTTTTTATGGAGTGACCGAAATTCGGAAGCGTATTATAAAAGATAATTTGTTGGAGGAAAAATAAATACGTTTTACCAAATTCCATTCGGTTTTTGATGCAATAAATAAATTTTTTATTATTGACAGTTTGATGCAATACTTGAAAATTTTTCGATTTTCATTCTTTTGATTATTTATGAGAATTATTTCTTTACATTTAACTGCATTTGGGATAGCTAAATATTTACAAAAGCGAGAATGTCGGGACGACAAGGCGGAAAACTGAAGCCATTGAAAGCGGCGAAAAAAGGTGACAAGGTTCTCGTTGAGGTTAGTCATAAATTAATAGTTTTCCATATTTTTGATTACATTTCATTTCCAATTTTTATTTTTGCATTTACATTACTTGGTACATTAAAAATTTGACATGTTTTTAAAATTTTAGAAATAATAGAAAAATATTTATTATTTTTTAAATTATGCTTTTATAATCAAAATTCAGGAGGATCTCGAATTCAAAAAGAAAAAGATGGAAGAGGAGAAAAAGTTGAAGGATGCGGTTAAGGCTGCGCAAAGCGGAAAAGGTGAGAAAATTTATGCTTTCATATTTTGCGACTTTTATCGTTTTTTTTTCTACGTTAGTTTTTAAATTGTTTGTTTTTTAAGCTTGGGTGTCTTTTACCAATATTTCATTTTGTTAGCCAAGTGAAAAACATTGACAATTGTTTTTGCTGCTATGTCTACACATATTTCCCAAATTTTTTCAACACTTTTAAAAATACGTTGTAAATATTTTTCAGTTACTACCGGCGGTATCAAAAAATCTGGAAAAAAATAAAGATTATTTTGACGGCGTTTTTTTTTTTTTGATGACGAAGCTCCTCTTTAACCAATTCTCATGTGCAACATCAGATTATTCTTTTCATTTGTGTGATTTATATGATTTGAAATAAATGCAATTTTGTATAAATTTTCTGATAACTTTTTTTTGGAAAAGTTGGCAAACTAACAAATTTTCGTTTTAGCTTATTAATTTTTACTAAAAATATTTAATAAAAGTATGTTTTTTAAATAAGCATCAATCATTTATTATGTCATAGTTCATTCGGGATGTCATTTTTTAAACAAAGTTAATTTATAACTTTCCATCTCTGTGATATTCTGTGAAATTTCTTTGCATACAATCATATTACAAAATTTATACTTCTAAAAGGCAATGTGAAAATAGAAGTTAACACAAAAAGGAATATATGTGGGAAAATAATACATTAGGAGAGTTCATTTTGCATTTTTTTCTCGTCAGTCGTTTGGAAAATGCCGTTAGATGGGGGCCTAGCACTTTTCAACAACATCGAGTTTCAAGTAAAAAAAATAAAAATATGCTCGCACGTTTAACATTTTTTCTTTCCTTTAACGGAGACAAATTTTCTCTTGTTGGTATTGTTTTCGACTATTTTTTCTTTGCCTCCATATATTCGAAACATGTCTGAGAGTACGGCATGCCATTTATTTTTTCTAAGATTATTACGTGTCTAAAAAACTGTTTCAATGAAATTAAGACGATTTTATTAAAAAGTTTAAACGTTATGTTAAGAGAAGTTTATTTGTCAAATAAAAATAATTTTTCATTTAGCAGTACATCATTTTACGTATCAGCCAGAAGTATTTATATGGGTACAATTTTATTCTCTAATATCATTAAAAGTCGACATAATTTTTATATTCTACTTATAAACATAATAACATATGTATATTATAAACTTTTTTTATGCAAAAAACAGCTTATTTTTGCTAAATCGATTCTATCAACTTTTCCCAAAATATAATCTAAATTCATATTATAATTCTGTCAGCAAAATATTTTTTAATTATATAAACATTAATTAGATTTAAATACCTAAATCTTTTTTGTATAAATGGTTTAACTTTGAAATTCATTTTTTATGCCTAAACAATAGTGGAAATATTTTTAATCATTTTTCTCTTTTTGAAAAAATACACATAATATAAAATTCAAAGCCGAAAAATTAAGTGGTGAAAAAATGTGACGAAAAATATGCAACACGTTTGTATATGGAGTTAGTGGCATTCAACAAAAGTAGCTATACAAAAAATATTAAAGTCTTAGCGAAAAAAGAGAAATTTTATCCGAATGAATTAATCGTCTGCTGAAAGAAAATTCACTTTTCGATGTAGCCCTTACAAATTCTTGCGAGTGAGAAAAAAGTTTTAGTTAAAATACTTTTTCTGCATTGACGAAATTAGAGTACCATGATGAGAAATCTAATTATTCTGTGTAAGCATGCTTTGCTTATTTATTGTTATTGTTGCATTTATTTAACACGTAATGACATAGATCAAAATATGCAAATTAGAATAATAATAATAAGTGTAGTGCCATACCAATTATTTTTTATTACCCTAAGTCAGAGTAAATAAGACGCGATTCAAAGAATTTTTGAATTTTGACTTGGCCTTCATTCTGTTATAATCAAAATTTTTGAATTACAGCTTGAATCTGCTTAAGAGTGTTCATTAAATTTTATGCTTAACCGACACAAAATAACAGAATCAACATTCAAAAATTCTTCGAATGGCCTCGTCTTATTTACACGAATATTTTCTTTTATAGTATATTTAATATAAATAAAATAAGCACGGATACATTTTTTATTAAAAAATTATTCACTTTCATTTTTTAAGTTGCTTTATATAGTTGAAAAAATCACAGATAAACGAAAATATACATAATTAATCTAAAAGAATTCGTTTAAATAATTTTATAAAGCTTTCCCAATTTGTCTTTTTTTATTTAATATTCTTTTATAGCTAAAAAAAGAATGAGGATTTCCGAGTAAATTGCGTAAAATGTTGAATTGAATGGTGCTTAAGGAAAAAATGAGGAGCAAAGACAAGATGCTGCTGCCAACTTGACGGATGCAAAGTGTCGAGAAATAACGTCAAACGCGGGAAATAATTCTTAGCAAATTAAGCTAGTCGCAAAAGCAGTCTCATATTTTATTCACACGGACAGAGTTCGAAAATAAAACTTTGGAATAACTTTTTGATTTTTAGTATTTTTAAAGTTTATATTTAATTTAATAATAAAAGAAAAGAAGGCTATTTAAGAAAAACAATTTAAAAAAATTGGCAGCATATTTCTAATATATTAAAAAATTAAAAAACAATTGCTTATTTAAATTTCCATTATAATTAATACCTAATTTTTTAAATTTATACATTTTATACGTTTTAGTGCCTATTTTGATTATTTCGAAAGTTTTTAATAGAAATTTGACATATTTTGCGAATTTTTAGCTGACAAAATAGAACGACAAAATTGTTTGTCAAATTTCTTTATTTCCCATTCTGTCTGATTTAGACAAATTTGATTACTTTTAGATACATATTTTATTATTTTTAAAATTAAATTTCTTTTAGTTTTTTTAATATATTTGAGTATACTATTTTTTATATTTATTCTGAGTATATTATTTTTTATATTATTTTTCAGAGAAACGGCAATGTAACTGATAAAAACAGTAATGTTAATACATATTTTTTCTTTATTACTTTTTCGTTAATATTTTCAAATCATTGCGTAATTTTGGATTGGATTTTTATATTTGACAATGGAAGAGTTATCTGACGCCGAAATTCAACAGCTTAAGGAGCAAAATCATCGTCGAATTAAACGAGTCGTAAGCATCGTTGCGCTCATACTTATTATCGTTTCGATAATTTTAATTGCACTCTCATTATCATTAGGACCAAAAATCGATCAACTCGGTAAACATTTAAGTTATTTGAAATAATTAAAATTATAATCTAAAAAATTTAGTCAACGAATCTCTGAACGCTCATCTAACATCGAAAGATTTATTTCTTGGTCTTCATCATAACGAAACATTATTAAATGCACAATGAATAAACAATATCAATTATAAGCAATTTACTTTTTCATATGGGTTTTTTCTTAGTCCTTTTTCATTTTAAATATTAATTTTGCTTTAAAATTATTATAAATCGCTACATATTTTTTGTTATAAAATGAATAAGCTTTATTTGCTATTAAGGAATGAATAATATTCAATAAAGCGTCGATATAAAAACAAATAACTATTTATATATAATAATACAAGATTACAAAAGAAATTATTTAGATATTTATTAAATTATTTGGAATAAATTAAACATATTAGCGAAATAATAACTATCAAAAAAGTAAAAAATACGTCCATTAAGTTTAATTCCAAACGACTCAACTTTTGGGCTGCTTTCAAAGCGAAAAGTTTTGGTCGCTTAGAAATAGCAAGTTTTAGACCATATTTAAGAACAAGATGTCTTTTTGTTTCGGCTTCTGTTTCCCCGGCCCGAAATTCCACGCGAATAGGCGGCTTTTCAATAAGCATCGCCGATAATCGTCTCGCATTTATCAAATATCTAATAAGTTGAAACATAAATGGGCACATACACTTTATACAATCATCTAGTATATTTATGATTTAATTTATGAGAAAACTTAATAATAATGATAACATAAACTTTGTATCATTAAGCACATTATTAATGGCATTGGCAATCGATTGTGAAGTCAGTGCAAGCTTATTAAGCACCTGCGCAATGCCAAAGCGACGTGCGCGTTGTACATTTATGAATTGATCAGCAAACAGAGGCATTAAGACAATTGGTATGCCGGCTTGTGACGCTTCAAAAAAACTATTGTAACCTCCATGTGCAAGCAGGAGACGTGTGCAAGCATGTGCTTTAAATTTAAAAATAACAATGTGCTTTAAATTTAAAAATAACAATGTACATACATATATTGCGATAAGCAAATTATGATAAAAACAATTAAGTAATGTTTTATTCATACTTATAAGGTCCTTCTGTGGAATCCATCCGAAAGTGTGAATGTTTTTGTAATTTTTGATATTAGGCACAACTACGTCCATTTTCCAAATAAAATCAACATTGGGAATGCTGGCAAACGCATGTACGAATGCATCAACCATGTGAGATGGCATATTTGCTGTATTAGAAACAGTGCCCAAGGAAAAAATCACAACACCTTTGCTATAACCGGTTTTTGCTCGTTCGTATATTTTTTGTATCTCCAATGGCAAGTGCGAGAGGCTTGAATGTGCACAATGAATTTTCATTTCTTTACTTCCAATGTTATAAGCTGTTATATTTTCTAACTGTAAACATGACATTTTTGGATCGGCTTTTCGATCACCAACTTCACCCATAAATGATATGCCATATGGAAGCGGTCTTGGAAAGTCCAGAAAACGTTCGCCATTTATTAGTAAAACGTTAACTGTACGACTAAGTGTCCACAAATCAGGATCTCCATTTTTGCAATATTCTACATAAAATAAGGTTGCGATAAAATTTAACAAAGAAAATAAACAATTAGAATACCGTTTTTATACATTTCATTTTCTTCTGTCAACAAATTTTGTGGCAAATTTATGAAGTCAATAGTTGATAAATGCCATAATACATTTATGGTACGTTGCGCAAAATTCATTCGATCGCCAAAAGAAGAAAGAGGATGTGGAACGAAGGAAGGAAACAAGCCCAGACCCATTTGTAAAGCCGTGTAATCGTAAA
Source organism: Bradynema listronoti (assembly GCA_024678965.1). NCBI lineage: Eukaryota > Metazoa > Nematoda > Chromadorea > Rhabditida > Allantonematidae > Bradynema > Bradynema listronoti. Next base: position 1,171,451 of record JANLNO010000006.1, read on the forward strand.
GAGATGTTCCGTGTGTTACCCAAATTATCTAGAAAAATCATTCTTATTGTATATATGTTACGGTTAAATCGTCAAATCGGTTATATCATGATATAACCGTTCGGTCGGTTATATCATGATATAACCGGTTATAAAACGGTTATATCATGATATAACCGGGTAAATCATGATATATGAAAAATTATCTTATTGCACAACAATGATATTAATATTAAAATTTTTTATAGTTGATGCAGGCAAAATTTGAAGAAAAATATTTCGAAGCGTGGAATCATCAAAAGCTGCATTATGTGCTTGAGGATGAGAATGCTAGAAACATGCGTATCGAGCTGATTCGTCGAATAAATTCTGGTGAAAAGCTTATGACACATCAAGAAAGACACTGGTCGCGAAATTACTCAGTACTTGAACAGGAAACAACTTCATATCTGATGCGGTCAAATCAACGCGTGATTATAAAGTCGGAAGTATTCGGCATTCTTCACGAATCCCATTGTCGGCTCGGCCACGCGGGTCGTAATATCATGAACAATGATCTACAGAATTTTTATGGTCTGTCACTCAAGGATTACTTCAATGTAATTGCGTGAAATGCACTACTAACAAATGTAGTTGCAAAAAAGCTGGTAGACTTTGCAATAGTCGTTGTCATTCAAGCCGCGATTGCCATAACAAATAATTATTTTATCTCGTAAATTCATCTGTTATTGTTATTGTTTGTTCTTTAAATAAACTTTTATAATCAAAACCAACACACCAACTGCAATAAAATATTTAAATTTATTATATAATGTACAAGAATCGCAATGTTTACTGAATTAGCTTGAATTGTCGATGAAAATTGAAATAATAAAATGTTCTTCATGATATAACCGATTGTAAAACGGTTATATCACGATATAACCGGTTATATCATGATATAACCGACCGAACGGTTATATCATGATATAACCGATTTGACGATTTAACCGTAACATATACATATTATATAATTTACAGTTTATAATTTTTTTCACAAAATTTAAGAATTTAGCAATAATTGTAATTATTACTAACGAACCCTTCGAATGCCAATTTTTTCTGCAAGTGCTATTGGACAAAGATCGTGAAAATGAGCTATAACCAAGTCAAAACGCTCATTACGTAAATGCGATTTAGTTTCATAGTCGATGTAAAGCATTTGCTGACAAGCTTCTATGCGCATGCTTTTAAATTCTTGGCCTGTCCACCAAAGATCGTAAGCGCTGCCTTTATTGAACATCATTTCTTGAAAAACCTATGATTATAACTATATTAATTTACATATTTTTGTGCCCTATAAAAGATAATTTATTTATTTATATCTAATGTTTTTAGTTTATTTATTTAACAATTATTATAGCTCTTTTTGGTAGTATTATATAAAATAAAGTAAACCTTAAGACCTTCAGTTTTAAGTTTATCTTTAAAATGAATTGGTACGCGTATTTCAGTAACATTTTCTGGTCGTTTTACATCACCGACAAAAACCATATTCATCTCCATTTGCGTCCATAGCGCTACTTGATGACCAAGTCCAGTGAGCGTTTCAGAAAGTCGATAGTTGAAAAGAACATGACTATTCGTAAATCCAGGCACGATTTGTAATATTTTTAAGGCATAGACATAATTAAAAATTGTTACAATTATTAAAACAGTAATTATGCGTAAAGTCATTGTTAGCCCAAAAATCTATGTCGTAAAATAATTAGAAGGAAAAGGCCAACAAGCTGAAGAAAGAAAATTAAATGATGAAATTAGATAATTTTTAAAAATTATTACATGTATTTGGAAAAAAATTAATTGCGACTCAATGGAAATTTATCTGAAAGAGATGAACAATCGAGTCGATATTGGTTTGATATATTTTATTGATAAAAAAATATACTTAAGAAAATATATTTCATACACATATGTAAAAGCGCACAATAAAATTGTGCACGATATACACATTAGAAAAGTTGTTCTACGATTTTTTCTACCAAAGTTTCGAATTTTGTAGCCGAAAATAAAAAACAAAGGTGATAAAAAATTTTATATCTCATTATTTCTTCTCAAGTCATGGATCGAAATTCGTATTATTGTATATTGTAATGAAAAATAGAAGTTATAACTTTTTATTAATGATTATAAAAAGTAACAAACCCGTTCCAAATTTTGAAAAATAAAACAAGGACAATTTGTTTTAAAAAACAACTAAAAAAAACAAAAAAGCCTTGTAAAAAAAGCTTCATATAGTAAAAAAGTGAAATTGTGCAAGAAAAAAAATTGTACGACAAATCAATTCTGATTCGCGTGGAAAAAAGAATAAATTTAACAGATTCCAATAAAATGGTCAAAAAACAACAACAATAACAACGACCAATCTGCGTAGAATTTGCAATGACATTAAATTTTTATAACATTTTTTTATTCATTTTTAGATTATATAAAATGAATAAGAAGTTTATATTCTGAAAAAAGAAATGGATTTATAAAAGAAAAGAATAAAATTATTAACCGGGATCAAGTGATTGGAAAAAAAAATATTTTGAATAAAAATTACATAAAGCAACAATTTACGGAACGACAACAAATGGCAAAAATGAAACACCTTTGCTAATGATATTTCCAATCGATTTAAGTAGTGAAATTGATTATTTTTGGAATTAGATTTTAGTAAATTAATTGCTAATTTTAGTAAATTAACATATTTATTTTCGAAAAAAAAATCCAAAACTCCATTCCAAACAAACCTAATTCCATAGTAAACTAAATAAAAAGTAAAATCCTCAAATGCCGATGTTTTCCTTCTCGCATTATTTTTGTCATCTCGTAAATAAAAACAATTTCAACAATAAAAATAACAATTAACCAACAATTTTTAAAAATGAAACATGATCAAATAATGAAGCCCATCGTATTAATTCTACTTGCAACGTTGCTCCAGCAAATCGACAAGCTTTCGAACGTGTACGGGCAGCACCAAAAGTCCTACATAAAAAAAAAATTGAAAAAAAAATGACAAAAGCCATTTTTAAGCCATAACCTCTAAGGCACCAATGGAAAAATTAAGCCATAAATTTATTCCTCTTCTCACCTATAACTTTTTGATTTTGCTGAGTGCGAACGCGAACAATTTGCATTCGCCTGTATTTGTTGTGTTTTCCCTCGCCGAGAATTTCCTCCAACGCGGGCCAAACACAAATCACCGAACCGGACAGCACAAAGTAGGTGCGCGTACGGCGTCCGACCTCGCAGAATCGTCCTATCGCCTCGTTATTGCACTTGCCGTGAAAGTAACGATGATGACATTGTCGATCCAATTCTATAAAAGAAATTTTTTAAGCATCACGTTTTAAGCAGTACGTATATGGAGAAACAGAAAACCAGCTTTTAAAAGGTTTGTTGGCCAAGAATTATTTTTAAAAGGTTTTCCCATAATTCGTACAATTAAAATGAATTCAAAAAAATAAAAATAAAATCAAACAATACCTTCATATTGTTCAGTCCAATAGGCTCTAGCATCGCTGATTTCGATTCGCTTGAAGCGCTGACTCAACTCCTCCATTGAAATCGGCTTTGGACTGCGACCAATATTCGGGCGGACGATCGCGTAAAAGTGATGATTCGAGCCGTCGAACGCCTTACCGATACCGTGAATCAACGCGACACTTATTCGCTTCTGAAAGCCGACCGTCGCCACGTAGAAACCGTCGTTGGGGCCGTCGTGCGGCGCGAGAATGGAAAGAGCTTCGTCCCACGGCACGCCACGATGCAACGAAATTTTGTGCATCTCCACGCGAAAATCGTTGGTGATATGGATGCCTTCGAAGACGCGCGTCTCCACTTTATCCACCTTTTCCATGCCCATTCCGAGGTCTGAAGAAAAATTCCAATTTAATAAACGTTGTAGAGAAATATAATGAATTCAAACAAGTCAATAAGGATCGGAATATATAAAACAATTAAAGGATTTTTTCAATTCACAAAGCTAAAGAGAAACACATACCCATAATTCCCATATCGAATGTGCCGTCGAGTTTGGCCTGCTTAATCAACTCCGCAACAACGTCGCTGAAGTATTGGAAGAGAGCGTTTTGCGCGTTTACGGGCAAGCCCAAAAGTCGATTCAAAAACTTGGATATGTAGAGAGCGTCGCGTTCGACGCTGTACGTGTTCGTAGACGTCTTTGTGAAGAGTCCGACGCCTTCCATGTACACGCGCATGTCTGTTGAAATAATCAAAAAAATAAAATAAAATAAAAATCATAATGGGATAGATAAAATTTGAAAAAAAAAATACATTAAAGAGTGATTCAATCATCAGCATTTACTAAAGCGCTAATTTCTGTCCGTCACGAAAATGCCCGCTGTTTGAGGCTTTTCCGGTCCCTAGTTCGAAAAATTTTCAAGACTGGGAGTACCCCCAAATTGAGGTCGGAGCTGCCAAAGTTGAGGTCCGTTTTTGGGGACTCCGTATCGGGTCCCAAATAAAATCCCAAAAATATTTTTTCGAGATTATACTGAAATATGGGGTAATTGGGTGTGGGGAGTTCGAAAATCGAGGTAATTTTTTGATCCAATTGGTGCCAAACATTTTCGCGGCGCCAAACATTTTAAGCGGGGTGTATAAACGCCGCGTATGCGCGCGAGCGAAATTTTTCTAGTACATGTATTAAACGCCAATTTAAAGAAAAAAAAACGAAATAAAAATATTAAAAATATCAGAAACGAATGAACGAAATGAAACGAATTAAAATTTCCATATAATATGCACGTAGAACAATTCTCGAAAATAAATACCGCTGAAGAATTCGCCGGCCGTGTAACAACTCGGCGGCGGAATCAGCGGCTCCATCGCGCCGACGATGGTGCGATAGACGATGTCCAACGCCTCGCGACCGTACTTCGTGTCGATGTTGAACTGACTGAGATCGCGTGACTCCGTGGCGCGTCGATCGCCGTGCGTCAACGCTCCCAGCGACTCGAGACGTTTGGCGACAATCGACGCGAAACGCTTCTCACCGGCCAACTCCGAAATGAGAAAGAGATACTCGGGCGCGCTAATTTGATTCGATCGATGCGTTCGACCTGCGCAAAAAAAAAAGAAACGAAAATATGAATAGCGAAAATGAATTTTTTTTAAAAAAAAAGCTTAAATATCTTTTAAAAATAATGTACCGAATTGTTGGACGGCCTTATCGGCCGACCACGGCAACTCCAAAGTGATATGCACACGTCGGCGATGATTGTTGACGCGACGATCCGACTAAAATACGCACAGAATTCATAGAGCAATAGCATAGATGAGAAGAGGAGAGGGGAAGGGAGGGCGAGAGGTCAACCCAATGTCAAGTGTCGGACCTCCCGCCGCCGCTCATGCATAAACAGGGTTGCCAGATGAAAATAAAATAAAAAAGAAGGCTGGGCACGAAAAAAAATATTTTATTGATAATTTCCAAGAACAAAAAAGATTTTTCTAAAAATATCTGAATTGGTCTATTTCGTTAACTTTTCGGGTCAGATTCTTTATTCTCTCAACAATTAATACTTCTCTCGGAGCTCCTGATCCTGTGTCTAAGAGAGCCATTCTTCATGGAAAAAAAGAACAAAAAATAAAAAAGAACAGACCCCCTCAAAAAAGAACAAATCCCTTTAAAAAGGACATCTGGCAACCCTGTTGTATAAAGCATATGGGAAAAAAATCGATAACGTGAGCGGCGGTCGAAGAGAGAAAGAGAGAGAGAGATACCTGAAGAGAGATACCGGAGCTGGCGGCCTCCGAAATGATTGCGACCAATTTCTCGCCGTTCATAAACTTCTCTTTCTCCTCCATGTTCATGTATTCGACGGGCGCGTCCGAGTCGGCGTTTCGCAGCTCGTATTGCACTTTGCCGGTGTCCTCTTTCGTAATCATGCGACCGCGGCGACCCGTCATCTATATCGCAAAAAAAAAACAAATGCGCGGTGAATTCCCAGCTTGAATATGCAAAATAAACCTCTGCGACGTAATGCGGACCGCCGAGTTGGTTAATTAGCTGATCGAGTGTGTTCGAGGGCAAATTTCGTCCCAACCTCTCCACGGCCACCAACAAATCCGTCTTCACTTGCGTCAAATTCAGCGAACCGTCGCGCTCGTCCGCGTCGCTGACGAGATTCGTCGACTTGATGAACTCGCTCGCATTCGTGCCGCAAAGCGCCGAGGCCTTCTTCCTCTTCGCATTTTTGATTTTTCGCTTCTTCACGACTTTCTCCTTAAATTTTTCGCTATTGACAAAATTCTTATTATCGTTGGCGTGCTGATGTCTGGCCCAGGGATCCTCGGTGGTCAAATCCACGCAGAAGGGATTCACTTCGCCGAAGCCCGTGCCATTGAGCTCCGATGCCGCCGATTTCACTTCCTCTTTCTTGTCCACAATAGCGGCCTTTTCATTTATCACGCTTCGATTCTCGTCGCTTTCGTCGTCGGAGCTGAGCTCCGCCATTAATGCATCCACGAGATCTTCGGCGTTCTTGTCCTTTATGGAATCATGCACCTCGACACCATCCTCTTCCGTATCCGCGTCGCTTTCCTCGTCATCATCGCTGGCGAAATCCTCTTCCAGTTCGTCGGAGTCGTCGCTGGCCTCGGCCGCCGAATTCCCGCCGCTCTCGCGTTCAGCGTACAATTTCTCGGACTCGATGGACATCTCGCGACGACGAAACTTCTTAAGCAACGGATCGTCGTCCAACCTTCTCTCTGAAGCAATCGAGAATTTGAAGAGAAATCAAAGCAAAAAGAAAATTAAAATATCTTTCTAGCGAATGCTGATACACAAAATTCCATACTGCGTGATTTTTTCGCGCCGTCCTCGTTGTCAATCGAGAGAAACATTCGCTCAAAATCGTCAATGGCGCTAGCGCGATTGTCGTCATAGCTGGGGAAGTGCTTCTCGATGAGGCTTTGCAAAACGGCCCTAAAAAATACGTCTATTTTGCCAAAGCCAAGGCGTGAAAAGTGAAGAAAAAAACGAACAAAATTTAACGCTTAGTAAATATTAAAACACAATTTTGGAATAACAATGTAGTTGTGTGGATGGAGAAAAAGAGATAAGCCTAACAAAAACCAAATGTCGTTTTTTTCTAAAAATTTTTCTCCGTTTTTTTTTGTTACTCACTTCGCGGTGCTCACAAACTCGGTGAGTTCGCCATTATCCTCCAGGTAGTCGAGCATTTGCGATTCACCCGTCGACTGGAGTCCAATCACAACGCATTTGCCGTTGCCAATGGCGTCAATTGCCACCTTTACACACGTCTCGACCTAACACGAGCAAGAATTTATGGAAAAATGGGAAAAAAATGTGAAAGTGACGTTTAAAAAAATGAGTAAAAGGAGAGAAGAGTTTAATCCCGATAATTTTTTTTTTTCGAGAATTTTTCTTTTTTTGCAGACCCAACCGAGAAAACACAAAAAAATCAATGCGTCGATTCTTTCTTCGTGTTTAGAATGCACAAAGTAAAAAAAAAACAGATTGTTTCAAGATCCGATGTGAATATGAAAATGCCTCTTTAAAAATTCAATAGATATCGGTATGGAGAGAAGGAAGCCGCCCGACACGATGTTTTTCGCCGCCGCTGGCCCACGTTGGACAATCAATAAAACTCGAAAAAAAAACCTTGGCGCTGATGCAAAGATATTTGAAGAAGCGCTGATGCGCCGACCAGAATTGAGCCCACACTTTTTGCTTTCTCGGCACCTCCTCGTTCGGCATATGATTCAGAGCGCGCTGGAAATTTTTTTCTTCTCATTAAAGCAAAAAATTCAACGCGTATTATTGGCTCGAAAAATTGGAAGAAGAAAAAAAAATACCGCAAATTGTCGACGACATTCCATCCAGACTTTGACCGCCTCATCGTACATATCGATAAAGGACTTTGTCAATTCCACCTCTTCGACACTAAATCCGACGCCTTTAAAGGACAATTGTCGTGCCAAATAAAGACCACGAAGCTAAAAAAAGAGCGAAATTGGAATTGAAAAAAAGAATTGGCAAAAAAAGCCCATTTCTCTCACCTTCATGTCCATTGCGACCATTTCCATTGCGCCCACGCCACGATTCTCGACGGCGTGAATAAAGTCGTTAAAGGTCCGAAAGGTTTGTCCCGGTCCCCAGAGGCCGAGACGCGTCATGTATGCCATGTTTCGAGGCTCTTCAAAGAAAAAAAAAGAATTCAAATCAAGTAGCAATTAAATACATATTTTATTCGTTGAATTGGATGGATAGTGACCATAAATCAAGGAATTGACTAAAAAAATTATTCTCCAAGTCATTGGAGAAAAAATTGACAAACAATTTCCACTTCTAAAGTTAAATATGAAAAATATTAACGCCAAAATAATTCGACAATCAATATATCTGAAAATGCATTTGTCATCTCAAAACAAAAAAAAAAAACCCAAAGCAAATTAGTTCCCGTTCATTGTTTGTCGAATTTCCTCAAGAAAATCCGAAAACAAATAACCAAAAAAAAAAAAACGTTATAGAAAAAGGTATAATATACCCGTAGCGCCGGTGGCCGATGCGTAAACGACTCGCGCCGACGGAAGCGCTCTCTGCAATTCCAACACGAACTTGCCGGTTTTTGTCGACTTTCCCGCGGTTGGACACAAATTTTTAGCGCGATGGCATTCGTCGAAAACGATCACTCCGTCAAAATCCTAAGACAAAAAAAAAAAATCAAAATGGCACGTAATACGTTGAGAAATAAGTATGGTTTTATGGTAGGAAAAATTAATTACAAATTAGCAATTAGTTAAATTGAATAGTGGACACAAATCAAGGAATTGACTAAAAAATTATTCTCCAAGTCATTGGAGAAAAAATTGACAAACAATTTCCACTTCTAAAGTTAAAATTTGAGTCGTTTTCCATTTATGAATAACTCGAAATCAATTGGAGTCACAGCACATTGCATCAAACTGGCTTCTTCAAATAAAAATCATCAGCGCTATTTTCTGTCCGTCCGTCACGAAAATGTCTTTTTTAGGCCTTTTCTAATTCGAAAAATTTTCATAAATGAAAATCAGGGTCGGAAATGCCAGAGTTGGGGTCCGTTTTTTGATCCGACCTCTCCGGGCCCCTCTACCGAATTCCAAAATATTTTTTCGAGATTAAAGTGAAATATGGGGTAATTGGGTGTGGGAATCCGAAAAACATTGTAATTTTTCGCTCCGACCCATCTGGAATCCTGTACCAAATCCTAAATAGGATTCCAAAAATTTTTTTCGAGATTATAGCGAAATATGGGGTAATTGGGTGTGGGGAGTCCGAAAATCGAAGTAATTTTTGGTCCAATTCTTCTGGAGTCCTAAATAAGATTTCAAGAAATTTTTCTTGAAAAAATAGTCGAATATATGGGGTAATTGAAAGCTTAAAAATCAGGATAATTTTTTTGGCGCCAAACATTTTCGGGACGATGCCTAAGCGCCGCGTATGCGCGCGAGCGCAAATCTTCTACTAATATCTACCACTTTTCGGAGCAAATATTCGAATAATTCCGGTCATAACAGACGAATTATACCTTTCCGCACCACTGCAGCACCTGTTTCAAGCGCGACGAATAGGCGGTATTCGTGCTGCTGCGGCACTCGCCGATGAGCGACGCGTACGTGGAGAACAACACGCCCTTCTTGATGTGTCCGTTCTCGGAGCCGTTGATTTTCGCGTACTTCAACTTGTTCAGCGAGTAGACGCTAATCGCGTCCGCGCCAATATCGGACAAGTCGCGTTCGGCGTCAAACTTCAGGTCGGACGAGACGCTCAACCACAAAGAGCGACGTCGACCCAATAAGTAGTTTTCGTAGATAATCGTCGCGATAATACGGCCCTTACCCACGCCGGCGCCGTCGCCTAGAAAATGGGTCTCAATTTAAGGGTGAACCCTTAAAAAATGCTTTATAAAAGTTATTGTGCATAAGCGGTGATATTAACGGGGATGATGAAAAAATGACGTGAGATTTAGCCTATTAGGTCTTAAGTCAACGAGGCCCAATAGCTAAGCCTGAGTCTAAAATCCGTGTTCGATTGTTCGTCTCGATTTGTCCCAGCATAAAAAAAAGTGGGCGATACATTTTTGTTAGATAAAATTGCGGAAAAGTCATAAATTTCTATTGCTAGTCGAATTAGACAACCCCACCGATTAGATAGCCGACGCGTTCGCCGCTGGGCAAACGCTTCTCGTGCGCCTGACAGGCGTAGAGCGCGGCCTCGAGCTGTAGCGCCGAGATCCGTCCCGTGTCGATGACCTTCTCGGGAACGGCCATATGGTAGCGAATCTCCGGCGACGAGACGGTGTTCAACGACACCGTCTCGACGACGTTGTCCGGATGAGGTAGGCCGGAGCGCAACTTTGGCGGCACGTAATCCACGTAGGTATCGACTTGAATTTGCTCCATCTAACAATGAAAAGAAAATAAAATGTCTCGAATATGTCATTTCAAAAAAGCGAATTTTCTCATTTCAATTCGGAAAAAATCCGTGCCTATAATTTTTTTTTTTTTTTGTCTTTAAGCCAGGGTTGCCAGATGAAAATAAAATAAAAAAGAACGCTGGGCACGAAAAAAATATTTTATTGATAATTTCCAACAACAAAAAAGATTTTTCTAAAAATATCTGAATTGGTTTATTTCGTTAACTTTTCGGGTCAGATTCTTTATTCTCTCAACAATTAATACTTCTCGGAACTCCTGATCCTGTGTCTAAGAGAACCATTCTTCATAAAAAAAAAGAACAAAAAACAAAAAAGAACAGACCCCCTCAAAAAAGAACAAATCCCTTTAAAAAGGACATCCGGCAACCCTGCTTTAAGCCTTTTTCTTCTAAAAATTGAGCACAAAAAATGTGGGCCCAAAACTTTGTGTTTTTTTTCAGTCAAACCTGTCCTAATTGGGCACTTGCCGAGACCGCGCGAAAAAGTGCCCAATTAGAGAGAGAAAGGCTGCCCGACTAAAGAGGTTCTGCGAAAATACTCTAGATAACTTTCCGATGGGAACGTTAATCGCCAAAAAAAAAACGAATACTTCTCGAATAATCTCTCTATTCCGCCAACTTTTTATTTCGCCTGCGGTCAACCGAAGCGACCATATAACTGCCCCAGCTTTGCAAATTTTGCCAAAAATTTATTGTCCAATATAGAGAAGAGAGTTTATTCGGAGTTTTGTCGGGAGTGTCCAACCGGACAGGTTTGACTGCGATTAAAAATAAAGTTGCAAAAATAAAAATGCGATTCAAAAAAAAAACGCGCGCATAAATAAGCGTCTACTCGCTGAACGAGGCGCGCACAAAAACAATGATTGAAAGGATGGAAAAAATCTAATAAAAAGAAACGTGCACCTCGTCGTCCTCGGTCGCGATCATCTGCCGAGAGGCGGCGTCCTCTTTCGTGCTGCGCACAATATCGCGTACAATGTCTTCCACTTCGACGGCCTTGGGAATTTTTCGCGGCTGATGGTTTGTCGATTCGGGCGGCCGGGAAGCCACCGCGACAGGATTGGCGCCGACGCCGACCGCGCCGGCGCACGCAATCGGCGGCAAATTCGGCGAGCGACGACGCGGTCCAAAAGCCGGCGGCTGAAAGAAAATTTCGACTTGTGTCATAAATAATAATGATTGAAGGAATGTTAGAAAAAAAAAGTCTTCTCACTAGAATCCACCACTTATCATCATCAACGCTCCAAAAATGCTTTTGCCAATTAAAAATGAACTTTTTGTATTCGTAAAAGTTAGAAAATGGGGGGGGGGGGGGAAAGAAGGGGAGAAGGAAAATTACCAAATTGCGGTTTGTTGGCGAGGCGATCCGATTGTACGACGGCGCATTGTTCATATAGGTCATGTTGCTGTTGTTATTGAGGCCGTTGGCCGGCCCCAACTCGCCCTGGTGGTAAGTGGGATAGTATTGCGGAGAGAGACGTGGCGCGTCGTTGCCCATCTCGTCGGCGGTCGGCTGCGATTGTGCGCCGCCGGCCACGCGCCGATTACCAACGCCGCCGCCGCCGTTTTCGGACGGCAGCGTTTTGGCGTATGGCGACGGCGCGGGCGGAACGCGTCGCGCGTCCAACAAATCCCTATCAAGCACCATTTCCATTGACGGCTGCTGCGGACGATGATAATGATGATGGTGTGGTTGTTGGCTTTGTTGATGCTCCGGCTGTCTTGCGACCAAACGCGTGTTGTTATTGTGCGTGTAATAGTCGTTTGTGGACTATATAAAAGAACTATTAGGCTGTGAATATTGTCACATCTCGAAAGTTCAAATTTTTCCCTACGATATCGAAAAGAACGAGCACAAATGTAATAGGAAAAAGTCTTGCAAAAATATATGATGAAAATTAATAATATAGATATTTTTTACTTCGAGCTTTTGCTTTATTTTTCAGTGATTTAGTTTCTCGGAAAGAATGAGGAAGAGTCTAGAAAATGAGGAAGAGACATTAAGCATTAATGTACAAAAAGTTTGCACCTAAATAAAAATTAAACCTAATTTTTTTTTGTGTATTAAGTTAGTGGGAAAGTTTTGTCGCAAACATTTTCGGTATTTTTATAACGCTCAAGATTAGAAGGAGAGCGATGGCCTAGGTGGCTGTGCGATAGGTTTCACTTTGCCTGAGACAAAGTTCAGTTCCATCCCCGACCTCATCCTTTGGAAGACAATAGGTACCACATTGTGTGGGTGATACGCGGCGGTGCTGGCTGACCAGGCCCAAGCAAGCTTTTTAAGAGCCTAAGAGAAGCAGTGACCTAGTGGTTGTACGAAAGGTTTCACTTGGGGGCAAAGTTCTTTTCTCAACCCCGCCTAGGCGTTTTTTGGAAGACAATAGGTATTACATTGCACAGGTGATACGCGGTGCCGATTAGGCCGATTCCACCCTCGACCCCGCCTAGGTCTCTTCCATATTTGGAAGGGACAATAGGTACCACATTGCACAGGTGATACGGCGGTGCTGGCTGACCAGGCCCAAGCCAGGCCGCATCAGCGATACCGCATGAAAATTTTGCGACAAATTCCTTCCCCACCAATCTAGTATAATCGGGGTGATGAAGAGTTTTTAATTAAAATATTCTATAAAAGCAGGGTTGCCAAATGAAAATAAAATAAAAAAGAACGCTGGGCACGAAAAAAATATTTTATTGATAATTTCCAACAACAAAAAAATAATTTTCTAAAAATATCTGAATTGGTCTATTTCGTTAACTTTTTCGGCTCAGATTCTTTATTCTCTCAGCAATTAATACTTCTCTCGGAACTCCTGATCCTGTGTCTAAGAGAGCCATTCTTCATGGAAAAAAGAACAAAAAAATAAAAAAGAACAACCTCCGGCAACCCTGTATAAAAGAAATGAATGATCGTCTTAATGCGCTAATTTTTCACACCTTTCTTATTTAGACCCATTCCCATTGAGCCAGAAATCACTGATTTTGAATGATAATAGTAAAACCCACACGAAACTTATTCGACAACGCGACGCCGTCCGGCGAGCGGTGACGCGGTCGGTTTTGCGCGGCGGACGACGAACGCATCACAGAATGATGCTTCGGCGCGGCGGCGAATCGCCTCTCCGCGGCGCGATAGACAAAGCCGGCGCCGTTGCTGCGCGCCTGCTGTTGCTCGCGCGTCGTTCCGCCCGCGGCGGCGGGCGGAACGAGCGGCGAACGGCGATGCGCGAAGTGTGCTGCCGCGGGCGCCATGTTCGAGGCGTCGCGCAATCGCGACGCGAACACCCGCTGCTTCTGCGGCGGCGGCGGGTGTGGCGCGCGAAGCGGCGAAACGGTGGCGCCCGGCTGGGCCATAATCACCTGCAAAAAGAAGAAGGCGAGTGCTTTCGAAAATGTAGACGAAAAATGGTCCACGATTAGGCCGAAAGAACAATGCGAATTGCGAAAAAAGAAGTCATTTTTTACTTTTTCTAGACAAAAGAATTGTTAAAGTAAATTGCCGCCCTCTTATTGAAAAAAAGCCGAGAATTGAGTTCGTTTCGGTGCGATATGCGCCGATTAAAATAGAGACAATCCGGGAGCAAAGTAAAGGCATAAAAAAACAAAGCCATTTTTTATGGGATTTTGTAAAAATGGGAAATTGCTTTGTGAAAATCCGTACTGCGATTATTGTATTAGCTTGGCAAAAAAGTACTTCGACAAAATTTAACTTTTTTTTCAATTATTTATAACTTTATTCAGAACAAATAATTTTAAACAATATATTCACCGTTGACATCAATAACTTTTACCCATTTATCAGGTAAAGCACCTATGCCTTTTTCCCAGAATTCAGAGGACTGAGATAAAAAAAAGTTGTCGACTGCCATTTTGAGGTCGTCATACTTGTCGAACTTTTTTCCGTGCAAATAATGCTTGAGCGGTCGGAACAGGTGGTAGTCAGAAGGCGCAATGTCCGGTGAGTACGGCGGATGGGCAACCGTGTGCCAGCCAAGTTCGGTTAATTTTTGGCGGGTGAAGGAAGCAACGTGTGGTCGAGCATTGTCATGGAGCAAGTGAACTGTTGAACGTCTTGGACGTTTTTCTTGCATTGCATCAGCCAATTTCTGGAGCTGATCGATGTACACAGAAGCTGTGACAGTCATGCCTACGGGCAGCAACTCGTAGTAGATCGGTCCCTTCGCATCCCACCAAACACACAGATGATCTTCAAGGCTTGTATCTCCGTTCGCAAAGCGGTTGAACCAATTGTTGACCGTCGCACGATGAACAGTCCCTTCACCAATTATGCTGTTGATATTTGCAGCAGCCGCGCTTGCACTCTTGCTTTGGAGCCACTCGTAGTAGATGATAGCTCGAATATGGTCTTTACTAATCATTAGTGAAAATTAACAAAACTCTGCGCGCGTGTCCTTATATACTCATATAATAATAGTTTCGAGAATGTTCTACAAGGCTATCAAACTTATAAAATTATTTGAATTATTTCCAGAAAATTTTAGAATTTTGAAATTTTTGTCGAAGTAATTTTTTGCCAAGCTAATATATATATATATATATATATATATATTACGCGAAAGTTTTGTCGATTGCCGGACTCGCGATGAAACGACGCGCTTCGCATGGCCGGCGACGCGTGTTGCGCACGCTGGCGATGCGGCTGCTGCTCCGGACGACGCTGAGGCAAGCTGTGCAGCTGCTGATGCTGATTCGGCTGCTGCTGGTGGTTTTGTGGTGGTCGATGCTGCGGCGAATACTGGTGCTGATAGTGCCGATACGACGCGGAATGCATTTGCTGTTGTGGTAGCGGCGGCGGCCGCGCGACATGCGACGGCGTGGTTGTCGTCGTCGTGCCGTCCTCCAAATAGTCATGCGGCGACGCGACACGCGTCGCGTGGCCGCTCGCCGGCGACGCTACCAGCGCAAAGCGCTTGACCATCAGCGCACCGTCCTGCGGCGACGGAATAAGCGAGGCGCGCACTCGTCGCTGATTGGCGGCGGCGAAACGATCGGATGACGGAATGGGATAGTATGTTGGGGTTATGACGACCTAGAGAGACCGTTGAATAGCCAATTTTAAAAACGATTTTGAGCACTCAAATATGGTTTAATAAGGCGGATGGCTCAGTTTTCCTCCCAGCAAAAAATTCCAGCTATTTTCTTAGGTTCTCTTGATACTTCATATCAAATTAAAACCAAAGTGAAAAAATGAAGAAAAACCAAACAGTTATCTTAAAAAAAATAACTCAAAAAAGCATTTAAAAAATACCTCCTCATTTACGCAAGAACCAAGATCGTCAATATAGGTAGTGGGATGTTCAAACGCCTCCTCAGTCACGTATTGAAGCGAGTCCTTATTCGTCGTCACAGTCGTAGAGTCATATTCATGGCCTTCGTTAATGTTAATGGCGTGCTGTGCCGAGTGAGCAATTTCCTGCGTTTTTACGGACAGCGCCGGCTTTGACTCAAAGACGTCTTTATTGCCTGTCGCTAAATCGGGTACCACGTGTGCTGAATGATGATGTGAAATCTGTGCATTCTGCTTCGTGTACAAGTTCGAGGCCGCGGAATTGTATCCGTCCGCGCCATTACTGCTTGTACCGCTGTCGGAAATCGACGGCGATGGCGTGTTATTCGCTGAAACTGCTGCCTGCAAAATGTCATCGAGACCCGACTCGAATAATAATTCCGATAAAATGTCAGACATAAATCTAAATTTGATTCCATTAAATTAAAATTCCTTTTTTTAAATATCAAATTTTCACATTTTTAAAACTATCTCATAAAATTATGCATACACTTCAAAATTACATATATTATTTGTACATATCAAAATTCTTAAAATTTAAATGTTTGTTGAATATATTTTAATTTGTAGTAATATGCCAAAAACGAATTTCGAAATAACCATTATATGTATGAAAAATATGTTAGCAATCTCAGACAATAAAACAATAAAGAACAGACGCACACGACCTCTCTTTTTCTCAATGATGACGAAAGCTGCTCGCTGCCGATATATAAATATATATATATATATATATATATATATATACAACATTAAATGAAAAACATGGATACATGGATGGATACGACATATTAAATACCCCAGAAATACAACGTAACAATAAAACAGATGGGTAAAAAACGATTAAGAAAAAAAATTTTATGCTGTCAGAGGCAAAAAACAGCATAAGGTTTATGTTTCACTAAAAAAAACATGGATACAACATAACGAGAAAAGTAAAAAAAGTAAAAGATGTATATAATTTTGGACGCGATGCGTCATAATAATGTGAAGTGATGGAAGTGCAAAAGACGAGAAGTAAACAAAACGATGAAAGGAAAGGACAGAAATGTATATGCGCACAAGGGATTACAACGCGTCCACTTTGCACTCGCCAACAACAATAATCATTCTGAAATGCAAAAATGAACAGACAACAAAAAAAACAGGAGGGAAATTCTCATTTAAAAATATGAAATTGAATTTTGGCGCCGATTTAAATTGTTGGTAAATTGAAAAAAAAATGCTTGGTTTTTTTATGCATTAAATTTTTATGCAAACGAAGAATCTAATTTTGTCACGAGTCTGAGCGTATTTTTTATTTTAAATTTTTAATAATTTTCAAAAATTGCTGATCAATTTGTGAATTTTAATCTTGCTTCATTTAATCAATGAAAAATCAAATTTGATTAGAAGGCATAAAATGGCACTTATGCATTTTCCCTTCTATATAATATTTTTTTAAATTTTGACTTAAATCAAACTTATTGAATTCGACTTAGTCCAAGATTAGCTCTTACACAACCCAAAACCCATTAAAAATATATAGGGGGGAGAAGGAAAGGAACTGCAAAAAAATTTTTTTTATAAAGTGTCCAAAAAGGTTTTTCAACCAAATTTAAAAACGCACTTTCTTTTATTTCTAAAATTTTTCTAAATTGGAACATTTTCTAGAAACAACATTTGGCGAACGTAATCAACGTTTATGTTATGTTGGGAAACGTTGTTGAACAGAAAAAAAAGGGGAGACGTCGAGGTCGACGAAAATCACAAAATGAGTCGGGCTTTAGGTACAACTCAATTTTTCTTTAATTATAGGAGATATTAATGAAAGGTAATTAAACGAAATGGATTTAAACAAGATTTATGGGTACTAAAGGAGTGACTGAAATTTTTAACTCACATCAATTTATTTTAACAAAAATTTTTAACTACGTTAGTGACAAAGCAACATTATTTAGAAAAACTCCCACTAAGATTCAAAATGAAGGCGAAAATCACAAAATCACCGAATATTTTACCGTTCGTCGGAGTTGCAGAAAAACAACAAAAGAGCTTGAGGTTTATTTTGAATAAAAAATTTAAAATGTTTTATAAATCGATTACTTTTTATATTATATCTTTTTTTCAAATCAAAAACATTTTTATGGCCTTAGGCATTTGCTTAAAAATTGATTTTTTTAACTTGATTTTTAATATCTTAGGCGGAAAAACTGGAGACTTTAGAGCATCTCATTCGAACCGGTCTTAATGAAAAGCTTCTTCAAGTCTACACATGCAAGGAGAAGGGACGAGGCATTAGAACTTTGAAAAGCTTTCAAAAGAATGAATTCGTTGTGGAGTATCGCGGTTAGTTAAATTTACTTAGTTTTTTCACTTTTTGCAAAACTTTTAAAATTTGTCATTTTTACAATGTAATCTTTAATTTTTTTACGAAACTAAAGACTCAGAAAAAAGAAAATTTCTAAAAATTAGGATTAAGAAACTTACTTTTACTTTTTTAGCATTGAATTTGGATTAGTCAAAAATGAATAATTAATTTTGGATTATATAGGATTCTTTTTTGAGTGTTTTTACAAGTTGATTGTTTTTTTAGTATTCTTATTTTCACAATTTTATATTAAAATATATCCCGATAAGTTCGGATGTTCTGAGCCAAATTTAAATTGGCACTAATGAGTTTATTTCATCCGAATCTATGTGAGTGAAACAAAGATATCAACATACATTAACAGCAATATTCAATGGTTACGCTTAAAAAAATAGAAAATTATTCACTTTTATATTTTAGCTTGTTTCTACATATCTTGTATTATTAGGCGATATAATCGATATTAAAACGGCCAAATTGCGAGAAGCCGAATACGCAAAGGACAGTTCCATTGGCTCATACATGTACTTTTTTAAGCACCGTGGCCAGAGCTATTGTGTCGACGCGACCGCTGAATCTCCGTTCAAAGGCCGACTGATAAACCACAGCGTACTCAGACCCAATCTCAAGACGAAAGTAGTCTTTTTTAATGTCTTCTTGGAGTTTTTTTTCTTGAGTAAATTTTGATCACATTCTTTCACTCACTCATTATAAAATGTTGCACTTTTTCTCCCAAATCAGAGTGCGGATTTTATTGTTTCGGGCCGCGTAATTTAAAAAAATTTAAATTCGTATTTTTTCGACCTCCTAAAAAGCAAATAATTTAGGTGATCGATCTTGATAAGTCCTTCCATTTGGTTTTTGTCGCAAAACAAGATGTTGAAGAAGGTGAAGAACTTTTGTATGACTACGGTGACCGAACGCCGTGTACGGTAGCCAAAAACCCTTGGCTATTGAATACTTAAAAAACAATCAACTTGATTTACCCAAATTATAATGTAATTTAAATTCGATACATGTATGTAAATGTGTCTTCCTGTTTATTGTAACAGATGTAGATATAAATTTATTTCAAAAGATCTTTCATACCAAGGAAAATCTTTCACACTTTCAAAATTTAGCGGTAATTTATAATTTTAAAATTTTTTTATAGACTTTGATAAAAAAAACATTTCTTCTGTTGCCTGCGGTGTTTCCAAAATTTAAAAAAAAATTTAAAAAAAAGAAAGTAAAAAGTTAATCATATAAACAAAATTGGAAATACTAATTGTACCTGTGCTTCAGAATATGCTTCAGAATATTTTTTGAATGTCTTTATTTTATTATTATTGCACTCCATCTTTTAATATGAATCGTTTAAAAATTAAATTTTGAGTTCATTCCATTATTAGGAACAGTAATGCGACCCAATGAGCCAAATGCCAAAAAAATCCGATTTTTAGCTTGTTTTCTCAAAGCCATGAGCCATTTTCATGAAAAATCTGCTCAATTTTGTCGAATTTGGCTCAAAATTTAACCATTTGGCTCATTTCGACTCGCAAACCAAACTGTGAGCCACTATTAATGCTAGGCTTACAATTAACTTTTTTTGCGGTTTGCGGCGAAATTTTTGCGGTTTGCGATTTGCGGCGAAGGTGCTTACAATAAAAACCGCAAACAGCTTTTTTTTCGCCGCAAACCGCAAATCGCTTTTTTATTGGAGGTCCCCTGCTTACAATAAAAACCGCAAACCGCTTTTTTTTTGCCGCAAACCGCAAATCGCAGATTTTATCAATTTTATTGTAAGCACACCCGCCGCAAACCGCGAACCGCATTTTTTTTTGCGGTTTGCGGTTTTTTTTATTGTAAGCAGTTTTTTGTTTTTTTTTATTTAAAAAATGATTCAACTCGCGAGTTAACTCACGTAAAAAAACTTTTATTTATTTTTAAAATGTTTATTAATTAACAACAATAATACAAAGTTTAACAACAAATATATTTGATATTTCCGTATCAAATTATTGAATTCTGCCAAGCAACAGCACCAATACCATTAAAAAATTCTACCAAATTTTCTCGAATTTCTTTTGCTTCATTCGTTCCGTTTCGATTTTTTACAGGATTGACGTTCATTAATGGATTTTGTACTTGATTGCGCCACAATCCGTCGTCTTTATCTCCACGATCAGCCAACAAATTTAATTGATTGTTATCAGGAGATTCGTCGATTAAAAAGTTGTGTAAACAACAAATTCCTTTTACAATTTGGTCTTTTTTTGCTTGCACATAAGAAACACGGCTTAATTGTCGCAAAGAAATTGCAACTTGTCCAATTAAATCAAATTCGTCTTCTTCCGTAGTTTTGTTTTTCTTTAAAGAATCGATGGCTTCGATAAACTTTTTATCAATTTCAGCTTCAGCTTCATCTTTAATCTTGACATACTGACGCTTACGAGACTTTGGCGTGCTTTTGTAATCCGAATTATTCGAAGCAACTAACTCTTCATCGTCAGAATCTTCTATTATTTCCGATTCAAATTCATCTAGATTCGAACAACGGCTAAAATAAAACAAATAAAAATAAAAAAATAAATTAGATTTTAATTTACCTTTGTCGTTCGGTGTTAAAGTTATCAAGAAAAGACATTTCATTAGTGTATCGATATTTTTTAACCTCCGAAGAACCCGCTCCACTCGGAGGTTTCTTTTTAGATTTTTTATAAGAATCCGAAAGATTTTTCCACCATTTAATAGCCATTTCGGAACCTAAAAAAATCTTTATTTAAAAAAATTAATTAAAAATGAAAGTAAAATTACCGCCAAGTTCAAATTCATCAGAAATTTGTCTCCATATTTCCGATTTTTTAATTTTACTCCATTTGTATTCTTCGCATTTTTTGTCATACAACGCCGGAAAATCTCTCACTTTTTCAATAAATCCAGATGTGCGTTCTTCTTTTTTGATAAACATTATATACTAAAAAAGAAGTATTTACAATTAACAAAATTCTGATCAAAAATAATACTTTTGATTTTTAAACTTAACAAAAAATAATATTACAAAAAAAATTTTAACAAAAAATACAAAATGCCAAAAAAAATTAAAATTAAATAAAAAACGAACGGCCAAAATAAAAAAACCGCAAAAATTTGCCGCAAAATATTCAACATGTTGAATATTTATTTGCGGCGATTTTTTTGCATTTTGCGGCGAAAAAAATCGCAAGAATTTTTTTTTATTGTAAGCAGATTTTGCGGCAGTCGCAAATCGCAAACCGCATTTTTATTGTAAGCACCCTCGCCGCAAACCGCAAACCGCAAAAAAATTTTTTTGCGGTTTGCGGTTTGTTTATTGTAAGCAGATTTTGCGGCAGCCGCTGCCGCAAAAAAATTTGCGGCAGCCGCAAAAATTTTTTGCGGTTTGCGGTTTTTTATTGTAAGCAGAAAAGCGGCGAAAAAGTCGCCGCAAACCGCAAAAAAAATTGCTTATTGTAAGCGTAGCATAAGCCATTTTATCTATTAATTAATGAATAGGCATAAAAATTTAGACAATTTCCCATAGACTATTCTAAAAACTAAAAATGAAGAGATCATTTTTAATTAGGTATAATGGAATGAAATTTAATTTGAAATTCAAAAATGATTATAAATTCAAAGGTATTTAGTATTTTTTTATGATTTTCAATTCTTTTTTAATTTTCTCATTTAATTAAAGAACTTGTTTTTGTTTTTTACAAATTTTCTTCATTTTTTATTTTGTTAGTTAATTTAATTATCACAGCATTATTTTCAGAATTTATTTTTTCAGTTAAGCATTCAAAGTAACGAAAAATATTTTAATTGCAATATAATAATTTTAATTTTATATCAGAATATTGCAACAATCTTAAATTTTTGAAATAAATTTTTTGAGTATTTTCCGGTTATCAGACCCCACCAAAAAAAATTTTTTTAATGACTTTTTTAGGCTTTCTGGGAATTCGAATTTAATGATGTTTCTCACTGATTTTGTTGTTTTTGTTCAGTTTTTAACATTTTCGAGGCATAATTTTATAACATAATCTCTAACAAGTAGTTAACATAACAACAATAAATAATTAACGGTAAATAACTAACAATTAGACGGGTCAAAATTCGGCGATGACTTGCAAAATGACGGTGAAAAGATAGCTTAAAAAATGTCAAAAACTGCACAAAAACAACAAAATCAGTGAGAAACATCATTAAATTCGAATTATTCGTGCCAGAAAACCTAAAAGTCATTTAATTTTGGGGGTCCCATAACCGGGAAGTACCATTTTTTGTATTTATAATTAAAATTATAACTGCCAATTTTATGTTTTAAATCGCAATATTTTCAATTGTATACATACAAAAAAGTTTTTATTGAATGTCTGACGCACAAAGGTTAATTTAAACTATAATTTCCTTTCTTATTGTTAGATCATAAATAAAAAAATCTTTGTTGATGGCAATAAGCAATTGTCAACATTTCTACCATTTTCAGTGTTGAGTGTTTTTATAATAAGAGCATTGTGCAGAAAAATGTTGATAATGATTAAAGGAACAGGTACCTATATTGTAAAGTTTATACACAAGTCGTGAAAAATAATAATAAATTATCGATGTCGACTCATTTTTTTGACTAAAAATTGTCGTCATTTTTTAAAAATATTTTATGATTCGTTCAAAAATGTTTTGTCTCCTTATAAAAGCATTTTATAAAATAAAAATACACAAAAACATTTTTTAATGATTCATTTTTAATTCAATTATTCCTAAATATTTTTTTGAATAAATTGTGTGCCCTTTTTAAACAGGTATAATGAATTAACCCAAATTTGTATTTTCAGTTACTAAATTAATGCAAGTATATTATAAACGAATAAATGTAGCGATTTTCCAACAATAAGAAATTCTATTTTTTTGTTACATTGATATAGCATGAATTGTCCAGACAAATACGCACATTGCAAAAACTAGGAAAAGCCAATTTGCATGGATAAGGAAGTTATGCGAATGTGCTGCGTCTTTTTTTGCGGTTGTTGAGATGCTGATATGAGAAAAAGTGAGGGAACAAATGAAGAATGCAAAAAATGATGCGAGTAAAAGGAATGCACAAAAGAAAAATATACAGAGCTGTGAGTAAAACGAAGGTGAACAAAAAATTGATTTTGGCGGTAATGACTTTTTACTCTCTACGAATCATATTGTAAGTAAATGAAATATGCCATCCTGAATGCAAGATATTATGTATGTTTATGAATTTCTTTTTTTTTTAAATTTTTAACATGTATATGTATATTTTTTCCTTTGAACTAATATGTATATTCGAGTTTTAGTATATTAGGTGTGCAAATATGAAAGTTCGTTTTACTTTGTCTAATATTTTTTCATGAATAAACTTTTTTTCAAAACATTTGTCTATATCTATCTTGTAGAGTGTTTAAAGCGTAATCTAATGCTTCTTGAATTTTTAAAAAAGGTTTGCATATAAAATTTTAGGACAATTTTACAGATGATCACCGAAGCGCCAACAAAAGAGCATTTGCGTGGAATTCTCTTATTCATGTTTAACTGGAAGAAAAGTGCCGCCAATTCTCACAAAATGATTGCTGATCTTTATAACGACGATACGATCACTGCCAGAGCCTGTCAGAAGTGGTTTAAGAGATTCAGAGAAGGCGATTTTGACCTAAGCAACAAAGACCGCGGTAGATCACCGAAGCAGTTTGAAGACGATGAACTGCAAGCCTTATTTGATGAAGCTGATACCCAAACGCAACATCAACTAGCTGACGTGTTAGATGTGATTCAGCAAACAATTTCGAAAATTTTTTGGAATTTTAACTTTTTGAATCGTAAAAAACGAACTTTCATATTTGCACACCTAATACATTCCTTTTAACCCCCCATCCGATATGATAAGATCTTACCCCACCCGCCCTACTCTCCTGACATTGCTCCGTCGGT
Organism: Bradynema listronoti; assembly: GCA_024678965.1. NCBI lineage: Eukaryota > Metazoa > Nematoda > Chromadorea > Rhabditida > Allantonematidae > Bradynema > Bradynema listronoti. The sequence continues at coordinate 1,195,532 of JANLNO010000006.1, forward strand.
TTATCACTTATTTCGATCAATGGCTTGGCTCACGGATTGGAGGAGCAAAAGTTCACAAAACAAGAAGAAGTGCGAAAATAGCTCGATGAATGGATTGAGTCGAAATAACTGAAATTTTTTTGATGGAATCCATAAGTTGCCCATAAATTGGAATAATGTTTTTGTTAATAATAGTTGTTATTGTTAATAAAAGTTTAATTGAAAATTTTTTGGAATTTTAATTTTTTGAATCGTAAATATTTCATATTTGTACACCTAATATATATTTTAATGTAATTTTTCACAATTTAAATTTTTACTATAGCATTGATTTTGAGTTTTATTTCAATATACAAGGTGTAGTTAATAAGCTCGATCCAAAAATTGAATAACTTTATTTTTATGAAATCGATTTAAAAAATTAAAAGTTTTTTAAAATCTTTGTCTTATGAGGTTTTTTGAAAAAAAATCTTTTGACGCGCAATTTTTGTGATACGCGACAAATTATATGTTATTTGATGCGCAATTTTATCCGAATGTTAAAAGCCACATGCCAATCAATTAAAAAAATTTGCAAAAAGTGATAGCTGAAAAATTAATACCCATACAACATTTTTTTTCAAATATGCAAAAAAACTCATAAGGCAAAAGTTTTAAAAATGTTTAAATTTTTAGAATCGATTTAGTAGAAAAAAAGTTATTTAATTCAATTATAAATTGGGCTGTTTACTAAAATACTGTGTATTTATAATATATTTCAAATTGTTCTTTATATCTACCCTAATTTCACGTGTATAAGGCTGGGTGTTTCGAATCAAATTTAAATTGGCGCCAATGAGTTCATTCTGTTTTATTGGATCCAAGGGAGTCCAAATTTTGTGCCCACTTTTATGAAACCGAGACAAAGGCGGGCACAAAATTTGGACCCTAACGAATACGATACAACAGAATGAACTCATTGGTGCGAATTTAAATTTGGCTCAAAACACCTTTCCTTATACACGCGAAATTAGGGTACTTTAGTTTTTAATCAATTTTATTTTATAATTTTTATTTGTTTACAAGCTCGTGACTTTTTTTACGTGATAAAGACAATAAAGTGGGATAATTTTAGACGATTTCGTGATATTCGAATAACAAATTATGTGAACTAGATTTTTTCAAAAAATTATATATGTATATAAAAGTATTTATATTTTTCTTTTATCGTCGATCTCATATGATTTAAATTATCACAAAAATATATGAAAATAAAAATAAAGTGCAAACTATGTTGGCCAGATTTTGTTAATCATGAAAGATTGTTCTCAATTTTTATGTTTTATTTTCTATATAGATATTTTTATGACCAGTCCATGTTAGTTTTAATTTTTGACGTTAGGAAGGCTGAATTCTATTTCAACATTTTTTATATAATATTATAATAGTATAAGATACTATTATAGTATAAAACTATATATAAAATTCATTAATCATTAACAATTGTAATGATGGTGACGGGATATTGAGAGTACTAATGGTTCTGCTTGTATGTATGTATTGAATTGAAATGCGAAAATCTCATGAATTACTTTTTAGTTTGGCAATATTTACTTAAAAATACCGATGGTTCCGAGTAAAGTTCCCAAAAAGACAAAATATAAAAAGAATAAAGAGAAGCGAGAATAATATATGTATATTTCTAATATGTAGATAAAAAAGACAGTATAAACATATAAAATAAAATTTTAGGAACGAATTTCTCCCACTAAAGCAAACAATAAAGAAATATGTTTCGTATTTTCATAAACTTCAAATTCTGGTTTATGCACATTTTTGCCGAAAATTTGAAACATTTTCTTGCAATATTCTTTTTTTTAGCTTGCTTTGTTTTTTATAATTGCTTTTGTTGATAATTTTTTGTTTTTGTGGAGTTTTTCTGAAGACATTTGGCATATTTTTTAATAGTACATGCATAATATTTGCAATTATTACATTTTTAAATGTGTGATACATTAAATTAAAAAATCATTAAAACGAGAAATATCTACAATTTAAAGTACAAATAAGCAAAAATTCAAGCCATAACAAATTAAATTATAAAATAGATGAGCTCACCGGTGTGAATGTGACAAAGATTCATTTTTTTGTATTCATTACAAAACCTTTTTAAATATGAAAAAAATATCTCACAATTCTGGATTGCTGCATTTAAAATTTTTAGAAATAGTGAAAAGCTTGCTGATGTTCGAAAATAATTGGAATGTCGAAAAAAACATATAATATATACAAATCATATAATATATATAAAAAACATATAATATATACAAACATATAATATATACAAAAAACATATAACATATAATATATACAAATTATTCAGTAAGTATAAAGGAATAATTGTAATTGGATACTTCAAAATTAAGATAATTTGACTTTTTAAAGTTTTTTTTTTTTAGCTACACGTACTTAGGTAATAGGTGCAGCGCGAGCCTTGGCAAGTTCGACACTTTCCATCCACAAATGAAGTGAATTAATATGATTGAGTTAACTTTCTTTATTTTACATGTTAGATATATAAGCTTTGTTCAAATTATATGTATTTATTAATATAAAATAAACATGTTTGCGTAAATTCTCGTATTACAAGCGCGCACCTATATTATCCCGCACTCCACTTCCTTTCTAAACTATTTTTTTAAACTTTTCTTTTGAACTCATTATATAATAATTAAATGTCTATTTAAATTTATAAAAATTTTTACTTAGTTTAATTCATTTAAAACCTGATCTTATGAATATGTATAATATAATAGTTAGGTAGTTCAAATTTTTTTTCTAATTCCAAACATGATTAATTATTTTATTTAGGGACAATTTTGAACAGTTGCAAAAACATTAAATTAGTATATTTCTACATTGAAAAAGTCAAAATGTATTTGGGACATAGTTTTAGTTTAGTTTAAAAAAATACATCTGAGTCAAATTTAATACATACTAAGTTCCCGTGTATAAGCCTCGGCCTTTCAACGAATTTTTGAATTTTAATTTGGCCTTTATTCTCTTATAAACCAAGTTAAGCTCATAATTTTTACCCATCAGGTTGGACCTGTTCCAATTAAGGTGCTTATTAAATTTTATGCTTATAGGACACAAAATAACAAAATAAAGGCCAAGTCAATAATTAAAAATTCTTCGAACGGAAAATTAGGGTAAAACAAATAATTTCTTTACTAGTTTTAAAAATGGAATTATAATTTTGAACCTTTTGAACCTAGAGTGATGTGGAAATCGAAAATACAGTTATATATATAGCTCCTCACTTTTATCTTTCTTAAATAACAAAAAGAAATTTTTGGTATTTGATTTAAAACAACTAAAGTGTTAGTTAAAATCAATTCTTTTGTTATTTTAGTGCATATAGGCCATTTTTACCTTGTATTACATGTACAAAAAATTGAAAAATAATTTATGTATTTAATTTATTTTCTGTAAAATATTTCCATGCCTTAACAATTTTTAATGTATTTTATAAATAGAAAATTTTATTTCTATACCTAAAATTATTGTGCCTGCGGTGCATACATATGTATATTATCTTCAATCGTATATAATAACTTATAAAATCCTTTGTTCATTTTCTATAAATAAAATTAATTCTAATTTGTTTTTAAATTTAGGAATTTAAAAAAACGAGAAAATAATTTTTATTCGGCAAAATGGTTTATGGTTGCGAAAATACTACAATGAAATATTTGCTTTTTATTCCTACTTTTATGCTATTTGTCTTTGGCGTATTAATCCTCGGCATATCATTATGGGCTAATCTAGATGAAAAATTCGCTACTCATCTTAGCAATTTAAAAATCAATGAGCATTTAGTCAATGAACTGGCCCGAGTAATTTTTTATATTTAAAAAATAGTACAGATAGAGTTTTTGTACAAAATTATTTTATCAAAATATTAACAAAAATAAAATATTTTATTATAGTATCAAGCATCGTTATGGATTATGGTTGTAGTCGGCGGATTGATTGTATTAGTCGGATTTTTTGGTTGCTGTGGAGCTATTTGTGAAAGTAATATTTCGCTGAGTTTGGTACGTATTATCAAAATAGCTTTTTTGATTTTATTATTTCAACTTAGATAAACTAAATTTTTTTTCTTCTTACAATCCCTGCTAAAACAACGAATAAAAGGCTTATTCATAATAGAAAAAAATTTTAATTTAGTTTTTTGTGATAGTAGTTGTGCCCGCGGTAGTTGAAGTATTTATATTGGTGTTCATGTTTTTCAATCGCGATCAATTTTTAATCTCCATACATCAAATACTTGTTGCGAGTTCGGAAACTGAGAATGGCCGCCTTAATTTACTGCCCTTAGAAGAAGCTTTGAAATGCTGTGGGGCTACCTCCGAATCTGTGCACTTTTATCAGGAACGATGTACTAACGCTGGAATTATTAGTCAGGTAAATCTTTTTCATCATAATCTATTTTTCTTGAATATATATATGTTAATATTTTTAGAACGATTGTTATTCGGTTATTTCTGACAATGTTCAAAGCAAAAGTATGTTAATACTTGGCGTTGGAATAGTATTACTGATGATTCAGGTAATCGCAATGATTTTGTCATGTATGCTTTGTAGGGCGTTCCGAGAACGCGGGCCCACTTACTACGACTAAACAAATTTCATTTTTTTGATAGCATATCCTACTTGCCTTTACAAATCTGCCATTAAATTTTATAAATACATAATTTTTTTGTTTTACAATTTTTAAAGAAACGCCGCAAAATTTGAAAAAGGTTATTACAATCTACTTTTAATGTTATTACAATCTACTTCTTTGTTATCTCATTTATTGTTAATGAAACTAACATTTTTGTAAATTCACTTGCATACAGTTCAAATCATTTTACAAAGGCATAAACTATTATGTTATTTAGTTAATGAATTAGCACCTTAATTTCGCAATAATAAGCTGTGGCGGTTAGAAATTTTTTCATTATGAATATAAAATTTGTTCTATAAAATAATAACATCAAAATATAGACTAAAAGGGAAAGGTTTATTTTTAGTTTAAATCAAAATTTAAATTTTTTTAACGTCCACATCTTATTATCACAAAATTAAGGTTGTGTTTGATTTTTTTTTTGTTTTTTAGTTATAAAGGAAATTTTTTCACTTTAAAATTTTGAACAAACTTCGTAATAACAAGTCAAATAAATTACATTTAAAATACATTAAAAATTCTTTAGCGTCGCTAGTGCAGCTTTATAGGTTATATTTACTAAATTATTGAAAGCCATTTTTAATTTTTAATATACAAGTTAAAATGAAAATTTGCTTTTTTTGTTTTTTAATGAAAATTTGCTTCTTTTGTTATAAATATATAGATAACTTTATAGTAAATATTTTGCACAAATACATTTAAAATATACACAAACAACTACAAATTTTTGTATTGGAAAGTTAATTAGAGACGCCAAGCATCTGATAAAAGGATAATATTTTTTGTTTCATTAAAATGTAAATAAAAATGAAAAATTAATGACAAAAAAATTAAAAAGTTTTTTGACAAATACCTAAGTGCAAATTCAAATTTTACTAAATTTACACAATAAAAGCGTAAATTCTCTAGTCTTTTCCTCCCTATCAAATATTTTAGAAATTAATTATTTTTTTTGAATATAATAATATCCAAAACATTAAATCACCGCCCTTTGACTGTATGTTCTTGTCGCAAACCCTTGTGCGCCACAACCACGTTTCATACGAATTGTGAGGTAAAGAAATGAAAATAGAGGATACTGACGAGTAGATTTGATGATAGTCTCAAACAACTCAAACTTTACTATGTGGCCAAATTCCTATTTTTTGCAAGATGGGTAGTTAATTAAGTTTGACCCATTGTTTTTTTAACATTGCTTTGGAATAGAAAACCCATTTATCCTAATTCCTTGTGTATAAGCCGCTGGTGATTTGAGCCAAATTTAAATTGGTGCTAATGAGTTCACTAAGTTATATTGGATTCAAACGAGACCAAATTTTGTGCCCACTTTTATGAAACCGAAACAAAGGCGGGCACAAAATTTGGAACCCAACGAATTCGATACAACAGAATGAACTCGTTGGCACGAATTTAAATTTGGTTAAAAACACCCGGCCTTATACACGAGAAATTAGTGTAATTATTTTTTAAAAAAAATGTTTTTTTGACTTTTTTTAAAAAAGGGTTCTTGTGTGATATCGGACCACCAAAAAAAAAAATTTTTTTTAGTATTTTTTTTAGGTTTTCTGGAACGGAGAATTCGAATTTGATAATGGTTTTTACCGATTTTGTTGTTTTTGTGCAGTTTTTGACATTTTCAACTTGCATGTTTAACTAACCTTATGTTCAGTTTGCTAACGTAATAACATGAATTTTACACAACTAGAAAACGTCGAGTGAACAGTGAAGAGGAAGCAGTGCGTTTCTTTCAAGAGTACCACATTTTGCCGACTGAAATAATGTGTGAAAACGGTCATCAAATGACATTATCGTTTAGCGTGAAAGTTCGTTGGAGATGTAGTAAAAGAACCTGTCGCGTTGACAAAGGTAATGAGGTAATTATTTATTGTTGTTTTGTTTACTGTTTGTTATAAATTATTTCATAAAATTATTTTTCGAAAATGGACAAAAACAACAAAATCGGTAAAAACCATTATCAAATTCGAATTCCAGAAAACCTAAAAAAATTACTAAAAAAAATTTTTTTTTTGGTGGTCCGATATCACACAAGAACCTAAAAAAGTTTTTTTTAAAGATTTTAGACACTGCTTTGCTGTGTCAATTTTATTTTAAAGTCAAGGTTTTGGGTTTTGGTAAAGATTTAAGCTTAGCCTAAGCCTAAAGTTTAAATTAAAATAAGTAAACCCTCTATTTCGAAAGGGCTTGAAAAGAAAAAAAGCAAATACCTAATAGGTCAATTTGTTTCGGGTTGACCTGGGTCAACATTAACAATTTGATTAATGTTTTAATTCTGTCCCTTTTTCTTTTTTTTTCAAAATAGTAGCAAAAATTTTTTTTAAAGCCTCTTTAAATGTGAATTGAAAGTAATATAAATTGCGGTGATATGAATTCAATAATCACTCATTAATGTTGCAAATATGTCGCTCTATTCTTATACTTCTTTTGTCTATTTGTGTGTGTATTCTTTATTGTTTTGGGTGAATTTTTTCATTGTAACTAGACTAAGAATTCTAAGAATTCAGTATTTATAGTGGCTATTTGCTATAAGTTTTTAAAATTTATTTGATCTTTTTAGCATGGTCTCTCTGTCAACAAGGGTCCAACCGACGAGAACAAAATAGAATCAGTAAGTTTTGAAGATATTTGGGCTATTATGACTATTATATCTAGGAATGGTGAATTCGAAGAATTTGTTTAGCTTATTTTTTAAATTTGTTTTTGTTAAATTAAACTAATATTAAATGAATTAGAAGAGATTTTAATTGATATTATTAAGGTTTATGAGCATATTGATAACCTCGTAATTTTATTGCTACCCAGAAAATATTTTTTAGGCTAAACTCAATGATGAGCCGAAAAAGTCGGAATATGGGGCCGTGTCAAATAAACCGGCGTCGCGTCTCAGCCACCACCTCCTCCTAATGAGATGGCTACGAAAATTGCGAAGAAACTCAAGAAGATCGTCATGGAAGAGCCCAAGCGAAGCCCTTCAAAACGGGTAAAACTTATTTTTTTAGAGGATCTCTTTAGGCATCCGATCCGAAGAGAATTCCTTCTAGTCTTTATGGATTTGTAATTTAAGGTCCTATTAAAAATTGAACTTTTTCCCTTAGAATTCTGGATTTTTAGCTGGCAATTATCACCTATTTGTTCCTACTCTCAAAAAGTTTACCTCAATTTGGTCTTGAAAATGTGTCTCGCAAATTTTCTGGTACTATTTTTTCCACGCTATTTTTTCACTTGGCTTTGGGCTTTTTTTCGGTATTATTTGTATATAAAGTAAAAAAGTAAAATATTAAGCATCATGACTATTATTGTTGTTGAGTTGTTTGAATCGACTAGAAAAGAAATCTTCATTAAAAATGTTTGTAAAAATAATAAAAAATTAATGTCAAAATGATTTTTACTAGGTAGTTTTTTGACAAATAAGTACAAATTTAAATAAATCAAATTTGCACAAAAATGGCACAATGAAAGCGTAAATTCTTGAGCTATTATTTCTCTTTATTGCATATTTTAGAAATTGATTCTTTTTTTTCATTAAATATAGGGTGTTTGAAACAATTTTTTTTTCTTTTGATTGGATAATCCAATTTTGCTGATATTTTCATAATTCGGCATAAGGTTTGTTACACACTTGGCAAAAAATATGTCATTGAACCTACGGGTAAATTGAGCATTAAATTTTTTTAAAATATACAGAGTGACACAAAAAAACGTTACTAATATTTTAACGTATAACTTTATTGATGAAAAGAAATGTAGCAAAACAATTAATAACTTTAGTAATAATATATTCAGCTGGTTTCGAAATTGCCCTCTTCGGTGGCAATACAGAGCTTCAAACGCGACTAAAAATTTTTGACGATGGGCCGCAAATTTCTTTGGCAGTTTTTTGATGATAACTTTCGAGCAACTTCAAAACCGGCTCAATATATTATCACTTAAGGTCCATATTATTGCTATTTAATGTTCTTTTGCTATATTTCTTTTGTTTAATAAAATTATGGGTTAAAATATGAGTAACGTTTTTTTTGTGTCACCCTGCAATTCATATTTTTCTCCAGTAAAAATTTTCCCCTTTCCCTTTTACTAATTAATTTACTCGTTCTTGGCTTTATTGTCAACAATATTGCAAACATTAATGTTGGAATTGGTATTATTATTCTTATTCGCATTGTCGTTGATGATGTTGAATAAATTATTATTACTGCTAATGCTGTTGAAGTTAAACTCGTTAGGCCATATGCCAACAGAATTTTGTTCTTCAAAGATGGGCTTCCATATCGGATCACTTTCTGCAAAGAGAAAACATTCCGTACCATGTGAAAGTAGTGCGGCATGCATAGATGATGTAGGCATGTCCTGGTCGCTACAGTTATTGGATGCCGAGAGTTCGAACGGTGAAAGCGGACCCCAAATCGAGGCTGTGTTTCGAAAATATTTCTGCTCAAGTTCTGCATCATTTACATCGTTATGAGTTATAGTTGTACGAGAGTTTGCAACGTTATCCCCAATCACACCAACATTTTGATTAGCTGTACTCCTCGAAACAGAATCCAATGTTTCATTACCTTTTTTATTATTGTTTTTTATTGAATTGAGTGCTAGTTGTGGACTCAATGAGCTGGTATTGATATCTTTGCAATTAACATAAGCCAGTAGATCTTCGCTATCATCACTTCTGATATTTGGATAGGTAGTAAAATCATCAGGCAATTTCAATTTTAAAGAAGCATGTCCCTCAGCTAAATATTACATAATAAATGTAAAAACTTCGAAAAAATTTAATTTTAAGTGAAATTGCGGATTATAAAAACAACTAAAACATTTAAATTTTAAATTTAACCTTCCTCTATGGTCATTCCGTTAGCTATAGCACGCTTTAATCTTTCACGATAATCGCGCGTCATACGGCCTATATATTTTTCAATTTCCGGATCCTATAAAATATAATTTTTAATATTATAAAAATATGTATTTAAATCTATAATTATCCAATACCTCGATTTTGCTTTTCTTTTGTCGGTGCTGCGTGTCGATGATTTCGTCTTTTTTACGATTAATTGGACGTCGTGGTGTTCGCTGAAAACTGCGCTTTATTCCTTCCATAGCAAACGACGAATGCGATGCGCTGCTTATCGGTGATAGCAAATCCATAGCACTACTTTGTTCGTCAAAACGCAACAACGCTGTATTTAATGACAATGTATTAAAATCTTCGTCTACGTTTACTAAAAAACAACTTATTGTTAGTTATAAAACTTAGTTATATAACTGCAAACTGAGTCCGGCAGTAATATACATATATTTTATTTTAAATTTATTATCATATGTCACATATTTTATATAGATAAATAGATATGAAAATGTTAAAATTATAACCATTCAGTGGTATTGAATCGGCCCATTCCGGAGCGCTACTCGTATCAGCATATGCATATGCTTCCGATTCATCGGCTTCATCATCGCTGTCATCATCAAATCTCTTGCGTAAAATTTTGTTATGTTCTTTGATTTTTAAAATTGAATGGCATTTATCCCCGCTGGTGATTCTTTTCTTTTCATCAATATTTTCAATTTTGAACGTATTAACGTAAGTCGGCTGTGTGAATTCGCCTGCGTCCAAATTGACAAATGATGTCGAAGATGATGTCGTGGATGTAGAATCAGCCGGGGAAAGAGTTGGCCGAATGTTTTCAAATCCTGGCGGCGGGTCAATTGTATTAAGCGATAATTCATCAAGATTCGATCGCTGTATCCGAATAGATTCTTCACCTCGAATAGATGGATAGTCTTAAATTAAAAAAAAACAATATTTTACGACTATTAAATTATACAATGTTCAAATACATTTTTTTAAATACCCTAATTTTGCGTGCATAAGACTGGGTGTTTTGAGCTAAATTTAAATTGACGCCAACGAGTTCATTCTGTTGTATCGGATTCGTTGGGGTCCAAATTTTGTGCCGGCCTTCGTTTCAGTTTCATTAAAGTAGGCACAAAATTTGCACTTCTTGGGTCCAATATCACAGAATGAACCCATAGACACCAATTTAAATTTGGCTTAAAACACCCGCACACACACTCGTGCTGGTTTTATACATGCGAAATTAGAATAATAATTTATAATTAGATACTTTTTAAAAAAGCAATATTTTTAGTACCTAAATCACATAATGGATTAATAATTTTCGAGCTCGATTGACTGAAATTGGTAGCTTGTTTTGGCTGTATCATTTCTTCAGCATTTTTTCTGCTTTTCTTTTTATTTTTTTTCTTCGTTTTTTCATTGTTGATATTAGAAGATTCGTTGGAAATTTCACAATGAATTTCGTTTTGTTTTTCTGCTTTAGAATTATTGCTATTATGCAAATCAATTTTTGAAGTGACATAGTTGCTGATTACAGATTCATCCACATTTAGTTTTTTACGTTGTCGCAATTCGTTGATTATAGTTTTATCGTCATTATGATTTGCTTGTTCCAATGAGACACAAAAATAGCTTGTTCTAATAATACACAAGAATTTGCATTCTGTATAAGGACACAGTCATAATCCAATTTTCGGACTATGTTCTTTAAGTTTTGTGACTTGGCTCCAAATGATTCCGGCCATTTTTTCAATTTTTTTTTGTCATTAGAATTATTAAATTTTTGTGGTTCAATGAAAACGAGTAATTTTTTTATCTTCACAATACATAATGGGACTGCAAAATGAATGTAAATAAATAATTAATACAACAACCGTAACTTTTTATTAACCTTTAAACGGACGTGGTTCCCTAAATGACTCTGGAGTTACTTTAGTCATTCATGGAGTCACGTTGTTTTTGTTACTACAATAATTTTTAATTTATCCTAATTTCTAAAATACACATACCGTAAAAAATTTCATCAAAATGCAAAATTTTAAACCAAAAAATTTTTATGATAATTTTGATGGTGACAAAATGTGAAAAATTGGCCGGAGCCATTTGGAGCCAAATCACACCTCAGGTCCCCACCCAAAATTTTATATTGAATAAACTATTAGGCTGGTAAGAAAGTCTTGAACCAAAAAAATTTTCTTCAGTTATTCAAAATTTCATAAAAACAACTTACTAAGTTTCTTTATTAGAAAGTATATTTTCTTGTGAATATTATCATACAAAAGTTATTTGTAATAACCCAATTTTTGGGACAAAATTTATATCTATGAATAATCGACAAAAAAAGTGCCGAATTTGCAATAAAAATCTACTTTTTGAAGCAATCTTTTTAAAATTAATTTTTTTAGCTTTTCTTAAGCCAAGCAAAAAAGAATGATTTTGAAGAGCTTTAAAATTTTCCATATGTCGATGGGGATATCGAGGTACTCAAAAATTTTAAGGGTCAAAATTGAAATTTGTATTTAACTCTATTAATATGTCAGATACAAAAGCCGTTTTGGTACAGCCAAGTAGTCTAGAAAAATGGCTTCTAGCTGTTATAATAAACAGTAGCTGAAATAGAGGCAAGAACTTTAAGATTGTAAAAATTTGGCGGTTTAAATTCTTTGAGTCACACCCGGCCAAATTCTTCAAGAAAAACATTCATTCTTTGCATGAATGTTGACCAAGAGTCATAGATCATAATGGAAAATACCTCTTGGATTAATGTGTTGTTTTTATAAAATTATGATTAAATAAAAAAAAAATTTTGTTAAAAGACTTTCTTAACAGCCTAATATAAATTTTTAGGGTCCGATTGCTAAATGAATTAAAATTAGACGTTTTCACAATGCTAATTTTTTAAATTTAATCCAGACTTTGATAAATTGCAATTTCTAACTTATAAAATCCTATGTTCATAAAAATTTTAACTACATTAATTTCGCGTATATACGACTGGGTGTTTTGAGCCAAATTTAAATTGGCGCCAATGAGTTCATTCTGTTTTATCGGATCCGTTGGGGTCCAAATTTCGTACCGGTTTCAGTTTCATAAAAGTGGTTTGCATAAAATTTGGACTCGCTTGGATCTAATACAACAGAATAAACTCATTGGCGCAAATTTAAATTTGGCTCAAAATACCTGGCCTTATATGAAATTAGGGTAACTATTTTAATTTTAACTAAAACAAAATTAAAACCAACATTCTTCTTTCTTCTTTCTCATTTTGCCTTACAGAAAATGATTTTTCTTTTGTTGTGTCCAAGTGTTCATTTCGCTGAGAATCGCATTGTAAAGGCGATTTTTTTCGTCTATTTTTCCGATTTATTATTGAATTCTGCTGATCAACATCATCGCCGCCACGTAAAAATAACCAAAAATGTGAGAAAAACCACAAAATATGATTGGCTATACGCTGTAACATTCGTACGGCACGACGTGAATCCGACGATTCAATAAAATAATCTCGATAGCGTATCGGTTTTAAAATAAAAAATCGAGCTTTTAGCCAATGTAAATAGGTATTCGCTAAATAATTTTTTTTTAGTTAGCCAACTAATAAAAATGGATAAAACCAACGTTGGGTTCGGTTTTCTAATACTCGATATTTAATTGCTGATTCCGTTCTATTCGTTACGGAATTGAGATCAAAGACACGTCGTTCGGTTGTGCAAAAAAAGAGTTGACGAATTGCGCAACTCACTATGCGATCACCTTCCAAGTATGAGCACGCCAAAACGCAAATAAGACACAATCTTAAAAATCAAAATTATTTTAAATGATAATAGTAGAAATTAAAATTGACAATATAAGATTTTTTTGTCTCGTTAATTAAAATCATTTTTATTATATATGTATATAGGCCATAAATTTTCAATATTAAAGCACTATAATGTATGTATGTATTTTCAAAATATAAAATAAACAATACTGGAAATTTTAAATAAAAATCTATCTTTTTTTATTCTATTGCCTTGAGGAAATTTAAAATCATTCCTCAATTAAATCGTACATTTTTTTATTTTTCTAATCTGCCTTTTTTCTAAATATGTATACATTAAAAACAAAAGTGCTGAACCTATTTTCATAAATTTTAATTTCCTAAATTTAAAATTAGATATTTTTTGAATTTGGTATTCCAATTTGATATAACTAAATAGAAAAAAAATCTGTTTCAATTCGTAAAAATAAAATTTTACAATAGTGCGAAAACGCATGTGTAGTACATGACGCCTTCGAAGGATGGTCTTGGCAATGCGGAGTGGCAGGTAGAAAGCATATGACGAGGAACTTGAGCACACATTCCAAACACCCACGGCGTGCCATTCATGTGCATGTACAATTGAAGCGATGCGTCGTTTCGAGTCATTAGAAAATCCGGAGTGTAACTATAATTTTCAAATTGAATTTATATATCTAATATAAAAAATAAGTTAAATCGAGTATACTTTATATTTGAAAATTTGTATGAAATTTAATAGAAAATTATTATTTAACTAACAACAATTGCATTCAACTGAACTTGCACTTTTAAAGTCATTTTTTCAATTTCACAAATACATTTTAAAATTTTGGCAACAACAATCAAAATTGTTTTTATCAATGAAAAATTATTTTTAAATTAACAAAATTATTTTGCAACCGAACTGACTCCAACTATTTGTTAAATTGATAATCACCATAAATTTATACATTAAAGATATTTTGAAGATAGTAAAGAATTATCTTCTCTCTGGTTTTAAGTTTTTTTCCGGATTTTTTTTATAAAATCATTCATGATGGCATATTATTGTAATTTAAGGACGCCAAAATTGTAACGCGTCAAAATTTGACGCGAGAGCAGACAAGTTTACCATGAAAAACATTTTTTTTAATCAAATTTAGTCGTGTGATGCCTAATTCGAAAGCTCTTATTACGCTGGTCAAGAATTGTATAGGGATTACCTACAACCTAATTTTGCTTTTCTGTCGAATTATGGTATATTGGATGAAAATTTCTTTAGGCTTAGGCTTTTAGGCTTACCAATGTATTATTTTTTTTCATAATTAAGATAGAATAAAATTGTAAGTACCGTTTTTTTATCGTTTAATTTTTTATTTCTAAAATGAAACATTTTTTCCAAAAATACTTGGTCTCCCCTTTGGTTCAAATTTTCATTCAATCTATTGTAACTCGACGGGAAAGCACAATTTCTATACAATTCTTGATCAGAGCTTTCGAATGAGGTATCACACGATTAAATTTAATCTAAAAAAATGTTTTCCGCTTGGTAAACTGGCGTGCTCATAGCGCGCCAAATTTTGACGCGCGACAATTTTAGCTCTCTTAAATTACAATAAAATGTTATTATCAATGATTTTATAAAAAAAAATTTGGAAACTCAAAACCAAAGAGATGATAATTCTTTACTGTAACCGATATTTTAATTCATTTAATCACAAATAAAAACCAAGTTGTAAGATACCAAAAAGAATTTTAAAATTGGTCATGACTATCGGCAATAAAAGTAAAAAACAAAAATAAATAATTGCAATATACACTGTGTGGTGTGTGATATTTTAACAAAATGCATATGCTAAAAGGCATGAAAAAGAAATATGCCAAGAAAAAATGCTTTTGTTGGAATAATGATTTTAAAGTGCAGAATTGATAATTTTATCCAAATTGATAGTCGATAATTGCCTTTATATACATATATATGCATAAACTAAATGGGAAATAAATGATGGAAGAAGGAAAAGTTAAACGAAAATTTGAATTTGGAATTTTTTTTTTGAACAAAGGATTTGTTCTGAAAGAACACGACGGTTTTATGAGAAAAACAAAAAAACACAACGAAAAAAAACGATATTACCGTCTTTTCATTAATATGCAAAAAAATTCAGTGGCGAACAAAACATTGGCCCCAAAGAATAATATTTTTTTAAACTTAAACTTATAGTTCTGCACTTATAGTTAACTTTTCAGATATGAGTTATATATGGTTTGGTAGAGAATTTCAAGCGCTATTTGATAGGCCAACTTGTTTTTACACACCACTTTTAACAAACATAACAATTTAATTCGAACAAACATAAGTGAAAATTTAATCGGACAAAATATTGGCCCCAAATTATATTTTACGTAAATTAAACGTAACTTTTGGAATTTGAACTGGTATCTGTTTTTATTAAGTTGCGTAAAATGTAAAAAGACCATGCAGATTGGATTCATCCGGACCGAGTTACAAGTTCAATAAAATAAACTTTGTCTTTTTTCGACTACGGTAACGTTAAATTGCTGATTTTTAAAGAAAAATAAAAAAAGCAACTTAATAAAAACAGATACCAGTTCAAATTCCCAAAGTTACGTTTAATTTACGTAAAATATAATTTGGGGCCAATATTTTGTCTGATGAAATTTTCACTTGTGTTTGTTGGAATTAAATTGTTATGTTTGTTAAAAGTGGTGTGTAAAAACAAGTTGACCTATCAAATAGAGCTTGAAATTCTCTATCAAACCATATATAACACATGTATGAGAAGTTAACTATAAGTGTAGAACTATAAGTTTAGGCTTAAAAAAACTCTTTAAGGCCAATGTTTTGTCCGCCACTATAATAAATAAATGTATATATGTTGTATGTTTGTTCATTCTTTTTTTATTATAAATAAAACAGTTTTTCGTAAATTTAAATAAAATGAAAAATCGACATTGTTTTTCAGGTTTATAATGAGTTAGAATTTAATTTATGGATGGAGTTCATTTCCATCTAGTCCAATTCAGAATTTTGTGTCGAATCATATGCCATATAAATTTTAATGCTATAATTCTCGAATGGATCATTAAAATTAAGCCCGAGACACAATTTTTCATTTTATTCAAGTTTTAAAAATAATGAAAAATAATAAAACATACGCGACATCAAGTACGATGAATTCATTGGGAGCAAGGCAAAATGGTGCACAGTTCAGAATTCGGAAGCCACGATTTTCACACGGATGGTTGTTAATGCTTATATTAACCACAGAAAATGGTACTTCACCGGTATTACGTACCGTAAATGACCGTTTTACGGTAAGCGTACTGGATAACTTGTGTAACAGTCGACGCGGATTACGACAATCAGCTAAATGCGTCGGCTGAATATCAAAGAGAAGTGGCGCGCCATTTCGCGCTGTGCGATTTTCAATTTCCATTCGAATTTGCGCACCTTGTCCATATAATACTATTGGTTCTATTCCAGTGAGGTTGTTACGCACAAGCAATAATGATGAACGCAAAACATAATCCGAAGGCAAAAAACCTAGCCGGATACGTGTTTTCATTCCGGGTCGTAACAGCATTGATAATGTGAATCTATTAATAAAAATACATTAAAATTTTCCACAAATCTTGCAACACCATTTGCATTTTTTTTTCAAATATCTCAAGCAAGTTGTTCAAAGCGTTAGACGTTATTTTCCATTTAATGTTTGAAGTATCGATTATATGTCGTTGTCTTTTATGCTTTAAGCAACTTGATTCAGACATTAAAAACACAAATATTTTATGGTACAACCTAATAAGTTCGATATGCACTTTTATTTTTATATTTATGCACAAATTGTTTATATGGAAGAAAATTAAATTACATTAGATTGAAATTTGTAAAATACCTTGGCACTTGCGTTCCAACTATTTCTTCCAATTCCTCGCGTAATTTCGGCACAGGACTATCTTTTCTCAGTGTAAATAACTCTGTATCTCTTAAGGAAAACATCAAAGTCTAAAGTAAAATAATAATATAAAAAATTTAATAGATATAAAGAGATAAAAAAATTTGTATAAATTGCGGACCTCATTCATCTCAATAGGCTCTATAAGCGGAACAGGAAATTCACCACGAAAATATTCTAGCATTGATTCTGCATCTGGGTATATCACGAGCGGAAGCAATTGTACAACAATCGGTCGTGTTGATGGGTTACTTAACGTTAAGTTGACAATCTGAAAATATTTGATAAATTTAAAAATTCGTATAAAACTAAAAATTAATATGAATTACCGTAAAATTTCCTACAGCAGTTAGGGGAAAACGAACTACAGAATGGCTAAGTAGACGTGGCCATTTCATATGTGCTATAACGGGAACCTAAAACATTCTTGTAAAATATAGGTAATATGAATTATTTTTTATTTAAGAATTAAAAGAACCGTTGAAAATTTGAAGCAAAATTAATTGCACGTAAATAAAAATCAACTTCAAAAAAAAAAAAATTTCAACACAATTTTTGAATATAATTTAATAAAAATTAAAGGCTTAAAAATATGTACTTCAAAATTTTTGACACGCGGAGTATCAATTATTACGGTAGCATTAATGGTTTTTGACGATAATTTTGCCCAGCGCCGTCTCAATCGCCCGTACAAATAACTGTCAATTTCAGCCAGATTCTGTGGTAATTTTAAGCCGTATGTGAACCATTGCCCATCTAAATTTTTAAATTAATTAGGTAATTAAATTTTAATTAAAAAATTATCATTAAAGTCACCTGTTGAATCCAGCAATATGCCCGTATAACATTCATCCAAATTTGGATTTAGTGCACATATTGCTTCAGGAAGAAAATTTATGCGTGCCAAAGCCGTGACCGAATTAGCATGAATAGTTGAATTAATTATTTTTGAGAAGAAAAATCGTGGATCATTTTCCAGTAGGGATATACGACTGACGGGCAAATCCATAGCATAGCTACTATATATCTAGAAGATGTTTTAATTTTAAAATTTTTCTTAACTTTTTGAGTTTAATTAGGTATTAGGTATTCAATCAATGATTTTTACCATGAGTGGTTGGGATGAAATAGTTCCCACAAAACAATTTTCGAATTTAATGGCGCCGTCGACCGCTACAATATTTGCACGTACGGGGCGGAATTTTACTTGAAATTTGAATTCTTCGAATTTCGTGCGAAAAATAAGATCATCTTTTCGTTCAGTACCATTCAAAAAAGGATGTTGTGTGTTAAATAATATACTGTTTGGTGACCCAAATAGCGAAATATTTAGCGTCAAGGTGTTATTCGCCGGCAAAACAAGAGATTTTCCCTTAATTAGAAAAAAAAACAATAATGAAAAACATGCTTTTGAAGAATATAAATTAAACATTTTTAAATATTAGTTAAATAAAAGCTTAATTTCATTGTCGTATTTTATGCATATTCAATAATAATAGTGATAATAATTGCATAAATAAAAATGCATACCACAGTACAATTTTTTTCATGGCAGTCTCGTAAATAAATGTTTGTAAAGAGTGACCATGGCCTTTTTGGAATTTCTATAGTAATCGGAATTGGATTTGAGTTTTCAAGATGCATCAGCATGGATCGATGTTCGCCGGGAGCCAATTCGCCAAAGTCAATATATTTTTCATTTGGCGAACTTAATCTAACCTAAAAAATTATAAAATATTATCATATAAAATAAATTAAAAAACAATTTTTTATTTTTTACATTTAGTCGTCCTCGAAATACAAATAAAGGTAATTTAAAATCTGTAAGATTAGTATGTAAAGTTAGATGGCTGTAAAAAATGTCATTTTGTTGGCGTTTATACTTTATTGAAAGAGCTGGTATTGATTTCCCAGGCTTTAACATAATAATAGGTTTCATTAGTTGTGCCTAAAATAAAATTAAACATATAAGTTTAATAAAGAATTTAGAGTTTGTATTAAAGAGTTTATAAACACTAAGTAGTTTTCACTATGAAGTTTACAAATGCTAAAAGTAAAGATTCCAAAATCCATAATAAAAAGTGAATAAAACGTCCCACCCTTCAATCTAGAGCTTTTAATAATTATGTAAAAATTCATAAAAAGTGTTTCGCAGAGTCCTAAAATGTAAGCAATGCATATTTGTTAAAATAATCTAACCTCGAAAATATCTTTTGCTTTGTCTGGAAGACTGACATTGAAAATGACAATATCTAATGAAAAATTATTTGTAAGTACAACATCATGTATCGTCATTGATCTCTCATTATAATGAAAAGCTAATTGCTTGATGTGGTGTGTTAAATTACTGAAATTAGAAAAAAATTACTCAAGCTATTCATTATTTTAAAAAATTAAGAACCCTTTATAAATTAGTGCTTCGTAAGGTACGGTAACATTATAATTTCCACCACGACTTTCCGCCACAATTACACCTCGTTTGCGGTACAACTTTTCGTCGATCATTATAGCGTCGTCATTCGCTCCTAGAGCCGATGAAATCGTCAATTTTGCAATTTGTATCGGTGCACCTTTATTAAATTATTCATTATTATAAATTTGAAGTATGATTAACTACTGGATGGCCAAAATTAGCGAAGGGTTTTTGTTATAACTTTTACTTTTTAATCAAATTGTAAAATTCTTTTTGCATTCGATTCCCATTTTGTTTAATACCAAACTCGTTGATATTAGTTTCGATTTACGAATTAGCTAATCATTTAAACTTTTTTTCATTATTTTTTCAAAAAATAAGACATTTTCATTAAAGTAGGTTGCATAAGGTTTAACTCATCCTAATCATTAAAAATATTTTGGACCATTTTGACTGTTTAGTTGAAAATCAGGGTAAAATTCTTCTAGAATGCTTTATTTACTATTAAATAAAAAAAATTAGCAAAAATCAATTCAAAAAATTGTGTCAATTTAATATCAATTTTATTCATTAATTTTTAAAAAAGTGGCAAAAAAGTTTAAATGATTAGCAAATTCGAAAATCGAAACCAATATCGACAAGTTTGATGTAAAAAAATGGGATACTTTTTGGAATCGAATGCAAAAGAAATTTTACGATTTGGTTAAAAAGTAAAAAAGCTACAACAAAAGCAAATTTCTGCGTCAACTTGGGCCACCCTGTATATTATTATCATGTATTTCAATACATTGAGTTAATTTTATAAATAATATGTAAAAAATACAATTGATACATGCATATGTTATTTTGCTCCACACCTGGATGATTTCTCAGACTACATTTGACTGAAAGCGGTGGTTTTGCCGCAAATTGTACATAGATTCCATGTGCACGATTGTGTTCTCCAACAGCATAAATGGACTCAATATCGACGCCTTTTTCTATATTACTATATATGTGAAAAGATAATTGCCGTGATCGTTCTCCATGTCGTATCATTCCAAAGTCAAAAATATTGTCAGTCGAGAAAATGTTTGGTCGACTAGTCATCTATATTCAGAATAATATGTATAATCCGATAATTTAGCTTATTTTTTATGAGCAGAAGAAAGTTTTATGTTGTAATTACAAAATAATGATATTATACAAATATGTAACGTTGAAAAAAAATCCATAGACATAAATTGTTTACCTGCAAATAAATTGTTTTACCTGCATATTTATTGGAATAATGATAATTTTTTCAACATTATCTTTTTCATCTAAAGATATATCGAGAAACTGCCGTATTCGAAATCGAACACAAATGAAAGATGTCGTATTTCTTTCAATGTCACCAATTAGTCTCAATTTAGCAATTTCTCGAGTTTCGATTGGTGCTATTTCCTAAAAATTGAACGCATCTTACTAAATTTAGCAGAACAGCTGAATGCATTAATATGGCTGATACCAATTTTATCGCAATATTACTTCTCGATGTGGTGCTACCGGATAATTCAACGCGTACGTTTGGATCACTAGAAAATATTTCGGAAATGGCGGCCATACCAGAATGCGGATTGTGCATTTCAAGTGTGCTAACAAGACTCGCATTCAATGGTAATTTTAAATTGAGGAAGGAACGTAGACGATATGGATTTGAAATTACATTACCGACAACCTTGAAAAATACAAAATAAAAAAGTTAATAAATTCTTTTGAACCTAACCTTATGAGTAAATTTCCCAATATTTGTGTAAACGGTAATAATATCCATTATTGTTCCATTTCGAGCCGGTAACATAAAAACGGTAAAATTTGTCTTCTGCTTTGGCTCCAAAATCTATTTTTGATTAATTTAACTAGATAAATTTTATAAAATGAAATAATTATAAATATGTAGTGATTTTTGTTGTTGTATTTAATCAAATTAGTATTACCCTATCTGCAAAAAATGAACAATGAATGCTTTCCGGCGGACTAGATATGGCTGTTAAAATAAGCTTTGAGCTTGTCGGATTGAATACAATAATTTTTCTTGACACAGGCAGGCCGACAGATAGTTTGCCGAAATCTGTCTCTTCATTTTCAAATATTGATGTGTGTTTCTGTATTTTTTTAATATCTGATTTTCGATGTTGCCTAAAACAAAAAAAAAACTATTTTTGATTCATTGGAAGAAATGCTTTAAAAGTACTCTTCTGAAAATTCTGAAATTTTAGTGAATAATAAATCGGGTTGTGAGCTGTCCCGAAAATAGTGTAATTCAGAATCTGTTTGTATAAGCGCATGTGAAACGAAATCGGCCGCTGCGGAAGAAGGCGAAGAATCCGTGAGCGAGGCAGATGTGAAAAATTCACAAGCTGATGTCGAATCTTCCGCCTCTGATGATTCTGCTTCGCCACTATTAAAAAACAAGGCGACCGCCGGCAGTAAAACAAGGACGACAATGTCAACCAAACGTCCGTAAATCATTAATTTTCTATAAATCTATAAATATTTTCTATAAATATTTCATGGGTCAAAAAAAACAATAAAAAAAGAAAAATACAATAACTCAATTTATATATAATTCGCCATTAATGAATTCGTAATCGCCACCTATACTAATAAATCGATTTTTCATTTTCCTTTTGTGTTTATACGAGACGCTCATTTTTATTTAGTCACGCGCCAAAACGCGCGCCAATATTCGAGAATCTGTACAACCTTTAATGCTCATTTTTATTTCTTGATTCCCTGCCAAATGTCTTATTGCCAAAAACAAGATTGTATTTTTGAAAACATTATGAATTCAGCTCAGTGTTTACAAACAAATAGCATATATAAAAAATAAATAATGAAGAAAAAAAATATAAATACATTCCTGATCAAAATGGTAGCCGTACTTGAAAAATAAGCACAATTTTAGTTTAGCCCAATAGAAAATAATGATTTTTTTTCTCAGTATTTGTTTGCAATTGAGAAATTGTGATTTGTTTCCGAATTGTTTTCGAGACTTTGTTCAGTTGATATTGTAATTTTTCAATTTTTAAAGTTGGTAATAATAGCTGCGGTTTATAGCTTCGTTAATTTTTAGACATTTTATGGGTTTTATGTGATTGTTCTTGTCATTTTTGAGCTTTATCAATGTTTTGCTTTATATTTATAGTTATGGGCAAAGGAAAAGCGCTTACTGAATTTGAAAAAGAGCACATCGTCGCACTGCACGCTGAAAACTGGAGTTATCGCCGAATAGCAGCTCATGTCGGACGTTCGAATAAAATTT
Organism: Bradynema listronoti; assembly: GCA_024678965.1. NCBI lineage: Eukaryota > Metazoa > Nematoda > Chromadorea > Rhabditida > Allantonematidae > Bradynema > Bradynema listronoti. Next base: position 1,218,534 of record JANLNO010000006.1, read on the forward strand.
TGCTCAATTTTCTGTTGGGTCTCTCATGGAACTGCAAAATCAAGTGGTTGTTCAAAGTCCACTAAAGCATGCGACTAATAATTGCGGCTGCATCGGACTCGACTGTCATCTCTGCTCAGATTGTGTCTGATTTGGGTCTCGAATGCAGTCCGAAAACTGTTCGCCGTGTTCTACATGGGAGCGAAGTTGTCGTGCGCTCTAGAATGATCAAATGTCCGCGTCTAACCAATGTCCATGAAATTGCTCGCCTTCAGTTTGCAGAAGAAAAGCTTGCGCAGGAAATTGACTGCTCAAAGGTTATTTTGTCGAGGTACAAAGCATGCCAATGAATTAATTTAACGCTTATAGATTGTCTGGTCCGATGAGAAAAGGTTTAATCCTGATGGGCCGGACGGTTCCTCAGGTTACTGGCATGATTTACGTAAGGAGCCACTCTAATTCTTAAAGCGCAACTTTGGGAGTGGCACGCTGATGGTCTGAGGAGCTTTTGAAACTGCTAGCACTTTTCCTCTCGCGTTTACGTTGCGTATCAGCATCCGCTCAACAAACATTTGACGCCGTTCTGGCAAAAAGGCTATCTCTTCATGCAAGACAATGCTTCTATTCACCGAAGTGCGTCTACAATGAGCTTCTTGCAGGAGAGGCAAATTGCTATCTTATCATGGCCAGCATGTTCGCTTGACATGAATTCAATCGAAAATCTATGGGGACTTCTAGTTCATGATGTTTATCGTGGCAACCGGCAATATGCCGACGTCAACTATCTCAAAACTGCAATTCTTAAAGCGTCTAATTTGAATGTATTGAATAACTTGGCCCGTAGTCTTCCAAATCGATTGATCAATGTTGTAAAATCTAAAGAAAGGCCTAAATATTAAATGTTAATGTTATATTGTTATTTGTTAATTTTTTGTTTATAAAGCTATAAATTTGAAGGTGCGGCTATCATTTTGTTCAGTGATAAAAACTCAAAATACAGTAAAACACAGTAAAATTTCGAAAATTTTAAAATTGTTTTAAGATTATAATTTATAATAGAGAAAGACGTGTTGGTGCAATATTTCATAAAAACGGTTAATTAAAACTCGAGTTGTGCTACATTTTTAAATGCAGCTATCATTTTGACCAGGAGTATATGTATAATAAAAATTTAAGTAAATAAAATACTCAAAAAATTGGATAAATTTGCATATAATTGTTGAAAAAATTTACATATGTAGCGTTCATAAATTGCCAGCTTGCAAATCAATATAATACATCTGTTGTGGCGGTAAATTTGGAACAACTGTGCAATTTTTTCTGTTGCAAACGCGTGTAAGCCCAAAGCTGGAAACTTTATAAAATCATTAACGACGTGGACAACAAGATATAAGTGATGTGCGTGAAACAACAGCCATGCATGCATACTTTACATATGTATGGATCGTGTGCGCGATTCTTATTCTTGTACATTTATTTGCGTGGATACAAATTTATTGCATATATGTACGCATTTATGCGGAATACATAAAAGAGTTACTCTTTCTCATATTTCATTTCTTTTTATAATGATATACAAGATTATGTGCATCTTATTTTTTTTCTCCGTTCCTAAATTTCAAATCCTTGTCTTGATTCAGTTTTTAAATGAATATAAAAAAGATGGAACAAATTTACAATTGAAACCAAATAAAAATTATATAAATAAATGTTTTTTTAAACAAGTAACATTTTATCTGTGTAAAAAATGATTTTTTAATAATATTTAGATTTGTATTAGAAATAATAAATATGAAGTTTAGTTTTTTAAAATTCAATTAATTTTCCAATTTGCGAATAAATCGCGTTAGATTTGCTAATTTATTTAAAAAACTTTTAGACTTTATGTACAAAAATAACAACTTAAAAATGTTTTGCATAATTAAAAAGTTAAATTAACTATTATTTATATTGGTGTTAAAACTAAAGATGCAAGCTAAAATATGTACTTATGTAAAAATCAAGTTCACATATGGTTAATATTCTAATTTTGGCAATTAATTTATGTATTTTCCCGGCCGATGGCCATATATTTGTATTTAGCCATCGGGCGGGAAAATACGTATATGCAACATATTTTCCCGTAACATATATAAGTTAAAAGTTTGTTTTCATATGTAGTTTCCGTATTTTGTAATTTTATTTTTTTTTATTTTTCTTTGCTGGCGTAAATTCCAGTTTTTTTTGCTCTGCTTTTTTGCTTTTTAAAATATATTAATTCACCCAACTTTACACGCGTAAAGTCCTCAGCAAATGTTTAGCGCAAATTGGACGTGACTTTTAGCTATTTTGCCATTCGTTTTAGCGGCATTTATTTATCTCTCTTTCTTCCTCCTTCTCCTTCATTCATTTCTTCACTTTCACTGCCTTCTTTAATTTTTCTATAGAAAGTCTGTGTTCTTGAAATCAAATGATAACTATATAGCTTTTACGATTAATCTGCGGACTTTTATATAAGCTTTCAATTATAAATTTTAAAATTAATATTTTTCTTAATTTTAGATATTCTCCAAATACGATGGATAAACTGCATTATAACCGAAATTTTTTATGAACAGATGTTTATAAAAGTTATTCACTTTTGTAAAATGTATTTTTATTTAAAAAAAGCTTCTTCTATTAAAATAAAATGTTGTGCGATTCTATAAGCAGAAAAAATAGTAAAAAATTTGATAAAAAAAATTAAGCTTTTGTCTTAAGTGTTTTATGAAAATGGTCTATTTTTATCTTTCTGGCTATTTCAAATTACTTATATAATATGGTTGTTAAATTGTTTGATCTAAAAATAACAAAAATAGCCATATTGATGATAACCAGACAATTTTTAATTTAGTTGCGAATTACGTAAAAGTTGAATGAAAATAAAAAACTCGTACATTCGTGACACTCATCTCATATCAGTATCTCTTTGCTGCATTTCTAACTATTCTGGCTTCACACCTCTTCTTCATATTTTATTTTATTTTTTCGACTTATCTTCGTTTAGTTAAACTTTTGCTTTTTCGGAGGAATTAACATCTATTATTAATTCTTAGAAATAATGCTTACATATTCCCCAATTATTTTTTTTTAATTAAAAGAATTCAATTGCATACAGTATTTTGTTTAAAATTTTACAAAAAATACATTTTTAACTAGTCAAGATTTATTTGTAATCTTTATTACATTTTTCTTGCAAATTTGGGAAAGTTAAATAGTGATTTTAATTTTTTATTTTTCAATTTTTTTTTGGCAAAAATAAATAAAACGTTAAACGGATGAAACGCGAAAAAATCGGAACAATTTTATTTTGTATTTTTTATCGTTAGCGGCTGTTTGTCTAATTCATATTGTTAGCATCGGCTTCTACTTATTATTACATTCAATTAATTGTTGTAATTTCAAGATTTTTATATAAATCAAATTTTCGTACATAACAAACATAAAATTTTATTTACATTATTTGTGCTTTTTTTAAATAAAAAAAAAATTTTTTATGAAATATTTTTGAACTTTTTTAAACTCTCAGAAGTTAATAAAAATAGAATGACGATTAGCATAAGAAGGTGGAGAGAAAAGCCATTTTGACAAAGATTTGTCTTTACATCGGATATTAATTTTGATAATATTTTTATTTCATTCTTTTAATATAAAGACATCTAAAAGAAAAGAAAAATTCCATTTTTTTAAAGAACAAGTCATTGAATGTGTGAAACAAACTTCGAGTCTTCTTTTTTATTTTTATTATTTTAAATATTATAATTTACATACATTAATGTTGCATTGAAATTAGAGCAATATATTATAGCCAATATTTTAATTCGAATAGATTTATTTTACACATAATTTTATAAATTTTTAAATATTTTTTGAATAATTTTTTTTATAGACTTCTGACATGCATAGTTCGATTGCATTTAAAAATAGTAAAAAAAATAAAGGAAGGGAGCAAAGGGAGTTGAAGCAAAAAAGTCAAAGCTTTCTTAAAACATTTAATTCGAGTGCAAATATGTTGGAAAATTGCCGGAATATGTCCATTAATAATTCACCAAACTTCAGAAAGTAGCCATATCTAATTTCTAACATAAAATCATCATGTTAATTAAAAAACTAATTTTTTAAAATTATTCCTCTTTTAAATTTTACTTTTAGTTGATAAATTACATTAAAGAACATGATAATCTTATATATATTCTATGTATATTTACAAAAAAAATGTCAATGTATATCATATTTCATTATACTTTCTTAGAATAATATATTTTGATTTTAAAATATTTTAAATATTCTAGCAAATGTATTTTACACATTTAAAAAAACTACATACGAATAAAAGTAATTTGCTTATATTTTATTTTGTAAAATTTTTTACATTTTTACAAAAGACACTTAAGTCTTTTACTCGATTACTGGATTTTTACGCTGGCAATAAATTTTTTTATTTAATTATTTTTGTTTGTATTTTTTGGCTATTTTCTATTTATCATAAAACTTTTATTGAATTAATTAAATTTTCGAATTTTGAAAAGTTTGTATATTTTTTTATTTGTATAACCATTTGGCAATTATGGGTAAATGTTTTTCCTGAACCATATCTATTGTTATCGGTGATGATGATATTTATCTAAATATTTATAATAATAATTAAAATAATTTTGGATCGTCAAAGTCATGAAAACCAAAAAAATGAAACATTCGAATTAAATGAATTCAATTTGTCAGTGAGAATTAAAATTTCTAATTATGTTTTTTAAAATTATTTTTGCTGTTTATGTGTGAAAATGTTTTTATTAATAATTTTTTTTTTGCTTAACGTAATAATTATTTTTATAAATATAACATTAAAACATTTTAAAATTTTATTGATACATATTTGATGTGTTTCTAGGATTAAATAATGTAAGTTAAAAAAGGAGAGTATTCGTATTAATTAAGTGTTTCACCTTTTGTTATATCGAAGATGGACGGTTAAAAATATTGTTTTTTTATGGTTTACATTTAAATTAAACTTTAAGTAAAAGCCAAAATATGTGTATCGAAAAAGAAGAAACATTTGTTTCTTTATTCTATACATGTAAATACAGACTTATTATATTAAACGTATTGTTTATTTTTATTTAATTTAACATCTGGTATCTGTATTAAAAATTGACAGATAATTGGTTAATCTGATGTTATATAGAATGTTTTAATATTATTTTATATTTAAAAATTATTAACGCATTATTTTTTACTCGTTGTGCTAGTGAAACTAGTTTTTTGCAATAATGCAAAAGAGGTTATGTTTTATATAATTCTGCAGAATATTTGTAATGTAGAAAAGGGAAAAGCATAATTTTAAATAATAGAATTGAAAAAAAAATTTAAACTAAAATTGCATTTATTTTTTCGAACGATTATTAAAAATATATAGTTTTATCATGCTTAATATTATGTTATTATGTTAAAAATTGATTATTTTTTATATATACATACATATACGTGCATATATATTTTTTATTTATATCCAATTTAACATTTGGAATCAAAGAAAAATTTTATGCATTCATATGTAATTTTAGCCAAATGAAAAATATTCCTCATTTTGAGTTTGGCTGAGTGTCGTTTTCTCCCAGAATGCGACGAATATCATTTTGAAAATACATTAAAATGCATAATGACACCATTTTTCAAGTGTTCAAAGGGTCGGCACTTAGCATACTCGTCTTATGGACAATTTTCGCAAATACGCTCGTTTTCATAGTGCTATACAAAAATCCTCGCTTACAGACAGTGCCAAATTTATTGGTGTGCTTTTTTACAGGAATAAATTTTCAAAGAAGAATTTATTAAAATGCGCAAATACTTTGAAAAATACATTGGTATTCATAAAAGTAATATTACAACAACGCAGAAATAATAAATTTAAAATTAAAAAAATTTGTTAAACATCAATTTTATTTTTATGGAAATTTTAACGTTAAAATTAAAAAATAAAAATATTAAATTTCATCCTTAAATGAATTGAAAATGCATCATATCACTTAATATTTTATTCGTATTACAGGTGGGAAACCTCGCATTCAGCGATTTGTGCCTTGGCATTATTGTTTTGCCACTTTCATCTATTTATGCAATTGCTGGTGAATGGCTTTTTCCCGAAACGTTGTGCATTATTTTTGTATCAGGTATGTAAGAAGTAGGAAATAATTCTAAAAATATCTACCTATATTAATTTTATAAAAAAATTATAACCATATATGTATAGGTTTACCAAACCAAAATCGATTTACTAAATTTTTAAGAATCAAAATCTTTGTTTTTTCAACAAAAAACAAATAAATTGATCATGATTTAGTTGTTCGATTAAGAGTTAGTAAACCGAATTTGACTTTGTAAACTTGTTAAATACACATCGCAATTATATACTTATATTATATATATATATATATATATATATATATATATATATATATATATATATATATATATATATATATATATATATATATATATATATATATATATATATATATATATATATATATATATATATATATATATATATATATATATATATATATATATATATATATATATATACACTGCCGCACAAAATTATAGCGCCACTTTAGAAAATGGCATAACTTTTAACTGAATTATTCAAACAGAGTTAAACTTTACCAGATGGCATATTTTTAGATCTAAAATATGATGCAGTAATTAATTTTACATTATACAAATATATTTTACGAAATTTAAAAAATACTGTAAATTGCTTGATTTTAGGCAGCACAAAATTATAGCGCCACTCAACTTTTCAACGTTTATTTTATCTTAAACATAACAAAACAATTTCAAAACAAATAATTAATAATTTGTGGGTCCGCCTTTAGATTTTACAACATCGAATAAACGATTGGGGACACTATGAGCTAAGTTGTACAATGTATTCAGATTAACATTATTCCAAGCGACAGAAATTGCAAATTTTAGCTCATCTACTGTAGCATACTGTCGATTGTCGCGATAAATCTCTCGAACCAGAATTCCCCACAAATTTTCTATCGGATTCAAGTCCGGGGAGCAAGCCGGCCAAGCAAATAACGCGATTTGATGCGCCGCCAGGTACTGTAATGTCGATGCGCTTTGATGGATTGTGGCGTTATCTTGCATGAACAAGTAGTCCGGCTGCCAATATGGAGTCAAATGTTCCTCAAGAACTTGCTGGTACTCCTCGCTATTCATTTTGCTCGACGTGAATGCAAGCGGAAGAGTCACTGATGCTTCGAAAGCCCCCCAAACCATAACCGTCCCTCCCCCAAAATTTCTTTTCGAGAAAAATTGAGGATCTTTGCGGAGGTCGTGCCAATATCCACAAAATCCGTCCGGGCCGTCGAGATTGAACTTCTTCTCGTCCGACCATACAATCTGAAATACACTGATGCTGATAAAAGAACTGACGCTCATAAACAAAATAACCTTATTCCAATCGATTTGTTGAACTAATTTTTCTTCAGCGAAAGCAAGCCGCGCAGCTTTATGAGCAACGGTAAGCTTCGGACAAGGCGCCATCTTTGTTCTAACGATTGTTCCACTATCGTGCAACACCCGACGGATGGTCATCGGGCTGCACTGCAAGCCCAACTCTGCCTTGATTTGTGTAGAAGAGACGGTAGAGTTAGAAGCGCGGTTAATTATACGCCTTTTTGACCTCGGACATAGACACCTTGGACGCCCAGATGACTTAGCAGTGTCATACGCGTCGGGATCGGCCAAATAGCTGCTGACAGTTTTGTGATGACGCCCGATTTCAGCAGCGATACGGCGAAATGACCAATTCTGAGAATGCAACGCGGAGATTCGCCCCTTTTCAAACTCAGACAGCTTAGAACTTTTCGGCATTGCTTAAAAATATTAAGTAAACATACAATCTTACACAACATTATAAATAATCCGCAAAAAAAACAATTTGAACTAAAATAAACGTTGAAAAGTTGAGTGGCGCTATAATTTTGTGTTGCCCAAAATCAAGCAATTTACAGTATTTTTTAAATTTCGTAAAATATATTTTGTATAATGTAAAATTAATTACTCCATCATATTTTAGATCTAAAAATATGCCATCTGGTAAAGTTTAACTCTGTTTGAATAATTCAGTTAAAAGTTATGCCATTTTCTAAAGTGGCGCTATAATTTTGTGCGGCAGTGTATATATATATACATATTAATTACCCTAATTTCGCGACCGGGTGTTTTAAGCCAAATTTAAATTCGCGTCAATGAGTTCATTCTGTTGTATCGGATCAGTTGGAGTCCAAATTTTGTGTTCGCTTTGTCTCGATCTCATAAAAGTGGGCACAAAATTTGGACTCGCTTGGATTTAATGCAACAGAATGAACTCATTGGCGCCAATTTAAATTTGGTTCAAAACACGCGAAATTAGGGTACATTTTACAATATTTGCTGTAAGAGTAACTCGTAAACTTTGTAGCAGACATTTTATGCTCTACAGCTTCCATATGGAATCTATCGATAGTTGGACTAGATAGGTTTAAATTAACATTCAAAAAATCAAAATTAAAGCATATTAAATAAACATTTTAAGGTATTGGGCAATCACAACACCTGTAGCATATATGTCAAAGCGCAATAAGCGAACCGCCTGCATAATGATTCTATCGGTGTGGATTTCTTCTATGCTTATTAGTCTAGCTCCTCTTCTTGGTTGGAAGCAGGTTTTCTTTTCTTTGGGATTAGTTTTCATTCCAATTTTTGTGATGATTCTGTCATTGAAATTTATACATAAAACATATGTATCAGGATATAAATTTTAAATTTTGAAGATTGGAATTCGGGAATAAATCAAAATTTGGAAATCTAAAGATCAAAAATCCAGGGAATCGAAAATATTGGAAATCAAAAATTTTTTATAACAAAAATGAATATTTTTTAATTCCTAAAATTTTTGAAAAAATAGCCAAAATTCGGAAATCAAAATTCTGTTTCTGATATGTATGCATCCGGGGTGCCACGGAATACCGATTTCCAATTTCTGAAATTTTGGTAATTTTTTTGGAAATTTCGGAAATTTTAGAAATTAAAAAAATATTAATTTTTGTAAGAAAAATTTTTTTGTAAAAAATTTCCAATTTTCGATATTTCCGATTTCCGAAATTTTAATTTATTTCCGAATTTCGATTTCCGGAATTTAAGATTCATTTTCGATGCACTACTGGTATGTATTACTATTGTTATTATTTATATAACATATTTAGTAGATTTTATAATAACATTAAATACATTAAAATTTTCTATATATTATTTAATTAGGTCGCCGAACATGGCAATCTCGTGCAGATAAACGGTACATGGCAGTGTACTTTTCTTGATTTACCAAGTTACACAATCTATAGTGCAACCGGTTCATTTTTCATACCCACAATTGTGATGTTTTTCGTTTATTTTAAAATTTATCAAGCTTTCGCAAAACATCGAGCTCGTCAAATTTATCGTCAAAAGGCAAATTAAACCATTTTTATTTTTACGCGTATTTCTTAATCACATTTACTGCGTATAGGTTATTCGAAAACATATTGAATCAACCATATTGCACGAAATCAGTCACGTTTTACCGACATCGGACGAATTTGCCAAAGATGACGAAGAAGATGATAACTGTAAATTATTTCAAATAGATATTTTCTATAATAAAATAAAAGACTATCGCATACAAATTTTAACAATTGGCATTTGTAGCATTTTCTTATAATGATCTAGAACGGTTTAAAAAAAATATAGACAGAAATTAAGAGAATCAGGACTTAATGATTTTTAAAAATTACTCCTAATTTAGAAGTAATTTTTAAAAAATCAAGTTACTCTTCTTTCATAAGAAAATAAAAAAAATATAAAAAAATTTTAATTCTGATGAATTATGTTTAGCTGACGATAACAATAAAAAATTTCGGGGTAAAAAACATCAAGAAATTGACGATGACGAGGAACTAGAAAGAAGCCCCAATCCTAATTCTCGATCTTCGTATTCTTCCACTAGTGATGAAATTGAAAGCGAAGAATATACTAGCTCGAATGAATGTAAAACTAATTTTAAAAGTGATAATCTTAAAAGAACAATGATATCGTTATTGATCAAAAAGCAAAACGAGAAAACTCTTTGTCCCGAACGAAGAAAATCAAAGGTACATTTTCACCTATAAATTAATACAATTCATTCTAAAAATTTGGATTTGTTAATTATGTATTTGACTAATATATATAGAAAAGCCAAGAAGAAAACTCGCAAGTTTCTAATGGTTATACTTCAACATGTGAAACGTCGATGATGGCCAATTCAGTAATTGTTCGCAGACAAACGTCTCCACCAGCACAATTTGTGCACGATAACGATACCACAATTTCCATTCTCAGCGATACTACATCAAAGGCATCTAGTGTTGTGATGTACTCCGAGCCGGATAGCTCAACTGCTAATGAGAGAACGGAAGCCTATATGCGAACCGATACAATCGGCACGGCGGCTATTACAACATCTTCAAGAGCTGCTCGTGCTGCAGTGGCGAACTCTATTAAAATCCGATTTCCGGTAAGTCGAATTTCGTCGATGCCTACAAAAAGTGCCTATTATGGCAGAGAACGCTATTATCATAGTCAATACCCAAAAATGAGACGGCATGTTGAAGTCGAAAGTCCGCCGGTTGCAATTAGTTATGAAAAAGTCAAGAGGCACAAACAAAGGTTCATTAAATAATTTAAATTTGGTTGAAATTTTTTTAAATTAAACAATTTCAGAAAAGAACATGCTTATCGTAGAAGTTTGCAGCGGAAACCTAAAGCCATTTCTGCCGCAAAAGAAAGACGTGGAGTAAAAGTATTGGGTATTATTCTTGGTTGTTTTACCATTTGCTGGACACCATTTTTTGTGTATGCTATTATAAAAATTCTATTGAAAAAATCTTATTAAAACTTTTTCAATTGTCTATTTAATTAATTTAAATTTAGGATGTATGTACTGGTTCAATTTTGCACTCGCTGTGCTATGAACAAACACATTGAAATGTTTATAACATGGCTTGGTTATAGTAATTCAGCAATGAACCCAATAATTTACACGGTAATTTGAATATTTAATTTGTAACAACGTAACATTGAAGTTGAATAAAAAAATTTTAAAGCTTTTTTATGAAGTGCGGTTTTTTACGTTCGATTGATCTCGGCATAAAAATTTTATTGAATCGCGCAATGAAAAAAAATTTTCTCTGCAAAAAAGTTACACGCGCAAAAATTTTGTGCCATCGGCAATAAAAATTTTTTGCAAATCTAATTACACCAAGCACGAATGTCGAAAACCACCTTCTTAAAAACGTTTTAAAATTTTTCATTTAACTTTAAAGTTGGAACTTTATTTTGTTACACTTTACCTTTATGTATTCATTATACATATAAATATTTAAATGTCAGATATGCAATGTATTTCGATTTTCAAAATTGAAAATTTATTTTCGCTCAAACCATATTCATATAAAGATGTAAAAAAATTTAGGTGTTCAACCGTGATTACCAAATTGCCTTAAAACGACTTTTTTCTTCAAATATCTCTAAACAAACTTATAATAACTTTATGAATAATAAGCGCAATAATAATGTCAACAATGCATTCAACGATAGCAGCAATAAAGTTGAGCTTCTTAAAAGCAGGCGTGAACTTATAATGACGGCTAGTCGTGTGGTTTCATCGCCACCACAAATAAATCAAATCGATAAATCCTTAAATTGTGGCATATCAACTATGATACAAAAAAAAAATTAGATTTTTATAAATAATTTTTCACATTAACCTTGTTTGTTTAAAATTTATTTTTTTAAATTTTTATGGAATGATATGATGTACATTTATGTTTTGAAGGATATGGTGTCTATTATCTAATTTTTAATTATTTTGACTCGATTTTTTGACATTTTTAATTTTTTTTTATTTTTAAAAGGGTTCTTTTAACATCGCTAACATACTCGAAATTTTGACTCTCAATATTAATGGAAACGAGACTTAATGTTCATTAATTAACATAAAAAATGAAGCATAATCAGATTTATAAATTTATAATGTGCACCATGTGCATTCATATAAATTATCATTTTTAAGTGCTCAAACTTGTTTATATTTACTCTAATTTCATGCGGATAAGTCTGGGGGCAAATTTAAATTGGTGTCAACGAGTTCATTCTGTTGTATATTGAATTGAATCGGGTCCAAATTTTATACTCGCCATTGTGAGACTGAAATAAAAGCGGGCATAAAATTGGACCCGCTTGTAATATAATGAACTCTTTGATGCCAATCTAAATTTGACTCAAGATGCCCGCACTTAAAAATTTAGGGTAATTTTTAATCTAAATTATCTAAATAAATATTGCCGTTTTCCACACGTTATGTTTTATTTAAAAATATATTGAATTAAATGTTCGAATTTTTTTTAAAGAAAATTATCGACTTTACAAGTAATTAATGGCGCATTAAAATTTAATTTAAAATTTATTCAAAAGTTAATTTATGGTAATACAATTATTTTTACTTAAGTACTCTATTTATCATTTTTTAATTAGTAAGATTTATTTATTGTTAGATAAATTGGATTTTTATTAAGCGATATTAATTTGATAAAAAAAAGAAATTTCTTAAATTAAAATATGAACAGGTCATTTTTTTTCAAATGAGATCGGAATTCTTCTTCCATACGCTGTTTAGATTCATCATAGAAACACCGTTTCATATTTTCAAAACGATCATAACAGGGTATAAATGTATAATCGAGTTTCGTAACATGATTTGCACGTTGATCACAAAACGTTAAACACTTCTCTCCAGCAAGAGTTAAATGCACGCCGTTACGTCGACAACACTCTACATGATTATGACCTAAATGATCACTATTGTTATGAATGTAAATTTAGTTTAAGTTAATTGGGTTTTTTTAATCAAAAATGCAGATATGTATGGATTTTAAAAGACGTACAATTAAATTACATTTTGGTTTTGATATAAAGAGCAAATAAATATTTGTTAAACAACACAACCTTGTGCAGCACAATATTGCAAATCAGCGGCTGCTTCCAAAGGACAAGCATCGGTTTTAAAGTACATATCTTGTAACTAAAATATTGTTGAGTTACATTTTTAATTTTAATTTATTAGCATATTTTAAATAAACAGTTTGTTTGGTGAAGCTATTGAAATGACATTTCGGAAGGCATGTATCAGGTAAATGACGATCTTCACAACATTGTCGAAATAAATAATTTGGATTCTGTAAGTCAAATGAAATTTATTTTATTTTTATATATTAAAAAATTCATCTTGGAGCATTAAATAAAATAAAATAAAAAATTGTTTATTCAGAAGTAATTTCGTAATTTCAAGAGATCATTATTTCACTTGCCGTTAATTTTCCATAAGTAATAATGTCGATTTTATTATGTCCACTTTCATAATGATCGCCCCCATGTTGATCCAATTTGTTTTCATTGTCTTCTTCAATTGGTAGAGCAAATTGTTCTCTTTCAAGACCGTATATATTTCTTTTTGAGTTAAGTTCAATAGATGCGTTTACAAATTCATCTACTGGTACAATTATTCCATCCTTAACATATTGCATATATATATTATATTGTGTAATAAAGAGTAATAAAAAATTAAAATGATGTTTTTCACGAATCAAGCTCAAGTAATAACTCACTGTTCGTGTAAGAGCTGAACGTGCCCGATTGCGAGCACAGCCGTAATGTCCTAAAAGGAGGAAAATAATTATATTCATAATGCTATAATTCATTTTACCACATGAATATCCTGGTTGACAAAAAGCAGTGTTACATTGAATAGGCGGTTGGCATTTAGGAGCAGGTAAAATGTTACCAGAACATACTCCAGAGGAAATGCACTGGAAAAGAAAACATTACCTAATAGACAAATATTTTTACAATATCAATTGAACTTTTTGATATCAATATTTCTATTACCGATAGGATCGCATTTGGTATTATAGCAACAACACCAAAGAAAATTGTAACAATATTTGTATAATATAAAATCATCATTTCAAAAATTTGTAAACCTGAATTTAAAAAATTCTCTAAACGTCATAAATTACAAAAAATATCAAAAATTGATCATTTGATTGTAATAAAATAATAAGTTTACTTTTACAAATGAAATAGTTGAACTTTTTAAACTTAAGTAACTATATCTAACCAGTAAGTAATAATTATTCGATTATTTTTATTCTCCGCGTGAAAATTGACTAATTTTCTTTGCAAAGTTATTATCGAATTATAATTAAGTAACTCTTAGCACATATCTCATGCATGAGAGATGTGAGCTCACGTAATTATTTTCACTTGAGTGTGGATAATTTTAGCCTGGAATTGTAATATATTAGTCTGGAAATAAATTTTCTTTACACTTAAAACAAATTTTTTTTTCCTACTGAAACATTTTCAAGTCTGGTGGATGGTAGAACCTTCTAGAACTTTCCATGCGCTTTTATATATAAGGGGTATATAAAGATGCTGCAGCATTGAGCAAGCTAGCTGTGACTTCAATTAACAAATAACAAATTCGGGCAATCATCTTCTACGAATGGCGCCTTGGCCATACACGGACAGCAGCTGGAAACGGATCAGCTCCAAAAATCGGCTAAAGCAATTCGAGAAAAGCGCCGAAGATGTGTCGATGTCTACCTCCTACACGACAACGCTCGTCCTCACATCACAACGATCACCCGCCAGAAATTAATGAAGCTTGGCTGGGATACATTACCACATCCACCACATTTGCTTGACATTGCGCCATCCGACTATCATGTATTCTTCGCTCTAAAGCACCACATGCATAATAAAACCTTCGCCAATGTCGACCAGCTGAAAATGAAGGTCCGAAATTTTTTCGACCTACAAAAAGCAGAATTCTGGAAGAAAGAGGTTAATGATTTGCCCAAAGATTTTGAGTAATAATGATGATTATATTATAGATTGACATTGATTATCAATAAAGTTATGAAAAAAATAAAAATGAGATGAAAATTTCTTTCCAGCCTAATATTTCTGATTCAGTTGAAAAAGTATTTATTAGCAATTTTCTTCATTGTTTTATTTTTAATATATGCACAAGCGTAAAATTGTTGTTACATATTTGAATGTAACTTATAGATTAATACCTATTTATAACATAAAACTATTTCGTAATTTGATTTATTAGTAAATTTGAGCAAATGAAAATACAAACAAAAAAAAACAATTGCACTTTTTAAGAAACAAAAAATAGACATTCCATATGGGCATTTTAAAGATTTTTTTTTTGAAAAGATCAACAATAAATTGCTATTGTTCTAAAATTCGTTAAGACTTTTGAATATACAAAATCAAACAAATGTTGTCCGAAAAATAATTGATCTGCTCAAAAAATAATTGATCTTTTATTTAGAAATTTATTAACTAAATAAACATAAATATTATATTTATTTGAATATATATAATTATATATGTTTTTCACTAACAAAAATCGGTATGCCGACAGATTTCATTTTCTAACGGATAACTTCTATCAAAAAATTTTCCGTTGACGTAGGCGGTTGGCCAAATACGCACGCCAGCGCGATGAGTATTAAGCATGGAGTAGTAGTTAAGTACTTCGCCGGTTTGTGTTCTCGCACATTCCATTAGTCGCTGTTGTGTGCGAGGCGTTAGTCGTGACAAGCAGCGCTGAGATGCCTCTTCGAGATTGGCAAGACCTTGAATGCACGTCACCAAGCCGATAAAACGCCGTGGAAAGTACTAAACATTATTTCTGTATAAAATAAAGAAAAAACTTTTTTTTTAAACTTACCGATATGGCGCAATTTTGCAAACGATTTAGATCGCACTCTGTTGGACCGTGCATACACCGACACAAAAGTCTGTGATCTTGTGTATATTCACAATTACCTTTTCCAAACGGAATAATCTTAATTTTTTATTTATAAACAAGTTTTGAATATGTATCCTAAATCTTGAGTATAAGACGCGCCTTAATATATTTTTTTAACATTTACCAATCCGGTTTATGTTTTTCCTATAACTTTTTTATTTCGCAAACAATTCTTAAAATTTTTTTTATTTGATTAACAAACTTTGTGAATTTGTTGACACCAAACTTTTTTTTGGTTTCGATTTACGAATTTGTATTTTTTAGGCATTTTTAACACTATTTTCAAAAGTCAAAAATGGGTAAAATTGACTTGAAATTGACTTAATTTTTCAATCTGAATTTGTTAATATTTTATTTGATAGATTTAATAAGTTTTTTACAATTAATTTCATCTCTATTTTCAATTATCTAAAAAGTCAGTATAATCCAATATAGGTTTGAAGACTAGGAAGCGTCCAACCTTATGCCTTATATATTTTAATAATTTTGCTTTTATTTTTGTAAAAGTGTTAAAAAAGTTGAAATAAATTTCTAATTATAACAAGTTTGATGTCAAGCAAATTCTTAGAATCTTCTAATCGAATTGAAAAGGAATTTTTTAAATCGGTAGAGAAATAAAAAATCATAGAAAAACAGAACCAGGGACAAAAATTGGTCAACCCTTTACCTTAAACTAGTGCTGAAGCGAATTTATCTTTCAATTTTTTTTTAAATTTTGCATTTCCATGGTATGTTTTGCTCTAGTCATACATTTTCGGGTTTCATACAAATTTTTTATATTTTTTACACTTCAAAAACAAAAATAATTTTTTTTATATATATTCATTTATGTTTTAACATTCGCTAAGCTATAGCATCTTATACTCAATAACTTGTATAAAACTTGGATAAATAAATAAGCATATGTTAAAAAATATTTACTTGTAGATTCATTATCCCTGGACGTGTGTTATGGAACTGCCAAACCTGCTCACGCAAAAATCGTGTACAAAAAGGGCATTGTGATTCTGTAAAAATTGTTACATTGACCATCTGACTGTCAATACCATTAATGAAGATGAATAATAACAATATTCTAAGCATATGTCTAAATGAAAGAATAAAATGTGCAGGCATTTTCTAAATTTATACGATTGAATTTCAGTTTATAATTGTAATTTTTTTATTGCTAATTAAAAATTTACGTATATAAAAGCAAAATCTTTCTTTAAATCTATCAATCTATAATACTATTTTATGTGTATAAAATTGTAACATATATAGTAACAATATATTTAAATTTTGCCAAATTTAAACTCTATAGCCGTTCTTTAGCTCGAGTTCTCGAACTGAAACAATTTAAAATTTGTTTTAAAAAGCAATAAATGCAAACTAATATAAAAAATTAAATTTACATTATTTTTATTAAATTTCGATGATTTTAAATATCGAGGTTATTATTTATTTTCAAAAAATATAGCTATAACATATACATAAATATAATATAATAAATACAAAAAAATTATGTAAATTATAAAAATAAAAGGTTTTGTAATAAATTTTAAATTTTAATTGATAAAATGGTTAATTTATTTTTACTTATTCTAACGCAAAAACTAATAAAGTAACTAATAATTTAATAATTATTCTAACGCAAAAACTAATAAAATAACTAAAATTTTAATATGTATTATCATACTCTTAAAATATAATAAATTAATTTTCAATCACACCCTTTGGCTTTAGTTTATTGTGTTAAAAACTACTTTAAGTATAAGCCGCGGCCGTTCGACGAATTTTTGAATATTGACTTGGCATTCATTATGTCTGTTAAGCATAAAATTTAATGAACATCTTTATTAAAGCAGGCTCAAGCTGCAGGTTAAAAATCATGAGCTCAACTTCGTTTATAACAGAATGAAGGTCAAATTAAAATTCAAAAATTCTTCGAACGGCCGCGGCTTATACATGGAAACTTAGGGTAGTAAAAAATGAAAAAAAACTAAATATTAATTGTTATAAAAGTAAAAATATAAAAAAAATCTTACAAAAATTTGGGTGCGCGTGCGTAAAGGACATAAGCAAAACAAAATAAAAACAATTGCTAATCGTAGAACAACGCAAAATGTAAAACTAAAACAAATTGAGAAACTAAAAAATTTGAAATGAGACGAGTGCTGAATAAGATGGAAGAAATATAAGATCAGCTCAATTTTATGATAAGTTTATTACAAATGACATAATCTTAAATAACATTCACTTCGTTATTGATTGCATTTTGTTTTTGTAAATTTGAAAGATTATACATTTTCTCGGAATTATTTTACTTTCTTTTTTCTTATATTTTAAACTTTTTTGTACAATTATTGCTTAACAAGTAAAAATGATATTTTTATATTAAAAAATATGTATTATGTACATATGCACAATAAATTTTTATATTACGTAAAACTAGTGCAAAGAAGGTCAGTCGATAGCTATAGATTATAATCTGTTGCTTTCCTTACTACTGATTCTCTAACTACTATTGTATTCTCGATTTGGAAATAATGAAAGAAAAACGGAAGAAAAAGAATTATAAAAGCGACATAGAAAATTTGTAAATAAAAGTGAAAATTTAATTCTTTGGGACGACCGCACAGCGCTTCATTAAATTTGTTTCGCTAAAGCATCAATACCTGTTCCTGGAAAAAAAGTGAAATTCTATTAAACTAAAAAATGCACAACACGAATCACACAAAAAGTGCAGCTTATAAACGTTTATTAATTTGAGACTTAAATTACATACGAATATCATATATACAACTTAATTTTTTAGTAATCTAAATTGATTTAAAAAATAATAACAAATTCTTTTTTCGTTAATAGAATGTACATTACTTTGATAATGTAGTGAAAGTTACTGGGGTTGAACACAACAAAGCCAAAGGAGAAAATTTGGAAAACTGTTTTGAGCTGATGATGCAACAGAATGCGCATGTAGTTAGAAAATATTTGTGGAAGAAAAATTTAAGCAGCTTAACGATTTTGTTTCGTTTTTTTATAAATATCTTTTTGAAAAAAAATTTGAATACGAAACGATCGTATCGCTGAATTACCTACATATTATTGTTTAATTTTTTATATATAGATACATGATGTATCTATATATAAAAAATTAAACAATAAGTGCTGGGTAATAACTCAAAATCAGCTCATGGCTCATGGCGAGGATCACAAATTATTGAGCTATTTGACTCATCAATATGAGTCACGCAACTCAAATTGATGATTTGAATAGCTCAGTAGCTCATGAGTCATTTTTAATTTATGAGCCAAAATAACTTAATAAATTATGATCCTCTCGTGATTTATGAGCTGAGAGAAATTTTAGCTCACTTGACAATGAGCTATTTTAATAAAATTTTTGAGCTAACTCAAAAGACTCACATAGCTCATTTGACTCAAAAAATTTTCTTTCTCAAAATTTTTCTTTTTCATCGTGAGGCGAATGAGTCATTTGAGTCGACTCATGAGCCGACTCAAGGCTCATTGACTCGAATTCTTATTCAAGTGAAATAAAAAGAATATGATTATTATCCATAAGAGAGAGAAAACAGAGGGCAATGCACAAAAAATTAATAACAAACATACGTTGTTCGTCTATAACCGTTGTATAACTCTTTTTTTGCATATAAAAGATTTCTAAAATATCAAGTTATAAATACTATAATATAACAAAAAATGGGAGGGAGGGCGATTGCAAACACAAAAGAAAGCTCTGGTCGGAAAAGGGAGTTATGGAGATAAAAAAGACTCACATTGTCGTTTATAGCCAATTGTTTCACAGAGTCTTCCACTTTAATAAAGCTGTGAACTCGTTACGGGGGTTAATTGTATATCCGATTGAGGAGTTGTTGCCTGTTCGGAAATACATTCAATATTGGTATCACTAGTGGAAAATTCAATTTCATTCATCTAAAAACATGACACTACATTATTTAAAAGTTTCGATATTATAAATAATGATCTTGTTTAGAAAAAATATTCAATGATTATAATGTTAATCAAAATTATTAGTTGGCCTTTTGTATTTTTTATTAAGTATTTTAAAATTTGCTACAGTCAAACATAAAGTGACTTTATCATACAAAAGGCCAACTAATAATTTTGATTTACATTATAATCATTGAATATTTTTTCTAAACAAGATCATTATTTATAATATCGAAACTTTTAAATAATGTAGTGTCATGTTTTTAGATGAATGAAATTGAATTTTCCACTAGTGATACCAATATTGAATGTATTTCCGAACAGGCAACAACTCCTCAATCGGATATACAATTAACCCCCGTAACGAGTTCACAGCTTTATTAAAGTGGAAGACTCTGTGAAACAATTGGCTATAAACGACAATGTGAGTCTTTTTTATCTCCATAACTCCCTTTTCCGACCAGAGCTTTCTTTTGTGTTTGCAATCGCCCTCCCTCCCATTTTTTGTTATATTATAGTATTTATAACTTGATATTTTAGAAATCTTTTATATGCAAAAAAAGAGTTATACAACGGTTATAGACGAACAACGTATGTTTGTTATTAATTTTTTGTGCATTGCCCTCTGTTTTCTCTCTCTTATGGATAATAATCATATTCTTTTTATTTCACTTGAATAAGAATTCGAGTCAATGAGCCTTGAGTCGGCTCATGAGTCGACTCAAATGACTCATTCGCCTCACGATGAAAAAGAAAAATTTTGAAAAATAAAATTTTTTGAGTCAAAATCATATGGCTCAATTTATTTGAGCCATGAGTCTGCTCCTTTTTTTTGACTCATTTTTGTTTTTTTGAGCTAATTAGCTCACATCATGAGCCGCTCGACTCATGCATAATTGTGCTAAATTAACTCAAAAAAGTGACTCATAGCTCATGAGCTTTGAGCCAAATTGCAACATAATTGACTCAGTGACTCACGAGCTTGATCCTTTGCGTAGCTCAATGAATCAAGAAAATGACGCTCACGAGCCGGTGAGTTGACTCAAGCTCAAAAACTCATGAGCTATTTTTGAGCTTTTACCCAGCACTGGATACATCTCATAATATCTCTATAATTTGCATCCTACAATAGTTATTAGATTTGATCAACTAGTTTAAATTATAAAAACACATTTTTGATCTTCAAATATTAATTGATAATTAAATTTAAATTATTTAGGTACGCTAAATCTAGCTTATTCTTATTTTTATTTAAATAATTTTACTAAATGCACGTACCTAATAAAATTATATGAAGATTTAAAACATCTTTAGAAATAAAATTTAAAAAAATGTTTAAACAAAATATGACAAAAACTAGGACCAATAACTTTTATTGCTTGATTTTTATTTACTGCAAGCTTACACGAAGCAAATGTGATCATATCATCGAACAGTTAGAAGATAATTGAATATCGGTTAGTTATAAGTCAATGTTTGTGCTATCGCAAAATAACCGCACGTTAGTAAATTTTTTTTAAAAATAACGCCTTAAAACATCTTTTCCTTATTTCTTCTGATTAGGAAAAACGGGTTTTGTCATGTGCGCGAACGAGGCGCTCGCCCTTACGTGTACTTTTGATGAACGCCAGTGGTAATCAGTTTTTCGTGTTCCTCATCTCCTATTCAAATGTTTTTCCGTTTCCTTTTTGTCTCAATTTTTCATGAAGTCCATATTACTTTTCCTTTTTTATAAAACGGCTTATCATAAAATATTTTTCCAAATTCAATTTGGTTTTTTTCATAAGCTGAAAAAAAATAACTGGCCATCAAAGTGGGTCATGAATTTTTTGCATGTAAAGAAAATAAAGAATTATTTCAAGGAATACCTAAATAGTTTTTGCTCGATTAGATAATTATTTTCATGTTGATTTTAGGATACTGCTAGCCTTTTTGATTAAAAACCCAGATATTTAGATAGATTATTTTGCGTTTAGAAGGCTTTCTTAAACTTATTATATTTAGTTTTAGGGCTGAAATTTCAAGACGAAAACAATGTTTATAGCTTGTCCACTTTAAAATGTTTATTCAACATCAAAAAAAACAAAAGAAAACAATAGATATGATTGAGCAAATGTTTAAAGAGATCCGTATTGAGAAAGTAACAACAATAGCAATTTTACATGGAAGTTTAAAAAAGAATTCATGAAATGATTTTATTGACGTGTTTGTTTACTGGTTGATCTGAATGAGAGTCGTCTTCTGACGAATAGGACGGTCCATAAGCCAAGAGTCTCGGAACTGTACCGTGTACAAGGACGAGTCTTCGTTGGTGCGCGGAGGCACCGACACCCACTTGATAGTGAATGTGAGCGTGCTCATGTCATCGCACTTGGGCATTTTTCCCGACCACGTGAGCTTCATCGTCTGACTCTCACTGGGATAAAGCGTGCCTTCGTTGGGCGCGAACGCTACGCAGCCAACCAGATCCGCGCTCACGTAGATCTTCCAGCCGATAATATTCGATTTGTCATTGTGCAAAAATATGTTTGTGCTCTTCGACGAGGAACCGAGACGAATTGAGTCGGTTGGCAGAATGCGAAGAATGTCGACACCATTGTGCTGGAAAAAGACAATGATGAATTGTATGAAGAAATTTTTTTGTTAAGAACAATTTCAAATTTTACTAATCTCAAAAGGAATAAAATGACTATGCTTTCAACATTCAAAAAGAAAGATTCTCATAAAAAAGCAATTTCAAGCTTATTTACATTAATAAAGAGTATATTTATGGAATACATAAATAAAAAAATATTCTTTACCTCGGCCTTTCGGAGCTCCTTTTCGAGTTTTTGAATCTGCTGACGCGCCGCCTGCAATTCTTTCTCAAGATCTTCTATGCTAGGTGACAGGGGCACAGATTTTCCCTAAAAATATTTTGGTTGTTTAAAATATTGTAAAAAATGCCGGAAAAATACTAAATTTTAAAAATAAAATTTAAAATTTTATAAATAAAAATTAAATAAAATATAATTGAGAATACAGCCTTGAGGATACGAAAGGAAACGAAAATTTAATTTCTAATAAACCTAATCATGTGAAGATAAGATCTAATAAAAATAACCTCCATGCAAAGGCTAATTTGCTCGTGAATGCGCTTCTCTTCACGTTTTATTCCATCGTTCCACAACTTCTCGCATTTTTGCAGAAACGAGTTACGACCGTACGACTCCTGGGACGACGAATTTTGCAGCTGTTGCTGTGACTGATCGAGTTGCTGTTGTGACTGCGTGCTTTGATTATGGGTGCTCTGCTGGTCGTCCTGTTCGAGTTCCTCG
The DNA here is from genome assembly GCA_024678965.1 of Bradynema listronoti. Taxonomy (NCBI): domain Eukaryota; kingdom Metazoa; phylum Nematoda; class Chromadorea; order Rhabditida; family Allantonematidae; genus Bradynema; species Bradynema listronoti. The sequence continues at coordinate 1,241,760 of JANLNO010000006.1, forward strand.
TTAAGTTCCATATCGTGATTGTCGTCAACGACCTGGTTTTCAACGTTTCCGGTCGAATTGAGCGACCAAAGCTCATCATTGTAGTCGATAGAAGAAGTACTGTTACTCATTTAATAATTGCTTGAATTTAAAAAAAAATTTAAAGAAGAAATATGTTCGGCTCTTTTCTAAGCAGAAATAATTCGTTCAAAAGTCACGAAACAAGTGCGTTAAAAATCGAATATTAATGATAATAAAATGCAAGCAATGGATAAATGATACTATTACCAAAAAGTCCACCAAAGAATATTATCATGCAATATTTTTATTTTTAGTCATTAGGTGTTTTCTTTAATGAGACTCGTTTGATAAGAGTATTCTTGCGACAATGTTTCTCAGTTCCTATACTCGGCAAAAATTAAACTCCAATTTTTGGCGAAAAATAAAAAATCTAACTTTATTAGTTAATTAATTTTGGAAACATTTTTATTTATTATTAGTGTATAAAAATTAAATTACAAGAAGAAAAAAAATTAAAAATTCTATAAACTGTATATATAGTCATACTGAAATAAAATAAGAAACTGAATAAAAAATCAGAATGTCTTTTTTTTAATTTTGAAAGAAAATAATAAATTAAAAGAGGCTCATGGCAAAAAAATTTGATAATGTCATCAAAAAACTCAACGTCCATTTATTAACTTCTTTCTTTAAGGACATGTATAATATCTTTTGTATAAAAATATTCTTAAACGAATATGATCAAAGATAATTGTATATTTCCCAGAAGAAAAATTAATATATGTAAATAATATAAACTATACGCAAAATAAGGAAGAAATCTATAACTTTGGAAAGGATACCTTTTTTAATTCAAATCACTAAATGGCCTATGCGAAAAATAATGTTTAAAAAATATAAAGAATTAATAGAAAAAAAATATGCAAGTGGGTGCAAGTCTCATATATGCATGCATGCATAATGTTTACATAATACACATATGCGTCTCATGTCCCTCTTCTAAAAATTCAATATAAAACAGCAACAATCAAAAATAAGCTTTCACTATTAATTTATTGGCTCTTGTATTTCGGTTTTATGATGTGCGAGCGAAATGCAACAAATCTAAATATTGGTACTTATACTTGCGTAATCAATATTCCCATAGAGGTCGGATCACAGTGAACTTTTAACACCAAATCTTAATTTCAAACAAAAGTTAATTATGTTTATTTCAAATTTTAGTGAAAATACGAACAAATACAAACATTCGAGTAATGAACAGAGCGAACGCTTTAGCAAAACATTTAGCAAATATTCTATTAAGCATATTAAGCATGAAGAAGTCGCTTCAGCAGAAGTACTTTTAAAATAAAATTGCTAGTTTAATTTGCCTACGTGATTTTATTTAAATTTTACATTTTAGTAAAATTTTACATTTTCATTTTTCCATTTTATTTTTTACATATACAAAACACTACTTGATAAAATTAATTTTTCATTTAAGAAACATTTGGTTAACTATGTTGAATTTGGTTGATTATGTTCAAAAAATATTATGTAAAAAATTTTAATACCTATTTAAAATTATTTTAACTCAAAACGAAATGCGTTTTGCCCACAAAAAATTAATTTAAATTTTCACAAATTCATACATACATAACTGTGAATTCGTACGGTCTGTAACACCTGATTCTATGCTGAATACTGTAGGGCTTAATTCCTCTTTAAAGATGAGGCGATATCCTTTTACATATATACAACTTTTTTTAAAATAAATGCAGCTCTCCTATATAAACATCTCTAATTGGGAAAAAGCTTTTTAAAATATTTACAATTTTCTGTGGTTTTTGATCGAACAATTTAATTAATAAATTGATTTAATAGGTATATTAACATGTTTTTTATGTTTTTATGCTTAATTCTTTTGTTTAGGACAGAATTACAGAATACACGTTGCACAACATATTATCTACTTTAAATTAAATTGTATTCGCAATTAACATATATTTTGTCTATGGAGACGACCGAGTTGTACTACTTAAGCACGTGGTTTGAGCCTACAAATCGTCATAGAATCAAACACACAAAGTCGATGATGTTGCTGTCGGACATGACACAATTCTTGTACGATTCATTCTCCATTTCAATGTTGAATTTTGACGGCTTATGGTAAGTAAATTCCTCTCATTATTTTTTGCCAACAATATTTGAAAGCAAAACGAATTTTTCTTATGTTAATTAAATTTGAAAATTTTTTGAATTTTATTATAAGCATGTTTGTTTGATGAAAATGGGATATTTATTTGTTTTTTACTTGTTGTAATATTAGAGATACAAGAGATATAATTGTTGAATGTACAAGTATGTACTCAATATTAATCGATATTTCAAATCACTTTCTTTTGTCACTCGTCAATTGTTCTATTTTACATCGGAAAATAAATCTACTTTTTATAATTATATATGTTAATTTAAATGTTATAGGTTGGCTTTTTAAAAACCTATTTTTTAAATATTTTTCAATATTATTATATGCGTTGCATCTTTTTTACTACTTATTTAATTATAATCAATGTTGTGACTTGGCTCCGAGTTAACTTCGGCATTTTTAGCCGACCAATAGACAAAACCATTATATTTTTCCTTAAAAATGGCGAAATATCATGGCGCTCTGCTCGTCTGCCATGAGTTTGCCGGAGTCAACTCGCGGCCAAGTCACAACACTGATTATAATCAAATATTTCAAATCGAATTAATATCATTGCACAATTGAGAGAATAAATCTTACATTAATGTTTTCATAATTACAAATTGAACGTTAGAAAATCTATAAAAAAAATAAAAATAATCAAAAAGAATTTTCATAAATAAATGAAGAAAAAAGAATGAAAAATTATTTTTGTTCTCAGATTTTATTGTGTCTAATTTTTTCGCATTAGGTCAAGGTTTAATAGGACATTTTACAAGACAATAGATGGATGTGTCATTCTGCTCGAGCGCCGGCCCTCCCCGTAACATACTTCGAGCGGATCGTAAACGCGATCAGGGCGTCTCGCCGTTGACGCAGCGCGCTAATGCCTGCGAAAAGACGCCAATTCCGGCGCGCGTCGCCGATCTAGTAAAGATTGCGAGCAGTGAAGAGAAGTTTCGAATTGGTTCTTATTCCTTCGGCACAGTGGGTCTTTAATTAATTTCTAGGGATGTGTATTAGTAAAGATTAATGGAATGAGTTCTCGCCCAGTCTATTTTTTTAAGTATAGGTGAAGGTCATCGGCATAGTGAAGCACGTCGAAGTGGCTCTCGGCCAGACCTGCACAACCTATGAACTTATCGATCCAGCGATGAAAAACAGCAAAACGCCCGCCGCTTTAACGGTAATACGTTACGAGAGTGTCGACTTGCGCGCACCCAAAGAGCAAACGCTACGCATCGGCATGTATATGCAAGCCGTCGGGAAGTTGCGCTTCTTCGACAATCGCTTGAGTTTGGTCAGCTTCACCATAGGCGAAGTCGATTCAATGGAGATTATTGAGTTGCATCCAATTGAATCCAAACTCGCTTATTTGTATTATTCAAAGGTAAGACATCTTTGATACCTATTAAAAAAGACTTGATGACTTTTAAAAACGAGAAAAGTTTGCTATTTTGGATTATTAGGATTTTATTTTATTTTTATATCCGCGACAAGGCGCAATCAATTTTTACAATTTTTTTTTATTAGAAAAGATTGAGTTAAAAGAGCAATTGATTTGATACTAAAAATTAATTTATTTTTGTTTATTTTTTCATTCACAGAACATTCCCGAGCAATCCATGCATGTGTCGAGTGGCGTAAACGAAGTGCCACTTTTTGCCTGCGACCTTCCATCCGACGTGGGTATTTCGCCAACGATTGCACCAACGCCAAAAGCGGGTCCGACGGGTCCGAAAATCGCGCAGGGTCCGAAAACCGCGCAGGCACGCGTCGGCGGCGGAGACGCCGATATTCGCAGCTTTTGTCAGCCCGCCGATCGCAGCCTTATCAATCAAAAACCGAAACCTAATCCACATCAGGATAGAAATAATAATATGCTTAATCGCCAAGACACTGCCGGTGCTAATAACGCCGTCTTCGAGGAGGATTTGGCAAGGGATCGCGGACTGGTCGGTCAACAAGCAAAGGTGATTTTAATATTTTTTTCCAACATTATCTTAATCTGCCGAATGCTAACAACGAAATACACAAAATTACGATATTTTTAAATTTGTCTGAGTTTAAAGTTTTTTTTCGCCAATTTGCTTTTTCGAAATTGTACCAGTTTTTTTTTTTTTGTCTTTTCGCAGATTTATGAGTTTATTCGCCGTAACGGGGTGGGCGAAGAGGGCGTTTCGCTTAAGCAAATTCTAGCAGCTATTGGCTCTGACGCAAATGCAGTTATTATCGACGTCGGCGAGCTGATTCGAAAATCCGTTTTGTATTCGACCATTGATGAGGATCATTTTGCCACCATTGACGATTGACGAATGCGAAAATATATGATGTATCGGCTTTTTCGCTTCGTCCCCGAAACGTTGTGCAGCTCGTCGATTCAAAACGACGTGAAACGTATTAGTTTTTCGTATATAGATTCAGATTAAACATATTAATTTTTTTCCAAAAAAAAAAAAAATTAGCTGGAGATTTTCTATTAATAATATTTAATATTATAATAATAATAGTAATAACAATAATAAATAAATGTTAATTACATCATGTTAATTGTCTTTATTATTTAATGTAATATTTATTATTGTAAAGCTCTCATTGATTTCACATCGTAATTTTTTTTAAAATTTTACTTTAAACAATAAGTCAGTATAAATTTTAAAAAATTTTAAAAAGTGAAAGTACTTTTCTTGCAAAGAAAAAATTAATTGAGCTATATAATTTTGTTAATTTATTTTCCAAATAATTGTAATCAACGTTCCTGTGTATTGTTAATAAAATAATTATATTACTTATGCAAAAAATTTGATCATCCTATAAATTTGATCATCCTATATTTTCTAGTATCTTACAATTAAAAATATATGACAAACTATAAAGTTCATATTTGACTCTCCCATATATTTAGGGCATTTGTATGAAAGTGAAATTTTTTGACTTAATCAAAAATTATATTTTGCGTCGTTTTTTATGAAATGGTAAATATTAGGCAGCAATCATTTTGTGAGAATCGGCGGCACTTTTCTTCCAGTTAAACATGAATAAGAAAACTTCCCGCAAATGCTCTTTTGTTGGCTCTTCGGTGATCATCTGTAAAATTGTCCTAAAATTTTATATGCAATTTAAAAATTCAAGAAACATTAGATAGCGCTTTAAACACTCTACAAGATAGACAAATGTTTTAAAAAGACAAATGTTTTGAAAAAAAGTTTATTCATCGAAAAATATTAGACAAAATAAAACGAACTTTCATATTTGCACACCTAATATATAAAAAAGAAACAACCCCACCGGATGTACTTTAACACTTTTTATGTTTTAAAAGAAAAAAATTGAAAAATAAAGAAATATATAAAAATAATAATTAACGTAAATTGATATTAATACACTTATTTTTTGGGTGTTGATTTATTAACAAAATTAATCTTGAGAGTGTCCATATCTTTTCTAGACATTCTTTAAAAATAAAAACAGTTGTTTAACCTTTTATTTCAAAGATAAAAAGTAGAAAAATGTTTTTAATTTTTGATTGAATATTTTTTTGTAGATTTGTGGATTTTTATATATTAATGTACATATATTAAGAAAATGACACGATGAATTGTAATGAATTAATATGTATATGCCTAAAATAAATCTTTCAAACCCCCTCCTTCCTCCATATCCCCCCCCCCCCCCCCCCCCACATGTATATTTCATTATAACGTGTTGAGCATTTTTTGTTATTACTTAACAAAAAATGCTTATAATTATTTCGATGTTTCATTACTTATGTTTGTATTAATGCCGCTTAAGAAAACACAAAGAAAAAAACATCTAGCATATACGTGCGCATACTAAAACTATAAAAATAAGAAATGGCTGGGTTAAACAAAGAATAGAAAAAGAAATCAGCTTTTTATTGTGTAGAACATGCAAAGTCGAAAGGCAAGTTGGCGAAAAGCGCCGCAGCGAAAACGCGGAATAATTAAGGCAAAAAAGAACGAGTGAATGAATTATTTCAGCCATTTCGAGTCATATTTTTATATCAAATTTATAAATTTCTTTTCTAAACGGAAAAATACTATATAATTTTTAGCCAATTTTTTAATTATGTTCAATTATGTACACATATGCAGTGTTTTTTTCGCTTTTTTAAAATAATTAGCTTATCTGCTTGTTAAGTACAGGCTGGCGCATTCTTGTGGCGAGACTTGAATTGGCTCTAACTTTTTGATTTTTTAACCAAATTGTAAAATTTTTTTGCATTCAATTCCTAAGGTTTTACCATTTTGTTTGACACCAAACTTGTCGATATTACTTTCGAATTACGAATTTACTAATCATTTAAACTTTTTTGTCACTTTTTCAAAAAATAAAACATTTTCATTAAAGTGGGTTGAAAAACCCATTTTAAATTTATTTGATTTTTAGTTTAAAATGCAGGTAAAATTTGATCTAGAAAGCATTATTTATGATATTAAATAAAAAAATTACCTAAAATCAATTCATCGAAACTAATATCGACAAGTTTGGTGTCAAACAAAATGATAAAACCTTAAGAATCGAATGCAAAAAAATATTTTACAATTTGGTTAAAAAGTAAAAATTCAAATCCCACCACAAGAATGCCTGTACATATGGTATAATCAGCAATTTTAGTCGAATGAAGCGAAATGGCGATTCCTATCAACGAAGACCCGTATTCATCGGGTTGTCATAACTCTAATCAATTTTGGCTTAGCTTAGGTAATGAGATGAACATAATAGCATAATCACAATTAATATTTTTTCTAAAATTTTATAGAAAACTTAGCTTCTGATGTTCAATTAACTTTTTATCGGCCTGAAAGTATAGACGCTATTTGTAAGAAAACAAAATTTTCTAAGCGAGAAATACAACACATCTATCGCACATTTAAACAGGTATAATAGAGTTTTTAATATATTTTTTCAAATATTTTGACTTTTAATGATGAAAACCCAATGTGAATTAGGTATGTGAATTGAGCCCAGCTAGCGGCGATATGTGTGAAGGCCAAGAAAATCAAGTTGGCAAAGCTGCTTAGGTGTAGCCTAATAATTGAAACATTTTTGGGCAGATAAAAAAACCACAATTGTCAATCATTATGTTTTAACAACATGATTTTTCCTATAAAGTTAGTAGCATATCCTATATCCAATTATTTATATAAATTAGCAATAATACAGGTTTGTCCAATTGGCGTTATATCAAAGTCACAATTTGAAGAAATTTTTGTGGATATATTTCCGAACGGAAATCCTAAGAGGTACTCTGAGCTTGTATTTCGCACATTTGATAATGATGATGATGGTCGGATATCTTTTGAGGTAAACAAAGAATGTACAAATTAATAAATGCAGGTCCATTTGTTTTTTTAATCTACATCAATAAATATTTTATTCAAGATTATATTTATTCAAGGAATTTATTATGGGTCTGTCAGTGATTACGCGTGGAAGTTTAAGCGAAAAATTGAATTGGGTTTTTACGTTGTATGATGTGAAAAAACGAAATCGTATCGGTTATTCCGAGATGCTTTACGTTTTGCAAAGCGTATATGACCTTCAAGGGCGTGTGCGTATCATAACACCAATGGCTCGACGATCTCGCGGTTCTTTAGCGGTAGCAGCAATCGGCCGATCCGATATTGTTGAACATGTTAATCAAATTTTTAACGTAAGTTATATCTCATCTCCTTTGAAAACCTTTAACGATACTAAATAATATTTTTTAAATTTTGGATTACTTTAATTTAATATAAAATTACACTATAAAAATTTAATATTTTGTATTCTTCCACTAATATTTTATAATCTTAAACAAAAAATCAAGCTTTTGAATAGCTGGTTCAAAATTCAGGCCTAAATTCCTCATTAAGACATCAAAAAATTAATTTTTTTAGCAAAGCTTCTATATACATATTTAACCAGAATTTCATTATATATATATATATATATATATATATATATATATATATATATATATATATATATATATATATATATATATATATATATATATATATATATATATATATATATATATATATATATATATATATATATATATATATATATATATATATTAGGTTGTTGCATAATTTTCTGACAATTTTTTTCAAAAATTTTAATTTTATTTTTCGAACAAAAGAAACAACAACATTAAATGAAATATGCGCCATTATTATCTACAACAGTCTGCCATTTGATTGGTAATTGAAAGATTCCTCGAGAATAGAATTCCGGCGATCGGGATGCGAAGAAGTCGGCGAGCCCATTTTTCAGGTGTTCTTCATCGTCGAAGTGCTTGTCCCGCAGGTGATCGCTCAGAGCCAGGAACAAGTGGTAATCCGTTGGGGCAAGGTCCGGTGAGTACGGCGGATGGGGCAGAATTGTCCAGCCCAGTTCTCGAATTTTCTGGCAGGTCTGCTTAGCGACGTGTGGCCGGGCGTTGTCATGAAGGAAGAAAACTCTGTCCTGTTTTCCACGAAGTTGCTCGGCAACTCTATCCAATTGTGCGCAGTAGTAATCGGCAGTAATTGTCCAACCGCTAGGCAAAAGCTCCCAATGAACGATTCCTTTAACGTTCCACCAAACTGAAATCATAACCTTTTTGGGATTCAAGTCGGCCTTTGGCGTTGGTATGCCGCTGTCGTGCGTGCTGAGCCACTGGCGTTCGCGCGTATGGTTGACATAGAGGACCCACTTCTCATCGCCGGTGAGCAGATTCTTCAACCAGTCGAACGTACGTTTAAAAGTGAGAAGTTGCATGCAGTCGTTGACTCGCTTCGTTGCTTGAAATGGCAATAACTCATGCGGTATCCAAACTCCGAGTTTTGACACCTTTCCAAGACGGTGCAAATGGCGTGCGATGGTAGTATGGTCGGACGCGAGCAGTGCTTCAAGTTCACGTAGACTTCGCCTTGGGTCTTCTTCCACGAGCTCCAGCAGACGCGATTCATCTAGTTCCGCCGGGCGACCGCTATGCCCATATTCGTCGATGTTGAAGTCGCCGTTTTTGAACTTACGAAACCAATCTACAGTGGTGTGGTAGGAGACGGTTCCTTCACCCATCGAACTGCATATGTTACGGACTGCATCCGTTGCCGAGTGTTTCAGGCGGAACTCGTGAAGCAACAGTATGCGAACCTGCTTACGGTCAAGCGCAGTTTTTTCGGCCATAACAAATAAGATTTCCAATACTGAAACTGTTGTTCAATACTTTACTGAGTGGTCCTTATATATAAATTAACAGCATGTTTCTAGAACATTCTAGAAAGTTTTAGAAAAATCTTAAAAAAAATTGTCAGAAAATTATGCAACAACCTAATATATATATATATATATATATATATATATATATATATATATATATATATATATATATATATATATATATATATATATATATATATATATATATATATATATATATATATATATATATATATATATATATATATATATATATATATATATATATATATATATATATATATATATATATATATATATATATATATATATATATATATATATATATATATATATATATATATATATATATATATATATATATATATATATATATATATATATATATATATATATATATATATATATATATATATATATATATATATATATATATATATATATATATATATATATATATATACTAAATTTCAAAAATTTATTAATGCGGTTAGTCGTAAGTTATATATAGTTAATCTTACAAACATTATTATTAATTTGCTAAAAATAGTTCTCTCATAATTAATAAATAATTAATTAATTACGATGAACTATTTTAGAAACTTTGCAAAAATGGCGAAATGCAAATTGAACGGGACGTATTTATTAAATTTTGCATGGCGGATACACAAATTTGCGAGTCTCTATCACTTTTACAAGCTATTTTCTGTTTTTAATCAAGCATTGTTTTTTGTATATTCGACAATAACATTATACATGCCTTATTCATATTATTCAAACAATTTTTATTAGTACGAAATACGTATATATAATAAAATTATTTATTACATACATATACATGTATAACTATAAATTAAGAATTTAGATATAAAAATTCTTTTCTAAAAATTTCTTATTTTTTAAAAATTTCTTATTTTTAAATACTGCAAAATATGAAGCAAATTAATGTTTTAATAAAAAAACGATCATTTTAATCGGTTTATTAAAAGCATAATTGACGTATATTTAAAAAAAATTAATTTATTATTTTTTAGAAAATTTTTATTTAAAAAATTACATACATTCAAAACCATACAGAATCGTTTTGCAATGAAACTAGAGAGAAAACCAATGTTGTTTTTAACTCCTTTCAAAATGCACCATAGCTTTTAGTTGTCTTTGTTCAAGTTGATACTGCTTGGTATCTCTGGTTTAATATATATGACTGCTGTTGCTGTTTAGATACGACTATAATAGACAAAGGAAAATGTATATACACATATACACATTTCTATCCATTTATATGTAATTAAATAGGTGAAAGTGGGAATTCTCAGTAAATTAGCAAATTCCCTCCACTTTAAATAATAAATTTTAGGTTCATTATTAAATCTAACTAACACTTTTCTTTTCTTTTACTTGCATATTTGTTGTAAAACGTGATGGGTTTCTTTTTGCTATTTTATATGTAAAAGAAAAAAGAACTCGAAAGAAAAAAAGTGTACGGCTTGCCAATATATAGAATTGGTATCATTCAGTGCAATTTTCGTAAAATTTAGCCAACGGAATAGGAATTGGTTTTACGTTATGTTATTTTGAATGATTTGTTGGTATTGCGCAACAATTCTAACAAGATTCGTAAAGTATATGAAAGAAGAATGAGAAAGCATTAAAGAAAATTAAATAAAATAAAAATATGTAATCGCGAAAATTGTGTAATAATAAAAAAATATATCTAAATATATTAAAAAATAAAATGTAAAAGCGAATTTTAAAAAAATAAATGTTTTATTATAAGAAATAGAAAAAGATAAGCAGCCTCAATTTATTAGTTTTAGATTATTTCTTTGCTTTTTGCACAGATATGTATTTGGTGACTAAATTTTTACTACAATTTAACACCCTTTTATGTGATAGTAATTAAAATGAATGTAAAACAAATAAACATAAATAAAAAGAAGGTAACGAAAAAGGCATGTAATAGAATGAAAAAGTTAGAAAAATAAAATATGTAAAAAGCAAAGAAAAAATATTTTCCGGAGAAAATGAGGGAGCGTATCGCATTTATTAATTTTATTGGCGCGCAAGCGCGGATGATAAGTATAGTCGTGACGAAAAGTTGTATTGCCAAGAAAGAAGAGAACAAAGCGGAAATTAAGCGCTATTAAGCGCATTTTTTGTTGCTTTCTTAGCATTTTTCACCATCTAGGTTCTTCTTTTTGGAAATATTTGAAATATTCTCAGTTTTCGTTTTTCTCTATGCACTCTTTCTTTCTTATTCTATTTTGACTTTTCGTTTTACGTATTTATATGCTCATTTTTCTGAATATTAGGAAAAATAAGAAGTCTGAGTTTGACGTTTATACTTATATGTATGGAAGATACTTGAAATTATGTATGTAAAGTTTGTACGCATTTTTGTATGAACTTCGATTTCCGATTTGTTTTGTAATTTAAAAATTACATTTTAATTATTTCCTATAAAGTACCTTTAAAAGCTAATCCTTTAACTATCTTGCGTATAAAAAATTTAAGCTGTATATTTAAAATTTCAATTTGAAATGCATATTTTTATAAATAAATAAAATTGCTTATTTGTGTAGACTTAAAATTACTATTAGGTTGTCCCATAAATTTGGAAACATTATTTTTTTTCGATTGTTTGAAGCAATTTCATAGAAATGCTATATCTCGTTTGAAAGCTCATTTTCTTGCGGTAATTTTAAAGTATTAATTCTTGGATTCAGTGTCATTTGTCAAATGATATAGTCGTTTAAATTATGTTGAGACGGCGCCAAAAAATGCATAATTTAGACTTTAAACAGCTCTAGCTCAGAGCTAACCCAATAAATGGGACCAATAACATTTAAATGATCATCGGCAACTTGTCCATAAATAGATAGACTAGTTAAAAATGAGATCAGAAGTTTTAACCAAACTGAGAAGCAAGAAAGAAAAATGACATCTACATATCTATCGTAATCGGGCAAGTATCGATCCAAACCATTTGTACATTAAAAGTCAACTTGCATTCTTCAAAAACACTTTTGGCCATTGATTGAATTTGACGAAGAAATGGTGAAAATAGTCGTTAAAGTCATTCACAAGGGCAGTTCCAAATTTTATGGTATTTTGAAAAAAATCGACCAATTGAGCTGGACTAAAATTAGTCAATCACAATAATTCGGGTATTGTCTCATCCGATTATCATGTTCTTCAAAAATCAATCAGTTGATAAATCAGTTGATCCGTAATAGGAGCTCCACCAAAATGAGCAATTTCAGGGCGGTACTCGACGACTTCTTTAGGTCGAAACCGATCAAATTTTACACGGACGGAATTCGGTCAATTCGTGAAAAGTTAAAGAATATCATCGACAATAACGGCAATTACTTTGTTTAAATCAATTTTGTTTTGTAATATTAAATTTTGTTGAAATATAGAATATGTTTCCAAATTTATGGACAACCTATTTTCATTACCATTTTATTATACATATATGTAAAAATAATAATATTCCAGGACATATAAGATTTTTTTTCAAATTTAATTAAATTCTGATTTCTGTTCACTTTTAAACAAGACATTTTTATTTTTTTTTATGAATTTTAATATTGTTTGTTTCTTAATGATTTTAAATGAATTTTTGATTTAAAAATAACTTAATAAATTAACTTTTATATTTTTTAAAATGATTTTTGTTGTTTAAATGAAATTTAAAAAAAACATTATAATACCCTAAAAAATAACTTTTAGTACACAACTATTACATCAAAAAATTTAAAAAAAGTAAAAATATGTTGTCTAAAAGTGAATTCCGAACAGAAAACAAAATTTAGATGAATGATAAAAAAATCTTATATGGCAGCAAGATACGTATATGGCCGGAAATCTTATTTTCCCTTAACATATATACACATTTTTTATATCAATTTTTTTTTGAGCTTTTGTTTTTTTATTCCATTTCCCTTGCTTGTTAAATCAATTTTTTCAAAAAAGAAAATATCTGTTATTTATTTTTCGTTTGAATCGATCAAATTTGCTGCAGTTATCAATTATTAAAGGAAGCAATAAATTTATATTATCACTTTATTTCAAATAATATCAAAATAAATTATTGCTTCTTTAAATAATCTTATATGCTCATATATTTTATTAGATTATTTTTTACATCACATTACTTGAAAAATTTTGTGAAATTTTCATTCTTATGGTTCATATTTACTTATAAATTACCAATGTATTTTAAAAATCAAAAGCATAAAAATTTATTAACTGAATACTGTTTGCATGTTTGACAAAAAAAAACTGAAAAAACGAATGGGATAAAATGTCAAAATAAAAAGTTGCTTATTTTTTTAATGTTGGTTGCTGAATGATCTAATTTTGTTTTTGTTTTTTCATTGTTTTCAAACTTTGGCAATTATCCAATAATTTGCTTTTTCACTTGTTGTACATAATATATTAGATTGTTCGGAAAGAAATGCGCGTTTGAGTCAAAAATTTTTTTTATTATAAAAACAAAATTACAACACTTTAATCCAAAAGGTATTCTCCATTATTATCAACTACTTGTCGCCAACGTCCACGCAAAGAATGGATGCCTCTCTCGAAGAACTCCGCCGGCTGCGACTCGAAGAAGTTGGACACCCAAATTTCGATCTCGTCGTGGTTTTTGAACTTTTTCTCGGCCAGTGAGTGCTGCATCGACCGGAACAGATGATAATCGGATGGTGCCAGGTCTGGGCTATATGGCGGATGAGGAAGAACTTCCCAGCCCAATTTCTCGATTTTCTGCGAAGTGACCTTTGCGATATGCGGCCGAGCGTTGTCGTAAAGGAATTTCGTCGACGCCGTGTCCACGTCTTGTCGCTGTAAGGCTTGGTCAACGCGGCTCAATTGGTCTTTGTAGAGGTCCGCCGTAACCGTCTGACCAGAATCCAGAACCTCAAAATACACCAAACCTTTGCTGTTCCACCAAACACAAAGCATAACCTTTTTGCCGTGTATGTCCGGTTTTGGAGTCGGTTTTGGTGCGTCACCAGCGTCCAACCTCTGCCGTTTTTGCATTGTGTTGTCGTAGCAGATCCATTTTTCATCTGACGTAACAATTGAGTCCAAGAAACCGCTGTTCTTGCAGCGGCGAATGAGAATTCCGACTATTGCCACTCGTGTTGCCTTGTTTGCGTCGCTCAACTGATGCGGCACCCACCTGTTCGTCTTGCCGATTGCGCGCAAATGTTCATCGATGGTAGAATTTGAGCAGCCAAAATGCGTTGCCAGTTCTCGAGTGGTTTGGCAGGGATGCGATTCAATGACGGACTTCAATACTTCGTTATCGACGACTTGAGGCCGACTTTCGTGTTCTTCGTTCTCCAAGTTTTTATCACCGTTCTTGAAGCACTGGAACGAACCATCGTCGACACTGACTTTCGGACAGGGCTTCTTCGCCGAATACCTCAGATAGGGCACGATGAGGTTCAGCAGCCGATTTGCCTTGCTTGAAGTCGTACCACATGCAAGCTTGAATTCGAAATTTTTGGTGAAATATTTTTTAAACACTTTTTCTTGTAAAAAACAAAGTAAACATAGACAAGTTATATATCAAACGATGCGGAATAAAACGCTCTTCCTGATAGACAAAACCGTTTTATAAAATCTTTTATTGTACCAGAGAAATAAATGGACAAATGTAACGCGCATTTCTTTCCGAACAACCTAATATTTATATTCCTGGTACAATCATTTTTTGATATTTATTTAGTTTACTTCCGATTCCTTTCCAGTAATTCCGTTTTATTTTGATATGTATAAAAAATCTAATTGTAAGTAAAAATTGTCGAAAAAAGCGGAAAACTCGGTCAAGAGGGAAAACCAAACAAGTACTTATTTTTCAAATGTATTTGTAAACGTAAATAATTATTTACATTTGTTTTAGTTTATTAATTTAGATACATTAAAATTAAATTTATTTTTTTACTAAACTTAAATTGTACGCTTTTATTTAAACTTTTTTGTTCAATTTTTCATTCATTAATTCCCTATTCATCAAATTAAACTAAGAAAATTGTTTTTTGTGGCATTATATAAAATTTTTGGCATTATATACGAAAATAATATGCACTAATCAACATCGGAATAAAGCTATAAATTAACATCCTTGAATGTAATATTTTATAATAATATACTAATTAATATTTTTAACTCAAATTTTAAAAATATTGATTAATATTTATGCTTTTAAGATAGATCATAAAAATTATATTTAGTACAAAAATAATAACTTTTTTCTAATCATCAAAAACTCGATGATTATTTGTTTATTCTACGCATATTTTGCAAATAGACATAAATACTTTCGAAAAAATCTTATAACCCAGTTCAAGTAAGAAATCTGACTTGGATTCCTTCTGAAAACTTACCATTAATAGATAATAGATATTACTATTAATAATAACGTTATAAAATTATATGCGTAGAATACAAAAAGAATCATCAAGTTGTATTTTAAAATATTATAAAAATTATTTTTGAACAATCTAATTTATGTACATATATTCATTGATATAATAAGCATATTCAATGATAATATGTATGAGAATAATGAATATGGATAGTTGCCAAAAAATAAATAATGAAATGGGAATCAAGAAAAAAAAAGTTTGTTTTTTGACAAAAATTGCAAAACGAAATGAAAGCAGGAATTTCCAGCAATTTATACATGGTGAGTCAAAAAAACTACTTTTTTTCAAATTTTCTTTCGCTTTTTCTTTCAATTTTCTTTGATTTCTCTTCTATATTCACGTTTATGAGCAAAATGAAACTTGAAAATGAGTGGTTTCGACCGACTTGATACTTGATTTTGGAAAACGAGAAAAAAAATCGCAGAAAAGTTGATAAGAAAAAGTATAGTTTTTGACTCATCCTGCATAGAAGCACTATCATAAAAAGGTCATAAAGGGTCCTGTAAGGGGTTCCAAAAAAATAAATGCATATTCGGACTCCACAAATCACGAGGATTTAAATGGCATATGATATGTACACAAAATCTCGTGTCCCATATTCTTCAATTTAGCCGAACTTTCGATAAAAAAAAAAAATTTTGCGCGCGCAAATCTATATGTATAAAATTATATTCATTTGTATGAGCAAAATGAAACCATATAACGCATACATATGATATGTATAAACATGTGTATAAACTATATTTTAAAACAAAATGACAATTTTAATAAACTATTTGCATTTTTGTCAAAACGTTTTCCAATCAATCAAATGTGTTTGTGAATGTCACGTGTATTACGAAAAATTATCAGTTAATTAAAAATCGATAAAATAATTGTTTTTATTAATGTTTAATATTAATATGATATACCATGTGAAATAAGTATTTCCTACATATATTCACGAATTGATTTCATTATTTTTCGAAATATTATACACAAATATGTACACGGTGGCCCAATTTCGTTCCCGATTTTGATTTTATAATAACTTTTTTATTTCGTAACCGATTTTCAAAATTCCTTTTTTATTCGATTTCCAAGGCTTTACCATTTTGTTTGATATCAAACTTGTTCATATTGGTTCCGATTTAAAAATTTTATATCCATTTAAACTTTTTTGACACTATTTTAAAGGTAAAAAATGAGTAAAATTGATTTGAAATTGACTCCATTTTTCAATCTGAATTTTGCTAAAATGTCATTTAGTAGATTAAATAATGTCCATTATAATTAATTTTATTCTCATTTTGAACCAAGACGTCGAAATCATTCAATATAGGCGTGATAATTAAGATGTGTCCATCATTGTGTTACAAATTTTAGTGATTTTGCCTTTATTTTTTAAAAAGTGTCAAATGAATATAAAATTTCTAAATTGGAACCAATATGAAAAATTATTACAAAAACAAAACCGGGAATGAAATTGGACCACCCTGTATGAAGCATTTTGATTGTGTTTACAATAATTTATTAAATTTATGGCGAAGAATAATAATTAAATTTATTTTATTTTATTAACGACAATGTTGATTAATTGAGTACACATTTTTAAATTAATCGCTTCTAGGGTCGACAAAAATTTTAATCACATTTTTAAAAACATTCTAGATTTGATTTATTTTATACTTATTTATTAATATAAGGGATGAAACAAACTCAAATTTTTTTCCTGCCTTGAACTTTTCATTTTTTTCAAACTCAAATCATTCCCAATCTTTTTAAAAATTTAAAAATTCGTGTCCGAATCGAATCCGAATTCGAACTTAGCATTTTTTTCGAACTTCGAATTCGAACCCAAATTCAAGCCATTTGTTGCTTTGTAGAAATTTGAACAATTTTTGTAAATTTTTGATAGAAAAAACTTATTTTTTTGTTCAAAAACTTTTTTACAAAAAATTAGCTATTTACAAAAAAAAAGTTTTTGATTAAATATAGGAGTTTTTTAAATTAAAAATTTACAAAAATTTGTTAATTTTTACAAATACAATAATTTAAAATTTTTTTTTATAAATTAATTTTTGCAATTGTATATACTTTAAAATTCGAAAAGGTCCGAACTTTTTAAAAGCTGAACTTGAGTCGAACTTTTTTATTTTTTTTTGAACCGAACTCGAATTAACATTTGGATTTTTAATTTTTAGAAAAACCCAAAAAACATCCGCGCCTCAGATTTTCCGAATCCAAGCCTCGTTTCAGCATTATTATATACTCTAAGTTTCTGTATATAAGTTAAGTTTGTTTGTTCCAAATTTAAATTGGCGTCCATGAGTTCATTTTGTTATATTGGATCCATACGAGTCTGAATTTTGTACCCATCGTTATGAGACGTAAATATTATAAAAACGATTCAAAATTTGGACTATGTAGTATAGTATAGATCTGACATAACATAAAAAACTGATGGGTGATAATTTAAATTTAGCTCAAAAAACCTCGGCTTATAAAGAGAAACTTTTTAGGGTACACTTTTTTTAGCGTTTAATAAAGTTACTATTTTCAGATTATATGAGATTAATTGCACATATTCCAGCAACAGCTGGTAAAAAAATAAATTATTTTTGTGAAAAAGTAACATTTTTGAAAAACGCATCATTATTATACAAATAAGGTTAGTCGGGTGTGGTACGCGTCGGCATCAAAGGTAGCAACATCACGGCGGGCGTTTGTTCCGCGTGCTGTAGCTGGCTGTGTTGTGCGTCGTCTCGCTCGCCGTCGCCGCGCCGACAGCCAACGACCGCCAGCTCCTCACCATCCAGGCGCGCATTTCAACAACAGAAGAGCTCTGCGTTGACCGGCCCACAGAGTAATGCTAACAGCAGTTACATCGACATTATTGGAGACGAATGTACGAATACTACGCCAAATGCAAGTATACTTAGGTATGCGCGGTTTATACAAGTAATACATCTTTTGATTTTTTTGATTTTAGTAAAAATTTTAACTTTGGTTTTATTTTATAATAATGTTCGGCAAAAATAAAAATTCTTTTTTTTATTAGAAAGAAAAACTGGCAAAAATGAAATGAACCCAAATGCCCCACCAAATTTTGGATAAATTCTTTTAAAACCGCTTTAGAGCCCCTTTTTTAAGCTTCTAATAAAAAATTTGTGATGATCGCTGTTTGTTGTATTTATTAGGTCGGATGGAAAGTTTCTTAACACGGACAAAAAACTTCAACTTTATTTTTTATTTATTTTATTATATTTTAACTTTAGTCAGTAACATAAAAAAATTATTAATTAACAATGTATTAATAAAAAATAAAATAAAAAATATATAAATAAAAATGGTCCAAGAAACTTTTCGTCCGACTTAATATTTTTATAGGTAAACGAATTTTTTTTATTAACATAACAAATTTTAGAATTAATGGTGAAGAGCTTCAAAAAAATAATGTGGGTGATTTCGAAGAGGATGATGAACAAAAAGAAAAAAAATTAAGCAATTGTTCAGAAGGAAATGTTGCTATTGCGGGAGATGAAAATTATTCTTTTGCATCCTATTTACAATCAACTTATGAAGCCGAATCAGCTCTTGTACAGCGTAACGATGGTGAATATAATATATAGCATTTTGATATTGATTAAATATTATATATTTACATAAATATATATTTACATAAAAAATTAGAAGTATAATATATAGTAAAAATATAGTAAGCAGTTGATAGTAAGCAGTATAAATAGTAAGCAGTATATAGTAAGCAGTATAAATATAGTAAGCAGTTGACTCTTTTTATTTTTAGCTATTCCATGCAAATATTTGAGTGTACTCTTATAGCTAGAAAGTTAGGGTAAAAGTTAGCAATATTAAATTAACTAAAAATTTAGTCATTCCACCTTCATCTGTTAATACCTTTGCTCGTTCTGAAGGAGGGCGAAAAATTTCGCCAATTGGCTGCGGTATTCCACTTACATTTAGTCGGCATCAAACTCCTGGGTCGACTACGGTAGCTAATGTAATCGCTAACGACCCTAATTCAACGTCAACATCCGTAATCCGTCAGAAAAATTTTGTTACGCAAAGAAAACGCTTTAACGAGTTGTGGCGAAAGTGCTCTCCGCCGTCTTTTTATTCAAATGCAACATCACAATCGAGTTTGGTCCGAGACGAAATGTCACCAAAAACAAAAAGATTTGCAAGCGCCAGCGTTGGAGTTGAATCTTTAGCACATCGTTTTGCAGACCTATGTGGGAACACGCGAAAATACATCAGGACTCAAAAACCTAATTCGACTAATGCCAATCATAAGTATTCATTGGAACAACAAGTGATTACGGAAGATAATATATTAGCTGCAAGGTAATTTAAAATTTATAAAATAAAGCATTTTGATGAAAATAAAATTTTTAGAAATTCAAAATCGTTACCATTATTAAATACAAATCCTAGCACCACATTGACTACAACTTTTCCTGTAAATGCCACTAGCGTTGTAACGACGACGATTGATATAAAGTCTTATACAATTACAAAAGATTTGAAAACTGATAAATTCAACGAGTGGCCGCGCACAAACGCGAATGCCACCAGCTATACCGACAATGAGCAATTAAATATTATTCAACCAAAGAAAAGTAGGACTTGTTCTCAGTTTTCTTCGCCTTGGGACAAACTGCAAGCGAGTGCAGGAGGCATTTCGAAGAGCACATATAGCGCACCAGCTACCATGCGTTTTTGCAACGACGACTCACCGCCTCCATTACCAAGCTTTATAGAAATTCTTGGTTAGTTAAACTTTTATTTTTACATATAGTAATTTCGGGCGTACACTTCGAGGTCGTTTAAGAATATTTTAAAAATTGACATTTGTTATATACATTTTTTCGTGGAGAACTGATACCTAATAGATAATTAGCAAAAACAAAGAAAATTCAAGAAAAATTTTGTTATAATTGAAAGAAAGAAAAAATATATTAAAATATCAAAAATTTTCTCAAACCACCTCGAATTATACGCATAAGAATACAAATTTTTCATAAAATTATTAGTTTAAAATTTTTTCAAAAATTAAAAAAAAATAAATACATACATAAAAAATGGATTTATTGGAATAAATAAAATTAAATACAAATGCATCAACAAACTGAAAGCAAATTTTTTTATAAAATCAATCGTTTTTATTTGATGTTTTATCAAATAAAATGTATTTGTATGGTCCGTTCATTAAATTATGTATGTAGCAATAAAACTCGAATGACTTTGGCGTCTTCTTCTGTTCAGCGAGTACTAATTTTCAGACTAATGATCAAATCTGTTTGTACATATATTTCAAAGTGTTTAGCGATAAATTTACAGCATGATGTGGAATCGTTATTATAACAAGTCGATAAAAACAGACCTAGTTTTTATGCAAACAATCGAAATGATTTGAATGTAGAATAATATTCAATAAAAATTAAACGTCAAAAAAAATGATAAAAATGATACAGATATAATAATATTATTATTAGTTTAGCAAACAAAATGGACATAACTATAAAAAAGGAATTTTTTGTGAAACCGAAAAGAATGAATTTAAACTATTTTTTTCTTTTTTTTATTAATTGTATGATGATAAATAAAAATATTTTTTTTGCGACATTAACATCGATAAAATTTTTTATGAGATCACCGTAAGTTGCCATATAATAGTCTATTCTATGATTTTTCACAACTTTAATGCGTACATTAATTGCCGTTACTCGTCGCTTTCCATATTATCTATACACTTTTAGCCACTTTCTGTGTTGAATCGAGGCTGCATCCATCATGAGCATAAAGCTCCAGATGTTCGCTACTATTTCTCATTCAATCGATCTTTTTTGGAGGGACCAGTCATATAAATAAATTTTTATTTAAAATTGAATTACATCTCTATTATAAATGAGTGCTGAATGCACAACTTTATGCATTCGACATTGTCCAGTTTAAAAAATAGAAATCCCGTTATTAATTATTTATTATTTAACAAAAAATGTGTAAAAATGTGTTATGCGTATGTGTGCATATGTGTATGTCAAATACTATGCGTTATCAATAAAATGAATTTTGTATTTTTTCGCGTCGACCCACGTTCATTTAATTCATCTCCCTATATTTGAGTTAAATAAATTTATTGGCCATTTCGTATATTAAATGAAAATGATCCAATTTTTAAAAGTTTTTTATTTGATTTTTCTTGCTAGATAAATCTCTTGCTTTTTAAATTTATTTTTTATTCTTATTCAATTTCAAACTACCTATAAAGATATCATCAGAATTTAATTGGTGATATTAAATTATTATTTATATAATACTATTTTTGGATTTTAAAACTTAAATACAAATAAATTTATTGGCCATTAAATACATATATCTAATATTAAATTATTATTTACATAATATTATTTTTGGATTTAAAAAACTTAAATACATACATATATATAGAATATTGTTTTGGTTTTTTTCGAAAATTTAACAAATTATTTTTGATCATAAAGTTTGGAATCCGACGTCAAAAATATTTTTAAATCCCAGAAACTTCAATATTTAGTTTTCTCTCATAACTTGCATAAGTCATAGGCTGTTTATATTCCGTAAATATTTTATATTTAGTATGTATAGCTATTGTTTATTTGTTATCCTGTTTCATTTTTTTGTTTTTGACGGATCTTTTGAAACATTTTTTAAAACTACAATCCAAATTCTCACGCTTTAAATATATACACATAAAATCGACTATTAATTTCTCAAATTATTTTATTTTATATGTTTATTTTATTTTATTTCTCGATATTTTTTCATTCTTAAGATTGAAATAAATGAATGTTTTACCTTACTATTAAAAAAAAATTTTTTCATTACTTTCCTCTTGTTTTTATTAAGCTGGAAAGAAATTTTCTTTACATTTTTACATCTGACATCTTATTTTTATTTTTTTTTTCATAACTTTATTAATAATCAATATTAATCTATAATATAATTATCATTATTACTCAGGACCTTTGCCTAACGATTGGGTGAATCATTAATCTCTTTCTTCCAGAATTCCGCTTTCTGCAGGTCGAAAAAGTCTCGGAACTCCATTTTCAGCTGATATTGGCGAAGGTTTTATCGCGCATGTGGTACTTTAGAGCGAAGAATAAATGGTAGTCGGATGGCGCAATGTCAGGCAAATATGATGGATGTGGTATTGTATCCCAGCCAAGCTCCATCAATTTCTGGCGAGTAATCGTCGCGATGTGAAGATGAACTTTGTCCTGTAGGAGGTGGATATCGACACGTCTTCGGCGCTATTCTCGAATTGCTTTAGCCAATTTTTGAAGCTGATCCGCATAAACAGTAGCTGTCACACTTCTCTGCCCTTCCATAAATTCATAGTGGAGTATTCCTTCATAGTGAGTGCCCTGTGGGAGACTTGTCGTCGAGTGCCGTATCTCCTTCCCGAAAGCAATTGAACCAAGTATTAACAGTCGTAAGAGTAACGGTGTCTGGCCCGAAGATATCGCATATGTTTCCACCTGCGGTCCATGCCCTATAGCCAAGGCGCTACTCTTAGAAGATGAGTGTCCGAATTTGCAGTTTGTTAATTGAAGTCATAGCTAGATTTGCTTAATTCTGCAGCGTTCTTATATACCCCCAGGTGAGAAGCGCATGGAAAGTTCTGGAATGTTCTACCATTCATCAGACTTGAAAATGTTTCAGTAGAAAAAAAAAAAATTTTGTCTTAAGTGTAAAGGAAATTTCCTTCCAGCCTAATATTTCTTCACAAAAGTTGTCATGATTTTTTGTTGTGTTTTCATTGTTGGCGTTGTGTTGTTTAAGAAGATCAAATCTGTTTGTACAAAGTTGTTTAAGAAACAAAGCACATATTTTCTAAATTTGGTCGGTTGTTTTTCATTTTACAACCACATTGTTCACGTTTTTCTGTCATTCTTTTTAAATGCACGTTAATTGTTTATTGTAAAATAAAAATAAAATTTAAATATTTATTCGACATGTTTATGTTGTTAACCTATTTAATTTTATTATTTAACTTGCATTTTTAATTCTTGTTAAATAAAAATTATATTATTATAATGGTTCAAACATAATTTGATTTATTGTAAAAACATTTCAAAGAAAAGGAGTGAAAATTGTATTAGGCCAACTTAGTGTGCACAATTTTTACTGTTTATTGAAAAAGCAGGAGACTTGAAATATATAAAGTCTCGATTTTGAAAATCCGAAATTAGGACTTTTAGTTACCCGATTATATTCATGGTAATATAAATATAGATGCAGCTGACGCTGCATTTAAATAATTTTTTGCCAAGAACATTAAATGGACAAATTTTTTTATTTCCATTTTCCATTTTCATTTTTTTCTACTTACGTATTCCTTTATTTCATTCATTTTCGCTCATTGTCAACGTTCTCGTTCTTGCCATTGTTGTGTTTTTACAGAATATTTTAAGTGCTTAATATAACGGAAGAAGGCACCAGGGCCATTGAAGAGAAGGCCAGTCAATGTAAAAAGAACATACACACTTTAGCTAAATATTCAAAAACGAGAAATTTTTTAGAAGAGAAAAATGACGAACGGTTCTTTGTATTTTTATGTACACTGCGGGAAAAAATTATGGCCTCACTCAAATTTTTTGAATAACTTTTCAACGAATCAACTTTTAGGCACATATGAAACGTCAAAATGATCACAATTGACTAAAGAATATGATATAAAACTAAAAAAGTTATAAAATTAAAAAAAAAAATTTTTAGATTTTTCTGAAAATCGTCAATTTCAACCTGGAAATAATTATGGCCTCACTTACTTTTTTTTAAGTTTTATAAGTTTTTTTAAAGTTTTTATATTTTTTTGAGTTGATCTAATAAAGTTTTGATATTTCTAAGAAAAATGCCTTCTGGTAGGAGTCTTTCAGCACACGAAATGGGACAAATTGAGGCATATCACGATCAAGGTCTCAGCAACCGGCGAATTGCCGAAAAGATTGGTCGTTCGCCAAAGGTTGTCAACAATTTCATCAGAAATCCACTCGGATATGGCACCACAAAGCACACCGGACGTCCAAGCAAGTTGGATAAGCGTGATAAACGTCGAATATTACGCAGAGCGTCAAATACGAACTCTTTTAGCTCGACAATTCAACGAGAGCTTGAGCTTCCAGTCACTCCTCGCACCGTTCGGAACGTTCTTAAAGCCTCCCCAAACATTGTTCGCGCCCATAAGCAAAAGGCACCTGCTCTGACCGACAATCATAAGCTGCGCCGCCTTCAATTTGCACAAAACAACGTCAACCGCGACTGGTCAAAAGTAAGAAAATTTTAGCCTTGATTGAATTTAACCTTGATGAACCTTGAATGAATTAGGTGATTTGGAGTGATGAAAAACGCTTCAAATTGGATGGCCCAGACAGTTTCAATGGCTATTGGCACGATATAAGAAAAGAGAAACTTCGATTTTCGACACGGAACTTTGGTGGTGGTGGCGTCATGGTTTGGGCGGCTTTTAACGACACAAATAAACTCCAACTCGCCTTTCTAACTAATCGTGTGAACAGCGAAGAATATCAGCGCGTGTCTGATACCTTATTATGAAGATCACGACGAAGAAGGGCTTCTTTTTCAACAAGATGGAGCACCGGCGCATCGCAGTCTCAGCACAATTACATGGATGGCCGCTCGCCAAATTGAACTCCTGCAATGGCCAGCATGCTCTCCCGATTTGAATCCAGTGGAGAATGTCTGGGGCATATTGGTGCGACGTATTTATGCCAATAACAAAGTCTATGGCACTGTGAACGAGCTTCGAAATGCGATTTCTCGTGAATGGGCGGCTTTGGATGGCAACTTGCTTCAAAATTTAAATGCAAGCATGAATAAACGTTGTTTTCAAGTCATAAGCCGCAATGGTGGTCCGACTGATTATTAAATTTGTTTTTTTGTTGTTTTTGTTGTTATTCATTGTTGTTAAATTTGAATAAATTTTGTTTTTCTGAAGTGAGGCCATAATTATTTCCCGGTTGAAATTGACGATTTTCAGAAAAATCTAAAAATTTTTTTTTTTTAAATTTTATAATTTTTTTAGTTTTATATCATATTCTTTAGTCAATTGTGATCATTTTGACGTTTCATATGTGCCTAAAAGTTGATTCGTTGAAAAGTTATTCAAAAAATTTGAGTGAGGCCATAATTTTTTCCCGCAGTGTATAAGAGTGGATAAACCTATATAAAGAAAATTTAAATTCTAATAATACATATCTATATATGCGTGAAAAAATGTAGAGAGCATAGGAAATAATAAATGCCATATAATAAATATATAGTATATAATATATGTATATTTGTACTATATTAAAAAATCAAAAGATAAAAATTGAAAAAATAGAAAGAAGCTGCAAACTTAATTTTCCGATTAAATTCATTTTTTAAAATTTTTATTTTTTTTTCAAATAATGTTGATGCAATGTTGATGCGGACGATAATGTGAATTTTGAATGAAAAGTAAACAAAAGACACATGAAAATGGCAAAACTTTACTTTTCTCAAAAAGTTTCTTTCGTTTTAGAATGAAAGATAGAAGATTATTTTTTCAAAAATTGAATAAATATAAAATGAAGAATGGATAAGAGATGAAAATAATGTATAGAATAAAGAGCAAAGCGAAAAAAAGAGGCTACGTTTGAGGGATCGCGTTTTAAAGACATACATACAGTAGTGGACAAAAGGAAGGAGACCTTTTTTGAAAATATGGTTTCTTGTATTTTTCTCGGAGTAAATAAAAGATATAAACTTCTAATGAATTCTATTTTGGAGCATTATTTCCTCTCTTAGATAAAAAAGTTTTATATATATATATATATAAAAGTTTTATATATATATATATATATATATATATATATATATATATATATATATATATATATATATATATATATATATATATATATATATATATATATATATATATATATATATATATATATATATATATATATATATATATATATATATATATATATATATATATATATATATATATATATATATATATATATATATATATATATATATATATATATATATATATATATATATATATATATATATATATATATATATAAGTTTTATATATATTCATTTCAATTTTCTTAAACTTCTAAACTCATATTTTTATTTTAATCATCGCTTTTATATGTACTTTTTATACGACAATTTTTCCACTTTTTTTCTATATTATTTTAGTTATTGTATGCACATGTATCAAATTTTTGTAAGATATAGGCACTTTTCGCAGAATTTTTTTGTGAGCAATTTATGATAAATAAACTTGTGGTTCAGTATTTAAAGTGCTTTTAATTTTCCATGTTGAAAAGTTTTAAAATTTATAATTTTTCATTTGTAAACCGGCTAATTACAGCTAAATATTTTTTAACTCAAGTATCATGCTTTAGAATCTTTTAAATATATTCAAAAAACTGATTTTATCCTGTTATAATGGTCTAGGGAAATCGAATAGGGATAAAGAGGATCTAAATCATTCATTTAACTTTTATTTAACAAAGTCAGACTGAATTTTAATAATTTATTTTCTCTTTTTTAGGATTTAAGCATTTCGCAAACATTTAAGAACTCTTACTCATGCATATTTCCTTTCTGAATTATCTTATTTTTTGTAAAATTTCCTGTTTTTCGTTTTTGAAAAATCTTTTTAATAGTTTTTCAGACTTTTCATAGATAAATGAACAAAATAAAAATGTACGAGTACATAAATTTAAGATATTTTATTACTTAAAGAAATTGGAAATTTCTAAACAACTTTTTATTTTCATTTAACTTTTTGATATCTGCAGCTACTTTTGTTGAAAGAATTTTTAAAACTTACACAAGACAAATTGAAAAATTTCGGCAAAATTAATTAAAAACCTTTAACAAATAAAAGTTTTTAAAAGTTTGTGGTCATACATTAAGTTAGTTATTTTTTCTCTTTGACGAAAGGAAATATTTGAAAAAAATGTAAAAGGAATATGATATTTTCAATGTTCGGTTAAATTTTTTTCTTTTGTTTTCCTTTGTATTTGTGTTTGCTAATATAGGAAGAAATAGAGACGTGTCAAAGATACGTAATTTCAAGTTGTTCGAACAAATTTCAAAAATAGGCATTTTTGTCATTCTAGATAAGATCCTGGACACGATCTGATAAAAGATCTATAGTTCAAAAAAAAATTTAAATAAATTCGAAAAAAATTGTTTTATTTTATAAAAATTAAAATTTTTAAATTTATTCGGAAGTTTTGAAATTTATTCGGAAGTTTTGAAATTTATTCCTAAGTTCGGGTAAATAAGACGCGACCTTTCGAAGAACTTTTGAATTTTGACTTGGTCTTTATTCTGTTATAAACAAAGTTAGAATCAAAATTTTTAAACTTTACTCTTCAAATTTTATGCTTTACGGACACATAATAACAGAATGAAGGCCAAGTCAAAATTCAAAAATTCTTCGAACGGTCGCGTCTTATTTACTCGAACTTAAGGTTCTAAAATATTCTAAAATTAGAGTGATATCTTTGTAAACTTGTATCTATAAATTATTTATTTTCACTCATAAAACGAAAAGGTTAAATCATTTTCAAATTTTTTTTTATTTTTTTGGCTTATAATTTTTGATATTTCGATTCAATCATCATTATACTAAGTGCAGAGGGATTACAATTTTGGTGTAAAAAGCAAAATTATATGTGAGCGTTGAATTTTCTTTATTATTTTTTTAAATGTTTTTATACAGAAGAAAAATATAAATTTATGTTATCGTTAGTGCTCATACTCAATTACAGGCAAATTTTCTTATTGCGAGTCGATTTTATATTTTCTGATTAATTTTTATAAATACCAAATAAATTAGCAAATTATTATATTAATTATTTTGCTTAATTTGATTAATTCACATTCATTTATTTTTATTCATTATTCTTTTATTAAATTTAAAATTAACCAAAATATTTCAGATTATAAAAATCTGTTGAATGTAATGGTAATTATTGTAAAACAATCCATCTCCCTTTTTAAATGAATTAATGGATAAGAATTACAGTAAAAATACCGTTAAAGTTTTTGATGTAATGTCGGATGAGGGCGAGGTAAAAACGTCAAAACATTCGGATAGTAAATCAACACGATTTATTACAAGAGTTAATATAAATGAAGTGACACCTCACGTAGAGCAAATAAATTTCATGCATGACCCATCCACGATGATTCATTATTCTCCTATAGATAGCTGCAGTAAACAAACCTCCAATAATACTGTAATGACACGATTTTCTGATATTTCCATTACGACAACGAAGCCTTCTCTACAGGAAATGCAAAATCGGGAAGATGCTAATTACAATAGTAAAAGCTTTTCGGACTCTGCAATGGAAAGTACTTATGGAAACAGTGAAAATGGTTTTCTCATTATTCCTGATCCTTCTGCAAACTCTAATAATGCTCAGCTGCTTAATGTAAAATCGGCCAGCCCAGGCAATTCTTCATTAATTTCAAATCGATCTTCTAGCGCATCGCCACACGGTACATCATTGTCGAATTCTGGCAGTCAATCACCTGATCCCGCATCACATCTGCAGTATAGGCGTAAAGTTTCACTTATGCCATTAGTGACAGAAGAAGAATTGAAAAGCAATCCGATGGGACATAAAGATCCTATATCAGTAGCACAAGTGTTTGGCGAAGACTTTGCTTCAAAATTTTGTATTAAACCACCGCTTATGGGTTCTTCTCCAATGTCTGCATTTTCACTTTTATTACCGAAACCGGAAAACAATTATCGTGGACATTCACCGTTGCCCTATGACACAAAAGAAAAAATGGTACGACACAATGTTAGTCCAGAGTCCACACTTCTTCCTTTCGAAATACGGGATAAAAATCTACCAAAGTAAGACTTCGTAGAATTTTTAAATTTTTATAATATTCGATTAAATTCTTTAATGTGCGCCAAAACGTGAATATAATCCGTTTCAGAGGCGTGCCTACAGTTAAAGTACGACGGAAACCTGTTAAACTCAGCTTGCAACATGACTTGGGCTGTGATCAAGCAACCTCAACATCAGAATCTTCTCCGGTGCTTATGCAAACTAAGACTGTGTCTGAAAATACCAACGGGAATAATGTTGATACGTCTGATGACACATATGAAGTTGCAGTGGCTCTTTCGCCGATTATACCCAAATTTCCTAGTCTTCCCGCGCCGGCAATGGCGGCCACTGCAAATTTTTCACCTAGTGCAATCAGTCGTGATCCAGCTTCCAGCGTTTTTAATTTTGATGGTTCCACATATGCTTTATTTATTAAAACACTTAAAGCTTATTATAATCATAGTAGATAAAATAATTTTATCAACTATATTTTATTATATCAGAAATATGATGAAAAATCAAATACCCTAAGTTCGGGATGATAAGCCGCGGCTTATAGAACAAACTCGTCCCGAAGCGAATTTCACTTCTTAATAAATTTAAAATTTTTTGCAATATTTTCTAAAATTTATCAAACATTTTCGAGTTTTATTTTTATTTTTTGTGTTTCAAAAGCAAAAATAATTTATTTAAAGAACAAATAACTTGTTGTTATAATAGAATTAAAATCCATTAAAATTTTTATCAGAAACAAAATGAAAACTTTCAAACAAATTATAAAATTCCTCGGGCAGAGCTTCAGCTACAATTTCAGCCTCCTCCTCCTCCTCCAAGATTTCTTGTTCTTCTTGCTCTAGTTCCACAGTTTCTTCGTGATCTGGTTCTTGTAACGGGCACTTCATCAAAATTGCCAATATCCTTTAGTTGTAAGTATTTGCATTCGTTTTTGACGAATAAACGAAATCGAGCGACGAGCTCCTCATAGTTCGCGGGCAAATGTTGACCAACTGAGGTGACTGCCCTAACAGAAAGATTTGCGCGACGCATAAAAGAGTGACACCAGTTTTTACCGCCGATAAAATCCAAAATGCCCATTTCTTTCGAAATTCTCTTCGCTTGTAAACGAATGGAAACTGTCGTAACCTAGATTGTGCTAATTAAAAAAATGTGTATAAGAAACTAAAAAAAAAGTGCAAACAGAATAGGGATAGAAAAGCCAAAAACAACGCTAAACTTAAAAAAAAGGAAATAACTTGATGCTGTAGGGTTCGTTGTTGCAATACCCACTCCTTGATGCTCTCCTCCAAATCCGGCCAGTATGGTTTTTTTATTCGGAATGCTCTCCTATTTCGTTTAGTCGCACTTAAGCCGTGACTCATCTTTCGCCATCTCCTCACCATCGATTCGTCAACGTTGAAAAAATTCCCTGCTGCTCGATTTCCATTTTTCTCGGCGAAAGAAACCGCACTCAATTTGAATTCTGCAGTGTATGATTTTCGATGTTGATACATAAAAAATACGCTAAAAATGAAAACTTAATAATATAAACGAAAAAATATCTAACAAACAAAAAATTTCATCAATTGCAACAAAATTGAAAAAAAAAGTGAATTCAATTTTTTACACTTCGCCAAGCAGCGGCTTATGCATGGGGGCGGCTTATCATCCCGAACTTAGGGTAAAATTTGTTTAAAAGAAAGATAAAAATTGAATAAAATTAAAAATTTAAATCATATTTTTACAATTTTTAAAAATCTTTCTATTTAGATATCGCTGCCTGTAACCCAGATATGCTTCGATTTCAAGAAGAAATAAACGATTGGGTGAATTATTTTTCAATTTTTAAAAATAATTTTTTGAAATAATATTTTTAGCTAAAAAATCAAAGCACTGTTCTTGGATCTGCATTTGTAGTTGCTTCTAACGAAGCTAATTCCTGTTTTTGTCAGGTTAGAATTTGTTTTTAATTGATTCATGATGTTATATTTTTTATTTACAGGGTGAGTCAAAAAAAAACTACTTTTTCTTTCAAATTTTCTATCGCTTTTTCTTTCAATTTTCTTTAATTTCTTTTGCAAATTTCACGCATTATGAGAAAAATGAAATTTGAAAATTAGCGGCTTGCTATTTGGTTTTGGAGAAGAGGATGACAAGAAAGAAAGTGGCAAAAAATTCGAAAAATACAGTTTTTTGACTCACCTTGTATATAAATATATATTATGTCGGCAAGAAAGTATTTTTTATTTTTATATGGAATGACATTTATTATAAAAACAAAACTACAACATATAATTAATCCATTATGATCTATATACTCATGGCCAACATTCATGAAATGCCCTTTAGAGAAGAACTCGGCCAAATTTGACTCAAAGAATTTGAACCGCCAAATTTTTGAAACCCTGATGTTTTTGCCTCTATTTCAGCTATTATAACAGTTCGAAGTTATGGGAGATAAGAACTGATTTTTCTCGGCTATTTGGCAGTACCAAAACGACTCTTATATCTGACATATTAACCGAGTTACATACAAATTTCCATTTTAGACTTTAAAATTTTTGAGTACCTTGATATCCCCATTAATACATGTAAAATTTTTATGTTTTTATAATCATTCTTTTTTGTCATGATAATATTAATTAAAAGCTAAAAAGGTTGCTTTAAAAAATACGTTTTTTTGCAAATTCGGCACTTTTCAATTTTGGTCGATTATCTATAAATATTAATTTTTGCCTCGAAAATATTATAAATAATTTTTGTATCATAATATTCGCAAGAAAATCCCCTTTCAGATAAATTAACTTATTTTACAAAAACTTTTATTAGATCCAAAAAATGGTCGTTTAATAAAAAAACGGAAAATACTTTGTTACCGACCTAATACATTTTTAAATTTAGGTCTGTGATCACGAATACTTTAACGATCCTATCAATTGCGTTAGTAATTTATATTTGAAAATATTAAAATATACATACATGCCTATATTTAGTTTTTAAAATAAAAATATTTTTAAAATTATTTAGGGAGAATTGGATTTTTTACGACAACTCTTCGATTTTCCAGCAGCAAAAACACATAATGCTTCAATAACAACTAGCGAGGAGCGAATACGAGTTCAGCATCGCCGTCAACAATTAATTGATAATCCACAATATCAGCTGCAGACTCAAAATCAAGATACACCTCCAGTCCTCGATCTCCATCGTATTCGCTCTGTATGTTATAAAAATCAAAAAAATATTCAATTTATATTTTTATGTAGAAATTTTTATTAAAAATTACAAAATATCAACAAAGTTTCAGACAAAGCCAAATATATACTTAAATGGCCTTTGTTCCGTGCTCGAATATATTTCGGCGCCCGCCTTATGTTCGGAGTGTAATAAAAACGCCATTGAAAACGACATCCATTCATCTACACCTTCTACCTCGTCTCCATATTCTTCGTCGGAAAAAATGGATGCAAATAAAAAACAAAATCTCAAAAATTCTGTCTCAAACAAAAAAATTATTCGGCAACGTTGTCAAATGCATTCACGTACGAATAAAGCGACAATATCAAGTGGATCAACTTTGGATGTTAATACGATTCCAAACATTGAAAATAAGCTAGATTCATTACCAATACATTCCATAATCGGTATTCAGGCTAATTGTGGATTTGTTGCTGGACTCATTTTAGTTCATCGAGATGAGGAGTATGTATTCTTTTAATTTTATAAACAATATTTAAATTAGGAGGGCGAAAAATCAAAAATTTTTGTTTTACATGTATTTTATGGCGCCTCGACATTTGAGAAAAATTCATTTGAGAAAATGGGTGCAAAACGGCTACACTGCGGGAAAAAAATTATGGGCTCACTTAAGTTTTTGGCCTTATTTTTGATGGAAAGCTCACCGAATGTTCTTTTTTATTCACCCCATCGCATTCACTGTTAAAAATTGATATTAGAAAAAAGATGCGAATCACTTTCAAAAACGCACCATAATTACGAATGTATAAATGACTTGCTAAATTTGCGTGGGGCTGAGCCTAAGCCTAAAGAGAGTTAACCTACATATTTTAATAGATTTTAAAGAACTAATATTAAGTTAAAGTACATAAAATCAAAAATTTATCATAATTAAAAACATTTTTTTTAATTGTTAAGAGATTGAAAAATGCTACCATTGAAAGTTTTGATGAGTTTATTTAAAATAACATGACTCATTTCAGAGAAGTTCAAATAATTTTGTTTGATTTGAAACATGTTTAAACTAAAAAAATAGAAAAATGGAAAGTAAAATATTTCTCTACATTTTTTAAAAACCTTATTTTTATTAAAAAAATTTATTTAGAAGCAAAAAGGAGGATTTGGATATTATTTTACCACATATTTCCTTAATTGCTACATTGATGTCAATTATTGACAATGTAGAAGAACAAAAACGTCTCGCTCAGCAAACACAGGTTAATAGTCAATTATTGGTTTTTACTTATATATATAAGGAAATTGTCGTCTTTCTCCTTCAACGCCCATAGAAATGGAACGCAACGTTGAATTGGTCCGAAATTTGGGGGGTGGGGGTTATCGCCGGCGGCGTGTCGATTGAGCCGGGTGCCGTACCCGGGAAAAATCATCTTCGGGTCCTAATGGTCCTATTTGGGTCCTATTTGGAGTTCCTCGTGTATTTTCGAGGGTTGGGTGTTCCCGATGCGCTTTGCGATATTCTTTGAAAAAGTGCTTTCTCTAATGTAGAGAATGATAGAAAAAAAATTTTTTTGATTTGGTCCATTTAGGAGCCAATACGGTGTGCAGAATACGGTGCATTTTGGGGTGCCAAATTTTCAATAGTTCAACTTTATTGGGTATTTTAGGGGGTTGGGAGTGCCCAACGAGCTTTGCGATATTAGAAAGGGAACATCTCTGAAGAATTCTCTACATGAATCGTGAAAAAATTTTTTGATTCGGTTCATTTTAGGACCCGATGTGCTGTTTACAAACTCTCCCATTTTGGGGTCCTAAATAGGGTCCCAAAATTGAATCTGTTCAATTTGTATGCGTGAGTAGTGTTATATGGGTAAATCGAGGACGGGGATCACGAATTTGATATTGGTTTTTTGTAATTTTGACTTTCAAGGGTCCCAGGTGGTCCTAAATAGGGTCCCAAAATTGAATTTGCTCAATTTGTATGTATGAGTCGTGTAGTAGGGGGTGACCGAGGACGGGGATCACGAATTTGATATTGGTTTTTTGTAATTTTGTGTTTCAAGGGTCCCAAGTGGTCCTAAATAGGGTCCCAAATTTAGATTTGTTATTTTTGTATGTATGAGTCGTGTTATATGGGGTAATTGGGGTCGGTGAATATGGTTTTCTTATTAATTTTTTGTAATTTTGACTTTCAAGGGTCCCAGGTGGTCCTAAATAGGGTCCCAAAATTGAATTTGTTATTTTTGTATGTATGAGTAGTGTAGTAGGGGGTAATCGAAGACGGAGATTACGAATTTGATATTGGTTTTTTGTAATTTTGTGTTTCAAGGGTCCCAGGTGGTCCTAAATAGGGTCCCAACCTTGAATTTGCTATTTTTGTATGCGTGAACAATGGTCGGATTGGGCTAAAAGTGCTCAAAAATGCTTAAAATGGTCTTAGAACACCATTTTGAGTGTTTTGGAGCAAATCTGAAAAAATTTTTTTTTGACCATTTTTGGACCCCATGCTACCCCCTTTGGTGATTTTCGAAATTTTCCTTTTTTTCCAATATCTCGCGATGCGTAAGAGATACCGTAACGATTATATAAGATCATAAGTAGAACTCATGAAGACGCGTCGAATAAGCATATTTGCGTCGAAATTGGTCACGCGGTTGGCGCGCTATGAGGCGCGCAAATTTTGGCCAATTTTCGATGTTCGCGCTCGATTTTCGAGTTGCGCGCGCAACTTTTTTTGCAAAATTTTTATCGCATCACATCGGGCGCATCGAGATCCATCATTTAAGCCTTAAAGCAAGTCGATTGGTCATCAATGTCCCGAGTTATGGTCGAAAATGTGAAAATTCGAAATTTCGGCCATCACTTTTTTATCGGTCCAAATTTGGCCGTTGGGCTCACTGACAGCCGATATGGGTTTGGTCGAAAATGGTCAATGGTATAGTGTTATATGGGGTAATCGAGGTCGGGGATCACGAATCTGATATTGGTTTTTTGTAATTTTGACTTTCAAGGATTCCAAGTGGTCCTAAATAGGGTCCCAAAATTGAATCTGTTCAATTTGTATGTGTGAGTAGTGTAGTAGGGGGTAATCGAAGACGGGAATTACTAATTTGATATTGGTTTTTTGTAATTTTGACTTTTATGGTTCCCAAGGGGTCCTAAATAGGGTCTCAAAATTGAATTTGTTCAATTTGTATGCGTGAGTAGTGTTATATGGGGTAATCGAGGTCGGGGATCACGAATCTGATATTAGTTTTTGTGTAAAGTCCCTCTAAAGGGTCCTAATGGTCCTAAATAGGGTCTTAAAATTTTACACGCTCTAGGCTCCCCCTGGGGGTTAGCGGGGCAGTGTTTCCGTTTTTTTTTTTCAAAAAAATTCCTTATTTCGGATCAATACGAATGGATGTAGTGGGTAGCCGCTGTATACCGTACCCCATCGTCTGGTTAGATTTAATCAGTATTAATTTTACTAGTCACTTTTAATGAATTTTTCATTTTTAAAAATTTTTAATCGTTTGTTTCATATTTTTTTCAATACATTCGCGCATTTTCAGAGATTTCTCTCTATGACGCAAAATGTATTCTCTAGTTTACGTAAGTTTTTTTTTTAATTTTTAATTTTTTTTTGAGCGCGTTTACAGCCTTTGGTTTGTCATTGTTGATTAGAATCGTATTGCCTGCCACAATTTATTTCGATGTACAAAATGCAAAAAAAAAAAATTTACCATATAAAAATTAAACGTTCCAAAAAAAGCAACTTTTAAAATGAGTTAGTTTAAATGTTTTAAAAACAAACAAAAAATAACGTTGAATATGAATTTCAACTTTTTTCATCAATTTTTTTAATTTTTATAACAATATTTTTAATAGAAATTAAGTCACTAAAGCTTTCAAAAATAATTTTATATAAATTTATTATTATACAGAACTTGAATCCTATTATTTTATTAACAAATAAGTTGGCTAAATATTATAAAAATAATACCACAACATTTCAATTAAAAAAAAAGTTCTTTACTATTATTATAAATACATTGTATTATAAAACAAATTCCCATAAACAGATGTAATAAAGTTTGGTTGTGTTTCAGAAATAAAAGAATATGTATTAGGGTTTTCGGAAAGAAACCGCGTTTTGATCCAAAAACAAAATTTATTGTAAAAACAAAATTACAACACTTTAATCCAAAAGGTATTCTCCATTATTATCAACTACTTGTCGCCAACGTCCACGCAAAGAATGGATGCCTCTCTCGAAGAACTCCGCCGGCTGCGACTCGAAGAAGTTGGACACCCAAATTTCGATCTCGTCGTGGTTTTTGAACTTTTTCTCGGCTAGTGAGTGCTGCATCGACCGGAACAGATGATAATCGGATGGTGCCAGGTCTGGGCTATATGGCGGATGAGGAAGAACTTCCCAGCCCAATTCCTCGATTTTCTGCGAAGTGACCTTTGCGACATGCGGCCGGGCGTTGACGTGAAGAAATTTTGTCGACGCCGTGTCCACGCCTTGTCGCCCTAAGGCGTGGTTAACGCGGCTCAATTGGTCTTTGTAGAGGTCCGCCGTAACCGTCTGACCAGAATCCAGAACCTCAAAATACACCAAACCTTTGCTGTTCCACCAAACACAAAGCATAACCTTTTTGTCGTGTATGTCCGGTTTTGGAGTCGGTTTTGGCGCCTCACCGGGGTCCAGCCACTGTCGCTTTCTTGTGGCGTTGTCGTATTGGATCCATTTCTCATCTGACGTAATGATTGTGTCGAAAAAACCGCTGTTCTTAGCGCGGCGGAGGAGAATTCCGGCCATTGCCACTCTGCTTGCTTTGTTTTCATCACTCAGCTGATGCGGCACCCACTTTCCGGACCTGTTCGTCTTGCCTATTGCGTGCAAGTGGTCGGCAATGGTCGTTTGACCGCAACCAAACCGTTCTGCCAGCTCTCGAATTGTTTGGCACGGATCCGACTCTATTGCTTCCTTCAACAGGTCATTGTCGACGACTTAGGGTCGATGTCCATGTTCATGATCCTCCAAGCTTTCGTCGCCACTTCTGAATCGTTTAAACCACTCCTGGCATTGACGTTCAGACAGGGCTTCCTCGCCAAATACTTCAAATAGCGCACGATGAGATTCAGCAGCCGATTTGCCGTGCTTAAAGTCGTACCACATGCAAGCTCGCATTCGAAATTTTTGATCAGACATTTTCTAAAAACTTTTTTAGTAAAAAATCAAAGTATACATAGACAAGTTATATATCAAACGATGCGCAAAAAAACGTTCTATCTGATAGATAAAACCAATTTACAAAATCTTTTATTATATGAGAAAAATAAATAAACAAATCCAACCGCGGTTTCTTTCCGAAAACCCTAATATTTATATATTTGACATATTTAGCCAATCTAATATTTTAATTATCCTAATTTCACGTGTATAAGGCCGGGTGTTTTGAACCAAATTTAAATTCGCGCTAATGAGTTCATTCTGTTATATTGGATCCAAGCGAGTCCAAATTTTGTGCCCACTTTTATGAAATCGAGACAAAGGCGGGCACAAAATTTGGACCCCAATGGATCCGATACAACAGAATGAACTCATTAGCGCGAATTTAAATTTGGCTCAAAACACTCGGTCTTATACGCGCGAAATTAGGGTAAAAAAAATTAAAACTTAATTATCGTCAAGTCAATTTACACCATTGTAAAATTCCTGGAAATTTACTGAATTTATTTTTATATTTATTTTTTATAAAGTGAACTTTTATAAAAAAAAAAACAAATAAAATCTTAATCTACCGTAGGCTGAAAAATGAGACATGTGCTACAGAGGATTTACGCCTCCCTTTTCAAAATTCACGTATGCGCGAACATATCGAACGTGTACACAAGTTTAAACCAGAAACAAAAATGAAAGAACCCTATAGATAATTATACTCCGTATGAATTTGAGTAAGTGTATGTATATATACATGCTCGTATATTTACATTTGCGTGTAGGTAATCATGTGAATGCAATTTTATATTTTTGTCCTTATTTAATTCATACATGTATGTCTATGCGCAAAAATGTTAATGTTAATATTTCACATAGAAGAAAAGGCGTCAAAAACACAATATAATGTATAAGTAAATTGTAAATTCAATTTATCTTTTTTAAAGCATTTCCATTACTTACATTTTGCTTAGTCTTTGTCTGGAGGTGTCCCGTATCATCATCTCGTTCGTTTGGCCTTTTCTTTATATTTGTTCCACATACATATGTATTTGTGTGCTTTTCCATTTTTGTTTTCGCCATAAAAAGGCGGAAATTGCGTCAGTATGAATAAGTGGATTTAAAAAATTTAAATAATTGATTTATTTTCTATTTTCTCGTCTCTTATATATTTTATTCTCTCTATTTCATTGTAGAAGAATACATAAAAGAAATAGATTTGTCGTAAACATTGATTTACGAAAATTAAAAATTCTTTCTAAATTCAAATTTTTTTCTTTTCGCTTTTCTTGCCTCAATTGTTACCATTAAAATATTTTTTTAATTGTCTGAAATTTTTGGCTAGAAATTGGTTGTTCTCGATTAATGATTGGTAAGTGGCTCATCAAGTTTGGACTCTCTTCTTTTTGCTCGCTATTTCTCAATATAAAATTTTTCTTTTCGACGAGATAGTATTTTTTTTACAGTTTCTTTTCGGTTTGTGAAGTCTATAACTCAATCATTTTTTAATAAAATTACTCCAAAATTAATATATATATATATATATATATATATATATATATATATATATATATATATATATATATATATATATATATATATATATATATATATATATATATATATATATATATATATATATATATATATATATATATATATATATATATATATATATATATATATATATATATATATATATATATATATATATATATATATATATATATATATATATATATATATATATATATATATATATATATATATATATATATATATATATATATATATATATATATATATATATATATATATATATATATATATATATATATATATATATATATATATATATATATATATATATATATATATATATATATATATATATATATATCAGGGATGCGTCGGATATGAAAAAAAGTCGGATCGGATATCGGATATTCAAAAAACATCGGATC
Source organism: Bradynema listronoti (assembly GCA_024678965.1). Taxonomy (NCBI): domain Eukaryota; kingdom Metazoa; phylum Nematoda; class Chromadorea; order Rhabditida; family Allantonematidae; genus Bradynema; species Bradynema listronoti. Next base: position 1,281,872 of record JANLNO010000006.1, read on the forward strand.
GGATATCGGATTTCGGATACAAAAAAGTGCCGGATTCCGGATATCGGATATCGGATACCGGATAAATTTCGGATAAATTTAAGAGCATAAAAAAACTTTATTTTAACAAAATTTAACAAAATTTAACAAAGACACATTTTATGCATATTTCAATCATATTCGAAATTATAAACAGTTAGGTTATGGTGTGACAACAATAACATTTTTAAATTAGTTGGAGACAACCGTTTTCTCAAATCATTAACAATAAATCCTGCGGTTGAGAAAAAGCGCTCGCTTTCAGTAGAACCTGGCGGCGCACTGAGATATTTCATGTTTTTGCAATCGATCTTTTTGATTTTTCTTGGCTTCTTCCCGCCGTTTGTTCAAATCAGGATGTTTGCGTTGTAGATGATATTTCATTTGATTTGTGCAAAGTTTAGGCCCGAGATCAACAATAAAATCACATTCTTCAACTCTGCATTTTGCTGTTGTTTGATTCCTTTCGAAAAAAGTTTCCCATTTATGATCGCTAGACATCTAAAAATGAACATCGTAAAAAAGGAAACAAAATAAAAATCATGTAGAAAAGAAACATGATTTTTATTATTATGTAAAAACAACTAACCATATCCAAAAATACAAAATAAATTTCATTGCGAGACAATTTTTTTAAGAACATCGTTTCAAGAAAGATTGATTTTAAAAACCTTAAATTTTTTTTAAATTTTTGGGAAAATACCCTATGCTTATCCGAAATTATCCGAAAATCGGGTCATTTTTTCGGATATCGGATATCGGATTTCGGATAGAAAAAAGTGCCGGATATCGGATATCATATATATATATATATATATATATATATATATATATATATATATATATATATATATATATATATATATATATATATATATATATATATATATATATATATATATATATATATATATATATATATATATATATATATATATATATATATATATATATATATATATATATATATATATATATATATATATATATATATATATATATATATATATATATATATATATATATATATATATATATATATATATATATATATATATATATATATATATATATATATATATATATATATATATATATATATATATATATATATATATATATATATATATATATATATATATATATATATATATATATATATATATATATATATATATATATATATATATATATATATATATATATATATATAAAAAACGCATACTTTTTTTCTTTTTCGTCTCTCTTCATCGCGAGCCACGAATTTCTAAATGGCTCATTGGACCCTGACTTGGTCCAGAATAGGAATTTTTAAATTTTGAAAAAAAAAACTTTTCATTACAACGAAAAGCTCGATATTCATGTTTATTTTAGAGTAATTTTATTAAAAAATGATTGAGTTATAGACTTCACAAACCGAAAAGAAACTATAAAAAAAATGCTATCTCGTCGAAAAGGAAAATTTTTTATTATGAAATAGTAAAGAGTTCAGACGCTTGTCGGTGGGCCACTTATCCATCACTGTTCTCGATTGCTCGTTCATCTTTTCGTGTGTTAGTGTTTAGAAAATTGCTTTTCTCGCCCTTTGCTTTTATCATTTGACTGCTTTTGAGAAGTTACGTCTGAAAGTGAGATTACTGGCAGTATTAGATTTATCGGTTTCAATATTCTTTGGTTTAAACCTTCACCTTTTTGGTGCGCCATTAGTATTGATTTTAATTATTTGTTTAGTTTAATTCAATTATTCATTGTTGGACTTTAATTATTTTAATTATTTGTTTAATTTAATTTATTTAGGATTATTCATTGTTTAATTTGTTTTTCAAAAGTTCAATAAACAAATTCTTTTTGTTCTTATTTTTGACTTTATGAGGACTTGGTCCTATGGATCTTTGCATTTATTGATTATTGGTTATTGACTATTGATTGTTGGGTTCCTCTCGTCACACTTTCTCGTAGTTTATCTTACGAATTTGGGAGTTCTCGTCTTTTACCCTCCCTGCGCGTTAACTTTGCTAATTTTCTATTTTTTTTTGTTCAAAAGTCCTTTCAGTTCGTGACAAGATTATAATATAAACTAATATTTAATGTTGCTTTTAAATGATTTTTCTTCTTTTTCCTTTTAATTAGAGCTAATTTGTTAAATGATAACATTATATTGACGATTAAAAACCAAGTTTAAAGAAAATGAGATAATATAAAAAAATAAAGAAAAATTGAATAATTTTACCAAATGGAAAAATAAATATAAAAATGAGTGAAAAAAATAACGTGGAGCTTTTCTCTAAAAATTCCAACAATCTTTAAAAACCAGAGGCTTTGTTTGTCCTTTTTTAATGTGTTTGTCATATTTTTTAAATAAAAAATTCTTTTTTATTTTTATTTGCTCATATATAACAAAACAACAAAATCCACATGACTAGCGTATACTTGTGCTTCGGTTTATTATTTCCAATCAAATTTTCAAGCTTTTAGGGACTTTCAAATTGAATAAAGCAATTTTTTACTTGAACATTTCATAATTATTTAATTTAGTTCTATACATAATTGAAAACATTAAACTTGTGTATAAAAAAATATTTTAATTTTAAATTTTAGCCACTTAGATGTTATATGTAAGTTTTACACCTATTTACGCTTTGTAAGAAAAAAATTGGCATAGAAAATTATGGAGTTAGAAAATGGTAGTTTATTAACATGTTCAGATTATACTCATTAAGTTAGTTGGACATTTGGCTCGATTATAAGACCAAAAATGAATTTAAAATTATTTTAAAGCACAACTAATCGGTATTACGAACTGTGTTTACAAAACCGAATCTATAAGCCACTCGAATATTTCTTATTGTTATATGGTGAGCCACCGTGACATTGTTAAATAATGTATGACTCAATAAAAAAATTCTAGTTTTAAAATTGAGTCGTTAGTTATAAAATTAGATTACAGTTAAATATTTAAAATTTATTATTACACGCATCACATTTTTCATATTATAATTTTTCTTATTCAATTTAGAAAAGATTCCCATTTGTTATTTATATAAATGTTTACATAGTATACATATGTGTGTATCACGCGCATATAAATAAATTTACACACATGCATATATTATAATTATATACATATAGTTGTCAATTTTTTTTAGTTCTTTTGTTACTGAATATGTATATTTATATACTTTTTTTATATTTTCTTTTTTCTTTTAATTTTTTTTTCATTTTTTGATATACTCAATAGACCTTAGTCCTCTTATGTGTTTTTTTAAAAAACATGTTTTCCTTTTATTTGAAAGCTGGATAGATAAAAAAAAGTACATATTTTGGAAAGAAAAAACGACAAAAGAAAAAAGAAAACATTTATGAAAACATTGATAAAAAATGAAATTAACACTATTTTAATAAACGCAATTTGAAATATATGCATTAATAAATTTTGTAATTAAAAAGAAAATTAACTAACAAATTCAAATGAAGATAAAATAATACAAAGCGAATAAAGAAAAATGGTGAAAAGTTCGAATTTTTACTTTAAAAGCAACGAGTTCATTGTTACTCAACGCAATGGTGCCTCTGTTCTCTGTAATTCTGTATGTATGCTTTTTTACGTTAGTTTCAGTATATTTCGGGTTTTTTGGCTTTCTTTTTTCTTTTTTTCGCTCGTCCACCAAATCGGCCGGTCGCGTCCATTTGACATTTTAAAGGGCAGAATTTACAATTTATTTATTAACGATGTTGTTCTTCCGCTTTTGACTTTTGAACACTGAAAATTTTTTCTGATAAAAAACATTACACGAATTTAGAATAAATTTCATAAAAAGTTATTTTATTTACGCTTGTTGTTGAATGAACGAATGAATTATATATACATACATAATTCAATATATTATTTAATCTAATTTAAAAAGTATAAAGTATAGGTAAACAAATTAGAAGAATACAAAACAAAAAATATATTTTTAAAGAAGAATTCATTTTTATCTATTTTTAATGTATCTATTAAAGATATTTATTGTACATAATAATTATGTATTTAGAATAAAAAACAAAAAATATTTAATGTTTTTTATATTGTTTTTTTTTCGTCAAAATTATCGGGTTTTGATCATCATGTATATTATATATTTCATTATGTATATTATATATTTTTAGTTTTTTAATTTAGTTATAAAATATCAAAAGTCAAGAATTTAAATTTAATATTAAAAACACTCCGATTATTTATGACCTTCTGCCAACCAAGTAAATCAATTATTTTTCCTTTCAAATATTCGTGAAATATATAGTGTGAATAATATAAATTAAAAAGCTATATGTTTTATGGTACATGTTTTTATAATGAAAGAATTCTATATTATTTATAATATAAAAAGAAAGTCTGTCTAAATTTTGAAATAATTTTAATGAAAATTTGACTATTATAATATTTCGATTTATAGATTACGTAGAAATTATTTTATATATTATGCATATTTAAATTTTTTTTTCATTATTCATTATTTTGTAAATTTTAATTTTTTCAAATTTTTGACTTAATGTTCAAAATGTCGATGTTATTTTTAAACATTTTTGTATTTACATATATGTATAAATCAAAATAGGTATATTCTGAATCTTAATCCTTAATGTCTTCTTCTCAAAAATCTCACTACTTTGTAATTAACAATAGTTTGAAAGATTTCCATTGTAGTTGAAAATGAAATTTTTGATTAATATTTTGTATTGCTTGTTAAATTTGTCAAAAAAATAAGATTTTTCATGTATAGACTAATTTTTACATATGCTCGTTATAATAACTTTTTAAGCTTCTTCTTTTTTATTTGAATTAGGTCGGCGATGGCACATGCTATACATGCTATACAGCGTGCGCGATTTTTGATGCGTGAGAGGTGTTCTCCGCGTTTTCTGTTCTTTTTATTTTTACACGTTAATGAAGGCCTTTGGCGTATTCTCTAACCTCATGTTTTCATTCAGTTTCGTATTTTTTTTCGCACGTTTTACTTCAAACTTGACTGTTTTATGAATTTTTATAAATATCATGCCGTTTTAATTTACACATCTATGTTTATGCACATATGTTGTTGTTGTCTGCTTAATAGAAAAAATATTGTCTATTGACTTTTGACTATATACCTCTGATTATATATATTTGTATCTAACAACTAACAACTATCAAAGTATACCATCTATAAAAAATTTACATATGTTTTTACTTATTTAATGACTTGACTTCATACATGCCTTTTCTGCTTCTTAAAAATATATTTCTTTATCATTCTATCAAAAAATGGTTGCCTAGATGCTGCAAATTTGATTAAATATTCGATTTTATGTGTTTTTATAGACGGGAATCCCGACTTTTGGATTGTGCGTATTAATTTTTAATCATTCAAATTTTTATTTATTAAAATCGTTATTACTACGTACAATCAAACTTTTGTTTCAAATCGAAAATCAAAAACTGTTTTTATATAAAATCATTGTTTTTTAAAAGTTTTTATATTATTGATTTTTATTTTATGTAATCGTCAATTGTCCTATTAGTCAAATATAGCGAACTCTAAGAAAAAATACACCGTTCAAAAAGCGAGGAAAGCTCGTGTTAATGTTATTCTTATCTTTCCGTTTTTTGTCAACCTCTCCTTTTTCATTTCTATTTCATTTGTGCATAGACATTCAAGGGAAAAAGACTTAAAAGGAAAATGTAGAGGACATAAACAAAACCTAATCAACAAGGAATATGGTGGAGATAAGGGTAATTCGCATGAGAAAGTTGGTTTTATGTGATTTTTCATTACCTAGGTTTCTCAGTGGCGTTTCCATGAATTCGCACTGCCCGAATAATTTTGTTTATTTCTCAATTGATTTGATATAATGTATTTTAATAATAAATAATACATTCGATCAATCAATGCAAAAATGATTTTTAAATTTTTTATTATAAATGATTAAGTACAAAAACCATTTACATAGAATAATTTAATGAATTGAAAAAAATGAAATTGTCGGATTAATTAGAATTATGAAGAATGGAAAAATTAAAGAATTACAAAAAAATTAAAGACAGTGGAAAAAATAATTTTTGTTAAATGTTCTAATGATCTTCGAAATGATTAATTACCGCATAAATATCAAAAATTCATTCACAAATATTATTTATTCTGTTTTAGTTAAATTTTTGCAACATCATCGTTAATAGTGCTATTTTTTAATTTAATCGATTTTATCTACGCATTGTCCTATTAACTAGATATAATGTTATAATAAAACATAAACATATTACTCATTTACGATTTCGCTATCTATATATATTGAATCAATTTTTCACAAAAAAAACTAAACAATATCAATTAATATTTTGGTTGAAAATTATATTAATCAAGTGTATGGACGTAAATAGTATTAAAGCCGCTTGTTCACCGAAAAAGCGATGTTAATATTGAATAGTCGCAGCCATTATCGCGACAGGTATAAATTTTCGTCGTCGAAAAATTCACTGTCACAAATTCATATTATGAAATCTTGTACAGCTTCTGCTGCTGCTGCTATTAACACTACAAGATCTAAAAAAATGAACCGAAATTGTTATAGAAAATGTTTAAGCTCGAAAAGCATAGATATGGACAGCAATAGTAATAGTAATGGTCGTCGACGAAATTCTTCGTCTCCAATCTGTGAAGGTAGTCCTCTGATGCTGACAAAGAAAAAAGAGATTCAAGAAAAAATTATTCAGGATTCCGATGATGATGAGGCCACTACGAGCAATAGTTTACTTTCTATACTGGAACGAAAAATAATATTATTGTGTACGCTAAGTCGTTCACGAAATCCAGTTCTAAATGAAACATTGGAACACAATGTTTGTGTTTCAAAGCGACGAAGTCTATCACAAATCTCCGATGAGGAAAAACGAAATCAGAAACATGACAAACGACGTCGTATTGCTACGTTGAAAAAGAATGGGATTGCAAATGATGTTTTTGAAAGACCAAGTTCTGAAAGTGGGATTGCCAAACGAGTTCATCAACGCTATTATTTAAGACAAATAACACAAACATCTGATTTAGAACCTCAAAACAAGTCCAAAAAAATGTCTAAGCATTTACTATCACCAACTAAAATAGAAATAATTCACGCTAACACTGGAAGAAAATTTAAAAAATCAAAAAATAATAATACAACAACAAAACTAATAGAACAAAATAAAGCGACAAAAATAAATTGTACAAATGGCAATGCGATTTGTTCTAAGGCATCAGCAAATTTTTCCATTAATGAAAATTCAATTTGTGAAGATAAAGACAAATTGAGGGGTGAACGCGCTATGCATGATTGTGTTACTCCGTCTATATGTCAAATGATTTATACAGAAGATATGAACGAATTGGTGCGCAATATCACTCGTGAGGCAAAGGCGCTCGTTCAAGCGGAAATGTATGTTATAATAAAAAAATTTAATTTTTGTACATCATTCCAGCTATAATTTTTAACATTATATATATATATATATATATATATATATATATATATATATATATATATATATATATATATATATATATATATATATATATATATATATATATATATATATATATATATATATATATATATATATATATATATATATATATATATATATATATATATATATATATATATATATATATATATATATATATATATATATATATATATATATATATATATATATATATATATATATATATATATATATATATATATATATATATATATATATATATATATATATATCGGGAAAATATGTTGCACGCCCATATACGTATTTTCCCGGCCATATTCGCCAACAAAAAGCGGCAATATATACGTATCTTCATATAAGATTTTTTTCACATTTGACTATATTTTGTTTTCTATTCACTTTTAAACGACACATTTTTACTTTTTTTTTATTTTTATGACTTTTTCATTCTTTTAATTGTTTTTAAATAACTTTTTTCTCAATTGAAAGCAAAATTTAGATGAATGTGAAAAAAAACTTAGATGGCCAGAAAAATACGTATATGGCCTGGAAAATATGTATATTGCCGTGCAACATATTTTCCCATAACATATATATTATTTTCAGATGCTCGCTATTCCTATTGGATAAAGAGCATTCCGAGCTTGTGGCGGAAGTTTTTGAAAAGAATGGGACGTCTGATGAATATCTCACGGAAATTCGCATGCCACTCACGCAGGGCATCGTTGGACATGTTGCCACAACCGGACAGATGCTCAATGTGAAAAATGTTTACGAGTGAGTCAATTAATGTTTAATAAAAACTGCTTTAGAAACTTATACACATATATTGTACATATTGTGGAGATAAAGATTTTTTGATTTTTACTTCTTTTCAAATATATAGTTTTCTTATTACTTTAAATTTCATATTAAAACTTTAAAAATATTTAATCGACTTAAGCCTTATGATGTTAAAAATAAAATGGCAGACATAATTTATAAAATCTTTTTTTTATCTTAGAGTTTTTTGACATCGATTTTTTATTTATATTATTATGTGTAAAAATATAGTAAAAGTTTATTAATCAAAAATGCTAAATTCCATTTTTTTTCTTACTTTGTAAATTTTTTTAGAAACCCATACTTTTATCCAAAAGTGGATGAGCGAACTGGTTTTGTGACTCGAAATATTCTTTGTTTTCCTATAAAAGACGAAAAAGGTAATTTTTTATCAAATATATTGTAATACAAAGTTTAACCAATAGATAATCTGATTTTTTTACACTTTAGTAAGTTGGAGTTTATTAGGTTTATAGTCTATCAGCTGTTTTAAAAACTTCCAAATAAATAAATCAATCTATTAAATCGAAAACAATAAATCGGAACAAAATGTTTAGTTATAAAGTCTTGTGAAACGAATCCTAATGAATCATGTCTATTGATACCATTTAATAAACAATTACGGAATGTGCAAATTTTAATCAACAAGGTAAATGAATTCGAAATTTGTTCGATTCATTTTGCTTTTGCGCTTGTAAATGAACCGCGCAAAATCGTATTCATTTATCTCATTCATTTTAAATTAATCCAGCCAATGCTCATTTATCGATTCGTTAATTTGTTAATGAATCATTTTGAATTCGAATCCGGACTCATTTGAATCGCGATTCAAATGAATCACTTTTATAATAAATTTCATACAAAATTATTTATATTTTCATGATTTTTTAATATATTTGGGGAAAAAATAAAAAAAAAATTTTTTTGAAAATTTGACTGAGGAGTCGAATCAGGTATCAAATGAATCCGGATTCAACTTCTTGACCGAGTTGATGCATTTTTAAATGAATTGTAAATGAATCCGACTGAGGGATTCATTTGATTTTCAGGATTCAAATGAATCCTCAAATGAGTCATTTATTGATTCATTTATGTAAATGAGCATAAATGAACAAATACATCCGGATCAACTCCTTTTAACGCGTTCCTGCTCATTTATGTAAATGAATTGTGAATTCGAGTCACTAAGAGGAGTCGGAATTTAAATTCATTTATAATGAATCCCTTAATGAGCCATAAAAGTAAAATGAGCTAAATGAATCGGAGTCACTCCCAGAGTCTACGATTCCTTTATGAATCGTTTTACAAGACTGGTTGTAGACAACTACGAAAAAAATTCCGCATTTATTATTTTAGATAATTTGGTGGGTGTCGCTGAATTATGCAATAAAATCGGTAAAAAGTCCTTTACAAGGCACGATGAACAATGTGCTGCAACTTTTTCTGTATATTGTGCCCTCAGCATTTTACATGTATGCTTGCTCATAATGATGCAAAAAACTAATAACTTACAAAATAAACAAAAAAGTAACATTTTTCATAATTTTGCAGTGTTTATTGTACCGTAAACTGCAAGAGGCACATCGGCGCTCACATATGGCTGCCGAACTACTCGTGCAAGGCTCAACACTATCAGTAAATAATTTTTTGGTTAAAGTGTTAAACTTTAATTTCATTTAGCATAATTAATTGTAACCACATTTGACAAATTTTAAATTTGGTTATGTATGCATTTTTGTAACCATTTTCTTTTGGAAATTTTTTTGAAAAAAGAGCTCGGAACAAAAAATGAACTTTAATTTTTGCATTTCCCACTCTTTGGTATAAGCTTTCTCAATAGTTAGCCAAATTTGAATCAAATTTGTTGTTTCTAATTTATTTGTGTAGGTATTATAAAAAATTCGAGTAAGCAAACATTAAAGACAATAAATTTTCGGATTTCTTTAGCTTTTACGTTCATTAACAAACATTTTGCAAATTGTGAAAAATAATAGGTTAAATAAATATGTGTGTATAAAAATATGGGTTAATAAATTGTGTCCTAATTTTAGGATTATAACCAGCATATTTCAAAAATTAACATTTGTGACATTCTTTTATATTTGAAAGTCGTAGTTAAAGGAATGAAAATTATTTAACTGAACTAATCTAAAAAAACACAAACTTGTTATTTTTTTCATCTTGTTTTGAATTATAGCAGAATAAAGCAAATGTTATAATTAGAAATTTTTTTAAGTGACTGCGGTTTATAAAAAATTTTATAATAGTAATAATTTATTACGATAAGTCGCGAGTAGTTCATAATATGATTTAATGTTAAATATTAAGTAGAACGAATGGTTGAATGAAAACAAACAAGTAAAATAATTAAGTAAAATAAAATAAAATGAAATTAAATTAAATAATTAAATTAAAGAATTCATCAAAACAAAAATGGGATGAGAAATGAAGTTAGGCTGGTTAGGTTTTATTTAATGGCTTAAGTAAAAGAAAGCGAAAAAGTTTAGCTTAGGTAGAATTAGTGAGACTATGTTGTTGTAGAGTATTCATGCATATGTACATGTATATGTATATATGATTTTATAGATAGCACCCGAGGATATTCTTCGATTGACGGTCCGCGATATTCCATTGCCCACTTCCTTCCATCCTGAGTTCACACATTTCAGCTTTGTACCACGTTCAATTGGAACTGGTGACACATATGTTGAGGCTTCGTTGAGCATGTTCAAAGTATGCATTTTATATCAAATTTAATTAAAAAATAAAAAATGTTCCAAGGATAAAAAAATATTCCATGTACATGAACAAACAAATATGTATAGTTAATGCTAAATCAATTGAGTTGAAACTTCGCACTATTTAGGATCTTGGTTTTATTGATCGCTACCGACTGAGACGAAGAACGTTGGCTCGTTTTTTGTTGATGGTACAAAAGGGATATCGTGACGTACCGTATCATAACTGGAGTCATGCTTTTGCCGTCGGACATTTCTGCTATTTGCTCATTCGAATACCGGCGATAAAAGCAGCGTTAACGGAGTTGGAGCGTTTTGCTTTACTCGTTGCTTGCCTTTGTCATGATATCGATCATCGTGGTACCACCAATGCTTTCCAATTGCAATCCGTAATTTTTATGTTTTTATACACGTGTAAAAAAGATGTCCTATTTCGGATTTATAAGAAAAAGCCAAAATTTTCTAAACATATTTATTTACGCAATATCTCTCTAGGCTATCGATTGAATGTATAAAATTTACTAAGTAGAATCCAAGATTCAGATCAAAAATGAAGGACGCATTTTTAATTATAACAGCCCATTTAAATGTTTTACATATTTAGAAAACTCCTTTGGCGCAACTCTACAGTAGTGAAGGCTCTGTTTTAGAGCGTCATCATTTTGCACAAACAGTAACAATTCTCGGAATGGACGAATGCAATATATTCGATCAGTTAACTCGTCAACAATATCAAAACGTGCTAGATTACATTCGTGACATTATTCTTGCCACCGATATCGCTGCACATCTACGTAAAGTGGCGCAGATTAGCAAAATGGTCCATGGTATGGTTCACTAAGCAACTTCTAAATATTATAGATTCGTTTAATTTATATGTTGTTATAGATGGTTACAATATACACGACCCAAATGACCATCATCGATTAATGTGCTTGCTTATGACTGCATCAGATCTGTCAGATCAGAGCAAAGACTTTAAAAATTCAAAGGCAATTGCGGTACGCATAAAATTTATAAACTTTTTTTGAAATTTAATGCACGATTTTTGTAAAATCAAATAGCTGTTTTTAAATAAATAGAAAAGAATTGTTCTCGCCGAGAAGCATAAAATTCTCTACAAACTAATAAATTTTGTTATTAGTTTGTAATCGATGACAAACATTTTTCAAATTATAATTTTCTTTAAAAATTGCTCGATTTTTGATGAATTAATAATCGATTTTAGGAAAATATATACAAAGAATTTTTCTCCCAAGGCGATCTTGAAAAGCAAATGGGGAATAATCCCATCGAAATGATGGATAGAGATCGAGCGTGTGTACCTAAAATACAACTTGAATTTATGGATACTGTGGCAATACCGGTATTTGAGTAAGTTTTTCTTTTTTTATGAACTCATTAACTTACAATCCATGGAAGAAAAAAAATTCTTTAATTTTTGTATATACATAATAATAATTTGGCCATATTTTATTTATTGACTTTATTTTAATTCCCGTCAGATATAATCATTTTTATAAAAATAGAATTATATATTTCTTGTCCTCTCTGAAACTGAAGAAAGGCAAAATACAAATAATTTGTAAATGTCTAGATATCTGTCGCTTATGTTGCCGGAGCTAAGATCGACGTTTGATGCGCTAGAATTAAATCGAAAATGCTGGACTGCTTTAGCTGAAATTCTGATGGAAGATGGTTATTCTACCGGCGGCCTCGACTACCTCAGAGATCCGGAATTGGAAAGACGCGTATTTGCACGTTTGGCGCAGAAACAATCATTAGCACGTACTCAATCGCAATCCACGGTTAGAAGAAACACACCTAGCATTGCGTCAGTACTTGGTCTCACAAACAGCGGTGGCAGCCGTGATGACAATGATCAGGAACTGTCTCCGCGTTCCACTCGCTCCACGACGACAACTACAACTGGTAGCACCACGGAAAACACTTCAGCACGTTCGACAACCACATCCTTTCCTCTTTCATCCTCTTCATCGACAGAAATTATTCAAATTGATACTACAAAAGCACCTGCTGTTTTTAAACAAAAATCCAAAAAGTCAAAAATCCAATGAAGTCAATCGTCAACAAAATATTAGCATTAAAAGAAATGAGCATACAAATGGGATTCAAATAAATATTGTTCAACACACTGTGATTTACATATGCGTATGGTACGAATTTGGTTAATACGGGTGTACCTATTTTAAAAAACGCCGAATACAAGCGATGCTATTATAATTCATCTAGCTCAAAATATAATATGATGCAGGACTGATTTTGTCAGACTTACAAATTAGATAGCAAAAAAAACAATTAAAATGAAAATAAAAATCGTTAAATGATCTCAAATTTTTATTATACTGATGTTTTGTAAAAAAATGTTTTTGAAATAGTTTTTTGTATTATCCCCATTTTTTTATCGGTTTCAATCATTGTGCATTATTTCATTCGAGACATTGTTGTATGATGTTTGACCACGAAAAGAGATCAGACATGTTAAATGAAACCTTGATTTATAACAAATTTCAATAATGTAAAATGGTTTTACTGACAAAATTATGATATCATGATATCAATTATAATTGAATAAAACTCGTTATATATATTTTTTTATTGAAAATTTAGCAACAAAATTGCATATGCATACATATAAAAACTAAAATAAAAACGAATATTTATTAATAAAATTATTATTATGTAAATAATAATTTCAAGATATGAAAATACATTTTATAGGTAATAAAAAAATGAACAAAATGTTTTTTATGAATTGAATGCTAAATAACTTTCTTTGCAAACATAAAAAAACTTTTAAAGTTATAATAGATTAATAGGTACTTTCCGGTTATCGGACTCCAAAAAAAAGTTTTTTAATAATTTTTTTAATTTTTATGATTTTTTTAATTTTAATGATTTTTTAATGATTTTAATGATTTTTTAATGATTTTAATGATTTTTTGGCGGAGTATATGTGGCATACATGCTTGAACGGTCGCGATCCTTTCACCGTCATTTTATAAGACATCGCCAAATTTTGGCCCGTCTAATTGTTAATTATTTATCGTTGTTATGTTAACTTCTTGATAGAATTATATTATAAAATTATGCCTAGAAAGTGTTAAAAACTGCACAAATCAGAGAGAAACAAAATTCGAATTCTTCGTGCCAGAAAATCTTTAAAAAATTATTAAAAAATTTTTTTTGGGGTCCGATAACCGGAAAGTACCGATTAATACCTTAAATTCAAGTATATAAGACGCGACCGTTCGAAGAATTTTTGAATTTTGGATTGGCTTTCATTATGTTATTTTGTGTCTGTAAAACATAAAATTTGAGGAGCACCATCATTAAAACAGGTCCAGCTGTTGTTTAAAAATTTCGAGCTAAACTTTGCTTATAATAGAATGAGAGCCAAGTCAAAATTCGAAAATTCATCCTGCAGCGTCATATTTACCCGAACTTGGGGTATTTTAAGTAAAAATATGTACACTGCAGGAAAAAAGTTTGTAGGCATCCGTTTTTTGGCCCTCATTTCATGTAGAATCATCTCTAAGGTTTCAAAAACTAGGAATATCATTAAATGAAATGAGTAACAGATGTAATTCAAAAAATCGCAATAAGTTTTATGTAAAGTGCATTTTCACGAAATGTTACGTTTTCTGTCTGTCTGGAAGTTTGTAGGCATCTAATTAAATTGTGTAATAATTTAAATTTTGAATAATTTTGATCGTTGTTTTTGTTTTATAGTATTCTTTAGACCAGTATCATTCAATAAGCAAAGGGCCGTCGAAATCGGGAAGATCCAGATCCTTCACGAAGCTAACTAGATTACAATATAAATCGACATTTAAGAGATGGTATCAACGCAAGTCCATTTCCGTTGATTTGCAAATGCAAATAATTTGAACTGATATCTGTTCAAACAATTAACAAATGTGTTACTGTACTTGTGAAATCCTTTCACGGTAAGTTATTAAGTTATGACTCGATTTTATTCAAAAATTTTTAAAGAGCACGAAATTCTGCATAATATATCGTGGAATTAGAAAAATTGGTTACAAAACTATTAATATGCTACAAAAGCAATCTCAAAAAACCTAAAAATGTGCTATTTTTAATGTAAAAAACACTTTTTTTGATGACACTGTTTTTATAACATATGTTTCTAAAAGATTTTGCGGCCAATTTTTCTAATTCCACGATATAGTATGCAAAATTTCGAGCTCTTTAAGATGGCATCATTCATTTTTTTCAACAATCCATATTCGCATCAGAAATCGATTTTTACCATATCAGGGTCGATTTTTAATGTAAAATCGACTTTTTTTAAGTGCGGTTTATACGAATTCTACAATTGTTTTTATGACTTAATTTGAAAAATTTTGGCTATAATTATCATTATTTTAATAAAATTTGGTACTATTATTTGTTTAAAAGTAAATTTTCATGATGCGTCTAAAGTTTTTACACACCAATAAAATGTATTTTGCTGTCTGATTTCTACAAAATTGTTCAACTCGATTTGATATTTTTAAATACAGCTTATAGCATCCCAATCAACTAATTAAGTCAATATTGAATGTGTAAAAGTGGTAAAACCTGCAAAATTTGGGGTGCGTCTAAAGTTTTTACATACACTGTATAGTTAGTAAATAAGATTTTGGAATTTAATTAATTTTGTTTTATATACATATGTGAAATAGTATTAAATTTTAAAAATAGTATACTTTTAAATACTTCTGGTATGCCAAGTTATAATGAACGCGCTGATTTATATCTGTGATATTTTTCCTTAAAATCGGAAATTGGAAATGGAGATTTTCTTATTATTTGTATTAAAATGCTATATTTCCTTATTTATTCTTATCTATTTAAATAATTTTTATCTATTTAAATAAATTATTTCGATAAATTTATTTCAATAATTCATATTATCATAACAAAAATATTTAGTGTTAAATTAATCATCCCATAAGTGAGAGCGACTTGGTCGGAAGCCATGATTTTGGCGTAACACGCTCTCACGAATTTCTCGTCCCAAAGTACTGCAGTCAACCTTGGAAAATCGGCGAATCGCTCTTTTAAAATTCTATAATTTGTTATTTGACGTGTTTGTTGGCTCATTTGTCAAAAAACGACGAACATACATCAAAAAAATATAAAAAATGTGCTTATTAAAAATTTTTTCACTATATCTGTCCCATATTAATTCCGAAAAATTTTGCTACCTTATCATTTTGACGCCAGGGGACAATAAGTGTAGCTGCTGGTAAGCGTCCTCCTATGCGTTTTGTATTATTTTTTGAGTCACCCGCCATTAATAAAAAATTTCGCACTTTTCCCCCCTTTGAGTGATCGCTATGCAATGATGGACACGTACAATCATTGTTGACTTGATGAGTCGAAATCGGCAAAGCATGCTCAACATTCTTTTTGCCTTCGGTACTTTTCCTAACAGAATGCGACTCGCCTGAGTTATGTGCGCCGTTTTTAAAAGCACGAATTTTAGTTATAATAATATGAGTATCATTCGAACTTTTCATTCGTGCTTTCCATACTAAAATCATTTGATTTCCAGTATAAAATTCTTTCTAAAACGTACCAATTTTTGAGCGACAATAATTGTCCATTAGATTTTCGAAGGTTGGTACTTGTGCACAACTTTTGCATACTGCTTCTAAATATTATTTTTATCAATGACCATTATTTTGATAATATTTAGAATAAATTATAAAATAATGTTTTTATCAACCATTAATAATTAAAATTTTTTTTAAAACAAATAAAGAAAAAAAATACGATTTTGTAAATTATCTGTCTGAGCTGGTTTTATGCACATGTCATTATCTACTAGGAATCGACACTGCAACATTTCCGGCCAAGGAAAACCATATTGAGCCATACGACTTTCGCATCCCTACATTTTATTTACTCTAATTTCGCGTGTATAAGGTCGGGTGTTTTGAAACAAATTTAAATTGGCTCCAATGAGTTCATTCTGTTATATTGAATCCAAGCAAGTCCAAATTTTGTCCCACTTTTATGAAATCGAGACAAAGGCGCAAAATTTGAGCTCCAACAGATCCGATACAATAGAATAAACTCATTTGCGCGAATTTAAATTTGGTTTAAAACACCCGACCTTATACACACGAAATTAGGGTAATATAATATTTTTAAAGTTTCGGCTATATTTAATAACCTGTTTGACGGAAAGACACATTGATTGGCATGGATATAAGGGTTTATCCAAATTTGACAAACAAACAGGAGCAAACAGCGAGCACAAGTATAACTAAATGATTTATTTTTATATTAGTGATATACTCAAATTACAATTTTAAAATTAAAAGTGGATTTATATGCAAACCCTTGTATCAGGATGACAATGAAGTCGAAGAAGACTATTCCATGCTTCACTCTGTTGGATTGCTTCTTGTAATGTTTCATGTTCAAGAAGATTCGGGAGCTTCATTGATGTGTACTAAAGAGTTAAAAATTTTAATATATATAAAAAAATAATTGTTAAATAACCTGAATTCCATAGCATAACGAGAAATTGCTGGGAATATCAACGCATTTTGTGGTGGTTTTGACAGCTGGTGCAGCCGCTTGCAAAACTTCTATCCAACCATCATGCGCTCTAAGCGATGTACTATATTGTGGCAGAGCAACTTGTTTTGATTTTGTGTTGCCAATATTCGATGCATCCAGTTTTAAAGTTTTTTCATCGCGAACATTTGCATCCGAAATAGAACGAATTGAGCCATGAACGAATAAAAAAAACAAACCACAAATTACAATAATTTTGTACATGTTCCTGTTCTACATACGGTTATCGAGCTGGAATAAGTATTGCAAATTTTTCCATATAAATTAAATGCTTTTCAACAAATACGTATGTTAAAAACTTACAACTAAACTGCGAAAAGGAAAATCATCTCGCTGAGATAATAATTTGAAGCAATTGCAGGTGCTTATGAGTAGTGAAAATTTGTTTTATCCTCTCGGCATAATACCAAATCGCTACGGCTCAAATTTCACACATCAAAAATGTTTACTTTTTCTTGCTTTATTTTAAATTAATTGATGAAGTTCTAATTGTAAAAAATGTATTTGTTATAATAAATTTATTAAATAATTTTAATTTTAAATCAAAAATAGATGAAATAAACTATAATAATTTTCCTGGACAAAACAATTATTAAATTATATAAAAAAATATTTAAAGTTAAATATAAACTGGTTCAATGTTTGCATATGTCGTTCTTGGTTAAAAATAATCGGCTATTTAAAATAAAAAGTATAAAAATTGAAATTCGAAACTTTTATCTTCATCGCTTGTTTTTATATATATCATTTTATTAAAAAGCTAATGTAGTGTATGTGTATGTGAAACTAATTTTATACTATTTAAATAAACTTATGAGTACATTTTCATGGAAATATATATTTTTAACAATAAATCTTAAAATTAAGAGTTTTTAAAAAAAAATTTTCTGTAAAAAAATATTAACATGTTATAAAAATATTTATTTTATATATTAATCTAATATGTACATTTTAAAAATTTTGCAAATTATTCGCATCGAGAAAGTTAATCTATAAAAAATCAAACAAAAGATCACAAAAGCTCACAAAAACTTGCATAAAATTTAAAAAAAAAAATTGGCAAAAATAAACGTATTTTAAAACATATATGTTTACATAAAACAATTAGTTTAAATCAATTTAAAAAATAAAATAAGTTTAAAATCGGCACGCTCTAAATGGCTTTTTGATATATTGAATCGAGCAATAATTGTGCGCAAAAAATCTCAAGCGTTCAAAAAATTATAGGTGATTTGACTGAATGAAGTCAAAAAAAACCCACATTAATTCCAAACCTATTTTTAATTTTTAGATTGTTCATTAAAAAATTAATCTAATTTATAATGGGGTGCTCTTAGTAAAACACCCTTATAATGCATACTGATCACAACTTAAACTTAAGAAATGGAGATCTTATTATAAATCTTATTGTTATAAAATATGAAAGAATGAAAGTGAAGTGTGAAAATGCCCTGCATCGACTGCATTGAGAATTTTTATATTTGTTCCGACATTTGCGCAATTTTTAGCATTGATCAAAATTTTAAAAAATTATAAAATCACTTTTGAGAAAATTATTTTTAACCATTTGATTCAAAATTCAATTATATGTATATTTTAAATGGAGTCTCTAACTAATTTGGAAAAATGTTATAAAGTTACTCAAAATTAAAAAAGTAGTTTTTGTCGAATTTGGCAAAAAATTGTAAAAAAATGAACCAAAACAAACATTTTTTTTCACAAATTTTACCATTTACGATACAAAGCTGAAAAATTACGATTTTTTAAAATTCGTTTTAACGCGAGTTCTGTGTATAAGCTCGAGCAATTAGAGTAAAAATAATAATTTTTTATGGATGTTTTTATTTTCAAAAACTTAAAGTTAGAACGCGCAAATGTCGAAATTTAAATTAATTTTTATATTTTTATTTAATAATCGACTGATTATTATCAAATGTCGTCTTGGCACAAATGTTGGTTGCGCAAATGAGATATCAAAATGGGCGAATGCCGGTGTGTCGAAAATAAAAATTCTAGTATAATACCTGTCGCATTTTATTGCATATTAAATTATAAATTAAATTGCTGGAACCCAAAAGCTTCAAATGCATCTTAATTAAAGTAATATTTGAGTTAAAAAATTAGGTCTCGGTTGCTTCGACATCATCATCATCATCTAAAAAATATTTTTTCAGCTATTGTTTATTCAGTTAAGAAAACCCAACCGTCTATATTAATATTGAAAGAATCCCATTGAATAAGTGTGGATGGATTTTTGTCTGGAAACGACGCTTGACGAACATCTTCTTTTTCAGCATCAAAAATAGCGGAAATTTTTTCTGTTCGCGATTCCGCCCATTGGGGTGACTTCAAAGCAACTTTTAAAATGTGATTGTTTAATGATACTTGATCCATGCTTAGTGATGCTAAAGCATCCAAACCACTTGATACAATAGCATGCAATGTCATGTTGTCAATTCTTTAAAGGAATCATAAATAATAAAAATTATATAATACATATTTGCTATGCATGAATATATTTTATGTATTCCATATTTGCAAACATACTTGTGTAAAAGCACAGGAATAGAAAGCTCTTTTAGCTTTTGAAAAATTAGTTGACACAATTCCTTTGTTATTGGATGTTTACCGTCATCAATTAAACATAAAACTGTTGAGTCCGGAGGACCCATTGAACTGAAATTTTATATTAATCAATTGTAATCATTTTTCATTTTTTTCATTACTTTTAAAATTTCACCCACCAAACAACGTCAGAAATCACTTCTTGACATTTATCTGGAACCATTTTCAAAGTCGACACGTCGAACAGAGCAAAAACCGGTCGATGATCAGAGGTTTTTAACTCAGAGCGTCCATAACTAAACAATAAATGCAGATGTTATTTCTACTTTCTTAATTATGATAAAAAAATGAACTGTTTAAGTTGAACCAATGATGACATGTCATGCCACAGCACACGATCCGTCCACGCAGGAGCGCGACATTTTTCCGAAGTGTCGTAATCGTCACTAAACGTGTCGTATTTGTAAGTCGGTGCAAAATTAAGCGGGCCTTCTTTGAAATCGACAAATACCTGTAATTTTAAAAGCTTCAAATCATTGTGATAAAATATTTACTGCCTAAACTTTTTCTAGCAATTTTTGCTGCCTAAGTTGATCAAAATGCGTGAGATCATCGAAATTTCCCATTCGTACTGCGTTTTTTACTTCATCACCATTTAAAGATATTCGATAATTAAAATCACCAAACCAAAATATCACATCATGTATAGCAATCGTTCGGCCCTAAAAACAAAAACTTTATTTATAGAAAAAAGTGAAATCATTTACTATTTGCAAATAGAAATTAGCTATTTGTATAATATTTAATATATTAAAGTGTACCATAGTGAAGCGAATTTTCCGTAAAGTAGTCTGATAGTCATCATTGCGATTAGTAACCTCATTCTGTCCGGCCGCAAAATGTGAACACACAAAGCATAAAGACGTAGAATTAACAGTAAATCGCACTACTACCGAACCTTTATTTCCCGTCGTGCCACCCATTCCCGTCTTCACTTCACTTGTTGCCAAGTCGCGAATTTTACCAACAAGTGAAGATCGAACAAAAACGATCACGCAGACGCCAACCAATTGTTCGCACGCCAAAACAACATATGGATCCGCTCCCCCGCCACTAACATTTTTTTCTATAAATTCGTTAACAGCTTTCTTGATTCCATCGCGCCATACGCGCTGATTTGTGGTACTAAATGAATGAAAAATGAGTCGATCAAGTCAAGAAAAGTAAATTCAAAGTACCTAGCCTTCATCACATTACTCGCATTGAGATCGACAATCTCTTCCAACCCGATTGCGATTATATCGTATTGCAACTCATTCGCATTAACTAAAAACGAAATTTATACTTAAAAAATTTCAACCAAAATTTAAACAAAAGTCTTTGATATTAAAACAAGGATATAAATAATTTTTTTAACTTTTATTTTTTGCTTAAACAAAAAATCTCACAAAGATGTGTTGGAAAAATCCACCCGTCCAATGATTGTTCATGTCTGAAGGCCACATTATACATATTTTTTCCACCATTTACGTTCCAAGTACCTACAAATACCGACAAATTTTCAATATTACACATTTCCCTTTCTCGACTAACAAATGCCTCCACTTCGACTGGACACTCTAAATCAAAAAAATTCAAAAATTTATACAAAAAATAAGTCACAAATAGCAATTTAAATATTGAGTAAAAATTAAAATAAGATTATATTTAAAAAATGTTTTCTAAAAAAATTGCAACAATAAAAAGCGTGCCGAATTAAAATTGAAACCAAGTGAAAAATTGATCGTGGCTTTAAAAAATATTAATCACCAATCATCATGATAACAAAAGATTTTTCTTTAATTAAACATACCATAAAAGTAAAAGTCCTCTGCAAAATCGAGCAAAAATGAATTAAATATTTTTTTTTCAGATTGAATTTCAATTAAAAAATAAATAAATACCTCGTATCAATTTTGTAGGAAGTAAATTAGCGGCTTTATCAAAAATTTTGTTCCCGAACGTGCAACCAAGTAGAAGCAAGTCAAATGACTCCTGCTTCGACGAGTCCATTAAATTATTTTGTATGGTTCGTGCTATCGAACGACTAGCATCTTTTAACTAAAATCGAGAATTCATTGCTTTTACAATTCTTTTAAAAAATACTAAATAAATAAAGATTATTTATTGATGACAAGACCTTTGATTTGCCGTCAAGTGCTCCTGTTCCTGCGTAAATAACGCTGCATTGATCGCCGTTAATTTTCCATAATCCGTCGATAATTTCGACAAATCGCCCGCTTGAATTAGCTTTAAATTGTTCCATTCTCATTTGTTGAAGTTGCAAAATCAAAATCTAAATAATTAATTAATTAATTTCATACTTTAAAAAATAAATATTTTTAAATAAATTTTAAAATTTTTTTATAAACCTTTAATCCGATTCGAATTTGTACGTTATTCGTTCGATCGAGGCAATCAAGACAATTAGTGCGAACAACTCCTTTTTGCAAACTTAATTATAAACAAGCAGATACGATTAATTAAAATAAAAACAATATTGATTCAGAAAAATTTTATATGATTTTTTTTATAAATAAAATATTATGGAAGAAAGGGATTAATGATTTGCCCAGTCGTTGGGCAAAGGTCTTGAGTAATAATGTTGATTATATTATAGATTGATATTGATTACCAATAAAGTTATGAAAAAAAAATAAAATTGAGATGTCAGATGTAAAGAAAATTTCATTCCAGGCTAATATGTATATTGTGGAATTAAAAAAATGGAAAGTGTACCATTTTTAATGTGACAAACACCTTTTTTGGTGACATTGCTTTTGCGAGATAAATTCGACCTACATCAAAGCGGAATTTTGGAAGGAAGTGATTAATGATTTGCCCAGTCGTTGAGCAAACGTCTTGAGTAATAATGTTGATTATATTATAGATTGATATTGATTATCAATAAAGGTATGAAAAAAATAAATAAAAATGAGATGCGAAGAAAATTTCTTAATTTTTAAAAAATAATATTAAATCAGAAAAAAAAATTACATTCAAAGAGTATAATAAAAATTTGTCACAATTTAAGCCTCAAAGATGTATGCAAAACGTTACCTTACAATATCTGTGCCTCTTTGTTGAAAGAATTGAAATGTATCTAAAAAGGTGTCCAAACTTTTCAATAAAATATCGGCCGAGGTTTTCGATCGCTTCATTTCGTAGTGATAATCGAAGGAAATAATACTCAAATCTGGTAGAGTAGTCTTTAAAGCAGTCTGAAAATTAGTAAATCATTAAAAGAGATTAATAAATAGATACGCAATAAATAAAGCTACAAGTATTAACAAAAGTTAATTAAAAATTGCTTGAAATGCATTCGACAAAATACGTTCGCCCTCTTTTGAGCCGAGTAAATTAACGGTTGTAACGCCACCATAGGTATTCTTTAAACGATTATAATGCCTAAAATTGTAAAATTGATAAAGCACAACATTTTTAACTCATATTTATGGTTTCATCTAATTTTGCTGCTATGAAATATGTCATTTCTTCATAAAAATCCATTCACCTTTGTAGAGCGAGCATAGAAAATTCAAGCGGACGTAACTTCACCTTATGCGATCCGACGTTAATGCCCGGCTGTTCCCAAAATAGAGGAACGGAGCCGCGAATTTGCACAAAAGACGACTCAATATCGTCGATTGTTATAATCTGTAAAGTACATAAAAATCGTCGAAATTGTGTTCGTGTATGCTATAATATTTGTGTTAAAACCTGTTCGGTCTCAACGAAATTGGCCACGTTTCCGTCGTCGTTTACGCCACGAACGTTGAAGCGCGTTCCGACGCGCTCGCAGCCCAGACGCGAAATGATTGCGACGTTGGCGCATTTTGCGCCGACGTAAATTTTTCGAATAAGCACCGAGCCACACATGCACTTCACTAGCCACTCGTCGGTGTTTATGGCATATTTTTCAAAGGGAAAAAATAAGTTACGATTCCTATAAAAATTAAAAAAATTATAATTTTTGATTTTTTAAAAGCTGTGTTATTAAATAAGTCCCAATCACGTGAATATAATCTAAGCAAATAAATTTTAGTCTCACTAAGCATGAAATATTACTTTTTTTTCAGAAAATATAAAGCGAAATTCGAAATAAAAATGAAACCAATGAAATCTATAATCGGAATCCACGCGCAAGCGACGTTTCTGCGAGCAATTCGTAAGATTGAATACTTTATCGCGACTCTGCGCAGAAGCGTAATAAAAAATTCCTGCGGAGAGAAAGCGTTGAAGCTAAATAAAAAAGTAATGAAAAATAAGATTCCCGGCTATATACTTATGTGACGGGTCTAATACGTATCTTCCAAGCTTTATACGTATTTTCCCGGTCACATAAGATGAAAAAAAAAATCAAATATAACCGAAAAATAAGTATTTAAGTGGCCTATATGGCCGGAAATCGTATTTTCTGCAACATATATGTACTAGGGTGTCCCGAAAGTTCGCGGGCACTTGAAGCTAATATTTTCAAACATTAAATTTTTTATGACGTTTGCCACTAATCGATTAATGTTTGATATCATTTTATAGTATTTTTGTTCCTCTTTAATATGGTGTATCGCTTTTTGTAATTGTGATTCAAAAAAGGTGTTTTTTAGTTATAAGATGACGGACAAAAAATTTGAGATTCGCGTACTTCTGCGTCACTATTGGAAAAAAGGGATGAGTTCAAGAGCTGCAGCAACCGAAATTTGCGATGTGGAAGGCGCAGGAGTGGTCAACAAAACCACAGCCGCCCAATGGTTCAAGCGCTTCAACGACGGCGAAACCAGCCTTGAAGATCGGCCCAGGTCAGGTCGCCCATCGACCGTAAACAATGAGGCTCTGCGCGAGCTTGTGGAACAGCAATCACAAACCAGTACCCGCAGATTGTCGGCAGAGCTCGGCTCTTCCAAGTCCACCATCGATCGCCACCTCCATCAAATCGGGCTAGTGAGCAGGCGCTGTCAAGAAGTTCCTCACGAATTGACGCCGGCTCAGCAGCAACGACGCGTCGACATCTGCACTCATTTGCTCGAAAAGCCCAAGGATCTTCGTTTCTGGCGTCGAGTTGTTACTGGAGATGAAAAGTGGATCTTCTTCCGTAACGCCAATAAGGAGAACATTTGGATCCAGCCCGGTCAACCAGCTCTACAAGTCGCCAAACAGGATCGGTTCGCCCACAAGGTCATGTTGTGTGTTTGGTGGAATTTCGAGGGGATAATTCACTTTGAGCTTGTTCCAAATGGTCTTGCAGTGAACGCCGCATTATACGCTGAACAACTGGATCGTGTTTACGCCGCTCTCTCGGCTCGTTATCCCGCATTGATCAATCGAAAGCGCGCGCTCCTGCAACACGACAACGCTCCAGCACACACCGCTGCTCTCACCAAGGAAAAAATTTCGGAGCTGCCTGGAATTGAAGTTCTTCCTCATCCTGCGTACAGTCCGGACCTTGCGCCATCCGACTACCATCTGTTCCGTTCGATGGCTCACTTTCTTCGCGGCAGGACCTTCGATTCTCTGGAGGAAGTCGAAAATGGGTGTCGAGAGTTTTTCGCCTCCAAACCGGCAGAATGGTATCGCCGTGGAATTGAACAACTGGCTCAAAGATGGACGAAAGCTGTGGAAAGCAATGGCATCTACTTTGAAGAATAGTTGTTATTAAATATTATGTTACAATCAAATAAAGTTTTATTGCAAAGTGCCCGCGAACTTATGGGACACCCTAATATATACAAAAGTTATTTAAATAATGCACATAAAAAATTACCTCTACAATGCGTGGATCGGGAACTTCGGTCGACTCGAAATTTAATGGCACAAATTGAACATTGGTAACTTTACAAATATCACACCCATACAATTGTCCGACGGAAAACACGCCCGTGATTAAAATCAGGTAAAAATCACCTAAAAATAAAATAAATTATGTAAATGCTGTTCAAAAGAAAGAAAGAAATTACCTTCAAACAATCGAAGAATTCCCAATAAAGCATAACCGTCAGCTAATTTGGTATAGGTCTTTTTTAATTCATCACCAACAATCCGATCTAAAAACGCATTAAATCATATTCTTTGAACAATTTTGTAACAAAATAGGAGGAGACAAAATAAAGTGACAGAACGGAAAAAAATAAGCTAAGATTAACATCGTTATTTTTTAAATTTAACTTTATTTTAACAACTCCCTCTAAAAGTAAATAAATTTGTAAACAAACCTATGGAAAGAATGGCGCCGGATCGAATGGAGAGCAACTCGTCCGATTGCGTGGACTCAACCAAAACGTTGAATGTACTATCTTGAAGGGTTTTCCCATATATACGAATGCCGCGAAACATATTAAACGATTAGGTATTCATGAAAGCTCTATAGCATCGATGTCTAGCTACATAAATATTAAAATAAATAAAACGAAAATGTTTAAGCAAAAATAAACACGTTTACCGAAATTTGATTCCGATTTTTTTTTGAAAAAAAAGTTAATTTTTGCAGTTTCCAAAATTAAAAAATTTGTATCATTTATGCTATCATTTTATATTTTTTAAAATACTGGATTTTACATGCCATTGTGCTTTCAACATCGTGAATAGGTAATATTTAACTTGCTTTTGTTATCTTTTAAATTTTCTACTGATATATATGTTACGGCCAATATTAGAAATCGGCCATTACTAATAATGGCCGGCCAAAATCAGGCCAAAATAATTATGATTAGCTAAATTTAATTTTTATCAATTTAATTTTGTTTTGCTTATATTATTCTTGGCATAAAGCACACTTAATTTTCGGTTAAAAATATTGAGAGGGGGGCTCCGTTTGGCGACGACCACATGAAAATTTTTAACCGAAAATTACCGTATTTCCTCTAATTGAAGCCCCCCCTCCAATATAAGCCCCCCTCTAATATAAGCCCCCCTTGGAGGTTGAGTAAAATATATAAGCCCCCCCCCCTATTATAAGCCCCCCTAGAGGACCATTTTCTCTACACCGTTTTTTGTTTTTGTAATATCACTACAGTCGAAGCTCCCAATAGTGGCAACTCCCAATAGTGGAAAACTCTATATAGTGTCACTTTTTTTGATTTGGTTGGTCATCACGATTTGGACCCAACCTTATAAAAAAACTCTACATAGTGTCAATATTCAAAAAATTTATAAAATTTTTTGTCCCGCCATGAAATTTATTGTCCCGCCATGAATTATTTTTTGTTATTTTTTGAATTGTGTCAAAAAATGGATCTTGTTCAAGCGTATGACAGCGATGATTACAACGAAGAGGAGCAATTCGATAAGGCAAGGAAACGCAAGGCCTACTCAGTGGATTGGAAATTGGACGTTGTCAACTATGCAAAGCAGATTTCTATTCATTCAGCAAGCGAGAAATTCAAAGTAGATCGCAAGAATGTCCGAGAATGGGTAAAGAAAGAAGAGGATCTGAAACGACTCGTGTAAGTTTACTTTTTGCCCAAATTATATTAAGTATATGCATTGTTCATTTTCTTTTTTAGGGAATCCTCACCAGCTGGAAAACGAAACAAGAAGCTACCGGGATGTGGAAGGCCGCTCATATTCAAGGACTTGGACGAGCAATTGGCGAGATGGGTCAGAGAATCTCGTAAAAAGAAGCTGAAGATCTCGAGGCGAATCATCCAACTCCAAGCAGACCGTATGTTCAATGCGGAAGATGCCGAGGAAATTTTTAAGGTTAGTTTGTTTTTGTACATTGATCAATCTTGAAGTTTATTTTAGGCGAGCAGAGGATGGCTCGAAAAGTTTCTAAACCGCCATAATTTCCGTGCTAGAGCAAGGACTACCGTATGTCAGAAACCTCCGTCGGACTATGCACAGAAACTCGTTGATTTTATCGTCTACATTTCACAACTCCGTCATAAAAACAAGTTTGTATTTTAAATAAAATTTGAAGAAGTTATTTTCTATTTTAGTTTCAAATCGATATACGCTTGTGATGAAACTGCTGTTTGGCTCGAGGATTCGGTTGGCAAATGCATTGACAAGAGAGGAGCTAAAGAGGTAATTTTAATTAACTTAAAAACCAATAAGACACATCATTCTATTTCAGGTCTCAGTGCTAACTACTGGTCACGAAAAAATGCGAGTAACTGTGATGCTAACTGCACGCTCTGACGGGACTAAATGCAAACCTTATGTGCTCCTCCCACGCAAACGACCTGATCAACGCATTGTCAAGAAGTTCAGCAAATTAGTTCTTAGTTGGGCCGGAAAGACTTGGATGGATGATGAACTGACAAGCGACTACTTAGACAAAACGTTGGGCCGCTCGCTCTTTGGTAAACGTCTGATTGTTTGGGATTCATTCCGATGCCACATAAGTGAATCAACCAAGAAAAAGCTTAAAGAAATTGGTCTTCATTCAGCTGTCGTTCCGGGAGGTTGCACAAAATTCTTACAGGTTTGCGATTCATTGATACGCTCCAGCTTTGTATTATACTTTTTTAGGCACCTGATGTGGTATGGAACGCGCCGTTCAAAGCCAAGATCCGGGAGCTATACAATATATGGATGATCAATGACGCCGATAAAGAATTCACATCAAGTGGAAATCCGCGGCCACCACCTATGAACGTATATTTGGAGTGGATAACCCAAGCTTGGGATGCTCTACCGAAGGAGATGATTGCAAACTCGTTCAAATGTTAGTTACTTGACTGCCTTTATCTTATAATCTCTGTTTTTTAGATTGTGGTATCACGAACTCTCATTATGGAGGAGAAGATAATAAAATACATTGCTTCAAGGAACACGGTCCAGTTCCAGAAGGATTACAGATGCTCAAAGAAGCCCGTGAAGCCTGTGACGAAATTCCAATTCAAGAAGAGGTCGACTATGAAGAGGACGATGAGAACGGATTTTTAAGCGATGTATCTCTAGAAATTGAAGATTTATAAATATTTCCGTGATATTTTTACTTTATTTCCGTAATATTGTTAGTTATTTCCGTCATATTGTTAAATTTGTTGAATAAAATGGTTATGAGTTTTATATTTTGATGAAATTTTGTGAAAAATATTGCCTTTTTTCCAAATTTTTCGTCGCGCCTTCGGCGCGACGACATTAAAATATACAAGCCCCTCTCCAATATAAGCCTCCCCTCTAATATAAGCCCCCCCTAGAGGGTGATCGAAATATATAAGCCCCGGGGCTTCAATTAGAGGAAATACGGTAAGTGTGCTTTATGCAAAATAATATAAGCAAAACAAAATTAAATTGATAAAAATTAAATTTAGCTAATCATAATTATTTTGGCCGGCCATTATTAGTTTTGGCCGGCCATTATTAGTAATGGCCGACATCGCGGCCATTATTAATAATGGCCGATATCTAATATTGGCCGTAACATATATACTTTATCTGTACATAAATTTGTTTTTAGGTCAAGATTTTTGAGCCGAGAAAACACGATTTTGAAAGCGCAATGGCGTGTGCACATGTTTGTAACAGTTGGTTTAGTTTTTTTTTGACATTTTAGTATTTTAGTTTCACTTTTTTTAAGAATGTAGAATTTTTTTTCGGAAGATGTTAACTTCTTGTAAGATGTACAATTTTTTTTGGTGATTTGTTCTTTAAATAAATTATTTTTGCTTTTGAAACACAAAAAATAAAAATAAAACTCGAAAATGTTTGATAAATTTTAGAAAATATTGCAAAAAATTTTAAATTTATTAAGAAGTGAAATTCGCTTCGGGACGAGTTTGTTCTATAAGCCGCGGCTTATCATCCCGAACTTAGGGTATATAAACAATAATATATAAAGCAAAAAATATAAATAATTTAAAAAATATTGAAAAACAAATCGTGGCAAAACAAAATTGGCTTAACTTTCGTTTTGCTAAAATCAGCGACTTAATTTTGCACTTAATTTTGGCAAAATTAAATGAATGACTTAATTTTCGTTTTTATCTTTTGTAAATTAAAATTTGCATTTAATTTTGCTTTTAACTTTGACTAAATTAAGTTAAGTACTTTATTTTGATTTTAACATTGGTTCGATTAAGTCACTTTAGGTTAAGTTTCAGTTAATTAAAAAAATTGGAAACACTGAATTTTCGCTATTTTTTAAGCTAAAAAATTCAAAAAGTGAAATTCCAATATTTATTAAATACTAAGACATTTCGTTTGAAAACTAAGTTCTTTCATCATATATTTTTTTCAAATATTTTCCGTAAAAAATGAAAAATTTTTCGCGTGAAAAGCGCGAAAAGTTCATGAATGGAAATTAAGTCGCCTAATTAATGTAATTTTTGATTATATTTTTTTCTATTTGAATGCAAAAATGGAGGACGACAATGCGATGGACATCATCAAATGGCTATTTAAAGAAGGCACTAATGTGGATATGGCTGGCGTATTTTCGCGCAAATTCGACGGTGTCGCCAGCAAATGGGAGGTAAAAATATTAGATTGTTCAGAAAGTTTTGTCGGATTTATGTTTGCCTATGAATAAAATTTTTCTATTATATTAATATTTTGTTACGTATTTTATATGTCATTTGAAAGCTTATTTTTCTTTTGTAAGTATTTTGATTATAAATGTTGAACATGTTATTTGTTATTGTAATAATAATGTTGGTATTTAATAAATGTCATAAATCCGACAAAACTTTCTAGACAACCTAATAACTTTTGCAATAATAAATTAACAATTTCTCAAGTTAATTTTAGGCTAAATTGCGTGGAAATTTATTAGCCATGAAACCGATCGATATAGCGGCGGTTCCTCAACTTTGGGTTTGCGAAAAGATTCAGCTTCACAAGGACAATAATGACCCGCTTTCCTTTGAGCTTAAATACGGCGACGAACGAATTCGATTGTCAGTGGCTACGGAAAACGAGGCGGAGAGATGGCTATTAAAGGTATTATATTTATTTTTTACTTTAGTCTTTACACGTTAAATAAAAGTACAGTCAAACCTCGATCTAATGACACCCCTAGGGACCGAGCCAAAGTGTCATTAGATCGAGGGTGTCATAAGATCGAGGTTTTCAAAATTAGCTAGCATTACTGAGGAATTTCTGTCAATAAATGCACTTTATTCGCTAAAAGACTAGGGAAGCAAAAAAAAAACTGTAAAACAATAAAAGTTCAAATAAAAAAGCCCGCTTTGCTCCAACAAGAGGTGAATTCGCTTGGCTTTCGGTGTCTCCATTGGTAAATTTGTTAAGTTGGTAAGAATGTTTGTAAAAATGAAAAAAAAAAAATATTTTGGTGGCAAAATTTGAACATAATGCCAAGAAAAGATGAGCGAAAAGAAAATTTGAATTTAAAAAAGGAATTTGAGATCAGACAATGCATTTTCACCTTGGGGGACCAAGGTAAAAAAATGGCTAGCTGAGCGCAATGGGTGTCATTGGATCGAGGTTTGGATTCCTTACAACTGTCATTAAAAAAAGATTTTTACGTTAGTTTTCGTCGGGACCGAGCCTAAGTGTCATTAGATTGACTGTATAATTTTGGTCCAATTTTTAGCAAACTAAACGCTGAATATCAATCAATATATGTAAATTGAACGGCTATAATAATTTTATTTATTTCAGCTATCTTATGAAAAAAAGAAAATATTCATGAACTTTTTTTTAAATTTAATTATATTCTATGTACATTTTTATATTTAAGCTGGCCACTTGTTCACATCGAATGATACAGGCCGATTTGGACCAGGTAATGCAAAAATATTACGCCGAAACCACGAGAAACAGCCCCGTTCATTCGAGAAAATTGAACTATGGAGCTTTATCCAATTATTTTCTCACATCGCCTTTTGAAAAAGAAAGCAGCTTTTACATTTATCAGGTGAGCATTTTTTTTTAAATAGATATTTTTTGTTGTGATTTATTGCCGTTCATTTATGCAAATGAATTTCTGTCACCTTCTTTCAATGCTAAAGATAGAGCTTTTGGATTTTAGTGTAATTTTTCAGCAATTATTCTTATGTTTCAATTAAGTCGGTCGGGATTCCGAATCGGATCGTTGTCTGTAAGGAGATAATTTGCGAGAGTAAAATGTCGTTGGTGATTCCGCCCGATATGCTAAAGATGATGATTGGCTGGGCGTCTCAGCTGCGCGATGAGCTTCGCGTCTGGTCGACAATGGGGAACTCCGTCATATTGTCGGCGCTTTCGAACGCCGTTCGCCAGCTCAACTCGAACATCGAAGTCTACACGCAGGGCGTCGAGTTTCTAAACGGTTACGTGGGTCCGTGTTTTCGACCCTCACAACAACGTTATCGAATAGCGTTTGCGGCCGTGCCAACGAATCTACACGCTCAATACTTTCAAGTATAAAATGATGGAATAAATGGACAATTTAACAATTAATATGTGGGGTCGGAGGGAAGAAAAAAAATCTAGGAATAAATGAAGGATGAAAAAGAAATCTTTATTCAAATTTTGGTTGTCCAAATTTTTTTTTTTTTTATTTAAACATTCTTATTTTTTGCATAGATTTCTCGCTTAGATAAACAGTAAACCGGCGGCACATTTCCTCACGTCTGGCGCGGTCACTGCGGCGCCTCTCCGCTTCGCGGTATTATTTCCTCGCCCCTCTTAATACTTTTTGTGGTAAATAATAATGAAAAATGGCGGGAATTTAGATGGGAGGACTCTATCGAATGAAGAACAAATTCGTCGCCGGATTGGACTCCACGGCGTTGGACGCCACAAACGAGTATCGATTCCAGGCACGCCGAAAGACGCTGCTCAACGCGAAGCGTGAAATCGGCGATATGACGAAGCGTATCGATTCCGACTGGCACGTGGGAACTTTCGGAATCGTGGATCGAGTCGGCGTGGAGATGTTCTCGCAATTAAAACAGGTACATTGGATTATACGGAAAATAATGCCGGTTTTTTTTTACAACGAATGCGAGTGACCATCCAAAGGCTTTAATGGAAGCAAATTCGCATGTAATTGATTGATGAGCTTGCATAGAAGCTTGGCGTAGACCTGACAACAATTTCCGATTATTTTTTTTGAGTTGCATAGGAAAGAAGATTCGCGAAAAAAAATGATGCGCTATTTTCTGGATAGCAACAAAAGAACATTTTGCCTACGAATTAATTGTGGGATTTTTAATTGACTTTTTGATGCAATTTAATTATATAATAAGTCTTTAATTTATTATTAATTTCATTGTCAATTAATTCTAGAATGAATGTTCGATTAATCTCTTTAACACAAATGGAATTTTTCCAGCTTCACGGGACCGTTTGCGACATAATACATTCCTTTCCCAACGTCCACAATTTGGCGGACGCGTTGTGCGTGAACGGATATGCTCGATTGGCGGCCGTTAACGCGCTGCCGGACATGCTGGCCAATCAACTGGAATGTCTTGATGCGTCGTTGATTAGCCTAACGTCGAAAATGGCCGCAATCGACATAGTCAATGACGATTCCGTAGAGTTTTCTTCTTATTTCATGTCAATTATAGCATATTGAAATTTATGAACTCGCGAAATTTTAAACATATTTCTAACCTTAAGCTCTCTCCGTACATAATATGCATATGATAACAATTAGAGATGCGCCGATTCGGCTCGATTTGAATATCAAATGGTCTATTAATATAAGCTGAGCTGGCTCGGCCCGCTCAATTTCTAGCCAGCTCAACTCATTGCCTATCTCTTTTATGAATGCAATAATATTTTCTGTTGACTTCATTCCAGGAAGGTCGTGTCTCGCTGGAGGAAAGCGCAAAAGTCGCGTTGCACGCCACGCTGGACATTCTACTGCAGGTCGTTGATAGCGTGTTGGCCGCTCAACTGATTAGTCTGCTCATCGCGCTTCGTCGTCCCGCCGACGGCCAATTATACTTCGCCATTCAACTCCGCCAGGATTTGCTTCTCTCGCAGGCGGTCTCCATCGTCACCACCGCGTTGTTGGCCTCGCTGCAGGAGTTGACAGAGGACGAAAGAAAAACGCCGGCTCATCGCTGGAGTGTTGTCTCGCCTCTTGTGTCCTGCTTTGCCTTTCTCTCGTGCTATGGAGATGAGCGTGGAATGATTGAGGACTCGTTTGAGACGTGGTCCACCTTCTATAATCACGTTCAATTTCGCTACGTCGAGGCATTTTCCTCGGTATTCTTATGTTAATCAATAGACCCTTTTTTTGACAATAGTTTTGAATATCTGCTGAATATGCACTAATGTTGACTCTAATCGAGAACCTACAGTCAAACGTCGATCTAATGACACCCCTAGGGACCGAGCCTAGGTGTCATTAGATCAAGGTTTTCGAAATTAGCTAGCACCACTGAGGAATTCCTGTCTCAATTTCTGTCGATCAATGCACTTTATTCGCCAAAAAACTAGGGAAGCAAAAAAAAACTCTAAAGCAATAAAATCGGTAATGTTTCCAATAACCTTACGCAACTCTCAAGAGCAAAAGATGACGAAAAAGCTTTTCTTTCAACACTATCACACGAAAACAATAACCGATCAAGCGAAAAACTTAAGAATGAATATAAAAAAAAAAAATATTTTGGTGGCAAAATTTGAACATAATGCCAAGAAAAGATGAGCGAAAAGAAAATTTGAATTTAAAAAAGGAATTTGAGATCAGACAATGCATTTTTACCTTGGGGTACCAAGGTAAAAAAATGACTAGCTGAGCGCAATGGGTATCATTGGATCGAGGTTTGGATTCCTTACAACTGTCATTGAAAGAAGGTTTTTACGTTAGTTTTCGTCGGGACCGAGCCTAAGTGTCATTAGATCGAGGTTTGACTGTATATCGATCTTTTCTTCTCTTAGAAATGATTTTAATGATGATCCAGTTTGGATGAGTGGTATCTAGCCATCATAGACTTGGCTCATTATATAATAATTAGTTAATTTGATGACTTTCTATTGTTTTGAAATAGGTCTCTGAGACATGTATTCCTCAAATCGAGGGCTCTCGCACCGATTTGCGTGTTTCCATTCCACTGCCTTCACCACTCTTTAAAGAGAAACTTTCTAAAGTGCTTGGTGGAGCGGAAACGGAGTGGTTTCGCGTCGAGACACTCTTCTGGAATATCGGCGTCAATCACGAGGCTACGCTGGCCTGCTCGTTGGGCGACATTTCACTGGAAGAGAACGTGAATCGGACGGCGTTGGATCGACTTCAGAATTACATCAATAAATACTATAGCAGTCGGGAGACGACGATAAGCGGCGATGTGAATGAAAACGTGGCGATGAACCGGTGCGATGAGTCGCGTAAACTCTCCTTATCATCGGCGGTCGGTAACGACCCATGGATTCTGCCCATGATGAGCGATCTCAGGAATACGGTAGACATATTCCTATTTTATTTTCATCTCAAAACATTTCTCAAAGAATTGTTTTCTCATGTGTCTGAGAGAAATTGAATGGCCATGAAAATTTACGGACAATCTGTGTGTGATTCATTTTTTACGATGAAACTCAGGTCAATGCATGTCCGTCGCGAAAGAACGTCAGCATTTTTCATAAAGTCGTCGGGTTGGTGAACGCACTCGACGGACTAAACATTGTTTCGTGTAAAAGTGGTAAGGATCGAACCGCGATGGCCGTCACGCTCGAGGAGGGACGCTCGCTGAAGGAGACTTGCGGAATTTCACAACATCAGGTTTACAATCAACTTAATTTCGCGCGTATAAGGCCGAGTGTTTTGAGCCAAATTTAAATTGGCGCCAATGAGTTCATTCTGTTCGTATCGGATCCAAGCGAGTCCAAATTTTGTGCCCACTTTTATGAAACCGAGACAAAGGCGGGCACAAAATTTGGACTCCAACGGATCCGATGCGAACAGATTGAACTCATTGGCGCAAATTTAAATTTGGCTCAAAACACCCGGCCTTATACACGCGAAATTAGGGTAATTTAGCGAATTGTTCACGATCCTTTAACCTCCTTTGTAAACTCATAAAAACTGCTGTCTAATAATTTTATTCCTTATGGAATTTATCTCAACAAATTTATTTAGCCAATATGGTGAAAAAAAAATTTTTTTTTCTTTGCAGATAATCGAAATAATCGACTGTCTTCGTCGTGATGGCGTTCGACGCGAAAATTGCCGTAAAAATATCGGTAAGGCAATCTATTCGTTCAGTCCGTTCCAAATGCATTTTCTGCCGAAAGAGTTTCGTCCTCCCAACGGAACGTACGCCCAAGTCTCGTCATAATTGCGCAAAACTACAAGAGCCTTCGAAAAAAAACGGGTTCAGTTTAGGACGTGGCCGCGGACGGGAAACGTTTGAAATAATAAAATATATATTTGACAAATCGCCAGGCTCTTTCCGCTCGTCAGTGAACCGATTTCGGAGTAAATGCGATGGAGCTCTAGATTTTAGAGCAGGATGACAAAATGTTTGACGAACGAAGAGAGTTTGGCTTTTTTTTTTGGACGCTTCCTCGCTGTGGATTTTTTTATTTGTGATAATTTGTATACCATTCCGTTTCACATGCAACTTTCCTTATCTTTTTTTTAATCATGTCACTGCGACATCAATACTTTTTTAACGACTCCAAATAATATATCGACATTTTTTTTTGTATAAATTATAAATATTTTTTTATTTTGCACCGGTTGTCGACTAAAAAGGTCTCGTATTATTTACAAAACAATAAACATATAGCAGCATTCATATAATCGCCATCCCTAAATACGTCACCAGCTGAGGTCAAACCTTATCCATTAAAACACAAGTCATGCATATTATTAAAGGCTATTCAAATGCTAAAAGCTAGCAGCATATCGCCTAGAAAAAGAATAATTAAATAGGTCAGCGCATCAGTCAAAAATATAAGAAACAAGAAAATAGACATAATAATTATCATAAGTTTGCATATATCAAAGATTAAAAAAAATCGAATTTTTTCGGCTTCTCCTATACCAGACTGTTTTCGGCGGTATCGGAATTGCCGTCTGGGCTACTGTCAAGTTGAACGGTCGGTATCTACATGAGTAAATTGTCCAATGGTGGTTTAATTAATGTTATTTCAAGGCTTAAACTTCTATTGCAATAAAATTTTGAAAAGTGGAATAATTTAAAATATTCTAAATGCATATACAAAAAGGCTAAATGAAAATTATTTTTAAAAAATATTGAAGTTTATGTCTTTTTAAGCATTTTCTTATGGTATATAGGCGGGGATGCGTCGTCGAAAATGAAGTTTTAAAAAATTTCGGAAATCGGAATGGCAAAAAGGCCGGAAATCAAAATTTTTTTTTTTTTAAATTTTGAACTTTCATCTGATATTTCCGAAAAAATGGTCGGATTTCGGTAATCGAAGGGAAAGAATGCCGGAATTGTGACGCACCTCCGGCATGTAGGTTATATTAGGGTTTTCGGAAAGAAACCGCGGTTGGATTTGATTATTTATTTTTCTCATATAATAAAAGATTTTGTAAATTAGTTTTATCTATCAGATAGAGCGTTTTTTTGCGCATCGTTTGATATATAACTTGTCTATGTATACTTTGATTTTTTACTAAAAAAGTTTTTAGAAAATGTCTGATCAAAAATTTCGAATGCGAGCTTGCATGTGGTACGACTTTAAGCACGGCAAATCGGCTGCTGAATCTCATCGTGCGCTATTTGAAGTATTTGGCGAGGAAGCCCTGTCTGAACGTCAATGCCAGGAGTGGTTTAAACGATTCAGAAGTGGCGACGAAAGCTTGGAGGATCATGAACATGGACATCGACCCTAAGTCGTCGACAATGACCTGTTGAAGGAAGCAATAGAGTCGGATCCGTGCCAAACAATTCGAGAGCTGGAAGAACGGTTTGGTTGCGGTCAAACGACCATTGCCGACCACTTGCACGCAATAGGCAAGACGAACAGGTCCGGAAAGTGGATGCCGCATCAGCTGAGTGATGCAAACAAAGCAAGCAGAGTGGCGATGGCCGGAATTCTCCTCCGCCGCGCTAAGAACAGCGGTTTTTTCGACACAATCATTACGTCAGATGAGAAATGGATCCAATACGACAACGCCACAAGAAAGCGGCAGTAGCTGGACCCCGGTGAGGCGCCAAAATCGACTCCAAAACCGGACATACACGGCAAAAAGGTTATGCTTTGTGTTTGGTGGAACAGCAAAGGTTTGGTGTATTTTGAGGTTCTGGATTCTGGTCAGACGGTTACGGCGGACCTCTACAAAGACCAATTGAGCCGCGTTGACCAAGCCTTAGGGCGACAAGGCGTGGACACGGCGTCGACAAAATTTCTTCACGTCAACGCCCGGCCGCATGTCGCAAAGGTCACTTCGCAGAAAATCGAGGAATTGGGCTGGGAAGTTCTTCCTCATCCGCCATATAGCCCAGACCTGGCACCATCCGATTATCATCTGTTCCGGTCGATGCAGCACTCACTGGCCGAGAAAAAGTTCAAAAACCACGACGTGATCGAAATTTGGGTGTCCAACTTCTTCGAGTCGCAGCCGGCGGAGTTCTTCGAGAGAGGCATCCATTCTTTGCGTGGACGTTGGCGACAAGTAGTTGATAATAATGGAGAATACCTTTTGGATTAAAGTGTTGTAATTTTGTTTTTATAATAAATTTTGTTTTTGGATCAAAATGCGGTTTCTTTCCGAAAACCCTAATAATATTAAAAAGCTTACATTAACTTCGAAGGTTTCGCCGTCATCACGCTCCAATTTCAATTGTCCCCTAAACCTTTTTTAATTGAATAAAATAACGAGAATATGTTTAAACACTATTCTCAATGAATTGTGAAAAGAAAAACCGACCACATATGGGCTCCTTTTCCTTGAAGAAGATGAATATGACTACTAAACTGATAGGCGGGATGCTTCTGGGTAAGATAAGGCTGCTAAAAACGTGTGTATTTATTATGAAGAAAAACTAAACAAATTTATACGAAAATTTACGTCGCCGGATACGCTGTTTCCCGCGGCATGGCTGAGATTATTCAAACTGTACACCTTCACCATTCGCTCGCGTAAGATTATGGATCGTTGAGAGTCAAGATTCTGCAGTCGTGTCACATATCTCCAACAGTGCTTCAGTTGATTTTTGTGCACGTTTGTGCCGAGATAATAGGTCATCACCTAAAAATCAGCATAAAATATAAAATTATCCGTCAAAAAAAAATGGAAGACTCTCGCGGACCTGAACTTCGACATTCTTGGAAATCTCCCGATAAACGGTCTGCGGCGTGAGCCAACAGCTTGGATGGGACAATTCGTGAGTGAGTTCAAAGTCTAGATCTAAAACTCAAAAAAAAGCGTTTACTTATCAATAAAACCATAAGAGAACAAAAAAGTTTTCTAACATTTTAAAAAATTTTTTTAAAAATATGTTTCTAAAAAAGAAAATCGAATACACAAAAACATCAATAATATTTCTATTGTTTATTATTAATGGAGAGAAATCACGCTAATAAAACGCATCACACTACCGTCCGAATCGGAGGGCTTGAACAAGCGATCAAAATAGTCATGAACAAACGACGGCTGCTTGTGGCCTTCACTGAGCCGATAGGGCAAAATCTCGTCGTGACACACGCAGTCCATACCGTACAGCACGTTGAGCATACGCTCCTCGCCGGGTGAGGCCTGTCCCAAATAGGAGGTCATATCGAAAGGAAAGCCCTACAGAAAAACAACAAAAAAAAATAATAATTTTATTCGATAGAAGAGAAAAAGATATAACCGACCATATGATCCCAATCATCCTTGTGAACAAGAACCTGATAATAAGGTACAATTTCGGTGGTGGAAAGAGCCTCTTTACTAAATGTAAATACCATAATTTTCAACATAAACAAATAGGCCTAAAAATAAGATATTATTGCAAAAGAAATTTTCAAAATTCCTATTTGAAAAAATGCTCACCTCTTCGCTTTTGTGATAACCTTACAGTCGATTGAACACAGAATTATGCCTCGATAAGCGAATATTTTATGAAGAAACATCTAAAAAAACGTTTATCTTATAATAAATAATAAAAATTTATCACATAAAAAAGCATCTACAACGAAAGCAATTTTTGCAATACTAAATAATGGAGTTTATTTCGAATAATAACGCCGTAAAATTCATAACCTGCCCGGGCATATATTCCGGCTGAACGTCCACGAAACGGCCCACGTTGAAAAGTTCCGATGGAATTCGTGACTGAAATCTATAAACGAAAAAAATATTCATGCAATTATTTGGAAATTGAGTTTAAATCTACCTTATTTATTTATGCGAATTTTCATTACATATTTTTAGAGTTAAAAAACCATTATTTTACCATCAAAAAATTAGTTTCAAAAAAGTTAAATGCAAAACATTTTAAGTAAACGTTTATGATATAGGTTATATACTGCTTTATTCATATTTAGACGATCCGAAACCTAGTATAAATTATTAACATTGCTTTATAGCTAATCCTACCGAGCCAAATTAACATTCGTTGTGGCGAACGATCGGCAGACCAGCTTCATGATGCCGAATCCGATCAACGCCACCATGTTCGTATCACACAGACGCGTAGGAAAAAAAAACACTAAAAGTCTATTGAATATGCGTTATACGACGCATTAAAAAATTATTTCACCCATCAATTTAATAGCGCTTATAAAAGAAAACATTATAGCAATCAATTTAATATCAAGTATAAAGTGAAAAATATTTTGTAAAATAGATAATCAAATCTTCAACTAACTCCAAATAAAAATAAATTTTTTTAATTATAAAACAAAAAAAAGACAATAAATATTTATATAACAACTATATTCAAGGCAAATTCATTTAAAAATAATAGCCAATCAAAAAAAGGCACTTGTGTAGTTTAGAAGAAGATGGCTACAATATTGCCTCCTATATAAAATTACTTTGGATAACTCCGAAATTGCTTTTTTTTTTGCCTGCAAACGTAGATAATAGTTTCAAACTTTTTAGAAAAAAGTGAATTGTTTTTATGCCCTCAAAGTTGTTACACACTTTTGAGATTCAACTCTCGAATCCAAATCATTTTCAAACGTAAAAAAGAGAAACTATTTCTTCTTCAAGCCCATGTGAATAGCGCAAATTCCGCAGCTCAGGTTCTCGTATGTGACGTCAATGAGACCGGCGTCTCTGATCATGGTGGCGAATTTCTCCTAAAAATAAATGAACAAATTTTTAAAAATTAGTTTAAAAAATTCGTTTTCAAATTTCTTTCACTCTAAAATGTTTTCTTTTTCTTGTATATGCATTAAATATTGGCTAATGCATTAAATATTGCTTTAAAATGCCAAGTTATTCTCTTTCTTCTTTTTTCATCCATCAAATTTCATACCTGATTCGGAAACATGCGTATGCTCTCGACCAAATATTTATAACTGTTATAATCGCCGGCCAGAATCTGTCCCATTATGGGAATGACCTGAAAGCTGTAGAGATCGTAGATTGGTCGCAAAACAGAATTTATCTGACTAAATTCCAAACACGCAAATTTGCCGCCGGGTCGAAGAACTCGGTGAGCCTCGCTGAGAACCTAATCAAACAATAATTTCATTTAAAAAAAATGGTTAAAAAAGACCGAAAATACCGCGTCCACATGCGTGCAATTCCGTATTCCAAAAGCGATTGTGTAAAAGTCGAAGGAGTTGTCCGGAAATGGCAATTTTTCGGCGTCAGCACAAACCCATTTCAACTGATTGGAATCAATTGTCTTTCGTTCTTCGGCTCGTATTTTCCCGACTTCAATCATGTCCTGTACAAAAGTTTGCATAACAAAAAATTATTTAAAAAATTTACATTTTTGTTCCATCTATTGTTTTCGCCAACACTATTTGAATTCCTAAATTTATCCGCCTTACGTTTGATATGTGTAATTTTGAAGAGTCGACATTTGAGAAAAGTTTTTTGAGATTTTGAAAAGAAAAAAACTAATGATCAAAATTTAGGTTTAGAAAAAAATTCAACTAGCGTTAGAACTGATGCTCAGTTGTTTTTGCTTTGCTTAAAACGAAACTGCCGCAAAACAATAACAAATAAAAACCTCGTTAATGTCGACGACGATAACAGAACCGGAAAAATTGTTAAATTTTTCCAGCATTCTAAAGGCAATGTCGCCGGTACCGCCGGCCACGTCGACAATTTGCGAATCACGATATAGACCAAGTTGTTGAACATAGTAGTCCTTCCACAAGCGATGTATGCGCAGACTCATCGCATCGTTCATCAAATCGTATTTAGTCGCGACATTTGTAAAGACTGTTTTGACTAAAGCACTTCGAGTAAATAAAAAAATACTAAAGAACTATTTTCTTTAAATTAAAAAGAGGAGAGAGAAAGAAGTCGATTTAAGAAAACGTTTCGAAATTACAATTAAATATGCATCCTCTCATTTTAAAAATTCTTTGAATAGATATCGATCAAAATTCTGATTTGATCGTCTATTAAATTAATTATGAAAAATAATTAAATACCCTTATTAGACTTGTCTTGTTCCTTCACTTGTTCGTAGCCAAAATGCGTGGACGCAAAGCGTTTGCATAGCGACGAGGACCTCAAACGAAGAATAATCACTCTACTTCGCGCAATAACATTCATTTCGGTGAAGAAATTTTTTAAAGAAAAAAATATGTAAAATTTGAAAAATAAAATTTGTGACAAATCCTCTCGAGACAAAATGCTCTTTATTCTTTTTTCCACTACGTCTCAAATGTTTACTGGAAATTTTCCGGTTGATTGGGGTGCTGACTGATTGGTTCAGAGACGATATATAATACGTATAAATTTAATCGCTTATATTCATTACGATATAAATAGAATAAATAGGATAAAAGGAAAAATAAAGTCTATGTAGTGATTAATTTTTTAGAGAATTGAGTTCTTATCTTAAATGTCAAAAAACCTAAAAGTCAATTTTTTATGAGCAGATAATTCTAAAGAAACAAAATCAATTCAAAAAAAAGTTAAGTATGTATATATAGCTCGTTAAAAAATAAGAAAATTTTTTGGTAATTAAAATATGTGAAGAAAAAACAATGTAAGCAAGCATTCGGAAATGGGACTGAAATTCCATTCCGTTCATTCATTTATTTGGCCCAATCACTTCTCGTCGCCCCTAATCATTTAGTCTTATTTGTTCAAAGTCCATTTTTCTTTTTCGAATTTAATTTTTAGTCCACATTTTTGTATGT
The DNA here is from genome assembly GCA_024678965.1 of Bradynema listronoti. NCBI lineage: Eukaryota > Metazoa > Nematoda > Chromadorea > Rhabditida > Allantonematidae > Bradynema > Bradynema listronoti. The sequence goes on from JANLNO010000006.1 coordinate 1,325,306, forward strand.
TGAATTTTCCAGAGTTGTTGTATTCAAGATGGGTGTGATGTTCATTTCTATGGTGTGCCTCGTGGCAGTAGTCGGATTATGGCTCTTCCACAACATCAGCAAAGATTCTGGTGGTGCGGGATTACCTGTTCTTGGCAATTTTTTTGACCGATTCGCGCCACATCTCAGCGCTGAAGCCGATGTAATTATAAATTTATGAAGCTTTCAAAAAAATATATTAAAAGCTAATACATGCATTTTATAATTAAGAGATAGATGAACATATAAGACCAATTTTTAGGCCGCCAAGAAGTCGCAGTCGAGCAAGAAGGAGTACCAGAAAGAAGGTAAAAGTTTTTTTTAATACAATTAGAATTTCAAATGAAAATTTAATTTTTTCCTGATTTTAGGCAAGAAGAAGAAGTCGGGAGTTGAAGCAAGTTGAAGAGCAACGCCGCCACAGTGATTACCGGCTAAAGCGGTTCAGAAACTTGTGTGTTCAAACAACTCAAAAAGGAAAATGTGGAATCAATAAATAAATACCTATTTATATATCTATCATGAATTGTAGTTGGAAATATAAAGTCATTGTATATGTATATCAGAAAAATGTGAAAGAAGTTTATTGTGTACGCTTACGAGTTCTACATTGTAATACCTGACTGAATATTATTTTATTAGTTAGCTAACACTTTTTTTCAAGCCAAAAACATGAATGCAACATTTTTTGTTGAAGCTTTTTTTTGGTAACTAATCCAAATTGAAGAAATTTGCCAAATTGAAGTGTTTTCAAGTTAATTTTTAATTTCTTATTCATATTCAACGAACATTGTTCGTTCCGAATCGCCGTTTTTATAATTCACAATTCGTTTTTTGTGCGGCGTTCAATAATTCTGTTATTTTCGTACATTTTATTTATGATTGACCTTATTTACAATTTAACTGTTTTAACTTCGTTCAACGCCGTGTCTCTTTTACCAGCAGCATAATGACGATTTGAAAGTAGTTTGAATAGTTTTTTCCTTCTTTCATCTTCGGCGTTGTTAACCTATTTATATAAAGAAAATTGTTAAGTAGATGAAATGTTCTGTGCGTGTTTGTAAATGTTTTAATTTTTCATAGAGATACGACAAAATTTTATAGCGAACAGATAAAAAATGTTAAACTTAATCAAATGTTTTCAAAAAGAAATGAAGGAAAGCTTTTTGATATTTACAATTTAAAATATGTTTTACTACTATTTGCAACTCGAAATGTTTTTGATTTTTTGTTTCCAATCTAATCAAAATGTCTTTTAAATGCAACAAGTATTGAGGCAATAATATATCTTTAGATGTATTATTTATGCTGTGATGTGTATGTATTTTTTTAAATTATAAAGTAGGTTTTTGTAAAATTCAAGTTTCTTTGTTAATTTGAAGTTTCAATATATTCAAATCATCAAATTTTTAATGCATTTTCAAAATTTTTACTTTACATAGGATTTTGTATGATTCTCGTTATTTTTGCGTCCAGCGGAAAAAATTTAAAATCAAGATAAGTTTTATGGATTAGTTAATATATAAGATTATTTTAGTCACTTTCTTTGTTTTCAAGTTTTCATTTTCAACAAATTTGAACTTTTTCATTTTTGTTGAATGATGCGAAATGATAGTGACGAACAGAGTAATGGGCATTTATTGTTGTCATCTACCTTCTACTATACGTTGCAAATTTTTCTTAAATACATTCGTCGGATTTAAATGCTGTTTACAAAGTGTTTTATGCTCTATTTTGCGCGGCGCTTTAAATAATAAGAAATATTTCATTAAACGAAAAGACAAATGGAAAAAAATTAACGAGTAGAGGTTAATCAGTAATTTCAGGATTTGTTTCCCTATGAATATTCATTCAATTATTATTGTCATTTAGTTACGTTTACGTAAATAAATTCAATTAAAAATTAAAACATTTTTTTAATTTTATTTGCATTGGCCAATTTCAGTCCAATGCATTGGACTGAAATTTTTACATTTTTATTTGTTTGGTTTTATTCTTTTTTATTAATTAATCTATTTATATTCATGTAATAACTTTTTAAAAATTTTTATTTTGCCTTAAGCTTTTTTCGAAGTTTATTTTAACTATAAATCAAAAGTACTTTATACAACTATAAAATTGATTTGATTTTTAAAACAAATAACTTTGCTATTTTTATCAGTTTATATTAAATATCAGTATATATTTAATTTTATTTATATACGATTGATTGGCTATTTTATTGCCTCCACATATTCATTCTTTTTCTATAATTATATTTGTCAATGAGCATGGATGAAAGAGTAATGTTTGAGATGGACATGTGTATTTTTGTCGAACAAATACGACATTTCTTTTATCAATTAAAGGTTATCATTGGTATATGTTAATTACTTTTACTAATTTACTGGTCTATTGATAAAATTAGTATGTATTTTTGTTAATTATATTCTTGTTTGGAAAGTGTTTAAAAAATTTATTAGTTTTATAAAATTTTACTACATCGAATAATTGTCGATGAGAGTGGGTAAATATTTTTTTATTATACATATGTGTTAGTAATTTTATAACTATTGATTTTGCTGAAATGATGTTATCTTCAAAATTACGAAATATGTTAACAATATATTTGTTTAATGCCATTCATATTCAAAGATATATTTTGTTACTCTGTATAAATTTCAAAGACGTATGAATAATATTTTTTGCTATAGACATACCGCGATTTTTTTTCAATTTTGCTCTTTGTCATTTAATATTTTTTCGTTATTGTAATGTTATTTTGTATAATACTGATAATACACATACTTTTTTTATTAGTAAACATATTTTTTCCATTAACGTTAAGATAAGATGTTGTGTATAGTTTTTTTGAATAAGTGAAGAATGAAACAAACATAAATTTATCTCACTTGAATTTGTTAAAATTGAAAAATTTCATTTGCTAATTTTAAACCCGAAAAATTACTCTCCTACCACTGCATACCACCACCAACACGCCGCCGCCAAAACGTTTACAATGGTGATTTTTTGGTTTGGGAGAAAACATTAATCAAAAAATTTCGTTTTGTCCCTCAAATCTTTTTATCCAAAGAAATAATTCGCTTCTCTGGCTCACTTATTTTTTTACAATTGGTTACTCACTCATACTTTTATTGTTATTTCATCGCTGCTCCATTCGGCAAAAAATGTGTTATTTATGCGTTTGGGAGTAGCTTTCGAGTCAACTATTTTAAACTTTCAATGATCGACTAATGTTTGACCCTTTTCTGATTGTTCACTTGCTTAATTTTGTTTAGGTTGGAATGGAAGTAATTTATATTTTAAATTTTCGATTTGAAAGAATATTATCCTTTACCATTTGTTAGTAAATGAGAGAAGTAAAACTACATGCTATACTTAATTAGTTATTAAGCCGACTAAGAACATTTTCCACCAGTATTATTGCTGTCATTCATAACAAAGTAATTTCGAAAATTTTCCTTTTAGCAATACCACTTATTTTTATGGTAATGTATACCCAACCGAAAATGTTTTTGAAACTCATAAAAATAATTATCGAAGTTGTACAAGCACTACCGTTAAAAAAATATTCATTAATAATATTTTTGTTTAAATGTGGAGAATTTTTTCGTATTCTATTAGAAGAAAATATATTAACAATTATTAGTGTTTTACATTTAAATAATTGAAGATTTTAATGTCGCTATTCAATAGTTTATATTTTTATATAAAGTACATAACGGACGAAATTGTTAAATGAAAATTCATCGAGCTATTCAAAATTATATTTAAGTCGAAATTTTCTACGTGTCATGCAAATTTACTTCTCCATTCTCTTCTTGTTCTTGTTTTTAAATTTAATTCATTAGACCAAATATAATGTTGTTTGTATGTTTGTACATGTGTGTACATACATCCTCCATATTTTAAATTGTAAAACTACTTTTGTTATTGTTATACGAAATAAATAGTAAAACAACCGCATGAATTTTAACCGACTTACAATTTTTGCTGCATTGAAAAAACTCGGCCGCTAAAATTACTTTTCTTCGTAATTCTTCTGCCTGTTAAAACTTATGTTTTCTTTAATCTAAAAAATCTATCGATATAAATTAGTAGTTACCGGAGGCGGAAAAATTTGTTTGTCATATAAATCAAATAATATATTGTAAAAATTGTATATTTGTACATTTGTACAGTATATATACGCTTTACATAAGTTTTAACAGGCATGTATATATAGTATGAATGTATATATAATATGCACTTATAAGATGGTTAAATTCATTCATTATTTATAATTTGTTTATATTATAAAAATATTTTGCTCTGTTTATTTGGTAAAATTCAATTCATTTGGTTTATATTATTTCCCTTTTTTATGAATTTTGTTCACTTTATTCATCGAACGAATAATACTCGATAACATTATCTCAATTGTATACAATTTTCATTTTGCTTTTTGTTTTTATCAACACACTCTTAATTACATTTATTATATTTAGTAAAGAAAATTTACTCAAGCAAAAAATGATGACAGACAACGGCGAAAATATCGTGCCAAATCAGGCGATAAAAATGGAATGCGAACTTTCTCTTCAGCTAATCGACGCGCCAGTGGTAAAAAGCAGCGCGCGTCGTACGCGTGCACGCCGCAATCCCGTCTGGCAGCATTTCCGCGTAGAAGACGGTCTCGCTATTTGCGCAAACTGCGATTACAGCACTCGATCGGTGTTCAGCACAAATTTGAAGGTTCATCTCAAATCGCATCATGCGCTGCTTTACGAAATGGTGAGTATTGAGCGAGTGATTTGTGCGAACACATTGAGAAAAAATATTTATTGCAAAACCATTTAAATATTTTAAGCATGAATTATATTTTTCTACTTTATAATTTTTGCATGTTAATTGTTGTTAGTTTCACATTTAAAAATAGCAAATTCAATTAATAGGAAAAAATTAATTTTTTTAATGTACATGTTAAAAAAATTGACAAATTCGCATTAAAAAAAAAGCTAGGAAAACTTAAACAATTACTTTGAACATTAAATCAACGGGTTTTATTTGCCTTACTCTATGATTCCAAATAATATACCAAGCTTTCAATTAATAATTTGCTTTGATTCGGACATTTTGAATTGAACATTTTTTTCTTCCAGGTACGTGAAACAGAACAACGACTAAACAATCAAGCAATTTCACCAAATTTATCGGAAACAAAAAGCGATTATGAGTCTGGAAAAGGGAGCATTTCGCCTCCAGGAGGTGAGAGTATACATACATTACGTATTACAATTTCTTTATAACTTAAAATCAATATTACTGAATAATTAACATTAATGGGTTTAATTTTTTTTTAGCAGATTCATGCTTAATAAGCCCCCAATCTATTAGCACAAAAGAGGAACATCCGGATGCGATTCTCTTCGGCGCTTCAACTCCGCAAGAATGCTTAAACGCAAATTTGGAGAACGTTTTACGCAACGCTTCAGCACAACTCAACAACGCAAACGACAACAATTACAACGCCTATAGTAATAACAATAACAACAACAACAACAGCATTGGCGAGTTGTTAAATTTTGCGAACGGCACGCCGGCCGCCGCTGCCGCCGCATTGAACATACTCAACGGCGCGACGTCGTTGAGCGCTTATAACGGCACCGTCGACGATGACAACGCCGCGAAAATGAGCCTATTTGCTAATTTGTGCGCGAGCGCCAATGGTACGACTTCCACACCGTCGATTGAAGCGCTGGGAGATAGCAACGCCTTCGATCTACTAATGAATTCGATTGCGTCACGACGGGCGCTCGGCCTCATCGGCGCAGACGAGAACCGCTGCTATGCCGATGAAGACCTAACCGGAGGTGCGGAAAATTTTCGTACAACGAAGCGGAAACGTCTTCGTCGCCATCCCGTTTGGCGATTCTTCAAAGATGTCGATGAAAAGGTAAAGCTTAAATCTGAGTTGGCATCGAACTAACGATTTAACGACTAAAATGGTAATATGACAACATTTTTATGAGTTATGTATCTGGTTAAAATTTCCCAATTTTCTAGACTGTCGGCTGTGTGACGTGCAATTTCAAGACACGCTCGGCGTTTAGCACAAATCTAAAGATGCATTTACGCGCGCATCACAAAGAACAATACCTTTCGGTTATGGAAATGGAGCTCGAGCAATGCAATCTGGAGAACAACACCAACACTGCCAGCAGCCACTTGGACAACAATCCCAACGCCAGCGGCAATAATGGCACATCGGCTTGTGACGAGGCGTCGTTCGGACTACGGAGGCTGAAACGTAAGCGCAAGTCCGTCGAAGAGATTCGCGGCATTATCAACAAGTGCAAAGTGACAATGGCGAAGGAGCGCCAACGCGTTACGCCGTCCATGGTCTCGGCGAGCAGCAATGCCAACGTTGGGACCAGCGCGCTTGGCGGCACAACAACGACTACGCCGCCCGCGGACATGACCACGCAGAGCGCCAAGTCGATTCTGCCGGCGCTCGCCTTTCTGCAGGCTATTCGCGCCAGCGCGAGCAGCAGGTGGGGGTGGAATTTAAAATTTCACATAATTTACTTGTGATTTATTCATTTTTGAAAAAACGTTTTGAATGTGCAAAAAAAAAACTTTTTTTTAATGGCTTTAAAAAAGTCTGAGAAAAAAAATTAAGAAAAAAAACAAAAATGAATGGCGTCAGATGCGGCAAGAATGTGAGATTCTAGTCGCTTTTTAAGTTTCAAATTCATGCTTCCGTTTTTCACGTATACAATTCGCACCCGATGATTAAACGTTTTGTGGTTTAGAAGTGACGCGAATCCATCAATTCAACACGCTCAATCCGCTTTTGACAACTGCGAAGAGATCTCCAATCCACTGACGCCCGACCAGTTCAACGCGATGCTTGGCGTTCTTCTTAAGAACAACATCTCCAGCAACAATAACTATAACTTTGACAATAACAACAACAATCACACGATGAGCGACGACGCGATTTGCGACAGCGTTGAAAACAAAGGTAAAACTTTTTTATTAAGAGGCTATTTGTAACGTTTGTTTTCCGTGTTTAATATTCAGACAAGCCACAATTACTCTTTGCCTATTGAAGAATTAAGAGCAAAAAAAAGCATTGAGATTAGTTCAATATTTATTAAATTGAAAAATTTTGAACCAGCGCTTCAAATTTATTAAAAAGGCTATTCATTTGTTGTTTTCAGAAACGAATTTTGTTATTGATAACGGCGCCGATAACGAATGCGACGAGAAGGACGCGATTCAGTTGGACGAAATTCGTCGGCTCTTCGATTTTTGTGGTTCCAACAGCACCACAGGCGACAAGTTGCTGCGAAGCGTTGTGCTGAAGCAGGCGATTGATCTCACCGCCAAGCGCATTGTCAGTGCGCTCGGCTCCCCGAAAATCCTCGGCGTGCCGGCATTCCGGGTTTGTTTTTATTTTTATTATAATAAAAAAATTATTATTATATTATAAGAAAAAAAATTTATCATAAGAAAAAAAAATTTTCGCATCATAATGGATTAAATCATAGCTGAGTCAAAAAATTGAATTTTAATCAAGCCCTGTTATCCAATTTTATCGCAATCCATTTAAATCACATTATAAATATATATTTTCACCAAATGGTTCAGATTTGGCTACAACATATACATAATCTAAATTTTTTAATACATAATCTAAAAAACCCAATTTAAATTGAATATAAAGGAATGCTTAAAAATAAACTCTAACAAAATAACATTGTCCTATTAACGTGTACTCATTAAAAATTCCTTTTAACAAACAAAAAATAGAAAATAATTAAGTATTACCAACGCGATAAGTAGAAAACAAATGAAGAAAAAGAATGTTGTTTGTAACATAACATAAAAGAAATTTATATTTATCAATCATTAAAAAATTAATATGCACAAAGAACGTTCGTTTTTGTATCGTTTTTTTCAAAGAACCAATAATTGAAATAGAAACTGCTTATTTTTCAAACAAACAAAGAATTATTAAATACAAAAAATTATTTGGAATTATAATTGTTTTTAGTTTTTTTTTTAACTGCATACATATTTGAATTAGCTTATTTTCGTATACACGTTTTGAACGACTAAAAATCATTAGATATTTAATTATTTTGATGAAAACATAATTATAAAGATGTTAATAAATATAATTTTTTATTAAGGCTTTTCCTCAATTTGTATTTTTTTGCTGTTAACTGCTAAAATAGTAAGATTACGGGTTTCCTTTTAAAAAAATTTTGACATTTTAAACACTCAAATTTTTTATCTTTAAAAATTTATTTTCGAACATTTTTATAATAATATACAAATATGCTTTTTTTCAGTTACTAATTTCCGCTATTTCTCCAGAGTACGACTGGAGTCATATCGATTCGATGCAATAATTGAGTAGAACTCATCCCAAAAATACTAAAATTTAATTATGAATATACCTTTGTTTGCTTTTCTCTTTTTTTTGTTTTTTTTTGTTTTCATATCTTCATTTATGATCAATTATTTTATATCAAAAGTGAAGAGACAATTTAATATTCATTGTTGACGGATTATTTTCGTCTTCATTATTGTGTATTTATTGAAAAAAACTAAGCGAATCTTTATTCAATGTAGTGTCTTTTATCGTACGGGTTCTTTTATATAATAAGTATGTGCAATCAAATCGCTCAAGAAATCAATTATTACATTTTTTAAATATATAAAATTATGAAAAAATAAAAGTTATTTTATTTAACGCAAATTTTATAACAAAAATAAATTAATTAAGATTGACAATAAAAAATTTATAATTTTTTGTTAATAACACATTTGAATGTCAAAAGCTGATAAATGGCTCATTTGATAGCGATCGGTCAGTTAAGACTGTTGGATCATATTTGTGTCATTAAACATACTCGCGTGACGATTTTGTATTAAAGAAAATGGCAAATTTGGAGACAATCTCATTTCTCGTTGTTTATTGTTAAGTGCATGCTCCACGACGTAAAATTTCTTGTGTAGATGTGGATATGTAGCAAATTGTGGGCCTGTAGAAATGCTTTCATAATCATACAAATCTCCCATTTTTTGATTACCACATGCACGGGTTCCGGTTCGCGTAAAACTTTTCTCTTTTTCCCTATTGAAAAAAGGGGAGGAACTTTTTTTGAAGAGAGAGTCTACGAAATCGTTAATTTCTTTTTCGAGAAGCGAGTCGGGAATTATAGGCTGCTCAGTATCATCATCACTTTTTCTTTGTTCATAATCGTTCATTAATTCTGTTTTATAATGGCATGATGGATTTATTCCTCGGAATTTGAATATTGTGGGCGAACATATTGATCTAATTGGATAATGAAATATCGGCGGTAAAAAATTTCTTAATTGCTCAGCATCGTAGTTTGCATTCCGATAGTTTTCTGGAAGATGAAAAGAGTTCAAAGAATTTTCTTCAGCGTTTTCTAAATCGTTAAATGTAAATAATAAAGGTTTGTGTCGCGCCTTTTTGCCACTAGTAATATGCAATGGGATGTCGCCTTTAAAATTTGAAATATAATTAGTATTTTCATAAAATGGCACAACATTGTCATTCTCTTCACTTCGGCGATTTGTTCTTCTTAAAAATGACCTTTTTTTAGAGCTTCTGTTCTTAGGATTGCGCTCAAGTATAGAAAAATCAATAGAAGTCGACTCTTTTGAGGTAAAGGGTATTATATTTTTTGCAAGCTCTGGCATTTTATTTAAAACATCATCGTTTTCAGCAATTGCATTTAGAAAATTAATTAATCGAGTTTTTTCATTAATCAAATCTATAATAAATATCAATATATTTAAGAATGTCAAAAATAATGGTTTAAAAAGCTCATAAAGATTTATACCCTTTGAGCTTAAACTTTCTGAATAAAAATCGGAGTTATTTGAATCAAAACTTTTATCGAGTCGAGGAAAAGGTACATTAAATTGGTTATTAGTATCCAGTTCGTCGATCTTTAATAGATCGAATAGTTCCGGCGTAAGCCCATTTGTATACTAAATTTTAACTTACATGTTTACGTCTCTATTTATAAATAATTTATTGAGTAAAATAAATTACTTTGGTGTTTGTTAATTGAATCTTACTACGAAGATATGTCGTTGTAGTTGATTCTGTAAATTTCTCTTGCTTTGTTGATATATTGGCAATACTTTTTGTTTCTTGTTTTAGCACTTTGCTTGTGGCAATTGTAGTTGTGAAATTCGATTCTCCAAGAGTATATGGTTTTATTGAGGATGAGGACGCAATTGAAAATACATTAAATGTATTTGGATGTGTTATTGATGTATCCGGTTTCGTTTTGTTATTTAAACTTTTCTCATTTAATACCAGCTGTTGCTTTTCCGTTTTTCTATGCGGTTCCATTATAGAGGAATTAAAAAGTTTAGAGGTTGTGCTAATTATTTCATTAGAAACAACGCTGGCCAAACTCTTTGTAAACATTACGATAATAATCGAAAGTCTCAGGACAAACATTGTAAAATAAATGCTAATTTTCTTGTTGCTTCGAAAATTTTTATTTTTTGCAATATTTGTTATTTTCTACTACCTATTATGTAAAAAGAATAAAAAAGATGATCTTTTCTTTAAAAATTAATGGCCTAACTTGAGAATATTTTATGTATTATAAAAAATAACGAAGCATAAATGAGTTTTCAAATGCATAGAAGTGATTTATTTTTTACATATTTAAAATATAAATAATATTTAATAAAGATTTGTTGCTCAATTTAAAAATTACAAATGTGTGCATACCAAACTACAGGGTGCATGGAAAGTTTAGACTTTTTTTCAACTTTAAAAATATATAAAAAAGTAAAATTATTGTAACTTTTAGTAAAGATGAGTAATTTGTAAAAAAATTTATACATATATTAGGTTGGTCCAAAAGTTTTAATACACTTCAACAATTTTATAAAAACTTAAATTTTCTACAACAACAATGGATCGTTCTCATCAATATATTCGCCATTATTTTGCTCCACTCTTCGAGAGTGCAACATCAGGATTCCGTGTCGGTAAAAGGCGCGCGACTTCTGGGCGGAAAAGTCCGCCAGAAGCCGTTCGACTTCTTCATCTTGCGTAAAGTGGCGTCCGCGCAGGAATTGCTCCAGAGACCTGAACAGGTGAAAATTCGATGGAGCGATGTCTGGGCTATATGCCGGGTGCTTGAGAACTTCCCAGCCCAATTCCTCGAGCTTGGAGCGCGTGCGAAAAACAATTTCCCCTTGTTCTCGTTTTTAGACTTTATAAGAACTTGGTCCTGTGGATCTTTACATTCATTGATTATTGGATATTGACTATTGTTTGTTGGGTTTTTCGTGATATAGAGGTAAATTTATAATCATTCATCTTGATTTTAAACTAGTAAATAAATTTTGCAAAAGAATATTTAGGTGTATGTTTTTTTTGTTTTATGATGTTTTAAAAAATTAAAAAAATATATTTAGGATATTCTTTCCACTCGACTGTACGATCATTCAACAGTCGAATGGGTCAAGAAATTACCAATGGTGCAGTGGATTAAGAACAGCCGATTTCATTTCGGAATTCAGCGCAAATTGAATGAAGCAATGTTCGGGAAAAGGCGCTTGTTGTGAAAAATGAGAAACAACCGGATTGTGCCGAGAATATTGATAGAGAGTCCTCTACCGATAGCGTTTCATCGACACGGTCCAGGAAGTAAACAAAACAATCAAATTAATTTTTTTAAATGCTTTTACAATTTGCTTTCTAGGAGGCTGTCACTTTTCATACAATAATCGAGGAGGAAGAAGAACTGAATAATCGATTTTTGTTATAATCTGAACATAGAAAAAAAGCTTTTATCGGTCAATGTGAGCAGGCGGAAAAATGATCGAGTCATCTAACAGATGGTAGTTTAAATAATTTTAAGTAGCCTATTTTTTGTCTTGGATTTTTGTTAGAAAAATTTTAAAAGTTAAACGACAATTTTATTACAAAATACATATGTAGGAAGAAAAACCTTTTGTGGGCATAAACATAACATTGAATTACATTTTTAAGGTACGCTCCCATCGACGTAGGTACAAGCGTTAATGTGCCGGTTCCCGCTGTAGATCGATCGAAAATAGACGCTCGAAACATAATGGCCGTTGTCATTGAAGAGACTAGTGGATTTTATAAAGTCGGCACTAAACATGGAGTCCTGTCTCATATCTACGCACGAAACCAAATCGACCCATGCAGCAGTTTATTCTTATGCGTCAACGATATTCCTCACGATGAAATCAGTCTTCGTACCGCTGCTGGAGCTAGCTCGATCACCGGAGCTTCACAGGGGCACGTGCATTGCAATTGCAACGGAAAATGCAATACGAACAAATGTAATTGCAAAAAGTCGAGCCGACAATGCAATAGTAGTTACCATCAGAGCCGCAGCTGCTCTAACAAATAATAACATTTTATCAGTTTATTTTTTTAATATTGTTTGTTGATTAATGATTTTGAATTTTGATTTAAAAATACTGACAAAATAATTTTCATTCTTTAAAAAAATTTTTTGTCGTGTAAATGAAATATAAACATTATAAAACTCTAAAAATTATCTAAGTAAATAACTATTACATCAAAAAATTGAAAAAAAAGTAAAAATGTGTTTAAAATGAATTCTCAAATAAAACAAAATTTAGAGGAATGTGAAAAAAATAATTTTTTATGGCCGGGAAAATACGTATATCAAATAAGTGTTTTTTTTAATTTGTGGGGGTAAAAGTTTTCGATAACGACGTAAAAGTTTGCAAATTTCACGAAATTATCTTATTAAATTATTGCTATGAAGATGTGCGCGGATGACTAACCATTTTTTATGTTTTTTTTGTTAATCATTTTTAATATTTTTAACACTCCAGCTTTTGATTATTTATTTGTTTTTTATTTTTATAAATACACGTATACCTAGTTTTATTGTTTTCAAGCTATTAACATTGTAATAAGTAAATCAATCAATCATTCATATTCTTAGTTTAAACAAATTGCTGAATTTTCTAGTTTGAACTATAGAACAAAAATATATATTGTAGGGAAAAATTGAATAGAGAGCAAAAATGAAAGAAAACTACGGTTCTGATTCGTAATTTTATCTTTCATTTTTTAAGATCACCACCCTCGCTACATTACCGATAAATTTTTATTTTTTAAAAATTTTCTTCTCGTATTTTCGAAATTTACGCAGTCGACATATTGATTATTAATTTCCTTTGCAAAATTCATCATTAAGAATTTAAGATCCTCAACAATGATTTAAAAATATTTCATTTGTTAATTGCAAACAAAGGACCAAATCAACATTGATTTCACTTATTTTTAATTTCTTTAAAGTCATAAAAGCTAGTTTAAATTCATTGTAATACATCGATATGGACACAAGAAACGTTTGATTTTTTATTGTTTTGTCACGTCGTTGAAATTTGCGCGTGTTGTGAATCAACAAAAATGCGCTTCTTCCAATTTTTTTTATTTTAATATTACTTTTATCATATCATCTTTAAAATTATTTTCATTCTCCTAAAAATTGAGCTTAATCACTGTTAAAATTTAAAAAAAATGAAATTTCTAATCTAAAGGGAGCTACATTCAATGTCGAGGATTCACAAAAAATTTTCGAAAATTTAAAATTGGAAACCGAAAATTCTTTCAAAATTTATCAGCATTTCCGATTGCCGAAAATGATATAACTTTGTAATCAGTTAACATTTTTAGAATCTTTTTAAATTTAATATTGAATAATACCGCATTGATTAAAATAATTTTTATGATTTACAATTACTAGCAAACTCAATTATTTCTGATTTTCAAAAAATGTTTCCGGTATTTTCTTACAATGCATCCCTGTTGAATATGTCATTAATAATGAATTGGCTCATTATGTCATTGATATTTTTGTGTCAGTTAAAAATATTCAATGATTTTTTTATGATTTTCAAAGTTCAAAGTCAATGTACATATACCTAATTTAACAAATTTTATTATCTTCTTCTTTTAAATACCTAGTTTATTTGTTGTATTTCATATTTTATTATTTATAATAATAATAATAATTATTATTATTATTATTATTTATTACGATAAATCGCGACTGGTTCATAATATGATTTAACGTTAAGTATTAAGTGAGAACAAATGGTTAAATGGAAACAAATAAGTATTAATAAAATAAATAAGTAAAATAAAATAAAATGAAATGAAATTAGATTAAATTAAACAATTCATCAAAACAAAATGGGATGAACATGAAATTAGAGTGATTTGGTTTTATTTAATAGTTTAGATAAAGGAAAGCGAAAGCTTAGTTTAAGTAGAAGTAGTGAGGTTATGTATGATTAGTTTTGGAAATGGTCGAGTGATAATTAAATCCTTATAGCTCATTTTGGTTTTTATGCCAAGATAAAATTAATATCTTCACGGTCACGACGACCGGTCTTAAATTGAATTCAAAACCCACAACTACCAAGAATACTTTATTTACTAAAAGATATTTTGTAGAATACAATTTACATATTAAAATTATTAGGTTGTTGGCTAAATTTTCGGATTTTTACACAATAATGATAAAACAATGAATAATCAAACATTCTCGTATTTATAATTTACAATGACTAAATTTAGGATTTTTATAAAATAAATTATTTATGTTCATAATGCTAACAATACAGATTTCGGCAGTGATTTTGTCTTTCACATTAAATTCAGTTTCATCACACGTAAAGCGCCACTTTTGGTGCTTAAATATCAAGATAATACTGAAGTGTAATCAACTGTTTTCGCTTGCCATTCTGTTTTTTTGTCAAAATAAAAATTTTCTATTTTGATCCTCGAAATCTACAATATATTGTCTTAAATTAAAAATTTATTAGATTATATTAATCAATTTTAAGAGTAACATATTTTCTAGGTGAAATAATTTTTATATGTTGTACTTGGTATCTTTTTTTGAAAAGAAATTTTTATTTGCTATTTCTTTTAATTGATATTTGCATTAATCGAAGATGGAAAGAACCGGCTTAGCAGCGCCCCACACGCACATATAACTGATCAATGTATTACGTTACGTATGGTGGTAAATGTTAACGACGCGTTGCCGCAGTGGTTGCGCATATTTTCATGATTTTTATGCACCTTTACATTTTGTTGTTCTCGTTGTAATTTTATTTCTGCTATTAGATTTCTTTTTTTGCTTTGTTGTCTGGATGCTAATTATATTGGCGCATAAACATTTGCGCTTGCACGCGTCAGAAGATCACAAAAGCACAACAAACAATATATGAAGTATACATGCAATGTATCATTGTACGTATTAATTACTGCAAACTAAGCGGAAATATCAAACCGCTTTTATAGCTTGAAATATTGTTTTTATTTTTTGTTAATGAAATGACCTCTCTATAAGCTAGTGAGAAAAGAGCGAACGCTTAATAAATTGTTGGAACGTCGACAAAAAAATCTCGACGTTTTTTTCTTTTTCTCGAAACGCTAAGACAAATTTAGTCATAATCAGTTACTTTGTTAAATAAAAACAAATTTTAGAGTTAAATTATTCTTTAATGTATTATTTCTAAATTATTCAACGGTATATTGTGTAATGACGCTGCCGATTCTAGCCAAGAAAGTAAAACGACTTGCGGCGCTTCAGTTTTTAAATATTAAACTTCTTATAAATGGTAACTCTTGAATAAAAAATTCTTGATGAATAGAATTTTTAGATATAATGACTTTTATTTAGGTAAAAGTCTTTCTAAATTCAAAAAGGAATATTATCTCGGGGATGAAATGGGCCAAGGCGGATTTGGTGTCGTCTATAGGGCTATACGCTTATCGGATGGTTTACCCGTTGCAGTAAAATTTATTGAATGGCGCCACGTTCGTGAATGGGGTCGACTCAATGATGAGCGGTTGCCTATGGAGATCTGTATGTTGGCACGATGTACAAAAGTGGCTGGTGTTGTACGTTTGATCGATTGGTTTATTGTACCAGAAGGATTTTTTATAGTAATGGAAAGGCCAAATGCATGTATTGATCTCTTTGATTTTATTCATAGTCACGGAGGTCTTAGTGAAGATGTATGTAAATTTTATCTAATACCCATACTTTAAAGAATTTACTCAAATAAATTTTTAGCTAACACGATTTATTTTTCGACAAGTTGTAAAAACTGTCATGGATTGCATGAGGCGGAAAGTTTTGCATCGTGATATTAAAGTATAATTTAAACATTATGTATATGTTCATAATTGAGTCTAAAATTTACAGGACGAGAATATTGTTATCGACCTAGTAAATGGGGAAACACGACTTGTTGATTTTGGTGCAGCGACGCTTTTAAAAAAAAATCATTATCAAGATTTTCAAGGTATTTTACATTATCTTGATATAATATATCTGAAAAATAATTGAAAATATTTATTAGGTACCCGACTTTATTGCCCACCTGAATGGTTTTTACATTCCATTTATATGGGCACTGAAGCTGCAGTATGGTCATTAGGTGTTTTATTATATAATATGCTTAATGGAAAATTACCATTTTATAACGAAAAAGATATTTGTACTGCTCATTTACTTGGACCTCTGCCTTTTTTTGCAAAGCTTACACCTGGTAAGTCTTTATATGGAATTACAGGGTGAGGCAAAAAACCGTTAATAACCTTCTTTGTTATAAACATTTTATTAACATCTAAAATGATAAACCAACAAAAATTAACTGTAGTTATTAGTAATAACATATTCAGCTGGATATGAAGTGATTTCGCTGGGCGGCGATACAGAGGTCTAAATACGATTTGAAATTTTTGGCGATGGACCGCAACTTATATTTTCAAGATTTTCAAGGGAACAATTTGCAAATTCTGAATACTAGGTTTTGTAGAGCTCGAAAAGTTGTTCCAATGGGAGTATGTAAATTGAATATTGATTTGAAGAGAAATTCAATTCTATAATTGCTTTAAATTACCTTTTTTTGTTCATTTTTCAGATTATTGACGGTTTTTTGCCGCACCCCGTAATTAAAAACAATGCCATGATTTTTTATATACGTAAACATCTGTTTATCTCTAAATTAATTATAATAAAAAGAGATCTACATTATATTAGTTTATGATGCGTTTTAGAAGTACAAATTTGCACACTTTTGACGTTGAGCAATGTTTTTGTGACTACATAAAATTACTTTTTCGAAAATCGATTAGACTATTTGATTCAGAATTAGTACTTTATTAAATGCTTTCTGAATCAAAAAAAGTTACAATTAAAAATATAAAATCATTTCACAAATTTCCAAAAAAATTGATTTTACTTTTTCAATTGTATTTTTTTTCCAATTTATCTAAAATTTTGATTTAGAAAGCATTTGATGGACCTAATTAAATAAGCAAAATTAATTTTTTTCAAATACTTATCACAAAAAATTGCTCAAAATTAAAAGTGGTGCAAGCAATATTTAGAAGTACGGCGACTAATCGAAAAATGCTTAAGCTTTGATCCATATTTGAGACCATCATTAGAATCCATCTTTGCTGATGAATGGCTTAATTTACCAACTGCTGATTGGCCACAGCTATGTGTTTCAACAAATAGTTGCAAAAATACAAAAGCAACAAGCCGAACATTTGATTCAACTACAGAGAAAAAACAGAAAATTTTGCAAGAAGAAAAATTAAAAGCTTCAGCAGGAAATGTTGACTGCTTAGAATTTTTGAGGCAAAATAATCCAATCAGTACATGTGATGAGATTGAAAATAAAGCGGACCGCATTGAGTCTGGTCTTGATAGTTGTGCATCAATAGAATTGCTCGAATCTGAAACGTGCAAAGCCTTCAAAAAGATTTCACGCAGTCTTTCGCAACAAAATGAATGCAATAAAGGTAGGGATATGATATAATATTTATAATATGTATAAATGCATATTTTGCATAATAAAAAAAATTTTAAATTGAAAATAATTTGCATGTAAATAGTAATTACTAGGTATAAATAGTAATTACTAGGTAATTTAATTTAGCTGCCGAAAAGCCTCTATCAGCTGCATTGCATTTGATGGGCCGAAAAGAAGTCCGAAGGAGAAATGCAAAAACTTCCATTTTGAGCATCGCTTCATCAGACATTATTACTGCCGTTGAAATAGAAAAAAACCAAAAAAATGATTTGAACTCTAAACGAAAGCGTTATATCGATGATATTCCACTTAAAATTCATTTCCTTCGTGAAAAGAGCGAAATGATGCAGAGTTTTGATTCGGGCGTCTCCTCTACGCTTTCATCGCCGCAAATTTTTTGTCCTTAATATTTTATTTTCCTCAATTTATCTTAGCATTAGCTATGAAATTGCAATAAAACAAATTTAACGATTATAAACGAAGTATTAATTTTTATATTTTATTGTATATATATTGAATTTATAAAGGTAATTGCACAATTTGTTGGTAAGATTCTCTAAATCTTCAAATATAATATTGTATATATTGTTAAAGGCTCATAAAAGTTTAATAAAATCGTTTTTTATTTTTTATTTTTATACATAATTTATCAAGATATTAGAAGAGACATATATATTTCTTTTACCATCTTTGAATATTCTTGTATTTTTGGAAACAAAAATCATTTCGTAACCACACGTTTTCTTTATACATAATTCATCATTAAAATTTGAAAAATTGGTTTGCGCATAATCAACCATTTTTTTATCAAAATTTTTAAAAATTATTAATTTTAATTCGCAATGATTGATTTTGTTTTTCCAATTATTAAAAGGTTCTTGATGATGGCGATAAGACATTTTTTTCAGGAATCAGTATAAACAAATAAATTTTTAGAAAAAAACTAAACGTCCTTAAATACACTTTAAAATTTTAGTCCAGATAGCAGATAATCTATTGCAAAAAAACATAAAACAATAACTGTTTCATTAAATTATTTTCGCAAAAAATTATAACATTTTTTTATAAAAAAAGTCGTTAAAAAGTTAACTATTTAATGTTCGTAGATTTGCCGGCTTCCTCGAATTCATTTCTACTTTATTTTACAAAGTGTTTGTTTTTTGATAAGACATTGATTTTTTTGAGTTTTAATAAAAAAAAAGGCAAATGGCTCCACAATTTTATTTCTCCACCTTTGTTGCACCTTTTCCACTTCTCTACATATTTTTCTTGTCCCTTTCTTTTTTTCTTCCATTTTAGTTTCGAATCGTTACCAGCACATTTTTCATCTATTGATATCAAATTATCAGTATCAATCTCATCATTCAATAATTAACTTCATTCTTTTTTTACTTCATTATTTCTGCCATTTTTCTTTAAAATTTTTTGTATTATGTAATTTGAAAATTTTGCACGAATATTTTTTTAGGTACTTACTTTTAAATTATGTTTATGCGAATCAATTTATACATTTTAATTTAATTTGTACTTTGACATTTAATTTATGCTAAACTTTGGTTTAAAAATATTCTTATCTATAAAAAAATTGTATGCGTAATAGTGAATAAAATCTTCGTTGGCACTTACTAACAAGCAAGGAAAAGAAAAAAAGAAGATCAAAGTTTACAATTTCCATCTTTTAGAATTAAGATAGTCAAAAATTGACAAATTTTGAGCCTTCAGGCGAACGTAAAGTGGCGTTATTAAATAACCATTTTTAATGATGAAAAACTTTTTGAACTGATTGTGAGTCTAAAATTTTTTCTACAGGGTGACTCTAATCTTTCTCGCTTTCCTTTCTTACCTATAAAATTCTGCAAATATTGTTTTGGCAAAATTTAACTACATTATAGAGAAATTGATAGATAAAAACGCAATTTTTTATTTGAAAAACAATATTTCGTAAAAATTTAATTTTTTAACCGAATTAATTTTATCTTCTTTGTTCGCATTACATTTTTTATTTCGTCCTCTTAGTCAAAATATGTGATCAAAAATTTCGTTAAAATTAATAAAGACATATTTATAATTAGAGATGTATCAAAATTTTAATTTTTGATTCAATAAAACTCCAAAATATCATGACTAAAAATTTTTGGATTATATTCAAATTTTTGATTTTACCTTAAGATTTAATAAATTGCTTTGCAATTTATTATGTTTAAAAAAATGGAAACATAATTATTTCATATACGAAAAAATACAAAATTCCAAAATTTTAGTTACATTTTGCTTATCTATTTTTAATTTTTTTGGAATTTTCATATTCCAATTACATATTATGTCTAAAAATATCATTTTTATTAATTTAATTTGCAAATTTGAATATTGATTATTTATTATTATCTATTAAAAAAGTGAAATACGAATAAATATACCTATAAATTTTTTGCAAAAAAACAGTAATTTGTTTTATACTTTAGGAACTCAACTTTTTGAGTTTTTCAATGTTAACAAGTGAAAATTCGACAGCAGGCGCATTGGGCTGGTGGCCATTAAGTTTAGGAAGTAATCACGATAACGCAGCTAAGTGGAGTTGGATCGCTACCGGTGGAACAATACTTGCTACAGTTGTGGGTTCCATATTCATTATGACCGGCAATCAACGTCGCAAAAAATCCCTTCAGTCGCCCAATAAATTGGCTGTTGAAATCGGGGTATAATTTATAAAGTAATGTCTAATTCAATTGAATATATTAAAAATAAAAATATAGAAGAGAACTTATAAGAGTAGTCTTCTCGAAAATGACAAACGCGAGGTCATAGATACCATATTTCCTGAAGTAACTACATTATATCACGCATTTTTACGTGGAATGAAGGTTGTTTTTTAGTCACATTAAAAAAAAGCTTTTTTAATTTAATATTATATGTAGGTAAGCGAAAATGGACCATGTCTTGGACGTCGTGTCAATGGAAAATATGAATTTCTTACTTATGCAGACGTTTTTCAAAAATCTCAAGAATTAGGATCTGCTTTTATTGGCCAACTTGGGATTCAACCAGGTCTGGTTATTTAGAATCTTTTGCAAAAGGTTTATTGAATATTCTTAATTATATAGGCAATGCAACCAACATAGCCATTTATGCAAGAAACCAACAGGAATGGCTTATTTCCGCATTAGCGAATTTGCGGTTTTCAATGGTAACCGTTCCGCTGTATGATACGCTTGGCGCTGATGCAGCAACATACATTCTTCAACATATCGAAACGCCGTAAGTGATGCATAAGACTAAAAAAGACATGTTTCATAATTATTTATTAAATTAATACTAATGTCTTTAATAAACTTATATGTAATTTTAGACTTGTTATTGTTGATGATTATGAAAAAGCAAAGAAACTATTGGATGTAGCTGACCAACTAGAACATCTTCGGCATATCGTAGTTACTGATGAAATTAATGATGAACGTTTAAATAAATTACGATCCATTCAAGATGGAATCCAAATTCATCGTTTTGCTGAACTCTTGACTGCGGGTGCTAGCAATCTCCAACAAGACGTTCCACCCAAGCTAGACTATCTTTATATTATTTGGTAAACATTACCACAATATTATTCCATTTTTAAAAATGATTAAATACATGCTTTTAGTTATACTAGCGGCACAACAGGCACGCCAAAAGGCGTAATGCTTACACATGCAAATCTTATCGCTAATATTTCAGCTATAATCTTTATTTTTCAAAAATTTTTACCTGAATTGACGACGCCGAAAAGCTCAACTATCTCTTACTTGCCGTTGTCACATGTATAAATTTTTAAAAATGATATATATACAAACATCAACAACTTTTTGTGCGCATTTGTTCAAAGCCTTTTTCCAGGATTACGATAATAGATTTTTGATCAAGTGAGTAAATCATTAAATATAGAATTTCATAGGCTACACAATAGTATCAATCATTTTTCAATATTATTTCAAATAAAAAAATATAATTTTATTAACAACAACATTTTATTTTTTTATCGGACAAAACATTGGCAACAAAAATTCAAAAAGTTGTATTTCTATAAAAAATAGCATTTTTTCAATATTTTAAAATTCATCTATTTTTTAGCTGTCAGCCTATCAATTTTTCTAATTTCCAGATATGTAGTACAGAATTTTGTGCTCTTTAAGATGATAATATTAATTTTTCAAATAAATCTGTGTTGGGATTAAAAATCGAAAAAAACTAAAAATTTCTGAAAATTTACCTTTGCGTTGCCGATGTTTTGTCCGATAAAAAATAAAATGTTGTTGTTAATAAAGTCATATCTTTTATCTAAAATAATATGGAAAAATGATTGGTATTATTGTGAGCCCATGAAAAATTTTGTATTTAATGATATACTTATCTGATCAAAAATCGATTATCGCAATCCTGGAAAAAGGCTTTGAATAAATGAGCACCAAAAGTTGCTGATGTTTTTCCGCCACTGTATAGACCAACAACAAAAAATTCGTTTTAAAAATTCTAGCAAATTTTTTAACTATTAACTTTTTTTGGGGCTAAAGCGGACACTCCCCTCCCCCTAGAATTTAGTCTAGTATCTAGAAAAAATATGATTAACGCCAGAAAAATTTTTTCTAGATACGTTAGAAAATACGGTAATTTTGGACTTTGACGGGGATTTTCTGTTGGAAGAAAAGAGAGTTTAAGAAAACGTCCAATCCAAGATTGAAACTCCATGGAATTGGCTACCCAACAACATAAAGGTTTTGAGGAGTTACGTTACCGTAACCGAGATATGCCCAAAATTACAATAGAAGGTAATTGATTCCGCTCGTAACCGAGATATGCCCAAAATTACAATAGAAGGTAATTGATTCCGCTCGTTATTTATTTTTAGATCCCATTCCGTTCAAGACCACTTTTGTACTGTTCAAAAAAAGTATCTCGAAAAAGATCCAAAAATTACCCTTAGAATGGGCCGTAAGCCGCTCCAGCGGCTTCCGGCATATTGTAGCCCAACTAAAAATGCTAGCTAATGACCTTCCCCTACTCATACCGTACAACAATTCATGTGGTAACCTGATTTTTTTTATTTAAATTACTAATAAATTATAATTATTAGAAATAAAAATTAATGTCTAGATGTTCGAACAAACATCGCATTGGTCGCTATTGGTATTCGGTGGCTCAATAGGATATTTTAGCGGTAACTTAAATGAATTATCTGCAGATATGAAAGCACTTAAGCCTAATATTTTACCCATCGTACCACGATTACTTAATCGCTTCAACGATACCATTAAGGCACTCAAATTTTATTTTGTTGTTTTAAATATACATATTCAATTAAATAGTTATAGGCGCAATTGAACAAAAGCATTGTTATAAAAAGAACACTGTTCAATATTGCTTATAAATCTAAATTATCCAATTTGAAGAAAGGAATTGTTACGAATGAGTCATTTTGGGACAAACTTATTTTTAAAAAAGCTCAGGTCTGTTATAATGTTTTTAACAAATATGCGTATGTATTAATTATAATCTAATGATTTAGGACGAATTTGGAGGAAATGTTAAGCTTATCTTCACTGGCTCCGCGCCAATTTGCCCAGAAGTTTTAGAAAGATGTCGCGTAATATTCGGTTCATACATCTGTGAAGGTTATGGGCAAACGGAATGTAGTGCTCTTGCGACGTGCACATTTCCAAACGACATTACCGGTGGAAATTGTATGTAATTCAAAATACAATATATTTTCACATATTTAAATATTTTTCATAAATTTCAGGTGGCGGACCTGGTGTTTGTAATATATTAAAACTTGAAGATGTGCCAGACTTGAATTATTATTCGGTATATTAAGAATTAAAATTAGAATTTAAAAACGATTTAAAAAAATTTTTAAAAACATATTTAGAAAGATAATAAAGGCGAAGTCCTTATAAAAGGCCCTTCAATTACGAAAGGCTATTATAGAGATCCCGAAAAAACAAAAGAAATTTTCGATGAGGAAGGATTCCTTCATACTGGCGATATCGGTTATATTCTACCAAATGGTGGACTAAAAATTATTGATCGCAAAAAACATATTTTCAAACTCGCTCAAGTAAAAAAATTTTTAAAATTATCTAAAGTATTAAATATAATAACAAATAAAAATTATAGGGTGAATATGTCGCACCAGAAAAGATTGAAAATGTATACATTCATTCGTCATATATACAACAGATTTTTGTGGATGGTGACAGTCTCGAACGTTTTTTAGTCGCAATTGTTGTTCCGTATCCAAAACAAATTCTTCAATTATATTCCGATATATATGATCATCAAAAAATTAGCTTCGAAGAAGCGTGCAAAGACAAAGAAGTGCGACACAATCCTTTTTTTAGAATTTTATTTTTTTACAATTTTATTTAATCAACTTTCTTTATTAAATGTATAAGTTATAAAAAAGTTATAAAATGTGTAGGTGACAAAACGAGTGCTCGAAGATATGCAAAAACTTGGCAAAGCAAACAAACTGAATAGCATTGAACAAGTTAAAGCAATCCATCTCGAACCGGAATTGTTTAGTATCGAAAACGGTTTACTAACGCCTACACTTAAATCAAAACGACCGCAGCTGAGACAAAAATACAACAATGTGATCCAATCGTTGTATAAAAATTAAAAATATTACCCTAAGTTCGGGTAAATAAGACGCGGCCGTTCGAAGAATTTTTGAATATTGACTTGGCCTTCATTCTATTATAAACAAATTTGAGCTCAAAATTTTTGAACTACAGCTTGAACCCGCTTCAATGAAGATGCTCATTAAATTTTATGCCTGACAGATACAAAATAACAGAATGAAGGCTAAGTTAATATTCAAAAATTCTTCAAATGGTCGCGTCTTATTTACCAGAACTTAGGGTATTTTATGCTTATAATTTTTTAATAAAGTAAAATTTTAAAATGCATTTTGAAATTAAAAAAATATCAAATACACAAAATATTGGCTTGTTGAATAAGTTGCTGCATAATAAATACCCTAAGTTCGGGTGAATAAGACGCGACCGTTCGAAAAATTTTTGAATTTTGACTTGGCCTTCATTCTGTTATTTTGTATCTGTAAAGCATAAAATTTGAGGAGCACCATCATTAAAACAGGCCCATTAAAAATTTTGAGTCCAACTTCGTTTATAACAGAATAAAAACCAAGTCAAAATTCAAAAGTTCTTCAAACTGCCGCGTGGTATTTACTCAAACTTAGTTTATGTAATAAAAATAGAAATTCGAATTTATGGTTTCGGTAAATAAATGTTCCACTTAAGTCTTAAGACTGGATCTTAAGTAAAGTGGACCTAAACAGAACTTCCTTGAAAAGTTAATATTGTATTTGGATTCAGGATTATTATAGACCCTGTGTGGCCCTAAAATAAGGTCAGGTTTCGAAACCTAAAAATCGAACGTTTCAATTTTTACATGAAAACATTTTTTGAAGTTTTTTAAATGCTCAGTATTCCAAAAAACTTCAAAAAATTATTATTTATTCACATGTAAAAATTGAAATTTTAGGACCATACAGGATCTTGACGTAAAAAGTATTAACTTTATTGAATGCATATATTTTAACAAGTGGTTGAACATCTACATATTTTTATTTTACGTTGTGTAATCTCTTTAAGCTGCGTTCTGTCATTACATATTGCTTTCGTGATGTTTTTGCTGTCTTTTTGTCAATTTGGCGCCATTTTTGTTGTTTGTTGCTTTCGGTATTTTACCGCCTTAATTTTTTCTCTCATTTGAATTTTTGAATTACACATTTTTTACCTTGACTTAAAAAATATTCTCAGATTCGCAATCAGTGTCGAAATTGAGCTATAAAATCATATTTGTATTTAAAAATCGAAATTTTCGGGTTTAGGACCACACAAGATCTTGACGTAAAAAGTATTAACAAATTTGTAATCCGCGTGGTATAAAACCTAAGTTCGGAAAGTTTCATGGAAAAATTCGAAAAAAAATTTTAGGACCCATTTTTCTTACACAATAGCCAAAAATTTATTTTATTTTCCAAAATTTATGAAATGATCTTTCAGCATAGTGCAAGCGCTCTTGTTACAGTACTTTCGCTTGCATTATTCTGCGTGCTGTTGCTAATAAGAGGTCTCCGCGTGGTATTACAAAAATTAATAAAACAAACGCTTACGATACGACGCACGCTCATTGTTTTTTTTTTGCTACCTCTAGACTGCGATGCCTTATAACGCATTAAATTATATTTTTCTTAATTTATGCAGTTCAAAATTCTAACTTCTAGCATGTTTTCTAAAACTTTTGATTAAAATCATTTCATCAAAATTTGATTCGATTTTGATGACATCTTTATATAAAATGAACTCTGTCCAATTCATCACTCATTCTATTTAATTTTATGCGTTAATTGTCTTTATTCGTGTACGTATGCGCGTTAACTTTATTGAATGCATATATTTTAACAAGTGGTTGAACATCTACATATTTTTATTTTACGTTGTGTAGTTTATTTAGGCTGCATTCTGTCATTACATATTGCTTTCGTCATGTTTTTGCTGTCTTTTTGTCAATTTGGCGCCATTTTTGTTGTTTGTTGCTTTCGGTATTTTAACGCCTTAATTTTTTCTCTCATTTAAATTTTTGTTTTATCTTTTAATTATTGATAATGTACATTATCTATTACTATTAATTAAGAATAATATTATAGATTATTATAACATATTTTTGTATTGCCAGAATTTTTATATGACTATGAAAAATTGCAATTCATGATCCATTTTTTATGATCTAATTCATTTTTATTTATTTATTTTTGCTTCTATTTTTTACATCTATTTCCATTATTATCGATTGCTTGAATAGACGCAGAGGAAAAGTCTCATGTACTTACTACTTATTACTCATATACTTTTTGTTTTGCATTGTAATATTATGACGAGGAAATTTACTATTTTTTAACATTCGTATTTTGTACATGTGTGCAGAAAAAGTGAAAGAGATGCGAATCAACGTGCGAAAAAGACAACTTGCAATTATCACAGAGAACCGAGAAGCAGAAAATATTGCAAAGACATGCAATTTTCAAAACTTGGGGGGTTTTAATCTACGGATTTTGTAATATATTTGAAAATACGGTGTTTGTGGTCGCATTCAAGCGGAACTGAGCATCGACTCGATAACTGAAGAATACTGTAGCCGGGCGCCCTCATCCCTCCATGTCTCGCTTTATTTCTTTAAAAGGTCGATCATTTTGTGCCCGTATGCGAATCCTCTCTTCTGCTTGTTTTGTATGTGTTTATGGTCCTTATTATGATATGCATATATTTTCGTTAGGTGTTGTGTGTATGTATGCATATGTGTTTTTCTGTCTTGCATCTAGCATTAAATTGCATTGTCTTTTTTCTTCTTTTTCTGTTTCCTTTCGAAGTTTTCTCGCTTCGTTTTGTTTTTTGAGAGCCATCTTTATATGTTTAGCGACAACCGTATCGCCTAAATTTTTCACATTCACAACGGTTTAAGCGCGTTGTCTTAGCGCGAAGTTTCCTTTCTTCTCGCTGCAGCATACTCTCTTCGCGTCGACTCTTTCGAAAATTTTGAGCTCTAAGATTCTTTCCTTTACATCCTCTACGCATATTGCTCATTATGTGTTTATTGATTTTTTTCGAACTGTTCTTACGAAAGTTGATTATAGTAAACTCATTTTTTATTATAACAAATTTTATTTTTTTGTTTTTTATTGCAGAATTTTTTTTTATTTCGAAATTATTATTATTACTATTTGTTTTTATTAAATTATTGATATTAAAACACTTGTTTGCTCCCCATTTTTTTTAGCAATTTTTCAATTATTTTTTTATTACCTACTTTTTAAATTTTTTTTGAAATTATTAAAATAAAAATATAAAATATATTATTTTTCAAACTTTTTATACTTTATCAAAAAGGTCCCATCGTGGAATTTTATAATTAACATTTTTAGTCAACAGTATTTTTTAAGTGTTTTTCTTTGGCGGGACCCTTTTGGTAAAAGTATCCATTTTGTTTTAATAAGCAATTTTTTGATGGAAAGAAAATCATTCGAAAAAAAATTTAACTTAAAAGTTACAATTCATCAAAGAATAAAAAATTATGTCATCAAAACTGTTTTTTTTTTGAGGGGGAACTGAAGAAGTCCCCCCTCAATTTATTCACAATTTTCTTGGATTGATTATTAAAGTATATTTTTGTTACACTGATATCGAATTTTTATTCGGTAATTTTTTAATTTTTTTAGTTATTGCTTTACATTTATATTCAACAACTCGTCGACAATAAGTAATGGCTCGCACAAAACAGACCGCTCGCAAGTCAACCGGAGGAAAGGCTCCGCGTAAGCAGCTCGCCACGAAGGCGGCGCGAAAGTCAGCCCCGTCCACAGGCGGAGTGAAAAAGCCCCATCGCTATCGTCCAGGTATGTTTTTACTTGTGTAAAATTATTTAGACTAATCTTTATCTCATGTCTATTAATCTACGTAGTAAGAAATATGCAAAATAATATGAACATTTTTAAATTATAGCATAATGCCGTAATAATATAATACTCTTTAGTGTCTTAGAAAACACAATGTTGGGTGCCAAGTTCTGTTATATTTTTAGTTACGACTGCTTTCTTAGCACATCCATTTTAAAAGGGCGTTAGAGAAAAATTAGCCATTTATATCATACACTAATATCGAAAATCTCATGGAATGTAAAAATGAATTGATCAAGACATAACATAACCACCAACCATAATTTACAATACTTTTTGAAGACATTTAAAAATAATGGACATTTTTTTTGTTCTCTTTTAACAGGAGTGAAAATACGGCTATTATTGTAATCGAAATTTTAAGCTCGATCGTTTAATTGAAACGATTGTTGTATAAGTTTGTAGCGCAATTTATTTTTTTCTTTCTTATTTAATTCATTGTTTTAATATTTTTTGTATTTAAATTAAGTGATACATTTTTTCTACCTTTTTGGGATTCTAAAAAAGAATTTTTTAAAAATTATTTCTAATAATGTTGTTATAGGTACCGTGGCGTTGCGTGAAATCCGCCGATACCAAAAGAGTACTGAGCTTCTCATCCGCAAGCTGCCATTCCAGCGCCTTGTCCGTGAAATCGCTCAGGACTTCAAGACCGATCTTCGATTCCAGTCCGCCGCCATTGGCGCCCTTCAGGTTTGTTGGTTTTGCATCGAGCTTTTCATTATCAACGCAGGGTTGCCAGATGTCCTTTTTAAAAAGATTTGTTCTTTTTTTGAGGGGGTCTGTTCTTTTTTATTTTGTTCTTTTTTTCCATGAAGAATGGCTCTCTTAGACACAGGATCAGGAGTTCCGAGAAGTATTAATTGTTGAGAGAATAAAGAATCTGAGCCGAAAAGTTAACGAAATAGACCAATTCAGATGATATTTTTAGAAAAATCTTTTTTGTCCTTGGAAATTATCAATAAAATATTTTTTTCGTGCCCAGCGTTCTTTTTTATTTTTTTTTCATCTGGCAACCCTGTTATAACGTAAAAAGTTGACTTTTTATAATTATGATTTTTTAAACATCCCAATTTTATTTGCTTTTAAATGTGGTGGGTGTGATGGGTATGTTGATGGGAAGGTATTCTCAAAATCTTTTAATAAAAAATAAGATTCATTATTTCTCATATCAGACAGCTAAATGTTTTCTTGCTAATTTGATTGTTTGGCACATCGTAATTTGCGGCCCTAAGATTTGTTGAGTCAAAGTTTAGCCGAAATTCTCGCGCCGAGATCAAAGAGCGTTAGGCGAGCTAGCGGCTTAAGTTTAAGCCTAGGTTTAGCCCAATATCGAAAAGAAGTAGATCAAAAAAATTTGAAGGCGTGGGCCACAAATTAGGTGACCCCGTTTTGTTTTATTTTAGAAATAAAAAATAAGAAAAAAACTCCGAACAAAACAGAAAAAAGTGGATCATTTTTTAAATTTTTCAAAAAAAAAAATGTTTTGTATCCGAAAGCTGCATTATTATTGATTATATACAGGGTTGCCAGATGAAAAAAAAATAAAAAAGAACGCTGGGCACGAAAAAAATATTTTATTGATAATTTCCAACAACAAAAAAGATTTTTCTAAAAATCTCTGAATTGGTCTATTTCGTTAACTTTTCGGCTCAGATTCTTTATTCTCTCAACAATTAATACTTCTCTCGGAGCTCCTGATTCTGTGTCTAAGAGAGCCATTCTTCATCAGATAGTCAAACATCTCAGTGCAAATAGTCAAACATCTCAAAAAAAGAACAAATCTTTTTAAAAAGGACATCTGGCAACCCTGTGTTAAATGAAACCCTGATTCTATAGCTAAATTATTTTACATTTATTCATTTTTATGGTTGTATTGTTGTAAAAAATGTTCTTGATTTCCAAAAATTTTAAATGAAATTTCTCATTTTTTTTGCTTTTTACAGGAAGCGTCCGAGGCCTATTTGGTGGGTCTTTTCGAGGACACGAACTTGTGCGCCATTCACGCGAAACGCGTCACCATTATGCCAAAGGATATTCAGCTGGCGCGTCGTATTCGCGGCGAGAGAGCCTAAGCGCGAAGAACGCCATCATATGGGAGTGAGAAGTGAGTGATGAGATGCGCGGAAAATGACCAGAAATCCTCTCGCATTTGTAAAATATCGACGTTTGAAAAAATAAACCTATGAATTATTAGCCTTCAGGAAGAATTATATTGTAAAAAACTTCTTTTCTCTTTATTAGATTATTTGCCAATTGAAGGATGATGATAGACTTGTCTTGATTCTGCGAAAATTTTTGCGTTGAACTACGTCGTTTTTTTCGATGTTAAAATATGTGTTGGATTTGTGCTTCTTTTCCTTTTCATTTTTATCACTCTCACTCATCCCCATTTCCTTGATTTTTTTTTAAATCTCAAAATCTCGCTCTTAAATATTTAAAAAAAAATTGTTTCCCCTTTTCTTTATTATATTACGTAATGTTCTCTTTTCTTCAACTAAATAATATTACTTTTGTCTTTTTTCATTTCGACCTCAGCTTATAAAGTACTGCGGTTTTAAAGCGAATTTCCAAATATCCAAATAAAAATCGCGTTTTATTAGGAAAATTTTTTTTTTGATTACTTCCTCTTTTTTGAGCTTTCCTTTAAGATCGCAGTTTTCAATACAACTTATTGCGTCTAAATTATTTATTGTAAAGATGCAACTTTTTTTAATGTATAATATTATACAATTTTCTTGTACTCATCATTTGAAAAATAAAGCAATCGTATAAATTGAGAAGACATGTACTCATTTGAAAGAATCTTTACATTCCACAGTTTGTAAAATAAAGTTATGAATTCCATTTGATAAAAAAAAAATTAGATCCGTGGGTGAATTGAAATTCACACACTTTTTTGTATTGCAATTTATTGGGGAACGTCATTTGGCCTTAAGCGGCACTTTTCTGCTTAAATTTAAGCAGAAATTACCCATCTTAATAGTAAGCAGACCGGATGGCGTACGGTATGCCGGCGATTGATGGAAACGATATTACCGATGGTACTGAAGCGTTTGCCGAAAGCAGTTCGTGTGCGATGGGAAACTGTGATGGCATTATGGTGTCCTGCGACGCGCATTCACCACCGTTCACACCAACAAACAATGAGGACGCGCACTCGCTGAATGTTAACAGTTCCGTCGGTGAGATGAATGAGTGAGACAGCGTTTGTGCATCGCCGGTGCTAGTAGATGGGAGCGTAAACGACGTTGTCGTCGGCGCGATCAACAAGCCAGATGTACTGAAATGGTGGAGAATCGCAGCTTCCGCATTGGTAATACTCATTGAGAATTTGGAAGCTGCCGTTGTGGTTGAATATTCGCTGCTCTCGGGTCTCATCGAGGTTTTTCCACATTTAACATGAACCGGCAACACTAAAATCAACAATTAGAGGTAATTAACTAGTTAATATTACGTTAGCAAAAAAATGCCTGGTTTATTTTTGTCGTTAATGTCGTTGATCGTCAAATTTTCTTCGCAAAGCGCATCTTTCTATAAAAAAATAATTGAATTCAAAAGCAAAACACTTTTTTATACAATTGAGCTAATTTACCATACTCGGCACATTCAGTAACGTGTTCAGTGAATGAATATAATTTACCGCCGCTTTCAGAATTTTCAACTTTGAAACGCGCTTAGTATTTGCACGAATTGAAGGTAGACGATTTTTGAGTAAACTAAACGCCTGATTGACTGTATGAACACGAGTTCGCTCTCGAGCATTGCGTTTCTCCACCAAATTTACAACGGCTTTCGAATTTGTTGGACTTTGCGAAGCGACTATTGACGAAGATGAAGTGCCGCGAAAGTTTAAAAACACATCCTTTTCCGTACGTGGCGAAGAATTTGTGGACTTGGCGGTTTTTAGAGTGCAAAAATTAGTAAGTTGCTGAAACTTAGGCTGATATGCAGCGCTACACAACTGAATAACGGAAGTGGGTACGGTAGCTGTCAATTTTTCGAGTGTGCGATAGTGAGTTGTCTCGAGAGATTCTCCAACTAAAAATTAGTAAAAAAATATTTAAGAAAAATTTATATACAAGCAAAGTGTGTCCGCATAATTAACTTTCATATTCACGGCGAATAATATTGCAAAAAAAGGACAATTTAGCTATATAATTATACAGTTAAAATTTTTTGGCATTTCGCCTATATTTAAAAAATGTAATATTACATTAGATAGAATTTGAAATTTGACAAAATTTGTTTGCAGTAAAATAATAAAAGTAAAGTTATTTGTTATTAAATGCAAATATACACAAAAAATAGCGCATTTTCTTACGAATCGAATGACTACTGGCTTATAATACATAAATGTTAATTTTCACTTTATTTTTCGTTTCTTCTGAAACGCATACTTTTTTCGTACCTAAAAAATATGTAGAATAAATAGGTAGAGCTCAGTGAATTTTCGGAGTTTCCAAATAAGCCTGGGCATTCTTGTTTCCCGTTAAATTCTCTATCTCCTGGTGCAATTTGGAATTGATTAATACGCTAGAAAAAAAGTTAATACGCGAAGAGCAGGTTGATGTCAAATTTATCATTTTTTGAATTGGTTTTGCCCTCAAGCCGATTCTCGAGTTGTCGCTTCGTTTTTTTATCATTTATATTATAAATAAAAAGTGATTTTCAATGAATAAACGGTTTTATTACACGCGAGAATTAGAAGGACGTTTTTGAAATGTAATCTTTTAAACATTCGAAATATTTTCAAATTTGCGCTCGATTACGATATATTCTGTCAAAAATTTGCAATATTATTCGCCGTGATATTGTTTTATTCAACTTTTTAAAATCTAATATTACTATTCATTTAGTTTGTTTGTGCATTAGTGACTTTTCCACCAGTCATTTTCATTAAAATCAATTCGTTTTTTGCACTCGGGGTTACCGACCCTCCCAATGTGGCGCGCTTTATCAGATTTTGGATCCGACTATTCTAGGACTCTGCAAGACCATTCTGATTCTGTTTTGAATCTTATTTAAACTATTTAAATTTTGTTATAAAGTAAAGAATTTTTTGTTAAATGCGGTAACTTTTGCTTCACTTTAGTTTAGATAAATTTGATTTTTTCTTACTGGAAGGAAAAGTGTATGTTAAGTTTGAGAAAGAATTGAATATTGTTTCTACGGAAGTCAGTTTTACATCGGAAGCGAAAGTAACATCGGGAAAATAGTGTGGATTCGATAGCCGCCGAATGGGCACAGCGGAGACATCGGAATGATTGAAACTTGGCGAGACTATTCGACTTTGAAATTCAAATTTAGTCGAATAATTTCGAAATGTCGAATTATCGATAGGTGCGGTTTGCAATTGACCCACGATAATGTCGTTGTAATTTATGGAAAAATGCACGCCGTCCAAGGTCGTATTCGTATCGACATTCGCTAGTGTGTTACGATCATCCTTATGATCGCTGCCGCCATTCGTGATAGGTCGATGGGAAAATAATGATACGAAATTCGGTGAATTAGTCGACAACACGGGACTGACAGGACGGCTATCACCAACATTTTTCAGCTGTGCCATGTGTGAAAACGTGATATGAAAATATGCTGCTATAGGACAGACGATTTTCCGCACCGAAATCCTTACACAAAACACAATTGTTGAATTTGTATGAAATCGAAGGAACAGATGCACGACTTGTAATGCGCGGCGTACCACAAGCAAAGTGATGTCAGAGAGAATGTTATTGCTTTAAGATATGTTTTCAACACATTAAGCTTTGCCGTTTTTCTTTTCATTAATTATTCGATTACCTACTTCTTAGCTTAAATGAAAAAATGAAATTTTAATTACTTTATTGGTAAAAGCATAAGCAATTGTTTATTCTAAAACTAAAATTTATAAATTATTCACATAATCTTGTATCGTATTCTTACAATAAAAATGAAAAGCCCAATTCTAAAAATTCTGACTTTCTTCTACGTCAAAATCAAAAAAAATTTTTTTTGTTAATTTATTTCAATATCAAATCATTTTTATAAAAAAATCTGGACAGAAAAAAAATATATTTATAAAAACATAAAAATTATTACGTACTTTTCATCTTCATTTATTCCACTTCGAATATAGATTTTGTGATGCCGATAATACCGATTTCAAGCCGGTCACCAGAGTGACAGGCACCCACACCGGCCGGCGTGCCGGTGAGAAGTAAGTCGCCACGTTCAAGTGTTACAAATCTACTCGCATACTCGATAAGAATCGTCACATTGAAAATCATCGCATTCGTCGACGATTTTTGACGAAATTCATCATTTTTCTTACAGTAGATTTCGACGTTGTAGGGGTTGGGAATCTGATTGACTTCAATAAATTCGCCGACCGGGCAGGCCGTGTCGAAGGACTTGGCAATGAACCATGGATGGCCTTTGCTTTTCAGTTCGTCCTAAGACTTGTATATGCCCAATTAAAACGTATATTCGTAAAAATGAAAAATATTCTTTACATATTGTTATAGTGAAAACATTTTTTTAGCAAAGTAAAATAACCTTTTAATACATAGCAAATTTTGTCTGCTTTTTAATGGTGTAAAGCAAATTTCAAACAAACAAATAATTTTTGGCCATCAAACCATCAAAACCTCAATTTTTGGACAAAAGTCTTGCAATTTTTTTATTAAAAAAATATTTCGAATAAATCAAATACAAAATAATTTTTTAATCAATTTCAACTTCATTCAACTTTTTAAAAGCAACTAACTGAATTAAACAAAAAGCTACCCTTTTAAAGAGCAATAAAACTTACTAGGGAAAGATACAACCCGTCCCCCTAGGATTTGGAATAAACTTCGTATAGTAGGGTATTTTGGGATGGGGACACCAATAATCATTCGTCCCCTAAATTTAATTTTTGATGTTTTTTCGGAGATCGCGGGTTCGAATCCCTTTGGGGGCAGTCAATTTTTTTGCTTTTAAAAGCTTTTAATAGCGTCCTAATGAATTCTTTAATCATCATACAATCTACAAATGCTATTAGTCTATCAAAAAAGCACAATGAAGTCATTAAATGAAATTTGGATTTGATTCAAATGTGTAAACAGAAATTTTTTTGCTAACTAAAATTTGGTAAAATGTAGCCAATTACCCTAAGTATTGAGACGCGGCCGTTCGAAGAATTTTTGAATTTTGACTTGGCCTTCATTCTGTTATAAAGGGAGCTTACAAGGGAACGTCACAACTTGTACCCTGAGATTTGGATGAAACTTCGTATAGTAGGGTATATTGGGGTCGAGATACCAATGGCGGTAGTCATTCGTCCCCTAAATTTGGTTTTTGATGTTTTTTGAGGGATCGCGGGTTCGAATCCCGTTGGGAGCAGTCAATTTTTTTTGCTTTTAAAAGCGTCCTAAAGTATTCTTTAATTATCATACAATCTACAAATGATATTTTTATTTTTTTTCAAGTGATAAAATACTAAAAAACTTTTTATTAACAATTTAGCATAAAGTGTTCAAAGTAATAGAAATTAAAACAATGTGCGCATCTCGCAAAAAACAATTTGTCACAATGACATCATTTTGAATTCGGATCATGTAAACAATATTGAGGAGAAGTTTTGAAAGCCGGTGGATGTTCATTGTAATAGTTCGCCTTGAAAAAAGCATATTGTATATAGGCTGAAAACTGTGGAGCAGAGAATTGAAAATTTAATTGGTTTATGAGAAGTCCAATATGTTTCCGTATCGCCAAAACAAATTCCGGATAATGTCGACAAATTTTTTCAGATATAAAACGAATAAATATTTTAATCTGTCGATTAAAGTACACATCATAATACTTAACATGTCTTCTTCTGAAAAATGTTCAAATTCAACAACGGCTTCGTTACATAGCATACCTGAAGCGAAATATTTTCAATTGTACATTTTTAAATAATAAAGCATTAACTATGAAAAATTTAAATGTGAAAAACGAATTACAAACCCTGAATTTTTTGATTACATCCTCTTCGGCCTGCGGTAGTATTGAAGAAGTTTCTATCTGCGCTAACTTCAGTAAAGCAGACTTTTCCATGATTAAATACAATGAAAGTTTTTAATTAAACAAATGTAAAAACGAAAAAACATGAAAAATTATCAAAATTTAATTTTTTTTACTGTAAGAAGAAAAAAATAGATCAATAAACACAAAACAGGTTGTACTATTTATCGATGATTTGGTGGTTACCCAAAAAATTATGTTTGTTTAAAATTTGCTTTACACCATTAAAAAGTAGACAAAATTTGCTATTAAAAGGCTTTTTACTTTACTAAAAAATTTGTTCCAGCCAAATTTCTGAATCCCGCAAAATTTAAAAATTGCAAAACTTTTGTCCATGAATGTAAAATAGTATGTATTTAAATAGAATTGTGCCCAAAAGAGAAATACGCCATTATTAAAAAATCGAAAAACCTGAAGATCTCTAGCGGTCATGTCGAGCGCAATGGTATATCCTCCTATATAACTCATTGCATCTGCTTTAGAGATATTAGTTGCTCTTTGGCCAATAATGACACCGAGCTCCACTTCGTAGTGTAGAACAGAGCAACCGGGTGGCCGTCGGATTTTACCTTCCTCTTCGGCCAAATAGCAGTTAGTAGTCTTGGAAAAGAGCATCGGTTTCGACGGTACAGGATTATTGAATTCGGCAACATGGTCGCGATAATTGCGACCAACGCAAATAATCTTTCGACCGATTTCACGAAAATTTCGCAATGATTGAGCGACCATCACTCCCCGAGGCACCCTCAAATCAAACAAATAAATACTCTTTGCATTTATTTTTAAAAAATTTGCTCAAAAATTCACACAAGGAAATCACATTGAGACGCAATAAAATTTACAAAGTAAGCAAAATTCCACTTTACTTATACATTACAGCTATTAGCACAGCAGTGATTATAAACAAAATATAAATTCAATAAGACTAAATATACGTTATGTATAAACATTTTTTGATATCTAATTGAATTGAAATAAATTTAAAACATTTATACTTTTTAACAAAATTTATTTTATCTTTAAACTTACTATTACTAATCAAACATGTACTTATTAAATTTTGAGAATATTCCTTATAAAATAAGATCAAATAGAGGCTAAAATAAAATGAATTACAACTCAAAGTTTAGACATTTTTCGTTTGAAAAAGCTAAGAGATTACTAATATGTTCGTTAGCTAAGATATCTTAAACGAAAATTATTCAAAAGTATCTTAAATTAGAAAGTAACTTAGAAGACATCTTATGTTCTTTTATATACTTTTATTTGAGCAAGTTTTTCAATTTATTTAGTTATTTATGTTTTTATTATATTATTTTCATTATTTTATTATAATTATGTGCACGCATAAAATGCAGTTGAATTTTTCGGTTCATTGTTTTTAACCACTAATTTTTACTTAGATGGGAAATTAACTAAAAATGGTTATTATCAAATTTCTACAATTAGTACACGGTTTTTTTTCTTCAAGCGATGTTTTCTGCCGACCTGGTCGACGGCTTTCGTTCGTTTCTTTTTTCTAATATATTTTTCACGTCGTCGTGAAAATCGTTGCTTAGTTAGAGCCATTCCAAGCCTCATGTCTATGTCGCTATGTCTCATAGTAATAGTAAATTTGTTAGCTGCTATTTGAAAATTGTGTACGCGTGTAGTGTGTTTATGTTTGTGTCTGCATGCGTGCCGCCGTTTCTCTCATCTGAAATTTATCTACGAGAGTGGTAAAGCCTTTTTTATTTGCTCTTTCGTTTTTTATCCTAATTTTTCTTCTCGCTCTTTTTTTTACTTTTATTTTTTCGGAAAAATAAGTATGAGTTTTGCCTGGTAATAAAATAGCTGCATTCAGCTAGATTTTCTATTTTTCTTCGAAATAGAATTAATGGAAAATTTTGGTTTATTTTTGATCAAACACCTATTAAAAATATTGGGTAGCTAATTTTTTTTTGATATATACATATGTCATGATTTTGTGGTCTTACTTTTTAATTTATTAAATATAAACAGCAAAATTTTTTACTAATGTATTTTTCTTATTTAAAACGAATTTTTGTAAGGTTTTAAAAAACTATTATTTTTCTAAATTGCAATTCTTGTTAAAATTCTTTTTTTACTTTATTTTAAAATTTTTTTTACTTATTTTTTTATTTTCCAAATTTTTTAAATTTATTTATTCTGTTAGTTACATAGCAAATCGGCTTATTTTTTCATCTTTACTGCGCGAGAGTATTTATAAGCTGATTGAAAATAATGCGTGTCGGTTAAACGCTTCTACGCGTCGTTCGGCTCGCTTTTTTTAAGCGAAAATGATATTGATTACAAAAAGCTGGTGATCTGAACGTGCGAACGGGTCTGGAAAGGTGGGTTCAATTAAATTATAGTTCCGCATAATAAATATTATATTTTAGATGATGTGGCCGATAAGCCTTAGCTCCCGCTATACTTTTGGCGAAATCCGATTGCAATTTTTTTCTCTATTTCTTTTGTTTTTACTTTGCTTATTTTCACTAGCATCTCAAGCATTTCAACCGGATAGGTTTGTTTATTTTAGACATAATTCTTTATAGAAATTTGTTTTTCTATTTGTTTCAGCGTCTCCAAATGGTCGCAGGAATTATCCAAAAAATTCCAAGATATGTTCGAAAGTGCCACTAATTATCAGGACATTGACTTGGTAATTTTCTTTGCTTCCATTTTCTTTTCTCCTTAAAAATGCCAATAATTTAAATTACATTTTTTCAGTCCTTTCGACGCGTTGCCGATGCGGAGGTATTTGATCCGCAAATGGAGGTTCAAATCGTAAAGAGGCGCATTGAAAATTACCTCAGAGATAGGGCGCAAATGGCATGGGTCAGTTCTCAAAATGAAAATAATTTTTATTATTAAATTTATAGGTTACAGAAAAGATAGCTTCGAGAAAGTTTGAACTTTTTTTTGAAGTTTTATCTTCTTCGTAACATGTATAAATGTATACCAAGAAATTGTTGCAGCTTGCCAAGGTTAGTTTGGAATCAAAAGAGATTCAAATGGTTGAGAATTACACCGAACTCAACGATCCAATGTCAAAACATTTTGTGCGCTATCTCAACGCTAAAACCCAAAGCGATGCGGTCACAGTCTACAAGGACGGACATTTGGGTGAAAAGATTGAAATAAACGCCACCCGCCAATATACATTTGTGCCAAATGCTAACTTTTACGACATTCTGACCAATTCGGAGGCGTCTGCCGTTCACGTACCGACGCCAATCTACAATCGGAGTTGGTTGGCTTAACTTATAAAGAAAAATATCAAATTTGAGCTAATTTTTCTTCATTTTTTATATTTTGCATACTTTTAATATATATTTTACTTAAAATATATATTAAATATTTTTTCTTGTTCTTTTTGGCGAATTTGGTTTTTAATTCTAGTTATAGTTTAAGTTATAGTTTTTTTTTGTAAATTTATTTATTGATTTTAGATCCCTATTTATTGGAACGAATTGCCTGGTCGAACATCGATCAGGTCTACCGGCGTAATCGTGAACGCTTAAAAGATCTCTCCTTTCAAAAGTTTTGCTCCGAAAGCGGATTTATGCGATATTTTCCGGGTGGGTTTTTTTTTATATTTATAAGGTAGATTGTTCCGATGTTTTCAACTTCCTTGATAAAAGTATAAAATGAAATTCTTTTTAGCCGCTCCATGGATTTTCGATAGCAGTGAAGATAATTTGGATCTTTTCGATTGTCGAAATACGGAATGGTTATTAGATTATTATTCGTATTTCTACGGAATGTTTTCATTAGCTAAATGAAACTTTTTTAAAGGTTCTTTATTTAGGTTTATTGACGCGGCGACAATGTCGAAAAATGTGTTGATAATGCTCGATTTGTCGGGTTCAATGTTGGGCCAGCGGCTGGAAATCGCCAAGCAAACCGTTCAGTCTATTTTGGACACACTCTCCGACAATGACTTTTTCAACATTATGGCGGTAAACCATTTTTTCAACACGTTTTAGCCCCAATTTTTTTTTTGAGAGAAATTCTTTTTTGACTTAGTAACTCTTTTTTGTTTTTATTTCTTTTTCGTTATTTTTAGAGTAAAACGAAAAAAAATGCAAAAAAAGGCAAAAATTTTTAATAGTGTGTAATATTAAACAGTTTGCTCACATCATTAATTGCTTTAAGTTTTCGAAAAACATTGAGTTTATGGACACGTGCACGGATGAAGGCTTTGTACAGGCAACTATGCGCAACAAAAAGGTTTTCGGAAAAATTTTGAATTAATTTTTTTTTGTCTAGTTTTATCGGTTTAGACCAGGGTTGCCAGATGAAAATAAAATAAAAAAGAACGCTGGGCACGAAAAAAATATTTTATTGATAATTTCCAAGGACAAAAAAAATTTTCTAAAAATATCTGAATTGGTCTATTTCGTTAACTTTTCGGCTCAGATTCTTTATTCTCTCAACAATTAATACTTCTCGGAACTCCTGATCCCGTGTCTAAGAGAGCCATCGCTCGTGCGCTTACGGGACATTTTCTAAATATTCTACAGCATCGCCTTTCAATTCGCTTCGATAGCGCCTTTCGAGTCAATTTGCTTCGATAGCGATTCTCAATAGCGATAAGCGATAGCGTTACTGAAGGCTCAGTCGATACCGTTTCAAATCAAGGCAGAAAATTGGAAAAAAAGAACAAAAAATAAAAAAGAACAGACCCCCTCAAAAAAAGAACAAGTCTTTTTTAAAAAGGACATCTGTCAACCCTGGTTTAGACGCAGCTTTGTTGGCTGCACCAATTTAATCCTTTAATTTTTGCATTCAATTCATATATGATTTCGAATTTAGACTTTTTACAAAATTTTTTTTTTTATTTATAATGCCACAAAATACGAGATGTATAAATTTGGAACGATGATATTGTAAAATCTTATTTTTTTACAGCGTCTCATCGCTAAAATGTCGAATATTTCTTCGGAGGGTAAGGCCGAATATGAGAAGGCACTCGTTCGAGCATTCACAATGTTAATGGACGTATGACATATTTTTTGTTTGAATATTTGATTATATTGCTTTTTGGAGCTTTAAAGGCTAATATGCGCTTTGATTTTTATCTAATTGCTTTATTTTTTCACTACCCTCTTTACCATTTTACAAATTAAACTAGTAATGCTTTTTAAGCCAGCTGCATATTAACGCTAATTATTGTCATTATACGTTAGATTAATTGCTTACAATTAAAAAAAACAACTTCTGACAATACTAACTTTTGCAAATTTTACTATCCTATTCACAAAGTTTGATTTAACAAAGTTCATATCATAAAATTAAAATGCAGCTGCCTGGCGCGATCTTTTGGCGCAGCAAAGAAGAGTTGGTTCGTGAACAAAATGAAGGTCTTTTGGATCCGAATCTGGAGTACATTCAACTAGAGGACAACGTATTGGTTGTTTCTAAAGGTTACGTAAATGCGGTATGTGCTTTTTTGGGCTTTGTGTGGTTTTTTGGCTTTTTGCTAAGGCTTTTGCTTTTCGCGAATTCCGCTTATCATTATTACAATAACCAATACTATAATTTTTTGCTTTATTTATTCTTTTGTGAAAGAAAATTAACTTAACGAAAACTTCATATGCCTTTCATTTTAGATTAAAAAAGTTACGGGAAACACGAAACAAATGGGCTGCAACGATGTGGTAATGCTTATTACGGACGGCGCTCCTGGCTTTTATAAAGAGACCTTTGAATTATACAACAAAGAAAAACGGGTAAATTCTTATTATATTTGATTTAATAGTTTAGCACTTGTCACGAAATGGGAAATATAGAGGCAGTGGAAGAATTAGCAACGTTTCTACTTTCCAAATTCGTGAGAAAAAAACCACCAAAAGGTGTGGTGAGAAGAGCCCTAAAGCTAATAGTCAAAAATATGTGCGCAAAAGGTTTATTACTCTGAAAAATAAATTAAACAAAAAAAACAATTTAAACAAAGGAAAATTAAATTAAACAATTTAAATGATAGAAATTAAGTCAAAAAAAATTGGCGCTGTCTGAAAAGGATGGAACGACTAAGCACGAGAACCTGAAACCGATCAAATAAATGTTTCCAATAACCTTATATCTAGACGCAACTCCCAAGTGCAAAGATGATGAAAAAACTTTGTTTGACACTATAACACGAAATCAATAAGCGAGAGAGGAACACGACCGATCAAGCAAACGAAAAACTTAAGAATGAATAAAAAGAAAAAAATATTTTGGTGGCAAAATTTGAACATGATGCCAAGAAAAAATGAGCGAAAAGAAAATTTGAATTTAAAAAAAAAGAAATTTCGTAAACCCAAGTTTACGACAGCACTAAATGGAATTTTTAGATTCGCTTTTTCTCGTTTCTCGTGGGCGAAGAAGCCACCGACTTTGAGCAAGTCCGCTGGATGGCCTGCAACAATCGCGGCTTTATGGTTCATATTAACAACTTGGCGGATGTGCGCGAGAAAGTTCAGGTCGGTTTG
The DNA here is from genome assembly GCA_024678965.1 of Bradynema listronoti. Classification (NCBI taxonomy): domain Eukaryota; kingdom Metazoa; phylum Nematoda; class Chromadorea; order Rhabditida; family Allantonematidae; genus Bradynema; species Bradynema listronoti. The sequence goes on from JANLNO010000006.1 coordinate 1,368,266, forward strand.
TTGTTGTAAAATTAAAATAAATACGACTTAATCGAGACTTTTACAATATTCGCGTTGAATTCGATTTATTTTACTTAATTTTAATTGTTTTTATTCAGCAATACGTGAAGGTCATGTCACGAGCTATCAGCCGACAAAGCGAGGCCATCCACGAGGAGAACGCAATTTGGAGCGGCACCGGACGAGAACGAACGGTTTGGTTTCAATTACAATATTTTATCGCAAGCACTTCGTTTCCTTATTTTTGGCCCTTGTACTATCGGTCGTGTGGAGTGCTTGGACAGAATTTTAATTATAGTTTCAATCAACAGATGATCAAAAAATACTTTATTTCAAACCTAACAAAAGCAGAAAAGGAAACAATTATCAACAATAATAAAAATTGGAAAAAATTATGTCCAAAACAAAAAATCATAAATAGATTTAAACACTTAATTTCCGTTTGAGACTTGAATTATTTCAAATATATTTTTCGCTTTTGCGACAATTTTACTTCTATTCTGGGGTACAAGAGGAATTAAAGAGCTCACCTAATTTGCGGCTTTAAAGGACGCATGAACACCAATATAAACTTCCACACAATTTGTTCTAACTTTTTTTCTACGATAGATAGAGACGTGGGTTTTTTGCATTTTGTAGAGCGTTATCGATTTATGGGAGACAGCGATTTTTAAAATGTTCATTTTTAGCATTTTTATAGAGGAAAATGCAACGAAAAAAGTGCATGTGGCTGAGCATTTTTTTCGGAGAGTGATCCGATGGACTTGAAACTATGAGCTCCCCTTACATACACTATAAATTTGAACCTGATCGATTGGATAGGAGCCGAGTTATGAAACTTTAAAAAACGGAAAAAATGCGGAAATTTATCATTTTTGTCTAAGAGCTCACCTAATTTGCGGCCCGCGTCTTCAGATTTTGTTTGCAGCTTCACGATTTCAGATTTTAGGCTGAACTTAGGCTTGAGCCGTTACTCGCTACCAGCACGTCCCTATGCCCTATGCCCGAAATTTTAGGCTAACCATAATCCTAGAGCCGCCCGGAATTTGAAGAGCCGGAGATTTTTTAGTTATGCGGGAAGAATAGCTTTTTTTAATTGAATTTTTCTTTAAAACAATTCCAGTTTCTAGAGCAATGAGTTTGTGATTTCGGTCAGCTATCCGGTCGTGCTTGACGGTAATTTTACGGGCGTTTCTGCTGTTACTATCCCGCTAACAGAGCTCGCACAAATCGCCAACCCAGTTATTGTGCGTTCCTAAAGTTGTTGTTTTTTTAAATTTCTAACTAGATGAATTAGGGAGGAATTTATAGGCGGGCGGTGAGAGCTACTTTTTTATGTTGGACAATAATGGCTACGCAATGTTTCATCCGCAACTTAGGCCTGTGGTACGTCCTTGAACATTCAAACTCATTAAATTATAACGGGATTTAAAAAATTGGTTCTTTTCTGTTTTAACCCAACAAAAATTTTTTTCTTCAAATCGTTCTGAAATTTGGTACATGGGTATATTAGTACATTTGGTACATGTTTTTTTGTATAGGGTCTGGATGGTCCTATTTTGCATTATGGATACCGTATATATGCAATTATAGATAGATATCGTATATATGCAATTATAGATGGATACCGTATATATGCAATTATAGATAATTACCGTATATATGCAATTATAGATAGATACCGTATATGTGCAATTATAGACAGATACCGTATATATGCAATTATAGATAGATACCAATTATAGATAGACGAATTTGATGTTGCAGTAAAAAATTTTTGTGAGGTTAAAACAGAAAAGAACCAAAAAATTGAATTATTTTATATTTAAGGACGCAATTACCGGCGATGTTAAGTCGACTTTTAGCAATATGGACTTTGTTGAGATTGATTTTCAAACGTTAAATCCGGTAAGAAAATATTTTGCATTATTTCATTAGACTTTTGTCTTTTGGTTTTGTAGCCCAAGGTGCGGCTTGGATGTTCAACCAACGATCTTAAAGGACTAATCAGTCTGTTCTCGGTGGACAATATGCGGCGTGTCTATCGAGTAAAAAGCGATTACTACGCGGAATGCATCGAAGGCACGCTATTCACGTGAGTATAAAAAAAACTTCTCTTAAAATCATTTCATATGGCGAGATTTTAGAGCAAAACTTTCTTTGAATAGTTTAGATCTATTTTTTTTCAAAATATTTTCATCGTTTTTTTTTCAGCGTGGGACTGAGCTTAACGGAAGGCGACAACGCTCGTTTGAAACGCGCCGATAATACGTTTAGCTTGTCGCGTGTGAACATGAATTGGTTCCGCGAAAATAATTGGCGTCTACATCCGAAATGGTGCATTTCATTATTCATAATTGTCTTTCGCTCGTTGAAAGCTTATATTTTTACTGTTTCCTGCACTTTAAGTTAATTATGCGAATAGTAGGAATTTTTCATTTAACTGTTAAATTTTAAATTCGATTATGCGTGAAAAAATAAGGAAAAAACTTCAAAAATTGTTTAAAGTACAAGGACTAAAAGCAAAAGAACAAATATGAATACATCAATCAAGGCACTTGCACATGTAAACAAGCTTTTCGGCAATGATTTTCGATTGCCCAGCTTCTTCTTCAGACTTTTTTGGGATTTGAAAGGAAATAGAAGAGGGAAAAGGAGGTGCGGGTGGTTGTGGGGAAGATGCTATCGAAGAAGATATTGGTGGAATAATTATGGTCGCTTGTAGTTGGCTTTGGAGCGTTTTATTACTTTTGTTTGCTTTCATATTTGATAACGATTCAGAGTCAGAGGAATTTATTCTAAGCGAAAAATTTTCGAATAATTTGGAGTGTGCGCCTACGTTTGCTACGGGTAAAGATGGCAAATATCCGCATTTTGCATAAAAAGATTCCTTATCTCGCGTAGACAAATAGATCTGAACAGAATATAAAAAATGTTGTTGAGGGAAAAGTCGCTTTATAATTATACTTATTTTCATTTTTTGTAATGCATATACAACAGGGTTGCCAGATGTCCTTTTTAAAAAGATTTGTTCTTTTTTTGAGGCGGTCTGTTCTTTTTTATTTTTTGTTCTTTTTTTCCATTTTTTGTTCTTTTTTTCCATGAAGAATGGCTCTCTTAGACACAGGATCAGGAGCTCCGAGAGAAGTATTAATTGTTGAGAGAATAAAGAATCTGAGCCGAAAAGTTAACGAAATAGACCAATTCAGATATTTTTAGAAAATTATTTTTTTGTTGTTGGAAATTATCAATAAAATATTTTTTTCGTGCCCAGCGTTCTTTTTTATTTTATTTTCATCTGGCAACCCTGATTTAACCCCATTTTTTGCAATTTTCCAGCTTTTATTGGATCAATCAGACTAAATTTTTTCTGTAGTTATGTGGCAATCACTTCTTTATTTTTCTTATGGTCCTTGTGCTTATAGCCGAGTGATTGCCCCCAAAATTTATTTTTCTTTGTTGGTGTTTCGAATTTATATTTTTTTTTATTCAACAAAAGTGCTCAAGCACCAATTAACAACAATTTTTTAAACAAGCAAAAAACTTAACTTACTTAAAAACTAAAAAATTGGGCCTAGAACATTATAAGCGAACAAATTATTGCAATAAAGGTGAAACCAACAAATGTTACTAAGTTAATTATGCGAATAGTAGTAGGAATTTTTCATTTAATATCTTTTTAAACAATTCTCTCATTTCATTTAGGCGCTATTGTCTGCTGAACGACAGCGACATTGGCGTGACCAGAGAGGAGGCATTCGTAATTTACGCTAAGCAAATGCAAGATTTCGGCAAATTGCCGACGCTTTGTCATTCGCGGCGTCAACTCATCGATCGTGTTCTACTCGATCTTGAGGCCACTAGTGGATTTTCCCAAAAATGGAATCTCGAATCGCCGGCAAATCAAAAGTATTTAAAATGTTTATGCAATGGCTTAATATTCAAGGATCTTTAAGGAATCGTGTTCATTTGACGTTTTTCGCCTCACCGTCCGGCGTTATTCGCTATATAAATCGGACTCTGGACGGGTTATTCTACGAGGGAGACTCGCAAAACTTGTACTTTGTTTTTATAGAATGTTTATTCTTCCAATTTAAATTGACTTTTTTTTATTTAGTGCTTATCGGCATTTTGTATTGCAATTGAATGCGCGAACCACCGACTCGGACTATTTCAAACGAGCCGTTCGACAAAAAGGCCGAATCGTGTTTGACATTAATCGTAAAAGTACGTTCAATATAAAGATCTTGGCGAAAAAATCAATATATTCCAACAACATTTTTTCAGCTCGTCTTTGGAACGGACCCGATGGCGGCAGGACGCCGTACGGCAATTATGACAATGAGACCATTCTCGGCAACGCTTTCAAAGCGCTCTACATTAAGGACGCGCTTGTTGGCGTAGTCGGAATGGAGTTTAATTACGATACGCTCGTCGAACAGATGAAGGAAGTCGGCTGTTTACCGGATGTAAGTTTCTTTTTTTTTATGACTCTGAGTTTTTAATAATTTTAAGGAGAGTTTAAAACGATTGGAATTTAATCAGCTTATTGATTTGCGGCCTTTAAAATAAGTCGGCGGAATTTAAAAAGAGTTTAAGACGATTAGAATTGAATCAGCTTATCGATTTGCGGCCTTTAAAAAGAGTCGGCGGCCTTTAGAAAGAGTTTTAAACGATTAGAATTTGATCAGCTTATCGATTATAGTTATTGTCTAGACTTTAAAACATCAATCAACTTTTTTTTTGGAAATTTTTCTACAAGTTCTTCGCAAAATTTCCAAAACGTTTATATTTTTAGGACGAACGAAGCCGATGCTATTTGCTGGACGAGCACGGCTATGTGGTGTACACCAGCCAACGTGACACCTACTACTCGGATTATATTCGCGCATTCAGCGAAGAGATGTCGCACGAGGTGCCAATCGCGGTCGGCAATTTGGCGGTGGCTCAACGCACGCATCATCAGCATCAGGTCCAGCATCACACCAGCTGGAGTCAGCATCGCCAACAGCACAAACCGATTCTCACGCATAAAAAGCCGACGCATGCGCAGCTTGCCGCTCAGACGCCCATACAAGACTTTGTCGGCGCGGGCACGGACGGCAACGTGGTATTAGGCCATTTCTTCGGACATATCAATCGCATCACCGAGTGGACAATGGAGCTGCTCATCAAGAAGGGCTACTACACAAAGTATGTTTGAGTTTAATTATTCCGATTTTTAAGGAGAAGCCAAGTTCTTTTGGGACTTTTGTTTTTTTTTTACTTTTTATTATATTTTATTCTATTACAAAAAAAGTGTAAGAATATAATAAAATGAGAATCTTGTAATAAATAAGCTCTAAATATTGTTATTTTTGGTTATTTCCAATTATCGGACCCCCGAAAAAAATTTTTTGATCATCTCGTTCTTCATTTTAGCCAATTATGCTTACAAATGGGGGCTTAGGCTCAGGCAATTAGGCCTAGGCCTGGCCTATGTTCCACTTTGGCTTTAAACTTGGATCATGCTTTTAAGCTTAGGAATTTTTTTTTTTTTTTTGGGGGGGGGGGTCCGATAACCGGAAAGAACATTATTTTTTGTATAACTAATGGCTTGATGTTTTACCCATCCGCTCAACCAACACAATTAATATTATAGAACGGTTTTTGTCGATAATCAAGGAATGTGCGATCCCGAAGTCGCCGTTCAAGCGACTACCGCCGGCGTTAGCAGCGTTTTCGTACAGGTCTCATTATTTGGACTCTTGTGCTTTTCAATATAAAAATTATTATTTATTTTTTCAACGAAATATTATTTAAGAACATTTTTTAGCCGTTTAAAATGTTGGCGCACGCCGTTTTCGGGATTTTAGCGCAGTTCATTCGTTTAATTCAATACTTCTCTCTTATACCATTTTCGATTGCTCAAAGTAAATGAGTTATTATTTTGTTTTTCCGTAAGCTTATTTAATTTTCACATTTATTTTAGACACGGGTGATACGAGCGGCAACGCCGGCGCGGGTCCGATGCCTCCGCCCGAGGGACGATTTTCGTGTAGGAAAAAGTCGCCGTTCTATCTCGCCAACCCCGACCATCGAACGGGCTCGTCGGCGCTATTGGAAGAGGGGGCGGCCGAACGACCGTGCACCGGCACTTCACAATGCGCATTGTGAGGAGCCACAAAAAAACGGATAGAATAAATAGTATAAAAATAAATAGTATAAAATATGCAATTCCAAACGACATACCTTATAGAACAAATATGATGGGATTCTTTTTAAGTAGTGATTGAGTATATGCTATTCAATTATTACAATTAAAAAAATATTTTTATGCTATTTTTAAGACTACATATTTACTTCTTTTTTTTGTCAAAAATAAAAGGTGCAAATAATTATTATATGTTTATAGAAAAGTGTATGCGTCGTGGATAGAATCCACCAACCTTTTGCTAGTCGTTCTGCGTCAGGGCGCGCATAGCAATTGCTACGATTCCGTTCAATGCACAATGTCCATGCCGCCGGCGATTCCTTTCGGTTTTCAGCGCATAACGGCGCAAAATATCGCCGCCGACTATGCGGAAGAGGCGGAAAATGCCGGCGCAAACGCCGATTATGGTGAGATTGCACCTCGTACCGCGCATGAAGAAATGTGCGCGTCGGTTATCACTCCCCATCGGCGACAAAACGTCGTACAATGTCTTCGAGATGACTTTCTCGAGGTATTTTCCAATATTATTGCGTAGTTTTTTTTTTAATATCATCTGAATGAAGCCCCTTTAAAATTTACTAAATAGCCATTCGTATTTATTCGCTATTTTAGGATGAATCGACTTTACCATGTTCAGGAGCTCAAACGCGTTTCGTATATGTTGGCTGCGCAAATATTTTAGCTTTTATTATTTTCTTTTTCAGGTATACTCGCCTCATAAATATTTTCGGGTTTTGAAAAAGTATTTCTCATTCATTGTTTTTGCATTTTTTTTTCAGTTTTAACATTTCAAATGCAAAAATAAAAATTTAAAAAAAATCAAATGAAAAAACTAGGCTGAAATAAGCAAAAATATACTCGGTTTTGAAATTTACCTCCTTTAAAAATTTTTATGTTAAATATCTGTGATTTATTTATGCACTAACTCTACAGTTCGTTTACATATAAATAAAAAAATTTTATTACAAATGCTTGATGCTATGAGTTTTTTAAAAATTTTGATTTTTTTTCGATAGATTAACTAAAACCAACATTTTTAAGATTTACGATGAATTTAATAGTAGTATGACACGGCAAAAAAATTCTGAACCCAGAGCGCACGAGTTTTGATAATGGGTGAAAAGAACAAATATTATAAAAACATTCTGAATATTTATCATTTCTTTTGCCGCCTTCTGCATTTATTGATTTTTTAAAAGATTTTTATTAGGTTGACGGAAAAGTATTTTGGATTTTAATATGAAACGATTATTTCTTGGATCCCTGTTTGAACTCGTAAAACATGAGCATGCGGATTTTTTAACGATTTTTTTGACATAATGAGCTTCCGTTGAAAACTTATAACTTTACAATAAATTAAACTAAACCGAACTTTTATTTACCAAAATGTTTGCAAGAAGACGGGCTTTCAAACCATATATTCATCATACATAACAATGATAATAAAAAAATTTTATTGACGTATAAACACAGATGTATCAAAACTTTTTGACCAACCTAATAATTATTATTTTTACAGCTTAAAATTTTTAATTTTTATTTTTTATTACTACCAAATTGTTAGTGTTTTTTTTCGATTGTGTATCTCCACCAGCGATGCGTCTGAAAGAAATTTTAAATTTCGGAAATCGGAAATTTTTTTATAAAAAATTTTATTTTTACAAAATTCAATATATTTTTAAATGTTAAAATTTTCGATATTTCCGAAAAAAGGTCAAAATTTAGGAAACCAGAAGGAAAAAATATTAGAAATTGGAATTCCAACGTACCGCTATACTACAGGGTTGGTGAAAAGTTCCCGTACTTTTTCCAGATATTTCAACAGTACATAAATACTCTATACAAAAGTAAATGCAATCAACTTTTTAAATAATAACATTTATTAGATCGATAACAACACGATAAAACAAAAAAATTACAACAAATGCTCAAAATTGCCTCCTTGGGCCTCAACACATTTTTTAATACGCTTTGGAAAATTGTTGACGATGGTCGCACACTCTTCCACCTTAATCTCGTTCCAGGCGCGCGTCAGAGCCGTTTTAAGCGCTTCAACGGTAGCGTAACGTGTAGCCGAAATTTTTTGCTCCAGGATTGACCAGACGGAGAAGTCCATCGGGTTGAGATCCGGCGAGTTTGGCGGCCAAACGTCTTTGCCCCAAAAGCCTGAAAACAGCTCTTCGCAGACGGCGATTGTCGAATTGGCCGAATGCGCCGGCGCCCAGTCCTGTTGAAGCATGAATCCGTCCGGGCCGAAGTGCTGCGACGCCCACGGGTCCAGGACGTCGCGAAGGACTCGCTGCTGGTAGCTGGCGGCGTTGATTTTCACGTTCCGCTCGATGAAGATCAGCGGCGTCTTTCCGGTGGCGCAGATCCCGGCCCAAACCATGACCGAGGCCGGAAAGTAACTGCGGCCGATGGTTTTCGCCGCCGCGGTTTTCTGTTGTCCCTTCTTCAGCAGTTGGCGGCGATTCTAGCGGTTGTGGAGCGGCTCCACCGTGAAGATCTTCTCGTCAGTGAAGAGCACTTTGGACAGGCGACCACCGCCGACCAGCCGACGCATTCGGCGGCATCTTTGTAGCCGCTTCGCCTTCATGGCTTCGTTGAGGAACCCTGTATACATTATAAAAATTTATCTTTTGTGTTGCAAATACATTTACAAACTTTTTGAAGCCTACAGTAGTGAACAAAATTAAGGAGATCTTTTTTGGAAATATGGTTTCTTGTATTTTTCTCGGAGTAAACAAAAGATATAAACTTTTAATAAATTCTATTTTGTAGCATTATTCATCCTTTTTCAGATAAAAAAGTTTGTGCCGATCCGTTTATCCAAAAATTTTTGGCGCCCAATCAAAGGAGAGCACTTCTAACACAAGTGTATCAAAACTTTTGGACCAACCAATCCTTTTGATTTTTTACCAGCTTCTTTGTTGTAATTTACTAAAAACACGTCTTCTTTATGCTGCTTATTCAATATCTGACACTTTTAACTTTTTAGTTCTTTGTTTCATTTATCGTAGAGAGCTTAAATTGCAAGCATGCTAGCAATGTTAAAGGACTATTATAAATCAGCCACAAATTTTCCATTTGCTTTTTTTTATTAATATTAAAAAATATGAAAAACATAAAAAGAGCCAAAAATCAGGACATACATTTTGGACACAGTAAAAATAATTTAGATATAAGCTCATTTACAGTTCAAACCATTTAAATAACATATTGGCAAGTATCAGCAGGAATGAAAACAAAATAATAATTATTTACTTTGAGCTATAAGAGAGGTATTGAATCAAATGAATAATCAAATGAATCAAATAAAAACGATTATCAATGCCCGTAAGTGTGCAATGTAGCAGAGAATATGCATCTGAGATTGTAATAAAAGAAGAGTCCAATGAGTCAAATGCAAAAGAAGTCAAATGAATCAAAAATGTGTAACAATTAATTGGAGATACGATAAATTATAGGGTAGACGATGCCGCCATGTTCTAAAACGAGTCGCTTTGCCAAATCCGGCAACTATACCAAGCCCTCCTAAATATTCAGCCCAGCATTTCTACAACGAGTCGGTCAAATTCCTTGCTGCTGGAGATACGATTCAAGCGTCAGAAAAAGCCTGGACATGCGCCACATTTCAATTAAAGGCAACTTATTTCGCGGCCGGCGTGGATTTTCGAAGTCACCATGGGCTTAGTCGAGCTGTCGGCTTTTTGGGCAATTTCACCGATTCGAAGGTGTTTCGCGCTATCCATCATGGCTGGCTTACTGCGGAAGAGTATAAATTTTGCTATAAATTTTTTTATGTATAATCTTTTAGATTACTTTATTTTTTTGGCGTTATTATTAAACTAGCTTAAGGTCGCGCCTCGGTGCTTCTTTAAGCCACTGTTCTTGATGAAGACCAAAGAAAAGGAAAAAAAAGAACATTTTCCTTAAAAATTACGATAAAATATAAGGTTTTTTAAAAAAAACTTGTTTTTGAAATGCTTTTAACCCTGCTAAATTTTTTTTTATTGTTTAAACTCTCGTTATATTTTAAATGTATATTTTTTGTTTTGTTTAGAATGTCAAAAAGTGTAGCATTAAGTGAAGAAGTCTATAAGCCGCACTTGAAAACATTTACATTAAAAATCGACCTTAATCCAGAAAACATCGATTTCTAATCCAAGTGTGGTCGATGGTGCCATCTAAGAGAGCACGAAATACTTATAATATGTATATTGTGGAATTAGAAAAATTGAATATGTACTTGTATTGAATATGTACGATTGAATATGTACGGTAGCTGCGCAGTCCCAGCTTCCTTCCGACGATGTTTTGAACGCGTTCCCTGCTGATACCGAGCTCTGTGGCCATCTTGTTGATGGACGCCTCAGGATTGCGGCAAATTCAGCAACGGAGCTTGTTGACATTCTCCGGAGTGGTCGCGGTGGTAGGACGGCCGCTTCGGGGACGGTCCGTGGTCCCGCCAGTCTCCTTGTAACGTTTTACAATCTTGTAGATGGTCCTTTGTTTGAAGCCGGTTGTTCGAATGTCGGCCGTCTTCATTCCCGTCTTGTGCAATTCAACGACGGTGGCACGTTCACTTTCACGGGACATGGCATAACATGAAAAAAAAAACTACAACACTTTCTAAATCAGAATTGCACGAGGAATATACAATAACTATCTATAATTGCATATATATAAATGAAAAATTATAAATGAAAGACTTTGTCCATTATGTAATTATAAACAAAATTATGTAATTATAAACATAAAAGTATAAATACAATTTAATGAAGATTCAGACAAGAAATGCAATATGTAGAATAAGAAAAAGATGCTGGATTAAAAACCCACCCGATGCATGTCCTCGAAGCGAGCGCGTCGACGGCGCGCAATTTCCAAGCGAATTTCCTTCATCCAGCGCTCGCGTTCCAACTGCTCTTTCGTCTTCTTCGTGGGCGCTTTAATGGTCACCTAAAATGATGCTCATTACGAAGAAAAACAACGTAAAACCTAGTGAAATTAGCACGTTGTTTCCAAATCAATGTACCAAGCTCTCTCTCAAAAAAAAACAAAAAAAAGGAAAGAAAGTTTAAGCCATTCAAAAAATAGACGATTTATTTGGTGATACGATAAAATATAGGATACACGATGCCGCCATGTTTTACGTTTTCAAAAACAATCTCGACATATTTCTTATTTTGTTTTTGAATAAAATAGGACAGGTTTTTTAAGCAAATTAAGATCGATGCGTTCTAATTCGTTTAAGAAGGAATAAACATATGGAATTGCGCGATGAATGCCTTCAGCCAAAAGAAAATAGTGGTTTCGATGTAAACTAAAGATACAAAAAAATCTGCTATACTTGTGAAAATGCTTTTAATCCCGTTCCCATTTTTTGCAATTTTTCAACTTTTATTGGATCAAGTCTCACTTAAAAAAGTCGATTTTAATCGACCTTAATTCTTTAAAAAAATCGATGGTGTCATCTAAAAGAGCACAAAATATTGTGAATCCAATTTGAAAAATTAGCCGCAAAATTTTTTAGAAATCTATTTATCTTGCAAAAGCACCAAAGAACACCAAATGTTTGTCACATTAAAAATAGTGCATACATATGCAATTTTTCTAATTCCACAATATAAATTAGAACAAAACTACTATCACAATTTTCTTTTGGCTGAAGACATTCATCGCACAATTCCAGATGTTTATTCCTTCGTAAACGAATTAGAACGCATCGATCTTGATTCGCTTAAAAAACGCTCACGAACCTCTTCCGCAGTAAGCCAGCCATGATGGATAGCGCGAAACACCTTCGAATCGGTGAAATTGCCCAAAAAGCCGACAGCTCGACTAAGCCCATGGTGACTTCGAAAATCCACGCCGGCCGCGAAATAAGTTGCCTTTAATTGAAATGTGGCGCATGTCCAGGCTTTTTCTGACGCTTGAATCGTATCTCCCGCAGCAAGGAATTTGACCGACTTGTTGTAGAAATGCTGGGCTGAATATTTAGGAGGGCTTGGTATAGTTGCCGGATTTGGCAAAGCGACTCGTTTTAGGTACCTTAATGTCAAATTTAGTTTTTTTATTAAATTGATATGTAAGTTCTGATATCGTTTCTTAAAAAATCTAGAATAAATATGGCCTGCAACGTCTATAAAATAAACGTTATTGGATTTTATCAAAACTTATTTAATTATTAAAGGTCTCAGAAAATAATATTTTTCCAGAATAATAATAAATGAACTGCTCCTTCCTATTTGTCTCCAATTATTATTTTCACACAACCCCACTTGACGCGACAACCGAAAAAAACTTATTAACTTTGAGCGCTAATTCAAATTATCTTTAAATTCTCGCGTCATACGCGACAACCGACCTAATAAATAAAAAATTGAAAAGTGAAAACCCACCTAACGATAAAGATAAACATTTGAAGCGGAATTCTAAAAAATAAAAATTATAAAATTCTTTTGACCATCAAATAAATAAAGAATGTTTATGTAATTTATTCCATTTTATAAAGAATGTTTACGTAAATGTTTTATTTATTCCATGCTTTTTAGTGATTCGAGTATCCAATTGGGTAGAAAGATCAAAACTACCGCCCGAGTATGTCATTCATTTCACCTACTGTTGAGCCCATGAGACAAAAATTTTATTGAAACATTTTTCTAAGACGTAGAACATGGCGGCATCGTGTATTTTATATTTTATCGTATCTCCAATTAATTGTAAAACAAAAATTATTACTCAATTTTTGAGGCATTTGTAATCGTCTTTATTGATAATCGTGCATTTGACTCATTTTATTTGACTCATTTGACTTCTTTTATTACAATCTCAGATGGATACTCTCTGTACATTTATGTTTAAAAGTTTTCTTCATTTTTTAAGACTAATAAATATAAATAATTTTTTTAAATATTTTCCAATCCTTGTGATTTTGGGTTGTTGAAAAAATATTGTCTCGTACCACTGTGAATGTAAATTTATTGGATACATTGTACACATATAACAATGAAAAATTAATAATAGAAAACGAGATCTCAAATCAAAATATTTGTCCTTGGTTTAATTAATACAGTCGGTCTTATTGAATTCATTGTTAGATCGTCTAAAAGAGTCTGTTCACTTGAATCGCGACCTCATCTTTTCTAGCAAACGTTTTCCTTTAATAAGTTTTTTCCAGTTATCCCACACCTGCTCTTCAACCCTCTAAATACGAGTATAGATATTGGATAAACATTCCAAAATGAAAATATTTCTAATATTTGTTTTACCTTAGCGTCTCTTTCAGCTTTTTTTGTGGTATATTCTTTCCAGGCGGACTTGAGAGTCGCCACGTCCTTTTCCAGTACAACGCATCCATCAATTCTAGAATATTTGTCGTTAAATGCGGCTGACAAAACCAAGAATTTACTTGGCAAAACCTTTATTCAAAATTTATCAAATGTGATTATACGTGGGATGATTGCGGCCGCCACTAAACTCCCAGCCAACAATTGCCTGAACTGCCTCGAGTTCAAGACGCCTGGCGACTTGGTAGATTCCATTTAATTGTAGATGTACACAACCTTTCGGAACCATCGACTTTTGATACACGTAGATATTGCCGTGATCATTTCGAGGAATTTTTCCCTAAATATAATGATTGAGGAAGTGATAATAAAAATATCATGTATAAAAAAGTTCATACGTCAATGACTGGTGGTGCAACGTAGGGCTCGGTCTGCCAATAACCATACACGTCAAGATAAAGCTGCGTGCGCTCCTCCTTTGGGATGTTCAACTTTGGACGAGCTTTGACAACTTTATATGGTTTTTCGCCCGGCTAAATGATAAGATTAAAATATATTCGTCATACATGTGTTCAAAAAAAATTAATACCTTTACGTTTCTAGCCTCTTTAATCCAATTGAGCTCTCCCTGTAGTGTGAACACGGCACTTCGTGGATAGATTTTGTGGCCACGAATCGTGCCAATTGGCTCCAAATCCGGCGGATAGATAGCTTCAAATTTCAGAAGATCCTTTTCGAGCACATAGCTTAACAAATAAAAAAACTGATTAACATATAATCACGCTTTAAACTAAAATTTATACAGTGGATGATTTTTGTATTCGGAGACCGTAATGGGTTTTTCTAAACTCATTTGAAGAGCGAGAATTTGGGCATCTTCGGCACGAGCACGAGATTGGTCGGCTTTTAATGTCTACAACGGATATGATAAATGGATTATGGAATGTATCTTCAACTCATGGTATAGGATGTTTCAATTTTTTATAACGCTTTTGAACAGCTCTAACTTTTTTCTTGGAGTAATTTTAAGACAAGCATATTCTTTTTTACTCGTCATTACAATTTGTTTGAGCTACTAAACAAAAAAAAATTTTTTTTGACTTTTTCGATTTTTGCCTTGGTTCCCTGGTCCTTCATCCCCCCTGTGGTCGATAAAAAAAAGAGAATGACCCACACTCGGATTATAAATCGATGTTTTCTGGATTAAGGTCGACTTTTAATATAAATGTTTTTATAGACGCATTTTCTCTTCTTCACTTAATGCTACACAAAATGTTTTAAAAAATTATTTATATTTATTAGAAAAGTTTTAAAAAATGAAGAAAACTTTTAAACATAAATGTGCAATTAGTTTAATAGTTAATTAGCGAAGTGTGGAAATGAGTTATGGAAATGATTAATTGGTCTTCATTTACTAATAATCTTTGTTACCAATAAAAACTTTCATTTCGGATTTATCACAGGCCGAAGCAAAAATTGAAAAACTCTAAAAAAAATTTTTTTGTTTAGTAGCTCAAACAAATTGTAATGAAAAGAATGCCGAAGATTGGGCATCTTAAAATTACCTCAAAAAAAAGATAGAGCTGTTCAAAAACGTTAGAAAAAGTTGAAACACCCTTCCAATAATGCCACCCTAAACTTTAACCATCTTCAACACATTCTTTTAACCTCAAACGTAAATCTAATAATAACTTAAAGCAATTGTGCTTTTTGTAGGCATCCAACTTTTGTTCTGTGCTTTGTTGAACAAGTTCCAAGCAACTTTTAACTATGAGTTAAAAGTGTATGTATTGAATGGGCAGCATAAAGAATAAATTACAACAAGGAAGCTGGTAAAAAATCACAAGGATTGGAAAATATTTTAAAAAATTATTTATATTTATTAGAAAAAAGTCTTAAAAAATGAAGAAAACTTTTAAACATACCTGCTTTTGAAGCGTCTCACTTAGCCAATCCTGATCGATTCGAAGGCGCCGAAATTTAGTCGTCAAAAACTCGCTCGAATACTTTGCCGCCACTTCACGTACGCCCATTTCTAAAAGCCAAATTCAGGAAATTAAAAAAGTTTCATAAGGAATAGTCCAGAAAAAAATAAACCGTTGTCCACGGCGATTACGTAGAGCATCGGCTGGCTGGCCAGTTTTTCGATTCGTTTCGGTCTGTCCACAAAAGCAAACGTCGGACTTAAGCCTGTAAAAAAATATGATCATAATATTTACAAATGCTTATTTGTAAATTAAAAGCCATTAAAAGGCAGACATTCAAACCGGATTGCTATTAAAATTATAAGGCTTTAATAAAATTACAAATCCATTTGCGATCGGCATCATCGTAGAACTCCATCCAATGGTTTAGCGGCGTAAGCGTTTCCATCCCATCCGTGTCCATCTTCTCATCCTCCTCTTTCTTCGACAAATCCACTGAGGTTCGTGGACGCTTCGTCAACGACGAGGAAGTGGATGAAGCAACAGCGGAACTTCTACGTCGAGTGGCAGTCACTTTTTTCACATTCTTTTCGTCGTCTTCATTATCAATTTCGGTGTATTTCCTCTTCTCTTCGCCAGCCTCCGTTTCGTCGTAGTTGACGGCCGGGCCGCGACGTCTTGGCGGTTTTTTGCCGATTACGGCGGTGGAATTGCGCTGGTCCGACACAGTTTTTGCCTCCTTTCGAGCCTTGTCCATTAGCTTGGACGGTGAGCCGGCGGCCGCTCTCGCCGACGATTTTTTTTTAGAAACTTTTGGCGGCATATTCTCATCATTCAACTTGGCGTGTTCCTCTTTCATGGGTTTCTCTTCAACCTACAAAAAGTTTGTGGTTTTAAATTTTTTCTCAAAAACACATTTTCATATTTATTTTTACTGGAAAAACACGAAATTGTTGGTTATTTTGACCCAATATACCCGAAAAGATATTTTTTTCAATGTAAAAATATTAGAAATTTGTATGCATTAAAATTGTGTGTATTAATTATAAAACTACATACTTTTGGCATCGGATTAAAAGAGACACAAAGGCGAACAGTCATTTTAAGAACGCAATGACAAAAGGCAAAGAAAATCTTAAAAAAAAGTACTAAATAATATCAAAGTCAATTAAGAAATTTATAATGCGTTAAAAATTAACTCAAGCTCTTATGTAAAAAAAAAAATCACCACGGCCAAGTCGAGGTTCGAAGAAAAGCATTTTCGCGTAATCAAAGTCCTCAAATAGCGTGCATAATTTTCGCTAGAGCGCACATGCGCCAAGGCATCCGTCACAAAATCCGAGGAGGAGGAGGAGGCAGTTGCGTCCGTTTCCATCTTGACAACTTTCGCCTTGGCAAGCCGCTTTTTCGCCGAGCGACGAGCGCCTCGCTTCGCCGGTAGAGATTGGCGCAATTCGTCCGCAAAGAAACGCATAATCTCGATGGGTTGGCACAAGCGAAAAATGGGGCGAAACAACTGCACGACTTTGTCCATAGCGAGCGGACCGAATGCGAGAATGTCGCTGGGAATGATGTCGTCTAGCAAATCGGCCAACATTGCCTGTGACTCGAGCACAGCGCTAACGTGAAAGCGTAAATGTGCAATGTAGCAGAGAATATGCATCTGAGATTGTGATAAAAGTCACAAAAATGCACGATGACATACGAGGAAAGAAAGTTTAAGCCATTCAAATAGATGTAATTTATAAGATTGATAGATTTTTACCAATAATAAAATGAGTCAAATGCAGTCCATCTTTATCTCAACTAAGAATTCCATGTGTTAAATTATGTAATTATAAACATAAAAGTATAAATACAATTTAATGAAGATTCAGACAAGAAATGCAATATGTAGAATAAGAAAAGGATGCTGGATTAAAAACCCACCCGATGCATGTCCTCGAAGCGAGCGCGTCGACGGCGCGCAATTTCCAAGCGAATTTCCTTCATCCAGCGCTCGCGTTCCAACTGCTCTTTCGTCTTCTTCGTGGGCGCTTTAATGGTCACCTAAAATGATGCTCATTACGAAGAAAAACAACGTAAAACCTAGTAAAATTAGCACGTTGTTTCCAAATCAATGTACCGAGCTCTCTCTCAAAAAACAAGCAAAATTCGAAATGATTGACCTGAACGGATTTCGATTTGCCGTCGTCTGCGGCCTGATCGATGTTCTCCATGTCCAACCACTCGTCCATGTCGGTGTCCTCGTCGCTATTGTCCTCATCGTTGTTATCGTCGTCATCGCTCACCAATGTCGCGTTGTGCGTCAAATTTGCATTCTCATCGCTCTTCTTATTCTTAGACGAAGAGCCCAACGAGGTCAAGCCTCCAATGCTCTCGAAGCTCATAAAAAAACAATATTCTCACGATTGAATCTGAAAAACCGATTTAAAAATTAATTTAAAAAAATAATAAAACTCAGAGACCTTCAATGTGATGCCACATGCAAAATCAATTATTCTAAGCTGGATTTCTTTTCGAAATGATTTATTTATAGTAAAAAAAATGTTCAAATCGCATAAAAAATTCATGACTTATATTTGTTTGGAAAGAAGAAATGACTGGAAAGATTTTAAAATGTAAAAAAGCGCACACGAATATGTATGTATTATCACAAGAGGAATGAGATCCGACTCCCCTTTGTTGTATTGAAAGTTTTGAAGAAAGAAGCGAATTCAAATCGGAAAGAGAAGAACTTATAAAAAAATTTACACGAATATGTATTTACATATGAATTAAAAAAGAAGATTTTTAAGTCGCTTTTTGTTCAGCTCGTCGCGGCACCATCATTGTTGCCGTTTAGATCGCCGCCGTTCGCCACCGACAACGAGGACGCGGACTGCAACGTATCGGCCGCCGAGCCGGCTATGATGCCGTTCTGCGGTGAGGAATAAATTTGATTAAAAGCCATTGATGAGGCCAATTGCTGTTGTTGTTGTTGTTGCGCGCTAGGCTGTTCGTCCAATTGTTGTTGCAACTGAGCGACGGTAAAACTCGAGTTGGTAAAAATCGCAGAAATATTTTCAACGTACTGTAAATGCCGGCAATTGACGAGTCCATTCGATTCGCGTTTAGCCGTTGTCTTCTGATGAAAGGACGTCGACGGCGACATGTTTATAAGATGCAAAAGGCAAGAGCTGAAAAAGTAAAACTGTAAATAAATGTTCCAGACATTGCTATAATTTATCTATTACGTAACTCACAGAGAGAGTCTACGATTTTTGAATCTGGGAATAATTTTAAATATGAGAATCCTTTGGAGTCAATTGGGAGTTGTTTAGAGACACAAAAAAGTGACATTTTATTAGGAAATAATTTAATTTAAGTCAAAATCGTACAAGAAATCAAGTCTTAGATTAGTTCTGAAGCCAGTTCTAAATTTCTAAAAGCTTCCAATTTTATTTATTTCTTTATAATTTATTTTTTTCTATTCCAAATTATTCGAAAATCTATTTTATAAACAACGGAAAATCAACTCATACCAGTTGAAAATCTTCAACTATCCTAATTTCGTGTGTATAAGGTAAGATTCCTTCTTTTTTGTCAAAAAAAAAAACGTACGCATCCGATCCATTTGCGCAGATGACTACAACAATTTCGGAGAGGTGACAATTCTCGAAGAATTTCGCCCGATAGACATCGCTAAGCGATGTGCATATGCAGCCCATCACCGGCAGGCCGTTGTCCGACTCTGTGTCGTCAACGAAGCGCTCGAATCGATTGGCTAGCACCTCCTCGAAGTTGGCGATAACCAACTGCGCGGCAACAATATTGTTGCGAGACTTAATTTTATATGCATTAATTATAATTTAGTCAACAAAAGCGGAGTGCCGGCCGTAAATCGGAAAGCGTAATGGACCACACTTCAACTATGGTTTTGGTCAAGTTATCGCCACAAATAAGAAGCTTGGGAAGCTTACGTCCTTTTTGGCCGCAAGTGTTTCCCCCCCCAAAAAAAAAGCTTCTGGGCGTGGGCGATGTATTAGGTTGTTTTCCAATCATAATCGGGTTCATTCAAAATCTGGTCCCTCTTTTTCACTCCATATTTAGTAATTAGTGTATTATATGCTAATACAATATGCCTCACAAAAATTTAAAAATCAAAAGTAAAAAAATATCAATGGAAAAGTTGATAGTCTATTTATTGAATCTGTAAAATTAATCCGTTTATTCAAATTAATTTCTAAAAATATTGAAAAAAAATTCTTTACCAATCGTCCGTATAAATATGCAAAGCGAAATTCGCCAGTCGTATTTTTTGTGAACATTTCCAGAAGTTCGCTGGGAACGATAATTTGCTGAAAGACGATTGGCTGAACAGACACTTCACTACAGAATATGTAAGGTCCCAAAATACTCTCTAGTTGATTCCAATCGGTTGGTAAATTATCCGACCTTTTAAACATCTAAAAATTCAAAAGTGTGTTTATTAATACTGAAGATTAAATAAAAATCAGGCATATATAGCATTGACTTAAATTTACAAAAAAAGTAATTTAAAATTAATATTATTTACTAATGAAGAAAGGCTACTTCCCTTATCCTGAAGTTCACGTTCGTATCGTTTGCGAAGATTGGTTTTCAGGTTTTCAGCAGTGAAAATCGCTTGAATAATTTTTGCGTCAATGGAGAGCTGTTCGGATATTGAAATGTTTGAATAAAAATCGTGATTCGGTAAACATTCCACTGCCGTACTATATATAATCAACAATAAAAACAAATTCAAATGAATTAATGAATTAAAAATGTTTGTATTTTTTACCCAACAAATTTAAGCAGCAATACGAAGCCTTTTTCGTCGTCGCCCTCATTTGCGTAAACCATGCCCAGATTAAAGAGTTCTTGCAGTAATTGAACATATCTAAAAAAATTTTATATTGCTATGTTCATTATCACTCACTCTAAATATACACTCCTATAACTTGTTTCTTATCTCACAACTTATCCAATAAGCACAAAATCAAAGTTCAATTTTTATTTAAAAATTTTTACTTTAAAAACTTAGCATTAATCTCGTAATAATGTAATCTACAAAACGAACCTATCAATCGTTTGCGACGGATCGGAAATAGGAGGTATAGACGTTGCAGTATCCATTAGGTTCTCTAATCTGGCGTTTACATCCATTTTCTATAAAAAAAATTCAATATTTAACGCGTCGTTAGTTTCATCTCAATAAAAAAAAACATATTACAAAAGGTAAAACCTATGATTTCATTCAGGCATATTAAATCATCGTAATTCAATTTTCACTCGTTTTACTTGTATAAACTAAGAAATGGCAAGGATTTATCTTGCTAACAAGACCCCCTTTACACTCCCCAAGTAAGAAGGGCCGGTCCCAACATTCATTAAAAAAATTTTTCAAAAATTTTTCTAATTTTACATTTTAAACACTGCGCCAAAATTATTTTGTTAAATTTGAAAATTCTTTTTATTTTTATTTTGAAAAAAAATGTTTCGGGGTCCTTCGTGCGAGATTCTTTTTTCCGTTCGAAATAGCGATTTCTTGTGCGTATTGTTTCTTATGTAATAAAAAAAAGTTGAACAATTTTGAAGCATCAGTAGTTCTTTTTTGATTTAGCCTAATGTTAGGTGGCAGTGCTATTTTGGCGACTAAATCTTTGGCAAGAATTTTTTTACGACCGAAAATCCAAAGTTTTTTGCAACTTTCCGGTTATAAGGCCGTTGTTGTCGATTCGTTTGAGGAGAATGGCTTTAGTCTTCAGACAAAAAGTGACATTTCACCACGAAGTAATTTTTTTTTGAAATTTACTTATTTAGCCTTTTCTTTCAGCGGTTCATTTTTCATTTTCAAGAAATAATATATAAAATTTGTATTCTAGAGGACGAAGCTTTATTGCAAGTGGAATGTGCCGGAGTAAACTATTCCGATCTTCTAATGTTAAAGGGAAAATATCATTTACAGCCGGTTCTGCCTTTTGTTCCAGGTATTTTCTTTTAATTTTCGTTTATTTTTAATTAGAAATGTAATTAGAGTCCGTTTAGGTTGGCCTAAATTGATTCTAGTCTTACAAACTTCCACTTAAACTAATATAATTTTTCTTCTTATTCTACTACTTAATTCAACAACATTTTATAGGCTTTGAGATGGCCGGAACCGTAGCAGGCGTCGGCAAAAACGTCAAGGATTTGAAGGAGGGCGATCGGATATTATGTTTGAAGAGAAATTGCACGGGCGCATTTGCCGACGTTTGTACGATCAATCCACAGGAGGATGTGATTGTCAAGTTGCCGTATTCGATTAGTGCGAAGGTGGGCGCCAGTATTGCGGTAGCCTATGGCAACGCCTACACTGGCATGAAACGATTGGCTGCCGAGAAACGCGGGTTTGTGCTTGTAAATAATATTTCTAATGCAATAGGTGGAAATTAATTACATAAAAGTCTGGCCCTTAACAATTTATGTTAGCTTCATATTTCAATCGCGCGAGCAACACTCACTTATTCAAAACTTAATTGTTTTTTATTGCTAGAAATGCGTTTCTGATTCTCTCGCGACACGGCACTATTGGACTGGCCGCTATCGATCTGGCGCAAAACATTTTCGAGGGCATGGTTTTTGCGGCGTCCGATTCCGAACAGAAACTGGACTATATGCGCGAACTCGACGTCATCGCCACCGTTAATTGGACGGATGCGTCACGAATGGTAAAGCATATCCGCGAGAAGACGTTCGGCAAAGGCGTTGACTACGTGGTGGACACGGTCTGCGGCGACATCTTCTTGCAGGGCCTGCAATGGTGGGTCATTTAAACAAATTTTAACACACCTACCTAACATATTAAAAGCGAGGTAGCATTATTTAAGCGCATATTCAACTTGCACATCTTAAATATCATTTCCAATTAATCTGATTTAAAACTTAAGCCAAAATCATAAGTGAACTTCAGAATGTTGTAACATTTTAAAACACCCACATAAAAGTTCGTTTAGCTTGAAGAACGGCGGCCACGCGCTGAACCTCGGCTTCTCGTCGGGCGAGTTTCCCAATGTCAGCCTGTTCGATTTGCATCGGCTAAACGCGACAATTTCGGCGGTGTGGATGGGCGACTGTGGGATTGCCGAGATACAACAAAATCTGCAAATGATTCTCAAAATGTTTGACGACGGCTTTCTCAAGGGCCTCAAAATCAATGCCTACAAATTGACGGAATTCGCCAAGTGCGTTGAGGACATGAGGAGTCCGGACTTTTTCGGAAAACCTGTGTTAACCATGTATTAATACGAATTTTCTGCCAGATTTTATTGTTTGGAAATAAATTTTTATTTGTACTTTGCTGACGTTTGAAAAATTATGTCTTTTCATCGTTTTTTTTCATTCCTTTTTTTTCGTTTTGTTTGCTTCAATCTTGACAATTCACTTCTTTCTACGCTTTACAAGGAATCACTAATAAGAATGTTCTACGACGAAAAGGATATTAGCAAAGGCGTGGAGAGGATTCCGATAACGGCGAAAAATCGGTACAATTTCGAGAAGCTACCCGAGTTCGAATACATCAGTGAGTTGGACGTGCCCGCGGAACTCCAAGCACGCTTTCCCAAAGTGGTAAGTTTTAATCAATTTATCGACTTTGAACTGCTTTATAGAAGAGTGATATAATTTTTATTATATCTTTGAAATTGAAGTTAAAGAAAAAAACTTTGCGATTAGTGATTAAATTAATAAAGAAAATTTGTCGAGGTTATTAATGAATAAAATAAAATTGGATTGGTTTGCCGATGAAGTGAAAAAGATAATTCAATCCGACCCTTTTTTTGTCTTATAGAGCACACCGAGATTTGCACATTTGGAAAACTTTTTGAGAAGCTTTCCAGACAACTAATTTTGATTAGGGATTTTTCCGAGCAGCAGGAGGATTTTGAAACATTGTACAAATCGCTCCCGAAAAAACCGCTCTTACTACAGTCAATAATTACTGGATTATTGGCTCTCTCTTTGGTATATACACTTCTGTGCAAAATTATAGCGCCACTTTAGAAAATGGCATAACTTTTAACTGAATTATTCAAACAGAGTTAAACTTTACCATATGGCATATGTTTAGATCGAAAATATGATGGAGTAATTAATTTTACATTATACAAAATATATTTTTACGAAATTTGAAAAATACTGTAAATTGCTTGATTTCAGCCTGTGCAAAATTATAGCGCCACTTAACCTTTTAACGTTTATTTTATTTTAAACATAACAAAATAATTTCAAAATATTAATATTTTGTTGGTCCGCCTTTATATTTTAGAACATCAAGTAAACGATTGGAGACACTATGAGCTAAGTTGTACAATGTATTCAGATTAACATTATTCCATGCGAATTGCAAGTTTTAGCTTATTCACTGTAGCATACTGTCGATTGTCGCGATAAACCTCTCGAACCAGAATTCCCCACAAATTCTCTATCGGATTCAAGTCCGGGGAGCAAGCCGGCCAAGCAAATAACACGACTTGATGCTCCGCCAAGTACTGTAATGTCGATGCGCTTCGATGGATGGAGGCGTTGTCTTGTATGAACAAGTAGTCCAATACAGAGTCAAATGTTCTTCAAGAACTTGCTGATACTACTCGCTATTCATTTTGCTCGACGTGAATGCAAGCGGAAGAGTCCCTGATGCTTCGAAAGCCCCCCAAACCATAACCGTCCCTCCCCCAATCGAGGATCTTTACGGAGATCCTGCCAATGTCCACAAAATTACAACCCAAAAAGTTATATGATTTGGAATTTTGTTCTCTATTATTTTTTGAAAGTTCCCAGGTAAATTGAAAAAAAAGTTTCAATTAAAAAAGTAAAGAAATTTTTCACCGTTTGGAATTTTTTTAGAGAGACAACTTTTTTTGCGAGTACCTAAATTAGAAATTTAAATAAGAATTGAATCAAACTCTAAATCAAATAGGTAAAAAATTAATCATCTAAACCATAACGTTCTAAAAAGAAACGTTATGGTCCTCAAAAAGGAAGATATGTCGCCACACTTTTAGGGATGCAATTGTCAAGAGATAAGTGGATGTGTTCTGAATTACTGTAGATGCCTTATAAAGATACCCGGCTATCTGACGCGCTATTGCAGCACCAGAATTTGCACTTGTTCGGACGCATGCGCACATCGTATTGACGAGAAATTCGCCGAAGTGGACGTTCCATTGCAGGTAACGTGTTTTTTTTTAAATCACCAAATTTATATAATTGACGTGAATTATTCCAATACTGACAAATGACATTTCTGATTATATATTAGGTTTTCTACGTCAATCCTATCAAAGGTTGGGGCGTTCGCTGCGAACAAGTCATCCCCAAGGGAAAGGTCCTTTTTGAATATGTTGGTACTCTCCTCGACGCCAATCGGACGCCCATTAAGAACCAGTATCTCTTCCACATACAATATGTAAGTATTTAAAAATTGCTCTTATATGATGGTGTCAATTTTAAATTTTTAGAACAATCAACAATTCGTAATTGACGCATCCAAACGTGGAAATGTGGGACGATTTCTGGTAGTTTTTAAGTCACAAAATATTTTCAAAAAAAGAATGTATTTGACGCTTATTTAGCGCATATTTTTCAGAATCATTCGTGCGATCCGAACATAGAGGCCAAAATCTTTGTGGGAAATGATCGCTATCCACATGTCGAATTCCATGCCGTTCGTCGTATTCCTCGCGGTGAGGAGCTCACCTTTGACTATGGACCGCTGTGGTTGAAACATAAATCGATGAAATGTGTCTGCGGAAGTCGTCGGTGCGAATATTCCAACCCTCTTCCAGAATCTCCCGAACTTGTGATTCTTGATTAACAATATTAATTTACTTATACTTACATTTGCAAATTTCAATTTTGATTCATGGAGAATAAATTTACTTTATTTCAATTTTTCAATGGTTAACAAAATCTAAGAAAGAATCCCAGCATTTTTGTTTAAACGTTTTTCGTTCAAAAATGAGAATTTCATCTCTTTAATGAAAATTTCCAGAAATTGTTAATAGTCGATATTTAAAACTTTTTTCGAGTGATATTATGTGATAAAGCAGCTTTAAAAAATTGTTTACAAAAAGTTCTCTAATTATTCATCCTATACTTTTTTTAGATAATTTGGATTTTCTAGTAAGTATGTTTTTTAAAAACTTCATACCCTAATTTCGCGTGTATAAGGCCGGGTGTTTTGAGTCAAATTTGTATTGGATCCGTTGGGGTCCAAATTTTGTGCCCACTTTTATGAAACCGAGACAAAGCCAGGCACAAAATTTGAACTCCAACGGATCCGATACAACAGAATGAACTTATTGGAGCGAATTTAAATTTGACTCAAAACACCCGGCCTTATACACGCGAAATTAGGGTAATTATAAGCCTCGAGGTTTCCTTATACGTTGAAAACAATGAAGCAATGGAAAAAACTTGGCGGTAGACCACTTAGATATGTTTTTAAGGCATCAGAGAACCGAAAAATTAAAATTTTTCCTAAAAATTCCCATGTCAATGGCCATCGATAAATGAAGTTTAAAATTGAAATATTATTAGCACGATCTTCTGTTCTTTTTCGGCACTCGTACGCATTCGCGAATTTTGTTTGCCGAATGCATTCGACAAACTTATCGCGACAAGTATGAAAAGAGACGTCTACGGCGCGCCGTGGACATCTACATCGCATTGAATTGTCGCGACGATTTAATCTAATATAAAATTGGAGCCAGAATTTTAAGTGTTTTTTCAACAATAAAATTTTTTCGAGATTTTAGTAGCGAGGGGGGAATGGTAAAGTGCATTCCAGCCAAATATTTTTTATTTCTTTGCATGTTTTTAATTAATAATTATCCAAATTTTCAAAGCGAATTGCGAATTTATTTAGTTTCTTTCCCGAGTCCACATTCGCTATTTGCCTCATATTTTTTGTGTGGCATATTTTAAATGAAATTTTTGCAGAGCTTGTTTTTCATTATGTATCCTTCGAAGACGTCCGTTATTGATTTGCGTGATAAAATTCGTCATTCAAAGACGAAACAGATTTTCGAGGAATTGGGAAGGCTCACCGACTCATCTTTGAGGGTTTGACATTGATTTGTTCTTATCGTATTTTTATTTATTTAGCGACAATTTCAGTCCATCACACCATCTACTCGCGGCACCACCACGGAGCGCCGGAGCAGCACGCGGAGAGAGCATTTAAGTACTACGTTACCGCCGAAACTTTCGCTGGATACGCCGTCGAGAATTCAGGATAAATCGCGCATCACATTTAAACCATACTGGTAATTTTGTGTTAAAGGCATACGTTTGTCTAAATATTCTTTTGTGGTGATTCTTTTTGAGTGAGAACCATTTTTATTATTTAAGATTATTTGATTGGTTAGTCCAAAATTCGAACTTTTAAGAAGCAATCTTCATTTACATTTATTACGAATTTTTTTTGGGCCGAGCTGGTTGTTCATCGTCATATAATTTACTCTTTTGACTCAAATAAATTAAAAATGACTCATGAGCTACTGAGCTATTCAAATCATCAATTTGAGTTGCGTGACTCATATTGATGAGTCAAATAGCTCAATAATTTGTGATCCTCGCCATGAGCCATGAGCTGATTTTGAGTTATTACCCAGCACTGCTTTTGAGGTTTTATTTGCAGGCGCAACAAAATGGGCGAGTCTTCAAAAGCCGATGTTGATAAGAATGTGAAAACGATTGGCTTGTCCGGCAATGCTGATGTCACTCCACTGGTATTTTTTTTTTATTTAAACGAGATTTAAAGACATTAGAAACAATTTTGACGTGAAATGTCTTAATTCAAGTCTGCTTTAAGGACTCGCTCTCCACATCCACACCGTTGATATTGCCGAATGAAATGATCGGAGGCTTTTTAGAGCATCCAAAAGCGACTGCATCCATTCCGACTAAAGAATTCATGTCGGTCGGCACGTCGACGGATGAGGATTTATCCGCAAATACGTCGGAGGATTACACGGCGAATGTCTTCGTTTTTTCTGCACCAGTGGTACGCGCTCCAAGGGCGAGGCCCCGCGCAACGCCGCCGCCGCCGGTGTCGACACGAGCGCCATTCTTTTTGCAGACAACATCGTCAGCCACGACAGCGGCGGACGCGACGTCAACGCCACCTCCGATCAGAACTCCGGCGTCGGTTCCGTGGCAGCCGTCGCAGCCGCCGGCTTCGACGGAATTGGCGTGTTCGCAGCCGGAGCCGTTGAAGATGTCCACGGCGGCACAGCCCGCGAATACGGAGCCTGTTTTGGTCGCGAGCAGGGTTTTCGCCCCGTCAGTTGCCTCGACAAATTTCGGGTAGCTTTGAATTCGCAAGGGAAATTATAAAAGTGATTTTCTCAACAATCTAATTATTTCCTCTTACAATTAGTTAAATTTATACTCTAGTAAAAATCTTGCTACTTATTTTAGCAACAAACCTGGTAAAAATCGACATATTGATACTGTTTTTTAAATTGTTGGCTTCTCGGTAAAGCGCTATTTTTTGTCCGTATGTCCGTCACGAAAATGTCCGCAACGCTTTTGAGGCCTTTCCGGTCTCTAATTGGAAAATTTTCAAGACTAGGATTATCCTTAAAACAGGGTCGGAGATTCCAAAGTTGAGATCTATTTTTTGATCCGACCCTTCTGGGATCCTGTATCGGGTTTAAAATAGAATCCCAAAATATTTTTTCGAGATTAAAGTGAAATATGAGATAACTGGGTGTGGGGAATCCAAAAATCGAGGTAATTTTTTGATCCCACCCATCTGGGCTCATGTTGGTTCCTAAATAGAGTCCCAAAAAATTTTTTCGAGATTAAAGTGAAATATGAGAGTGTGAGGAATCCGAAAATCAATGTAACTTTTTGATTAGGACTATGCGCGGCGCCAAATATTTTTAGGGGATGTATAAATGCCGCGTATGCGGCGGTCGCGAATTTTCTAGTTTTAACAATAATTTCTCATTTTTAGCACGCCCTTCGCCTTTGGCGGCCCATCAACGTTCGCCGCCTCGTCGTCGTTGTCGGGCGTCGGCGGCACTGCGACGATTTCCGCACCAAAGTTGTTCTTTGGCGCGACGTCCACCGCGTCGTCGACGCCAGCGCTGCCAGCACCAGCTTTGGCGGCCACCAACCTTTTTGCGCCGACCTCAACGAATGTTGGGTAGAGAAAAAAACTCATTACCACTCAATTTTACACTGCTTGCATATGATATTGCCGGCTTTCTGGTTGGCGCTTTTTCTCAAAAAGTGTTTCTGTGTTATTTTCCAGTTCGAGGCCTGTCTTCGGCGCAGCGATTTCGTCAGTTTCCAACAGCGGCGCCGCGACGACCACGACAACGCCCGCGTCAATATTTTCTTTTGGTGCGGCGACGGCGGCTCCGACCACCAGCGCCAACGTGACCTCGACCATTTCCAGGTGGTGGAAAGAAAACGGCGATTTTTTCAGAATTAACGCTTTTGTTTTTGAAAAAAAAAGCTAGGAACACCAGAAAAATTCGCCATCATCATACCGGTTGGAGAGAAGACATTTTTATGATTCGATTTCCATCCACACTTTTGAGAATATTTCCTTTTCCAAAAAAAAAAAAATTGAAAACCACCTTTACATATTTTATGATCTCTGTGTTTGAACGCGAACTTTATTTTTTCATATTCCATTATCCATGAAATATAGTGGTTTGGCTTTCGGCCGAGCGATTACGTCGTCGATTCCCGTCGGCCCCACTACGACGGCGTTTTCGTTTGGCGCGCATCCGAATTCAACCTCCAGCGGTAGTTTTGCCGCGTCGGCCGCCGCTCCGACGCATTTCAGGCAAGAACACGTGTTCTTTTTCTTTTGTTTGAATTTGAACATTTTCATTTTATCAATTTTAACCAATTTTCATGCAGGCCAGACCAAAAGTTCGGAAACACGTTTTTTATCAGTTTGGAACGAAACACAGCTTCAACAAAACACACAGCCAATAAAAAAGGCGATGAAATTTTCTGCAAAATCACTTTAAAGGATTTTTTAAATTTTTTCATGCATTCGTTGAACGAGCATTCCAAAAATTTGTGTGTTTTATTCCCTCAAATTGATATTAAGAATTTGATGAATTTTTAACGTATAAAATTGGCTGATAATGTTTGTCCAGTGGATTAAGTTTATTTTGAATGAAGTTTCGAGCAAATTCTTCCGTTTTGAATGATTTTTACTTCAGCAATAACATTTTGCATTCTTAAATATGCTCGAAAAGGAAATAGTCCACTTCATCGACTCGTTAAAAGCTAGACATTTAATCGAACGTATGCCTATATTTTTATTTTTAGCTCGCCGCCGGTCTTTGGCGGCACCTCGTCAGGTTTCAACGCGCCGAAGTTTTCTTTCGGCGGCGCTGTTACTGAGGCGTCATTCGCGGCACCGGCAACGCCATCAGCTCCGGCCGCCGGCAGTGTCTTCGCCCCGGCAGCTACTTCGACCAATTTTGGGTGAGACATTCTTTAAAATATTCTTGTACATTCGATTTTGATCCATAGAATTACCTATTTTCCTCCTATACGTAATATAGAATAAGAATTGTGAATTATCGTTTTATACTTACCGGGTGGCGCATCATTGTGGCGGGATTTCAATTGGCTCTAACTTTCTTACTTTTTAAACAAATTGTAAAATTTTTTTTGATTCCATTTTGTTTGATACCAAACGTGTTGGATTTACGAATTCGCTAATCATTTAAACTTTTTTTACCACTTTTTCAAAAAACAAGACATTTTCACTAAAAGAATAAGGTCATCCTAAGCATATTTTGGACCATTTTGACTTTTTAGTTGAAAATCAAGGTAAAATTCGTTCTAAAAGGCATTTAAGCTATTAAATAAAAAAATTACCGAAAATCAATTCAAAACATTGCGTCAATTTAATGTCAATATAACTCGTTTTTGATCATTAAAAAAGTGGCAAAAAATAATTAGCCAATATCGATCGACAAGTTTGATGTAAAAAAAATGAGATGCTTTTTGGAATCGAATGCGAAAAAAATTTTACAATTTGGTTAAAAAGTAAAAAAGTAAGAGCAGATTCAGATTCCGCCACAAAAATGCGCCACCGTGTATTAATGTTGTTCTTCTTTAGCTTGCCGGCCGCGTTCGGCGGCGATGTGACGTCCAGCACAGCGACAATGCCTACGCCGTCGTTTTCGTTCGGCAACACGGCGACCTTTGCGCCGGCAACGTCGACTGGTTTGTCAGCCAGCAACGTTTTCGCACCGGAACCGAGTCAACCTTCCAGTTCTTCGACCGCGAGTCGCAAATTGCTCATTGCTCGACGTTCTCGTCTTCGGAGATAAAAGCGACAACTTAAAAAAAAAATTTTTTTTCTTTGACCTTCGAATCACCACAGAATTTTATTTTCAAAACGTCTATCAAAATTATTTCCTTTAAGAAAATGCATATTTCGTATATTTATTTTGTGATAAGCCATATTTTATGCTTTCTTTTTGTTCTTTTATTTAAAGTCAATTTCCAATATGAAATATTTTGTTGTTTCCTCGTCACAAGATGCAATTTTATGCATTTTTATTTTTGTTCTGAAGAAAAATAAAATTTTTGTTTTTTTTCGTTATTTCCGTTTAACTTTGTTGTGCCAATTTGGGTTCTTGTGTTTAGTTTTTTTATGCAGAATTAGGTTTTCTAATTCTAAAACCTGTACTGAATTTTCAAGTTGATAGAAACGAACAATTTCGGCACCAGCTTTAAGCTGACTTTTGGAGTTCAAAAAAAAAAAAATGGTAACGAAGATTTGCAAGGTATGTAAAATGTGACGAGACCTAAAGTCGCACATGTGTGAGAAGAAGCGCCGCATTGTTTATAAGATTTTAGCAAATTGGTTTATAGCTGTGACCTGATTTCTTAAATAACTTCCAATTGCAAAAGGTCTTTTTTCTATTTCGCAATAAAGGACTCACCATTTTTTTCGGGAGATACCTGAATTTAAAAGGATCTTATCGGGCTAAAGAAACATATCAAATTGGCACGTGATAGGTTCTTGAAAAGCATTAAACATTTATGTTTTCTATTATATAAATGCAAACAAGCAAAACTCACTTTTCAAAAATCTTCTAAATTTATTTGACAATTTAATAAACTTTTTTTCTTCTCTGTTCTCAATTAAGCAAAAGTTTGAAAAACTAAAACTATTTCAAAAAGTAAAGCTTTAAAATTTTGAGCAGGTCGTCTTATGGAAAAGTATCTGCGATTAGAAAAGAATGGCTGCAAACTTTGCAGTGCAAAGTAATGTAATGTGGGCGGCATTACCTTCCCCAATCTTTTTTTTTGATTTTTTTTTTTCATTTGCTATTATCCAATTATATGAATTGTATGAAAATTTGAATTTTTTTTGCCTCGAAAAGAAGTTTTGAAAAATTTTTCTAATACACAAAAACACGGTTTAGGCTCATGAATCGGCTGGTTTGGCGGTCGCCGATCATTCGTTTCACTCCTCTCTTCCTGCTTGGTTGTCGTCTTTATCTTCCTTCGTTGTCCACATTTTTTCTCGGAGTAGTCTGATTAAAAATTTTAGCAAATTGGTTTATTGATTTCTTAAATAACTCCCAATTGCAAAAAGTCTTTTTTCTATTTCGGAATAAAGGACCCACCATTTTTTCGGGGGATATCTGAAATTGCCTGATATGGAGTTTTCTGGTACGCTGAATCCGAATTCAAAATTGGAATTTTAAAATTTTAGATCCTAATGTCCCTAATGTCCCAACTAGGGTCCAATTAAATTTGTATAAATAAACGTAATTTTAATGTAATTTGTAATAAATCGTAGCATATTGTTTGGATGCTTATTTCAGTCAATGTTTACGTATGGATGGGTTGCGTAATTTTAAGTTGAGCTACTTATATGAAAAAATAAAAACAATTTCTGGTCTTAAGTCGCAACACCGTACTCAATCCACTAACAATTTATTATGTTATATAATTTTGTCTAGTCATTTCTTTAATTTTAATCATTGTTTTCGTTTCAAAATAAACAAATGAAAAATCTCATCAATTGGACACACATCCAAACAATACAAAAATTACATAAAATTGCGTTTCTACAAAATTTAATTGAACCCTAGTTAGGTCTACTAAAACATTGGGACCTAAAATTTTAAAATTCCAATTTTGAATTCGGCCTACCAGAAAACCCCATAGCCCACAATTTCAGGAAAAAAATGATGGGTCTTTCGTTTCGAAATGGTACCGAAAATTTAGAAGATTTATAAGAGCACAATGTTTTTGATTGAATTTCTCTTTTTGTTTTATTGAGCATCAATTTATTTTTCCGAGTGTTTTTTGTTATGCGGCCTTGTTGATCTGTATTACAATTTAAGTTTCAATATACTTTTAATTCATCTCTTAATTTTCAGATAGTTTTAAAACTTTTCGTTGATAAGAACAAGAAGAATGAGCACTTCGACTTGCTATCGTTGCAATGAGTCGGGCCACTTTGCTCGCGAATGCCCCAACTCAGACAATCGTGGAGGCGGTGGCGGAGGTGATTATTTATGTCTAATTTCCGAGGGATTATTGAACACTTTTATTGTTTGAATTGATGTGGATATGGAGGAGTCTTAAAGGACGTGTCCAAATGCAAAATTTTGCTCACCCTTTTCCTCATGTTTTTAATTGGCGCCAATGAGTTCATTCTGTTGTATTCGGATCCAAATTTTGTGCTCGCTTTTATAAAACTGAAACGAAGGCGAGCACAAAATTTGGACTCGCTTGGATCCGAATACAATAGAAAATGAACTCATTGGCGCCAATTAAAAAAAACGAGCAAAAAGGGATGGGCAAAATTTTTTTGCATTTTTTTTTGCGTCCTTTAAAAAAGGGTAAAAGATCAATTAGTCAGCATAATCTTTGTTTAATTTTGCTTAATTCTTCTCTAGGCAGCGGTTCAACGTGCTATAACTGTGGCAAAACCGGTCACTTCTCCCGCGAATGCTCCGAGCCTCGCGGTGGCGGCGGTAGCAGCAGCTACTCCCGAGGCGGCGGCGACTTCAAGTGCTATAATTGCGGAGGTGGCGGTCACATGTCGCGCGACTGCACCGAGGCGCGCTCCGGTGGAGGAGGCGGCGGCGGCGGTGGTAGTGACCGTCGTTGTTACAACTGCCAAGGCTTTGGCCACTTGAGCCGTGATTGCACGGCGGCGCGCAACTGAAGCAACTCGATCCTTCAACGTTTGCAGCTATTGAGAACCCACTTCCATTTTGTTGTTGGGATTTTTTTTTGTTTTTTCAATGTTGGCATAATAGCCGTTATTTTCTCTCCTAAGCCTTCTTGTTTAAAGAGTAGTGCTGTTTAAATTTTTCGTTAAATAAAGTTGTTTAATAATAAAATTTTCGGGCCGAAACCCGGCGATGTCCCGCAAAATGACGGTGAGAGGAATCGCTTAGAAAATGCTGAAAAACCGCACGATCAATGGGAAACATTAAATTCGAATTATTCAGAAAACCCAAAAAAAAGTCATTTAATTTTGAAGGTCCGATAGCCGGAAGGTACCGAGTTTTTTTCCGTAAACAAATTTTGTGGTTCTCATAAAAGCGATAATTCGATCGAATGTTCCCATAACGTGTGAAAATAACTTTTAAGTTTTTTCTTAGGCCGGCAATAGAAAACTTTTGCAAAGAGCCCATCATTCAGTAGAGAGAGAGAGAAAGCGAGGTTCTTCCCAATCAAAAAATGAAGTATATTGTAAACCTCTTTCTTTGTTAAATGTCATTCAGAGACATAACAGTTTTTTACTCGGACTTTGGAGTAGTTAATATACTCGGCTTATTAAACCCTCGCTTTAGCGTCACCCTCGGTACAACGACGCCTAGGCCCGGTCCCGAGGGGTGACGTTAAACCGAGGTTTGACTGTAGTAACCTTCAGATAGCATAAAAACTCCACATGTACTTATAAATTTTGACCCATAAGTGACGACGTGTACACTTTTGTGTACACGGTTTTTAAATTAATTTTTTAAACTGATTTTATAAAAAATGTAACAATTTATAGACTTATTACTTTAAAGAGATCCTAAACAAGTCATAACTACTCTCGGCAAGAATATTGCCATTTGGATATTAAAAAAAATTTTATTTTGCAACAACAGAATAATTTTTTATTTTTATCTATAACAAAAAACAATTAAGAACAATATTTATGTATTTTGGTAAATAAGTTTAACGGAAAAGTTCTAGAATAACTGAGAAGAAATTTTAAAGTTTTTAAACATTTTAAAAGATTAAATGCTGGAGTGGACGACGTGTACACAAAAATGAACACAGAACTTTTTTTTGAAAAAAAACTCGTCCAATGAAAAATTTTTTTTAAAAAAGTGCTCGTCACTTATGGGTTAAAGAAAATAGAAAAGCCACCTTTCAGTAGCGAGAGGGAGAGCGAGGTCCGTCCAAAGATTTATGGGTTATTACATTAAAATTTCGCGCATAGGACGGAAAGAACTCTACCCACATTTTTTGAACAAATTATTCGAGTAATAAAAGTGTGGTAGAAAATTATCACTAATCAAATTTGACACCTTTTTTTGCTTATATATTCATAAATTTCAAAAAAAAAATAATTTTATTTCGCCGGAAGTGCACATTCAAAAATTAAAACTGTTTTAATGTGAAGAATTTCCCATCCTCTTTCGTAACAATACGACAATGGCGCATTAGGAACTGCTCAATGTTGGAGGTGTTCGAACAAAATTCGGATACGTACGGCTCTATTTCGGCGCGTGTCCACAGCGTTTTGAGCGCGAAAAGCTCCTCGAGTCTGAAAGAAAGAGGAAAATTGACAAATGCTTAATTACCTAATATAATAAATGTGAATTAATGGTGGGCACGCTTATTCACTTGAATACGGCTGGTCTTCAAAACATGAAGCTGAAATTTGGCTTCAATTCGAACTCAAATCTTTGCCTTTTGCGCGGCTGATCGTGCAGGTCTTCGAGCTGAAGCGAGCGCATCGTTCTACCCGTCACCAGATTCTCGTCCATAAAAGCGATACCGGTCAGCCAATCCAGCCGGCACTGGAATCCGGTGGGAAGAATCCGCTCGACCAAACGCAAAAACAATTCCACGGGAAAGTCCTTTTTTCGATCGGAGCGCAGAATTTCCGAGGCTCTCGCTCGGCACAGTCGCTCCTCGTTGACGGAATAATAGCGATCAGCATCGTCATCTATTGAAAAAAAAATCGCTCATGTATTTATGGAAAAGTTATTTGCGCGAAAATGTGGAAATTGGAAAATATAATAATACGAACCGACTTGATCGCAAAACTTGTCGAAAAACCATTGCGCTATCGGTTCGCGTAGCCTTTCGGAAAACGACAACAAATTGTCGGAGAGCGCTTTCGGATGAATTCGATTGACGTTGACGTCCGGCGTGGACATGTCATCGCATATTTCGACAATTTCATCGAGAATTCGCTGGCGACTTGTCTCGTTGAGCAGATAGAGACCCTCTGAAAAATCTATGATGGAGAATTTTTTTCAAAATCAACTAAATTTTTATAATCTTACAATCAATCATAGGCACTTTTTTTTACCAAAGTACTCTTTTTGTTCTTTCAATTCTTTCTGTAAATATTCTCAAAAATCTAATGATAGTGAAAAAAACGACCGAAAACGTGAAAACAAATGGATGTTATCAAATGAACCTTCGCACTGAATGAGGGGATGCCTGGCGAGAGCTTCTCGAAGTTGTGTCTCGCTTAATTGGATTTCGTCCAGCAAATACTCCCATTTTAGGCTTAAAATTTCTTTCTTGAATATTAACGATTAGAGAACTCCAATGCACACTTACGCTGGCGGAAATGCGGCCTGATCGTCAGTCAAGTCCAACACGTGTTGAGTTAAGATTTCACGAAGTCGAGGCGAGAAGCTTGACGTGACTTCGACAAGCTCCAAATACGTCTTGCAAACAGCCACAACCTTTAATCAAGCTTATATTCGTATAAAGAAACAAAAAATCTTTGCACATAAAAATGGTGTAATGTTTAAAAGCTCCATAAACCTTAGAAATATGCACTGATAATATACAGAAATAGAAAATATATTAAACTCTTAGCGCTTACCGACGCATCGCCATCTTCCGCGGATCTTCGCAATCGTTGAGCAGAAGCGTCGGCGAGTTCGGGCAGCAGCAGAAGCGAATTAGACGTCTCGCATTCCTTTACCTGAAACGTTCGCGTCGGTGTGCAAGCGACAACAAAATCGGACAGTTTTCCTCGAATAACCAATCTAATGGATAAAAAAAAAACAACTTCAGATCGAAAAATTTAAAGCGAAAATGAAAAATAAATATTCAAAAAAAAGTGTATTACTCTCCGCCTGGCTGGCTGATCTCCTCCAGAAGTTTATTGTCCACTTCCAACAACTTGTAATCGGATGAGATGAACGGGCTGGAAAAGGAGATATGCTGAATGGGGCTGTCAATATTTGGATATCGTTTTTTAATCTCGAGTAAACGTTGCTCCAAAAGTCGTTCGCTAGTTTGTTGGTCGTTTGTCTGAGTTCTGGGATCGTTAAGTTCGGACAGGGGCAAAAGCTAAAAAATTTTTGTTTGTGTCACAATATGAGAACCTATAAAGATTAACAACTTTAAACCCGATCGGAAGATGTAATGGAATCGTCGTCATTTGTTTCGGCAAGCGGCTTCGTCTTAACTTGACGAACGTTGACAAAAGCATCCATTTTAAAATGTCAAAAAACTAAAAACAATCAAAAATAGTCAAATTGTGTGTTATTGTGAATCGAAATGTTATAATTATTGTTCGAAATGCTCACGCGTTTTTAAACGTAATAAATTTATTATTATTATTATTATTATTATTATTATTATTATTATTATTATTATTATTATTATTATTATTATTATTATTATTATTATTATTATTATTATTATTATTATTATTATTATTATTATTATTATATAAAAAAAGATCAAACTCTTAGAACAATATATTAGAACAATATTTTCGTGTCGTATTCTTCAAAATCTTGTATATCGAATGATATCAATCAAAAAAGCAAAGAATAAATTAGACTATTTAGGAATGATAAAATTCATCAAAATATGAAAAAAAAAATTTGAGAATTCGTTTTAAATTTAAAATTAGCAATTATTTTCTTGGCCTTATGATATTATTTTTATTGCAAAATTTTCTTGCATTTTTAGCGAAAAATGAAGATTGCAAAACTTCTCGTTTTCCGCTTTGTTTTTAAATCGATGTGAGAGGAAGTGCGAGAGTGAATCTAATAAATGAAAAGCTGCTTTTTTATATATTTGTTTAAGTAAAATTTTCATTATTATTTTGTTTTTTAATTATTAGTTTTAGTTATTTAAGATCAAAAGCCTACTTTTTATGCTTTCAATTTTAGGGATATAGCAGAATGGAACGTAGTGAACGAGAAGATGGTGATATTGGCGAGTGCTCGTCATCTGATTTGATAGGAAAAATTTCTCTTTACGAGCAAATTATTGCGTCGTCCGCTGGCGCTTTGGCTACATCGATTAT
Organism: Bradynema listronoti; assembly: GCA_024678965.1. Taxonomy (NCBI): domain Eukaryota; kingdom Metazoa; phylum Nematoda; class Chromadorea; order Rhabditida; family Allantonematidae; genus Bradynema; species Bradynema listronoti. The sequence goes on from JANLNO010000006.1 coordinate 1,406,249, forward strand.
TGGTTGGTTTTTTTAAACTTTTATATTACTTTTTAATTAGGCGCAGCTTTGCTGGACTAATTTGATTTTATTTACCTATATAGAATTTGAAAGGGCTTTCATAACATAATTTTAAGAAAGCAAAATAATTTTTTTAATTACGTGTAGAGAGGTTTTTGATTTATTGATAACTCTAAGTGAGTAATTCACTTTTATAATTAAAAATATGTTTAAAATTTTTTGTTTAGTGACTCCAATGGATGTTGTGAAAATTCGTCTTCAACAACAGGTTCGACCGATTGCGCAGGGCGAATGCTTTTTATATTCCAATGGATTAATGGATCATTTATGCACAAACTGCGTGGATCCAATGAAGCCGCTGAGTAAATGTGAATGGTTTAATCGGCCTGGAAACTTTAATGGGACTTTAGTAAGCACTTATGTACGTAAATTATTGATTAATTTTTAAAACGATTTTTTTATTTATTTACTCTAATTTTGCACTTATAGGGCCGGGTGTTTTAAGCCAAATTTAAATTAGCGCTAATGAGTTCATTCTTTTGTATCAGATCCAAGCGAGTCCAAATTTTGTGCCCACTTTTACGAAACTGAAACGAAAGTGTGCACAAAATTTGAACTCGATTCAATACAACAGAATGAACCCATTGGCACCAATTTAAATTTGGCTCAAAACATCCGGCCTTATACACACGAAAGTAGGGTATTTACAATTGAATATTTAAATTTTAATTAATTATTTACGATTGTTTAGGATGCATTTATAAAAATAACGAGGCACGAAGGAATACGATCATTGTGGAGCGGCTTATCTCCAACAATGTAATATATTATAATAATCTCAATTTTGCAAGATATTTTTTTTATCCATTTTGTTTATAGGCTGAGTGCAATACCGGCTACCGTATTCTACTTTACGATTTACGACAATATTCTCTCGTCGTTACGCTCGCAAATAGGTGATCGTATCTATGTGCCGCTGATTTCGGGCACCGTCGCGCGAACTATCGCGGTTTCTATCGTCTCTCCATTGGAGTTAATACGTACAAAAATGCAATCTCACAGGCATACTTATTCCGGTGATTTACTAATTTTGCAATAACTTACTTAACTTTATCGTTAAAATATCGTTAAAATATGCATTTTTACTTTGTATACTTTTAGAGCTCAGAAATGTCATTGTTAGAACCATTTCACAGGAAGGTTATTTGTCCATTTTTCGTGGTCTTACCGCAACATTACTACGAGATATTCCTTTCTCTGGTATATTTTTAATTATTTAACTGTGATTATTGGAATTAAGTTAGAAAAAAGATAAAAATTTTTACCTTTTTTTCATAAAATTTGGATTCAAAATTATTTTCATATTTGTCTGTATGCATTTTTTCTAAAATTTAATTTTTAATCTTTTTAATTAAATGACTTTTTCAACGTTTTTAGCAATATATTGGACGGGCTACGAATATTTCAAACGGCGCGCGCTTGCGTTTACAGGGACAAAAAAAACAAATTTTGTTACGAGCTTCTTATGCGGTGCTGGGGCCGGCTCAATTGCCGCCATATGCACCATGCCTTTTGACGTCGTGAAAACGCAGCAACAAATCACGGTGGGAAATGTTGTACGTCCGGCAGCACGCTCATCCACCACCAATTATGCTAACAAATGCCGTCGGCCGGCAACGAATGCCGTTCGCAACAGTGGTGCGATGTCCAAAGCACCGATGGACACGCGTTCTATGTTGAATGTGATGCGGAATTTGGTAGAGGAAAAGGGCGTCTCATCACTATTTGCTGGTAACTTAGTGCAATTTACTTTTTGGTTGTGATGTACAAAAGTTAGTTGAAATAAAATATATGAACATTTTTAAGATGAAATACTACATCCGCATTTTCCAATTAAATATATAATTCAAATTTTAAATTATTTATATATTGTAGGATTGGTCCCGAGAGTTGCTCGTGTTGCACCTGCGTGCGCGATAATGATCGGATCCTATGAATACTTGAAATTGTTTTTCAGTGAGCGGCGAGCCAAATAAATTTATAAAAAGTGCAACAAATTGTTTTATGCATTTTTAAAACTAGACCTGAGAAATTTCCCCAGGATGAAAAAAGAAATTGTTAAATTATAGAAAAGTTTATTACGGTTTATACTCTATGTCTTACTCTTTGTCATGCGGTTTTTTAAGCAATCGGTAGAAATTACCTATTTAAAATCATATTTGTTACTGTTCATTTTTGTTTCTCATTAATATGATTTTAAAATAAAGGAGCAAAAAATGAATGCTTGGAATAAAATAACATAAAAAATACTTGAAGAAAATTAATTTTATTATAATTATAACATAAACTTATTCTTGCAAGCTCCAAAACAGAACGTGGTTAGATTTATGATTTACTTTTTTTAAAATTTTCTCATATAAAGTATGGACAAAATGAAGGAGACCTTCTTTGAAAATATGATTTCTTGTATTTTTCTCGGAGTGAACAAAAGATATAAACTTCTAATAAACTCTATTTTATTCGTCCTCTCTCAGATTAAAGAAAGTTTGTTCCGATCCGTTTATCCAAAAAATTTTGGCACCCAATCAACGGAGAACACCCTAAAATTTTGCTGGACAAAATGAAGACTTTTTTATAATTAATAATTTTATTGCAAATTTCAACCAAAACAGCAACAATAACAACAATAAAACAATGTTTAACAAAAATGGCACTTAATATTTAGTTGGGGCGCCACCAGCATCGATAACGGCCTTACAATAGCGAGGTTCGGTTTAGTTTAATTTATTGTAAAGATAGGTTTTCAAAGGAAGCTCATTATGTTAAAAAAATCGTTAAAAAATGCGCATTTCACTAGTTCAAACAAGGACACAATGCAGCCGAGGCAGCCCGGAATTTTTGCGCTACATTGGGCGGGAAGGCAACTACCCATACCATATGTCGCCGCTGGTTTGCAAAATTTCGTTTTGGCAATACTCTTCAAAAAATACCATCGCTCGTCATCTCCACAAATTGGGCAAAAACAGCTGACGCGGTCAAACAGTCCCAAAAAAAGACAAAAAATTCGGTGAATTTCCGACTGCAATTGGCTGATGCACAAATTTGGCCACGGAGAATTAGATCGAATGTAATGAGAAGTGGATCTTGTACGATAACTGTAAAGCCAAACTCCAGTGGCTCAGTTTACGTCAGGGCGGAGTGCGAGCGCCTCGAACCGATTCACACTAAAAGAAGATGTTGTTATGTATTTGGTGGTCGGTGTCGGGTCCGGTCTATTAGGAGCTGCTTCCACTCGGTCGCACTATCAACTCCAAGATCTACTGCTCCAAAGTAGATCGCGTAAAAGCCGAATTGCAGCATTGCTGCATCGTAGGACATCGATTTTGTTACCAGCAGGACAACGCGAAACTACACACTTCGCGTCGCACGCGCGCCAAGATCGAGGAATTGGGCTGAGAAGTTCTCAAGCGCCATAGCCCAGACATCACGCCATCGAATTATCACTTGTTCAGGTCTCTGGAGCAATTCCTGCGCGAACGCCACTTTACGCAAGATGAAGAAGTCGAACGGCTTCTGGCGGACTTTTCCGCCCAGAAGTCGCGCGCCTTTTACCGAAACGGAATCCTGATGCTACCACCACCAAATTGATCTAAGGCTATATTCTAATATTATCACAAAAAATTTTATGTAAAAATAATATTCTATTTTTTGAATCAAGATTTCAATTTTATGTTTTCAATCTGAATATTTCGAGTTATTTTATTACGAAATTCCAAGTAATTTTTTTCCAATTTTTATTCGATTTTCTTGCAATTTTTAAGATGATGACATCTCTAATTTGTATATCTAATTTAATTTACTTAAGGAAATATATTAAGATTTGTACGAATGTATTTTTTCAAATTTTGGTTAATAAAAAATTGAAAAAAAATGAATAAAAATTATGAAAGTTTCAAAAAATATTATCAAAAATTTTCAATCAATCTAGTTTATTTTGTTGTTGAATGGGAAACTCTTACACCACGACGATGTTAAAAATCGATCACGAAATTATTATTAAAACGACAATATATCAAACCGTTTCATATGTATTTAACATTTTCTTTTTCTATTTGTTTTCTTAGCGAAGGTTATTGTTTTCGATTTAAAGTAAGGAGAAATATTGTTATTATAAGAGTAAAATATTTTACATTATTATTTTAGTTTACGAAAACATCGAAACAATTTTACTCAAAAAGGTCTAATTTAGTAAAATCTATAATGTTGGGAATGCTTTCAAATTTATATTTATTAATAAATAATTTGTTTTTTTTTATAGAGTCTGTCTGATGTATTAAAATAATGTTTATTATTTTTAATAACATTTTTTGTTATAATTTAATAAATAAATGACTCGTTTTTAATCATCTCTATATACAACTTGTGATTTCCGCCCACATAATGATATTATTTATCACACAACAATTAGAAACATTTTCCTTAACCCATGATTCATATTTTTCAACTATTTAAGGGACCTTGTTGCATTAATTTCGAATTTATAATAATTTCAATTTGAATTGCTAGATAATTTTTATACATACATATTTTTAAGAATAAAATATGAAGCTTCTCATTTTCTTCACTTTGTTTTGCACTCTTATTAATGCCGGTGTTCTTTCGTTACCGTCGATCGGCACAACGCAAAGTGCTGCGGTACGTGGCTTACTATTGTGCAATGGAAAACCGTCTGTCGGAACGAAAGTCAAGCTCTATGATGTTGACCGTAATATTTATATTTGTTTTTTATCTATTTACATTAAAAAAAACAAACTCAAAATTTTTTATTCAAAAATTTTTCAAAAAGATAATTAATAAAGGTACGGATCTCGATGATTTAATGGACGAAGGGGTTACGAATGAAGAGGGTCATTTTGAGCTTAAAGGCCACGAAACCGAGCTTACATCTATTGATCCAAAAGTCAACATCTATCATGTGCGTGGACTTTCATTATATAATATACATATACCTAATTTTTCTTGAAAACAATGATCGAAAAAAATATATTACTATAATAAAAGCTTATTTATAGGATTGCAATGATGAGAATATTCCATGTCTCAAGAAAGTGTCAATCGTAATTCCCGATGAATACATTACGGAAGGTGAAGTTCCAAAGAAGACGTTTGACGTTGGAACATTGAATCTTGCCGGAAAATTTTCGGGTATTTTAATTTTTAATTTTCTAACTTGCAGCAAAAATTAAATTTAAATTTTAGGTGAATCGAGAGATTGCGTGAATTAACTGAATTATTAGCATCGCATATGCTACTTATTAAATTTTTTGGATGATGGACAAATTATTAAAATTTTAGTTCAAATAACATGTCGTTTAAGCAATAAAAATAAAAAATTTTCAACGTCAGCGTTACGCAATCAAATAAAACGTGAATATATTAAAAAAATAATCTAAGAAACATTGAACTAAAATCAAACTTATTGCATAATGGATTTAAAAACCATTTGGAAACTCATTTAATTAAAGTTAGCTCCCGATTTCTAGATTGCAAATTTAGATAAATTGAATGCTCTTATCGGAGTTCTCTTTGAAAGAAATAAAGCAAAAAAGATATAAATAAAATCAAGAATTGCATATTTACAGAAATTAATGAGCAATTATTAGAATAAGTGTAGGAGATGGACAAAGAAAGAAAAAACTATGAAAAATATTTGAAAAATCAAAAAACGAATAAATATGTAAGAGTAACCAATTTTAAGTTTTTTTATTTCCGAGACTCTTTTTTACACCCGATGAGAGTGTTGCGACTTATTCAACATACTGTAGTAAGGCGCATGAATCGCTACTACATGCCATTATTTCCGTCCAATAGAAAAGGTACTTTCGACAGTCGTACGTGGTCGAGCAGGTTGTTTAGGCTTGTATGCGCAATTGTTGCTTTAATTTTCGGCGCATCCATTTATTATCGCACAACAAATATTTGGGCGCTGAAAAATCTTGCCGACGTAATTATTAGTAAAAGTATAGGTCAGCGACTAATTGTTGTAGGTGCTTTTCATCGTTTGTCAGAAGAACAAAATGTTGAAGGAGCTTATGCGGTAATTACGTAATTCTTCATAAAAATGATTTAATTTTCTGACAATTATAACACATAAGCTATAAATGGTTTTGTCATTAAGGTTATTCAATTTGTTGGAGATTCACAAGAGTCACATCAGTTGTATTGTGTAAGTAGTGATAATAGTGGAAAATTGCTAGTATCAACTGCGCTCATTCAGCGCATTCATCAAGGCAAACGAGGAGTAAATAAAGTTTGCGCATGGGCTGGACATTTGGCCGAGTGCGAAATTGTTTCAGACACCATCAACACAATACGGTATTAATTATAACAGGATTTTCATACTCTAAGCCTGTAGTTAAGCCTAAATACATGTATTTGTTATTATGTTTCTCTCATTACATAGATTAACAACAAATCCAAACTGGCGACAAAACAATGAAATTGATGAAAGCACGCTGGTTACGTTAGAAACAGCACTTCACCTTGATAATAATAAAAAACACGATTTGGTAATTTGTGTGGCGCCATTATACATTTACACAGAATGGCAAATACTTCTTACCGGTGTTGAGACGTGGCTAGCACTGGGTGCAACCAAATTCGTTTTTCCCGTGCAATCAGCATCAAACGATACATGGATAATTCTTAAGGAATATGAAAGACAAGGTAAATTATATGTTTGTTTGTATTTTTACAATTTTCATTTTTATTTTTTAGGAATAGCAATAATTCGGCATTGGCCGAAATGGCCCGTTCTTTCCGATTTAAATCCTAATGGTCTGGTACTTTCACGAGGAATTGAGGAATCTCACGTAAATGTAAGAAATTTATGAATATTTATAAGAAATTTTTACTAGAAATTAAATTATTTAGTGTCTTCACTTTGTAAAACCATTTGCAAATATGGTTGTATTTACGGATATCGACGACATGTTGTTGCCTGTCAATCCAATAAAAATAAGTCCAACTGCTAATGTTGATATACTTAAGGCGTGTATATTTAAAATAGTATTTTTTTTGAACGATAAACTGTTTAAGTATAGGGATTATTCGCTGAACATCCGAATGCAGGCTCATTTCTTTTTGAGCATCGGGATGTGCAGTTTGTTTTACCTGAGGAAATGAAAGGCAGCCGCAATACACTGAACAATTTCAACTTTGATTTTCTACTAAATTCACATTGGAAAATGAATTGCAAAGTATGGCGGATGAAAACACGCGTTGTCGTCAATGCTAGTAAATTTAGGCAAAATTATTATATTGTACAATTACTTTTTTGAACATATGTACAAACATTTATAATTATATAAAAATTAATAAGCTTAGGTCGTGTTGATACGGTTAATATGCACGAGACGGGAATTCATCGCCTGGGCTATGTACAAATCCGCATTCCGTGCCAAAAAGCCCATTTTTATCATTTGCGTCATTCGTATAAGAAAATCGCGTTAAATGAATGGCCGATTCATATGAATGCATTAGTAAAAAATCTCAATGATCGTTGGAACTATCGGTTAGAAAAGGTATTCGATCGGGCTACAGCCGAATATATCCTTGCAAAAGCATCAACGGTTAGCTTCGAGGATTTCGATCGATGCGTGGAAGCCATAACCAATGAGCATTTCACTTTACGAGTGTCGCGTTGCATGACACCGCACGTTTGCTATTCCAAATTACCAGGGTATTTACTCTTTTTTGTTTACAAATATCTAATATATTTTTTAAATCAATGCAGAGAAATTGGTTGTATGGCATCGATAGGCGATTTCGACTTTGTCCATTCGAACGGTGATTTCTTGATTGTAGAACGTAACGCATCGTTTGGTATTAGTGAACCAAATTGTGAAGCGCCTTTACCAAAATACATTAAAGGAAATTACTTTTATCTGCCTTAATTCTTGTTATTTGTATATGTAAAAATTTGATAAAAATTGAAATGAATTTTTGTTACAAAAATGTTATAAAAAATGAAAAAAAAATTACAACGCCATAGCAACCGATTTTATTTATCTTTTCAGCATATATATGTATCTAAAAAATGAATTTACCTATTGAAAAAATTACCATTAAAATTTTAGTGTTAGGACCTCTTAAAGTGAGTTTCATTCTTTACAATTAATCGGTTTATTATATGATGTATTAAAATTATAATTAGAATAAAATTATCAATTTTAGAGTGGTAAAACATCAATTGCAAATTATTTAGCTGATACTGAAGATGCTATTTCTCGAGAATATCGACCAACTCAAGGTTTTTTTGAATAAAAATAAATTGCATAGAAGCATTATTATATATGAAATTTGTTACAAGAATTACTTTATAGGTGTACGAATTGTCGAATTTGAAAGCAATCAATTGGAACTTGAAGGTCGAAGTGTAAATGCCGAAGTAGACAAATTTTGTTAAAGGAAAAGAAGTTTATATGTATAAACATAAACCCGCATATTTAGGTTGAACTTTGGGATTGTAGTGGGGATCGAAAATTTTCAGACTGTTGGCCGGCTATTCGAAAGGAGTCGAAGGGCGCTATATTTATTTGCAATCTAGAAACAAACACCGGCGCTGATTTGCTATTATGGTTTAGAAAATTTTTACATTTAGACAAATAAATTAAATAATAATTTAATATTGCAAGGTTTTTAAATGCTTTTTAAATTTTCTAATATAAATTTAGGTACAACGAATTTGCGGTAAAAAGTGGTATTTATCGGAAAAATTTAATTATTATTCTTCATAGTCAATCAAGCGGTCGCGTAGCTGACTCAACACTCGCACAATTTCAAATTCCGTCCGAAATGAGCGATATCGCATGCGTAACATCCAACATTGAACGAAATGGAGAAGAATTACGGATTGAATTCAATAACTTCCTTTGTAATATTATTGCCAATACTCATTCATGATACTAGATTATTTAAAATAAATTAATTTTATATGCAACTATATAAGATATTAATTGTTGTCAATACAAATAGTCAAAGGTAGCATCACAAAACTTCCATGGTTGCTGTTATTCATCACGTTTTTGTTTATTCATTTCCATTTACTTAATTAATTTTTTAAACAATAAAACAAATCAAAGTATATAAAAAATACAAAGCTACAGCTTGAATAGCTACAAACTAAAAAATCTTTTACAACGAAACACAAATTTGGATTGTTGTTTCTAATGGGTAGTTTTAATCTTAAATGATTTATAAAATATCCTGATATCTGAACTCTTCACACACGATTATTTTGCACTCCACAACCAAATTTTTGAAACCCTATCTTAATTATTTACGGATTGAGCAGTATCAAAAATTTCTATTAGATCTGCAAAAAGTATTTTCCGTTTTTATATGAATTTTTCAACTTGAATTTTGGGTTCGAATATGTTAATCCACTACAAATTCAATACATTTTAAAAATAGGACTTTTATAGTATTTCAATGTTATAATTTCAGGCACATAAAAAGATGTCAATTTAAAAAATTACTTAATTACTCATTATGTTTTTTTAATCATCATTTTCACTCTTAGCACTTAAAAAATTCAGTATCCAACTTTTTAATAAAATTCTTAAATTTTGAAAAATTAGTACTTGTGATGGTCATGCCTAATGTCCCCTATACAAAAAATTCTTATTTTTGAATTTACCATCCATAAAACTCCAATATTCAACTTTTTAGCAAATTTTTTACATTTTGAAAATTATTACCCAATAGGATTCTGTGCAGGTCCATATAAGCTATAATCAAAAAATATTATTAAATTCGAATTCAGCAACAATCAGTATCCAGCTTTTTAGAAATCTCTATACAATTTGAAAAATGATCTTGCTTGGATTGGTCTCTGTGGGTCCTACACAAAATCCGTTCACATTTCCTGACTTAGCTCTTATTAAAAATTCAGTAGCAAAATTCCCATTAAAAACAATACATATTGAAAAATAGGATCCTAAATGGTCTTGCTTGGTGTTCTTATGCCAACACAAAATTCATTTTTATTTTTGGACTCAGCGCCCTTGAAAACGTCAGTGTCAAAGATTTTAACGAAATATGTACATTGTAAAAAATAGGACCATGGTTGGTCCTGCGCAGGTTCCTATGAGTCCTACACAAAATTCGTTTTTATTTTTGGATGATTCAGCACATTCGAAAACCTCAGAACTTTTTAGCAAATTCTATACATTTTGAAAAATAGGATTTAGGGTGGTCCTTTAAAGAGTCCCAGATAGGTCAGACCAAAAATCTGTTAGGCTTATCGTCATCCGTGGGGTGAAAAACCCCTAAAAATTGGACCATTCCACTGCATTTAAAATAGGGTTTTGCGTGTAGCAGCGGAGTAAAATATTTACAAGGGAACATTCAACAAGGGGACATTCAAGCTGTCATTTTGCCTGAAGGCACTTTTCCAATGCATATGAGCTAATACTTTTTGTGGTAAAAAATTATAATTTATTGTTTCCAAAATAAAACATTTTTATATTAATTAAGGAACTTGATGCTGAGAAAGTGGCAATTAAGGATGTGAAGCCACGTGACAGAAAGGATCCAAATTATAAGGTTTTTTTTGTTATCTTTGAAGCAAAAAACTAGTAGTAAATTTAATTCCAATAAAAAAAATTGAGTAGCATTATTTCGGTTCGCCATAGATTATTTATTTCGGCTCGTCATAGAATTTTTAATTTCGTATTTCATGCAACGTGTTCTAAAAAGGAAATGAATAAAATGTTGACGAAATTTAAAGACTACAAGGCCTCATGAACATCTTAAAAAGAAGGACACTACCAAGCCAGACCATAAGAAAGATGACATCGACAAAAAACAAGACGTCCGAAAAGGGAATACGAAGAAGGAAGGAGCGACATAGAAGCCGACAACAAAGACGGACGCGAAACCGAAAACTGGAAAGCCGAAGAACAAGGGAAGCGAGAAAAAGAATGAAAAAACGGAAAAGGAGGATGATGAGGAAGAATGAAATATAATGAAAAAGAGGAAAGGGCATTGATCACTAAAATAAAAAATAATATAATACATATAGACGCAAAATGGTTTTCGATTTTGAAAGAACATCAGCCTCTATTCGGATTTGAAAAATGTTCTAAAAGTTTTGGACTATATAAATGGACACTTTTTAGAATCGACTCCAAGTAAGCCATTTGATAGTGTCATTCCTTCCTCGTTTATATGATAATTTTTGGCGGATGAGATTACTCAATTATGTATATTGGAAGGTATTTGATTGGCTGTTTGAATATATAAAACTTGCTTATCTATGTGTTTTTATAACAATTATTTTACTTTAAGAATGACTTCTATCGGATGTGTGAGTGATCCAAAATTTCAGTTTTTTTTTCTTCATTTTTTGCTGTTATTTGTATGTTTATTGTGCACATCCGAGAAAAATTCGTCTACATACAAAATGTGTTTTTCACACACATGGATGGATCGAGAGAAAATTTTAATTTAAAGTGTAATTTTCATCATTCTTTTTTTTACTTTTCGTTTTGCTTTAAATACAAAAAAAGAGAAAATGCCGTTTTGTTCTTTCTACTCTGTCTGTTTTATCTTTCGGTTTTGTTTCCATTATTATCTTTTGGCCATGTATGTATTCTATTCGGTCATTTCCTCGCTCCTAATTCAAACGCTTTTTTTTTTCTTCCAACGCCTGGGGAATTTTCGGTCCGTTGGCCCCACGCTGGCTGGCAAGTTTTTTTTGGTTAAATTTTTTTCACATAGAAGAAAAAGAATTTTTTCATTAAAAAATTTGCATTGTTCTTGCTTATGTTTTAGGTCATTGGTGAATGCAAATTTTTTGGGTTAAAAGTTGAATACACTTCAATTTAAGTATAAATCATATAACTTTTAAAGGATGTAACTTTAAACTTAAAAGTTATGCCCCTTTTAACATATATTTTAAGGAATATAATGTTTTGTTTATAGGCATAGATTTTGTTTTGTATTTATCATTACCCTCGTTTTTTTTTACCTAGCATATATTCACATTTGTTTTAATTTTATACATAATTCATCTTTTGGAATTCAGAATGACTTCATCTCCATTTGAACGCCGAAACAATTCAGCGTGCTTTCAGGAAGGAACACGTAATAAATTTTTTATTTTTTTTAAATATTAAAAAATTTTGATTATTGAAAGATTAAATTGATAAATAATATGATTAATTTTTAGGTATATCAATCCTTAACCTTTCCCCATGTTCGAATAGTGAGGCAGAACTGAAGCAGCGCTCCTCCTCTCGACTTCTCACCTGTACCAATCCCACGGACCGAGTCCGCCATCTATGCCTGTCCAATGGATTTTCCACTTTAAAAGATTTTATTCAGTATTTGTTTACAGCAATAAATTTGTTTTATGAAATTATCAATAATTAAAAGGCCAGAATTTAATTTATTTTGAAGAAAATTTAATTTAAAATTTTAACGCTATTTATTTTCATTGAAGAAAATATAATTACTCTAATTTCACGTGTATAAGGCCGGGTGTTTTGAGCCAAATTTAAATTGGCGCCAATGAGTTCATTCTGTTGTATCGGATCCGTTGGGGTCCAAATTTTGTGCCCACTTTTATGAAACTGAAACGAAGGCGGGCACAAAATTTGAACTCGCTTGGATCCAATACAACAGAATGAACTCATTGGCGCCAATTTAAATTTGGTTCAAAACACCCAGCCTTATACACGCAAAATTAGGGTATAAAATGAGATGAATTTTTTATATTATCTAATAAAAAAAAGCAAAAGTATGGTGAATTGGGTAAATTTTCAATAATATGAATATTTAATCCAATTTCCTTTCTTTAGTTGTTTACGAGCTGTAAAAGGTGATGCGGATCGCATCAGCGAGTCTGAAATCAGCGACGCGCTACAAAAATGTAACGTTAAGGAAAGTGGGAATGAACTTAACGCGTTGGCGAAATCGCTCAATGGAGTTTTACTCTCCGAGTTTATCACAAAAATCACGGTAAATTTCGTAGAAAAAAGCAAATGATTCAAGTTTTTCATTCAGCCGCCGTTGAACGAAACACGCAGAAGACTGATAGAGAAGATTTTCGCTGGAATCGATGTGTCTGGTAAAGGGTTTTGTACCGAGGACGAACTTCGCGCTCGCTATAATTATCGTCGCGATTCTCTCTATGCCACCGGCGCGAAAACCAAGGAGCAATTATTTGAGTCATTTCTCAAATCATTCAACTTTGAGGCTAACGAGGATAAAGTGGTAAGTGGAAACGTTTTAATCCAGAAAAAGTATATCGAAAATTGTAGAAGGAATGATATATAATGTTTTATTAAAAAATTGAATCTTTTTTTACAGATTAGCAAAGATGACTTCTTCAACTATTATGTTGCTGTTAGTGCCGCTGTTGAAAACGACATCAATTTCGATTTTATAATGCGCAATATTTGGGAGATTTAACAAAATATTTCTTTCCAACTTTTTTGAGCCTAATTTTTGTATCCTCATTTGCCTATATTATATATGTATTTTTTTGTATTTATTATTAATTGAAAAAAAAGTTTATGAACTAATAAATTTAAATAAATTACACTTTTAAATGACGAAAATAATTTTGTGCACACTTCCTCAATTCGATTCCATTCATTATCTTTTCAAATTTTATGGCGTAGCGTTTTACGTTAATCTAGCATTCAAATTTTCTCATTTTGATCATTCTTGTTGCTGTAAAAAGGGAATGAGCATCGATCTTCTGGAGAAGAACTTCAGCTCCGCGTATCCTGAGGAATGGGATTGTTCGTTGGATTTGTTGAATGGCATCGCCAATTGTTGTAAGTTCAATCGGCTGGGCACACTCGTTGCGGTCGGCAGCATTGATGGACGAATTTCTATTTTCGATTTTGTTACACGCGGAATCGTAAAGGTAATTTTTCTTGGCTATTGTCATTTGCTTTGCCTATACATTATAACGGTGATATTCAATATTTGCGAATTAAGAATGAAATATTTCACGAATGAAAAATGAATTATTTTATTCTTTTTATATTTTTTAGTTTTGTAAAGAATCTAATTCTATTTATGTAAATTTATGTATTAGGTTGTTGCATAATTTTCTGACAATTTTTTTCAAAAATTTTAATTTTATTTTTCGAACAAAAGAAACAACAACATTAAATGAAATATGCGCCATTATTATCTACAACAGTCTGCCATTTGATTGGTAATTGAAAGATTCCTCGAGAATAGAATTCCGGCGATCGGGATGCGAAGAAGTCGGCGAGCCCATTTTTCAGGTGTTCTTCATCGTCGAAGTGCTTGTCCCGCAGGTGATCGCTCAGAGCCAGGAACAAGTGGTAATCCGTTGGGGCAAGGTCCGGTGAGTACGGCGGATGGGGCAGAATTGTCCAGCCCAGTTCTCGAATTTTCTGGCAGGTCTGCTTAGCGACGTGTGGCCGGGCGTTGTCATGAAGGAAGAAAACTCTGTCCTGTTTTCCACGAAGTTGCTCGGCAACTCTATCCAATTGTGCGCAGTAGTAATCGGCAGTAATTGTCCAACCGCTAGGCAAAAGCTCCCAATGAACGATTCCTTTAACGTTCCACCAAACTGAAATCATAACCTTTTTGGGATTCAAGTCGGCCTTTGGCGTTGGTATGCCGCTGTCGTGCGTGCTGAGCCACTGGCGTTCGCGCGTATGGTTGACATAGAGGACCCACTTCTCATCGCCGGTGAGCAGATTCTTCAACCAGTCGAACGTACGTTTAAAAGTGAGAAGTTGCATGCAGTCGTTGACTCGCTTCGTTGCTTGAAATGGCAATAACTCATGCGGTATCCAAACTCCGAGTTTTGACACCTTTCCAAGACGGTGCAAATGGCGTGCGATGGTAGTATGGTCGGACGCGAGCAGTGCTTCAAGTTCACGTAGACTTCGCCTTGGGTCTTCTTCCACGAGCTCCAGCAGACGCGATTCATCTAGTTCCGCCGGGCGACCGCTATGCCCATATCCGTCGATGTTGAAGTCGCCGTTTTTGAACTTACGAAACCAATCTACAGTGGTGTGGTAGGAGACGGTTCCTTCACCCATCGAACTGCATATGTTACGGACTGCATCCGTTGCCGAGTGTTTCAGGCGGAACTCGTGAAGCAACAGTATGCGAACCTGCTTACGGTCAAGCGCAGTTTTTTCGGCCATAACAAATAAGATTTCCAATACTGAAACTGTTGTTCAATACTTTACTGAGTGGTCCTTATATATAAATTAACAGCATGTTTCTAGAACATTCTAGAAAGTTTTAGAAAAATCTTAAAAAAAATTGTCAGAAAATTATGCAACAACCTAATAAAACAACCTGATAGACATGACCATTCACTTTTAGTCGTGGAACGGCCATGTAAAGCCGATTATTTCGTTGTCGTGGTCCCGAACAGGCCGAAAACTTTTATCGTCGGCTGCGGACGGCTCGGTGGCGATATGGGATTTGCTCTCCACCACGCAACCGCTTCATCGACTACAATTCGGTGTGGGAACTTCGACGCAAGTCGCTTTGTTCAATCCCAGGTAGAATATTAAAACAATTGTTTGAATCGAATACCTTTAATTCATTATTGCATTTAAAAAAAAAAACAACTAATTTGGCTATTATTTTCAGAAACGAAATGCAGGTTCTGGTGTATATGATTAACACGAATGCGACCATGTTTTGCTCGCCCGTCGTGTATGATGTGAGCACGAAAGAGCAGGTGACTCTGAGCCTGGACGGCGGCTTGTCGGAAGACGCCGTTTCGGCTGCCACTTTCGATCGACGCGGAAACTACATAATCACCGGAAGTACAAAGGTTCACTTTTTAAACGAATTATTTTATTTATTTTTCTCAATCTCAGGTAGAATATTTGTTCTGTTCTGAGAAACTAATAACGTAAATGCCTTTAGCTATGAAGCTTACTTAATTCGAATATTTTAGGGACGAATCGCTGTGTACGACGCGAAAACGCTAAAAGTTATTTCGCACTGCAAACAAACCGGCAATCATCAGGTTAGCTGTTGTATTAGGTTTTTCGGTACGCATAACAAAATTATGTAAACGTCAAAATTTTCAACTTTTTTTAAACTCGATGTATAAAAAAACTAAAAAAAAATTATTTTAAAAATTGGGCCGCATTTTTCCTTATTTGTTTATTAGTTGAATTTTATTTTAGATAAAGAATTTCGCGGTCACTCGACGCGGCGACTACATAATGACAAACTCGCAGGATCGAATTTTCCGTTGTTATTTTCTCTCGCAATTCCTCGAGGCGAATAACGGCAATATTGTGGAGCCATGTCAAAAATTCCAAGACCTGGTCAATAAGGTTTGTAAGGTTTTCGAAGTCTTACTATTCCAAGTGAATGTGAATTGAGAGAAAATAATTTCAAAATTTAACTTTTAATTTAATTTTTAAATCTTGTTATATGCTTCAGACGCCATGGAAGACCATTTGTACCTCCAACGAGGGCGATTACATTTGTGGAGCCAGCGCCAAAGCGCATTCCCTTTACATTTGGGAGCGAAATTCGGGAAATCTAATTAAAATTATTAACGGCACAAAGGTTTACTATATACATTTTGTTTTTTTTTTGCCCCATAATTTCTTTTTCTAATTACATATTGATCGTATAAATGATTTAAGGGTGAATCGCTGGCGGATGCTCAATGGCATCCAACAAGACCCGTCATTTTGTCCATTGCAAGTGGAACGGTTTCCGTCTGGACACAGGTTGGTTTTATGCGAATCAATTCTTTATTCGAACGTGTTTTTATTTGGAGATTTTAAAGTACTCTGCCTTATTTATATTTTCTGAATTCTTTTCAGGCCCACGTGGAAAATTGGAGCGCATTCGCTCCGGATTTTACGGAATTGGAAGAGAATAAAAATTATATGGAGCGAGAGTCCGAGTTCGACTTTTCCGATGAGGATGCCGACAAGGAGCATACCAAAGAGATGAAGGTATTCTTTATTTAAAAAAGATGTCACATTTAATTCTTTTTACGTGAATTCATCATCATGACAACTTTCGACAAGTCGATTTCCAGTACAGAACATAATTATGTTCGGTTTTGAAGAAGAAAAAAATCATAAATCACTCGAGGGCAAGCGTATTATGGAAGGCACAACTCTAATTCTTTTTTTTTTGATAAGTAGCATTTTTTCTCCTTTTTCGGATAAAAAAAGCTGATGTCGATATCTCCGACCTTTAATATAAAATCGACCTTTTTAAGTGCGACTTATACGAAGCCAAAATTTGTTTTATGATTTAATTTATTTACTTTATTGAAAAATATTTACTTATAACGCTTTTTTGGTGATGAAAACAACTTTCTCTGAGGCATGAAAAACGATAATCAAAACCGAATATAATAATGTTTTTTTCCCTAATTTTGAGATGACGTCAATAAAATGAGCATAAAAAATTATTGGTCGGAAATATCGACATCAGCCTTTTTTTATCTGAAAGAGGAGAAAAAATGCTACTTAGCAAGAAAAAAAGGATTACGAGATGCGCCTTCCATGATAAGCTTGTACTCGAGTGATTTATGATTTTTTCTTCAAAACCGAACATAATTTTATCCACTATATATAAAAATTGAATTGGGCATTTAAAAAATTTTCGAAAATTTACTTTAACAAACTTTTTTTTTTTTTAAAGAGTGATGATGAGGAGATAATTGACGTTGTTACCGTGAAGCCGAGCGCAACGCTATGCTCGTCCGACGAAGAGGGCCTGGAAGACTTTGGCACGGATTTGTATAGTGAAAAGGGCTCTCTCTGGTATTTGCCAGTAGCGCCGGAAATCGATCAGACGGATGAAATGTCGAATGGCTACACAACGGGTATTTTCTTAGTATTTTTAACTTTAACAAAACTTAATTCAGCAATCCCAACGACAATCTATTTTCATCAAATTTTGTTTTCAGATTCAAAAACGGATTCTCGACCCGGCTCAGCTAGTATGTGTTTGCTTTCTTTTTAATATGCCGATAAAATTTAATCCCAGTTTTAATTGAATCGTTTCAGTATCGAAAAAGAGGCCACCCCAAAATTCTTCGCGAAGCAAAAAGCCACGATAATTATGCCATCACAATATGCTAATTTATTATCTCGGTATTTTTTATGGATTATGTAATAAAAAAAAAAAACTTTCGAATTTTGAAAGCATCTTTTTAGGTTAAAATTTTTATTAATAAATTACATACACACAAATATATATGTTGTATGTATAGGTTTACAATGCAATAGAATTTAGGTAACTAATTTTGAGTGATAAATGAAATTGTTCATTGTAAAATATAATGAAGATTTTGAAAAAAGCTTCATAGATTTAATGCTTCTTCTTAGCGGAGATGACAAGCACACCTAAACATATATTTATTGTAAATAGGTTAACTAAAATTTTGTATTTTTTGCCTAAATCTTTCTTCAATTCTCCAAAGAAATGTATTTCTATACCATGAGGAGTAAGGTGGCTTCTGATAGTGGTCTGATCGACATCCGAAGGAAGACGATAACTACGATTTACTTCCCGAGTAACGCTACCATGCTCATCATTGCGGCTTTCATGCGAGCAGTGAACCAGCAAGTGATCACCGGCTACTTTCACCTACATTATATTATTGTTAATTCGACCTTACTTTTGAAGTTTTTTTTCCAAATTTGAAAAAAAAATATTCCACTTAAAAACAACCTCAATCTCTTTGGGTGTGAAGAATTGGGCATCGAGTCCGACCTCCCACTTATCACCGCTATTGTTGACCTTCACAATGCCATCGTTGTGCTGCAGGGGCCAGTCCCATTGTTCGGCGTTCCAGTTATGCGTTACTTCGATGCTCATTTTTATGATTTAGCAAACTAAAAAAATAGCTATTATAATTTAGCCGTTAAATACAAAAATTCATAAGAAAAAAATGTTTAAATACTGGAAAAGTTCAAAGTGAACTGATATGGCGTATAAATAAGTGGCTTTGGAAGTGCGAGAACAATCGAAAGTGATTGAGGCGTACGTGTATCTTATTAGAACCGACTAAAACATTCAACACACTGCACATTGTGTCACTCGTTTAATAGGCAAACGTCATTATTCTTTTGCTTTTCTCCATTAATTTCTGCTTTTGTGTCCATTCTCTTTTTCTCTATCATTTGATCAGCTATCAAACAACTATAGCAATGCCAACTCCTGCATTCAGCCTTTTTGCATTTTCACTAATTTTCTCTCGTACTTATCTAAGTACGAACAAATGTTCAAAGCGGATCAATATGAAAAAATCTGACTCGATTTCTATTTTTCTATTGGATCTGCTCTGGTCGTTATATCAACTTTAAAATAATGTATTAAAAAGATAAAATTCATATGATTCGAAAGAATGCAAAGATAAGAAATAAAGCCGGATCTAAATGTCTTTCCCAGATTTAATTATAAATTAAATGAAACGGGCGTTAATCGTTGAAAAAATTAAATGCTCAGAATTTTTAAATAAAAAATAATAAAATTAATTTAATAAAATTTATTAAATAAATTTAAAACATAAATTTTAAAAATTAAAAATAATCCTATGGTATTAAGCAAAAATTAATAAATATAATAAAAATGATGAAAAATATTATTTCCGATTAAATCTTTTTATATATATATATATATATATATATATATATATATATATATATATATATATATATATATATATATATATATATATATATATATATATATATATATATATATATATATATATATATATATATATATATATATATATATATATATATATATATATATATATATATATATATATATATATATATATATATATATATATATATATATATATATATATATATATATATTAATTTGTTCAGCATTTTTTAAATCAGTTGCTTTCATAATTTCTTATTTTTCATTTATTTGATATTTTTGCATTTATGAGATACATTTTAATGTTATACATACGAATAATTAAGATTAAAATTTATAAAATAATCTTATGCTCAAATTTTTTTCTTAATGCTAAATTTTTTTCATAGGAATTAGAAAAAAACAATTTTCATGCTACCTTTGCTTTATCCGCAATTTTTTGTCCGAAATTTTTTGCCTTTTGTTACATAACAGCCGCTAAATCTAGTCCAATCCTATACGAATTTAGATCTACCTTACGTTATTTTTATCTTTTATCAAATTATTTTATCCGCCTAATTTTATACAATTTATTTTTTTACAATTTTTAACATACACATAAAATAAATGAATTAAAATTAAAATTTTTATTAAAAGTATATGATTTTGTAGAATTATTTATGAAATAGCAAGATTTTAAAATGAAACAAGATTTTAAAATGAAACAAAAGGGCGATTTTTTCGCAGAAGCACAAGCACAAAGCAATGCATTATTGGAGAAACAAAAAAAGAGACTTTCCATTTCGAATAGTAATCTCGATGATCCAGCACAGCTTAATGCACTCTACATACAATGCCGTGAACAAGTTTTAAGTGGTGAACATCCGGTGTCGCGCGAAACCGCCGTCCGTCTTGCCGCTGTACAATCGTTCATCGAACATGGTCCGTATGTCTCGGGCGTCGAAATATTAATAAAGTATGTGATCAAAAAGCGTTTTTTTTGTGATTTTACTTATAGTACCTAGTTTTTTTAAATTTTAGAGCCGTTAATTTATTGCCTAAAGAATATGCCCGAGCAAAAGAGCATGAGAAAAATATTATTCAAGTAAATGTTTTTAAAGTTATATAAAGATCAAAAAATGCATACCTATACCTTTATTATCTAGGAATATAAGGATATGGTCACAATAGATATTCCAGCGGCTAAGAAAAAATACTGTAAATTGTGCACGTCTTTGCCTACATATGGCGTCACATTTTTTGTTGTAAAAGAACGCGAATCTCCGACCGAAAAACGCTTAGTAACGCGCCTTTTTGGTGTAAGCAAAGATTGTGTAATGCGAATTGATCAAAAGACGAAAACAGTACTTAAGAGTTGGCCATTAGAACAACTAAGACGGTGGGCAGCATCACCTACCACATTCAATATTGTAATTCATTCAATTTTATTACCTTAATTTTTAAAGTTATTCATTATGTTTGAAATTTTTAAGGATTTTGGTGATTACGTTGATCGTTATTATTCGGCGCAAACATTTGAAGGTGAAGTGATAAAGAAGCTAATCGCCGAATATGTGGACATTATTTTAAAGAAAAGGCAATTTGGCGATCCACTTGGGATAGAAGGTGACGAAGCCGGAGTGATGTTGGAAGAGTTGGCTCCCACAGGTCGTGCACTTCCTTTTCTCGTCGAAAACGGTCGATTAAGATGGCGCGACGAAATGCGTGGAGCTAGTCTTGTAGTCGGCAGAAATACACCTTCGTCCGAAGCATTTGATAGATCTGATATTATTTCTTCACCATCAAAACCGCCGGCAATGGTAACTTCTAGATCGCCGTTGCAAAACGAACCTTTAATCGTTCCAATCCCTTCTCAACGTAATTTTTGCTTTAATTATTAAATAAATTAGAATAAATTTTATTTTTTAGCGTCAACTTTCAATTACAATCAGCAATTTGTGCCCATCCAACAATTTAATAGCATTCCTAATCATCAAATATTTTCTAGCCAGGTAATTCAGAAAGTATTTAAATCACATAAATATTAATAATTTGCAAATTTCAGCAGCAAATAGGTACGCTAATAGCTGAACCTCAAAATTCACAACCTCGAAATTTACATTCATTACAAGAAACAATGGATAAGATACAGCAAAAAAATTTGCAATTTGAAAAGCTTAAACAAATGGCATCGCGAATAAGTGGCGATGATAAAAATTCTTCTTTACCGTCAGGAGAATTTATGGAACAGCGAAATCATGAGAGCGCGATTTCGCAACCAATTAATGAGCAAAACATTTTGTCTAGTCGCTTTATAAAAATTGCAAATGACGTGCCAATGGACTTAGATTTTCATGCGGTATCTGATAGTAGATCCTTTCAAAATGTTAGACAAATCACTAACCAACAAACATCTTTCAACCAAAGTAGTGATAATGGTAATTTTTAATTACCTAATATACAAAATATTCAATAATTTGTCCATGCTCAATAATTGATTTTTCAGATAATGAAATTCAACAAAAACCAAATATTAAGAATATACCCATCAAAAGCGTTCCAAGTGAGACTTTTCCGAATCAAAACTTGCAAAATTCAGCATCCGCATCTACGGTAAAAGAAACCTATTTGACGAATATTACATATCCTCAGAAACAAATTAAAAACACAACTGTCTGCGCAACTGTTAGCACAACAAATCATGAAAATGAAACAAGGCCAGATGATGCTACTCAATTACAACCAGAGACAATCGTTAACGCCGTGGAATCGAATATTCGAACCGAAGAAGAGGCACTTTTTTGGCTAACCGTGGAGTCCATCATCGAACTGTTGGATCTCCCAGAAATGGTGGCAAGTGGCCCCGATGCCGGTACACACCTTAACTGGCTCATTGTTGTGGGCACACACGCTGTAAGCCAGCATCTCGGCACATTTGTCGTTGTAATCGCTCAGGTAACTTCTTCACTTACATATATAATAAATTAAAAATGTTTATATTAGACAATATGTTTAGATACTTGATTCAACATCTCCATATGTTTCTCAACCGCTACCGAGCGAAGCTACAATTGCCCGATATATTGCTTCTGCGGGAATAACACTAGCCGATTTAGTGGCTTGTGTTCGTGAATTAGCCGCGTTACTGTGGCGGGTCTCCGAACCGGTAGCAAGAAAATTGCTCGCAAAAATGCACAAGTTATGCGAAGTGTTTCGAATTTTTATGGAACAACTACACCCGGCAAGCTGTGTGAAGCGAGCTGCTGTGCTTTCGGTTGCAAGTCTGTTAGGTGAAACTACCTGCTCGCTATTAAGCACAACATCACGCGATGAAACGGAAAACGTGGACGATAATGCTCAAGCATTCTATGATGTTCTCAACGATCGAATTCAAAACATTGCCAGTAGCACGGCTAATGTTGTGCTTTTGTAAGCATTGATTATAATAATTATAATTGAATAAACAAATTTAATCAAAATCTATTTGATATTTTTTAGAGCAAAAACATTCCTCTCCAAAGCAACACAACAAGGAAAACTCTTTCATTGCGCTACTCAAGTGGCATTTACGGCAAGCGAGTTGATTGCCCTTTCGAGAGTTCTTGCATCAGTTCTCGCCGTTCACTCCACATCGCAGCAGCGTATTGCTGAAAGCGTGCAACGCGTCGCGAATACGATCAACGACATGGTTGTCGACGCGTCCGCTCATTACGCTGCACAAATTACGCCCGAACAACGAAAGCAATACGATCAACTACTTTCAACGGCAAATTTTGCCAACAATGCTCTCTATCAATTTCTGAGCGAAATACACAAAACCAACGTAAAAAAATCCAACAATTGACCAAGAAACTTTTAAAAATATATACATATATCGATATGTTAAATATAAATAAAATATGAATTCACTATTTTTTTAGTTTTTAAAATTAATAAAATTAATATATAAAATTAATTAAGCTTTTTTCTTTTCTTTTTTGGATGCATAATTTGCATAATTTTAATTTTTTAAGGAAACCTGAACAATTAATTGCATAATTTTTAGCACGATGCTTAGTATTTTAGCTGCGATTTTGCAAAGAATCGGTCTCGACACGAAAGACCTTTCAGAATAGAAATGTAAGAAAAAAAATCAATAGCTTTAACATACGGTGTGCAAAAGGTTTTCTCACCGGGGGGAGTCGCCATTTTTTTTCTTTTCGGTTTTACGTTTTTCGCTGCTAAAATTTTATGTATTATATGCCATACACTTCTCTTATCGTTCTTCTTTCTTTTTCCGCTTTTGTTTTACATGGGAATAAAAAAAGAAACAAAGCGCACACCTATGCGAATAAAGAGAAAACACTTTCACCACTCAATTTCGTCGTCGTGGTCTCAATCTCGTTTACACGGGGGAAAATAATTTAACGCTGCGTTTTTGTTTTGTATATGCCATTTTCTTTTCATTCCAATCTTTCAGGTGTCTTTTGGTTTTTCTTTCCAACCAGCAAAAACAAAAAAAAGAATCTTTTAATGTTGTCGTCGTCAAATAATCATATGGCGGCGGCGTCAAGTCCGACTAATTCATTGTGCGAGGGCAGCATCTCGCCATCTTCCGCTCATAGTCATTCACGGCCTTTCCCTCACGAATTGGATAGCTCGCAGCATTCGATACGAAACGAAAATTCCTCGTATATATATATTTTTATCATTTTCTAATAATTATAATTGACTTTAAAAATTTTACTAATGTTCATTAATTTCAAACAAAGCAAAGTTGAAAATTGAAAAAAAATTATTATAATTTTTAATAGGCTTTTTAAGGTATTTGATTTTTTTGAAGCGTTTATTCAAATTTTTGTTAAATTAAAAAAGTTTCAGTGATGACCCAACAGATTTTTCGTCAATGCGCGGGCACGAATCGCTGTCCAATCTTCCGGCGAACATCGAAATTCACCCGCAAAACGATGCACTTTCTAGTACAAGTGAGCGTGCTTTATTTTACAATAAGCGATTTATTGAATACCTAAGAAGTGGCAAATTTTTGTGATTACATTTGAGTAATTTTTTTACATAAAAATAGTTTGACAATCCCTTTTTTAATATTGCAAAGTCAATTTGTTTTGAAGTGTTGAATTTCTTTTTTAATTTTTTTAATTTTTGATTCATATTTTTATTAGACCATTGAACATTAATGACGATATTCTATTGTTTAGACTTTTTTTTTGGACCAATTTTATTATGCCAATCATAATTTCAACATTTTTCCAGGCGCATCACATCAACAATTTATCAAAAGACCCTTGAACGCGTACATGATTTGGACACGTCAGGAGAGACGAAAAATTCTCACCGGCGAGCCCAAGAAGAAAATGAACGAAGTCAGCAAGGCGGTAAGCACATTTTACCTAGCACTTTTTCCCCCATTTATACTTGTGACCCGGGAGTTTGTGGGAAGAAAAAAAACGAGGAATGAAAACTTTTTCGATATTGTTTTTGTGGTCGTAACGTGGTAGACAATTACCCATCGAACCTCGTTAGATTCAGATGGGCGAGCGATGGAAGAAAATGACTGACAAAGACAAGAAACCCTACTTCGAGTTGGCGAGGAAATTCGCGAACGAACACAAACAGGTTAGTTTTTCTTTTTAGATTTGGTGGAATTTGTGGATTTTTAATGCGTTTTTGGTCGGAATTGTAAATTGATTTTATTTAATTTCGGCACATTTTAAAATATACGCATAATTAGACGTTATTTCAAATGGCATAGGTATCATTTACAAACGATTCATTCTTCAGTAATTTCATAGTTAACTCGATAAATATTATTTCTCGACCTTTTAGGCTCTACAACAACATCCCGAACTCACATATGCGCCGTCCAAAAAGAAGGTACCCAAAGCGGAGCGGGAAATGAAGCGGGAACGCGACGCGAAAGAGTCCGTCGATCAGTCGGCGCAGTCCACGCCGTGCGCCAGCACGCCCGACCACTCGTCGCCGAGAAGCAGCACGCCGCGTCAGCCGCTACCGCCACAGCCGCAGCAGTCGGGTCCGCTTTTTTTTTTGCAACATTTCTAGGATATTTTTTTGGGTGTCGAGCTCGTTTAGCGGACATGAAAAATCGATACTTTGTTTATGTCCAACTATGATCCATATTTAAAGATTAGATTTTTAAACCTCATTCGATTTTGTTGAAAATTCTTAAAGGGGCTGAATTGGTTGGCAAATCGGATTAACAGGCTGAGGAGTCTTATATCAAGCAGGTTGGAGAGTCTTATACCGAGTGCCGATTTTTACTTTATTCAAGCTTTGGTTGAATTTTGAAGGCCGAGCCAAAATATGAAAAATTGGAGTTGCCCGAAATCTAATGAACTTTTTTCGAACTTTCTTTTAAACATTTTTTCATATAAATATGCAATTTTAGTTGCGCAAAGCGGACAGTCCACCGCGATGTTTATGCCATTCCAATGTAGGCCAATTTTTAAATTATTTTTAATGTTTTATTCTCAAAAATTTTATCCCATAATTTACAGCTCCGTTCAACGCCGGTGCTATGCAAATCGCGCAGGTGCTGAGCGTACGAACGCCGTCCACCACGCCGGGACTGGCGCCGAATCCGTACGGCCTGCCGTTGAGCGCGTCGGCCATTGTGCAATCGTCGATGAGCGCCGGCGCACCACCACCGAACGCGTTCATGACGTCGGCGGTGGGCGGCGGCAGCCACCAGCCGCCGCCCAGCTTCCTTTCGCCCGCGCTTCAGCATCCGCGATTCGCCACACCCCAGCCGCCGTTGACGCAGTCCGTCTCCGGTACGCCAAGCATTCCGGCGACCGCGCTGTCGAGATCCACACCCGGACAAGTGCTCGATTTGTATTGTGGGTTTTTTTTTGTTGATATTTTTAGAGAAAAAGATGTATTTTTAATAACATTAAATAAAATGAAAAAATTGGCAATTGTCTGCCTAGTTTTGAGCTTATACAGGGACCTTATTTTTTGAAATCAATTTGATTCACCGAAAAGTTCTAAATCGATTTTACTGAAATTACGGCACACTAATATCGAATCATAATTGAGCTAAACAATGCTGATTTTTCAAATTCATATTTTGGAAATATGTGTTAAATTTAAGATTTTTAATTGGGTTGATAAAATTCAACCGTTCAAATATTACTATAAACTTTTTTTTTGTAATTTTAAGACAGCTCACTGTGTCAACCGGCTTTCCCAACCATTAGCGAACCGCCACTGCACACAGCGCTCTATCCACCGCAATATTTGCTCGAGCAATATAACCAGCACTTCAACAATCCTCAAGACAACACTAACAACAATTCTGGTGCGACACCTCACTTTTGAATAGCCCGATTTTCCCCTCTATCCTAATTTTTTTTGGATCTCTCTTAACCGGCATTTTTTCCATTAAAATATGAAAATTAAATAGTCAAAAAATTTTTATGCCTCGAGCAATTGTATTAATACTTTTTTTGCGAAAATTTCATGAGTCTTATTTTAGAGAAGGAAAAACTAATTGAATTTTATAACATAGCTGAGACTAAAAATATACTTTTTACAATTTACCTATTTTTGCAATATATTTTCTCGTATATATTTTTTTTTAATTAAAAATATTTACCTCCAAAAATTGTCTTTTTTTTTGTATTAATGCTTTATGAATTTTTTCTATCTTTTTATACAAATAACTTAACTTGTTTAAAGCGAATCGTCACGGAAACTCAACTATATTTGGATCTCAACATCAATTTTATTTTTTACTTTAAGATTATACTAGTGTCTTGGACTTTAATTTTAAATCGACATTTTTTTGGAGTTTTTCTACAAGGCTTTTTCCACTTTTTTATGGATGCTTTTTGGTTCTGTTAAGGTTTGGCCGTTTTTTTCGCCTAGTTCGCTAAAAAAAAATCGTATATTCTCACGGTCAATTCTTTACAATCCATAAAATACAATTCACTTTTTTTTTCTTTTTGTTCTGGACATTTTTGCGATAAACACTTATGTAAATACAAGTTTGTATAAAAAAACATACAAAAACGGTATTGGTGGCTAATTTTCCTATTATTTTTTCCATTTTTTTCAGAATCTCGATCATATTGTAATTTTATCGTGGTTAATAAATTTAAATAATATTTTTTTCGTTTAAAGAGTTTAAAAAAAGTGCAAATTATTATGACGTAATAATGGAAAGTTACAAATTAGTCCCATTGATCGAGAGACGTGAATTATGCGAGGAATGTATTAATTTGCTAAACGAGGTTAGTTTAAAACGAGCTCTTACGAATTAAGAGATGTATTTTTGCTTATTTCAATGAAGAAATATGAATGCTAATGGTCAGTCTCTTGAATATTTTCTAATCATAAGCTATTCTTAAATTTTATCTCCGCCGCTTTTAAGGAATGGCCACGAAGTACCGCTCAACGTCGAAGAATTATCGATAAATGTCTCAATAATGTACCGCCAATGTCGTTGGTGCTGTTAGCAGTTACGGCGGATAGAGTAGTAGGTCATGCGCGTGTTTGTGCCATTCCCGGCGATTCGCATGCTTGTTGGGTGGAGTCGGTTGTAGTAAGCAAAATGTTGCGCGGCATCGGCCTCGGAAAGTTATTGATGAATCAATTGGAAGAGCAAATTTTTCGGCTTGATTACCGAAAAGTAACAAATGCATTAAAAAGTTATCTATCTAAATTTTAGTAGTCTAATTAAGCAAGTGAAAATTAATTCTACATTGTATATGTATTACAAAAAATGAAAATAAGTATAATTATAAAGCGACTTTTCCCTCAACAACATTTTTTATATTCTGTTCAGATCTATTTGTCTACGCGAGATAAGGAATCTTTTTATGCAAAATGCGGATATTTGCCATCTTTACCCGTAGCAAACGTAGGCGCACACTCCAAATTATTCGAAAATTTTTCGCTTAGAATAAATTCCTCTGACTCTGAATCGTTATCAAATATGAAAGCAAACAAAAGTAATAAAACGCTCCAAAGCCAACTACAAGCGACCATAATTATTCCACCAATATCTTCTTCGATAGCATCTTCCCCACAACCACCCGCACCTCCTTTTCCCTCTTCTATTTCCTTTCAAATCCCAAAAAAGTCTGAAGAAGAAGCTGGGCAATCGAAAATCATTGCCGAAAAGCTTGTTTACATGTGCAAGTGCCTTGATTGATGTATTCATATTTGTTCTTTTGCTTTTAGTCCTTGTACTTTAAACAATTTTTGAAGTTTTTTCCTTATTTTTTCACGCATAATCGAATTTAAAATTTATTAAAATTGTTTTTACCCAATAAAAATTTTTACGTGTCGGAATTCTCTTTTTATTGCTGGAAAAAAATGTTCAGGAAAAAGAACAAACTTCAAAGAGTTTTTTCGACTGATAACGAAAAAAAATTGGGAAAAAGTGTTCTTTCATTTAATCGAAATGATATCAACAAAAAACATGATATCAACAAAAAAAAAAGTCGGGAGTCATATACATATGCTATATTTCGGAGTACACATTGTCTTTTTCATTCCTTTATTTGGTTTGTATATATGATGCAAAGCACGAGTAGTAAAAACATAATTGACGTTATGCTGCCAGCGCAGACCGGGGGCGAGTGCCGAGATGGAGAAAGCGGACGAAGGCACGTCGATTCAGATAGTACATTCTCGATAACATCTGACGTAAGCAGGTGGATTTTTTTAATCCACATATATTTCTGCTTAAAAATCTACAATAAGATCTACAATTTTTTAAAGTTTATCCTGTCAATTGTTAAGCTTTAATCTCTAAAATAATTATCTACATTTATTTGATTCACTTCTATTATAGAACAAGCGCTAATCCAATTATGGTAACAGAAGAGGGTATCGAAAGGCAACGTACGACATCGTCAATTAGTCCCGAACAAGCGCTAATCCACATGATAAAAGTGATGATGGGAACGGGAATGCTCTCATTGCCCCAAGCTTTCAAGTATTCCGGCTTATATGTACGCTTACTTTTCATATAGCCAGTTTAATATAAAATCTAATTTCTTATTTTTTATAGCTAGGTCTTTTTCTACTTTTAATAATCTGTCTTGTTTGCACATATTCTTGCCGTCTTCTTGTCCATTCGGCTACGTATCTTAGTAAAAGGTATTCAGTTGTGTACAATAATGATTATTAAAATATTATAATGGATAATTATTAAAATACATTATATTTATACAAGTGTGATAGAAACGGACGGGCATCAATGGACTACGCTAACGTGATGCGCTGCGCCGTGGAAGCAGGACCTAGTTGGATTAATCGAAAGGGATACTTTGCAAAGTAAATTTTTTTCTCCGTGAGTAATGTATAAAAATTAAATCTGTTCGAACAAGTTTTTAAAATTTTTTAGGTAGTTTTGTGATATTATATATACTAGATAAAAATAAAATTTGGCGAATGTTTTATGAAATAGAATTAAGACGGATAATGAATAAAAAGTTCAAATTGAATTTAAGGACAATTCTAAAATTGTTTAAATACATATATTTTGTTGTGTATGTGAAAAAGGTAACTTCCGTGGCAGGACTTGAACCTGCGACCAACGCTTAACCGGAGCGCTGCTCTACCGACTGAGCTACACGGACCTTGATCAAATACTTAGAATTTCTTCTTATAACTCCGTCACAACATCTCCCCGTTTAAGATGTTGTACATGCAACCACAAAATGTGGAACATTTTTACGCATAAAGATGCAACCACGAAAGATGTGGGACAATTTTACGCATTGAAATTGCGCGACCAACTGCCGGAGTGGTTTTTGAAATAGAAATTCCGGACTTATGCTTGGTTCAACATTACGCGCGGCCTAAGGGAAGCTGACCACTAACTTCCCGGCCAAATACCGGCTTACGGCGCTACCCAGCGGCACGGAGTTCGTGATGATGACGCTTGACGCGCCATCTCATCCTGATCGCCAAATGTTGTGTATGTGAAAAAGGTAACTTCCGTGGCAGGACTTGAACCTGCGACCAACGCTTAACCGGAGCGCTGCTCTACCGACTGAGCTACACGGACCTTGATCACATACTTAGAATTTCTTCTTATAACTCCGTCACAACATATTTTTATTAATGAGAATTATCTTTAGTCATTGTTAATAACAAAAGTTTTTTTTTTACATACAACATTTTAGGCAATTAGTGAACATTAACATGTTCGTGGCACAACTCGGTTTTTGTTGTATATATTTTGTGTTTATGGCCGACAATCTCAAACAAGTTGGCCTTTCTTTATGATCTTTACTTGATATTTGAAAACGTTTTTTTTTCAGTTTTTCGATGAAATATCCTCAATTAAAATATCCCAACCAGGTTGGATTGCTCTTCTGCTCATTCCAACCTTGGCGCTTTGCACAATACGTCAGCTCAAGGTGAACGATTTCAATAATATGGCTAAATAGTTTTGAGTTGTACAGAACTTGAAATAATTAAAATAGTTTTTAAATAACTGATTTAATACTTTCAAAATCCAAAATGAATGTATGGCGAGCATCAAATATTTGAAAAACGTTTAAACGTGATAAATTCCGAAAGATTAAAGGTTCTGGCTCCGCTGGCGCTAATTGCCAACGTGGTTTACATATTCGCTGTAGTAATGGTGATCGGTTATCTCGTCGGCAATCTTCGTAATGTGGACGAAGTGAAAAAATTCGGCTCCTTCGTTGACCTTCCACTTTTCTTCGGCACAGTTATCTTCGCTTTCGAAGGCATCGCGGTGGTAAGAATTTTTATATCGACTTTTCGAAGATTCGATTCATATAAAATGAATTAATAATTTAAGGGAAAAAAGTTTAAAATTTGAAAAAAAAACTGTTTCATAACTTGTTAAAGGACGCATGCGCATGCGTCCTTTAACAAGTTGAATTTTCATATTGAAGGGCATATGCCCTTCAATATGCATTTTCTGACAACATTTTTTGACGCCAAAATGGCGGAAATTTAAAAATATTTATGAAAAAATTTTTTTTGCTATTTTTCCTGTTTTTTATTTTTTTATATTTTATATGATTTAGTCCAGTATATTTGGAAAAACTCGATCAAGCACATTGTTGATGATACCATTGAGGTTTTCGAAGAGTTTCGCAACATAGACTTGAACGAAGAACCAAATGATGATGAAAAAATAAAAAACAGGAAAAATAGCAGAAAAAAAATTTTTCATAAATATTTTTAAATTTCCGCCATTTTGGCGTCAAAAAATGTTGTCAGAAAATGCATATTGAAGGGCATGCGTCCTTTAATTAATTTTTTTAAAAATTTATTTACAATTAACTAAAGGTCCTGCCAATCGAAAATCAAATGGACGAGCCGGAACACTTTATCTCCAGCAGCGGCGCGCTCAACACGTCATGTCTGCTTGTGCTCGCCGTTTATGCTACAACCGGTTTCTACGGTTATTTATCGTTCGGCGACGACGTAATGGACACCGTCACGCTCAATCTGCCGACATCAGCGTAATTTTTGTTCGATTTTGAATATTTCTTATGTGGGTAAAAATGCACAAAAATTTTCGATTTCAAGGTAGCGAAATAATCTTTTTTCTTCAGCTTTTATCAGACCATTAAGTTGATGTTCGTCGGATGTGTGCTCGTCTCGTATCCGCTACAATTTTACGTGCCAATGGAGCGAGTGGAGAAGTGGATTTCGAGGAAAATTGTGCCGGACAAACAGGACTTTTTGGTCTATTTCCTGCGATACGCTTTCGTCATCGGCACATGTAAGGTTTTTCTTCGCCGATTAAATTGGACCCTCTTTCCTCCTTTCAAGTTGACTTTTATTTTAAGTTGATCCAAGCAAAAATTGTTTATTTGAAACAAAGAGTCGATATTTTTCAAGGCCTCGGCGCGGAGCTCGTCCCCCACTTGGCGCTTTTCATTTCGCTGGTGGGCGCGTTTTCCGGCAGTGCGATGGCGTTAATCTTTCCGCCCACCATCGACTTGTTGTGCAAATATTCGCAGAATGAGCTCACCAAAAGCGTCTGGGCGCGAAATTTTGCGCTGTTGGCGTTTGGCGTATTCGGCTTTGTGACTGGCACATACGCCAGTCTGTTGCAGATTGCCGAAGCCATGGGCAATACTGACGACATTTAATCTAAACGCCGATAGGGTCGGGATGTTAGTGGAAATTGGACAATTTTTTTTAAGAAAATTAGTTTTTTCAAAAATATCTTTATGCTGCTCAAAAAGTTTTTGGACAGCCGTCCGAAACTAAATAATTTTTACAAAATGTTAAAAATTTTAATTTCTCAAGGAATCGTTTATGATGTTAAAAAAAATGTTTTCTATGACTTTCTTACAATAAAAATATTTTATATAAAAAAGGAAATATCCGATCGATTATACACAATTATTTATATGCTTACAATTTTTTGGAATGCAAAAAAAAGAGGGATATGCATGCGAAAACCATGCAGATAAGGCAAACTTTTGCTCGCTACGAAAAGAAAAAAAAATCGATTTTCGGGATTTGATTTTCCCAAGGTAGAGTAATTTTATCTCAGAAATAATTAATCGGGTCGAAAATGGAAACAAACTTTTAAGTAAAAGAATTTTACATCAAAAATATATGGAATATAGTTAAGGATAAAAAAAATGGGTTTTTTCATTATCATCACAAAAGCCCGGCACAATTGTAAGCCACATACATAGAGAGAAGCGAAGAACGGAAAGATGAGTTAAAAAATCAAATTCGATCCAACTTAAATACAAATAAGTCGTACACCTAATTGTTAATTGTTGTCCGTGTCCTTGGTGCCGTGTTTGAGCATCCGCGTGAACTCCATATAGTCGAACGCGCCGTTGCGGATCGGCGCGTCGCGGAAGAGCGCGTCAACCTTAGAAAAAATCATTGTAAAAATACTAGCAACTAAAATTATCAATGATTAAAAAAAAATTTTTTTTGGAGAACTGGAGTATTAGTGACCTATTTGGGGTATTAGGTTGGCAAAAAAGTAATGTCGGCAATTTTTGTTTGGCTATTTCTTGGATCTAACAAAAGTTTTTGTAAAATAAGTTTATCTATTTGAAAAAGCGTTACTCAAAAATTTTAAGGGTCTAAAGTTGAAAATCTTTCGGTTAATATGTCAGATACAAAAGCCATTTTGGTACCGCCAAATAGCCCGGAAAAACGGCTTATCTCCCATAACCTCGAGATGTTATAATAAACAGTAGCTGAAATAGAGGCAAAAACTTTAAGGTTTTTCGAAAAATTGGTGGGTTCAACTTTTTCGAGTCACAGCCAGCCGAGTTCTTCAAAAAGGACATTCATTATTTGCATGAACGTTGACGATGAATCATAGATAATGATGGAAAATACCTCTTGGATTGATGTTTTGTTTTTATAATAATGTTGTTCCATATAAAAACCGACATTATTTTTTTTGCCAACCCAATATTTGATTAAACAAAATAAAAATAAAAAATTAATAACCGCTAGCTATTCGCCAAAAAAGATATTTATTTTATTTTCAACACTTGCTTTTTATTACAACCCAATTCTTCTACAAAGTAATGGCTTCTATTGCAAATAGAGGCAATAAATTATTCAAAAACCTGCTCGTCGGTGTATCGATCGCCCATTGTGGTCAAAAGTTCGCGGAGCCGATCCTCATTGATAGTGCCGCTGTTATCCTCGTCGAAACATTGAAAGGCGTTCTTAATCACCTGCAAATATTAATTAAAAAAAAATTATTCACATTATCAATATCCGCAAAAAAATACTTCTTCTGGATCCGTGCCCATAAGCTTCTC
The DNA here is from genome assembly GCA_024678965.1 of Bradynema listronoti. NCBI lineage: Eukaryota > Metazoa > Nematoda > Chromadorea > Rhabditida > Allantonematidae > Bradynema > Bradynema listronoti. The sequence goes on from JANLNO010000006.1 coordinate 1,440,682, forward strand.
ACCAAATAGCGTCAAAAACATAGTGAAATTGATCGAGCCTGAGGCTTCGTTGATCATACTTTCGATAAATTCCTCGGTCACTTCCTTTCCTTAAACAATTTATAGATAGATTAAGCATATTGAAATTATATTGATAGAAAAGATACCTAAAGACGCGAACATATCGGCCAAATCCTGAGCGCAAATGAAGCTATCGTGATTCTGGTCAATCATGTTGAAAGCCTCTTTGAACTCCTGAAAATCCGCGTAAAAACAAGTTGTAAAACATAAAATGTTAATTACCTGAATTTGAGCCTGATCGAACATCGCAAAGACATTACTGGTCGCGCGTTGTGGGCGAGTTCGTCGATTCACGGTCTTTCGAGAAGCCATTCTATTAGAATTACTTTTAACTAAAATATAAATTCACTTTATACATGAGAGAAAAATAACGTATTTGCTTTTACTATTATTAGTTAAGCAATTATCTTGAATTGTCGAATGAAAATATAAAAAAAATATTTAAAAGTACTTGCTCGTTTCTTAATCAATATCTTTTTTTTAAATTAATCATTTAAAAATAATTAGAAAATTTTAAAAAATTATTTTTTTAAACAATCTGCATGTTTTTTTACAGCATGAAACTTTTTAAAAAACATGCTTTACAAATAGGTAATCAATAATTCATTAGGAATTTGCGCATGTAACCGCCAAATCTACCAAATTCAAATTCATTTTTTCTTCATCTCTATAAAATTAAATGCTGCACATTCCATTGATTCATCGCGGCGTTGATTTTTTATTTGCATTCTTTAATTGCATAACACCAATGTTTCCATTTTATCTTTTAAATTGGCATCAAAGTCAACTTTGTTTTTATAATTACCTAGCAAAAAATTTACATGATTATTTTTTTAAATTAACAAGTATTTTTTAAATAAAAAATGAGAAAAAGTTACTTTGATGGTGAACTAAATTTCTATAAAATCTAAATCAATTTGACTCAACGCTTAAAAATTATGATGATGAGAAACTTAAAATTAATAGTGAAAAATTATACTAAACTCGTCGTAATTTATACATACATGACATTTTATACTTAATCTTATTTATTTATACATAAAAATATATTTCTTATTCGAGAAAAAGCTTTCAATTTAAAGTATTTATTGTAATGTTAAAATCAAAAAAAAAAAATATATTTCGTTGATTTGAATTCCTATGATTCATATGTTATTTCCTTTTCCATTGTTTTTTATTGCATTTGTACGCGTATTCCCAAACCCACCATAGGAAAATGTGCTTTTGACAAGACAAGAAATACGATCGCAGAAGACGGATGAATAATTCGCACATTTCTTTTATTTCGTGAAAACGACTATGTTATACACCGCTGGGGGCATAAGAAAATAAATGAAGGAAAAATTGAATTATAAGTGAACATTTTAAGAAAAAAAGCAAAAATAAATAAAAATAAAATTAAGTTTGAACTGATCCACGACATAAGGTCGGATGTAATAAATGAATAGAGATGAAAAATTCGAAAATTTAACTTTGTCTTTCTACATATGCCATATGTCTGGCCGTTCAGTTCTTTTTCATATAGGCTAATAGAAAGATAAAAAATATTTTTTGTTAATATTTCCCAATATTGTCAAGTTTTTTTCTTATACAAACAAAGTTTCTTTCAGTCAATTTTTTTAAAATCACTAAATTTTTTAAAAATTATTTTATTAGATTTTATTTAAATTTTCGTTATTAATTGATCAGAAATGCCGGGATTCAAAGCCTTTGAGCATCCGAAATGCCCCAAGTGTGGAAAATCTGTTTATGCAGCTGAAGAAATGTGTGCTGGTGGATATAAATGGCACAAATTTTGTTTCAAATGCAGTAAGTTTTTCAAAAAATATTAATATCTCTCTCGCATAATATAACTTTTTGATTATTGATAATAACAATTCCTTGAAAAAATTTTATAAACTATTTCTCATTAATATATGAATTAGAATTAAAAGCATTTAGATATGTGCAACAAATTATTGGATTCCACAAATTGCTGTGAGCACGAGAATGAGCTATATTGTAAACAATGTCACGGTCGAAAATATGGCCCGAAAGGCGTTGGCTTTGGCCTTGGGGCGGGCGCACTCACAATGGACAGTGGCGAGAAATTTGGCAATAAAGCATCAACAGAGTCTCGTTTTAATTCATTAAGTGAGAAGTAAAAATTAGGTAAGTTGAAAAAAGGAAAATACACTTGCTGACGGATATTTACTAACATAATCTTTTCAACCGTATATGTAAGAAAAGCTATTAGATTCAAAAAAGATACCTTAAAAGTTATTTCCTAATTGTGTAAAGAAATCTTTTTAGTAATCGAAACAAAACGGCTGAAGCGTTCACGGCACCAATTAACGCAAATCATAAGTAAAAAAAAAACTATTTAGTGATAGCCAGCGATAATATCTTGATTAAAAGGTTGATGTAAACAGGAAGAATTGAAATAAAAAATTGTTTTTTCAAAATATTTTGTGAATAGAAATTAATTAAGTTTTTTTCAACTAAATTTTATTGTTTAACGCTTATATATTGTCATCAATACAATCTAGTAAAATATGCACAGGTAACAATTATTGATGAAACTTGAATGCATGGAGTTTGTTTTTTAAAAAGCAAAACAAAAAAAAATTTTTTTTAAATCTTATATTAAAAAAATTTCGAAACAATTTTTATGGACATAATAAATCCCAATTCTACAAAAATTTTTACATTCCGTCCAAAAACGTACATTTCCTATTTATCGCCGTCGATTTTAAAAGTGATTCGGCTACGGGAAAACAACAATGTGCATCGTTATTTAAGCGAAGTGTTTGTAACCCGGCATCTTGTCGAATTCGTAATCCTTGTACCTATATAAATTATGTTTAATGTTTAAAAATAAGCAATGAAGTTGCTCACTCGATATTTAAAATTTAATTTCAAATTAAGAAGGGTTTATAATCCGTTCATAAATGAGTTAATATAAAAATAAATTTAAAATTTTTTAAACTTACCATTCCTTTTCCCACCAATTTTCCGGCGATGGAATAAAGAGTTCTGGCTTGTCGAAGCCCAACTCCTCAGGCGTGGAGATACCGAGCTCGTCAAGAACGGGTTGAACCTATAAAAACAAATTAGTCACTATCTAAGATTGAGATTTTTCAATCACGCAAAAAGATGTAAAGATACAAACAATTTGCTTGACAAAAAATTTTTGTAAAAAGAAAAATGTAAGGGTTGAAAATATACTACAAAATTTGTAAGTCCAGAAATGACAAAAAAAATTTTGGCCTCAAAAAATGTTTTACATTTTTTAGGTTTTTGATTTAATGAATTAAGCTTAGGCTTAATTTTAGATTAATAGGGGTAGGTCTAAGTAACACTAAATTTAGATTTCAAAAATTTATAAATGGAAAAAAAATATTTTTAAAGGGAGGGGGAGGTGGACGAAAAGGACCAATATAAAACCAAACCTGGCTAATCAACCAGGGATACATGATCGCGCGTGTTCTCTTGGAGCCGCACTTGAACTTGAGGTTTTCTAGGAATCGGACAGCTAAGCTAAAGTCGTTGACGCGACGACAAGCGCGCAGAGCAGCCTCGATGATTTTCGGATCGGGAATAAGATCAAAATTGTAGAGTTCCGTCATAGCTATAAATAATAATTTAGCAACAAAATTGAAATAATACAATTTGTCAAAAGATTTTTTTTAAATTGTTTTTTGTCATTTATTCCAAATTTAAACTTATCACATCTAAAAAACATTTTTAAACTTATGAGAAAAAAAGTAAATTGCAGCACCATTATAACATGATTTAATATCTGGCTGCATGTATAGTAAAAAATAATTATATTAAGAAGATTCAGTTTAATGTTTAAAGTTAAAACAAAACAATTAAATACAAGATAAAAACAACAATTTACCTTTTCGTACCTCCCATCCGTCGATGTCAGAACGATTGAAATAGTCGATAAAGTGCTTATCAAATTCTATAAATATAATAGAAATTGTAATATAACTAAACTAAAAAATATTATCAATTAAGAAATTACTTTCAGCGGGCCATCTATGCATAATATCGGGCTTAATAGCCAAACTTGGTGTAATGCTCAACGAGCGCACAGAGCCGCGTGAAATGGTTTGCGCAATACGAAGCAAGTTCGATGCCATCTAAATGATAAGAAAATTATTCGCTTCATTTAAAACTTCTCAATTATAAAAAGACTGAAATTTTTTAATAATACAAAGATTTGTTTTTAACTTTCACACCAATTCTTAAGTTTAGATTTATAAAGTTTAGAAGCGTCTTCACATTTCAAGAAATCCTTTATTGACAAAAAGAAAATTTTATTAAAAAAAGAGCGGACAGTGTGCCAAATTCGTTTAAAGACTTTTAAAAAACGCGGAATAATTATTTTTAAATTGAACTAATTAGTGATGGGTAGTGGCTTACCGAAAAGCGTCTGGACTCTCTTCTTTTTGCATGCTATTAGGTTGAGGCAAAATTTTCTACCCATTCGTAAAAAAAATTTTTTCTACGATAGATAGAGACGTGGGTTTTTTTGCATCTTGTAGAGCGTTATCGATTTGTGGGGGACGTGTTTCAACGATTTTTAATACGTTCATTTTTAGCATTTTTATAGAGGAAAATGCAACGAAAAAAGTGCACATGGCTGAGCATTTTTTTCGGAGAGTGATCCGATGGACTTGAAACTTTTGCTATAAGTTCCTCTTACATTCACTATTACACTCTATAAATTTGAACCTGATCGATTGGATAGGATAGGAGCCGAGTTATGAAACCTCAAAAAACGGAAAAAATGCGGAAATTTATCATTTTTTGCAGTTTTTCGGCATTTTCGACGTTTTTTGAAGTTTTATAACTCGGCTCCTATCCAATCAATCAGGTTCAAATTTATAGAGTGTAATAGTGTATGTAAGAAGAACTTATAGCAAAAGTTTTAAGTCCATCGGATCACTCTCCGAAAAAAATGCTCAGCCACATGCACTTTTTTCGTTGCATTTTCCTCTATAAAAATGCTAAAAATGAAAATTTTAAAAATCGCTGAAACACGTCCCCCACAAATCGGGTACGCTTTACAGGATGCGAAAAAACCCACGTCTCTATCTATCGTAGAAAAAAATTTTTTTACGGATGGGTAAAAAATTTGCCTCAACCTAATATTTCTTAATAAAAAAAAATTTTTTTTGACGAAATAGCATTTTTTTACAGTTTCTTTTCGGTTTGTGAAGTCTATACCTCAATCATTTTTTAATAAAATTACTCCAAAATAAACATGAATATCGAGCTTTTCGTTGTAATGAAAAGTTTTTTTTCAAAATTTAAAAATTCCTATTCTCCAATGAAGTCCAATGAACCATTTAGAAATTCGTGAAGAGATGAAGAGAGACGAAAAAGAAAAAAAGTATGCGTTTTTTCGAGCTATCAATTTCTGAATGGCTCATTGGACCATAACTTGGCTCAAAATAGGAATTTTTAAATTCTGAAAAAACTGTTATGTCCAGTACATGTACCTCTATATACACATTAATTTTAGAGTAATTTTATTAAAAAATGATTAAGTTATAGACTTCACAAACAAAAAAACTGTAAAAAATGCTATCTCGTCGAAAAAAAAAATTTTTTATTGAGAAATAGCATGCAAAAAGAAGAGAGTCCAGACTCTTGTTGGTGAGCCACTTACCCATCACTGAATTGGATTGAACTGAAAATGAAGGAATTTGAGTTATATAAAAGCTAGTAAGTGGATTAATTAATACTTAAACATTTAAATTTTTCAAAAAATTTTGTTTTTGTTTTTATTTTTTAGCTTATCTAATACTTCAAGCTTGAAGTATTAGATAAGCTTCAAGCACCTAAACGCTTGAAGCTTCAAGCGTTTAGGTGCTTATCTAAAAAATCAATATTTACAGAAGAACTTTATAAAAGTAGATCTTCATATTTAAATGCAACTTTTATATCGGTTTATTCATAAAAGAGCTAATGAAGCATACTACTAACAATAGCATTGGTGTGTATAAATTAACATTGGTATGTATAAATTGATAGTAATTTCACTGCTCAAGAATAAATGTGTATTTGTAACCATTTTTTGAATATATAATAAATTTGAAACGAGGCATTATATTTTGATATCATTCACAGCAGATATAACGCATTTAATTGAACGTAAAGTTTAAGTATTTTCATCGCTTTTAAATTGCAAAAGTAATCCTACATTAAATAGAACATTAATAGATTGATGTTTTAAAGGGGAAAAAATAATAAGAATCGAAAATTAATAAAATAATTATTTTAAAGTGATACTTTATAAATTTTATTTTTTATCCTAAATTTTTAATGCATTGTTTTTAATATCGACATTTTTATTTTTATTTATATATTGAGTAGTCTTGAGTATTTTTAATATGATTTTAATATCGACATTTTTATTTTTATTTATATATTGAGTAGTCTTGAGTATTTTTAATATGTTTTTAATATCGACATTTTTATTTTTTTTTATATATTAAGTAGTCTTGAGTATTGACATTTAATTTTTTCTTTTAATGTTTTCGAAAAATTTTTTTCCAATAATTTTCATTACAATTATTATACGCAATTTTTAATCAAGTGCTGGAATATTTATGAGCTAATTTTAATAACATCATTTATCGTTTATTCCATACAAATGACATTGTATAACTTGTATGACTTATCTTTTTATTTTTTATTTTTGTCATAACAATTCTGTGGACGCACAAATCTTTTTCTTATACGTATATATTATTTCACGATATATTCATGATGATATATTTGCCTTTTTTTGCAAACAATTTTGTCTTATACGACTCATTAAGGTTTTTCTATGCAAATTTTTCCGATCCTTTTTTTGGCGTTGTTCTACATTGATTACTTTAATTTGAAAATGTTCGCAATTTTTAACTTTGCTTTTTACTCTTATACACATACATGCGATTTTAGTACACATATTTTCACTGTCTTAATGAATGAGAGCGAGTCGGGCATTTTTTTGTTTTTCTATAGAAAAGGTCAATGGAAAAAAATGGCAGAATCCTTTCATTTTTCTTCTTTGTTAATTAATTTGTGAGGAAAAGGATTTCATTTTTTTGCTTTTTAAAATTAATTTTCGATAGTGTTTATTTCTTCTAAAAATTTTAAAGTTTGTCTTTTTTTAACTTCCATGAATAATTGCATTATATTTGCTATTTTAATTTTTTATCCAGTGCGTTTTTCACTTTTCGGACGTTCTAACATTTTTGATGATGAAGTGTTTCTTGCAAACCATTGTCCACTTTAACATTAAGCACTTTTTATTTTGCTTTTTCCTTATTTCTTTTTCTCTCTTTCTCCTGCGTTGTTTGGCGTTTTTACCCAGTATTATAATAATAGTGTGGAGAGAAAACTGAAATGTCGATGTATTATCCAGTCGTAGTTGGCTTGAGACCCAGCGAACTAGCTTAGGATAGGAAAAATTTTTCATTTTTGTGTGTGCGACATTTATCACAATTCCGGTAAAAAAACCGAGTAATCTATTTCCTTTTATGAGTTTGTGCGAGTGCTAAAACATTTTCATAATGTGTTTGTTTCAGAACTATTGTCGTTAATGCTAGGGTTTTTTTCACATAGTTTTTAAAATAGAAAATATTGTATTTCAGCGATTTTTTTAAATATTTTTTTTGCCGCTTTCATTAAAGATGAAAAATTAATGTTTGTTTATAGGAGATGCTCTATAATTCAATTAATTATTTTGCTAAAACTTTTTGGTGAATCATTCAATTTTTACTTGTATGTATTTAGATGTATCCCTTATTAAAATAATCGTTGAATTCGTTTATATTTAACTCAATGGCTAGTAGCAGAAGATATGCTAATTTTATTATTCTTCCTCGGATATATTCTTCAATTATTTGAATTTTTAAGCGGCGCACGAGGTAATTTATGTTTAATTCCAAAAATAAAACTAGACAACAAGAAATTTAATAGATAAACAAATTTATTCGCTCTTAATTTAGTTAATTTGCGTCACTCACAGTCGAATAAGCAATTTATCAGCCAATTGGATGAAGGAACCTTTGAAATTGTTCATCCGTTTCAAGTCCGTGACAAAAACGAGCGGATCGGCATAGATACGCATAATTATTTTTTAAATGTAACTACTCACTACAAACAAGTTGTTATCGTCATTCGAAGCAATAGTAATACGGTTGCGGGTACTAGATTGAAATTAGCATTAACACTCAACGACTATCTCTTCTTTAACGAGACTCAATTTAAGAAGGTAAACTCATTTAAAAATTTCCCATTCTTATTATATTCAAAATTTTACGCTTTATATTGTGTTTTAGTTAGATTCAAATGGAGAGTCCACCTTGGATAGTCAGGTGGAGAATTGCTACTACCAGGGTACGGTCAACAACGATCCCAATTCGTTTGTCGCCATTTCCACCTGCAATGGCCTATGGTTGGCTAGAATAAAATATTAATTTTTAAGGCTTTTTTTAAAGCATAAGATCATGTTTTAGGGGAGTCATAGCATTTGAAAACGGCACCACACTCGGCATTTGGCCGCTGGACGGCGGCGATCGCGGTCGTCGCCATCCGCACGTTCTATACCGCACGCGATGGACGCGCGACGCGAGTTGCGGCGCCGCCACTCAAACGCCGCAAGAATTTTTGCCGCTGCGCGCCGGATTGGAGACGACGTCGTCGGCGGTACGTTGTGAATTCAACGCTAAATAAAGATTGATCAAATTTAGAGTTTTGAAAATTTTAGATTTAAAAAATTCATCTTTGTATATAAAAATAAAATTTATAAATGTTTTAGTTGATGAGAATGAGACGCGATGTCACTCGTCAAATGAAATACCTGGAATTAGCTGTTATCGGCGATCATGATTTTGTAGGATTTTCTACTGAAATTTTGATTATTTTATTTTTTTAAATCTATATATTCATATCTAGATGAACGAGCTGAATGTCACCGATAAGGAGGGAATTGAACACATGCTCAACTTAATCAACATTGCGGATGCGGTACTTTATTTTACAAGAGCTTAAAAATGTAGAGAATTGAGATATTATTAAAAGGAAGGAAATTTGAATTGTAAAATTTGCTTTTTAGAGTTTAAAGAAAAAAAAAAGATTTTTCTATTTTGTATTTCTTGGTTTTTTTTATAAGTGTATTGAAAACGAGAAAAGTTGAGACTGGAAATTGAATGGTTTAGTTTTAAATAAATATCTTCAGCAAGCCTCTCAACTTTTATATTTTAGCTAATTTTTTTTAGCTAGTTGCCGGAACGCTGCGCGTGCGTCTAAGCGTCGTCTACGCGGAGGTGTGGATGGACGCGCAGCGCGTCGACTTGCATAACGACGTGCGGCGCACGCTGAGCGGCGTTGTCGACTACACCAACGGCCATATCTATCACGTGGAAAAGGACGCAAGTCTAATGTTCACGGGCGGCCATTTTGTGAACAGCGAAATGCTGTCGGCCGCCTTCTCGTCGATTTGCACGGCGCGTGCCGTCGGCGTAATTAAAATAAGTTTCACAATTTTTTTTCGCAAAAAAATCCTCAAAAATTTTACTTTTTTAAAAAATTAGTTTTAAAACTAGTCCCATTATTGTTATGATTTTTTTTTGCCGTTTTTCGTTTATATAATTTTTAACGTTTTATGTGGACACTGAAAAATTCCTCAGTATTTCTTTGACCATTCATTTTAAATTTTGCCCTTCCTTTTTTTCTTCATTCCAACTTTTCTTTCTTCTTTTTTTTTTGCCTTAGCCGAACAATCGAAAGTTGAGAAATTTAAAAAGTAAGAGACGTCTTTATTAAAACTTTTAAATTTTGAAAAGAAAATTTTAAAACTTCTGCAATTTTTTTTTTTTTGCAGCATTAAAAATAAAAATAGATGAGGCACAAAAAGTGAGGGAAAACGACTAGGCGATGGAGAAAATTTCTTGTTTTGATGATTATGAAGCAAATGAAAGTTGAGAATTAATAGAGAAATTTATTTCGCTCATATGTATACAAGCACGTTCATTTTGAAGTGTATTATGAAAATACATTTGTATTTTATATGTATGTATGTGTATGCATGATTTTAACTAGACCATTAAAGAACGCAAAAACATAATGGTCAAAAAATTTTTGGGAAAATGCGAAATAATAATGGTAGCGAATGAGAAGCGACACATTTTGTGTGAAATGTCTTATGGGGATGGGGTGTACTTAAGTCGTTCAGCAGCAGGAAGGCAAAAAGAGGATTTGAATATTTTACGCTGCCAAAGAGGTTGTGTAGTATTTTTGGCTTTTCATTTTTAATATATACGTCATGTTTGTGTATGCACAATTTTTAAAAGCGAAGAATGAGAAAAAATTTATGTAAACTTTAAAAAAAAATTACAATGGGAAAATGTTAAAACGAAAAATTGAAATGCGATTTCTTTTTAAAATTTGTCCCATTAAAAATTGTTATCAAGATTTGAAAAACGTTTTGCTTTTTCTCGAAAAACGAAAAGACCAAAAAATTTATGAGCACAAAAACTTTGAAAGTTTATTTTTGCGCAATGGCCCAAGTATTTTATTGCGTGCATATCAAGATGTAAGAATCGCTAATTTGACATTTGGACGAATTGAGTCAAAAATTAAAAAAAAAAATGAAATGGAAAATGCATCATTTTTTAAATTGAATTAACATTTAAACATTTTAAAAAAAATGTAAAAAACCATTGAAGTATTTATTCTACATGGTGACACAAAAGTTTCCGCACACATATTTTTAACAATAACTTTTTTATTAAGCAAAAAAGTATAACAAAAAATAAATTAAAAAGCAAACGAAATTATCTACAACTTTCATTTTAAACTATTTTCAAAATTTCCGCCTTCTGATGCCACACAAGCTCGACAATTTTGCACGAACATGTCTTTCTCTATTATAAATCATAATCTTAAAACAATTTTAAAATTTTCGAAATTTTACCCACGTATTACTGTGTTTTACTGTATTTTGAGTTTTTATCTGTGGACAAAATGATAGCCGAACCTTTAAAATTAACGCTTTATGAACAAAAAAATTACAATAATACTCGACCACTTTCGTACAATGCCTTCAAAAAAAAAAAGATGAATTGATTGTTCCTGTTCAATATATGAGAATAAGATTTTTGAACGTTGAAGCGTCCAAGGTTTACCATTAAAATGTTTTCGAGTCCAGGGGAGTACAACGTCCCTTAAAATTCGATTTTGGTAAACTTGGGCATTGATCTTCACTCCCCATTCAACAAAAATCAACGGGATCAAATTTCAAACGAAAAACTATCGACCATCGTCAAAAATTTTAGGAAGCGTCTCGGAGCTTTATCAGAAGGCGGAAATTTTGAAAATAGTTTGAAATGAAAGTTGTAGACAATTTTGTTTGCTTTTTAATTTATTTTTTGTTGTTATATTTTTTTACTTAATAAAAAAGTTATTGTTAAAAATATGTGTGCGGGAACTTTTGTGTCACCCTGTATATTTGCATTAAAAAAATTAGAAAAATTAAAAAAAAAATTTTTTTCTCCTAAAATTTTGAAATAATTTATTGGAATATTTTTTGTTAAAAACAAAAATATGAAAGATTTAAAAAATAATTCCAACTTGAAGTAAATACAAATGTAAATAAATTTGAGAGCTCTATTTTTATGTTAGAATTAATTCTTATCGAAATCGAAATCATTTTCAAAAATTGTTACAGAAGTTCGTTGATTAAACTCTCAACCTTTTTAAAGTAAAATTCGCAATGCGAAAGTGATAAAATAATGAGAGAAGTATTTTTTTTTTAGAATTTTGATTCGTATACAATTCACTCCACCGCTCAGCTGGTTAGTCATGCAATCGGGCACATAATCGGCATCGATCACGACTCGGCGGAATGCGTTTGTCGAGAAAACGGACCGTGCGTAATGAACCGCCAAGTGGGGTGAGTTGTAAAAATTTTTCGACGACGATTTAAGAGACAAAAACGCCTTTTTTTACAGCGCAATCGGTTCACCGTTTTCGTGGGAGTTTTCAAAGTGCAGCATTGCCAGATTACACAGCGTTCTTCAATCCGAGCATTTTCAATGCTTGCTGACTCGGCCGTTTCAGGTAAATATGCGTTGCTTTGAAGAAAAAAAAATGGAGCGTGTGACAATGCTTAATAGCCCTAATTTTCTTATTTAGTCCTCACAGCTACATACCTGCGGAAATGGGATAATTGATGGCGAAGAGGAATGTGATTGCGGACGGCGTGATGAATGCGAGGATCCGTGTTGCGACCCGATTACATGCACATTGCGAGCACACGCTCGCTGCGCGGCGCATCAAGCCTGTTGTCATCGTTGTGAGGTTGGTTTAACCTTAGCAGAGATGTTGGAAGGGAGGGCCTCGAGTCGGAACCATTTCTCGATATACTCCAGCACGGTCGAGTAGAATTCCTAAAGCGTCAGATAGCAGACAACCACGGACACTCAAAGAATTACCTGAAAACTTGACTTCAGCTCCTCCGTTTCAGGATGTACGACAACGGCTAGCAGATTGGAGAAAAAAAGAACAAAAAATAAAAAAGAACAGACCCCCTGAAAAAAAGAACAAATCTTTTTTAAAAAGGACATCTGGCAACCCTGATATATGCGAATTTTAAACTGATGAACTCTTCAGTTTTTAGAGACTATCATTTTTTTACGAATTGAGATTAACTTTTTAACTAAAAGATTTGCTAAAAAATGCTTTATTTGACGATACTACATATTATAATTAGCTTATCCCGACTAAGCGAATCTTTTTCAACATTAATTAAACACGGACAATTATAGTTGAGGTCAAGCGGATACATTTGTCGGGAATCGCGATCGCTGTGTGATGTGGCCGAGACATGCGACGGAATTAGCGGAGATTGCCCATCCGACGGGCACTTAATCGACGGAGTAATGTGTGGAATAAATGGACATTGTTGGAAGGGAAATTGTTCCGATAGCGAACAACAATGCAAGGAATTGTGGGGAAGAGGTTTTTGGCGTTTTCTTTCCAAAACAAAATTCCAAATATTTATTTTTTTTTATTGCGGTTTTTAAGAGGCCAAACTAGCGGACGAGCCGTGCTTCGACTCCAACCAAAAAGGCGTCGAGTACGGCAATTGCGGCGCGAGTCGAAGCGGCGAATTTCTTTCCTGTACGCCGGAGAATCAACGCTGCGGCACGTTACATTGCAAGGAGGGAAACCACGTACCGCATCCGTCCACGCTGATGTCCTTCAATTTGCAGTTTGTTCACAACAGTCGGCAGGTTCAATGCAAGTAAGTTGCGCGATGGATTTTAATTTTTTTTTTTTGGAATCAAAGAAATTGGTCATATATTTTTTCCAATGAACGTGTATATTTTTTCGTTGTGATTTAATGATGGACATAATTTAGGGCCATAATCGGTTCGGAAAGCGAGGTGGCGCTGGTGAAGGACGGCACGAGTTGTGCGGCTGGAAAAATTTGTATTGAAAATGCTTGCGTTCCATTATCGCAAGTATCGGCGCCCATTCACTGTCCATCCAACAATCTTGCTCTTCAATGCTCAGGCCATGGAGTAAGTGAATTGAATTATTTTTTACACATAGATAAAACGTTAAAAAAAAGAGGAGCAATGGCCTAGTGGTTGTGCGATAGGTTTCACTTTGCTTGGGGTGAAGTTCAATTCCACCCCCGACCCCACCATATTTGGAAGGGACAATAGGTACCACATTTCACCGTGTGGGTGATACGCGGCGGTGCTGGCTGACCAGGCCCAAGCCAGGCCGCATCAGCGATACCACATGAATATATGCCAAGCAAACCAGCCGAGATTTCGGCGGCTGAATGGCCCTCATCCAAAGACCCGCGAAATGATTAGTTCCAAGGTCATTTCCAACGGGGGAGGATTGATCTGACAATAGGGTACCACATTGCATAGTGTGGGTGATAGTGCGGCTGACCAGGCCCCGGCAAGCCGTATCAGCAATACTTCATACCTATGCCAGGCAAACCAGCCGAGATTTTTCGGTGGCTGGATGGCTCTCATCCAAAACCCGCGAAATGACTAGTCCAAGATCATCTCCAATGAGGATTAGGATCTGGGGCCTTTACGTAGATAAAACGTTTCTAAATGCTTGAAACTGAATATTTTTTTGGGGGGGGGCTTTTACGGGGCCTTTACGTATCACATAGATAAAACGATTCTAAATGCTTAAAACTATTTTAAGTTCTTGAAAGATTTTATGTTTTTGGTAATTTTCAGGATTGCACAACCACTCAGCGTTGTCTTTGCTACGATGGATGGGCGGGAAAGGCCTGCGACATTCGCTCCAACACGTCGCGTCGAATATTTCCGACAATTGCGCCTTCGAATCCCAACGAGTTGTTTCCGCCATTTAAAGGTGCAAACAATTTGTTGGCTCAATTTGCATTATGATTTGATTAATGCATTCTTTTTTTTTATTTCTTTAATGCTTTTTTAGTGGGTTACGTGCTCGATACACCGACTCTACTCGGCATTCTTCTTATCGTCGGCATTTTCCTATTGCTAATGCTTATATGTCTTTTGTTTTGCTACAGGTTAGAACCTAAAGCAATAAAGTATCGAATTTTTTAAAAACTACCTAACCAATTGTCTATTTTAAGACGACGAAGTTCTGCGGAATTGCATCGCGGTAGCGGATTGTCTAGCAAGGATGAGGACGTGTTAAGCGAGAAGAATAATCGCGCCATTAAATTCGGTTCCACGCCCAGCTACAGGTCGGTTTTATTATTTTGAATTATCTTTAATTATCTTCAATAAACTTAAAAATTTTATACAAGATTTTAGGGCATACAAAAGACATTTATTTATCGAGCTTTAAGAAATGAAATACACAAATCAAAATACGCAAAAAAATTAAGTATGAAGAAAGACTTAAAATATGTAATTTACAAGACCTTAAAAGTAGACATAATTTACTCGATTTAACTATGGTATATAGAATCCTGACTCATTCAACACATCTTGATCCCTGGATGTACACCCAAAAAAATATTATAAGTAATAGAAGGGCTTTTATTATTGCGAAATCTAAATACCTCTGCTAAAAATCACAATTTTTTTGTCAGAACAATTGATTCTTGGAATAATGATAAGTGAAGGCAACTCCCCTCCCCCCCTCCCCAAGGCAATAAGCGAAGACAATGAAAAAATAATTCTCAGTAATAATTCGGAACTATTCTCTAAACGACTTGTTAAAGCGGGAATCCTCAAAACCCAAGGCGAGGAAATGATTTTTGAATAATTATATTTTTTTGTTTGTTAACAATTAAACCAAAAGTTTTTATTGACTTTATTATCATTGTAATTATTAAATTGCTGTATTGACTACGTTACTGTACCTATAGTACCTGTTTGTCCAATAAAAATTATTATTCAACTTTTAATTAAGCATTCAAAAGTACCGGATTATTTTTTTAGCGTTATATGCGTCAGGCAATCTTAAATTTTATTCCTCGCGTATAATTTTACGTTAGTCTTTTAATCGACTTGTTAAAGCGGGAATCCCCAAAACCCAGGCTTATGGCGAGGAAGTGATTTTCGAATAATTGTATTTCTTTTTTTTCTTTCCTTATTGTTATAATTAAGCCAAAAAAGTTTTATTGACTTTATTGACATTATTATCATTGTAATTTTGCTGTATTATGACAACGTTAGTGTACCTATTGTACCTGTTTGTCCAATAAATTATTATTATTATTATATGTTTCATCGAATCTGACTTGGAATCTAATGTTTACTTTTTTATTTCAGCGAAGAGAAGCGAAAGCAAAAGAAGAACAAGCAGGTTTATTACGCTCTTCAGCGAATCAACGAGGCCGAGGAACGAGACTCGGTATCGTTGCGATCGCGTGAGTCCTCTACGGTCGCGTCCACGCAAAATGTCGGTAGCGAATTTCAAATGCTTCATTCGGACGCGGCGGCGTCGGCCAACATGCTCGGCAACAACGCTAGCGGCCTTGCCTTGACTAGCGCGTACGGCGGCGGTACGCTGGCCGACGACGAGGACGGCGAGAACGCCGACGAGCTCTATCAATCCAACGAGTGTATTCCCGTCGGGCTGCTAAAGCCGCATGCGTCCAATTATAGAAGGTGGAGAAAAACTTTTTCAACTTTTTTAGAACTTTGATAAGAACAAAATGGACTTTAAACGGGGTTGCCAGATGTCCTTTTTAAAGGGATTTGTTCTTTTTTGAGGGGGTCTGTTCTTTTTTATTTTTTGTTCTTTTTTTCCATGAAGAATGGCTCTCTTAGACACAGGATCAGGAGCTCCGAGAGAAGTATTAATTGTTGAGAGAATAAAGAATCTGAGCCGAAAAGTTAACGAAATAGACCAATTCAGATATTTTTAGAAAATTCTTTTTTGTTCTTGGAAATTATCAATAAAATATTTTTTTCCGTGCCCAGCCTTCTTTTTTATTTTATTTTCATCTGGCAACCCTGTTTATGCATGAGCGGCGGCGGGAGGTTCGACACTTGACATTGGGTTGACCTCTCGCCCTCCCCCCCCCCCCCCCCCCCCCCCCTCCCTTCGCATCTATGCTATTGCTCTATGAATTAAAGACAAAAAAAAACTTTAAAGAAAAGTTAAAAAAGAATAATATTATAAGTGCTTATAGCACAAAATATGCGAGTGCATTTATGCTTGTACACTTATATGCACTTAGCTGAAATCGTATGTGCTTATTATTACAGAGAAGAATCCTATTGCGCCGACTCGATTTCGCGCTATGAGAAGGAATCGCATCAGTTGTCGGCCAACTTTTTCCACCACCACAACCACAACAACAACAATAATAATATGTCCGCGCAGAATTTGGCGCTCCAAAACGGCGGTCAGAACTTCTACGGTCGATTAAACCGTGACGGTAGTAGTCGGAACGGCAGCAGAGCGAACTGTTGCTCGCCGAGTCGTGGTGATTTTTGCCGAGAGGCCGAGCATTTGCTGAGGAGAAACGTCGCGCAGAACAGTCAGCGAAATCCGCCGGAACCGCATGGACGAACGATTTTTACGGATCGAAATGGTTTATTTTGATTTGATCTTTTAGCTCAAGAAAAGAAAAGCTGTCTTTTTTTTTCTTCAAAATATTTAAACACGAATCTCTTTTTCGACATTGGCGGGATAATGCGCATGAAAATGAATAGGTTATGCCACCGACTCCGAGCTGGTCACGTCGGGTTTTTGCAGCAGCAGTAGCGGAAACGCCAGCCTCCACTACGTTTCGGCGCTCAACGGTCGGGGTCGTTTCCCATCGCCGCGAAGCAGCAATACCGGCTCGACGAGTAATCGCAACAGTGGCGAGACCGAAAACAACGACATTGCCCTGCAACCGTTGAGCGGCGGCGGCGGCATTCTCTCGGAGACGACAGACAACAAGACGCTCTTCTCCGGCACGACTCCGCCACCTCCGCCATTGCGGCTTCAAATGCTGACGGCGCGGATAAACTCGACGACGAAGACGACAAGGCCGATGGACGGTGAGGACGATGGGGACGCGTTCCTCATCTACAAATCCCAAATTATTCCACAAAATGACGTCAAT
This sequence comes from Bradynema listronoti, assembly GCA_024678965.1. Lineage (NCBI taxonomy): Eukaryota > Metazoa > Nematoda > Chromadorea > Rhabditida > Allantonematidae > Bradynema > Bradynema listronoti. Next base: position 1,458,329 of record JANLNO010000006.1, read on the forward strand.
GGAGACGGCCTATCTTCTTCACCTAGTAATCCGAACAGCTTGGAGATGAATGAGTTGTTCATCAATGGTAGAGGTGGTGGCGCTGATTCGAATTTTGCACAAGGTAGGCTAGGGAATTACTAGACCCTTTGCATTGTCATGATTAATAGAACATTTCACGCACCCTATAATATATGGCTTACAATTTCTTGAATCAATCTTTGCATTTTTCATTTTCTATAGATTATTTTTTTTTAGAGGACACTGAACTCATTCATAGCGCTCGTCACCTTTACAAGTCCTCCTTCCATCTGCACAATCAACAAAACGGTGGTAATTTGCCGGAGCCGCCGCCGGCCTCCGCCGATTCCGGCCACCACAGCAGCAGCAACTACGACATGCAGGATTCGCCTTCGCTCTTTTCGGACACTTATAAACTTGATCTCTCGCATTGAATATCAATTACTAGACCCTTTGCATTTTTTTTTCATATTTCTTACACAAATCTTTCAACATGTGGATATACATTTCTTTTGAATTTTAATTTCCAAACAGATGGTGCTAAATGAAATGTTTGCTTTTTCACAATGATTCTCAAGAAGCAAAACAATTTGGATATTCTATTTTTACAGCATAATGAATTACCTATTACAAATTATTCCAATTGTGTCGTTACACAATTACAATACCTACTATAAGTTGGCAAAAAAAATGAGTTAAAGCAGGGTTGCCAGATGAAAATAAAATAAAAAAGAAGGCTGGGCACGAAAAAAATATTTTATTGATAATTTCCAAGAACAAAAAAGATTTTTCTAAAAATATCTGAATTGGTCTATTTCGTTAACTTTTCGGCTCAGATTCTTTATTCTCTCAACAATTAATACTTCTCGAAACTCCTGATTCTGTGTCTAAGAGAGAGCCATTCTTCATGGAAAAAAAGAACAAAAAAAAACAAAAAAAGAACAAAAAATAAAAAAGAACAGACCGCCTCAAAAAAAGAACAAATCTTTTTAAAAAGGGCATCCGGCAACCCTGAGTTAAAGATTTAAAAAATTAAGTTTTTTGTGCAAAACTTTCTTGCCAACCTAATACAAATTATCCAATTGTGTAATGTCAGGGAGAGGCCATTACAGATTTGTTTGTACATATTTCGTTTCCAACTCAATAAACCATAAATAAATGTATTTATTTAATTTTTTTAAACACAATTCAATCTATAACAATTCTTTGAAGTAAGTATTACATTATAATTCTATAAATAAATTTTCAAAAAAAGAAAAGAAAACAATGAAATCTTAGACAAAAATATATAATAAGAACAATGAAGAGTGATTTGGTGCACTGATAAATCGGCAATCCTATAAATAATGACAAGAAAAAATAGGAGACGAATTGTTTGACAATGGAAAAATACGATGAAAAGTAGATAATATGTGTAATGGAATACGAGTTCAATCCCAAAAAAGTCAATCCTAAATAAAAAAAGCACCTAACTAATCAATTACGAATATCAACAATGGTCCATAAAAAATATTAAATTCAAATATCCTATTGATAAAAAATATTAAATTCAAATATCCTATTGATAAAAAATATTAAATTCAAATATCCTATTGATAAAAAATATTAAATTCAAATATCCTATTGATAAAAAATATTAAATTCAAATATCCTATTGATAAAAAATATTAAATTCAAATATCCTATTGATAAAAAATATTAAATTCAAATATCCTATTGATAAAAAATATTAAATTCAAATATCCTATTGATAAAAAATATTAAATTCAAATATCCTATTGATAAAAAATATTAAATTCAAATATCCTATTGATAAAAAATATTAAATTCAAATATCCTATTGATAAAAAATATTAAATTCAAATATCCTATTGATAAAAAATATTAAATTCAAATATCCTATTGATAAAAAATATTAAATTCAAATATCCTATTGATAAAAAATATTAAATTCAAATATCCTATTGATAAAAAATATTAAATTCAAATATCCTATTGATAAAAAATATTAAATTCAAATATCCTATTGATAAAAAATATTAAATTCAAATATCCTATTGATAAAAAATATTAAATTCAAATATCCTATTGATAAAAAATATTAAATTCAAATATCCTATTGATAAAAAATATTAAATTCAAATATCCTATTGATAACGTCGTCCATAAATTTTTTTTTAAAGAGGATACGGAAAAATTGTTGCAAAAATGTGTGAAAAAATGGACTTAAAATAATATGAAATAGAAAATAAACGAATTGAAAAAGCCTATACATTTCCTAGCTTCGAGACAGTCTTCGAAAATCAAATCAATTTTTCGAATAAAATCTTATCACTTCCACACTTTGTTGACGGCCTCCATAATCGAGTCGTAGATCATGAACGTGATCGCCACGTCCAAACACACGCGACTCAGTCGGGGAACGGTGCCCTTGTAGAAACTAAAATTTAAATGAAAATGATGTTTAAAAAAAAAACTTTTTATCAATTGAGAAATGTCGAAAAAATATCTTAAGGCACTTTTTCTTTTAATACATTTTTTTGTGTGATTGAAAATATAAACAAATCATTGGTAATCAATTTGTTTAAACCATTAATAAATATGTAAAAGAAAATTAAACGTGGAAATGTATAATTCGATTTTTCCTATTCAATTTCATATTTTCGCCACTTTTCCTATCCAAATCTCTTTTTCGGTCTCTCATCTTTCGCCAAGAAGGAAATATATTATTATTATTATTATTTTCAATTGTTTGTCGGCACTTACGCTGTGAAGCCCTCGTTCTTCCAGATCTTCATCGCGCAGTCGAGCGTGTTCTTGTACTTTTTGGCCTCGAGGCCCTGCATGCGCGTCTTCACCACGTCGATGGGCGTGTTGCCGTAGACGCTAGCCGCGCCGGCAATGGCGCCGAAGCCGCCGACGACAAACTTATTGATTTGAATGGAGTTGTCGCCGCCGCGATACCAATCCTTAAGCGTCTCCATGACGAAAAAGCGAATCGCCTGGTTGGAGCCTTGCTTGGCGATTGTCGCGGTCAGGCCTTGATAAACACCCTTAATTTTGAACGCACAAATTGATTACAATTAATAAAAAAGTTATTAGAAAATAATGATTATAAAACGAATTTAAATGAATAAAATATATTGTCAACAATAAAAGAAATTAGTAGAACAAACCGATATTCCCTCCGTTTTAATGATGGTCGAGACGCCGTGTGCGAATCCGCGGAATCGCGGCTTCTCCAGCGTTTGATCGTGAATGAACTTCACTTTAACGGTTTCCATTGGTGTGACGGCAAAAATCGCCTCAGACACACCGGCGCCCATGCCGCAAACGAGTCGCGTCAGCGGCGTTAAATTGCCGCGCTCGTCCGCCATTCTCGTCTTGAGAAATTCGAAGGTTCCAAAGCGAAACGACGACTTTGGAATGGAGCCGTAGAGAAGTACGGAAAGACCACGATAAAAGCCAAAAAAGCCGTGTGTGTGCCATGTTTGCTTTACGCAATCCACCGGACCCTAGAAAAAAATGTTATTGAAGCACGTTTCGATACGTAACCGGGATAATTTATTTTTGTTTCAGTCAAAAAACAAAAGAATTATAGATTAAAAAGAATAAGTAAAAAAATCAAATTACTTACTTTAAACTTCGGCTTCGCGGAACGTTCGTCCAATTGCAATTGCGTTTTTACATATTCGGTTGGAAATGTGATGCAGATCTCTATCGCGCCTGTCAATCCGCCAATAAAGATACCCTTTGTGGCGGAGCTAAATTTTAAAATAAATTATACAAAATAATAAAATGCAAAAATAAAATACTTTTTTGTTTTCAACGGAGCAATCGCACCTTTCTGCAACAATATAGACGTGCCCGCATTCGCCTCCACCATATCCGTTCCCTTTGCCGGACTCATAGGAATAGAAATTAAAAAAAAATTTGTGTAAAATTAAATATATAGAAGTATTGTAATAATATTTATGAAATATTCCATGACTACATGAAAAAAAACAAAAAACTTTTTTAGACTTCAATGATGATAAAACATAATAAAATGCAACAAAGAAAAAATTTCAAAAATATAAAAACGGGGATGCTCGCTCCATTTTTTCCGATAACGTCAAAACACGTTAAAAACGTGAAAATGCAAAGTGGCATGACTTTTATCGAAAATAAAAAGGAAATTTAAATATGTGTCCATAAACCATTTAAAAACAAATAAGTTTTTTTCCGATAAAAAAATCAAAAATTTTGGAATTTTTTAAAATTTTTTACAATTATTTAGTTGAAAATTTCCCTTCTTAAAATATTATTTTTTAAAATTCACAAAAATTTGTTTTAATTTTGACAAAAACAATCATAAAAATGTTATTTTCGTGACAAAATTATTAAATTAAAATATAAATTAAAACAATTTATTTCGAAAAATCATCCTTAAATTTATAGGCAGATTTATAATAAAATTAATATGTTCTTATGCAAATTTTAAGTGATACGGATTATTGAAAGCGATTCTCCCACTTGATGAAACAAAAACCTTGACCTATCCACAAACAGCAACATCGAATGAACGCATCGAAGATTAAAAGAATAATAAAAAAATTGAATACAAATACACATTAAAATTTTTCAAAAACAAACTTTGAAAATTATTCAAAATTGCGCGTTTTGGCATTGCGTCAATTTTTTTTTACATTTTCACAAAGAGAGCATGAGATGCTTTGTTGCGCTTGAATTAACTTTTCTCGCGATAAGTTACAACAATCATGCCTACAACACAAGATAATCGAAGGGATGAAACGGCGATTCAGCCGCCGCAAAATGCTCAGGTAAAAAGTGATTAACCGACTTTACTAAATGGACTTTTTTATAGTTTGTAAAACTAGTTTTTCATAACGCAAAATTTCACAAGAATTCTTTTCCGAGGGAAATGCAAAATTCTTTTATATTTTTTTTTACTTTTTAGTTAGTCAGAAATTTTTTTTATGAATTACACAAAAATGTTTTTGATTTTTTTAGACTTTTTTATAGTTTATAAAAGGGGTTAGTTTACTTTACTCTCCCCCCCCCCCAAAATTTTGAAAAATTTTTATTGTATTCTGAAGCTATTTTGGGTCCTAAGAACGAATTCAATAGTTGTTTTATCTGGAAATGCCTCCTAGGATCTTACTTAGGACCACCTTTAATCAGAAAAAAAATTTTTTGGACTCGAAACTCGACATGTGATACCTTGTTCGAAAGCTCTTACCGCGTGATCGAGAATTATATATGAACTATGGCCCAATTTTGCTTCCCCGTTGCGTTACGGTAGATTTAACGAGAGAGACCGAGCACTTTTTTTACAAAACTAAGCTTAAGCCTAAGGTTCAGCTTAAAATATGAGTTTTAAACATAAAACAAAAAGTCAGAAAAAAAGTGCTTGGTCCCTCCCTTGGTTCAAATTTTAGTTCAATCTACTGTAACTGGATGAGGAAGCAAAATTGGGCCATAGTTCCTATATAATTCTTGATCAGCATGATAAGAGCTTTCGAATGAGGAACGCAGAATCTTTTTGCATTTTGTTTTTAATTAGTCGGAAATTTTTTTTAGGAGTTACACAAAAATGTTTTTGATTTTTTATGGGAGATGGGGAAGCCCATCTGGTTAGTTATAATTAATTGTTATATTGTTATATTAAATAAGCTTACAAATTAATGGGCAAAAACTTTCTTAACTTATTAAATTTAAATGCATTTAGCTAGAAGTATCGGATGCTTCTGTCAACTACAATAATAATGATGTTATAAGTAATAGCGAAGACACGCATCTTTTTGCCGACCGTGAATTTACGAGCATATCTTTAACGCCGGAACAAGCTTTTGCGCATATGGTGAAGGCCATGCTTGGAACTGGACTTCTTTCGTTGCCTTATGCATTTAAACATTCTGGGCTTTACGTAAGACTTTTTTTTATTTTACGCTATATTTTAATCATATATTAATATTTTATAGTTGGGACTTATTTTATTGCTTTTGATTTGTGCCGTGTGTCTTTACTGTATGCGTCAAATCGTTTTTGCTGCGCATTACATTTGTCAAAAGTTTACTTTTTTTAAATACTATCTAAATAAAAGCATAATTTAAAAAGTACACTTGTTTAGTTTAGGAAGAAACGGGATTTAATCGATTATGCGAATATTATGCGCGGAGCTGTGGAAGAGGGACCTGCGTGGATGGCGAATAGGGGATACTTTTTTAAACAACTAGTAAACGTTACAATGTTTATCGCTCAGTTGGGATTTTGTTGTGTTTATTTCGTATTTATGGCCGATAATTTGAAAGACGTAGGTTTTGACCTAATTTTTTATTTTTTTAATGTTAAAAATTATCTTTAGTTCTTTGAAAAGAGCTATAATATTTACATTTTGAAAAGTATTTGGATGTTGCTTTTGCTTATTCCGATTATGGCGATTTGTTCTATTCGACGGCTGCGAATTTTGGCGCCTTTTGCCTTTGCGGCAAACGTGATATATCTTAGCGCGGTGGGAATTGTTCTTTACTACTTTTTCACGCATCTCCAGTCTTCATCTCAATTGACAAAGTTTGGAAAGCTTAGCGATTTGCCGCTTTTTTTCGGCACGGTGATGTTTGCGTTTGAGGGAGTTTGCATTGTAGGTTTCAAATATAATTGGTTTACATTACTTGTGGGAATATATTCTTATTTTTACAGGTGATGCCTATCGAAAATCGAATGCTACAACCAAAGTTGTTTATAACCTGGAATGGAGTACTTAACTCATCATGTCTGACTGTTCTCACCATTTTTGCCGTAACCGGCTTTTATGGATATTTAACATTTGGCGACAATATTCAAGAGACGGTTACGCTAAATTTGCCCCAAACAACGTAAAAATTATTAAATAATAATTCTTAACTGGAAATTTTTTTTTTGGAAAATAATTATATTTTATAGCATTAAAATATTGCAAATCGTTTAGGTTTTATTCCGCATTAAAGGTAATGTTTGTATTGTGCGTTATCGTTTCATATCCCATTCAACTCTTTGTTCCAATGGAGCGGATTGAGAAATTCATTACGCGAAAATGTCGCTACGAGAATCAGACGCGAAACATATACCTGGCTCGATTCTTTATTGTGCTTTCCACGTGTCTGGTCGCCGAACTTGTGCCGCATTTAGCGTTATTCATTTCGCTTGTCGGCGCAATTTCCTGCACGTCTCTGGCCTTGGTTTTTCCGCCAGTTATCGATTTGTTGGTTTGTTTTTTCTTGTTTAAATAATTATTCAGAACTTTAAAAAAAAATTTTTTTTACTTATTTCTTTAATGCTTAAAATTCCAAAATTTTTTACATTTTTTTTGCCTGAATTTCTAAAAATCGCATAAAATTTATATAATTATAGATTTGTTATTCCCAGCGAAGACTTACGCTAAAAGTTTGGGCTGTCAACATTTTTATTTTGGTTTTTGCCCTTATCGGATTCGTCACAGGCACTTATTCTGCTCTCCACGACATTTTATTGCTGCCTATATTTTGATGTAAATTTTGTATATTGTGCATTAAAGGACGCATGAACATCAATATAAATAGATTTCCACACAATTTGTTCTAACTTTTTTTCTACGATAGATAGAGACGTGGGTTTTTTGCATCCTGTAGAGCATACCCAATTTGTGGGGGACATGTTTCACCGATTTTTAAAATGTTCATTTCTAGCATTTTTATAGAGGAAAATGCGACGAAAAAAGTGCATTTGGCTGAGCATTTTTTCGGAAAGTGATTCAATGGACTTGAACTTTTGCTATAAGTTCCTCTTACATACACTATTACACTCTTTATTTGAACCTGATCGATTGGATAGGAGCTGAGTTGTAAAACTTCAAAAAACGTCGAAAATGCCGAAATTTGTCATTTTTTGCAGTTTTTCGGCATTTTCGACGTTTTTTGAAGTTTCATAACTCGGCTCCTATCCAATCGATCAGGTTCAAATTTATAGAGTGTAATAGTGAATGTAAGAGGAACTTATAGCAAAAGTTTCAAGTCCATCGGATCACTCTCCGAAAAAAATGCTCAGCCACATGCACTTTTTTCGTTGCATTTTCCTCTATAAAAATCCTAAAAATGAACATATTAAAAATCGCTGAAACACGTCCCCCACAAATCGATAACGCTCTACAAAATGCAAAAAACCCACGTCTCTATCTATCGTAGAAAAAAAGTTAGAACAAATTGTGTGGAAATCTATATTGGTGTTCATGCGTCCTTTAAGTTTTTTCTTTAAAAAAGATTCAAAAAGCATGTCTTTTTCTTTTTTCTACTGGATATATAATTGAAATACCATTGAGGTGTTTATTTTTTATGGGTTTAATATCGTTTTAATATTTTATAATTTTTATGAATGAATATGTGTGCATAAATAATAATTTTTGAGCAATAAATAAAACAATTTAATATAACAACTGAAATAATGCGTGAAAGGCGTTGGAATCGCTTTTATTGAAAGATTGTATTAGCTTAATTATATATTTAACTATAAAATCGTTTTTCTGACTGGGTCAATATGGACCCATTTAACTCGTCGCCGTCGCTGGCACAGACGTCGTTGGGTGCGTTGCTCGCCTCCGGTCCGGGATCCGTATTTAACAATGGTGGGCAAACGCCCGCCTCCATTTCGAATAGCTTCAATTTTGGGGGACAAACGCCTGCCTCCATCTCCAGTAATCTTGCGCTTTCTCTCAATGGACCGGGATCGGTGTTAAGCACGAGCTCCTTCTTCAATCATCCGCTGCTCAGCGGCGCCGGACCCGCGTCGATAATGGGTGGACCAGGTATATTCAAAGATAATATCCATCTACATTGAACTCGAAATTTACTCGTATTTTATTCTTAGCGTCTGTGCTTAACAGCAACAACGGACCGAGTTCGGTATTGAGCGGCTTCGACCGGCCCGGCGGACCGGGTAGCGTGCTCAATCTTAGCGGCTTGATCAACACCGGCGGCGGCGGCGCCGGCTCACAGCAATACGCCGAGCCGGCATCGGTTAGCAACAATAATTTAGCCGTGCCAATGACGCCGTTGGCCGGTGCCGATTTGACGAACAGCGTTTCGGCGGTGATTCCCAAAACGCCGGCGACGCCAATGTCCGTCGCCAACGTTGATATTCCATCGCCGACGCTGCAAAACATTGTGTCGACGGTTAATCTTGGTACGGTTTTTAGCGCGTTTCACGCATAAAATCTCTAAAATTGATTTTCAAAGGCGTGCCACTTGATTTGAAAAAAATCGCTCTTCGCGCACGCAACGCCGAATACAATCCGAAGCGTTTTGCCGCCGTGATTATGCGAATTCGTGATCCGCGCACAACGGCGCTCATTTTTTCGTCCGGAAAAATGGTATGCACCGGCGCAAAATCGGAGGAGACAAGCCGGCTGGCCGCTCGGAAATACGCTCGCATTGTTCAGAAATTGGGGTTTGAGGCGAAGTTTACTGAGTTTAAAGTACAAAGTAAGTTATTATATTTGTATTTTTTTTAACTTTTGGTTGCTTAATTTTATTTTTCACAATACAGAATTCACTTACAATAATGACTGCTTCGCATTTATATAGATATGGTCGGTTCGTGTGATGTTCGTTTCCCCATTCAACTCGAAGGCCTTTTTATAACTCACTCACAATTTAGTACTTATGAGCCGGAACTATTTCCGGGACTTATCTATCGGATGGTGAAGCCGCGTGTTGTCTTGCTAATATTTGTTAGTGGAAAGGTAGTTTATTTATACGGATCTTTATAATTGTACGCTTTTCCTCTGTCCATAACTATAAATATAAAGCAAAACATTGATAAAGCTTAAAAATGACAAAAACAATCACATAAAACTCATAAAATGCCTTGAAACTAACGAAAATATAAACCTCGGCTATCATTTTGTCCACATATAAAAACTCAAAATACAGTAAAACACAGTAATACGTGGGTAAAATTTCGAAAATTTTAAAATTGTTTTAAGATTATGATTTATAATAGAGAAAGGCATGTTCGTGCAAAATTTTATAAAAAAAGGCCAATTAAAACTCGAGTTGTGCTATATTTTCAAGTGCGGCTATCATTTTGACCAGGAGTGTATTATGGTTTATTTGAGTGTATTATGGTTTATTGATGAGTTCAGAAATGTATGAATTTATTTAATTATTATTTCCATTGTCAGATTCAATTGTAGGTGGTAATAACCGGTGCAAAGTATAAACGAGAAATCGATGATGCTTTCAATCAAATTTATCCAATTCTCAAAGGCTTCAAAAAATAACTTTTCTAAAATTTCTATTTCCGGGGCATATTTTGACTTTTTTAGTTTATTTAATATTTCATATTTAGACTTATTTTTACTATTTTTGGTAATTTTTTTTTTAAACTTCATTTTGCTAAATTATAAATTTAGATTTATCATCTTTTCATACATACAGTGATATATTATTCTATTTATAACTTTTTGATTCTTTTCATTTTTTTTTATTTTTATAATTCATTTCTTTTTCACACCAAATACGTTTTAAAAATTTTTACAATTCACTCAACTTGTAATATATCGAATATGATTATAGATTAGCCTCTTAGTTAAGCCGAGGCAATTCGAAACATTTTTTGGTCTTTTAATTACTATTACATATTGAATGTGCATAAAATTCTTTAGGATATGATAAAATATATTTAAAAAAAAAGATTTGAGGAATTAGTTCTATTAAACAAAAAGAAAAGTAGTTTAAAGAGCATTTTCAATTAACACTCAAAATTCAGAAATTTTTCGAATGGCGCTCGCTTATATGTGCAAAATCATAATAATATATAAATTAATTAAATTTTTAATTGTGATTTTATTTTATACAGCTGCGTTATTTTATATCAATTCACTAGTCTTTTTATTTTATATATATATATATATATATATATATATATATATATATATATATATATATATATATATATATATATATATATATATATATATATATATATATATATATATATATATATATATATATATATATATATATATATATATATATATATATATATATATATATATATATATATATATATATATATATATATATATATATATATATATATATATATATATATATATATATATATATATATATATATATATATATATATATATATATATATATATATATATATATATATATATATATATATATATATATATATATATATATATATATATATATATATATATATATATATATATATATATATATATATATATATATATATATATACATATATTCTGTTAAATATTTAATTTTTTGTATTTTTATAGCATTTTAATGACTTTAGTTTTTTTTTCACCCTAAGTTCGGGTAAATAAGGCGCGGCCGTTCGATAAATTTTTGACTTTTAACTAGACCTTCATTCTGTTTTTTGCGTCTGTTAGGCATAAAATTTAATGCGCACCTTCATTGAAACGAGTTCAAGCTGTAGTTCGAAAATTTTGAGCTCAACTTTGTTTATAACAGAATGAAGACCAAGTGAAAATTCAAAAATTCGTTGAACAGCCGCGACTTATACATACACGGCAATTAAGGGTACATAAAAACAAATTTTTTGATAGGAATTTTTGTGATAGGTAACATTTAGATAAAAAAAAATTTATATACCTAATTGAATTAATTCCAAAAATTTTATCAGATTTTTAATTTAAATTGTAAAATTTATTTTTATAACAAATAAATGGATTTTTACTATTTTTTTATTTCAATTGCGTATCGATTAGACGATTTAAATATAATTACGAACTAGTTTTTGAAAAAATTAAATGTTATATGGCTTGTAATATATCGAATTGTTGTATGCATATATAATGTCGATTTTGAGCATAAACGAAGTATGAGTGCGGGTATTATAACACGTCTTCACGAGAACTTATTCTCTCTTGATTCACGCCGGCGACTCGACATTGCGCTTAATTGCCTCGACTCTTTTGTTGGCGCGAATTTCGCGGGCGTATTAGGTTTTTTTTTATTTATGTTGTATCTTTGTATGTGGTCGAGAGATTGTACAACAAACAATATTTATTTAGAACAAGTATGAATAGTACTATCCACAGGATATTAATAACACGTCAATAATACGGCTAGAGGCGGAATAATAATAATAATATGTAGATTTTTTAAAGAAAAGTATACTGGATACAATAATTAAATACGATAATATGCATTTACACATATTTCGCTACAAGACAAATTACATTTGAATACTTTGTGAATATTATGACACCACAACAATTTATTTATTTTTTTGCAAAATATTTAAACAATTCAGATGTCGAACCGTGCGGCGAATTGGCCATTGTTCTAAACGAAGACGACATTTCTGCACTTTCTTTTTCGGCACTTTCGTTCGATTTTAATAAACCTTTTTTTGCTGTTAGGTATGCATATTTTTTATATCTTTTCAAATAAAATATATTTTATTTTTGGCAAATATTTCCCGTTGTAAAAATGTTTTTTTTTTTTAGAAATATTGAGCTGTTGTTTATATCAAAAGAAATTTTGGAAAGAGAACTTTCCGCATATTCACCTTTATCAATGTTTATTTGGACGTTTTGGCTGTTTCGTTGCTATAGAATATGGTCGTCGATTTTGTCGGAGAAGTCTTTGCAGCTGAAATCTATGATCGACATTTTGGTAACTGGATGATTTTTGATGAGCTGAATTTATTGGTTTACAATTACTTTTGTTTTTGGGTTAAAATTTATTTGTAAATTAAAAATCAAATTTTTATATTTCATCGTAATTTTTGATTTATATTTATAACTTAATACATTTTATTATTTTGAATGCTTACACTAATATTTAGGTGGGTCGTTTGGACAATCTCGTCGTCAATGACAATAATGTGTCACCGCAACTTCATTATCAATATCAGCTAGAGAAGAGCTCATTTAAGTCCGAATTTTTTGAGCACTCACAAGCTAGGGAGGCTCTAGAGAAAGCGGCACAACTCGTTCGTCTTGACGTGCATTTGGACGGCGCGCTCGGCCGACGAACACGCTTTCAGCTGACGAGTCTTGCTCAACTCATTGTTTCGGTATTGATAAGCAATTTGTTTTGCTTTTAGAGAATTGAAAAATTAGTAATTGTATTGAGGAAATAATTTTTAATGATTTTCTTATTTTGCTTTCTATCGGACTTGACTTCAAAGTTTATCTTATTTTGATACATATTGTTTTTTTTTAAAATTTTGGTTTTTATTTTATGATTGTTAGCTTTAGAATCATTGTTGGGAATCGCCTGGGGTTTTCGCAATCGGTCTTAATTAAAAGCGATTCTCAACAATTAATTTTGAGGTTTTATCACTTGTCCGTGTAGCCTTGTTAAATAATAACAATTTATTTAACGCGAAAGAATCAAAAACTCAACAACAAATGATAAAATTGGCCTGAAACTTGGCCGCGATAAACGAATAGATGGAGAAACCAAAGTTCTTTAAGCAGACTTTTTCTTTTAAGAAGAGCGAGAGAGAGCGCGAGAAAAAACGTAACAAAAAAAAAAAACACAGCAAAATATTTTTGACTAAAGGCTATAATAGCAAATTTAAATTGAGGTGGATCGTGTCGGGACATAAATATTTTGTTGACTTTCTGAATTGTTTTCATGTTCCCTTAGCGCTGTTCGCGACAATTATGTTAGAATTTGACTCAAATTATTTTTTTTAAATGCTATTTCTAGCAAATTTTTTTTAAAATTTTTAGACCAAATCGAATGCATCGATCAACGAGAATTTTCCGGAAGAGTCGGACGCACTCGCCGACGATTTACCATGCAATTGTAGTAACGCCGATGATACGCTTCTCGACAAACTTAAGTTGGATGACAACAATATTCGAGTCGATTCGGCTTCCGTTTCTGATTGGCATTTGCTATATATGCTGGATTTGGGTCTTGAGAAGTTTCACGCCTGCACCGAACTCGATTTGGAAACATCGTTGGCTTTTATTGAGGAGGTTTGCTTTTTTATATTATAAGTGGAAGCTTTATGTGCTGATGTTAAGATAAAATAAGTTTAAGGTGATTTTTCATCGAAAGAATTGGGCCATACAAATTCGCGCATTGATTGAACGTTCTGTGCTAGAGCGAAAAAATAAGCGTCGAGTGGAACGAGCCTGCTCTCAGATGGAAAGTATCAGTCGACTTTTGGACGGATTTGAATGCGGAAAAGTATCTTTTTTATATTTATTTTTGACGCATATTTTTTATTAGGTTGTAACATAAGTTTTTCGGCAAATTTCGTCATTTTTGCCCTTTTTTTTGAAGTTTCATAACTCGGCTCCTATCCAATCGATCAGGTTCAAATTTATAGAGTGTAATAGTGAATGTAAGAGGAACTTATGGCAAAAGTTTTAAGTCCATCGGATCACTCTCCGAAAAAAATGCTCAGCCATGTGCACTTTTTTCGTTGCATTTTCCTCTATAAAAATGCTAAAAATGAACATTTTAAAAATCGGTGAAACATGTCCCCCACAAATTGGGTATGCTCTACAGGATGCAAAAAACCCCACGTATCTATCTATTGTAGTTAGAGCAGAAACTTTCGAGGTGTAACAATACTTATGTTATAACCTAATTTTTTTTTTTGGATTTTTAAAATTTTTTCAATACATTACATAGGGCAGGAGGGATATGATCCCTCATTTTCGTGGTAAATTTTTTTTTTTTTTGAGACGCGGGAGTTCATAGTTGGGACCGAGCCGAAGGTAATTTTTCTTTCGGCATTTGGTGCCGGGAGAAAAATTTGTTAAAAAGGGGATTTGTGAACAGGAAAAGGAGGAGGTTTCGAAGGAAAAGCGGGGTTCGTAAATAACCTATTTTTAATTTATTTATTGGACAAACAGGTACAATAGGATTTCGCAATAATAGTGCCCTTCTATTACTAATTAGGATTTGTTATTTTAATTTTTGATTCCTCATAACGAACTCATTTTTTCCCTGCTTACGAAGCTCCTCTTTGGTCAGTAGGAAGGGTTTGTTTTGACAGGGGTTGACCCCTCCCCCTCCTCCTCTCTGCTCACATATTAATCAAAATATCAAAATATTTTTTTAGATTTCTACTGAGAAAAGAATTCATAGACTACGATTGATTTACTCGACCTCTCCGCTGCCATTTTATACCGTCCGATGCATTCACGCCGACGTTCTATGTTCATTGGGCTGCATTGCGGTGATTTATTTTTTTCTATAAAATTATTTTCGCATGCGTTAAATTTGCTGGTTTTTAGGAAGCTCTGATGATTTACGAGTCTTTGCAAATGTGGGACAATGTTGTTAGTTGTTACAAAAGCTTGAATCAACTTGAAAAAGCCGAACAAATTGTGCGCGATATGCTGGAAAAGGATTCGGGAAATGCCGCGTATCATTGCATTCTCGGCGACATTACCAATAACCCCAAATGCTATATTGAAGCCATACGCGTAACTTTTGTTATTTTTGATAATCTTTATCAGATTTTTAAAGCTGAAAAATTCAATATTAGTTTTAAAAAAAATAAATTTGAAATAAATTTCTAATAATTTTTTAGGTATCCAATAATAAATGCGCCAGGGCATCGGCATCAATGGGTCATTTGTTTCTATGTCGCAAAGAGTATGCAAAAGCGTGTGAGGCGTTTAAACGTTCCGTTGAATTGCAGCCCTATCAGGTTTGAAAAAAAAATCTCCTAACTTATTGTAATATTTGAGATTTTTCTAAATTTTGAATGCTAATGCTTACAGATTGGCGTTTGGTACAATCTTGGACATTGCGCTACGAAAATCAACGACTTCAAAGAGGCCACTCGCGCCTACCATCGCTGTGTGTCGTTTGAGCCCGAGCATTTCGAAGCGTGGAATAATTTGGCCGCCTGTTATGTCGAGATGGGACAAAAGGAACGAGCTCAAAAAGTTCTGCAGGTTATTTTATAAAATATTAATGTATTAATTTGAGGCAAAATTTTCTACCCATCCGTAAAAAAAAATTTTTCTACGATAGATAGAGACGTGGGTTTTTTTGCATTTTGTAGAGCGTTATCGATTTGTGGGGGACGTGTTTCAACGATTTTTAATACGTTCATTTTTAGCATTTTTATAGAGGAAAATGCAACGAAAAAAGTGCACATGGCTGAGCATTTTTTTCGGAGAGTGATCCGATGGACTTGAAACTTTTGCTATAAGTTCCTCTTACATTCACTATTACACTCTATAAATTTGAACCTGATCGATTGGATAGGAGCCGAGTTATGAAACCTCAAAAAATGGAAAAAATGCGGAAATTTATCATTTTTTGCAGTTTTTCGGCATTTTCGACGTTTTTTGAAGTTTTATAACTCGGCTCCTATCCAATCAATCAGGTTCAAATTTATAGAGTGTAATAGTGTATGTAAGGGGAGCTCATAGTTTCAAGTCCATCGGATCACTCTCCGAAAAAAATGCTCAGCCACATGCACTTTTTTCGTTGCATTTTCCTCTATAAAAATGCTAAAAATGAAAATTTTAAAAATCGCTGAAACACGTCCCCCACAAATCGGGTACGCTTTACAGGATGCGAAAAAACCCACGTCTCTATCTATCGTAGAAAAAAATTTTTTTACGGATGGGTAAAAAATTTTGCCTCAACCTAATAGTACCCAATTTGTTAAATGATGTTTGTTAAAGGTTGATTTCTTTTTAATAAATTAGATTTTTTAGGAGAGCATTAAACTTAAACACGACAATTGGAACGTTTGGGAGAACCTCGTGCTCATTTCTGTTGACATTGGTGACTTTCGCACGGCGCTTTTGGCGATAAAACGCTTGCTGGACATGGACGCGAAAAGGCACATCGACGAGCTACCCTTGCAAATTATCGTCGACAAAACCCTGACGATGCCAGCGGAAGAGGTGTCACGTCTGCGTGAGTTTATCGCCGAGACGTTGGCGCGTGTCGTCGCGCGACAAAGCGTTGGATCACATGTGAGTATTACATTGAATTTATTTCATTTGATTGCAATTCAATTTATTCGTTTCATTTTTTTGTTGCGCAAATTAACTTTACATTTTTCGCGGTCATTTTTTAAGTATATTATTTTTATGAAAATTAGATTCAATTTTATATATTTTTTTGTTTTTTGATTGAAAATTGATTAAAAACTATTTTTAAATTTTGAGATTTTATAATTTTCATTTCAATTATAAATTTTTTGATCGCACATATTTTAACTCTTTTTCATTATCTTAAGCTGACGCGACTTTACGCAGAGCTAACGCGTCCTGCCGATGATTCCGACGATCAAATCGCCTGGTCTAAATATGTAGAACTTCTCGAAAAGGCACTTCAAAAAGAGATAACGGAGCAATCTACAAAAGTTTGTTATATTAAATTTGCATTCCAAAGAAGAATGTGTGATGATATATGATGTTTAGGATGAGGAGAGTTATGCATCTCAGCTCGAAAACACCGTCCAACTCATCGATGCGATGCGAAACGTTTGGCGTATCAACAATTATCAAGATGAGCAGGTTTGTATTTTAACAATTCTTTAAATGCCCTTAATTTCTTTGTTATCTTTTATGTTTTAGCCCAAAAATTTTTAACAGATTTATTTATTTTATTTGTTAGTTAGTTATTATTGATGATATTTATTAGTTATTATTGATATAATGTGAGGAATGAAAACGAAATATGTACATAAATTTACAAAAATTAATCGAACTCTTTTGATACCAAACTTCATGAATAGTAGAACTATCTATTTTTCCCATTTTCTACTCACAATCAGCATTATTGAAAGCTTTTTCATATTTTTATTCTCTAAAATCTTTTTGCTTTTATAGATAAATTCGACGACGAAACTGCGAATACGCCCACTAGTGACAACTATAGAAAAAATGTACGGTTCACAATGCAAAAACGCTCAAACCGATCGGTTAAAGGCCGCGTTCACAAAAGCATCATCGCTAATTGTTTAGAGTTGTTGAATTTTTCTCTCGTTATTATTACGTTATTTTACGTTGTCACTATTATTTGTTAACGAAGTTGATTGAATAAAATT
Organism: Bradynema listronoti; assembly: GCA_024678965.1. NCBI lineage: Eukaryota > Metazoa > Nematoda > Chromadorea > Rhabditida > Allantonematidae > Bradynema > Bradynema listronoti. Next base: position 1,476,401 of record JANLNO010000006.1, read on the forward strand.
TAAATTGCATTATACAACTTTTTTTCAAATTTGTTCATTACATGCCATCCTATTTTTTTGCCTAAAAATTGACTGACCACGGCGAATAATATTGCAAAAAAAGGACAATTTAGCTATATAATTATACAGTTAAATACAGTTGAAAATACAGTTAAAAATTTTTGGCATTTCGCCTATATTTAAAAAATGTAATATTACATTAAAGGACGCATGCCCTTCAATATGCATTTTCTGACAACATTTTTTGACGCCAAAATGGCGGAAATTTAAAAATATTTATGAAAAAAATTTTTTTTGATATTTTTCCTGTTTTTTATTTTTTCATCATCATTTAGTTCTTCGTTTAAGTCTATGTTGCGAAACTCTTCGAAAACTTCAATGGTATCATCAACAATGTGCTTGATTGAGTTTTTCCAAATATACTGGACTAAATCATATAAAATATAAAAAAATAAAAAACAGGAAAAATAGCAAAAAAAATTTTTTTCATAAATATTTTTAAATTTCCGCCATTTTGGCGTCAAAAAATGTTGTCAGAAAATGCATATTGAAGGGCATGCGTCCTTTAAATAGGATTTGAAATTTGACAAAATTTGTTTGCAATAAAATAAAGTTATTTGTTATTGAATGCAAATATACACAAAAAATTGCGCATTTTCTTACAAATCAAATGGCTATTGACTTTTAATGCATGAATGTTAATTTTCATTTTATTTTTTGTTTTTTCTAAAACGCATACTTTTTTCGTACATAAAAATTATGTAGAATAAATATGTATGGAATTAATGAAATGTTAAAAAGCTTTGATCCATTGAATTCCGCGTTAAATTCTCTACCTCCTGGTGCAATTTGGACTATAGAAAAAAAGTTAATACTAAAAAAGTAGGTTGAAGTCAAATTTCTCATTTTTTGCATTTTTAGATGAAAACAACTGAAGAAGCAAAAAAAAGCGTTTTTTGATCATTTATATTATAAATCAAAAATGAATTTGAATAAAATAAACGGTTTTATTACACGCGAGAATTAGACGAACATTTTTGAAATGTAATCTTTTAAACATTCGAAATATTTTCAAATTTGGGCTCGATTACGGTTTATTCTTATTCTGTCAAAAATTTGCAATATTATTCGCTGTGTGACATTTTAAAAAATTTTTGGTTTAATTTTCCTATTATACTGAATTAGCATACATATTTTGACAAGAGTACAATTGAGTTTTTGTTTTTTAAAAATTACATGTTAATAAGTTGTTAATTATCTCAAATTTTAGGATCAAACTGGTTTTTTTAAGTTACACCAAAAACTATAAATTTACTTTTTCGATTCTTTAAGCGTACACACGGAAAAGAAATGGCCAAGAACAAGAAAGTGCAGAAGAACGTGCCGTCAAGGCCTACAGACGCAATGCTTCGCGTCAGCTTTTTGGAACAGTCGGCCGCACTGCTGACGAGCATGAGCGCCGGTTGCGGCGATGCATACAATTCTCTGTCGAAAACGTGCCTAAAGGAGATGCGTGAGATCTGCTACATGGAACAGCTGAAGCTACATCGTGAGATTAAACGCAACATTTGTCGTGCATGTCATCGAATTTGGCTGCCGGATCGCAGCGGCGTGCCGGCGCTGCGAGTGCGCAAGCACAAAAATCGCAGGCTTCGTCGGACGTGCACTGACTGCGGTGCGACGACAACCCGCGTGCTTGACACAAAATACCGATCGCGTAACGAGAAGAGCGAAGAGGCAGCAGCAAAAAGCAATAAATCTAGCTAATATAACAATTTTTTATTGGAAATGCACTTTAATTTATTCACTTTCATTCTTTCTTTTGTTTATTTAATACAGATTTTTTGGCTAAGGGCAAACTTTCTTGATAATTAAAGGTAATAGTTAGGATTTCAATCGGTGAACAAAGACAAGCCTTGTTGAAAATCAGCGGTTGATTTACTTAATTAGTGAATACACGCAAACGTTGTTGTGACTTGGCTCCTTGTTGAATATGGCATTTTTGGCCGACAAGCATACAAACCATTATTTTTCTCCAAAAATGGCGAAATATAATGGTGCTCTGCTAGTCTGTCACGGATTTGCCGGAGTCAACTCGGAGCTAAATCACAACACTGCTCGCAAAAGCGAATCAAAAAATATCTTTTTATACACTTTATAACATACTATGTATAAATTCTCTATTCGACTGTAGACTTCAATTTTTTTCCCATTTTATATATTGTATATTTCACTGCGAATAATATTGCAAAAAAAGGACAATTTAGCTATATAATTATACAGTTAAATACAGTTAAAAATACAGTTAAAAATTTTTGTCATTTCGCCTATATTTAAAAAATGTAATATTACATTAAATAGGATTTGAAATTTGACAAAATTTGTTTGCAATAAAATAAAGTTATTTGTTATTGAATGCAAATATACACAAAAAATTGCGCATTTTCTTACAAATCGAATGACTATCGACTTGTAATTTTCACTTTATTTTTTGTTTTTTCTAAAACGCATACTTTTTTCGTAGCGAAAAATTATGTAGAATAAATATGTATGGAATTAGTGAAATGGTAAAAAGCTTTGATCCATTGAATTCCGCGTTAAATTCTCTACCTCCCGGTGCAATTTGGAAGTGATTTATACTATAGAAAAAAAGTTAATACTAAAAAAGTAGGTTGAAGTCAAATTTCTCATTTTTTGCATTTTTAGATGAAAACAACTGAAGAAGCAAAAAAAAGCGTTTTTTGATCATTTATATTATAAATCAAAAATGAATTTGAATAAAATAAACGGTTTTATTACACGCGAGAATTAGAAGAACATTTTTGAAATGTGATCTTTTGAACATCCGAAATATTTTCAAATTTGCGCTCGATTAGGATGTATTTTGCCAAAAATTTGCAATATTATTCGCCGTGTATTTTTGTTGATTTTTCCTTTTTAATTTCGCGAATTAAAAATAAAATTTTTCAATTCACTCACTAATTTTTTCTATTTCATTTTTCGTAAAAGCGATAAATTTTAACGCACTTTTTTCTTATCTTTTTCAATTTTCTTTATTTTTTTCTTATCTTTTTCAATTTTCTTTATTTTGGAATTCATTTCACCTTTTTTAATCTTTCATATTTCGACGTAACCACTTTCTATAGATTTTGGAGTGTGCAATGTTCTCAGTTTCTTATCGGCAAAATTTAGTTGGGGCTGTTGAAATTCTTTTATGCAATTTTCGGAGGAAGAAAAAGTTTTTTTCCGATATCAACTAATCTTTTATCTCGTCTGGGAAATGAAATTTTACTCTTTTATATGAATGATTTTTGCACATTTTTTTACAAAAAGACGTTTCATTTTTTTAGTATTGAATCTGTGTTTGACAGCTATTTTGCTTTGGGGAATCAATCAAAATGTCCGTCTACGAGAAGATTGCTGCGTAAATTTTTTGATGATTGAATTTGCCAATAACACTGCTCGCAAAAGCGATTCAAAAATATCTTTTTATAATTTTTTCGTAGTCGTTCCTCAAATAAAAATAATCAAAAATTTATGACGCCTTTATCGAAATTTTTTTTTTCCAGAGAGATTGACAAAAATAAGGAGAAGTTTATCAAACGGTTGAGCGATGCGGTTGCGATTCCGAGCGTCTCGTCCGAACCGGCTCGTCGACCCGAAGTTTTTAAGATGATTGACTGGGCTGAAAAGGTTAACTTATAATTTTTTTATTTGCTTTTCCCAATCCAAAAGTTAACTCTGCAAATATAAACGAATGAATTCATTTTTTTTCGTAATATTTCATTTTCCAGTAAATTTCTTTTTTCCCGTTTTTATTTATAATATAAATTCGTCCCATTTTTGTACAGCAATTGACTACGCTCGGCGTCAAATGCGAGCAAATCGAGAACGGAGAGGAGACGTTGCCCGACGGCGAGAAACTCAAGTTACCGCCAGTGCTTTTCGGCTCAATCGGCGATGCCGAGAACAAGAAAACTCTTCTCATCTACGGCCACTTGGATGTACAGCCGGCGCAGATGGCCGATGGCTGGCACACCGAGCCTTTCAAGCTCACCGAAAAGGATGGAAAATTGTTCGGCCGCGGCAGCACGGACGATAAGGGACCCGTTATCGGTTGGATTAACACTCTCGAGGTCATGCAAAGCCTTAAAGTCGAATTGCCTGTCAATATTAAGGTGTTTAAATAAGTTACTTAAAAATTTAATCCATATATTAACTTCAAATTTCGTTTTATTTGATTTAACTTTTTTTTCTTTATTTTTGGTAAACAAGTGAGTGCGTAAACAACCATTACCTTGTTATAAATTACGGTATAAATTCTATAGGATACGGCAGAAATTCTATGGGATACGGTAGAAATTCTTGGGATACGGTGTGTATAAAAATTTTGAAAAAACCGGAAAAAAATCAAAAAAAGCATCCGGGAATCAAACTTGCATCGGTGTTGGGAGGAGCTGTGCAAGTGGTTCGTCGTTCCCACAAAAGTAGGGATTTTATTTAGGACCATTAGGACCCCGTAGGACCATCGCAGAATCAATTGGACCACAAATCTAAAATTCCCGACTCCAATTACCTCATAAAACATTATTTACACATGAAAATTGAGCAATTGGAATTTTGGGGACCCGAACTGCCACGCTAGGACTTTTACAGGACCCTCATTTTAATGACGTCTTCAAAGCTGAACTGCCCTGCCCGAACCCGATTGCACCCTGATAATATATTTATACATATCAAATGAAATTAACTTTTTTTTTCCCTTATTTTTGGTAAATAATGAAATTTTTTTAACATGCAAAAACTTTCGCTCCACACAAAACGTAGGTTTAGTTTATTTTGGAAGGCATGGAGGAGAGCGGCTCTAAAGGACTTGACGAGATTATCGAAAAGCACAAGAACGGCTTTCTGACCAATGTAGATTTGATCTGCATTTCGGACAACTATTGGCTCGGCAAAAAGAAGCCATGCATTACTTACGGACTTCGGTGAGTTATTGTTAGCAATGTTAGTTTTTGTAAGCCAATTATCAATTCAATTTGATTTTTTAACAAATAGAATTTTTTTGAATTAATTCTTTTAGCATTATATTTTTTATAGAGGAATTGCCTATTTCCACGCGGAAGTCTCGGCGCCGAAACAGGATTTGCACTCGGGATGCTTTGGCGGTACAATGTACGTGGTTTTGCACCAATTAATATACGTGATACGTGAAGGCCCCCCAGATCAATCCTCCCCCGTTGGAAATAACCTTGGAACTAATCATTTCGCGGGTTTTGGATGAGAGCCATCCAGCCACCGAAAAATCTCGGCTGGTTTGCTGCATATATTCATGCGGTATCGCTGATGCGGCCTGGCTTGGGCCTGGTCAACACCGCCGCGTATCACCCACACGGTGAAATGTGGTACCTATTGTCCCTTCCAAATATGGTGGGGTCGGGGGTGGAATTGAACTTCACCCCAAGCAAAGTGAAACCTATCGCACAACCACTGGGCCACTGCTCCCTCTTTCAATTAATCAATTAATATATGATTTATAAACTTACACGATATAAAATATGTTAAAAGTACTCTTTAAAGAGTAATTAAACAAATTAAAATTCGTTTGAAAATTACATCTATTAATAAGTTGAAAAATTGGTAGATAAACTTTTTTTTTTTAGTCACGAGCCAATGAACGATCTTGTTTGGTTGTTGGGTCATTTGTGCGATGTAAACGGAAAGATTCTCGTCGACGGCATTTATGATATTGTCGCGCCTCTTACCGACGACGAGAAACAACTCTATAAAGGAATCGATTTTGATTTGGTAATTCTTTGATATTTTTGTTGAAATCTGACTCGCATTTTTGGATGTTGACTCGTTAAAGGATTGAAAAAATTATGTATAGAAAAAATTATGTATAGTGTTATTGAAAAAATTATGTATAGAAATGCTAAATGAATTATATAGAATTTTTATGCGAATTTGAAAAAAATAATATGCCATAATTTGGGATGAATTTCGAAAGTTTGGTGCAAAATTTTTAATATTTTTCACTCTTTTCTAACCACCCTAATTTCGCGCGTATAAGGCCGGGTGTTTTGAGCCAAATTTAAATTGGCGCTAAAGAGTTCATTCTGTTCGTATTGTGGATCCAAGCGCGTCCAAACCTTGTGCCCACTTTTATGAAACCGAGACAAAGGCGGGCACAAAATTTGGACCCCAACGGATCCCATTCAACAGAATGAACTCATTGGCGCGAATTTAAATTTGGCTCAAAAAACCCGGCTTTATACACGCGAAATTAGGGTAAATATTTTTAAACAATTACGAGTAATAAAAGTGAGCTTCAAAAAGTGATAGTTTTAATTAAATAATTGTATAGTTATGAAAGATAAAATTGTCAAGATTTTTATATGCAAGACTGTGACTTGAGCACAAACGGCTCACGACGTCATTTAAGTCATACGGCTCGTTTTGACCCATAGAAAAAATTTCAAAAATATTTGGACTATATTTATATTCCAATCACAATTTTGTCTAATTTTTATTAATTTTTAAATTACTAAAATCTCCTTACCCAACCAATATTTAAAAAATAAAAACTACTTTCATCCGCACTTTTTAAGAAATGAGCCAGTTCAATCGGCTCATGGCTCATAAATGGCTTTGAGCGATGAGCCACTCGATGAGCCAATTTACAGCCCTGTTTATATGGCACATAATTGTTAAATTGAGAACTTATTTTTTTGTTTCAGGAGGAGTATGCTAAAGACATGGGCGTGAAGAAGTTGGTCAGCGACTCCAAAGAGCAAATCCTCATGAATCGTTGGCGATATCCGTCTCTTTCCATTCATGGTATAATTATACTCGTAGAAATATACCTGGTCGTCGATTTAGTAATTTTTGTAAACCTAAATAATTATTATTTTAGGCATTGAGGGCGCTTTCTACGGAGCCGGCGAAAAAACCGTTATTCCATGCAAGGTGATCGGCAAGTTTAGTATTCGCCTCGTTCCAAACATGGACTTGAATACGGTCGGCGAGCAGGTGGAAAAGTATCTCAACAAGTTGTGGAAACAACGCAATACACCCAACACCTTAAAGTCTCAATTATGTTTCATGTCGTATATCTTTGATAGAACTTAAATTCATCAGATTTCTGACAGCAATTAGCTGCGATTAAAATTTGCATAAATGATATCATTTGTAGGGTTAAGCTTTCACATGGCGGTTTGCCGTGGGTCGCCGACTATACGCATCCCCACTACGACGCAGCCGCCAAGGCGCTCAAAACTGGTAGGTTAAAATTGGAAATTTTTTTCAGTTGGAAGCTGATAAAATCTATTATAAAAGAAAATACGTGGAATAATGCGTAGTAATAAAAATGAAATTTGTTTTATTGGATTAATACATTCGTTTAATGCTTTTTTAAGTATTCGGTGTTGAGCCCGACTTTACGCGCGAGGGTGGCAGCATTCCCGTGACCTTGACGCTTCAGAATCAACTCAACAAGAATGTGATGCTTCTGCCAATGGGCGCCTCCGACGATATGGCCCATTCGCAGAACGAGAAGTTGGACGTTTCCAATTATGTGAATGGAATGAAGGCATTTGCCGCATATTTGTTGGAATTGGCCAACATTTAATATCGATTTATAGCTTATTTACATTATTGACTTTTATATGTTTTTTACATATTTATAACGAATTTCCTTATGGGAACTTTCGAATTGCGACATTATTATTATTATTTGTTTTGATTGAAGGTGGAATAAATAAATCTTTTATTATGAAAGTCAAAATATTAACAAGTAATTTTTTTAGTAAAAATGTAAATAGAAAAATTATTGTAAAAATTTGATCGGAAAAAATTTTTGTCTGATTGGCATATATTATGTGTTTTGAGGTTTTTCAGGATATTATTTGGTAATGAATATTTGAGAACCTGGTTTTTCAGGAACTGGTTATGATTGTGCATTTGGTATTTGCACAATTTTGTCTGCCTTTAAATAATACCCTCAAATTTGTTATCTTTGTGCATCATTTCCGTTTTGTTTTTTAAAATCAATAAACTAATAAATAAAAATTGCTGAATACAACATACCTATTAGGATCAGTAGGTATGGTATCAATGTATTGATACCTATTAGTATCAATAGAGTACATACCTATTAGGATCAATAGGTATGTACTTCCATTTCACATGGTATATGTATCAAATTTTGAAAAATATTTATTGGCGTAATTGTTTGTTAAAATTAAAATTAATTTTCAATTGTAAAATTGAGGAAAAAAATTTGATTTCGAGCGGCGTAAAGTGCCTTTTTATGTAAAACTTGTGCAGAAGTTGCAATCATTTTGTTAAAATCGTATATAATGCATTGATTACATATATAATTTTTTTATTATCGGTCGAAAAGGTGAATATTTAATTTTTGCAGATTTGTATTCATTTTTTAGTTTTTGAATTTAATTTCAACATTTAGTTTTAATAGAATTCAAAGATGGCGAAGCGAAGGTCGAATAAGTTGGTTTTACTTTTTTTTAATTTTTGAGTAAAAACTTTATATTAAACGTTGCTGGATTTATTGAAGGGGAGGGGGGGAAGGGTATGCTTCTGATTATTATTTTTGATTTTTATTTTTAACAAAAAAAGGTTTTTAAAGAACATCTAAAATAATTTTGATATTTTTCGTATATTTGAATTTTTTTTATTTTAGTGATATGATTGTGGATGCGGACGACGATCCGGTTTACGACGAAATCGATCTGTTCCATCGCGAAAAGGACGCTACCCTTCTCGACTTTGGAAAGAGAAAAAGAAGCACTCGAAAGAAGGAAGTTCTCAGCGTTCGCACGGATCGCAACAATGTGGACTATGAAGACTCGGACACGCGTAGCCGACTTCCCGGTATTGTATTTTATCTATTTCTTAATTTACGTATAGCAAAAAGCTTGACTTTTTTTTAATAATTAAAAGCACAAACTAAACGAGTTTTTTTTTATATTAAAGTTTTCATACATAATTTTCGAGCTTTGGGGTTTTTTTATTCAGAAATCATCGAGACGACGAATAAATGGGGCCGGAAACGAAGCAATTTCTACGGCACCTCGTACGTGGACGCTGATTTCGGCGGTGTTCACGACTCGGACGAGGACGAGATGCTCGACATGGAGGAAACTGACGCAATTCAACGACAAAAACGGCTGGACGCCATGCTCGCCTATGCCGACTTTGATGGTCTCCAATCAACCGGCGATGTCAACGCATCGGACGGCTGTCTCGACTTTCGGGTTATGCGCGACGAAGAAGACGACGAGGAAGACGACGACGACGAAGGCGAAGAAGCTGCGGATAAAAAGGCGGAAAAGAAGGTGAATTTTAAAAATTTTATATCACTTGTTTTATTTTTTTCAAGTTTGATTTTCAGGTGAAAATCAACAAATCGACGGGCACAATGAACGAAGACGATGAACTTACATTTGTAGTTGAAAATCCGAAAAGCACGGAAGATAAACGAGCGATCACCAAAGAGGTATATTTTTGGTTCACAATATATTTTTGGATTGTTTTAATTTTTATTTAAAAAAAAAATTTATTTTGTTAACTTGTTGAAAAATAAAAGTATGAGAAACTTTTTGAATAACTAAACCTATACACTAAAAAGAAATGAGCCTATAATTGTTTCACGTTTAGATTATGAAAAACAAGGGCTTAACCGCTAAACGACGAAAGGACTCGAAACACGCGCGTATCAAGAATCGTCGATTGTATCATAAGGCGATGGTTCGACGACGCTCGCAGGTGAGCGAAAACAATCGACCGAATTTTTTCGAATTTCGCTTATGTCTTATACCCTAATTTTGCGTCTATAAGGCCGGATGTTTTGAACCAAATTTAAATTGGCGCCAAAGAGTTCATTCTGTTCGTATCGGATCCGTTGGGGTCCAAATTTTGTGCCCACTTCTATGGCAGACGATGTTGAAGTTGTCGAAGAAATTTGTCTGACAATTCTGCGCAATCCTTTTGAACCGTAACGAGATTCCGGGCCCTATATGAAAAATTTAAATTATAAAATATTTCTATAATATAGGTTATTGACACATTAAATTAAAATGAAAAGAAGACAAAAACGATAAGCTTAGCTGAAGCAATATACATGACGGTAGGTGAGAGGTCGATGGGTTCGTTAAAAAACACCGGAAAAGTGGAGGTGGACCCATCGGCGTGAAAGGAAGTGGCCGCATGAGCCAACACTTTTCCGGCACCCGAATTGATAAGCTGAAAATTTTAATTTTATGAGTAGCTATGTAATATCTTAATTTCGCGTGTATAAGGCCGGGTGTTTTGAACCAAGTTTAAATTGGCGCCAATGAGTTCATTCTGTTCGTATCGGATCCAAGCGAGTCCAAATTTTGTGCCCACTTTTATGAAATCGCGGCAAAGGCGGGCACAAAATTTGGACTCCAACGGATCCGATACGAACAGATTGAGCTCATTGGCGCGAATTTAAATTTGGCTCAAAACACCCGGCCTTATACACGCGAAATTAGGGTAATTTCCAATTTTTTCACTCAATTAAAAAATTTATCTCGCTATATTGCTGGTTAAATTTCTTTCACTTATTTCTCATATTTCATCACATATGTATAGGACACTATAACTTTAGGCATAAACTTTTTCCACACCCCGTATAGGCTTTATAAAATGATATTAGTTTTCATTGTTGTTGTCTAAAAAAAAATTGTCATAATTTTTAGGTGCCCGACACTCGTCGTGAAATTTCCAAGTACGACGGCGAAAAGCGCGGAATTCACGCCGGTCTTGTTCGAAGTGTTAAACTTCGATAAAATTCTTCATTTGTTTTTGTTATTTTTCCTTAGTGAAATTCTTATAAATTCTTTGATTTTGGATTTTTTTTTGTGATTTAAAACAGGGTTGCTAGATGAAAATAAAATAAAAAAGAACGCTGGGCACGAAAAAAACATTTTATTGATAATTTCCAAGGACAAAAAAGATTTTTCTAAAAATATCATCTGAATTGGTCTATTTCGTTAACTTTTCGGCTCAGATTCTTTATTCTCTCAACAATTAATACTACTCGGGACTCCTGATTCTGTGCCCTAAGAGAGCCATTCTTCAGGAAAAAAAGAACAAAAAATAAAAAAGAACAGACCCCCTCAAAAAAAGAACAAATCTTTTTAAAAAGGATATCTGGCAACCCTGATTTAAAAGCCTTGCATTTTAAAAGTTCAAAAAAAAATAACAACGAAGTTTCATAGAAGTTTCTTTTTTTTGACTTCATTTTAAATTTCTTCACTTCTCATTTTTAATTTCTAAGATTTCCTGTTATTATCGTGTTGGTTGAAAATGGCGAATAAATTGTATTATTATTTTTTAAAAATGCTTTTTGGATTTTAGTTTTTATCCATCATCTGTGATACATATAATCTTGAATTATTGAGTAGACATACTTTATGAATTGAAGATATTTTAGATTATTTTTTCATTTAATTTGACAGAAAGCATTCTATTATAATGGTATGTTTTTTTTTCTGTGAATCTTTTTAAATCTCAATTTTTTAAATAATATCAAAAATTATTATTTTTCAGAGAATTGGAACCGCTACGGAAGACCAGCTATCGGGCAAGTTTATTAAGCGTGCTCAAGAGTTAGAGGAACTTGAGATTTCCGTTCGCGACGACCAGTTAACCGCAGAGAACTACACGGAACTTCTACTCTTTTATCTCATTCAACAACGCCTTGTGGACGTTGGTTTTTTTTTAAAATTGTTATGTCCGTACTGTTGGAATAACAAAGAAAACCTTGAGTAACTGAGTGACTACACACCTCAGTACAAGTTTGCAATATAAACGAGAATTTTATTTGTCACTAATTAAGCCACTTCAACGCGTTTTGAACAATACATTCATAATGAAAATCTACA